>CM077116.1:12047955-13342417 GCA_039619475.1 Icerya purchasi
CCTAAAGCAGACTTTAATTTTAATTAAGAGAATATTAATGAACCATATTAGCAAATGTGAACGCGAAATATGTTTTGAATAGAGATATAAAATACATAACTTACTAGTACGCTTCGAGTAACGATTATTTTTAAGAAGTCTTCTTAGGTTAAAAATTTTGATTAGTCAAATGAAAAGAAAGACAGAATATATATATATATATATATATATATATATATATATATATATATGTATATATATATTATATATACACACACACATACATATATATATATATAGACTTGGCCATTTTGACTTCACAAGTAGGGGCTGTGCCTCTTGAATTCTCTTGCTTACATTTCTGTCTCTTCCTCTTCTATACTTTGTATAAAATGATCAAAATTTACAACGTAATTCTAAATCGGTCCATATGAATATAGCAACATAATCTCAAAAATCCTATCCTAACATTTAACTTTCATTTCATAAAATTAGGACATTTTTTCGTTACATAAAATTGTGGCATTCTCGTTACAAAATCTAATAGCAGTCGACCTAAGAACTACGTTGTAATTAATATATATAGGATTGTGGGCGTGGGGGTATTTTATATTTTTTTATTTATTTGCCAGGGACTATAAATTGCGATAAATATATAAAAAAAGATGGAATAAATAAAAGTTATATTATTTATTTTATTGTTGTTATTATTATTATTATTATTATTATTATTATTATTATTATTATTATTATTATTATTATTATTATTATTATTAAATTAGATTTACGTGTCATGTGCAGCAACTATGGCTAGAGGCACGGGAAGACAAGGAGGTTTAGATTAAAGAGTAGAGTCCGGACCTATGAAGGAAAAGAATTAAGTTGGGCAGTGCAGAGGAGTTGTCATTAAGGATGAGGGGAAGGGAAGAAGGCAGGTTGAAGAATCACTTTTCCAAGGAGTATGAAGGGCATTCGGTGAGGATATGGTGGATGATGAGGATAACATTGCACACGGCACATTGAGGAGCTTCCGTTCCATTTAGTAAATATTCGTGGGTGAGCCGTGTGTGACCCAATCGGAGTCTGGTGATGACTACATCATCCCTTCGATTTGGAAGTGATATATTCCACGGTGATACTGGACAACTTGATCGAGCGAAGCTTATTCGTTTGTAATGTTTGCTGCCATTTCCTCTGCCATAGAGCCTTTCAACCACATTTTATGTAGATCTTGAGATCGCTTGTTCGAACAGGAACGCTTGGCACCGGCAGATTCACAGCAGCCTCCTTTGCACATCCATGTCTGTCAATTCGTTCCTTCGAATACCAGCGTGGGCAGGAATCCACATGAACGTTACTGTTCGATCTGGTCTCGACGATATTAATTTGTGAACTTCTTTAGCTACCAGATGTTGATTGTGTCTGAACACGTTGGACAAAGCGTTGAGTGCTGAGGGAGAATCTGAACACAATACGGACGATTGGTGGAGTCAGATTTCATGAGGAAATCGACAGCAAGCCAGATATAGTTCGGCGGATAAGATGGAAAACGGTTCCGGAAGTGAATAACGGATTATAGCGACATCATCAGAAACGGCTGAGCAGTTTTACTAAGTAACAAATAAAGTATTATACTTACCATAGCGGATAATTGTTAATAATGAAATTGACCTAATCGTAGCGGAAAAAGGTTGATTTTATTGATAATTTTTCGCTTTAAAAAAAAACGCTACAGATTTTAGTAGTCAGTTTGCGTTTATTGAACTTAGTACGTTCCTTCTTCTACGGAATTTAACTAAGGCGAACAAGGCTTTTGATTCTTGGATCAGACGATTTGCGCAGATTTCGACACCTGCAACTGTTGAAATATAGAGAGACGGTAGAACGGTTTGTCTAGAGCGGACAGTAAGGCGCAACTTATTCGAAGCCGACGTAGTTTTTTACTTATATGTATTAAAATTATTCCTGTTTATATTTCCCACTTGTTTTTCTTAAGCAGAGTTCGCGGTATGTTTCAGCAATGTAGTTTCCTGCATCGTTTTTTAGTTCGGATACGTGGTTGGTGGAGGTGTTTACTTTTTGCGGATAAAGTTGTGTAACATTGATTTGCGGTCAATTTTATGCCACTCAAGTGCAAAGTATTATTTCACTTTGGGCCCGTTATGGTTTTCCTCGATGCTTGCCGGAGTACGGCTTTTTCTTTTCCCCCTTTTTTTTTTCACTTCTTCATTTGCGCATTGGACTGCATCAGGGGTATGTGTTTATTCGACTCTTACGCGGTTGGGTAATCAAAAAAAACATGTCCATCAGTTTCGATTTCGTGTATTTTTCGGGAATTCCGTTTAACAAAAGGAATGAAAGTTTTTAAGAAAGGTTAATGCTACATCGGAGGAGCATGACGAGACTGTCTTCGATATGGTTAGGCTTACCTCGAAAGTAGAACGGATGAGTTTTTAGTTTGTCTATAAAATTTTTAATTCGGCTTTTTTTTTTTTTTTGACAGTTTTTGTTTAAAAATATTCTATGTCTGTCTACCGGGAAAATTTTAGCTAGACTTTGTCGGGTAACTAACTTTGCACCGACGCGACTGGTCGCTTCTTTTGTTTTCTTCTTTGTTATTGTATGATTCGCCTATAATCAGTTGTCTCGTCTCATTCTTTTTTTTTTTCTTGTCTCTTTTGGGCGCGTCAACTATGGACATTAACCTAGCACGAGTGAAATTTTTGAAAATGTCAATGGGCGGCAGTTGTATCAGACCCTATCCGAACGAAATCTATGCACCGCTCTAGCTGGCTTCGACTATATTTCTTGTTCAGGTTATTATTTGTTCCTCATGGATATCTCAATTAGCTTTTAAAACTTAACTTTTTCGACAATATTATTCGCTTTAATTGCATTAAAAACGTTATAAAGATCGATAGAAAACAAACATTCTTCTATCCATATCGTCGTAAAATTATTATTGTAGTGCCTTGGCAGGGTCAAAGTTTTGTGATGTCTTAACTACATAAGGCACTCGATTAAAATTTAATTGGAAACTTCATAAGATCACATAATCAGGTAGTACAAAATATACCAAAAACCTCACTAAATTTTACATATTCGCTAACTACAATGTTCGGTTAAAACGCCGATGTAAGTTTATGATATTTTATCATCAAAAAAATCGGGTGCACTCGTTTCTTGAATGATGTAAAATTGGCCCAGTAGAGTCTATTGCATAATTTTACAGTTAGCTTTTCAAAAGAAAAAAGAAAATTAAAGAACGAATAATTTTTTTCGGAAAAATTAAAATATCCAATCCGCGAGAAATCTTTAGCTATAAACGAAGAATAATAGATGAAAAAATATTTTTCAATTTAGAATTTTAACGCATGACTTGCGCTCGTCTGATAAATTTTTGAATTCTGCGTTTATTTACTAGCGTTGTGTCGGCACTGTTTAATAAAATATTTCCGCTAAGCTAACGTAACTTTTTATATTGAAAATGGCCGTTAGTAAACCTGTTGCAGCGGAAGGTCAGCTTTTAACGGTTATCGAAATTGACGAAATTTATACTGATTTTTTTTTTGTTTATTTTTTTGTATAGAACTGTAAAAATACATAATACAACGGAATTAAAGTGCTCTGGCCCAAATAAATTCGTAGTTGGCTGTATAAGTCGAACGCAGTTGTTATTAGATCTACCGAAGGCGTTTGATAAGTGAACATTTTAATTGTACCTTTTTTTTAATTATGCATTACAAAACTGTGATCGTTCTATATAATCTCTGCAGAAAAATTTTAGGTGCGATATATGTGGAAGAATTTTTTTTTCCCCCGTCGATCTTTACAACGTTTTTAATGTAATATCATTTTTAATATGCGTTATATAATTAAGTAGTCTCTGGATTAGTAGGCGCACAAACTTTTTATTATTATTATTAGACAATTAATTTTGTTTAATTTATCCCGATTTTATCTGGTTAATCTAGTATTAATAGTTAACCTAGTTGTTGTATATTTTTTCATATTTCTGAAAACGTGCAAAAAATCACCCCAACTGAGCTCATTCAAGTCGGTCATATGCTGCTACTCTTTGAAAATGTTAATGTGAAAACATTTTGGATATATCATCATCCCATGTTAGCTTTTGTGTACCTTTTTTTTTCTTCGATTATAAATAGTTCAATATAACCTTATTGTTCATTTCACTTCCGACGACTTAGCTATGTGTCTTGCTCAATCCCATTTTAATCTTTTAAGTACCCAGATAAAATTTTTATTATATTTAAGTTTGTTTTTTAGGTAGGCTTTTTATTAATTTTATGCCTATCATTCGAACTCTTTTTAATGTATTCCGAATTCTTTCAATTTTTGTGTATTATGCTCCTTGTTATTATTCAGGTCCGCTAACTGTTAGGAAGAACTGATAAAACCCAACTGGGGTAAACTTTCAGATACGGGCCTCCAGTTCATTTTCAGTCTTTACAGTTCATAGTGATACGCACGTCATCGCTACATTTTAGTTCGTCTCAATTTAGTTTATATTTCATTGAAAATTAAATAAATAATAATTTTGTTGAAAATAATCCAAATTTGCTGTTCTTAAAATATTTCAACATTTTTGAAATGTTTTTTCAAATTTACTGGCCTTAGAATATTACCAATTTACTCATAAATATTAAGTTGATTGTTTATTTATTTTGGTAATGTAAATTATGGTTAATTTTTTATATTAAATATTTACATAGTATACTACATGGATATATGAAAATAAACGATTTTTCTAACTAAAATAAAAAAAAGTATGAAGAACTTATCACTATTCAAAATTGAACAATCTAATATTACGAGTATAAGTGAGAAACAATAATTTGTCAACATTTTGAAAAGAATTTCAGAGCAATCTTTCTCAAACACAGAAATGGACTAGAATTCCAGTAAGAATAAATATCTCCATTTTTTAGTATAGCCGTGGATCTGATAAGTATGAAATTTCATCGCTCGCAGCTGAATGTACCAAGCATGTTTGATCGTAGCACGAAACCTCTCGAATTCAGTTTCGGTTTCGGCCATAGTTTCAGCTGGATGGCAGCCGAAATCCATTTTTTGGCTAAAACTAGGTCGAAACCAAAACCAGAACCGAAAGTTTGGTCGGACACTACTACATAATGTAAATAACATGGGATGCACTATTTCCCCTTGGTCGTAACTTAGTTCAGCTCGGCTTTCACGGACAAAGATGAAGCTAAGTGAATAGAAACAATTTAAAGTAAGAGAATGTGTATAATTTTATTTAAGTAAATTGTTAGTATAATAAAACGTGTGTATACAGGTATATCTATTTGTGAAATTGAAAATATATAGAAAAAGAGAAAATTGTATATAGATGTAGATTGTGGAAGGTAAGTGTTCAGAGTTTTTCAAATATTTCAAATTTACTCCTCTTCAAATATTTCAGATTTATTTGTTTTAAAATATTACCAATTAACTCAGAAAAAAATGTGGCTAAGAAGCTAGCTGAAAGCTGAAAGCTAAAAGCTGAAAGCCAATCATTCTTCATACATATAAATAATTTAACTTACAAAACATTTAAGTTGCGAATAATTTAACTTACAAATGAAAGCATAATTTTAGAATAATTAATGTGATTATTTACTATCGCTTTAAAAAAAAAAAATACTACACATTTGTAATTAAATTATTGCATACTGAATAAAATTTTTTTTTTTTTAGTTTGCAAAATTTTAATTTGTTATTTTAGAGATACTTACAAAATCCTACGCTAATAAAAAAGTATAAGTTAATTTTAATTATAAATTTTAAAACAATGTGATTTTGTCCATTTCGATTATCGTCCTACGCCTGCTATAGATGTGATTTATTGTCACCGCATGTCATTGACCGCGAAATTTGCATTATAATAGTAACCCACTAACCTGTTGTGCCGGTCATTGTTCTCTGTCGTTTCCGGTTGTTGCGGGTGTCCGGCTTTTTGTTTTTATACTTTTGTTTTTTTTTGTTTGTTTTTTTTGTGTTTTTTTCCCGTTTTCTGCCCTCTTAATAATGCCCACCGAAATCGTATTGTGCGACGCGCCGTGTGAACCTGTATATTTCGATTTAATGGCGTATACGGAAGAACAAGCCATCGATTTCCTGATCAAACATCGGGTTCTTCCGTATTTCAGGTTCAATTATTTCAAACAATTTTTTTTTCTTTTTTTTCATGTTTCATTTCTTCTTATCTACTTCTGCTGCATTTTTTTATTTTTTTTTACAAAGAATGATTTGCTATGTAGGGTTTGCTCGGCGTGTCAGAGCCTACTAACGTTGAACAAGGCGGCTTTACAATTTCGGTGTGGCCGGCGGATCGGCGGTGTTAAATGCCAATTTAAAAGTTCGGCCAAGACTGGGACGTGGCTTTCGCGTTGTCGGGTACCTGTGTTAACAATTTGGCGGTTTGTAGTTACAGTCTTGTACGTCCGTAATCCTCGTGTAAATCTACTTTCCCCACTGAAATTATCAAGCGCAACAATTACCGACTGGACCTCCTTCTGTCGTGAAGTTATGCTGCATTATTTCAATAAACATTCGGCTCCTTTAGGAGGTAAGGACCGTATCGTGCAAATTGATGAAGCTAAGTTCATCAAAATGAAATTTGTGTCTACCTCCTCTTCGCGCCGGGAGGCTGGTTTATGGGTTTTTGGTGCGATTGATGTTTCTTCCGGCAATTTTTACACGACTCTTGTTCCTGACCGTAGTTCTCAAACGTTGCTTCCGATTATTCGCCGTGTTATCCGTCCCGGTTCGATCATCCAATCTGACGAATGGAGAGGGTATACACCTCTTTCTCATGATCCTAATTATATCCACCGTACTGTAAACCATTCCGTCACTTACGTTAATCCGGTTACCGGGGTTCACACCAACAACATTGAACGTTTATGGCGTGAAGCCCGGAGTAAAATTCCGAAATATGGTACTAGGGAAGATTTCTTCCCCTACTATATCGCGGAATTTTATTTCACGCAACGAGTGCCACTGTCTCAGCTAGTGCACGAATTTTATAACACCGCCGCCGAGATCCATCCCGCATATTAAGGTATGTAATTTAACATATTTCATATCTAATCTTATTTAATATTTTAACTTTATTTTTCAATTCCCTCTTTACAGTAGTTTACTCTTTTTTTACATAATTTATAGTCGGTTCGTTTTTTTTTATATATTTTGTTTACGGTATTTTGCTTCTTCCGCCCGCTATTTTAAATATGTCCCTTACTAACATATTACCTTTCCGGTATTTCATTTTTCGCGCTATTTCCCATATCATAGTTAAGTTACTTCACTTTGTTTACGTCATGTTCATTTTTGGTCGTAATTTTAGTTCGTTCATTTTCGCTGTTATTCGTTAGTTCATACACTATGAATAATAGCAAAAATGAACGAACTAATATTACGACCAAAAATGAACTGGAGCCCCGGATCTGATCGCTTACCCCAACTGGTATTAATTTTCAATGAATATTTTCTCCCGAACATGATTTTATTAGAATATTTGTTTCTTAATAATCGATAAGTGTTTGTTTCCTGCCTACTCGCCGAGATATGTGTATATGCAAGTGAAACGGGAAAGCTAAATAATTTTTAAAAGGAAGATGTCTTCATCTTCCTCTTTTATTACTGTACCGATTTCGGATGCTGTCGATTTCAACAGTATCCTATTTCTAACGACCGTTTGGTCGATTGAAAGTTAAATTTTTTTTGTGCCAAATCCGCGCTGAGCCCATTTAAATGTTCTTTAACTAGATTTTTCGCAACTCTTTAGCAGCTATAGCAAGTAAAGTTCTATTTGCGAAACATGTACCACTCTTAACTGTTTACCATTTGTAACTTATGTAGCAGCTATTTTGAAATTTTTTTAAGTTGTTCCGAAGTAGTTCCTTTTTTGCTTAATGTTACTGTTGCATAATTTTTCGGTTTAGCTGCGTATATTAATTGTATTCGTATCAAGACACGAGCCTTTTTCGCTCTAAACAGCGCATCTCTAGTTCTTTATAAGACAAATTTGTGTGCCTCTTTTTATAAATTTATTGAGCTATGTTGTTTTTTTCTCAAGTAAATTTTTTTTATTTCTCGACTCTTTAAGTTGGTCCAATGTATAAAACAGTTATCGAATATTAAGGCGATCCACAAAATGTATTCAAATTTTAAATTGCATTGGTATTAGCCTTTTTCGTATAAAAATTTATTATGATTTTATTATTTTAATCGAAATTAGCAAGCCAGGAAAATTAAGATAATAAAGGACCTTTAAAATATTATCGGAGGTTAAAGTGATGTATTATACTGGTGTGCATACATACATATATATATATATATATATAGGCAAAAACTTCTGAAACTTTGCCATTGAGACGCCTCCTGATGATAGATCTTATAATTTTTATAAAAGAGTTCGTTTTAATTAATCATGCTTCATAAAGTGAAATAACTTTAAGGTGACACAGAAACGTTACATGATTTGATTTGTACCTATATAGTCATTAATATATATATATATATATATATATATTAGCGGTTGGTAATTCTTGGATTGATGATAATGAGAAAATTCTCTTACATTTTTGTATTACAGAGAAATCCTATTGAAAATCTAATGCGCTTTTACAGTACGTTTAATGTTTTTTTTGTTTTTTTGTGGATACATAAAAAAAATTAGATAGAGGTTATGAACAACCGACATTTGATTTAACATATTTCCATTTTAATATCAGCGAGATAAACAGTATGATCAGATTCAACTGGATTGATTGCCTGTTTAAGCGGACGGAACAGACAGTAAAACCGTATGTAGAGAAGGCACAAAAAAAAAAAGAGAGTGAGAGATTATTGGCGAATAGAACATAGTAGTAGTTCAAATTTTTTTTTTTTTTTTTTTTTTTTTTTTTTTTTATGGCCTGGCAAATATTCAGCCATATCGAATCTGAAGATTTTAACTATCATTTTAATTTATCAAAAAATAAAAGAACGAGTGAACCAAATAAGATTTTTTACAGTGCGTTTTCTTTTAGATGTAAAATCAGTGATCGAAAAACTTAATTTTTAAGAAATTAATTATGAACGTCGAAGAAAGGCAGGAAACGGAGAGAGCTGTAAAAATTAGAGAAAAACTGAAATTAGCCAATTGTGTAACGGGTTGGAGCTGCATTCCATTGGAAAATAACTTCCGCTATCTTCTCGGAACACGATATTATAAACTTACAGCGCGAATTGAAGATAACGGTAATAGTTTTAACAATGCCATCAGAAAAGGCATAAAACATATAACATATATATATATATATATATATATATATATATATATAAACTAGAAATAAAAAGAAAAAACAATGAAAAAATGTATAATTTGCAAACTGCTAGCAAACGAAACTAATGCTAAAATGTCATATTAACTACCCTTTGAAGTTTAATTAAAAAAACACGGATTTTTTCTTCGTTTTAGAAAAGACTTAATTTTTTTCTTTTTTTTTTTTTTTTTATACTGTAAATGAAAAGAGTTCCTTCATGTTTTCGAATACATTTACTTTTTGAATGCTACCTTTTAAAAGTACCATAAACGAGTTTTATATAATAGATACCGGAATTTTTGTATCAAAAAAAAATTGAAACTTCAAGCCATTATTGAAATAGAATTTCCTATTTTAGACATGAATCAGTGTTGTTTCTTGTAATTCCGCATTAAGAGGAAAATTTTAAGAAAAAATTAAATTTTAAAACTTAACGTTTCGGAAAGCTTACACATACGATCATCTTGTTTCTACTGATGGTAAGCGTAAGCTTTCTGGAACGTTAAGTTTTAAGATAAAATTTTTTAAACACGGTGTCTTCTACCGTAAATTGTTTTCCTAATTGTTTTTGCACCACGTAACTTTTAAATGTTTAATAATAAAAAATTACTTTTTTCCTTTCCCTCCTTCTCTTCGTTAAATTTAAATTTCTTTACTTGTGATCAAATCGGGAACGAATATGTGTGGAGTAGTTCGTTTAAAATTACGATTTGTTCCGCAGCTGGTCTCAATAAAGGCCGAGGAAAAAAGTGCAAATATTTCTAAACCGAGAATGTCCGTATTCATATTCCCGTGTTTATTTATTTGTAATACGTGTCAATTCGGCGCATGCGCAAACTGCGCGAGTGAGAATTAAAAACCTTAAGGCTCGGGCGCATAACTCGTATTTTTTAATCGTGAAAAATAACCGAATTTAATTGCAGCGCGTTCGCATTATACAGATGTAAGGGAACGTAGTGGTTGCAGTCGGAGTTTGAAGTAGGTAAATCGACTTCGTGGCGGCGCGTGATATGTGACGGTCAGGAGTTTCGTGAAAATGTCTTCTTCGTGATAAAGTATAGTAGCCGTGATGATGACTCATGATTATCGCGGTCGAAAACGCGGGACATATACAAATTACGCAGAGAATATTTAGGAACTCGACATTTACAGTGCAACACGAATATTATTACGGATATTGGTGGCGGAGCAGCTGTCGCCAGTTAGGCAGTAATGTTTCGTTTAGGTAGAACTTAATATCCCGATTCTGTAAATTAAGAATATAGAAAAATTCCTTTTGCCCTGGGTTAATGTCCGTAGTTGACGACCCCTCCCTCTCCACTTCCACCTAAAAAGCAACATTTCTCGTCACTACCATTACGAACTTCTTCTAAATGTTTGTGCCGCTGAATACCTAACGAACGAAGAGACATCTTTACCGAACGATATTGACAGAAACGAAATAATGGTCGCTGGCGTAAAAATGTTAAAATATTATGTAACGATCGTTTACTTTTTTTTCAACTTTACAGAGTACACTTAGAAAAAATCGTTACTCTAGATTACCACGAGTTAGTATGTGTCGTGCTGAAAAATGTTACGCAGAGAGGAAACTAATTGAACTAGAAGTTCCTTAAATTAAATAATAGACGTTTGCAATTAAAGGGGCAGGGCTAATTAAAATTAACTATTACGCTGACAAACATTAGTTTACGATTAATCGGTAGTTTTTTTGTTTTTTTTTGAAGGAGGCGCCAATTATGGACATTAATCGACCGCGAGTGAAATTTTTTTTTCAAGTTATAATGTGCAGTCCGAACGAAACACTACTATCTAACCAACTATGCCACGATAGCTGGCTATCTAAAGGAAGCGAACGTTACATTTGATTTTGGAACTGTTGGCTGAGAATAGTTTTTGAATTGTTTTCAGCGGACGAAATTTTCGAATTCGTCAAAATTAAAGAAAATTATTTCTTAATTTCGATATAATTCTAAAATTAATTCTATACTAGATGTATACACATGTACTCGTATGTACTGCACGATCCTCTTTATGGCAATAAAAAATATAGAAAGTCTATTGATGAGTTTCTATAGCTTTATACCACTACCAAAAATCGATAACGAAGAAAGCAAACCTACGATCGTGAGTTTTTCTACCGATGTAAAAATATTAAAAGAATAGGAAAAGTGCAAAAAATGTCAAACGACAACTTCTTACCTAGTTGATCATTGACTGCTACGGTCTGAATAAGTTCAAGTTGACAGTTGGCGAGGACTGAGAAAAATGCGAGCTTGTGTTGCGAACTCGATGAATCGTTGACCAGTTCGTTGAAAAAATCTCATATATTGCACTAGTCCTTAGAGAATTTGAAGTCGCCGAAATAAGTTAAATTTGACAGAACAAATTATAATCGAAAATTAATCAATAGAAAAAGCCAAATAACTAGAGGTGTTCAAAAAGTAATAATAACAGTGATCCTGATGGGAAATGTGTTGCAAAAGGGTTGCCATATCATCGTGTAACCCATTCTTTCAGCCACCTATAACGACCAGTTTCAAACGTATGTAACGATTCGCGTGAAACGTGTTAGATATTCGCCGACTATGTCCAGCATGGATAATTTTTAGTGAAACTCGGGAAGAACCGAAAAGATGCATGTAAATTATTAACTACTGTGTATGGTGAAGTTGTTGTGAACCAGCTGACCTGCTATGAGTGATATAAAGCGTTCGAGGAAGGTAGAGAGAGCATCGTCGAAGAGGTTCAGTTCTTTTAGGCGGAATTGAATCTGTTTAACGGATACTTTTTTAGGCGTGGATCGTTTAGGAGGTGGTGAGCGAAGGTTTTTACTCGGACCTTTTAACGAATTACCCCTGTGGTGATTTTGAGGTATCATCCGCTAAGTGTTATCATTTGCGTTAGTATGGAATACGGGTTACCAAATTTATTTCTACTTCATCCATTCCTTGTTATTAGAAATGTCACGCAAAGTTCCCGTTCCTCGTTAACGATTTAGTTTTTTCGCGTGTAAATATATATGTATATAATCACAAAAAACATATTTTTCATCTTTTTATTAGATTTCCATTTCGTTTAAATATTTTGAATTTAAATCTAATAATTTTGTGAATAAATGTACTTATACCAAATACGAAAAAAATCTAAATTACTAACGAGGAACGCTATATTAGCACAGAATTTTTGATACCAGTAAACGGACGTTTTAAAGTGACATAGAAATAAATCTTGTAACCCATGTTTCTCATTAACACAAATGATAATATTTAGCAGATGATACCTGAAAATCACCGCAGGTAATCCATAAAAAGGTAACCTTCGCTCGTTATCGCCTAAAAAAGGCTCCGCCAAAAAGATTCACATTTAAAATATCCCGCTTAAAAGATGTTGAGCCTCGTCGAAAAACAAAAAAGTAAAAATAAAGAAAATGACTCAAAAACTAACGTAAACAAAAAATAAAGAAAGTCCAAAACGAATGTTTACCAGTTAATAAAAAAAGAATAATAATTTTGCACTGTTCATTATATTAGAAAATAGGAGAGGTACACTTTGATTAAGTAAAAATTACCTAGTTCTTTACTTTGTTTGTTTGCTTGCTTATATGCGGCAAATTTTAATCAAAACTAATTATTTATCCTGACCTCGTAAATAACCATATTTTATCGGGAAATAAATACTTTTATAATGCTATTATTTTTATTACATACATACATATATACACGTACACACACCCACACACACACCCCCCCACACACACACACACACACACACATATATATATATATATATATATATATATATATATATTTATTTATATTTATATATACGGAGTGTTCTGAAACTAATTCGGGAAATTTGTTTTACGCTATAAAGCTTGTCAAAATGAACAAAAAAGTCCTGAGGGAAAAATCATTTGGGCGAACAATTAATTAGTTTACAATTAATTTAATTAATTCATTTAAAAAAAAAAAAAAAAAAAAAAAAAAAAAAACGTTCAGTTTTGTCTTTACGTATGTTGTGTGTTCGTATATTTCTATTGAAACATTAATCGAAGTTAACGTCTCGTTCGGTTACGCGGACACGGTTTATTGATGTTCGTCTGGGCGACGTGTCGCGTATTCGTTATCGGTTCTGCCTTTCTCCGCTGCAAGAGACATGATACATCCGCCGAAACTCCGTCTCAGCAGCGAAAAAGCCAAATTCATTGATAAGGCTCCTGTTCCGCCTAAACAGAAATCTAATCAAACCACACCCGTCCCACTGCTCTCCGACTCCGTCAGCGATTATCAAGTACCGATGGACACTTCTTCGCCACCGCTTTATACAAACCAAAATCATAATCAACAATCCGCTTTTTCTAACCAGAAAACCATTCTAGCATCGACTGCAAACGATAGTATTTCTGAAATACAATCAACACATTCCGGTGCACGCACACAAATGACAGCAGGTAATAACTTTTCAGTTAAACTGCTCCGTCGATTCATATCAACAGGAATACTCTAATAATGATAGAAATATTCTTAATGAATTAAATACTGCCAATTCCGATATGCTAAATCAAACAAAAGATGGTTTCTTTCAAAATACAATGCCGAAATCTAAAACTAATAAAAACGATACTGCAAAAGTATCCCTAATTAAAATTATCAGAGATACAACATTATCAAATATGCCGGAATGGCAAGTTGTCAGCTATCATAGAGATAGTAAAAAAAGACAAAGGGAAGTAAATCCACGTTCGCTCGAACCCGACCAGAAAGTTAAAATAATAATAAAAAATAGATTCCCTCCGCTGCAAATGGAGCACAGCGGTGATGAGGAAGATTCCCTTACCAGCAGTCAAGAATTAAAGGAACTCAAAAAAGAATTGAAACCTTAACTAACATTTATGCCATGTATAAACAACTTTCAGACGTTAAAAGGAAAAATTGAGGAAAGTAACCTCCGATTCCTTCAGCTATAAAACTATTAATGGCAATGGTGTAATTAAAATGGCCCTCAAAGGCCCCCAAAAATATAGAGATATAGTTAAAATTTTAATTAAGGAAAATTCGGCTTTTCATACATAACAATTAAAAGAAGAACGACCATTTAAAGTTGTACTAAAAAATATTCACCCGTGAGTACCAATCGAAGATATAAAAACTTATTTGACTGAAAATGGGCATCAAGTAAGAAATGTAGTAAACATTAAACACAGACTATACAAACATCCACTGCCGCTATTTTTGTATAGATATCGAACCTAGCACTAATAACAAAGATATGTACGATATTTCGTACTTATTAAACGTCCGGGTTCGACTTGAACAACCCAGGAAAAAAACCCACTATGGTTCAATGTATGAGATGACAGTTATATGACCGTACAAAAGCGTATTGTACGAGATCATTTAGATGTGTCAAATGTGGACAAGCACACGAAACATCCAAATGCGATAAAGATAAATGTACGGATGCTTCCTGCGCTCTTTACAAAGGATAACATACATCAAATTATAAGGGATGTGTGCTGTTTATCAGGAAATATTGAACATGAGGAATAAACCACAGAGAGTAAAAAATTTAACATAACATGATATGCAAACAAAACAAATAACCAAAGAGGTTCCATATAACGAAAGAGATTTTCCGAAAATTAGTAAAAACTTACTGAATGAAAATTCAAGTAATTCTAACCGTACTTACGCTCAGGTTTTAAATGAAAATAAAATAAGTAGTAATCCGCATCATATTTATCACGATAATATCTCAAATACCGAAGTCATAAAGGAAATTAAGGACATATTCATCCAGATGAAAATAATGTAATAAATTTACTAATACAAACAGTCATGTCTGCCTTAATAAACAAAAAATGTACTTTTTACAAATTGTTACTTGGAATGCCAATGACATTCTGCAACGTAAAGCAGAAATAGAACTATATTTAAATCAAGAAAAAATAGATATACTATTAATATCGGAGTCCCATATTACAGATGTAAGTTATTTTCATATTAATGTCTACTCGTTCTATAGTACCCCCCATCCGGACGGTGCGGCCCACGGAGGATCAGCAATAATAATTAAAAGCAATATTATATATATCATGAAACTGTAAAATATCAAGAAAGCTATCTTCAGGCAACTAGTATAAAAGTTCAGTGTGCGAATAAAAACATAGTAATGCCTGCGGTGTACTGTCCACTTAAACACAATCTTCATCATCGATTCAACTCTTTCTTATTTACTCCTGGTAATACAGTTGGAGGCGACTATAATGCTAAAAACACGTACTGGGGGTCGAGGCTGACTACACCCAGATGCGGAGAACTCAAGAAATCATTGGATTCTAACGGATGCAGCATTACAACGAGTGGATCGCAAACATATTGGCCTGCCGACAGAGAAAAAATGCCTGACTTGCTAAATTTTTTCATAGTCAAGGGACTAGCTTTAAACTACATACTGACAGAATCAGAGTTTGGTCTTTCATCTGATCATTCCCCAGTGATTCTTATAATAAGTAATACTGTTATAACTAAAAAAAAAAAACGAACCAAAACTTCATAATAAACACACTAATTGGGAAATGTTCAGAGAGGAAGTCGAAGAAAATATCACACTAGGCGTATCAATTCGGAATAAACTTGACATAGAAAACGTATTGCAGCATTTTATCAAAACCATTCAAGAAGCGGCTTGCAACAACACACCGCAAATTAGGACAACTTCTCCAGCTATTTGTTATCCAACACAAATCCTAAATGAAGTAAAATGTAAGCATAAGGTGGCAAACAAGTAGACACCCAGGAGATAAGGGGAAATTGAATAGACAAATGAAAAAAGTTAAACAGCTACTTCAAAAGTTAAAAAAATTATACTTTCGATCAATATGTATCTTCCTTATCTCCTGTTGACAATAAATACTCACTATGGAAAGCAACGAGAAGTTTAAAGAGACCAAAAAATTCAGTCCACCCTATTAAGAAATGTGATGGCAGCTGGGCTCACAGTGACAAAGAAAAAACGGAAGAATTCGCTAAACATCTTGCCAACGTCTTTACTCCAAATCCTGGAGATGATACATCACCAAGGGAGATTAAGGCTGCAATTAAAACCATGAACCCCAAAAAATCGCCTGGTTACGATCTAATAACCGTTAAGTCCTAAAGAAATTACCGCGTAAAGGGTTACTGCTACTAATAGATATATATTCAACGCTATGCTGAGATTAACCTAACTATCCTGCGCAGTTAAAATTTTCGAAAATATTAGTAATACCGAAGCATAACAAACCACCTACAGATGTTGCTTCAAACAGGCCTATTTCAATAATACCGGTAATATCGTAATTATATGAAACCCTGTTATTAAAAAGAGTTACCTCTTTTCAATATTTATTTTCTTTTTATTTTACAAACTATTGATATATAAAAAAAAAATATTTTTTCGTTTAAATTAATTATAACTAATTAATTGTTTGCCCAAATAATTTTTCTCTCAGAACTTTTTTGTTCATTTTGACAAGCTTTATAGCGTGAAACAAATGTCCCGAATTAGTTTCAGAACACTCTGCATATATGTATATATTATATAGTAAAACATTAATCGTGGAAGATTTTAGTGTATAAATCACTTTATTTATACAATATTCCGAAGAAAATGTCCTAATTAACTTTAAAATCTACATCATAACTTGCACACTAGTTTTCAAGAGTGAGTCGAATAAATAAATAGATGCTGCACTCTAAAATAACTAGCCAATGAATAATACGCTATTTCATGCTTTTCTCCTCTTTCTTTCAAACAAATTATCTCTTTTTCTTACTTGAAGTTTTATTATTTAAAAAAAAAAGAGGGAGAAAAATGTATGGAACGTTGAATAAATAAAATTATAATAACGGTAATGATGGGATTACGGGTATTCCTCGTAAAGTTTAAATACATAATGCAATTTTAGCTGAGAACTGAGTATTGTATTATGTCGGCCCATCAAATTATTTGTGGCATTATCAATTCACATGTTTGTGAAAATAGGTATGTTTAAACTATATAGAAATATTTCATGAGATGTGTCCTCTTTATACTCTCTGATCAGGCACAGCAGCTGCGCTTTTTAATCATATGACGCAGGAATATCAGGCTCAGCTGATTAGAGTCGGTGAACGTAAGTTGGATTTCGATTCGTCCAAACTGACTTGATTGAAGTATGGTAAAAAATTATTTTATATTCAAATAGAAACAGTGATCAGGATTATTTAAAAGTCTCGACAATAATTTATGTTACTGTTCGGTTTTTTCTATTTTTATTCAAAATAACGAATTGGCATGGCCTTTCTCTCGAGATACATATCCGAAAACTTGATTTAAATATCCTGCGGCACATTCGTGCTGTTTTTCTACTAAACCTTAATCAGTAGCAAGTGCCTCTTAGTATTTTAGACGCGTGATCCTGCTGGTTGCAGTGGAAGTAGAAGATACTAAATCTGTAAATAGCAGGGAGCCTAAGGATACTATTTATTATTGATAATTTACATTTTTAAATTACTACAAAACCTTTTAGGACATATTATTTCAATAGAATATTAAAATTCTCATTTCTAGCATGAAATTATAAAATACGATATCTTTATTATCGAATTATACAGCGCATGTATGCTTTATCGTAACAATATAGGTACCAGCGATAATTATAATAATAAAAATACTGATTATTGCTATTTATTTTCACTCTTATTATTATTATTATTATTGTTGTTGTTTATTATTGTTTATTATTATTATTTGCAGAGATAACAGGATCGCGGTACTATTTGTACATTTTTTTATTTTTTATTTTAGTTGTTAACCAATTCCCGAGATGATAAACTATTAACCTTTATTATTATTCTTTCATTATATATATATATATATATATATATATATATATATATATATATATATATATATACATATATATATATATATATATATATATATATATATATATATATATACATATATATATATATATATATATATATATAAACACATATATATATAAGTTCGTGTATACTGTACAGTATTTTTGACGTGTGCGACGTATCAATAGGTTGCGCACATGTCACATACAATACTGTTTTAATCTATATTATCATCATTTTTTTTTACTCGGCGAAATTGATCGAATCCGATATAGTTTTCTTGGAAAATTGTTGTTAATGTCTTGAACTTTTTCTTATCTGCCCTTGTTTTAACTATCTGTGTCTGAATTTCCGTTGGGGTACTCCATATTTTTGCGTGCATAACGGCTACATTAAAATATGGGGATATTTCTGTAAAAGAAAAAAGAAATGCCTCTATTCGTAATATAATAAGAATATACAAACTAAAAATTACCACTGTGTTTGCAAGAGTGCATTTTTCAGATATCTGAGTACAATTCACTTTATTAAATAGTGTCAGTATTTTTCCAGATGCAGTATTTCAACTTGTTGATTATTGCATTTTTATAAATATTAATCATTTTGCTACAGATTTTTCAGAAGCCGGCTAATTTAGGATTATTTCCGTCTGTTTATTAATAAGATTTTACGTGTATAGAGGATAATTTGACCGGAAAAAAGAAAAAGAACGCCTCTATAGATTAAAGTGTTTCTGTTTTATGCCTTTTTTAGAGCAAGATTGTAAAAATTTATTTCTATTCGAGATTTCATGTAATTCTGCTGGAATATACTGTATTTTTTGCCTGTAAGTATAGAGCGTATATTCTATCGCAATCAACTTTTACGAAAATATTATTTATTTCCCCTTAATTCGAATTCGCCGTGTGCCGTCATTTTAACAAACGTATAATGAAAAAAGAAAGTATTTAAAAATCATTACAATATTCTACTCAATTAACGAAATTCTTCAGATACGCTGAAATAACTTTACTGTTTTCGATGCATCAAAATACGGTAACAGATACCTAACTTCCGCCGAGAGATTAACGAAATTTATGCCATTTCAAAGGGGAGATATCTGCGGAATTTAGATTAGCCGTTAACGGCGTGGGCGAAACATTACGGTATCTTTAAGTAGGTTCCGCTGCACATGTTGGAATTTCTGAAGTAGTGAAATGACCGTTATCTTCACTACGATGAATTCGCAAACGCAGCGGTTAGTTCATATTTCGAGGACTTAGAGGATCATCCCACGCTCTAATTCGGACTAGACAAAAAAATTCGGACAAATTCGCATTTCTGCGAAAGACAGGCACTGTTTGCGATGGCCTCAGTGGTTGTCTTTTATGTAATTAAAACTTGCAAGAAAATTTTCATAATTTTTCACAGACAGGAAAGGAAACGACTTTTTACCGGACGAATTTTTACCGCAACTCTGTCGAAATATATAGAATTTAAAATCGAACAGCAGCCAGTAGAAATAGAAAAACGAGAACGCGATACCACTTAGAATTTAGAGAAATTTATTTAGCGTGCGCTACATTGACTATTTGAAGTTAATTGGCGGCTAGAGGATTGTTCATGGGACCGTTGTATATATTTTCCACTTACACTTCTTATAGTTTCTTTTATTGGATATACTGATTGTCGAATTACTTGCTGTTCCCTACATTTCAACTCCATACGTCCATACCGGTTTCAGGATCGCTTTATAGAGTAAAATTTTCTTCTGCAGCGATAACTCACGAGTGTTTTTACCTATATTAGCCAATTTATGCTTCGAGGTTTTAGATTAAGCTGTTTACGTTTTATGACGACGTAGTCCTTCCATGTGAGTCGTTGGTCCAAATGTAAGCCTAAATATCTTACTTTCCGCGGGGTCGGTATTGTTTGACCATTCATTACAATGGATGACTTACCAGCTTTGTTCAGGGTAAATAAAACGTGATTCGATTTTGATTCGTTAACTTTGATTTTCCACATCTTGAACAACTATTCTCGGTTGCTACATTTTAATCGCGATTAGCGGATAATACAGTTGTATTGTCAGCATACATGGCTGAGTAGTATTATCATTTTTAGTGGAAAGTCCGAAGTGTAAATTTGGTGCAATGTTGGACCAACTGCCCTGTGGTACACCGGTACGAATGGCGTGTACACCAGAGTAAGTACCATTCACGTTTACTTGGAAATATCGATCTTTTAAATACCATGTGAATAGTATTTGTAAGACAGTTTACTTTTAATTTTGTATAGTAAGCCAGTATACCGTACTCAATCGAATATCTTTTCAATATCCAAAAACACGACTGAAAAATTTTCCTTCAAAGCAACGGTTTATATCATCAATTATTCAATATGTACCTATTCTATAGTTCCCCGTGTTTGTTCCTAAAACCGAACTACCAGTTTGGAATTAGTTCATTTTCTTCTAAAACGGTCTTTATTAGAAGTTTTTTTTTTTTTCTTTCAGTCAGTTACGAGATAATTAGTAACAAACTAATTAGTCTATAAGAAATGCTTCCTGTATTACCTGGTTTACGTATCATGACGATGGTTTCAAATTTCCGTTGAATTGAAAAATATCCAGTGCGGATGATTGCGTTAAATTTATGCGTTATTAAAGTTTTTCTTCTCAAATTTATTCGCAGTTATTAGATCATATTCCGGTAGTGCTTATTTTATTTGCAGATGTTTTTTGGTATATACGCATTAATTTCCATGGGGAAACTAATTTTATAGGGGCAGTCATCTGAAATGGCACCTATAACTGTTTACGTATTCATCGATATTATTTAATATATTGCTCTTATGTTCTTGGAGTATACTGGATAAGTACTTAGCAAATAAATCGACTTTTTTTACATTACTGCGTACCCACTCGTTATCATCCGTTTTTATTGGGTGCCAGATTTGTTATGTAATTATGAAATGTCTCATTTTTAAACTGTAGGAGCTTAGTTTTTAACTGTTTAGTTGCTCGGTTTAAATTAGTTTTATCGACAGCGTTCTGATCGTTATGCCATCTTAACCTTCTTTTTTCAGCGATCAAATTTTCGATTATTTTCGGATGCTTAATTATTTGAGGACGTTCCTTGTTGTTCGGGGTAGTCAAATACGCAGACTTCTGAAGACATTTTGTAAACTATTCTACAGCCATTTTAATTTGTTCTTCTGTTTCTCACATTTAGATTTATTCTGTTTTTAACATACTGTCTAAAAACATTCTAGTTAGTCTTTTTGTTAATTAATGCAGTTTTTTTGGGTACTTGTATCATCACCAACGTACTAAGATTTAATATTTTGGACGAATGATCTGATGTACCGTCCAGAGAAGGCTCTACGTATAACCGGTGTTTATTCCGTTAGTGATAAAGGAATCCGGTAAATCAGGTCGTTTTCTTCTATCAGTCAGCCAATACGATGGTACGCCATCCGATAAGCTAGAGTAGCAATTTTTCATTAGACATAAATATAATTGCCTCCATCTTGCTGTTATCAATCGGGATCCGAACGCCGTGTGTTTAGCATTGCAGTCTCCTCCACATATAAATTTGTTTCCTAGAATTTTGAAACAATTGTCGAAATCTATTGGTTTTATATTGTGTTTTTGGAGACACAGAAGATGATTTAATCGCTACAATTATTGCCTGCAAATGTATAGCAGAAAACGTATTCATCTCAAAATGCTATACAGATATGTTTTTATAATGGTAGCTAGAGTCCTCCATGAGCTGTACCATCGGGATGTTGCGTTGTGATAAATTTATTGAGGTTTATTAACAGCACATCTATTTTATTACTTATTAGAAATAGTTCAATTTCGTGTCGATATTGAACCAACCTGTTAATGCTCCATACAGCTATTTTTAAAAACTTATTTTATTATGTGCAGTAGATAACATATTATAAATCATGCCATTTTGCAGAAGTAGTTAGTTAAAGATATTTTTGAATTCGGTCAAGAATTCAGCAAGTTGCTTGATAATATTATTATTATTATTATTATTATTTTTTTTTTTTTCACACACAAACATAACATTTTGCAAACTTTTGGATAAACACACGTAAGCAGTCACTCTTACATAATTCACTTTATTATTTCGGTTATTTTGTTTATTTACAAGACTTTTTCGTATTTTGCCCATAACCCCACAAAATATTTTATTTTGTATCATATAACTTCACCATATGCTACCTCTTATTTTTCTATTAATATTTTAATTTTTTTTTTGGTTCCACAGCTCGCGTTATAAAGCGCATCAGTGGTCTTTGTCAACAGTTAATAATAATAAATATGATCTGATCTAAAAATTTGATTTGAATTATTATTATTACGAATATTAAAGTTGTAGTTATCATGGTTATCAGTTACGTAATTATTCGTTGTAGGGATCTCAATGTCGCAGTGAGGATATTTTTTATTATGTATTTGTAATAATGCGGAATAAGTGTTATTAGCAGTAAGATTAAGTCGTATAAATTCAGATCGATTAAATGTTTGTAGCGAATTTGTATGAAATGGTTGAGATTTTTGTTTGTTTATTCGTGGCGGCGAGTTGTATGACTTATTTCCTATTTTTTAAGTAATTCTTTGTATGCAATACATGCTTCATAATTCGCAGGATGACTATCTTCCCAGTGAATGCACTTAGCAGGTGTATTCGTTGATTTATTGCAATTTATTGTTTTATGTTGTTCGCCGTACTTAACGCATGCGTATGACAATGTGCAATATGCTTTACCGTGACCAAACGATCGGCACCTGGTGCACTAGATGATGCCTATACTTTTATACGACAGTTCAACCTTGATTTCCGTATTTAGTAGATTTTGCAAGTTATAAATATTTTTATCCTTATTATTGGGTTTTAGATCGGCAAAAAAGCATCTTAAGAGTTACTTAGTTTTTTTTTTATATGTACATTAATTACATTTCGTGGCGCACAAGCTGCCAGAGATAAAGGTTCTTCTTTTATTTCGTTAATCGGCATCTATGAATTCGCCGTAAAATGTAGTAACTGTATATGCGTCAGCAATAAGTTTTGATTGATCGTCGATCACGTAATTTTCGAGAGCAGTTGAGTCATAATTGAACTGTCTAAAATAATTAGTTTTAAATAATATTGATTATTTTTTTGTATCTTTAGCAATACCGATTATGAACGTAATTTAATTTTCAATAATAGTTAAACCTTCATTAAAAACATCACCTGGCTATTTCAATTCTTGCCGTGCCACTTTTTTTGTAATATATCTTCGTATAGAGAAATTCTTTGAAATTATCGTAAACGCGTATTTGATGGTTGGAAAAAAAATGAGTATGAACGCATAAAGCTCTCTTATTATATACCTTCTTGATCAAGATAATGATAGATCAGTAAGTGTTTCTTGGCACTATTCATAAATTCATCTAAATTCTCTTTATGCAGCTTGGTGCCTAGGTTGAATTTAATCATCTTTAATAATTCATAAGGAGTTGGTCCATGCTTATACTACGTACAAATAAACGGTAATAAAAACATTCATAAAAATCTGAATAAATGGTGTACCCTAAAGTTAAATTCGTTTTAATTCTAGGTAATTTTTCAACTTCTTGACTTTTTTTTTCGACGTTACAATTACACCAATGTGTAATATTTCCGGACAAAGTCATTTTGCGCTTACAAAGCTCAAAAAAAGCAGTAAGTGTTGTTTTTGGAGGATTTTGAAACTATTCACGAACAATTATCTTCACTGAAATAAATTTGCTGAGCAAAAAAGCTGAATATACTGAAACCTCTAATATGCGTCATACCGTTTTGACGAACTAATGTGTCGGCCATTAATATAATTCTGTACGTCATCGTTTTTAATAGTAAATGTTACCTAGTTTGTACCCTTATTTTAATATACTTACAAAATATAAGAGTACTTTATAGTTTTTACAGAATGACCATACTCAACATTTACGCGGGCTTTAAAACTGCGACTCAATAATTTGGGGTATATCATACAACTATTACCAACCCTTTATTACGTTTCCATTACGGATCTTTATTTCCCCGGTAAAACCATTATAAGTTGGAAGCCGCCTGTGGTTCTTCCGATAACCATCTTCTTCAGTTTGTGTTTCAACTATAATTTTATGCAGATACGATTTACTACATCCACCATCAATCAAATCAAGCATGAATTGTACCTTTGTCAATATTGCCGCTAGGACCGATATTTTAACAAACTATATATATATATATGTACAATGCAACAAAAAATCTTTTTCTTTATTATGAATTCCAGCTATTATAATTCAGTCAACTTCATCCGATCAATTTTATTTCTCAAACAAATATCTGCGCTACGTCCAATGTATAATTTTTAGGCAACAAATTCATTCAATGATTTTTGCCACGGAGATAATTCTTTTCTAATTCCTCACCATTCTCTGGATTACATGTGAAGCTAATAAATAAATCAGGATCCCACCATAATTAGTTGTACCCATTCGATATTTGTAGTACCATCTTTCTTACGACAAGAATTATTTTTCAATTAAACTGTCCATTTCTTTCTCGGGCCTCATTGTTATCGTTGTGGAGAGCCGAAGCGTATCACGCGTATCAGACCAAAATCGTAAATCCCGTGTATGCCCAGATATACGACACCTATGTGAGTGTCTCTCCGAGGCGACAGTGACACAACGTATGTCCATGGCAAGTGCTCGCGTCTTAGAAGGGACGTTCAGCTGACGGAACTTTTATAAATCTTGGCAGGTAGTGCGGCTAGTGTAATTTTAATTTTTACCAAAACATTCGATCACATTCTTTCGTGCGTACTTGTGTAGCTATTGTTAATTATCAGCCGTTCGCTGTTGACGTTCGCCGCCAATCAACTTTTGAGTTACATGTTTTGTTTAAATTTATTTTTGGTGCAGTCACGCCATGCCGTCCTATTACCACGTTTAAGAAATTTGTGCAATATCGCACGTGTTTCCAAATTAAATTTTTTCATTACTCGATTCGGCCGTCGTAGTTGTTCATGTTTTTCTCGGTGTCAAAGAAATTCACGTCGAGGTAAGAACGTTTTGTTGTTGTTTTTAAAGAGCAGCCGTGATCAAGCGAGTTTTATTGTTTTTTTTCGTTATTTGTAGTTTTATTGTTTACGTCTCTCCCATAATTTCCACGAAAGACATTTTCTCTCTTTAAACGGTTTTTTCAGAGGGTTCAAGAGATAGAGTGTGAATAGGTGTAAATTTTTTAAAAATAATCAAGTTCAGCGAAGAGCGATAAAACTTGGAATTATATATTCATTAAAAACAGATAAAATATTAATAGGTGATTTTTATTTATTTATTTTTTTAAATGCAAATATTACTTCAGTTCCCGCATGACTAAAAAATAGAACTCGTAGTTAGAAGTGGAACGTGACATAGAAAAGACGATAAAAAAGTGGAGCGAGAATGTACAAAAAGTAAAAAAAAAACATGGTAATGGTGAAAATGGAAATAAAATTAATTCTCTCGATCTCGAACCGTTTTAAGTGTTAAGGCTTCGTCAAAAATTGCAAATAGATCGAATATGAAGATGAAACAGATGTTAAGAAGTTTAAAAGATTCAAAATAATGTTTCGGGTTCGCTGCGTTCCGAAAGAGCATGATTCGAAAATAGTTTTGGACGAAGATAAACGGGAAATAATTTTAGATAATTAACAAAGATTAATGAAATTAAAGGAAAAGTGAAGTTTCCAGTGGGAAATTATTTAGGACGGACCTGTGCAGCTTACACAGCTCGCGAGTTGGTACATTCGGCCCACACAACATTTTGTACGCCCGCAATGTGAAAAGAATAAATATGAATAGAGTAGTAGTTGGGTTTTTTGGTGTTTTTTTAATTTTTTTTTAATGGGCTTATTAATGTTTACTTTCAGAATAAAATGCCCCACAGATAAATTATAGTCCCGCTCGCTCTGAAAAAATTTCTATCCGCGCTAATATACACACACATGAATGGTTAAAACCTTAAAAAGCAGCGAATAATGAGCACAAATGGAATAAGCGGAAGACGGTGAAAAATACAAAATGTAGCAAAAAGATACGCTAGTTCAGCATTGGAAATTTTACTAGCGATATAAGTTAGAATAGGAATATTTCAAAAAATACTAAAAAAACATAAAAATTACATTATTCAGCCTTTTTTATTTTCATTTTAGCTATATTTTTTTTTAATATATTATTAAATCGATAATATATTTTTTACCGCTTAAACGATTATACAGTTGTGGGCACATCATTGCGCGATATTCGGGTTCAATGAAATTATTAATTTTCTTCTATATATTTTCATTCATTTTCTTTAATTTTTTTATGTTAATTTCTTTAGATTCGCGGACGTAATCAGGATCTAGTATATTTGTAAATATAAACATTTTTTCTGTTTCGGTATAATTTGAAAAATTAAACTCGGACCTCTGAATACGTAAGATATAACGGCCGAGAGTAGCGGTCGTGCAAATTCCGCTATCATGAAACTTTTTCTTCGAAATGCATCGGCGATAATTTAATAATAAATTTAGTATATTGTTTCGTGGTGGTGTAATGTTTCAGTACACATTAAAGAAAGAAACAATGTGTCAATTTAATGATAAAGTAAAGAGCGTTGGTTTACAGCAATTCGGTGTAGAAAGTTTGTATTTGGTGAGAGGAAATCATGCTGTATTATGTTATAAATTCGTTACAAAGGAAATTTAAATCTTTGTAGAGAATTATTGTATTTTCTATTTTTTTTCGTCTTTTCTAAACACAGACTGTATACGCATAAATTAAAATGATAAATCGCGGCGCCTGAAAAGATGCATGGTCGCGAATAAAATTAATATTTGAGTTAACAGCCGTACATTTTTAAAGTTTACTCAGAAAATCTTCTGCAAGAAACTGTCTATGAACATTATACAATCATCTCTTCTCCCTTATCAGGAACAGTGTTAATTATTATTATTTTATTAAAATTATTACACGTTATTTTAATAATGGCGACAATTCTTCTTAAATGCCCGAGATATCCTATACAATAATAAAAGTATTGGAAACTATAAACATAATAAACGAACATCACAAGACCGAATGTAAATTAATATTCTAAAAACGTTTTGAATGGTACCCCATTTTTATTAGTGGAAAAGTTGAAAGGAGAAAAGAAAGACACCTATTATAAGTAACTGACTGAAGGCGGGATATTTCCGAAGTCGTTTCTAGCAAATATCAATTTATTTTCAATTTAAATGTTTGTTGTTTACAATTATTCATTATTCTTATTGATTAATTAATCGACCGGATATCTATAGCCTATATCTTGCTCGTTAAGCTATCTAAAATAGTCGAAATACAGATCTATCTTCATCCTGACGACGAAGCCGTCTGTGATCCCGACCATATTATCTTTGAATGTCCATCCCTCGTGAACGAACATACTTCTTTGTACTCCAATCTATTATCACTCAAACTCCCTAATCCTTATTGTGCTTCGTATATCTTATTGTTTTCGTCGATCTCCGTTGTTCCGATCCTCAGTTCTTTTATTTTATCAATAGCTGACCGAATCTACATTTAACTGATCCTTTTCCCTCGTGTCGTTTCTGGGCGAAGATCCTTTGCTGACATGCCCAAAAGGGAGGTTTTGAAAAAAAAAAGATCTAATAATATCGTACATTTCATACGCGCGGTAGTGTAAAAATCAAAACTGAAACTGATTCAACTCGTCCTTCTGTTTGATTTACAGTCGGTTCTAAATTTTTTTTTTTTTTTTTTTTTCTGAGGGATAAAACAGTTCTTAAACGTAAAGTTTAAAACTGAGGTTATTGCGGACCATTTTAAAAAATCATCGGGATTATTATCGCGCCGTTGGATATAAACATACACTGTTAAAAAGAAGCTTAGTTAAACAAATTATTTTTATTATTAAAGCATTACGTTGTGCGGTATACATTTACGCGACAATATTGGTCAAAAACAAGTTTTTTGCCAAATTCTGCCCTTTTAAATTACATGTAAACTTCACAATCCCCGACAGCCTGGCAAAGGTATGGGACTTACTTTACTTTTTAACAAGCCATCACTAAAGTAGTGAAAAATTTAATTTTATCGAAATCAACGAAAAAAAAAAAAATATACAAATCTGGAAATAAACCTTTACGCATACACGTGTCCGTGTCGTAAACAAGAATTTGGATTTTTTTTTTTTTTTTTTTTTTTTTTTTTTGGCCGGCTTTAGTATAATCATTTTTACAAATCTTCGAATTTTGCGCTCCTAGAACTATATGTAAGGCTCGTGAAAAATTTCTAGAGACTAATCAATTTAAAATTGATCCAAAAAATAAAATAAAAGAGGAAGGTTGAAATTATTCTTTACTGGCAATAACGAGGCAACAGAAAGTTTTTTTTTTTTTTTTCGGCCTGGCGACAAACCATTTAGCCGCTATCGAGTTAATAAAAGTATATAAACGAAAATAAGATTTTTTTCTTCTCCTGTCTTCTCTCAGTCTTTTTTTTGTAATATAATACGGAAGGATAGGCAGAAATAATGAGCCCGCAAGGTCAGCAGGACCCATTCGCCGAACTGTTCGTATTAGAATAACATTAATATTACAAAATATCAGACAAATATGGCTGTTACCTCAAAAATTCCCGTGTGGAACTATTAGAAGGAAAAAACTGAAGTAAAATAAATTCTCGCACTGGAACTGAACAGCAAAAAGTGCAGAATGTAAATTAATACCTATATTCAATCCATTAAGACGATAAAAAATTTGTGTAATACCTTAGCTTTATAGTAGCCGGTCACATAATCCAGCTCTGATCTTTATCAAATCAGAGCTAGGATGTTGTAAGTAATTTTAATAAAAGGAATCAGAGTAAGGAGAAAAAGGAAAATTACACAGAACTTCTAAAGTAGGCTGTTAAGGAAATGTAAATGCACTTAAGGAAATATAAATGAAGAAATAAACTAAATTTTGTATATTGCAGAGAAGAAAGGGAAAAAATGAATCCGAAAATAAATAACGGGGTAACTGAGCGTACTTTCTATTAATACCTGTTTTACAATGGCTGACAATATTCTTCAGTTGCTACCGCAGTCACAAACACTAAATCAAAAACGGCGAGCAAAAATAAAAAGTAAATAAATAAAAATCCAAGTACACCGAAATTGAAATAATTCTCTGCTTAAGTTATCGACATTATCATTTTGCAAAATGAACTTAAAAATTAAAAATAGAACTTTTTCTCCGCACCTTAGCAACCAATGTAAGAAATATGGTGAATAAATACTAACGTCAGTTTATTAAAAATAATGTTTCTATTATTTTTAATTTTTTTACAACTAAAAAAAAAGGTAATATCTTCTAAAAAATTAACTGACGTATGATAATTACATTGTCCCTGAGTTGTTGTATGTATTAAATTAAGGTATGAGTGACTCATACGTGGCATATGCAACACCGTGGTGTCACATCTACGGAAAAGATAAGGAACAGGTGAAATTGACACGTGCGTATATCACGGGAGTTTTGGAATACATGGCTAAACAAGAAGTAAATACACGTGCCTTTTTTTGTAGACTGCTAATATTCAGTATCCAGGAAACATAATGATATTATATTTTAGGTATTTAGATGCAAGGCTGAAGGCTGAAATATGTGGAAATTTAATATCCACCGACAGCAACATCAACCAATTCATTAAGTTTTAACTCTGCATGACTTGGTATCCAACAATAAAAGTTCTGTTTCTCTTTGTGCACAAAAGTTCAATAAGAAAAGCTTTCCATTCCCCATTTACTAACATCTTGTCATTCCCTTATAGCACTTAGAGCCCAGCATGGCCTCCCCCCTTCCTTATCACAACTCCTAGCTGATTCTCCGTGTCATATCCACAGTGCGTTCCAATTCCTTCATTCCCTTAACCTCCTAAATTCAATTTAGTATCCCTTCCGTTCCCCGGGCGCATATGGCCCGTTTGTGCAGCCGGCGCCTGTACCGTTTAATGTAATAATAATAATAATAATAAAAGTTTTCTTTTTACTAAAAATATTTGTTTTTTAAATATGAAAAGGTTCAGTTAACTTACAAAACATCTATATAAAATTAAGTTTGATTTGTTTGTTTTTTTTCCCGTGCAAAGATTGATGGATCACTAAAAAATGAAGATACAGTACTGTTGAGGTTTTGGTTTTCTGAAAAATGCTAGTGTTTAAGAAAAAATATCACGCATCCAACATCATTACGCAGAAAATGTTTGTTTATTTTGTCAAATTTATAATTTCATTAAAAATAATGATGCGAATTTTTTGTCAATCGAAATTCGAACAACCTCGTCATTGTGGCTAATATAAAATAAGCCGCATGTAATTTTTTATTTTGCAAATAAGTATAAATTTACAACTGGAGTAAAGTATACCGATAAATTCCCGATTTTCATTATTTAAAACATTGATCACAATTTATTTTTTGAGTCGACTGCGTAATTAAAAATAATTAAACTGAGTACGTATCGACAAAAAACTTTGCTTTTTAGAATTTTGTTTAGCTTGTTTGTAGATTCTGGTGTGTATATATATATATATATATATTAATATGTGTGTGTGTATTATACGTGGCTGGATAAATATGCACAGATATGTACATGGATTAATATACTGATAAATACGCATTCGAATAAATGTTCAAATAGACAAAAGTGCATTTTCAACTCAAAATATAATCAGAAGGCGCCAACATACCCGTATTTATTTTGCACATGCGCCTTCAATTTAATGATGTAGCGCTAACAAGTATACATATATTTAATCTGTGCTATAATGTCCTGAAAATATCGACTCTTTTGCTATATTTTAAAATGTGAAAAATAAAATTATATGTAGTGTGAATCTGCTGAAAAAAAAAAATTTACTGAGACCGAAAAGAATACTGTAAATTTAATTCTTTTTATGATTCTAACTGCGGTTAGGCCGGAATCTATTGTAAATTTGATCTTACAACTAGCTACATTAATATTCAAGATGGTTTTGTAAATTATACATTTTGTTAGTAGAGATCCGCGCTTTGGTATCGCTTTTAACGGCTTTTTCAAATTCCTTTGCCATTAAACGTTCCGCGATTATTTCAAGTATGTATGTATTACTTTTTTCGTGTGTTTTTTTCACAGTAATATTTTTCGAAATAAAAGCTACTTTATTTGACCAAGTATTAACTAAGTATTAATTTTAAAATAATGATACCATAATTATTATTTCACGAACTATTTGAAAAAACTGATCGTCTCGTATAATTCACAATTCTTTCCGTACTGAATTAGTTCACTCAGTTAAGAAAAACGTGGAAATAGCAGATCGAAAATATATCGCTTAAAAAACAAATAAAAAAACTAAAACATCGATTTTTAGGATTAAGAAAATATGTGGAGAGTGTTCGTTTTTTAAGGGAAAGTTATTTAAAAATATCGCCTAAGTAGTACCTAATACAAATAGTTCTGTAAATTCTGTAAATAGTAAAGTAAGTAAAGTAAGTCCCCTACCCTTAACAGGGTGTTAGGGATTGTGAAGTTAAAGTTCACAATGTACTAAGCCCAGTGGTTCTGATGAGAGTAGGGGTACTAGTACCTTTACTTTCCCAGATTTCTCTGATACTCAGTACTCAATTCAAAGCTGGCTAAACCTGGGAGCGACTTGAATCTGGAAAGAGACAATTACCGAAAATTTACGTTACCTCCGGTTTGGTAGCCAAGCACCCTAACTACTAGGCTACTACGCTACCTTTATAAACAGTTTTTACACAAATTGTTAACATCAGAGGATTTTGAGCATTCAAAATCTAGCGATGACGAGTAAAGAACTATTAAATATGAAATAATTGCTGATGGTCAAGCGGAAAGAAATGACTAATGTTCATGTCATAGCATGCACCACAATATTGATGTATAGACTTACATATACTTAGGCTACACTTGTAAATTATTAAAAAATTAAAAGATTACAGTGAGCTTTTCAGATGTAGTCTTACGTACATATTTGCATTGTGTACAGAATTTTGTCGAGGGTACCACGCATATTTGTGCAATAGGAGTGTACGAATATAGGCGGTAGTCGCGATGCTCGAAATCAATACGATTGAAAAGAACATACAGCTATGTTAATTAAGTTCATTTAATTATAACTTAATTATTCTACTTTATATAATAATTGTTATCTTTAGCTGATGTAATAAATTAGAATGATAAGGCAACGAAAACTTAATTATAGGGATCTTATCTGTAACTAAAGCAATGAGTTGCCCCATTTGTAAAATTTAGATTAAACTTTAAAAAAAAATTAAAAATGACTATAAATTTTGATATCTGGTTACAATAACATTCAGTATAAACATCGGATAAAACGGGTTACCGGAAGTAAAAGATTTTCTCGCATGAAACATTCGATTAAAAAAGTAATTTGTTTAGTTCCAGAATCTTTAATATTCTTCATATTTTCTCAGTAATTTGTCAAAACAATAAAAAAAAAATATACCAGTCATCGCGGACCTAAAACATTTTTAATTTTAGTTTTTTAACTTTATTTTTTTGCAAGTGGAGATAGACTTGAAAGAAATAGTTCCGACAAATAGGAACAATTTTTTAAAATTGGACTGTTTCCATTTTTAAGCAATACGAATTTACAAACCAGTGTACTCTGCTTTTCGTTCCAGTTCGGTTGAAATAAACTTTTTAAATTCAGTTTGGGTTTTTGTTCCATTGGTAATATTTTTCCTCGATTATTTATTTTTGGTTCAGTTCTAATTATTAAAATTAACTTTTACAAATTTTTATTAAAGTAATAAGCACATTATTTTATTAACATGAAAAGTAACTTTTGCAATATATATATATGTATAACGAATCAGCAATCATCTCTTGTAATAATGCACCCTATGCATTGTTATTTCTCTGATGTGAGATATTCCTGCACTCTTACCTATTATTGAAATTTGAACAGTCTTAATTTTCACAGAAGTATTAATTCGTCCGTCTTCCTTTGGACCGCTATGTTCGGTAACAATAACAATAATAAAAAAACAAAAAACAAGAGAACAATCGAAATAATACATTTACAAATTTCACAAAGTATATATTAAAAGTAAAGTGAATCCCATACTTAGTAGGGCGTCGGGGATTGTAAAATTAAGCTTTTTATAATTTACTAGGTCCAACAGCACTAATGAGAGTAGGAGGGCCAGTTCATTGTTCTCTCGACCGTCTTTACTTTCCCAGATTTCTCTGGTACCCAGTTCTATTTCAGATTAGGTATAGACCTGGGAGCGATTCGGATCCGGAACGAGGACAAGTCTCGAACTCGTGTCCCCTGATTTAGTAGCCAAGTGCCTTTTAACACTAGGCTACGGCGCTACCAAAGTAAGTTAATATTACAAAATTTTATATTATATTTTAGAACTAAAATTAGAATTTCTCCTAATAATTTCGTAATAATTAAAAAAATATTCTCGAATAATAGTTTGATTGGAGCCTTTTTCTTGTTTTTACGAAAAATAAATTTCAACGTTATTAAAAAAACGTGTTCAATAGTTAATGTAATTGTAGAAAATTATTTCATTTTTTTGCCAAAATTTTAGAATCTGGTTTTTCTCTTGCCAATTTGTTCACGCTTGAAAATTGGTTAAAATATCGTTAATGTTTACCGCTGCAGTGTTTTACTATCGTTTCTTTTGATTCTAAAAAACTCGCATGAGTAAAAAATTCTATAATTATTCTAGGCCAAGTAACATTTTTATTCGGCATAAAATTAAATACTGAAAAAGTTGAAAAAAAAACAAAAACGGTTTAGGTTTTTGTTTTAGAGAAAATAATATTTTTTCCCGGTTCAGTTCTGTTTCAAAAGCTTGAATGTAATCGACAAAAAAGTCTGAAAACTTTCAATGGAACCGTTTGAAAAAGAAAAACAATATCTTCAGTAAATAAAATTAAATCCGCGACAATAAGATAGCTTGTACAAACAGAAATAGGATTTCCAAACCTTCGATTAATTTCAAGTTTATTAACAGCGAGTATAGATAAAAGCGGGTCACCCACGCTTATAGATACACTAATAATTTAACGCTATCCGTGAAAGTGTACGCCAATTCGATGTCTAGATATTCTAAAGAATGCTGGGAAGAAAACGGAAATAAATATATCAAATTGTTAAAGTAATTTTAAGAGTTTAACCACGCGAGTTAGTTTTCGAAGTTTATTTCCAGCAATAAAATTTGTTCTTCCAGAAAGCAAAAATAGTTTAAACAAAAATTTATTCCGAAATATTTTAATTGCCATAGCACAAATTGTAGGAATGAATGATTGTTAATAAATTTTTTTCGATCCGCAGCTAGATCGTTCTTCTCGTTTAGACAATTTAAAAAAATATATGTATATTTATATACACTTTAAGTTAGTGCAAGAGCAATTTTTCTGTGTTCTTGAACCTGAACAAAACACCACTACCTAACTAACTAGGTAGCTAACTTGGTCGCTTCTTGTTTATCGTTTCGTATGACTACTGGGTGTTTATCTTAATTTTTTACTTTGATGGCTTGTAAGGCAGAAGATTTCATGTAAATAAATAGGGGCTACCGTATTTACCGAACGGAAGCCATACGAACATTCAGAAATTCTCTTATTAGTTTTTTACATTAATAATTCGCTTCATTGTAAAATGGAAGCTATCGGTGGCTTACGAAACAGATCCGTTAAATGATTAATTCGCTCTTTTATTGTTTTTTTTCTTGTTTTTTTTTCTTGTTTTTTTCGGGGGAGGAGGGGCTCGTAATTTTGAGTAACGTCTTAATTTAAATTTAAATATTTGATATTCTTTTTCTCTCGTTTCTTTAGTGATTTAACAGATGTACATTGTTCACGAATCGCTTTCTAATGTTTTTGACTTCCTGTTGACGCTAGATAATTTAACCCCATTCGTTAGTCCTATTTAATTTTTCTTGTATTCAGATCAAGCTCTCTGGTTATAATAGCTGTTATCCAAAATAATTAAAAAACCCCGAAAAAAAAAAACAATTAAAAAAAAACAGTCTTTTAAAAAAAAATCGATTTCGCTGCTAAGAAAGCGCTCTCCTCAAATAAAATGTTACTTTTTCGAAAACGTTACATAAATCATGCGTAATGTTTTGATTTGATATTTATAATTACCTGAGAACGATTTAGAACCCATTATAAATTTCCTACGTCTTTGCGAACGTTTCGCACATTCTATGTATTACGGACAAAAAATTCTAATTATTTCTTTTTTTTTTTTTTTTTTTGCGGAGGCGGTAGATAAGGTTAGTAGTAAAAATATGAATATAAAATAAGGGAGTTAATTTTTGAAAGCAGGTTTATCGTGTTCCGCTCGTATGTTGTGAGATCATGCGACCTTTCTAAGTCACGTTAATAATGAAACCAAGGAGATTTTCAGATATTATTCAAAAATTGGAATCAGATTTTCAAAAATTTTAATTAATTCAAAACTAAGGACGCCAAAAGTATTTACAAACGAAGGGAATGTTCCGAATTTAATGCGCCTTCTTATAATCGTTGGCAAATTTTTTGCTTTTGAGAGATATCTTTGAAAAACTGAAAAAACGGTAAATGTTAATTTGGATTCTTAAGTCTTTTATGTAAAAATTTTCGGGTATTTATGATTTATCCGTGAAAGGAAGTCGATAATAATAATTATAGAAGGGGGAAATAGTGCCTTTGAACCGACGTTACACCGTTTAGAAGGTTTTTAATTACAATAAAAGTGTTAAGGATGATGAACTTTATTGGATGTTGAAAATTTTTGGCACCGTCAGAGAAAATCTACAGATAATGAGAATACGTGATTGAATTTCCATTTAACAATTGCCGTTTTTCTAATTCGCTGAGCCATCAATAGTTTCACAAAATAACTCGTATTTCGTTGTATTATTACTAATAATTTACTTTATTTTTGTATCATTTGTTTTTCGACAGAATTATTTGATAAACTTTCATTTCATTCATTCATTCATTTTTAATTTAAGTTGTAGAAAGATTTTCTTTGCGCTGGCGATTTTCTTGTATTTCATAATCGGCGTATTCATTTTTCTTCGAAAAAGTCAAATTGTAACTTTTTTCGACTTACCGGTGAAATTTATATTTAATTTCTGCCGAAATATATCCGCGTTAAAACTTCATATTGATCGGCTGAATGTCGTCGTCGCAGCTGACCTAAGGACAATCTGTATATTTCGTGAAAAATCACCATCTTTTTTTCTCGAACAATTTTACCTTATAAATAATTTACGCATAGGCTAGTTTGTTTTGCAAAATTTTCGAAAGTCTCTTTGAAATTCCGTACAGTCATTTCATAGTTATCTCCTCATCTGCAAAAATTAATTTGCTTTCCTTGGACTATTGATTTTCTACCCTATCGTCGAATATGACTTAAGGAAAAGATGTATAATTTTTCCTTAAGTCATATTCGACGGCTCTTTACTGTAGTAGTACATTGTTTCGTTCGCAACATCCGTTGTTTGCTGCACCAAGAAGACCACATTTTACAAATGCTTTTTTCGTTGCTAATTATCGGCAGAGGGTATTGGCCAGGTTTCGGACACATAGTAGATAAATTTCATGGTATCCTTTTTCCGGTTTTTTAAATCTTTTTAAAAATATATTTATCATTATTTTTCGATGCTGCGGCGTGTGCACGATTTTAATGTTTTAGAACTTTTTCCGAAAGTAAAATGTAGTTTTTCAAAAAATTTATGAAAGAAGGATTTAAGGACTGGCGAATTTATCCGAATGCGAAAATGTGTACTGTTTAAAAAGAAATGATTTATTTTTTTTTAAATAAACCGATTAAAAACTGACATTCAGATATATATATATATATATATAAGATTATAAAAAGAATAAAATAAAAAAGAATAGTTAATAAAATTGGAGCGTTTGAGGAAGTGAACGTGCGAATATGTGGGAACTAGTTGCCGGCTAGGAATTGTTGAGATCTATCTTTGTTTTCAAGTTTGATCGGTTAGCGAATGAACCGACTGGCTCATCAGTAATGAGGGAGAATACGTAGTACGAAAAAGCAACAAAATGAAAAAAATCGTAGATGAGGTATTTTTCTTTAGGCTCTTGGTAAAGCGTCCAGGTGACTAAGAAAGTCGGATTTGTTATTTTTTTATCCGAGCAATTTAAAGAAAAAAAAAATCGATTACCGCGTCTCCTACCAGCTTTTATATCGGGAACCCAGTCGGAAATATTAACGTACACCCGTTTGCCAACGAGGAATTCCGATCAACCTAGCCAAATGGGATACGTATTAACTGTATGTTATAAAATTTTAGGGGAATTGTCTTTTTCGAGGTCGACCGATATTGATTTCTGTACCATTTTTCGTTAATATAAATTATAAAAACTAATTTATACTCGTTTAAGTGTTAACTGAATAACAATTTTAATCGTAACAATATAATAATGTAAACATTAATGAAAGACTTTTATTTATTAATTCAATAAAAATAAGGAAAACAATGCGTACAGGTCCATCAAAGTGGATATTTTAAAAGAAGAATTTTTAAAATTATCCCAATTTTTTAATTTAACCGGAAAAAATTATTTTCCTTATTTTTATTAAAAAGCTTCTTTTTATTATCTTTCAGTATTTCCATATTATTTACAATTTTTAGTTACAATGAAAGCGTAAAAGAGGAACGAAAAAATACTACCTGAATACGGTACAAATGTTATACGAATACTGCAATTGTCGGCGTAATGTGTTTTAAATAAGATGATTTGTTTAATAGCCAGAAATAATATAATTAATTGGATTTTTATTTTATTTGCACCTTTTTAACAGTCTTTTCCGACTTAAAATCGTATATAATAACGAAATGATTAGAAGATCAGAAGCATTTTCCTGAAACGTTTTTTTTTTTTTTTTCGCAGACCTTCTGCAGATCCAGATCTATCTGAATATACGAACATTTTTAACCAAAATTTATTTTACTATTCTGAGGTGCTAGCGTTAGCGTTTCAATAATCTTTTAAATAATGTGGTTTTTTTTTTTTTTTTTTTTTTTTTTTGTAAAACTTCTACGGGCCCAGACTTATCTGTGTGCCAGTTTTTGTAAAAATTGGCCTCGCCATTTTCGAGATCCTAGCGTTCTTTTGTAAAAATATAAGAATTTCTACACTTCTATCCTTCATAAATGGCGATTTTCTTCTAATAAAACTCCAATTTTATCATTCCTTATATTTCTGTTCGTCTTCGTCAATTTTCGCCTTTTATTTATATTCACGATAAACTTCCTTATTTCTCTTTCAGTTTTTCTAGTTTCCTTCATCCTATTAATTATCTTCCTTTTTACTGTTCTAAATATGTTCCTCAACAAGTCGCCAGAGCTGAATTCTTCTATGCTTTAGGCTCTTTTTTCCCTTCAATAACTATCTATACGGACGGTTCTCCAAGCGGAGTTGATTCTGCCTTTTTTTGTTTCGCCTTCAATTACATTCTGGGTCTTTTAATCTTCCCTCCGTTTGTTCAATTTTCTATGCGGAATCTCTGTTCTTTTTGTTTTCTCATTAATTAATTTCCCATAAAGTTCTCATTATCTCTCGAATTCTAAAAGTGTTCTGCAAGCTATCTCATCTTCTCTTCGTGCTCCTTTTTCCGAGTGGTATGTAAAAGAACATACCGTTTATAAGGAGGATTGGAATAGAAAAAGGAAAATGAGAGCCAAAGAAGAGACCGTGTAATTTGATGTGCCTATAACAATTAACTACAAAATTATTCTCTAGCGGGCACTAAAAATCGATCAGTACAGCGCGCCCGATATCTTTTAACAATGAGATGAAATCTGTGAAGGGCATTTACAATTGGGAGAATCAACAGCTGCGAAAAAGAACAGCTCTCAATGTCGATGGGGAAGAGCACAACGTTCAGTTCTATCGTAAACATATATATAACCCTTCATGCTGACGGGAGAAGCTGCGAAAAAAGGAACTCACTATGCAAAAATAAAAAGAGTTGAACGAGATGAAGCAGAAGTACCAAAAAAAAAACCGATCTGCGATGTCGAAGTTTCAGGTTGAGTGTAGCTAATATTTGACGTAATAATAATAATAATAATAATAATAATAATAGTAATAATAATAATAATAATAATAATAATAATAATAATAATAATAATAATAATAATAATAATAATAATAGTAATAATAATAATAATAATAATAATAATAATAATAATAGTAATAATAATAATAATAATAATAATAAAAATAATAATAAAAGGTTAAAATAATTATCACCATTACGAAAACACATGGAATATCTAAATAAGACGAATCGCTACTAGTACTGATGGTAACTAGTAATATGTCTCCGAACCCGTTTAAGTATAAGTAACATTGTATTATATTAACTAATCAAGAAAGGAGGCGTGTGTTATTTTTTAGGACCACGCCGACAAGCTGCAGAGTTTGGCAGGATCCATAAACGTAATGTAATTTGCAAAACAAAAAAAAAAAAAAAGACCGGAATTTAGCTACAATTTGAATAGTTTTCGGCGAATAAAATTAAAACTGGATGTTTTGTTTCAGATACAAACTAACTTAACTTAAACCATGTTTATTTTAAAAAAAAAAGAAAAAAAAGTTGTTGTTAAACTGCCGTGAAATAAGCGAGAAATCGTTATAAATAACGAAAAATATTTAACGACAATTACACACCTCTCGCCCTGTTTATGACAAAATTTATTTTTTCGTATGTTGTTTGTATAAATGCGCTACTACAATGATAGTTTATGTGTGTTGGGTCTTTCTGCAGTTTGGGGTGCTGCGAAAGTTGGGCCGATGCTGTTGAGGTTATGTTTTAATTTGCGTAAAATGTTTTATTGCCGGTCTTATTAACAATTTTTTAGAGTAGAAACAGGTGAGATATTGTAAAATTTACTTGCTGTATTAATCATCTCTGCATATACACCGGTATTTTGTCTAAAAATTACCGTAAATTCATAAAGTTTAATTTTACGAACCAACACGGTAAATTATCTTTCTGCGTTTTTAAAAATAAATTAAAATATCAACACTGAAATATACGAAATAGCTCTTCTTCTTGCTATTTTTCCGTGCCTTATTAGCGATATCACGACGAAACCAGTTGGACACGACCGTAAATGAACGGATCGTTTTTCTGTAGCTCGACAGCTCCGAAGATTTTTAATGCTTCGTCCGAATACCCGGCAGCTCGCGACATCTGTGACCGATTCCTCTCGCTTTCCTTCCTCTATTTTTCCCTACTCCAAAATCAGCTATAACGGATTGTATTTTTCGCCGTATTCCGGACATAGGTTTCCGCTCGTCTTCTACTTCTTTACGCATGAGAAAAGGGGTTCTCTCTTTTAGTACCGGTTGTTCCGAGAATCGTTGAATATCTTAGATTTCGTACCTGCGAAATCATCTTCGGCATTCTACAACTTTTCCGCATCTCGAAGAACTCTGAAGAACGGTTTATCGATCACGTCTTTAGCGTACTTATAGCCCTACATCATGTAGGAGCATCGACCATGAATAATCTTGACACCACTTCGTGTCGCATCGCAAAATCCAAATGAGAGTCGCATAGCAGCCGTCCATACTTCAGGAGCGTTTGTTAGCTTGTTCGATCTTTGATAGGTCTCAGTTCAATTTTTCGCATTTTAAAATACCTCGAGACACGACGGCGTTATTCTTCCTGCGACAATATCCTTGTGACTGGTTAAAAGCTTGTTGTTAAATGAATGAACAAAGGAGCGAATAAAACGTTTATTACATAAATTTAAAAATTAACAAACATGAAATATCCCTTAATGAAAGGATTGTATCGAGCAATTATGTCCTTTCCAACGTGCAACGGTGTCTACAACTACGTGTGGTTTATACTTATTGTTAGAAGTAAAGTATTCCAAGTTACAATATTAGAGGAAAAACCCGATAAAAAACCTAGCGCGGCTCCTTTCTGCAAATCAGTAGTTTAGATTTCTGTCTTGCTTTAATCCAATAACCTGTGCAGATTTCTGTTGTTTTTTGTTTTTTTTTGAAGAAAAACTTCTTTAGGCGCCTTTTGATATTCTATGAAAGGGTCACATGAATCGTTACTTTCACGGTGTAGAGATAACAGAATAGAGCGCGAGCGGCCGAATGTTGCACAAATGAGAACATCATAAACGAGAAGAGATGAACATGCGAAAGTTCTGGCTGTCGCTTTTTAAGCAAAAGCTATAATTGTTTATCGCAAGACTGCTTCGAATAACGAGACGATAGGGGATTGAAAATTACAATCAGGGCGGCCAGACCATCCAACCAGGAAAACCGGGAACCCGGGATAAGCTGGGAATTTCACATTTCAGGGGAAAACCCGGGAATTTTGCATTCCGGTGGAAAACCCGGGAATGAGCCGAACATTTTGTTGTAAAACCAGGCTAAAAAGGTAAAAACAGCCAAAAACGATATTTTTAATAAGAAAAAATCATTTGGACGGCGAAGGAATGAATTTTGTAATGTACTTTACTCAAAATAAATTAGGAAGTTCTTTTTTATTTGTTTAAAATATGTTGCGACGATCAAATATTATTTATTAATAGTAACAAAAAACCTTCCATTCTTAATAGAATTTCTAATTTTAATCGATTAAAAGACTTTTTCTATAAGGGGGAGGGTCTATTTTCGTGATGAGTAATATATTTATACTTATTAACTAGTGTACATTGTAGTTAAAATTTTAGTGAAATGTATAAAAAAAATTTTTATTGTACGTTTAAGTTTATCGGAAGCAGTAATACTTTTGAAGACGCTTGAGTTAAAAACTTCTTAAAGTTGGCGCTTGATTACAAATGTAAATATTAGACGTCGAAGAAATTTTGTAAGTCAAAATATTTAAATGGGAAAGGGTAAATCAGCCTGCTCTGTTATATACTTCATTATTAACTTCTGTAATAATAAGGTAAGCATATATTGCCTGAGTTAGTTGGCGGTCATTATAACCGAAGTAAAATATTTAAAATGTGAATAAAGCAACTTCAAAAAAGTAAAACATTTAATTTGGAATTTTTTTGTTTCTACTGACCATTTTGTTGTTTGCCTTCAGTTTGTCGAGTTTACTATTATACAAGTGGGAAAACGTTCGTGTAAGCTCTTGTACAAATCTGGTGACCGAGAAATCAGGACGATTTGGACCGAGAAAAGGGGTAATTTAAAAATTATATTTCAATGGTCTTCATGGCAATGATTAACAGATAAACGTGTTTCGTGATTTTCATTATAACGCGTTGTTGCTATACAAGAAGTGGCCAGAATCACTGGGGAACGTCTTACACTTTCGTCTGATTATTCGAAAAAGTGCAAAGTGGAATTTACGTTTCGCATTTTAGCTCTTATAGCCTTTTTTCTAATGCTTAATGTATAATAGTTAAATGTGATATTAGCGTCTCCCTTACTGTCCAAGTAATTTCGGTGTGTCTAATTTCCAGCTTAATCATTTGCCATTAGGCGTAAGAAGTTTCAATGGCTCGTCGAGGTTAATTCTACAGTGAGCATCATCGTTGTGTATCGGGATGCTGTTCAGGGCTGGCCCGTTAATTTTCATACCAATTTTAAGATCCTGAAAAGTTTCAACAAATATTTAACCGTAGTTAAAGAACATAGGAGAAAATGTGCGTGCAAATTCTTGGTGTACTCCTTTTCGCATCCTGAATTCGTCTGACAGTTTATCATTTCTCAACTGAGCATACGTGCAGATTGATGTCGGCATAAATTTCCGACGACTTCACATCTTTTCCACTGACTGCATCGTGCTTTGTATTTCATTAAGCATTCCTGCTTAACGTTGTCGAAATGATCATAACAATTCTGTGCAAACGTGTTTACATAGAAAACCGTCTTTCGAATTTTTCAACACTATATGACTCTCAGTTGAGTGCCTTCACTTGGCACTTCGATTTTCTTCAAGGAAAGCTCTGTATAAAGGAGGAGGATGAATATTTTCAGTGCGTGGCTCTAATCGGGCGATGATATTTTCAGTGCTTTCGGCTTTCTACAGCATGACCGGCTTTATCCAGTCAGATGAAATTTCATCAGAATCCTATATATAATAACTTCGTTCGGTAGCATTCAACAGCTTCACGTATTCCACCTATAACCCGCCAGAACCGGGAGTTTTGACATTTTTATTTTTAGCAGCATTAACTACGTATTCCATTCTATTCTTTAAAATGGACGCATTATTCGGCAACGTGGATCGTGTTATTTTAAAGTTGTCAATAATTTCTAACTTCATCAACTATCGCTATTCGTTATTTCCGTCTATTATTTGAGAGCGAGTACTCTTCTGATAAGTGTTTGCTAAATCACTTTTAAATTTTTACAACATGTGAGCCATCTTTTTTGTTTGTTTTTTTTCAATGACTGTTCTAATTCTTTACATCTTCCATCCACATTTCTTTTTTTACAAGCGATAAATAAAGAACAAAATATAATAGTAATAATTGCAAAAAAATCGACTAGGCAATATCGGTTGCATGTTACGTAGGAGGAAAAAGAAAAAAGGTAAAAAAGGGGTTAGAAAAACGAAATAAATAAAAGAGGAAAAAAAGCCGTCGATGGGGTAGGACCGGGTCCGAAAAAGATCCATCTTGGCGTTAAACTTTTGCCATTTAATGTGCGTTTTTTTTTTTTCTTAATGAAAAAATTAAAGCGGGCATAAAAATTTTATTTGTAATCCGGGATGGCTCGATGAAAAAAAGTTTGAGGAACCCTGGTTTACAAGAATAAGGGTAACAGTTTATAAAATGATTTGTATGTCTTTCGAAAGTGCAGGACTATTTTTTTTTAAATAGCTCTTAGGTATTTATTTTTCAAATGGGTGAAATAAAAAAAAACAAAAACAATAATAAAACTTTTTTTTTTTTTTTTACCCAAGTTAATTGTAATCACATATGCAGCAAATCAATCGAACATGAAATATTAAACGCCAAGGATTCTGCGCGATATGAAAATATGTAATTTAAATGTATATCCAACATATTAAAAACAAATACTTCCCCGTCAAGCTTTTTAAAATGAGACACCGCGCAAAGTTGGTCGAGTACAAACGGCGGTCTCCGTTAAAAATAAACATGGAAACGGTAAGAAAATAAGTCCTTAAGACTAACGAACAAAATTGTTTTTTCGGTAAAATCCGTAATCCAGATTGATTTTGATTTTTTCACAAGTGCCTTTAAATTATTTTCAGTTGCTTTCTTAATTATTAAAATTTATTTATTTTTCATTTTTTATGGATGTAAAAAAATTATTAAAAACTGAACTAAATTTATTCCGAAATAGGACGAGGCCGAATCGTTGAAGTCGAAATGACAGGGCCCCCGATGATACGGATGCTTCATTTAATGCCATTTTCTGTTACTCCTTAATTCTTTTTTCGTCTCTTGTTGAATTAACGCCGTTTATTGTTTATTTTTTGGAGGGTTTTTTCCCGAGAACGAGTAGCGCATGTAGGAAGTTTGTGAAAGTGGAATTTTGTGATGCCTTTTAACCATGTGTTTTTAGGCTGATTACGGGATAAAATACAAATAGTTCCGCAGAATATTTGCTTTACGAGGGAATGATTTATAGCCTTTTAGTAATTTCATCTCAGTTACATTAGTGGACCTTCAATTTGACGCTTTTTTTTTTTTTTTTTTTTTTTTTTTCGTTTCTATTTGCGACAAAGAGTGTAAGGGTGTTTTTTAACGTCATCGAGAGTTGTGTGTAATTCAATGTAATTAAGTGTAGTTGCATGCGCAGTCGAGAATGTAAATTTTAAAGTAGAGCTTTGAAAGCGGGAAAAAAAAGGTCAGCAAAAATAATCGAACACGCGGATAATTCTGCAATAACATCGTTACTAAATTCAATTTCGGGCTTTCCATTTCTGATTGCTTTTAATTCTTTTCCAGTTGTTGCGGCGATGCTTCGCAATGCCGTTTCTTGCTCAACGTGGGAGATAAAGAACAGCCTTAAAAATAAAAAAATTAAAGAAAAAATTAAAAAACTATTATCAACTTTTATTTAATTAATTTTCACTGTTACGAGGTAATCGCGACGACGACGTTGTGGAAGTGTAATTAAGAGAGTCGGTAATTTAAAATTGAGTTTTTTTAACTTTACGGCAATGAAATGTCAGAAAAAACGAATAGGAAAAACATTTTTTCTCATTTTAAAGTATGTGCTATATATAGCGGTAACTAAAGTTCGATATATAAAATCCAAAAAACAGAAAAAAGAAAAAAGAAAGTCTTCTCGCGGAATTTTTCCTCCGAGGGAGAAGGTTGAAAAAAATATTTCGGGATAACATTTCAATACTAAAACCATAAAATTAGTTTTTCACTTAATTTGGGATTAATTTTTAAAGAATTTTCAGTGCCAAATTCATAATAAAAGAAATATTAAAAATCTCGATAATAATGTTATAATGATAATTCATGCGAAATTAGTTGCGGATAATTTAATTTTCGGCAACGGATTGTTTCATTTTATGGGGAAATTAAAATATATTTAAAAGAAAAAGAAAAATCTATTTTCTTCAAAAATTAAACTGTTCTTAATTTTCGCCAGTTTTTTACTTTGATAGCTTCTGGACTTTTTTTCTACAGCTTGTTAACCTTTAGATTATGAAAGATGTACTTACCGAAAATTTTCTGATAATTTTTTGGGTGCGTCGAACTTTCACAATTCGTGTAATTTTATCGGACACGTATTTCGGTAGCGGTGATATATAGTGTTTGCGTATGATGTTTTCGATAGCTGTCATCCATTGTTCGAATCTGCTGTAATTCCCTATTTTGTATATCGTTTTATAGCCCAGCACAGCGGGTTAAATAAATAGTCGTCGTTTTTTTTTAAATTGTATGTTCATTATTGAGCTGCAACCGAGTGTAGTGACTTTTCACGATTTTCATCTTTACGTATATTTGTGCTGCTTCAGAACATGCCGACAGACATTTGCCGACATTGATACGTCAGTTACGCTCAGCCATAATTCAGCTGTTCATTTAATGTGGAATTTTAGTTCCGTGAAGCACCGCGTTTGTAAACGCAGAATTAATATTCGAACCTAATTACTGTCGGCGAATGTGAAGAGTGATTCGTTGCGGCCATAGCCAAAGACTGCTCCGAGGAACAAAGACACGAATTTTACTTTTTTCCCGGCCATTGCGAGTGTCTACATTCATTTTTACTAAAAATTATCGGATCACTTTTATGGCGAAAACAGTGAAAGTATTAAATGTACAACGATGTTCCGAGACGTGATCAGCGGCTTGTGAAAAAAATAGTCTGTTGGGCGTTTCCGAGACATATAGCGTATCTACTGTGGCGCTGCATTGTCGAATGTTGCGTGCGAAATCTGATGCATTGCAATGTTATTATTTTTAAAATTTGACTCCGCTATTTATATCTATTTAAATCGATCGAGTTTTTCGCGATTAAAATCAATCTCACACTCCGAGATAAGATAATTTTTGCTTTTTTTTTTTTACCAACTTCGAAAAAGGAGGAGGTATTGAAATTCGACTGTATTTTTTTTTATTATTATTATTTTTTTTTTATTATTTTTTTTTTTTTATTATTATTTTTTTTTATGTGTGTTACCTCAGAACATTCTTCTAGGTGAATCGATTTTGATGATTCTTCTTTTATTTGAAAGGTGGTGTTTCTCATGTAATCCCATTTAAATTTGATCAAGATCTGACCAGTAGTTTTTGAGTTATCCTTAATAATGCGGGAGATTGAAACTTTTTGGATGCTTTTCATTCATGATTGTTTTCACCGTCGAGTTAGATTTATTGACTTAAAATACTATAAATTTGCCAAATTACTATGGAAATATAGCTTTTGATGTTTTTACCGTGGAAATGCAGTTCAAAATAAAGAAATTGATTTTTTTGGAGAATAATGTGAAAAAAAATTCAAGTATAACGCTAAAAATTGTAAAATAAAATTCTTTTTTTCAAAAAATAGATACCGCGACTTCAAGGTTTGTTATAAGAATTTAAAAATGCACTAAAAGGTAAAAAATAATTACTCCCGATAAAAAATATATATCAGAGTGATATACCCTTAAAGGTGATATTATCGTAATTCTTATACAACATTAAAACCTTAATTAGAGTCGGCATCAAATTCATATTAAAATAATAATTAAAAACTGCATTAAATGTTCATTAAATTGTTCCTAGATATTGTAACATGAATTTGATGCCGATTATAATTAAGGTATTAATGTTGTATAAGAATTACGATAATATCACCCTTAAGGGTATATCACTCTGATATATATTTTTTATCGGGAGTAATTATTTTTTACTTTTTAGTGCATTTTTAAATTTTTATAAGAAACCTTGAAGTCGGTATTTATTTTTTGTAAAAAAGCATTTTATGTTAAAATCGATTTTCGTTTATTACGGCAGTGCGATAATATGTATAATTCTTTTTTTGAATTTTCAAGCAAAAACGTACTTCACAGTGAATATTAGATTTAGCGTACTGTGCATTATTGCCAGAAAAAAGGTCGTCGTTTTCTGTGCAATTAGTATTTTTGCCTTTCTATCAATTTTTAATTATGTTGAATTCCTTTTTTTTTTTTTTTTTTCTTTCTCAGATGTGAGCTTTTCCGTAAGGACCGTGCAGGCATTCTCCGTTAGAGGAAGAGGAGAGAAAATTTTTTAAAAGCTATCCCGAGCGATCTGGAACAGCTTTAGATCTAATTTTCTTTTAGATTCACGCATTGCCATCGAAGACTGTTCTGTTAGAAAAATTAGTTAGTTGGTTGTCACTTTTTAAACCAAGATATACATAAATAAGCGAATAAACGGAAGAGGCAATTTGAATAAAACGAAGTAATAGAAATGCGAAAAAAAAGAACTTTGAAATACATTTTTTTTTTTTTTTTTTTTTTTAAAATTATAATTGCAAACTTGATTTGTTTATATTTTTCATTTATTAGTTTGTCAATTGTGCAACTAACAGTGTGACTGCCAAAACTTTAATAAATTAAAATAAATATCTTAAAAATTGAAAGGAACGTTTTCGGTCTATATCATCAGTTAACGTGTACTGAAAACTAAAAAGTGTTTTTAGTTTTAAGTATACGTAATGTACTATTTGTTGATGCTATAGCCCGAAAATGTTCCTTTCAATTTTTAAGATATTTATTTTAATTTATTTTAAAGTAATTTAATAGTTATTTTTGTTTTTATATTAAGGTATTTATTTATTTTATATTTATAAATTTAACAAACAGGTATGTTCTACATATTAATTTTATCTTTACACTGGCCATTTTGGAGCAAATGAAATGTATCGGAAAGTGCCAATTATTTAATAAACGGTGCACATTTACCTAATTTCCACGTCTGAGAAATCTGACAAAACAAATGTACAATTTTCATAATGCCATCTGTCCCGGGACAAAATTTAATTGTTTAAAACTTAGTGAACAGTATAGGAAAACATCAGTTTCATACGGCGGACAGTGTTGCCAACTGTGATCTCGCAGTGCTGCGGTAATGCTCGGTTTTCTCAGTTGATGTATTATTATTATTATTGTCATTGGAAAAATTAGTAATAAATGCATTTTAAAACGTTGTAAAACTGTAATAAATGTAAAAAAGTTCGCGGGCTACTAAATTTTTTTTGTAAATCGCCGGTGGTCTGTGAGCCACTGGTTTAAAATATAAAAAAAAAAAAAAAAAAAAAGGATATATAAACGGAAAGAGTGTAACTTTTAATAATAATACCAAAAAGTAGGAAATCAACAATTTACTAGTAAAATAGATATGTATCTTTCGACTGATGTGTGACGCGGTTATAATATTTCGTTTTAGTAAAAAAATACGAACTAGAACTTTTAATCACAAAGTGAATAAATTGCCTTTAATATGGCGTGAGTATAAATGTAAAAATTGAAGTCAAATTTCTCAGTAAAAACCCTGTATCGAGATGGTAACGTCATCATCTGGGTATCAAAATAAATATTCGAAAGAAAGAAAGAAAAAAAAAAGGAGAGTTTTTATTCAAACAGTATTTATTTACTTACGAGAAAAAATTATTCGTAATTTTTAGAAATTAATAACTAAACGAAAGAAGTATCTGTTAAAAAATATAACTTATAAATTCACTAAAAAGTAAAAATAATTTTGCCTGAATAATAATTTTTAAAAAAAATCTTTCGTTAAATTCTGTAATATAAAAGCTTGAAGCGTGTTAAACTTACAAGTGCAAAACCGAAACGCTTTTATGTTACAGTTTAGAAAAACTATTTTTTTTAAAATTATTATTGAAGAAAAATTATGTTTTGCTTTTTAGCCATCTAAAAAGTGCATTTAAAAAAAAAAAAGAAAAAAGCATTCGCCTTGTTTAGTTAAATAGTTTATTATTAAAAATTGCGAGTTGTTTATTCGTAAGTAAATAAACATTGCAAACGTTAAATAAAAGTGTTTTTTTTTTCTTTTAATTTTTATTCCTTTCTGGTAATACTTTACAGTTAAGAATTCGTATAGCTGAATGTAGACACCACATTAGTAGGGCATTATTTATTGTCTGATAAATTTTTGTTTTCTTCTGTTGTCGGTGTAGTTTTTTTTTTTTTTTGTTATATATTTTCTTTTTGCTTTTTTGCGGTATAATAGTGACGATATTTATTTATTGTGTAATTGTGCAACGCATGAATTAATCAACTTTTGTTCGTATTATTTTCTAGGTTCCGTTTTGTACGTTTATAATTTTGCAATTTTTCGGACAAATCTTGTAAAAATATTTACATATTAAAATAATTTTTGGTATTAAAGTTACCTTCTAAGGATTTAGGGGATGAGCTGGTGTAATAAATTTAGCCTAATTAGATGAAGTTTATTACATAATAAAAAATTTAACGTATTTCATTTTAATATCGGATGATCAAAAAAGTACGAGTCACATCCAGTTTGCATTTTTTGTTGGATCAAACAAAGCATTATAGATTCGCATAATCTTGAAGCGTGTATGAATTCAGACATATTAAATTCCGCGCATATAATGCGAAAAATACGGTGAAATTATTAATTCCCGTTTGAATTTAAGCGGTTATTGTATACTACAGCAATATGTAAAGTAGCTTCCGGGATGCGCCCAATGAAGAAGTTATTTTTATAAAAGAAGATATCGGAATTAAAAACTTCTCTCATTATTGTATAAACTTTCGCGCGATTATAATTTCTGCTGGCAAACTTAAAATATAAGCGCGTACGAGTATATAAATTTGTGGGGCTGCGCTGTTTTAAATAAAAATTAATCGCATTTTTACAAATAGCAATTGCACGGTACTCACCAGATTCAAACGGGAACCATTAACAACAACACTGATTTCTCTAATTTATTACATCGTAAATAAACTATGAAATTTAACTTGCATAGGGATTTTTTAGCAGCAAAATGTTACACTACAAATTTCGACGATAAAGAATTACGTAAATGACGGCACTAGACGAAAAACATTAATCTATATTGTTGTATATTTTGATTTTTTAACGGATGAATAAAAATATAAGTAAATATATAGTATGAAATTTATGGTTTCGATGTATTCTATTATACACGTAGTTGATGATTAAGTATATGGAACTTAAATTAGTGGCGTGGAAGCGAAATAGAAGCAGAAATCAGTTGTTTGCTTGGAAGACATGTATATTAGTGATGAGAGAAAAGTTCAAGTTGTACATAATAGCGATTATGAACTTATTTTTATAACTAACTGAATACTCAACTCTATTAATTCCTAATAGAAGATCGTCAATCTAAATTATTTAATTATCGGACCATTTAAATTACTTATTGCGGTTATCGGTTCTATGGTTGAGAATATATTCTGCTTTAAAAGGACAGATACTCAATTATTATTATTATTGTTGTTAGGAAATTAAATATCTTGGTATTATGTTCAATACTAGATTAAATTGGTCATCGCATAGTATATTTGTTTCTCAAAAATTGAGGAAGCTTAATTATATATTTTACTATATATCGAAATTTTTTCCATCACGGTATTCTGTTCGGATTTATTTAGCGCTTTATCAGCCAATATTGACTTACGGTATAATTTTCTGGGGGAGAGTTGCACCCTACCACGTTAGCGGAATTAAACTTTTGCAAAAATCGGTAACAAAAACTATCAGTTCTAAAAACACAACCGGGTTGGAAAGGCGTATACTAGATTTTAAAACAATGTATGATCTACTAACTTTCACGTTTGTCCATAAATATAAAAATAAATTCAACATTTCACTCAGGGAAGGCGTCACCAGAATATCCAACAAATTGTATGCAAGCGTACCAAAATATAAAAAATATTAGCACACTAGGATGCAGATTACTTATCAGGCCCCAATTAAATTTAACCTGTTGCCAACTCATCTAAAATCTTTTCCATATCCTTCTCCGCTACTACGTAAATACTTATTAACGTATTTGCATGATTCCACGCACAATTAATCACTTCTCCTTTTATAGAATAATACAATATTTATAATTCAATCAACTGCCGTTAAGTTCGATTATCAAATCTATTTTGTTTTTTTTTTCGTATTATTATGTATTTCATTTATTCTATTTCCATTTCTATCTTTTTGTCTCTATATTCATATATTGGGATACCGAAGTTCCCATATGTACACTTACGTTTGTTTTCTGTTTCTTTTTATATTTTTGTTTGTTTTTCAAGAAATTTTTATTATTTACATAAAATTCCATCGCTCGCGCAGATATGCGCATAGATGGACATTGTAAAACAATAATAATAATAATAAAGTGATTTGATTTGATTATTTTATAGTCGTGTCTCGTATTTAAATTACCAATACTAAAATAGCTAGAAAACCTGGTAATCTTAGCAGCTCAAGATATTTACAATCAGCGTTTACGAGTAATCTTTTTGTACGTTTATTTTAGTATTCTTTTTACCACAAATATTAAACCTTTTTCGAATCTACCCCCCATCAACGGGGCATTTGTGACAACGTATAGGGGCCTGTAACAATATTAATTTTGCCAGATATTGTGCAGTGTTATACGATTTCTATCTACCTGAAAATGGATTTTAGAGTCAATCTGAAATGTGTTTCCCGTCGAGACAGATTCACGATTGGCACTTTCGATAACGGACAAAACTCGGAATAGTAAAATACAATTGCGAGGGGCAGTTGATCATAATTTAATTAGCTGGTACGCAACCCCGGGGGAATGAAAAGGTCGACGTATGAGTTCAACCGGCTACAGCGTCTCCTTTGTTGTCCCCGACTCTTCGCAGATTTTCGTTCTCGCAAACTGTCAGCGGAGATGGAAATGTCTTCTGACATGGCCATTACCAAGAGACCGTTGAGAAGTTTGTCGGGTCACGGTAACGTTGTAATAATATTTTCTGCTGCCCGAAACTGGCCGCCGAATGTCAAAAGATGATTCGTATGACCATTTTTCGCAATTGCGCTGGTCCTTGTTAGTTCTGCGCCATATCCGACAACCTCGTCTAGCACATGCCGCGGATTAAGTGCGTAATCTTTTCTATGTATAATGAGCCTCTGTTCCGCGCTCTTTTAAATTTTTCGATAAATATTAATTCGCGCTCCCATCTATAGATAATAGTAACTTTAAACCGAATTCCCTTTAACATGATGGGGCGATAACTTCTGCGGTCTAATAGTTCCATTACACGTAGGCCACGAGTTGAAATATGAATTTGTTACGAACATTGCGCGTGATCATTTTTAAGCGGGTCTAAAAATTTTATTCATGTTTTATGAGATAATCCAACGTATAGAAATTTTTGCTAAATTCGGTTAATCACGAGAGAAACTACGTTTTTATTTATATGTTTCGTCCGCGAGTTTACCATAATTATATTTAGCTTGTATTTGAATGGATATTTAAGAAATTGCATAATTCTTATTTTTCAAATATATGCATATGCATATATATATATATTACTTATACATATGTATTGCAAATGAAAAATTGATAATTGTTTCTTGTTATTATTATTCCAGTTAATGTTCCGCTCAGTAATCGGTAAAGATTTCGAATACAATAAAGTAATGCCGACTTTCCATAATTGGAGATCAGGCGGTAAAAGACTGGGTTTGATTTTTCAAACCGCGGCTGATGGGCGTGCCTTCGATCGAGGAGTAATGACTGTCCTGGTTGAATTACTCGATGGTAACTATTAATTTTTTTTAACGCACTGTTTTTTTCTTCGATCCTTATGAACATTTCAAGCATATCCGAAAATGAATGCTGCACTTTATGTTTGCATTGGCTTCGACGCACTTGCATGGAGACAAATAATTGGCCACCGCACTTACCGGTTGCCCCAATAGCGGTTTACTTCTCGCGTACCATTCCTAAATTCTTTCCATCTTCTCTCTATTCTTCTCTCTGGTTATCACTGTGCTTGTTTTTGTCGCCCATTTTTTCTCCAATCTTGCTGGCGAATATTTTCAGTCAGATGTATTTTTACGTGTTTATTTGGACAATTTGCGCGTTCAAAATCTTTTATCCCCGTTGCTTCTTATTCAAAAAAAGAAGAAAAAAAAAAGTTATATTCTATCAGAATGAAATAGAAATTTTACAAGACTTCCTCTGCTTTCTAAAAATTTCACCCCGTTTCCTGTATGAAAATATGTAGTATTTCAACATTTGCTTCCTTTCCGACGTTACTCTATTTTTTTTACCTTACTCCCTGTTTAATATCTTTTTCGGGATCATCGTTCGTTTTTTATTTACTTTAAATGTTCCCATCCTATGTTTGAATAATTAATAATGTTTTGAAACCTCGCTAAAACAATATCCGATCGAACATTCGTTTCGACCCAGAACGTTAGGCGTCAATAATTTGATAGGTGTAATAAAAAACAAACCGAGTAACTTTCGCTTAAAATAAACGCCGTTTTTCACTGGTGTACAAATCAAATTTCGTTTTTTAATAATAAAATACGCGAGTCTATCAGGTTATTTCTTTATTTTTCTACACTTCTCTATTCCGATGTTAAGCGTCTCCCTGAATCTATTTTTTAGTAATATATATTTTTAAATACTGCAACGGGATATTAATACGATGAATGTCATTGCGATATCGTTTTATACCGTGAACGTATTCAATTTTTCTTTTTTCTTATTTGTTCATTAATTTTACAATTATTATTATTATTATTATTATTATTATGTTTTTGATAACAAAAAGCAATTACGATTTTTAAGTTTTTTGTTATACCTCTCCACACCACTTTTTCTTGATCGGCTGGCCGCTGAAAATACACAACTACAGAAGTATACAGAAATGTAAAAGAATTAAAATTTAAACTCTACGTATCCTCCTTTATCTGCTACTACGTTGTTAGTCTGTAAACTGATTACGATCGACGAGGATTGAGGTGGGTAAATTATAATAAAAGTTTCTTTAATCACGGATCTGCGTACATTAGCCGAACTCTAGGGGTAACCGTTTTTTACAGTCGGTAATTTCTTCTGCAGGTTGGTGATAAATCACGAGAGCGGCTTGTTGTCGTTGTCTCTCCCCCCAATGGATTCGTCAACATGGACATTGATCCAAGAACTAGGAAAAGGAGGAGAAAGAAAATCAGATTTTTATGAGACGTGAAATAGCCTACAAGAATGTATCAAGCGCTTCGATGACAGGAGGAGAAGGAAGGGAAAGAATAAATGCAGCGCTGTGTGATGAGTGTAGGAACACTGCTTGACAACAGAAAAGGTGCAAATTATTTTATAGAAAATATGAAATCATTTGATTTTGTAAATGTACAAAGCTGAAAGTTTTGCGAATTTAATTGGAAAAAAAGAAAAAGAAACCATCAAAAAACTTGTTTTTCGGATGAAACCGAATTGCACTTATTCTTGATAATTTAACGGCGGGATTTGTTTTTACGCCAGCATTTAGGACACTACTGTGTTTATAGCAATTCTAAATCAGTTATTTTCTGGCAATGGGAGGTGTCAGCATCACTTGTGAAGTTTGAAAAATTACACACGTAAAGCGGATTCGCCACGGGGGGAGTGAGTTTTTAATATCCATCGCCACGGAAGGTTTTATTTAATATTTTTGATGTTACTGCCTTCGAGTGTTCGTCGCTGTAACATCTAATAGAACGCTGTGGCAACAAAAAGCATGCTCGAAATGTTTGTGTAAACGTATACTTTGAAATTTCTAGAAATGGCATTTTCTTAAATAAATATTGTTCAAACATGCCATCATAAACTGCACATCTTCTCGTTTGCTATTACTCAGTGATAACGGGAAAAGAACAGATCTAAAAAACTTGTAAAAAACAGTAATTTAGATAGATTTTTTTGTTAGTTTCAATTTTTAACGGTTCCCCTCCAGGCCGACGTTTCTCGACCTTTCGGTCCACGAAGGCGTCGAAGAAATCTCCACGGTCCTTGTTCTCATTTAATCCCGTAAAAAAGTAGAGCTTATATTTTTAAATTAAATAAAAAATACCTATTTCTGCTATTATATTAAATAAATAGTAAATTTAAACCATTTAACGCAGAAATGTGTGTATATTAAATTTACAACATTATACGAAATATTTAGGAGTATAAACTTTTTATATATATATATATATATATATATATATATATGTATATATATATATATATGTATATATATATATATATATATATACGCGTAGATTTTTTAATATACAAATCATGTTTACATTTCGTTATATGTGGTGAACATCATTATCTGTTTTGAGAACAGAAGAATTTTGATACATTCGCCCAATTTAGACATTAGTTCGGAATGAAATTAAAATATTGTTTATTATCGCTCTTTGTCTCAGAATATTATATGCGAACGATCGTACAAAATCTATAAACTGATTTTACGTAAAATTTTTATTAATTTTTAAATGTATATGTTATGTAAAAGTTTAAAAGTTTGTCTCATTTGCATGTATTGAAATCATATTTTCAATCATTTAAATGTTTTAAAGACTGCGTGTGTGTGCATGCGCGTGCGCGCGCACACACGCATACACATACTCACATATATTGGATTGTTCTCCAAATTCACGTTTAGCGTATATTGTGATTTGCCTCTTTATCCTAAAACTGTATGAGTTAGAAAATTACGCTAGCTGATTAATACACCGGAAAACTGAAGTTAAATCTTTTTACAATATCACCAAAATAAAATTCTCAACAGTACTCGGAGATGTAACAAACAAAAAATGAGCCGACATTAAAAGTACGGTAAAACTTTCTATTTTCGTATAGGTAAAGCAACAAATTATCGTTGCTCCGTCACAGCTTTATGATATTGCTTTATGCGTACAGTTTTGATCATCGTCGTTTTCTAAAAAATAGAGTGGTCTTCATGCCACCTAAACAGTAGTACCTCCATTATCTCTATTTTCTCCGCCTTTCTTCGGTTTTTTGTTGCGCGGTTTTCGGCCCTCTTTAAGCGCTCTAAAACAGCATCTTTCAACATTTTTTTCCTTCTTTTCATAATCAACATGTTCAGCAGCCATTTTCGGAATTACCACCTCATAATCCACAATAAATTCCCGCGCTCCTTCGCTACATTTTATTCTGATTTCCTCTTGTCACATCTTCGGGCCTTTGTCAATCCGCATTTTAAATATGAATATTCTCAGTGACAACTTTATATTTTGAACGAGTTTCTCGATATCTAGGCTCAGTAACTATTCTTCTCATCCGATACCCTTCTTAATCGATCACAGCTTATCAGATGGCATTAAGTTTAACGATTTAAACGTTATTTGTCGTTCGGTAGACGATTCGCTTCAGATCTCAATTTTCTTTCCTTGCCGCATTATTACTCGATAATTAGCGAATGTCTTTTTTAATGATTTTTTTATCTATCCGCAAAATTTTCATTACACGGGCCTCTAACATCACAATTGGAAGCATGTGACTGGTTCATCACTTTTCATAAGCCGAGTTTCCTCCAGATGTGTACTGTATAGATAAGTAACCGCATTCTAATACAACGAACTTCCTATTAGGATCTTTAGTTGTTAATTGTTACTATCGGTTGTTCGCTCGCGTGTTTATCAATTAACGATTGTTCGGCGATAACGGCATCTTCACTTTCAAAGACATCGTTTGTATAGCTGATAAGACTGGTGAGATCGTTTTAATTTAATCGCTCTGCGCTCGTCTTTCGGTTATTTAGCGGTCTTTCTTAAGAAGATTAAGTTCACTCTGTTTAGTTAATTTATTTCTATTTCTATATTTTATTTTATTTTATTTTCTTCCGTTACCCCCCTTTTTTTTTCCCCTTCTTTTCTCTATTTCTTATTTTCTGTGTTTGATCAATGAGCTCGTCTAGTGGAGGCCGCTCAACGGCCTCCTCCAAGGAAAGTAAGTTGTCGAAACCGAATCTGCATCTCCAGATGGAGGTTGACGCTTCCGGTAAACGTAAGTTATCCGGTCCCCTTTCTCCGGTCGCATCGGTCCCTAGTAAGGATCTGCGACTCTCTAATCCAGACTTCATTAACCTCGCCGGCAATAGCAGTAACAATAGCGATACCAGTGAAAATAACACTAAAAATAGTAAAAATAATAATAATAAAAATAACAGTAATAACAACAAAAATAATAATAGTAGCGATAATAGTATTAATCATCTAAGCAAAAATAAGTCTAACATTAACATCAGTACTACCGATGCTATTAAAAACTTTACTATTAAAAACTCGCACCTTACTAGTAATATCAATAATACCAATAATAATAATAACAGAGATGCCGACAACAAAAATAATACTAACGGTAATTATAGTAACAGTAATAACAATAGCAATAATAATAATAATAATATTAATAACAACAATGGTAATAATAATAATAGTAATGATAATAGTAATGACATTAGTAATAATAATAACAATGATGATAGTAATGGTGGTGGCAATAACAATAGATAATAGTAATGATGATAACAACAATAGTAATACTAATCATAATAATTCTGATAGTAATGCTAATAATAACAATATGAATATCGCAATATTTGCCGACAATCACCCAGGTCCTTTCACGGTCCACGTGGAAGGTTGCTCTGAGGATAGAAACATCGGCAATCTCCACCCTTTAGCCCTTGCAAGGCTTATTCACGCTGCGGCCACTCCTCTAAGCAGAATTGATTCTCTCGGCAAGGGTCGCATTGCGGTCCAATTTTCTTCTGCTTCTTACGCAAACTCTTTCTTAAATAATTCCACTTTCGTTTCATCCAACAATATCAAAGCGTACATTCCCAACAGTCTACTATACAGGTTGGGTGTCATCACAGATATCCACCCATCGTTCACAGAAAAGGACATCCTGGAGGGCATTTGGTCCTCTATTCCCATCATTTCTATCCGCCGAATTCATCGTACTTCCGAGGGAAAGAAAATTCCGACAAGGTCTGTTGAATTGAAGTTTCTCAACACAGTTCTTCCGGAATTCGTCTCCATTTTCCAACTGAGATTTCTTGTCTCCCCTATCATCCGTCAACCTACTCAGTGTTTGAAGTGTTTCCTATTTGGACACATCGCCAAACACTGTCGTAGCACCTCCCCTATCTGCCCACACTGTGCCTCTCGACACCTTATTACAGACTGCAGTAATCTGCAAGAACCGCCACTTTGTCGCTACTGCAAAGGCCCTCATTGCTCTAACGATCGTTCTTGCCCAGAATGGGGAAGACAAAAAGACATTAAGAGGCTAATGGCCTTTGAAAATATTTCTTTTCAAGAGGCTGCCTCTTTAAATAAGAATCGCTTTGTATCACAAGCATTCACCTACGCGGATCGAGCCGCGGTGTCCCCTTTGTCGCACAGAGCTCCTTCCAAAGGGCCTACCTTCTCCCCATCTCGAATCTATTCCCCTCCTAGCCCTAAATCTCAAACTTTCCACAAACCTCGTAATCCTAAATCTTCATATGTTCCTTCTGCTCAATTTCCTCCGCTTCCTTCTAACTTTATCCCTCACTCCTCTAATGGATGGGCTCTTAGAAGACCTACTCATTCAAATATCCCGGCTACAAATGATACCTATGCCCCAACTACTTTTCAAACCAATCCTGCCTCCTTGACTAACATCTCTGTTTCTTCCTCGGTTTCTCCGCCCGTAATTCAAACTATCTCGGCGGCCATCATGGAGCTTCTTAACTCCAACAACATTGTTTCTTCTTCCCCCTTTGTTGACTCATTATCATCGTTTCTCTCCAATAATCTTTGTTCTCAATAGTTACAGAAGCATAAAAGTTAAAAGCTCGGAGTCAAGCATTGCTTCTTATTTTCGATGTTGCTCCTTTTCGTCACTTTCTCATTCTATACTCTTTCGTATTCACCCCTTTTTCTTTTCCCGCAAATATTTCCAGGCATTGAAGACAGCTGCCCGAATCTGATGAATTATGCACTTTTTATGTGCTTGTTGGTTTTTTCCTCATTTTGTGAATATGCCGTTGCTGAGGTAATCAAAAATACTTTCGGGCACGGTTTTTTTCACTTTACTCCTCTTGCTCCCCTATGTACTCATGTCAAGTTGCTACAAAACATTTTTGGACTGAGATACATTGGAACTACTCTCTGCTGCACAGTCTCTTGTGCTTATGGAACATTTATTAGGATTGCTGACGTGCACCTAATTCAACTCATAATTTGTAGACTTGATCTACATTCTGCGTTCGTAATGGGCATTAGGCTGTCTACTTCGTTGCCTTTTGTTTTCAGCACCAAAGCTTCCTTTTATGCCAGCGGCATATGTGTCAATGGGAGTACAATTCGTACTTTGCTCTCTGCATGCCTCCGTTTCCTAAAATTTAGCTCAGTTTATCTTTCCCCTTGCTCTACTTTATGTTTTATCTGGCTGGCTCCGTTTTGCTTTCTTTTCCGTTCTATTTCCGTTGTCCTACCTCTCCCTTTTCTTCTACCTCCAAGCTCTACTTATGTGCTGTTGTCCTTGCATCTTGTAATGGCCTCCTACATCTGTCGAGGCCTCTCTCACTTTCTCCCTCCTGCCCCTGTCCCCACTTTCCTTTGTCCCAACCCTTCCAAGGCTTAAACATGGTGGCCGCCTTGAATATATTACAGTGGAACTGTCGCAACCTTAGAGCTAATAAACATTCATTAGAGGGTCTGTTGGATCTCCATGAAATCAGTGTCGCTCTTATCTCTGAAGCGTGGCTCCGTGCTGGAATGAATCTCCAATTTAGAGGTTTCTCTCTGGTCAGGAATGATCGTGAGGATGGTTACGGTGGAGCCGCTATTCTCATAAGAAATGATATTCCCTTTCTTTCTCATAATGTTCCTTATAGCTTCTCCTCTAACAACAATCAGCCAAATATTGTACATATTTCTATTCCTACTAACCCTGGCCGCTCCCTAAATTTTATTTCCGTCTATGTTCCTCCTGATTATGATCTTCGTCACTTTCCCCTCTCTCAGTTTTTCAATTTTCTTCCTCATCCCTTTATCATTGGTGGCGACCGGAACGCTCGCTCCCCCTCTTGGGGTTGCTCATCCTATAACTCTAATGGTACTGTCCTTGAAAATTCTATTCTTTCTGATAACTTGGTTCTCCTTAACGATTCCTCGCCTACATATATTAGGAGTCCGTCCATCTTCAGTTCCCTTGACCTAACTTTTTCCTCTCCCAATGTTAGCCTGAACTATAACTGGAGGACTCTTGCGGGTACCTTTGGTAGTGATCATGTTCCCATTCTGATAACTCCTCTCAATTTTCCTTCTCCTGCTCCATTTAGGCCCCTTCATTCTCCCAAATGGAATCTTTCCAAAACGGACTGGGCTCTATTTCGTTCTATTATGGATCATTTGCTTCCTAATTTGTGTCCTTCCTCTGATCCCATATCATCCTATAATTTTTTTCTTCATTCCGCTACATCTGCTCTTTCCTTATCTTCTCCATCTCGCCCCCCGATGCGCTCCAAGCGAGATACGTCGGCATCTTCACTCTGGTGGAATGACGAGTGCGAGGCAGCTTTTAGGCTCAGTTGAGCTACTTTTAGAAACTTTCGCTCCAATCCTACTACCGAGAATTTTCTTGCTCACAAGCGAGCTAATGCCAGAGCTAAGTACATGCTGAAAGCCTCAAAGAGGTCCTCTTGGCCGGATTTCTGTTCTTCCTTCTCCAGAACTACCCCACTTTCTCATATTTGGAAAATGGCTAAGGCGTTCAAATCCCCGTCTTCTGAACACCCGTCTAACCTTAATCTCACTCGTGATAGCCTATTATCTTTTGTCGACTCCACTGCTCCCGCGTACGTTCCTAACTTTGATGAACTTTACTCCTTTCCTTCCGTACAGAGCTTTCCCCCGCACCCTTTAACATCTGCATTCAATATCAATGAACTGTGAAGTCTGTTCTCCTAAACTCTTCCAGTTCTACACCGGGTATAGATGGTATTCCATACATAGTCCTTAAAAATCTGTCTGAGCAGTCACTTGCGTTTCTCCTTGAACTCTTCAATTCCTTTTTATCCAGAGGCATCACTCCGTCTTCCTGGACCTCCTTTATCGTTATTCCCATCCCGAAAAAAAATGCTTCCTTACGTCCTATCTCTTTGGCATCATGTTTCAGGAAACTCTTTGAAGGCATGCTGAATAAACGTCTTGTTTGGTGGCTGGAACATAACAACTTACTTCCTTCCAACATGTTTGGCTTTCGACCAGGCATTGGTCCTGCCGATTGTATTAGCTCCTTTGTTTCCCACGTTTATAAATCCTTCATACATAAGCATTTCACGCTGGCTTCTTTTATCGACTTATCCTCAGCCTTTGATAACGTTCATCTACCTAGTCTAAAAGACGCAATGGCCGCAATTAATCTCACAGTCAAACTCATTTCGCTGACTATTAATCTTATGATAAATCGCATTATCCACATTTCCTCTCCGTGGCTTCGAGCTACAAGAAGTGTTTTCCGCGGTCTTCCGCAAGGTCCCCCCTCAGCCTCACCCTCTCCAATATATATACCATTGCTGTAGCATCTCTTCCTTTAAACTCCCTCTCTTTATTCTTTGCGGATGATATTCTTCTTTTTTCCTCTTCCTACGACTTGGTAATCGCCAACGAAACTCTTAATACGTCTTTGTTTGCACTTGAACAGTCCCTATCTTCTATTCACCTTTCTGTTTCTCCTTCTAAATCCTCTTCTATGGTTTTTACTCTCCGCCCCTACAATTCCACATTAGTCAACCTATCCCTGAATCAAGTTTCTCTTCCCCGTGTTATTTGCTTCTGCTATCTCGGTATTTACCTTAATAGTCGTCTGACCTTCTCTGAGCATATTGACCACCTTTCTTGTTCTGCCGTTAAAAGACTGAACTTGCTAAAATCCTTGTCTCCAACCAAATGGGGAGGTGATCCTCATCTGCTCATTTCCCTGTATACATCCATTATTCGCTCCAAGTTTGATTACTGCTCTTTTATCTATGGTTGTGCCTCCAGATCCCTTCTTTCCAAATTAGATATAATACAAAACTCCTCTCTCCGTCTTTACCTCGGTGCTCTCAAATCCTCTCCCATTTCAGCAATGCTCGCGGAATCTAACATACCTCCCCTCTCAGTTCGAAGGTCTTATTTGGGATATCGATTCCTTTCCAAACGTTTACCTTTCACTTCGTCTCAACTTATTCCTTCCTACATTTACATTGCCAAGAACTGGCGTTTTGTTTCCAATAAAATCCCTATCTTAGCCTCTATTTCTCAACGTCTTAGCCATTTCTCCTCCCATATTATATCCAGCAATAATCTTCCGTACTTCTCACTCAATTATTTCGACCTCTTACACCCTCCCAAAGTACATTTTCTCCCCAAATTTTCTAAGTTTATGCCTCAGACCGTCATTAAACAGGAATTTCGCAGTACGGTCAGTTGTCTTTTTCCTTCTCATGCACTTGTTTTTACTGATGGCTCTAGAAGACCCGGTGGGGTCGGATCGTCTTTTATTCTTCCCGACTCCAATTTCTCCGAATCCTTTCGCCTCCCATCTTTCTGTTCTATTTTTACGGCCGAATTGATGGCTATCCTTCGTGCGATCATACATATCTCGTCCAATCGTTCGTCCTCCGACTATCTAATCATTTCTGACTCCATGGGTGCTCTCCAGGCTATCAGTTCACCGCTTCCTCCTCCCTCTTCTGACTTCTTCATTCTTCGTATACGATCTCTCATTTATAATCTTTCTTTCCATCACTCTGTACACATTGACTTACTGTGGGTTCCTGGTCACAGAGGCATCGAGGGTAATGAAATGGCGGATGCTTTGGCTCAGGTTGCTGTTCGTTCTCGCTTCTATTTTAAAAAAATCCCGGCTGTTAATCTATTACCCCTAATTAAGAAGCTTCACTTCAGATTTTGGTCGGATGTGTACCCTTCTTCTTTTTCCAACAATCGTTCCTTCTACCTTTCAATCCAACCTACACTTCCTTCTCATCCATGGTTCTCGGAGTTTCCCTCTCTTCCACGATTTATAATTTCCTCTATTGTGCGTCTGCGCTTTAATCACACACTGCTGCCCTCTTCACGCTATCGTTTCTCTTTGCTTCCCTCTCCTCATTGTCCGTTGCATCCAGATGAAGCAGTTGTCTGTGATGCTGATCACATTTTCTTCGAGTGCTCTGCTCTTTCTGCGGAGCGTTCTCTTTTCTATCTTCACCTTATAAAGCTGGGGCTTCCCACTCCTTACTGTGCGTCTTACATCTTGTCCCTTCCTTCCCAGTCTGTTGTTCTTGTCCTTGGTTCCTTTATTTCAGCTGTCTCCAATCGAATTAGGTTCTAGTTAGTTGTCTCTTCTTCCCATTGTGTCTGGGCAATGATCCATAGTTGATGCGCCAAAAAAAAAAAAAAAAAAAAAAAAATCTTCGTTAATCGAGAAAAATATTGCCGAACTACGAGCTTCATCATCAAAAAAAAAGTATGTGATATTGTTTGATGATGTAATTCCGCACGATGAGTTAATATCTAAATCTCGAGGGAAAAGGATAACAACAAAAAAAAAAAAGAAAAAATCGTAAATTCTTAAAACTGGTAAAATACTCGTTCGAAATAATCCGTTTAAGATCGATTACAAATGTACATTACACAGATTAATATTATACTGGGCTGAGCAGCATCGTATTAATGTTAAATAGTAATAATAGGTGGTCCTCAGCGTAACACGAAAAATATCAGTTGTATAACAAAAAACCTAATGAGTGGGGTTTCAGAGACTTTGAATAAAAAGAAAAATGGATTCTGCAAATTCAATTTTGTATACAGGTGCGTCCTCCTAACCGTTTGGGTATTGTTCAGTTTGACTGAACTTGTTTCGGCGGCGAAAACTAGTTTTTTTAACGTATAAATTTAAATGTTTAAAAAATAAATAAAACAAATAAATAACAAAATTGAAGTCGAAACGCATTAAAAAGAACTTCCTGAAATATCGAAATAACAGGGCTGGTTGGGGTAAGCTCGGTTTTCGAGACTGTCGTGTTTTGTCCTGTGACGACATGCATCTTTTTCTTAAAACTGCTGCTAAGTATCGATATCGCGAAATGTTTAGTAGATTCGCTATTCGTACGGCGAGCATAAAAATACGTCGTCATATTTATCGACTACTCTAACCGCGAGAGAAATCTACGGGACATAATTGAGTATGCGCTGATATTCTCAGTGGGCATCAATAACCGGGCCCCCGACTGCGTGGAAATATATCACGGCATGAAACGGTTGAAGCCGCCTAATGATACTGGCGGACCGAGTAATGGCCAATCTAAATCATTTAAATATAAATACAAGCATACATACTGATTTATGTTTTCATTTCTTTTATCCCCTTTTTTCCTGTTCGAACATGAAAAAAAAATCTTCAGCATAAGCTTAGTCGTCACAGAGTAAACTTTGTCGAGAGTAATATATATTTCGTTTTAGAGAAGAGTTTACTTTTAACATAATACGAGCTATCTGTCGTTTATTTTATTTCGTTGATTAAACCATTTCGAAAAAAAAACGATGAAATTAATTCGATTCGCGTGACTTTCAAGTAGAAGTACGCGACTCTTTTGTAATATTAAAAAAAAAAAAAAAGAACATTTTAAGAGGAAAAAATATATTTTACTTTAAAGAGATATTTCTTTCCGTACTTTGTTGTTGTTCGTTTTTCTAAGTGCGTTAAATTTTGATCAATTCTGTAGGCGCTTACCTGAAGACGTTCAGTAAGTTTCTCTGTTGACACGCAAAAAAAAAAAAAAATAAATAACTTCTGTAAATCCTTTGTTGTTTCCAATTTAAGACCATCGTAGTTTGTCGGGTGTAATAATAATAAAAATGTCACTATAATTATAATACGACATATTTCAGTTGTTTAAATTAAAGGGTGAAAAAGAAAACCCAGTGGGGGGTGACGGTGGAGAAACTGTCACGTCAGCTGGTAGAATCAAAATGGGGGAAAAAATATCGTTGAAAAACACAATTGGTTTCAATGTTTTTTAACTTTTAAAATTAAATACACTGCTTATTTAAGGCGGCAAATAACGCTTTAAAAAACACGTACGCCATTTATTTTTCATAGCCAAAAATATAATCGAAATTTTTTTTTGCGATTTTATATATTTTACAACCGCTCCGCTTATCCGCTTTAACCTGCTTCTTACACTGTATACTACAAGAACCAATGATCGCTCCGTTTTTTTTTTTTGTTTTTTTTTTTTTCTTGTCTGGATTTTTCCCTGGTCTTGTCAGCAACGGCCGATTACCCATCAACACGTATAAGTAGAAGATGGAATCTGACAAAAGGATGGAGAAACAATGACAATCAACGTCGATAAATGGCGAACATATGCATCTTGAAAAGAGAAGGAACGACACTGCAGAAGATAAGAGCAAAAGGAGTTAGCTGTCTCATACCATGGCCACGTCTGTAATTACAGAGCTCACAGTACCAATGGACAAAGAAATCAGACTACAAATAATTAAGGAAAAAGAAACACGGGATGTTTAAAAAGTAGTTAGAGCCATCAAGCACCAAAGCTATATAGACCACAGCGCTTAGCGTGCCGTGAAGAGTTATCCGAAAGTTCAATGACTTTCTCCGCTGCTATAAAATAAAGTTTGTAATTCTTAATTATGAAAATTGAATAATAATTATGGCGACGACTGCGAAGACAGCGCCTACCATCCTATTAAAAGGAAATTAATAAAATTTACACCCAACACTATGGCCACACTGCAACAGGCTAACAAAGAGTTCGCTATCTAACGTTAGGGCCGCATATGTGACAGCGGGCCCGCAATATTAACTGCGAGCTGTGCATGCTTGTAACTATAACTGCAACTATGATAAAAATAAACTTTAACACTTTTACACTTTTGTAACAATTGTATAATTTTTAAAACCCCGACACGTTTCGAAGCAAACACTTCATGTTCACGGGAGTAATTATAATATAAATAAATAATGAAGATCGATAATTACATTTTAAAAATAACAGAAAAAAGGTCGATTTTATAGTCGATATTGAATTAGTAATTTAAAAGTGAAAAATGTAAATATATAAAAATAAAAATGACTAAAATTTTTTTTTGAAAATGGTAACTATATATATATATAAAAAATGGAAATTTAAAGATTTTAAAATTTTCAAAAATAAATATTATAAATAAATGACTTGTATATTTGAAAAATGTTATATATAATGGTCGTTGTATAGTAATAATGTGTACATAAGGAAGTGAACAGTTATAATTTATTTAAAGGTTATATAAAGGGTTATCAGTATTGGGAAAATTGTGATTTATGCAATTATTTTTGAATTTATTAATATAATAATTTTCTGCAAAATTTAGCATATTGTGGTTATTTATGTATTTTAAGATTTCTAAATCTATTTCAATATTATGCGTTAATTTGTGTTTATTTATGATAATATGTTCAGCTATTGTTGATTTGTTAATATGTCCGTATTTTATGGCATATAAATGTTCATTATATCTTATTTTGAAGTTTCTTCTAGTTTGTCCTATATATATTTTCTGACAAGTATTGCAAGTTATTTTATAAATTCCGGCTTGGTTAAATTTATTATTATTGTTATTGTTAATATTATTAATGTTAATTATTTTATTATATAAGTTATTTTTAGTAGTATATGAAATTTTGAGTAATGAGTTAAAGGTATTGGTTATTTTATATGTGTTAGAGGTGTTGTAAGTAAATTTTATCCATGTTTTTTTATTTTCGTTAAATTGTTTTTTTATGTGTTTCTTTTTCTTAAAATATTTATTATATAAATTATCAATAGTATGGGTAAGGAAATTATTATTTTTAGCTATTTGTTTAATAATATTTAGTTCGTTTTCTTTCTTTTTGTTTGATAATGGAGTATTATGTAATCTGTACAGGTATGCTAAGAATGGTGAATATTTCTGTTTTAAAGGGTGATTTGAATAGTAGTTGATGGTAGTATCTGTAGCAGTTTCTTTCCTAAAAATATTATATTCTAATTTGTTATTATTTATTGATAAAGTTAAATCTAAAAAATTAATTTTACTATTTCCAATTTCTATTGTGTACTGGATATCTTTGTTGATGTTATTTAGGAAATTTAGAAATTCTATATGTTGGGGATTGTTATTGTTATTTACAAATATACAAATAATGTCATCAACGTATCTAGAATATGAAATAATATTATATTTTTTTAAATTTTTGGCGATTATTTTGTCTTCATAGTGTTGTAGTATTATTTCACTAATTACAGCTGATATAGGCGAACCCATAGGTAAACCTGTTTTTTGGATATAATAATTATTATTAAAATGGAAATAGTTTTGTTCAATGATTGATTTTAAAGTGTTCATTATTTCTATAGTATATTGTGTGTTTTTGGTTTCATGAAAAATGTTATCTTTTATAATTTCCATGGCTATATTAATTGGAATATTTTTTTATTTTTATATATTTACATTTTTCACTTTTAAATTACTAATTCAATATCGACTATAAAATCGACCTTTTTTCTGTTATTTTTAAAATGTAATTATCGATCTTCATTATTCATTTATATTATAATTACTCCCGTGAACATGAAGTGTTTGCTTCGAAACGCGTCGGGGTTTTAAAAATTATACAATTGTTACAAAAGTGTAAAAGTGTTAAAGTTTATTTTTATCATAATTAAAAATGTTAACAATGAGTAAGAACAACAAATACAGGTATAACTGCAACATCGGCGCGTGATCTACGGTCAGAAAGGAATTCATTAGAAATAACTGAACACGATAAGATAGGAATGCCAAAGTGAAAGAGAACTACTGAAAGAATTAGATCTTAATAGGATGAAGTATAGAAGATAGGAATTTTGCTGCAATTGGGAGCAATATGGAGTTGGAACATTATCTGAGAGCAGCTCTACGTATAGAGCTGCCCTTTCAGATGATAAAGAGGAGCACTCAAACAAAACATGACCAACTGTGTTATCAATACATAGCGGACAAATAGGAGAGGACACTATAGAGAAACGATACAGTGAAGCAGGAAGTCGATTGTGGCCACATCGAAGACGATAGATAGCAGAGGTAATAGCTGTCTTTAAATTAATAAAAAATAATTAAAAAGTAAATGAGAAAAAAAAACTTCCCCGCAAACAAAAAAAAAGGAAAGAAATGGTAAATGACGTAACTGTTTAGGGAAAACAACTCTATAGTCACACTAGTAGGGAATATTATGCTTGAAACTTGTAAGTATCAGAAGTGACACGTGTGATGAAAGCGGTGATAGGAGTTTCGGTCTGTAAAAAATCTAATCAAGAAATTCGCATTTAGCGAATGTCAGATTTTGTCTTTCTATAATGAAACGCATTCATTTTTCAGTATTTATCTGTGGGTTATTCGTATTCGCATTTTTGATCGGATTTTTCAATTATCCTCGACACCTTGCAATATTCAGTTCGTTTCGGTTCTTCATCAGCGACAATGCCAGCAGCGTTAAAAAAGTAGATCGACAGTTGGTCGATTTTTAGTTTTCTCTAAACCTTTGAAAGCTTTTTCCCGAATATTTTAATAGATTTTGTGAAAGTGTTCTATCGACATGCGCAAAAGTTGTAAGAAAAAATATGACGGCTCTTTTAATTGTCCTCGGTTGTCACACGTCTTATAACACTGAAAGAGCTCTTATTACAACAACAGCTTATATTTACACACTAAAGCGCATACGGTTTTGGTTTTCGTTTCGCTGAAAACCCCGCGCGCCATCAATTAGTAATTGATGTAGGAACGATGTTCTCGAAATAAAATTTGGTTTACTAAATTAATGTAATTGCTAATTACTCCGATTTTCTTTTATTTAAATTTGTACGCATGAGCTGCTTTGAAATTATTTTTTTTATTTTTTCTACGGTATTTAGTTACGAAATATTTGAAAGGAAAACATTTTATTAGCTGTATTTAGTATTTAGACACATTGTTAACAATATGGTTATGACAAAAAATAAATTTCAACACTTATTAACAATTATATATATAATTTTTAAATTCCCGACGCGTTTCAAAGCAAACACTTCATGTTCATGGGAGTAATTGTAATATAAAAAAATAATTGGTAATTTGAAAATATTAACTTTATTTAAACTATTTGCGAAATGCGACAGCGATATCATTTTTTTTTCTTTTCTCGCTCATTGTTGCTGTTCATTACTATGCAGTAAAAAATATAGTATCCGAAAAACTTTTAGACGAAGGAACTACAGTTTTATTTCATCGTAACTCGATACAATTTTGTATCTTCTATCATTCCAACTCCATTCCGAGTTCTATTGCTGCGTACATACTCCCCCCCCCCTCCATATATAATGGGCTCGCCAACCAAGCAAGGACCTTCACCCAGAAACAATTATCGATCAGTACGCTTAAAGTCGCCGAGATTTTAAGGAAGTCCAACTTATGTAAAGATGTTAACGAAATTAAAAGGGTTGCTCGTAATAGAGTCATTGTTAATTTTTTGCTTCTGTTATCTCGGCAAATAATTTAGCTGGAAATGACTGCTTGTTATCTCGGGGTTATAATGCTTATATCCCAGCGTATCTAACTTCTCCAGAACGGGGATTATTGATATCGAATATAACGAACAGCAATTATTGGAAATGATTCTCTGTGAACCATATATTGTTAATTATGTAAAAAGACTAAATAGGCATTTTATTGTAAATGGCGAGGTTAAATTCGTACCGTGTTCTACGGTTTTAGTATTTTTCGAAGGAAAAAACCTTCCTTCCTACGTGTTCATTTGGAATGTGCGTTTCCTTTGTGAGTCATATGTCCGAAGAACCAGACAATGTTTTCATTGCATGAGATATGTGCATATCGTGAATCAATGCAAGAGTAGTCCAAGGTGTGCCAGATGCGGCGGAAAGGACCACTCAGAAACTCAGTGTAACAGTCAAATGGTTCTGTGTGTATTCTGCGGTGACAACCATAAATCCACAGATGCATCTTCTGCTCCGAGAGGAAGAGATAACGTAACATCAATGAGTATCAGTGGCTTCTTATAATTTGAGTTTCCGAAAATTTATAATCAAAATGACTTATACTCGAACAGAGTTTACAACAGATTCGTATTACTATCGAATAATGATAATTTCCCATCTCTGCCAACCAACGATCCTGATAAAGATACACCGAACGTACCTACGTACAAACCGCGTCCTTTTTCTAGGAAAACTGGATTTTTTTTTATAAAAACCAACTAATTCCTAGAAACAATTCTGCTCTAAAACGGTCAGTATCCTTTTTCTCTTCAGACGAGGATAGTAGATGTAGAGAACGGAAGCATGTAACGAATAAAATGATTATTGAACACAAGTAAATGTTGCCAGTTCTCCTCTTGCTGGTACATCTGTCAAGCCTCTACAATCGTCTGTTAAAGGTAAAACGACAGCGGATTTAGCATCGAAAAATAAAAATATTAAAGATATTAAAGTAGGTTCAAAAAAAAAAGCCTCGATTTATATTTACGATATTGTATATTTCGAAAGCTTAATGTTAATTCGAACTCTCCTCCTTTTTTTTTCTTATTCTTTCCTTAGCTTTCATCGAGGTATAGTTATTACAATCAAACTCAAGTAGCAGTTCTTCAACAAATTCCTTCCATTATTTCTAACATATTACGGCTAAATCTTTACTTCGCGGGTATTTTATTTGATACTTATCGAAATTAAATACTTCTCATTTATGCTCAGGATACTTAAGTGCAACGCGAGAAGTGTACTTGCTAATAAGTGTGATCTAGAGATTTGCTTAGCCTCACACAGTTTCGATGTGGTGCTTTTAGCAGAAATCTGGCTTTCCCCTACAAAACAATTCTCGGTTTATAATTACAGCTGTTATCGAGATGACAGAGAAGACGGATATGGAGGGGTAGCTATTTTGGTTCAAAATAGTTTAAAGCACAGTCTGGGGCGGACTAATCTCACGTCTTCAAATAACAATGCTCGATCTAACGCTATCTATAGTTAGTTCTGATAATAATTTTACGGCATATTTGATTTCTTTCTACTCACCGATAGGTCACACAATCAACTCTTCTCAGATTTTAGATGTGACAGACGAATTTGAATCTTTTCTTATTGTTTTCTGTGGAGACTTTAACGCTTTGTATCGGCTTTGCGGCTGCTCTCGGAACAACAGCAAAGGTGATGTTATAATGGATATACTTAATAACTCTAATTTGTGTTTATTAAATGATGGCTTGACTACGAGGATAAATTATTCTGGTCAAGTCAGCAATCCTGTAGATTTGGCCGTGGTCTCAGCTCGGACTTTCTTTAATTGTGATTGGACGGTTGCATCTAGCACTCTTAGTAGCGACCCTATTACTTTAGAAATTATTACCTCTGAAGAGAACACTTCTAACATTCCTAGAACTACCAATCTTCAAAATTGGAGGAAATGGAATTTCCGTGAAGACGATTGGAACCTGTTACAAGACCTAATGGAACAGGAGATAGGCATAGTTGAAAGTGGAAGTATCCCAATTGGAAAATGTGATATTTTCTATGATAGTCTCTGCGCTAGACCGTTCTATACTTTTAACGGTGAGATACTGGGGCAAAAAATTGCCATGCCCCCGATGGAATTTTGAGGTGAAACAAATTAGCGGAACGAAATTTAGCTTTAAGAACCTTTCGTTCAGTTGGTACTATGGACTCCCATCTTACCTATCGTAAAATCGCTTTGAAGAGCACGAAGAAGGCTTCTTGGAGAAATTATTATTCAGCAGAACTACTCCCTTAAAATTTATTTGGTAGCTCAGTGCGGGCTGATAAGTGTCTTTTTATCCCAGTTTACTCGTTTAGGCGAGACGTTCGGTTTTAAGGCGCTGAAGACACTCACCTACTCGCGTGAACAATTCCGTTAACTTGTTTAGCAGCCTTATGTTGCCCGGATCAGGTTGTTAGTAAGATATGCCACTATCTATGCTTTTAATGCTCCGTATTAGTTCTAAAAGTATTTATTAGGATACTGCATTACAACATCATAACGAGAGAATTGTATACGATACAACTGTTGAATAGTCTAGATTAAGAAAGAAATTAATAGTAATAATAACGATAAATTTAAAAAAATAAATCTTTTTGTTTAAAATGTATCGATCCTTATACGAATCTTTACTGATGTAATTGTGCTTATTTTCTTATTTTAATTTGTACGTAGGGATCGATTTAAAATCAGCAAGACGTCCAATGGATACTGATAATGAAGTATTTATGGTAAGTAAAATATAAACAAGTTTTAAGCCATTTTTATAGCTTTATGTTTTTGTACCCGTTATAATCTCTGTTTTTTACTTTTTGAAATCGGATTCGCTGTAAAAAAAAAATAAAGTAAAAATGGCCATTGAACACTATTTTAACCTTGCAACTAGGCGGTGATTATTTGAGTAATGGAAAAACATTTATCGACTTATAAGAATATTTTTAGTGTTCTACAATTTCGTAAAAACTCAAAATTTGAAATAGAAATATCAGAACGATTCGTAAAATATTCGTTTTCTATTTCCTTTTATAAGACCAAAAAATGAACCTAAAATTTATGGATTTTTTCATTGAGCTTAAAGGATACTATAGTTACTATTTTAAATATTTCTAGCTCTAAAATATGAATTTTTATTAAGTAAATATCAAAAAAAATATTTAGTTTTTTATACTTATATATATACTTGTATTTTAGTTTATTCTTTTAAGTACTGTTCATTGTTGATGTACTTTGTGTATGGAAAAAGTTTTAATTTTATATAAATAGTCGTCGTGATGGCGTAGTAGCTAGATTCGGAAGTCTCGGGTTCGATCCCGGACGATGACAGAATATACGCGCTAGTTAGCATACAACAGTTGAGACACATTTGGGCTGCATTGAAAGCGCGATAAGCTACTGTAGTTTGCAAATGAGTCCGTGAGAGTGCGCTAGCGACACATAGAAAAATTCAGCCGGCGAACAATCGCATCAACGTGAGTAGGCCAGTCGCCTTGGTTCGCCTCGCCGCGGATGACCTGTCTTAGCATGGAGGCTAGGGTAGCTCCGGCTTGTGTGCTTCTCAATTGTGCTGCTACCTATCTTATAATTCTCCTACGAATTAGAAGATAATATCATACTTGTAGTCGAGGGAGAATAGAAGAATAGTAGTAATATATATACACACACATATATATATATATATATATATATATATAGATAGATAGATATAGTGTATGTGACCATATGTGTTTATATATATATATATATATATATATATATATATATATATATATATATATATCACACAATACAAATTAATTAAAAAATAATAAAAAATTTTTTTTAACTATCTATATATTGATATATGCTTGCCATTATAGTTTCCTGTCCGCCTCTTCACAAAATTTTTCATCCAAGCATTCAGAAACAATAATGTGTGTGTATGCGTTAGTGTGGAAAGCAAGATTCTGATAAGATTATAGCGCTCCGTTGCACTGTTTCAACTGTTGCTAGTCGCACCTTTTCAACATCTCTAGGATATTCATGAATGGTAGTATTATCATATGAACAGAGTGATGATTTTCGGTTACAAATTTCTTTGTTACGTGAACTATACAATATTTCTTTGCGGCTGTGCTAGAATCGTACTGTAAGCGCTGATACTGCTGTACGCCCTTAGGTATTACAGTTTTCTTGCCATGATCACCTTGGATGTACGTCACAGATGTTCATTTAAAACAACCTGAGTTGAAATAGAGTGTACGCTCTTCGTATGCAGTAACCAGAAGGGTCTATGACGTATGTTCTGACATAGATTGAATTTCAAGTAACAGCAAAAAATATTAACAAACAGTGATCGTAAATTTAATGAAACCAATAGTATTTAATAATACCTCATGTTAAATGCAATTAAAAAATAATGAAATAACGTAAAAAGAAACTGTTACAAACGCGTATGCTGTACATTTTTAAAAATGGAAATTGAACTTTAAAAACTTATACATAGGATGTATGTTTTAATGCTATATTTAGTCATCACAACTTAAAGATCTAGTAACTATATATATATATATATATATATATATATATACTCGTATATATAAATGTACCATAAATAATGCAATGCCTTTTTAGTAAAGTTATGTTATTCGTATGGTCATTGTTTTTTTCTATTTTCCTAAAAATGTTCGTTGAGGAAATTAATTAACACTGTTTATATTTCTGTTAACAGTATAATTATTTTACTAATTAAATACAACACGTGCAGTGGATTTCCACTATATCTTCCGTGGTATTTTCACTTCCATTCCAATGCGATTATTAGAACGTGAAAAGAAAATAAGGTGAAATGTGTCCTTCACACAGTTTATATTTAATATATAGACGTGTTTAGATTTTTACTAATATATAAACACATTTCTCTTGTTTTATAAAGTTTCTTTGAAGTTTTTTTTTTACGGGTTGGTTTTACTAAATATCCGAATATAAAAATTACTAATTTGAAGAAAAAGAAAAATTAAAACCTCGGTATTTTAAAAAATGGGTCGTTAGGCGTATATAAGCTAATAAAGTAAGTTTGTTCTAAGTAATATTAATTTAAAAAAAAAAAAAAAAAAACAATACAAATTTCTGTTTTACAGGCGATAAACTTACCCTATAAATTAGACGAATCGCAGTCGTTGGATGCAATGACAATCGCCACTGCTCAAACATCATCTCCTACCTCTTTGATCGATTCTTCCATCAATAAAACCACTTCCACCACTTCTACTCCGGTTATCCATGACTCTTCTTCGCTGATCGAAGGTAACCCCGATTCTAGGCTGTGCAGATTGAATCAACCACCGCTTCCTCCGCTGCAGTCTGCAAAACAGTACAGCACTGGCGGTGGCCACGGGCGGCTCATGCCGGAGGAAAGCGCTAAATTAGTAGGACCACCGCCGTGTCCGGAATCGCCGAGCATTTTGAAGAAGCCGCTCGGCGGTAGCGGATTCTCAACGGGCGGGTCATACGCCGGCGATCGCGACGACTCGCCCAGTCTGAACAAGCAGCGTTTAATATGCAGACATTGTCGACAAGCGTACATCGAGTCGGAAAACACAAAAGGCAGCTGCGAAAATGGACCGGACTGCGTTCGTACCGGAATCGACACAGCCACCTGTATCCCGTGTGCGCGATCCGTCGTTTACCACTGCGTATCGTCGAACGATGCGGACGGTGAATTTGCTCAACAACCCTGTGAATGTGATTCACATGAAAGTGGCGCTGGCTGTAGCCGCCGTTGGCTCAGTCTAGCTCTACTCTCCATTTTGCTGCCTTGTTTGTGGTGTTATCCTCCACTGAAGGTATGCCACTTGTGCGGCGTATCTTGCGGTGCATGTGGCGGAAGACACGAACCGCTTGGCACTACTTCATCGGCAAGGTCCTAGCTGCCCCAGTTGATATTATATATATATATAATTACTATATATTACTATATATGTATACAAATATATATAATAAGTATTGTATACCGTTTGTTCGTTTCCAACACCATTATTATTATTATTATTATTATTATTATTATTATTATTATTATTATTATTATTACATTATTACATTATTATTGTTGTATTATTTTTATTATTACTATTGTTATTACAATTGTAGTTATAATAATTATTATTGTTATGGCTATTATTACTGTTATTATTTTTATTTTGTAGTTGTAATTATTATTTTTAATATTACTTTTATTATTATATAATTGTATTTATATGTATTGTTTTATATAATTTAATTTTCTTCTCTTTATTCATTTGTCTCCTTCTTTTACGTTATAAAAACGAATGTACGTGCGTGTGTTTTGTTTGAACGTGTACATTTTACTGTTTTTTTTACTACTACTACATAACTACTACATAACTACTACATAACTACTACTACTACTACATAACTACTACTATTACTACATAACTACTTCTACTACTACTTCTACATAACTACTCTTACTGTTTATTATTTTACTACGATTTAAGAAGACTTATTAAGTTGTATTACATTTAATTGTGTCTATTTTTCGTGTTTTTATTCTCTTAATGTGTGTTCTTTTAAATGAAACAGATTCGCAGCCTGATTCGAGCGAAATATGAAATTTGTAGGATAGGAAATTGTTTTAGGTATTTGCACTTTGTACGTTAAACTGTTCGAAGCGGAGGAAGTCTGCGTTCAATTTTTCAATATCAAGCTAATCTGTTGTATAAATTTATTAATTTTATTTTCATATTTAATTCGCTCGTTGCAAGTGTAGTAGCATTTCTATTTAAATAACCAAATTTTATATTGTTTAGAGCTGTTGAGTTCGTGCTCCTAAATCTGGTGGTACACTTTGGTTACATTGATGGAAAAAAAATCTATACAAAGATCAGTTATTTCTGCGAATAGAATGACATAAATTATTTCGGTAATGACGTAAACCACGTTTATCTTCATCCTAGCATATTAGTCTGATGCATTACGATATTTAAAGATAACAGATAAACCTTCGATTAATTAGTTCAAAAACAAGCAAGAAAGAGCTAGACCGAAGACCTGAGTGGCAGCAGATGACGCAGAATTATAAGTTTTTGAATGTGGAGAGGTTTCTGCTTTTTAGTGGATGAACATTGACTGAGTGAGAGAAAAGTGATAAACAAATATAAGTCGAATTATCCTATTAAAAATTTATTAGGAAAAACTGTTGAATATGTGTTTAAATTTCCTTAGTTTAATGTGTGGTTTATTTCCAAGTTACTTCTAATTTTCCGATTTTGATAGAGTTGAATATCTTCTCGAACTATTTCAATTTCAAAAAACTATTTGATCTAGTATATATTTCGACTCTAACCTATGTTGTGTACACCGCCGTAATTAACTGTTTTTTTTGGTAATTCAATATTTTATTTATTTATTTTTTTTGAAAATTACGATTCAGTGTGTATATACATATACGTTTGTTAGAAATAGATATACGAAAAAAGCTTAATGTAGATCAGTGTGATAGCATCATGAATGTAAACACATAATACGTTAGTAGGGGGTTATATTATGTGATGTCTGCGATTGCCTTGTAAGTGGTTCGTCTGGTACAATTGAAGTATACAGTAGATTGGATATCGACACGTTCCAAACAATTAACAATCTAAAGGCGGCGTTCATATAAGTTAGGAGACATCAGCGCGCGCCCTGGTAGTAAATCTGCATGTGCTAAACTTTTTACTGTACACGTTGAAATGAAATGATTATTCTAATTATGCATGCTATTTATTTGTAAACTAGATTACTTTTTAAATAAAGCGATTTGTTAATATTACGAAGCGGAAATATAAAATCAAAAGACTGCGAAATTACTTTCCGCATTTTTCACCAATCTCATCACAATATGAACCCGAATTAATTACTGCCGCTCCGTTTGTACGGTAAAAACTTTTACATTCGGTGTTTTCGAGAAAAAAAAAAAGAGAGTAACGGTACACAACTAACACAAATTATACAGATGATAACGTTTTAACAGTTAAGAAAAATGCTAATATCTGTTGATTATGCAATTTTATTTAAAATACGCGTAGTACAACAACAAATCTACTGATGTCATTTTCTCAGTATTTCAATGGAGCTCGTATTTTCGTCTGTAATTAAATTTTCCAAATGTTTATGAACATTTTCAAAGTCCAGTATTAATGCAACTGCATCGTCATAATGACTTTTCGTTATAGACGTTCCTTCTCTGAACTTACAAAGGGAGACTTTATACCATTAATGGAAATCGAATAGTTTGTCGTCTATTATGTTGTGCATCAAATGCAATATTTGCGATGAAACGTATTACATGCAAGCTGTTTGTCTGTCTGTGGTTTCGTACTGAAACATGACAATTAAAGATATGTTATCTTTCTGTGTAGAAGTTTTTTCCCGCTCAGACGATCAAGTTATTAAGATTCAGCCTATTTTTAAATATAACATTGCGGCGGTTGTTCTATATTTGTTTCGAATTAAAATGTTTCGAGCGCTGTGACATGCACAAGTAAACTTATATTTCGGAATTTTTTCACATAGCCATGATGACTATCAAGCTGTATCTTTCGTGCTTCAATCGTAATGTAAAAGCTTTCATGATTTTGTTTATTGTTTTGTTCGCTATTTGCCATATTACATCCTCAATACTTTAGCTGCCTTCTCTTTTGTTTATTCCGTTGCAATTTCAGGTTTCGTTAATTTTTTCCAGCATTTCTAACTTTCGTATTTTATTGTGTTAAATTTCAACACAGTACAAACTCCATGCTGAAGGGTTATATCTCTTGTTGTAGCTTTGTAAACTGCAATTAGTCGTCCTGAGGTTCCAAGTTCTATCGCTACCTGTAATCTGGTTTTCAGTTTACACGTATTATCCTCATCTCCATTGATTCGTTCCTGTTATTTTTTCTCGTCTTTGTTCTCAACTTGCTATATAATAAAGCACCGTTTAAATTAAATATGAAAACATATTCCGATATTAATTTCTATCGCCGCTTTGATTAAAACCGCCAAATTTGGTAATGAAAAAGGAAAGCACTTAATCATTTTTAGCACGTGCTGATGTGCATTATATGTATATTGTGTAGATAATTGTAATTGAATTTAAGCGAGCTTATTCGAAATCGTTTAATATTTAAATATTAAGTATACACCCCCCGTATAAATCATCCTCGCACTGATTACTACTTAGAATCGTGCTGAAGAGTAATTTGCAATTTTTCTAGCAAATCCGGTTATTATTCCATAATTATGCGTTCTTACAATTTATGAATTACGATTAATAAACTATAATCAATTGACTGAATAGTTGCAATTTCGAAAATATATAATTTTTGCAATTAATCACAACCAACTTAAAAGTTGTTAATAGAGGTACATGTGTAATCTTGTAATAATAATTACAAAATTGACTGAAATTGTCTCGAAATAATAATAAAGCGGGAAAAGACACCGGGAGGGGAATTACGTAGTGTCTTTGCAGCGATCTTTTTAGATAAGTAATGCCTTTTAAGTGAATTTCATTCAGCTTGATTTTTATTTCTAAAAACTTCATCGAGATATAATTTTGCTTTTCCTTCACTTTTTTTAAATCCTTCCGGAGGAGGGGTTAATTTCAAATTAGGTCAGCTAATCAAGCTAACCGAATACACCAATAAATCGTCGCAGCACGGCGACCTAAAAATTTTCCAAATATTTCATTATCATTGTTTTCTTGTTTGTTTTTTTTTTTTTTTTTTTATAATAGTATTAATTTATTTAACACGCAGAGCATAGAAAAGTTTTATATTTAACTTTTTCTACTCATCTATCAGGAGCCTCCACGCCGTCTACGGTTCTCTTATATTTCCTTAATTTCGCCTTCCATCATCTCTGCTATCTTTAATAACATTTTGTTTTCTTCATCACATGTTCCATCTGTTTATCATCTCCGTTTACATTCTAATGATGCCGATTTTAATGCGAACTATATTGTTTGCGAATTCTGAATTGTATCCTTATTTACCGCCACTACTCTCCCTATTACCACAGCTATATTTCAACTGTCTCTTCTCTATCGGTTACTACCGGGATCTGACTTGTCATCGACTTCTTCTGAGCAGATTTCCCACAACCTCCGTTTCATGTGTGAAAGAGAAAAAAACTTTTTGCAACCACTTTGCAATGTTCTATGGGCAGCTAAACAAACCACCGAGTCAATGCTATCGTTGTGCGGTGGAAAGGACAATAAGAACGAACTGTCACTATTGCTCCAGATAAGCTGGATGGTAAGTGTGATCGGCAACTTGTGAAAATAGATTCTTTGTTTTAATTTCGCGTAGTGGAAGACTATAATCAAAAATCAGCCCAATTTAATTGATAAACGTCTTTAAAATACCAATTAATTTTATACAAAGCGTGTGATAAATAAACGAACGAAAACGAGCAGCAGCTTTATTAGCTGAGCCGTGTGTCTTCTTGATCATTCGGAACACAATTGTCGGCTGGTGTTGAATTCTTGGAAGGTCTACGTAGCGTCTGTGGTATAATGATCCCTTCGTAATGTAGAGAAGAATGTAAGTAAAATAATTAAAATCAGCTCTAGATCTAAGTGCTAACAACACATGCTGCAACTACTAGCGAAAATAAGAGAACTTACCCTTGAGTAGGTTGTTATTCAGGTAGGTATTGAGAAGACTTAAAAATAGCTAATGTGAACGTAATCGAAAAGTGTTTTCATTTTATTGCAATTAAAAAAACATAAAAAAAAAAAAACAAATGAAAGAATTAGAAAAACTGCTCTTTAATTTGGTACAACATCAAAATAAAGAAGACGGTATTTTGAAATGATACCCCATCTCCCGCTAATCACGGGGGAACACGGTTAAACGACAGCAGAGCTAATTACTACGTTGCTAAACAGCCGAGTCTAGTAGAGGTAGGTATCATTGACACTAACTCAATTAGTGTTCAAATAAGAAACAAATTATTGATTAGGCCAGAAGCGTGTAAATGTTGAACGAAATAAAGGGTTGCTAAATCGATTGTGGAAGTTGCTTATAAGTGATTCTGGCCAACGAAAAATTCAAAATCCGCTGGAGGATATGGAAAAACAAGAAACCATTTGTAAAGAAAAAGGTTAAAAATCTTTCAATACGAGGGTTGCCTTTTATATTTCGGGATTAGAGAACAAAAACAAATATTAATCATCGAAAATCGCTTTATTGTTTTTCAAAATATTCCCTATGAAGATCTATACACTTTTGCATGCGTTTGAACCAATTGTCGAAGCACTTTTTCCACTCTGATTGAGGTATCTCCAAAACATGCATTCTGAATGCAGCAACCGCTTCTTCAGGTGTCGAAAAACGTTGACCTCTCAGTTTGTTTTTTACGTACGGGAATAAAAAGAAGTCATTTGGCGAAAGGTCAGGACTATACGGCGGAGGACTCATCAAATCGATGTTTTGGGTGCTCAAAAATGCAGTTATTTGAGCCGATGTGTGAGAGCTCACATTGTCGTGGTGAAGAGTGATCCGTCTTCGGCGGTTGGTTTTCTTGATTTCTTGGAAGACAACTGGCAAACAAATTGTTGTGCACCACTCAGAATTGACTGTTCTGCGTTGTTCTAGTGGTACGGTTGCGACATGTCCAGTTTTTCCGAAAAAACATGCGACCATTTGCTTGGAAGTGCTTCGTGCGCGAACAACTTTTGTTGGATTTGGCTCATCTTGAAACACCCATACAGTCGACTGCTGTTTACTTTCGGGCTCATACGCGTAAATCCACGATTCATCACCTGTCACGATGTCATAGACGTGTTTTGAAGCACCGCGATCGTATTTTTTGAGCATTTCTTTCGACCAATCGACACGAGCCTTTTTTTGAGCGATTGACAAATTGTGTGGGATCCAACGCGAACAAATTTTTTTGACAGTTAAATGTTCATGCAATATTGAGTGTGTATGCTGGTCCCACTAATGCCTAAGGTTGTCTCTATCTCACGATAGGTCACATGACGATCTTGCAATATCAGTTCGCGCACAGCATCAATGGTTTTCGGAACAACAACTGATTTTGGACGACCTTCACGAAATTCGTCTTGGAGTGAACTACGACCACGATTGAATTCACCATACCATCGATAAACACTGGTCCTTGATGGAGCTTCATCGCCAAAAGTTGAATTAAGTTCATCCATGCACTGTTGCTGAGTTAATCCACGTCGAAAGTTGTAAAAAATAATCGCACGAAAATGTTCACGATTTAATTCCATTTTTGGGGGCAGATGAATCTTTTAACTTGCTGTAAATAACACAAATAGCGCTCGTATGTCAAAACGTTTTGAGTAAGTATAACCTAAAAAAACGTCGAACTTTACGATAGAGCTGTCAGTTGCCAGATTGCAACACCAGGGTTGCCAAATCCCGAAATATAAAAGGCAACCCTCGTAATATGTATATATATATATATATATATATTTTTTTTTTATTAATTTGATTCTGAGGACCTCGTCATGGGAACACTTACCGGAAGGGTTTCATATTTTTTTATATACGAAGTATGACAATTAAATAACCGGACTGCGAATGCCTTAGCCGTTAGGCTTGGCGTGGGGGAGCGAGAATGGAGTGTAGTTGACTTTGATGCTTCCGGTGCACGTAGCACATTATTCCGTCTTTCTAACTAGGTTAGTTTGCTTTTAACTCTTGCTTGAGTAAGACGTTCTCGCGTTGTAGTGCCGCAATTATGATAAACGTAAAAATCCCGCAGCGCATTAATTTGAAATTTCTCGTGAAATTAAAAAAACCCGCAACTGAGTGCTTTCAATTATTAAAGGAGGTATTTGGAGATAATTGCATGTCACACACTCAAGTTTTTGAATGGCACAAACGATTTTTAGAAGGTCGGTAAGTTGTTGAAGATGATGAACGTTCTGGTCGACCTGTGACTTCAAGAACTGATGAAAACATTCAAAAAATTAATGAAATTGTGCGTAAAGACCGACGTTTCAATGTTTGGACGATAGCAAATATGACGAACATTGACAGAGAGACAATAAGAAAAATTTTGCACGAGGATTTGCAAATGACGAAAGTTTGTGCAAAAATGGTTCGAAGAAACCTCACATACGAGCAAAAAGAGAACTGGAAAAACATTTGCTCTGACATTATCGAACAATTCACAGAAGATCCTGAACTAATTGAAAAAGTCATCAACAAATGTGACAAAACGTGAATTTTTCAGTACGACCCTGAAACAAAACGTCAATCCGTGCACTGGAAGACCCCCGCATCGCCAAGGGCTAAAAAAGCTCGAATGAGCAAGTCGAAACTGAAGGTCATGCTCATCGTTTTTTTTCGATATTACAGGTATCATCATGATTGAATGGGTATCTCAGGGTCAAATGGTAAACCAGAAGTATTACATTGAGGTTCTGACAAAGCTTAGAGAAAGGTTGAGGAAGAAAAGACCAGATCTGTGGAAGAACAACTCGTGGATTCTGCAGCAAGACAATGCGCTCTCTGTGAAATAGTTCTTGGCGCAAAAAAGCATCACTGTGCTGGAGCATCCACCGTACTCACCATATCTCACTCCAAGCGACTTCTATCTGTTACCAAAAGTGAGAAGTGCATTGAAGGGAACACATTTTCAGTCTGTTGAAGACGTGAAGGCAAAAACGGCAGACTTACTGAAGAAGGTGACACTTGATGACCTGCAGCACTGCTTTCAACAGTGGAAAACTCATATGCAGCGGTTTATAAATAGAGAAGGAGAGTATGTTTGAAGGGGATTAAAAGCCAATTGTAATAAGTAAGTAATAAAGCATATTTTTAAGACTAGTCCGGTTATTTAATTGTCACACCTCGTATGAGCTAGTTTCAATTGACTACATTTACCAACTTTGGAAGAGGAGAGTATATGTTTGTCGCGTTTTTTTCCTATGTTCGTTGCGCACACAATTTGTGATTATTTAGAATGATTCTTATTAGAAACTGTATCTATTTGAGTACCGATGAGTACCGGCGAATTGTGATACTCAGTGGTCACTAAAATAAACATTAAGAAATGGAGTCTCATATCTAAAAATACTTACGCTAAATACTGTGAAGTAAAATATATATATTTTTTTTTTAAATCCTACGATTTCGAGATTTACTCCAAAAATGTAATAAAAACGCACTAAGAAATAAAATATGCCGGATAAAAGATATTTTATAGTACATTATACCTGATATTACGATTATTCTTAAACACCATTTGTACTTTAATTAGAATTTCGGTACACAAAATATTGCAACAAGTAAAACACCATTGTATTATTGTTATACTTCCATCGAAAGTTATTCTTTTAATTGTAATTTGAGTGCCGAAATTCTAATTAAACTACGAATGTTGTTTAAGAATATTCATAACTAAAAGTATATGTATTTTACAAGATATGCACTTCTTATCGAGAGTAATATTTTTTTTTTCCGTTTAATACGTTTGTATTATTAAATTTTTAGTGTAAATCTTGATCGGTATTTTTTTAACGATTTTATTTAACTTGCGATTTCCGTAGCAATTTCCAAAATTGTCTTCATTTCAGTTCCGTTACATGAAAATGTTTTACAAAGTTTTCGCATTACTCCCGATTTAAAAATGACAGCTGTCGATTATGTCATGCGCAAATAGTTACGAAGAAGCTGTAAATGTATAAACGTTGCTGAAAAGGATAGTTAAAAACTTTTTCAGCGCACCTGAATAATTAGTTCGAAAGGCGAACGTATTCGGAGAAAAATTTTGATTGGTCTTTGAGAACTAAATAAATAACAGTTACGTACAAGACGAAATATAAAACAGTCCATTTTTTTTGTGGGCAATGTGGGATAGAATTTGTATTGTTAAGAGTGAGCATTCGTTTAAACTTGGTATAAAGAAAAGGCGTTACATTTAACATATATGCGAAAAGTTTACTGTGGAGGAGGAATTTTGTTGATCGTTTGATGTTGACAAAAGTCAGCATCTTAATTTCCAGCTGAAGCTATATCGACGACTACTGAAGAACTATACACAAATTCATTAAAACAGCTTCGGTGATTTTAATACGAAACCGTTGAATGAATGTTGGAGTTAACGGGGAAAAAAACGAACTTGTTCAGTAATAACGGCTTTGGCCACTATGAAATGGGTAGAGAGATCTAACGAAATCCCAATTAACAGAAAAGAAAACATCTATTGTACATCATATTCTTCGTATATATATATATATATATATATATATATATATATATATATATATATATATATATGTATGTATGTATGTATGTATAGTAGCCTAGTGATTAAGGCGCTTAACCAGAGGTGTCATAGGTTATCGAGGTTTGCCTCGTTCCAGATCTAAGTCGCTCCCAGGTTTATACCTAATTTGAAATTGAATTGGGTATCAGAGAAATCTGGGAAAGTAAAGGCGGCCGAGAGAAAAGAACTGACCCCAGTATTCCCCTTAGATCCATTTGGTCCTTAATTACATTATGAAAAGAATAATTTCACAACCCAGGGTACCTTATGAAGGGTATGGAACTTATTTTACTTTATATGTACAATGATGAAGGGAAAAAGAAAAGCTCACATCAAGTTGTCGTTTAGGCATTCGCTAAACTTGGATCAATTTGTAAACTTTATACGCAGTTTCGAAAAATCATAGCGTTTAAGAAATTTCGCGCAAAGATTGAGAATCACGATAGGAGCCCGTGGGTTTAAAATTACATTTATTTCTCTTTCTTATATTCTTTTTCGGAATCCTTTTAGTTTTCCTCACTTTCTTTTTTGTTTTATACATTAGTTTCCCTTGATTCTACTTCAGAAGCCATCTTCCCTCGTGAATTTTTTCTCGACATATTTCTATCGGTCGCTAGGTACTCTTTTTATAAACTCTTTTCTTTTGCAGGTCTGTGTCCCAGCTTTCCTTGGATGAACCTACTTTTGTCGTTGCGTAATCGTCCATTGCTGACAGGCCCAGAAGAAGGAAAGAAAATTACATCGATGCCGGTTCTAATAATCGAAAGACACGCTTTTAACTGAAAAGAATTAAGAATATCATGGGAGTTTGACCTTGTGCATTGAATACAAATATAACGCTGGCTGGTCTTCGGAATAAGGCATCATCAGAAATTTAATTTTACGACGGAAACAAATCTATCGGAGCAACTAGGAATAGGCGAATAGGCGAATAGGCAAAGAGGCGACACTAAATTGTTTAGATATAAAATTAGGCAGCGAAGGCAAGAATGTTGCGAATCAAAGTCTCATCAAGCAGTAAATAATATGCGCGGAGAACAAAATAGCTCAGCCGTTTATTAGATCTTAGAAAAAAGTTGTCTAAATTAACATTTAAAAGTTTCTCACCCAAAAAGCCGGATCACAAAAAGAAAAGAAAAAAAAAACATTTTAATTTCCAATATTCGTTTTCCGTTTAATGTGTGTGTATAAAAATTGTAAAAAGTAAATATTTTCTTCCCTTTGTTCTTTTTGAATTCGAATACGCGCCTGTTATCCTTTTAATAAATATTAATCAGCTTTCTCGCTTATTTTATTGTGAACTCTGGAAACAGGTATTCTATTCAAAATACCTAACAAAAATCATTACGATGTTCGAAATCCTTACGTCATTCATTATAACGTGTTAACTTAGAAGAAACTCTTATCACAGGACAATTCCGGTTACATTTTGATATAATAGGCGTAATTTTTTTCATGCAATTTGCATCTTTCCGCCGAAAATTAAGTAATTCTTTTCATTATATATATATATATATATATATATATATATATATATATGTGTGTGTGTGTGTGTGTGTGTGTGTGTGTGTGTGTGTGTGTGTGTGTGTGTGTGTGTGTGTGTATGTACACGATTATATGTATTGGGATGGCTGAAATTTTCAAAATGTAATTAATGGAAGTCCCATACCCTTGACAAGGGGGATTGTGAAGTTAAGGTTCATAATGTACTAAGCCCAACGGCACTAATGAGAGTAAGAGGCTAATTTTTTTTTACTTGGGACCCGTTTTTACTTTCCCAGATTTCTCTGGTACCCAATTATTACAGGCTGGGTACACCTGGACGCGACTTGGATTCTAGACAAGATAAGTCTCAAACTCGTGACCTCTAATTTGGTAGCGAACGAATAGGATTTTACCGTAATTTGCGTTTTATAAAATTATTCGTACCTTGTGCGAGAGATATTCACTTAGGTATTAGTGAAGCAGGTGTTTTTTCGAAAAGCTCTTGACCTATCCGGTTATTGCCAGTTGTCCCGGGGTTTCAGTCTCCGAATCTTTAGCACAATGAAAATTATGTAATGCAATTGTTCGAAAAAAAATCCCTACTTCAAAATTTACTCTAAAAATTTAATAAAAAGCAGTAAAAAATGATTTTTTTTTTTTTTTTGTAATAAAAAGGGTAATACATTTTAACAGTATAAATACCGTAACGGCTATTATGATTATTCTTAAACAACAGTCATATCTTAATTACAGTCTCGCTACACAAAATTCGAATTACAATTAAACATCGCATTAAATATTTCTGTTATTTCCGCTATTTGCCGTATAAAAAACGAATGATTATCTATAATATTCGTTAAATCGAAATATTGTTATCATTTGAATTTTGTCCTAACTCTGATAAGTGTCGGATGTTTCTTTTAAGAAATATCATAATATCCTTATCTATATTAATCTTGAGGTATTATTTTTTTATCGGCAGCAATTATTTTTTATTTTTTACAATATTGTTATTAAATTATTAACAGTAAATCTTGAAATAAACATTTTTTTTTTTTTTTTAACCACTTTTATTACACTGGGATAATGTACCATCATATAGTGCCATACTTAATTCCTGAGCGTTGGCGAGATTACCTATTGGTACATTTCAGTTGTACAGACACACAGGCATAGTGTACTAGGCAATTGTTTATATGCAGAACAAATGTGCACACACGCAAGACTACACTTGAAACTGGTATTGTGATTGTTCGATTTATCGATATATAAATTTAGTCCCCCGTGTGTGTCTGCTGCTGTGTACTGACCTAGCGCGCGCATATGATGGTATGCATGTTTGCCATTGCCTTCCATACGATTCTATTAGGGAGTATTTTTATTTCATTTTTGTTCGTAATAATTTCTGTCGTCGCCCGGGATCAAACCCGAGACATCGGTAACGGAAGCCCCAGCTAGTAGGCTATCGCGAAGAAAACGTTATACGATTTAAATTTTTTTTGTTCTTTCTTTTCCTCGGTTCTATAAGACCATTTAAACGACTACGGTACAGTGCCAAAGCGGACATTAAGTAATCGCTAATTCGACCTTTCCTAATGTTATTACACGTATTATAAAATATTTTTTCAAAGTAAAAAGTCTGACTGAACCTTCGTTTGTAGTATCACTTTAACCATCAACACTTATTTTGCGATACATGTAATGAAAAAGTTCCAGCAGTACCACTATGTGTCATCAGTTTCGGAAAAAAAGGAAGAATGCTCTGCTGTTTTCTCGGATGCGACTCTAGCGTCCGATTGTGTTCGGCATTCATAGCTCTTAATTGCGACAAATTCTTCCAACAGATATATAGGACTTTTGTTATAAAAATCAATGGTATACAATATCGGAAGAAGAAAAAATTCTTTCTCCCTCGAGGACAGGTTTAGGTATTCTATTTACAGCTTAGATCATCTGCCCCGATTCATGTCAATCTACGCAGATAATAAACCGCACTGGCTTCGAACATTAATCCTATATATGTAACCTGTTCAATATCAGCAGAATACAAATTTTAGTCGATAACTGGAGGATTAAATTTAACGAGTAAAAGATTCAACAGGTGAGTTCCGCGCGCAGCTAACGTTTTTCGCAGTTGTGGGACATACTAAATCACACCGAATCGGACATATATGACGTCTTTCGCATTGAAGATATACTACAAGTAATCACGTAGTCGGAGTATTCGAACACGGATATAATTTCGGCGGGGGCGGGAGCGGGGGCTTATCGTACTCTATTTAACGACACGACTAAATTGTCAAAATTGTCCGCGTTAGCCTAAACAAAAAATAAAAAAAATGTTAGAAGTGCTTTTTTCAGTAGCAGTTGACGGCATGCACAATTAGGAACACGTTAAGTTCCGACCATCGGAGATAATAGCAGGGCGAACGGTTTAGCGCAATTAAAAATAGGCTGTCAGCAACCGTACATACAGTACTAAAATTTTTCAGTCGCTCAATAGAACAAGAAGACGGAAACGATTATTATTAATTTTAAAGTAACACCATTTTCGGCGACCAACCCGATCAAAACTAGTGAAACTCTTCGATCGCTTTAGACACGAAAAAGAACCGGGGCCGACGCGGATCGTAAAATCGCAAGTACGAATAGTTACCATTTTTAACGAGTATTAAAAACTTTCGTGGTTTCGTTTGCTTCATTACATCCTTCAGTGTTGCTCTCGTATATCATCCGCTGATCAAACAGTACTGGCGATTATTACAAAATACGGCGAATGCAATGGAGACAAATCTGTTTCGCTACACAATACGCACTATCGTATCGTTATTTTTACGCGCCAGACGAAAAGCGATATTATGGAGTTAGAGAAAAAGTGGACATTAGACGACGAGGAGCTGTTTTCAGATGAAGTTGTGAAAGGTATATCCGTTACCTCACTCTCGAGTTTCATTCAAGTCACGCCATCTGTAGTTTCGCTTTGAATCCTAACCGCTTGCTCAGCCGTGCCTCGTCTAAACAAAAGCACTATTCCACGCAAAATGGACGATTGAATGTTGCGTGCTAATTGCCTATGTAACTGTTGTCAGAACCGTTTGCCAGTTACATTCCTTGTTCGAACTTCTTTCACTACCACTACTAGTGGGGCAGCTTCAAGTTCCACAGACGCTGTCCATAGAATTTTTCAGCTGTACCCCAGCATTTGCGCGTTCAAGATAAATCAGTAACCTGAACACGTTTTTTTTTCTTTTTTTTTTTTCACTTTTATTCGCCGCTTCCCATTTTTTTTCTTTTTGATAAGCTTAATTTACGAATCTTTGATGCGTTATCGTATGCGTTTTTTTTTGTTTTTTTTCTATGCAAAAATACCGTTTATCGGTAATTTTAATCTTCGCTGGAGTCTGTTTTTTTTTTCTTTTTTTCTTTTTTCGAATATGTTCGTTTCCTCCCCAGAACCTAATTAAGATGAGAATTTAATGTAAAAGTTAAAATACCCGCTTTCTGCCACGTTTATAAGACTAGCACGCCATCGGTGGGAGAAGTCGCAATGCCATTTTAAAAAGACTATCGTTCAGCTTTTAACATAGTCTTACTTTATTTTAGGAGCTTGGTGCAAAAATTAAAACAATTTTGTTCAGTCTGCAACAGATGTTATTTCATCTTCAGTCCACGGCGGGTATTGTTGTTGAATTTCCTGCTTTCGCGACTATAAATCCCTTCGCACATGCATGCATGTGTATAAGTTTGCGAATCGTTACTTCTGGTCATTACTAAATTGAAAGAAATCTGCCAGTACTTTTCCGGCAACAAAGATTAACCTAGGTGGCCAAAGGAGGAAGATAATTTTTATCTGAGAAGTCACTAAAAATACTTAATGTGCAAAACAGTGATTTGATAGTTTATTTGCTTTCCTGTGGTGTTCGCCAGCTTACGCAAGACACACACTTAAGAACATAAAAATCAGATCGACCATTTAACTAACCAAGTACTTCTCTCCTTCGGTAGAATAATCAGCGCGTTGTACGCGGTTTTTTTTTCCCCCGATTCGGATCGTACAGCTTTGGCACTACCGCTGCGCAAGTTCATTGCAAAACTGTGAACTATCACTATTTTACTATAATGAGGAGGACCACGTTATTAGTTTTCTGCCATAGTGTAGACCATACGAAAATTACGAAGATACAAAAAAAAGTAGCCTATTCAGGGAACCGAAGTGTACATGTTTGGCGAAATGTACCGGTAATGAAAAACATTGTCAACTGTTACAAAAAAGCGGTACGGACGCGGTGGTCGACGAAATTAGATCGGCAGTTCAGAAAAGTTCGTTAATATATTCGCTTTTAAATAGATTTCTTAATGCGGTTGTAATTTTCTTTTAGATAATATATTTCAATTTTTTTTTTTTTCTTCATTATAACACACGAAGAAGGTAGTATATCTTGAAAGTAATTAATAATTCTTTTTATTTTATTTTATTTTTCGAATTCATTTTGCATTATTCACATAGATTATTTATAATAGAGATCTGTTAATTTTTGTTATCTAAATTTAAATGTCAATAAATTTAATTTTTAATTTTTTGAAATTTTCAAAGAAAAACGGCTTCTTAATTCGTTTTTGTGTAGTAGTAGTAGTGTGCGTACGATTGTGTATAATTTCGTTTGAACAATTTTCTAAGTATAGGAAAAAAAGAAAAATCACTATTCGCCGCTGGTGTACCATTATTTATAGGAATAGTTTGTGACCGTAGAAGATGGCGGCGGCAGTGCACCTAATAAAAGTCAAACGTTAAGGTAATTGGTAAGGGCAGAAGTGAAAACGGCTAAATTAAAAAGTCGTAGATGACGGAATTGAACGAGCTGGTCGGTCGGTCGGTAAGCGAACGGTGTTTAATGCAGGTCGAGAAAATCTCATGCGCGCCTTTCTTGCCTATTCTTTACCTTTTTTACTTAATTCGGTGGACGTGTTTGAAAGGAGATCTTTGAAACATTTACCGACGAAACTTCGCTAGAACCAATAGCGTTTTTTCTTCGTTTCCTTTATCTTCTGGCCCATTTACATATACGGGTGCACCCCCGAGCACTCACCTTCTTTCGAGGTCATTGCGGTACCGACAGCTAGCTAGATAGGGGTACTTTGTTGTAGAGATTTTGTTCGATTTAAGAAAAATTTATTACAAGCGGGCTTGTGTTTTCCGGGGTACTTTTCAGCGAGGGAGCAGCTTTGGCAGAACTCCAGCCGGTGCTCGCGGTGACAAGAAGCAGGGGTTGACTGCTTTGACGTTAGACACGCTCTCTGCTGGTTACCGAAAAAAGGATGTTTCCGTTTTAGTACTTTCTGCGAAAATCTCTTCTCGGCTTCATCCGCAACTTCAGCTTACATATGAAACTATGTTTAACTTTTTTTTTTTTTTCAGAAATACCAGAGCAATCTATAGATGAACACGATCGGAGAATCGAACTCCATTAAAAAGCATCACACGAGGGATTATGAAATTAAAAAAACACTTTACACCATTTTCGTTCCTGCAAGATTTATCTTGATCGATAACGTAATTAACTTCAACAATTTTCAATAATAACATTTTTTTTATTAAATTTTGGAGTTCGTGTAATCTTCACGTAACTCATTGCGAATAATACGCAATGTAACTACTCATCATCGACGTACCATTTTACCGGTGTGTTTAGATGTGCCGAAACAAGACGTTAGTAAGATTTTGAAAGGAGATCATGGGGCATGGCAAAAGTCCTCTCTATTAAGTTAGCACCAGATTTTAAGTTTTTCTTTTTTTTTTTCTTTTTCAAATACATTCGCGAAATCATTTTCTACGTTCGTAACGTAGATAAAGCGATAAAGTGTTTGTTAAAATTTATAAACGAAAAAATGAATAAATCCCCCCCCCCCGTATTAATTAACAAACGAAAATAAGTATAAATTTATATTTTAATAAATTAAAATAACTCAATGTAAAGAAACGTTTCCGAGCTTTAACCATCAGCTAGCAATACAGAGTACAGCAATAGTTTTAATTGTGTTGCACGTTATTAGTTGATGATGGACTGCGCTCGAAAATGGTCCTTAAATTTTTAGGCATTTATTTTAATTTATACTTATTAAAGAATTTTTTTATTTTTAAAAATACTTCACCATGTGAAAATAAAAAAGGCGTACAATAAAATAAATGTAATAGCGTTTTTTTGTTTTTTTTGTTTTTATGGAAAAGTTGAAAAATTCTTATAATGAAAAGAAAAAAATACTAAAGTAGCATAAGCTAAAAACATCTATTACATGAATCAAAAAATATCTAAAGACGCTTTCCCGTTGTGTGCCGTAAACATTTTCACGTTATGTGACATTATAAACGCGCAAATGAAAAAGGTCTTCCGCTGTAGAATATACAAAGGCTGTTCTGTCTTATAGCTAACTTACTGTCAGGGCTAGGGAATAATTTCATTTTTTCGCAAACTTCGTCCTCAATTTCCGAAACATTCGTACGCGCCCGACCGTTGAAAATTACTGCACAAAACAGCACGCGAACGCATCTCAACCGGTAATAATGAAAATTTAAAAATTGCCGTCGACACTTGCACACCTAGTAGTGCTACTGCTGTTTATGCGCTCTAATTTCAAATATACACCGGCAATGCGAACTAACTGACGAGAATATTAAAGAACAACAAAGTCTGCTGGCCCCGGTTCCATTCTGCTAAACATGATTTTGTTTATTAATCGCAGCAGCTGTTACATTTCTAACTGTAGATGCAGAATTGCATTGTTCTGCTGCATAATTACCACTATCGCCGTCTTAATGCCGCAAACTTAAATAATGTGATAGATTTAACCTACTTTACTCGGTTTCATTTATAGTATTAAACAGGAAGCGAAGAAAAAGCAACAAAGTAAACAAACGCACAGTGTGCCCCGTAAGGACTTTTTCTGGCTACAAAATGCAGGAAAAAAATTACAAACATTTTTTTAACAATTTTTTTCATTTTAAATAGGGGCCGCCGACGTCAACACTGGTAACTGTTTTAGGCCACGTACGAAAAAACGTCTTCCGGTAGTTGCCTAACACTGGTAACACCCAAGCGATACTGGCCAATTGGTAAAACACTAATAGCCGACCACCTGGATAGCGAACAAATTTCTTAAAAGTGAATAATTTCGACCCCAGTATGTTTCTCAAAACCGGCTAGACAACGTAAACTTTTGTTTATTTTCTCCCGAGCCGGTAAAAACCCGTTTAATAAATGTAAACTAGGGATGACAATTTGAATTTCATTGGCTTGCATCAAAAAAACACGAATTACTATTATTCATTTTCACGGAAAAATTTAAATTATTAACCACATCGCTGCTATTTTATTTGTGTCATTGAGTATATAAATTGCTTTTTATTAGAGAACATTTGTAAATTTAATTTATCGATGAGAAATAAAACAGTAAGGAATAACAATTATGCAAGATCAATTAAAAATTATTTACGTTTGCATAATAATAAATTCAAAACATTCCTACTTTGAACTTACAATATCATCGTAATGGTATATTTTTCCCGCAGCATTCTTCTAAATGTATATATACATATATATAAACTCGGCCACTTTGGCCTCGAAAAGGGCTGTGTCCGTTGACCCCTCTTGCTTTTATTTCTGTCTCTTTCTCTTCTATACTTTGTATAAAATTATCAAAATTTACAACGTAATTCTTACTGACGTCAACACAAAAAAAATAACATAATCAAAAAAATCCTATTCTAACATTTAACTTTCATTATATAAAATTAAAACATTTTTTCGTTACATATTTCGTTACATATTTCGTTACATAAAATTATGACATTTTTTAAAATAACAATAACAAAAATCCTATTATATATAACAAACGTTACATAAAATTGGGATATTTTTTTGGGACATTTTTTCTAATGGGTGGTAGCCTAAGAATTACGTTGTAATTAATACATATACATATATATATATATATGTTATATATATATATACAGGGTTGGCCATATTAGGTGGACCTATCTGGTAACACTATAACTTTGACAAGGAATGTGAGAATGACTAATGATAGCACATGTTTGAAGCGTTAGTCTTAGGAGATTTTTGCTATGGAGCAGTACACACCAATCGAACTCGCTAAAATTGTTCAGCGGTACATTTTAAACTACTCAGTAGTGAAAATTTAATCTGAATGGGGAAAAAAAATAAAGTGAAAAGTGCGCCGTTAAAGAACACAATAAAGCGTTTGCGCAAAAGATTTTTGTCTTCTGGCACTGTCGCTAATCCCAAGTGTCTAAATAAAAAACAACCGAGACGATCCGATGAAAATATCGCGGCCGTAGAAGCCAGTGTTGAATGGTCACCGCAAACATCAGGTTCAACAGTGGCAAAGCAACAACCGTAAATCAGGTTCGTTATCAAACTATGATAACCGATTTTTTGATGCCGCTTGTTCGTAAAAATAGTATGGAGCACTTCTGGTTTCAACAAGATGACGCACCGCCTTATACAGCTCGCGCCACAATCGATTTTTTGAAGCCATTGTTTCAAAAAAAGGTGATTTTGACTGGCCTCCGCGTTCGCCTGATTTGATACCGCCAGACTTTTTCCCCTGGTGCTAGTTCACGTCAAAGGTTTATATCAAGGCCAACATCTGCCAGGAAATAGCCGTCATATCAGCCGAAGCATTGGCAAATACGATGGAAAATGCCGAAAAACGGGCACATTACGTCATTCGAGCTCAGAGTGACCACTTGCGCGATTTAATCTTCAGAAAGTGATGTAATCAAATCTCCTTAAACCAAATTAAATGATTTTTCACATAAACAGCAAACCAACCCTATATACATATATATATATATATATATATATATATATATATATACGAGTGCTTAAAAGTGTTTGCGTCACTATCGATCTTTTCCGTCAGATAGAATTAATAAAGCTCTAGTTACTGACCTTTTTGCTCAGTTCTATGAAACGAACGTAACACAAGATAGTTTTGCAGATGTTAACAGTTTTAAAAAATATATTAACACATTGGTCAACAACGTATGGCAGGATCGTTGTAATAATTAAACTACTGGTAGGCAACGTACCTGTTTTATCCTGATACAAAAGTAAGGCTTGGTGTAAAAAATGTGGACATTAACTTCTTCACCAGTCAGACTCTTTCCGGTCATGGTAATTTTTGTCTCTATAGGAAAAGACTTAAGTTGTGTATTTTGCGACATGAATGTAGCGGATTCGGTCTTCCATTCCTTGTTTCAGTGCACCTACTTAATTAATGTTTGAAAAAAATATAATATTCACGGTAGGCAAATTAATGATGAATGTCTGGTATTAATAAGTCGAATTTTAAATCTGTAATGAAATTCTTAAAATCAGCCACGTTGTTTAGGAATAAAAATGGTCCCTAATTATTGCTAAGAATATTGCATATATCACGACTATGGTTTATCGGCGCATCGTGATTGCAAAATATATATAAAAAAAAAACACGTTCTTTTCCAAAAAAAAATTAAAAAAACTCGTAAGTTTCTACACCTTGTTAAAAGTTTTATTTGCTGCGTATTAATATCGATCGCGGTGCACCGAGAAATAAAAAAATACTATCTAATATTAATTTTTGTTTTTTCAACATTTTAACGTGATTGTAAGGAAAATTTAGTATATCGGTAAAATGTTGCTGGGCAACAAATATAGCGATAAATACGTGTGGCATTACATTATAAAATTATTCTTGTCTTCTAGGTTTTCTTATTTGTTTATAATTAATACCATAAGTTAATTTTTACTGGTCGAGAATGATCAGGTTTTCACCGGCTCGTAGCCGGAGCGCGATAAAAAAAACGTTGAAAAGCATTAGTCTGAAAAGAAATAAACAGGCCCTCGTCGGTGATGAGTCGATTTTAGAAATTATCTGTTTTTTTTGTTTTTTTCGGTTACGAGTTGGTGCATTTTCCTTAATTACCTTTGAAGTTATCGGTTGACCAATTTACCTAAATAGTCACCGTTTTACATTCTACGCACATGTTGGCACGTTCTTCTATTTTTCGCATGGCTGTTGAGAAATCATTTTTGCAAATCATGTTTAATTTTCTTCTCACAGTTTCTGGAATATGTGTTTGACGGCAGCACTCCCTTTTAACTCCATCTTTAATTTTGTTAATAGGAAGTGATCGGTGAGACTTAAGTCAAAAAAAAGCAGAGTGACTGAGTGACGAAGCCATTTTCTTTTCTTTTTTTTTTTTTTATTGTTAAGAACTGATTGCTGCGATCTGTGTGTCATGCAACAAGAGAAAAAAAATCGATCTTTCCACTAGTTCGGTCTATCACGTGCGATTATTTTACAGAGGCGAACTTGTTGGTAGAATGTCACATTCATATGGTGGTTGGTTTGGGGTAACGAATTCTGTATGAATGATTCAAAAAAATTTACCAACATTGTCTTCACTCTATATTTTTTAAAACGCAATATGTCGGTCGTGCCAAATTTCCGCCAACCCACTGAGCATTTTGCAGTTTCGTTTCAGGATCCCAAACATCATCCATCTTCGATCTCCCGTAACGATGGTTTGAAGAAAATTCGGCTCTGTTCGGATCATTTGGAGCAAGTCGTGCGTGTGAGAAACTCGTCGCTGTCGTTGTTCAGTGGTTAGAGCATGTACAAAGAAGCGCACACACAGTTTCCTCTTCTTTGAATGATTTTTGATATGATTTGTCGGGTTTTATACCAACGAAACACACGAACACGAAACATTAGTGTCGAATGTTTCCGCAGCACTTTTACCGGCTTTGAATCGCCGTACGTTAATCGGAATTTGCTTCCATTTTAAAATTGTAACGGAATACTCCCATCTCCAACCTAAATTACCACTAAACTGTTATAAATGACCAGATCGACTTGAAACTTTCTATACGGAAACGGAACTGCTTCTTAAAATTTTATGAAGATAGTGTCGATTTCAGAAGCGCAGTCATTATAAAACTTTAAATGGACCCACTCTGTGTATCAAAAAAAAGTTAGTTTATTGAGAAATACATCGCGGTGTTTATTAGTAACGCTATAAACAAAAAAAAAAAAAAAAAAACAACACAAAAACAGTACTCTATTTGGATGGAAAAGAGGCTGTGCCACACAGCCTCGTCTTATTTTACTCGGAAGTGATTTTAGTTTAGCATTGTTGAAGGTTTCAAAATATTTTGTAAGAACACTTTCTATATCTGTTCGGGAGTAACACACTGTTATATCCTACAAGCATCTTATTAATCGCTAATTTTATTATAAAAAAGTAAATAATTTACAGGCCATTTCTACATATCGCTTAAAAAATATCGGATTTATCGCTGATGTAAAAGTCAAATTTTTCTTGTTCTTTACGATTTTAATTTCTCTTTTTCAAAAGTATTATCTTAAACGTAATCTCTATCTATCGACAATTAATCGTCGTTTTTTCATAAATTTTAAGACTATCTACTCTCGCCTGTAGGTAAAACTAAAGAGATTTTTTTCGAAATCAGAGCTGTTTTCAATATAAACAAAGGCGACCTAGACGCTACTTGTAGGACCTCACAGATGCAGAGGAGCCGTTAAACGCCAACGTATCTCCTTAGAAGTGCGAGGGGCGTTTCAAAAGTTTCCGCCACGCTCTCAGATCTCAGCTTGTGGTAACATTGGCGAGATATACAATACAACGTTATTATTACATTCGAGAGAATTATGAGAGTAACTGGTAAAAATGTCAAGCTCCTAATTAGCATGCTGTCAGTGTTCATCTAAACCATGGAACTACCACTACAGTGCGCATCCGAGTTTTGCGAACAACGTGCAGTTCGTTACGAAAAATTTTTCGGGTAAAAAAATACACGACGAGTTGAAAAATACATATGCTGATAATGTGCAATGTCGAACTGACCCGTTCGTGAATGGATTCAGCGCTTTAAACCACGATAATCGATACCATGGTCTGGAAACGGGTAAGTTCACCGCGGCCGAATTATGGCCACGGTCTTTTTTGGGACTGCTACGGGTCTCCTTTGATCGAATTTATGCCTCGAGGTACCACCGTAAATTTCGATAGTTACTGCCAAACGTTGGATAATTTGAAAAAAGCCATAAAAAATAAGCGGCCGGGTCTTTTGACGAGAAGACCAATCTTGATTTCTCGCGCAACGCTCCAGCACATCGAAAAATGGAACTGAATGTTCTTCGAACACCCAGCATACTCCCCGGACCTTGCATCGTCTGATTTTCATCTTTTCCTCTTGTTGAAACGGTTTTTGGGAACACAACGATTTAACAATGATGACGAACTGAAGAAAAACCTGATAAATTAGTTACAAAAGTTGAACGCGTACTGTAGTGGTAGCTCCATGGTTAAATGAACACAGACGGCGTACTAACTAGGACCTTGAAATTTTTACAAGTTCCTCGCATAACCGTCTCGAATATAATGTTGTATTGTTTATCTCGCTCGTGTTACTACAAGCTGAGATCTGAAAGCGTGGCGGAGATTTTTGAAACGTCCCTCGTAAATTTTTACCGGAAAAAAAATGTATTTTGAAAACATTTTACGCGTCTTACTTTATTTACCCTATATTTATTGTAATAGTTAATTGCAGTTTAGACTGTACGCAGTGGTGCACTGAGCGGGAAGATCAGTTTCCATTAAGATTTTTAAAAACTGTTTGTAATACATATATAGAGGAGGGCAATATTATCTTGAACATATTTTTAACCAAATTCCACTTTGAAATATTAAAGATATGCATATATCCCTATATGTATATATATATATATATTGTTATGTTTCGCCTAACTATACCGTCGAAAGACAGAACACAACTTAATATTCCTAAACTAAACTATTTGTTGTTTTTCTACTTCATTTCTAATTGCAGTGACTACTCGACATCAATGGAAATAAATTCACAAAATTTTGAACATATATCACATATTCAGTTACGATGCGATAAGGAATGAATAATTATTCAAAACTTTATTTTACCGACTAGACTAGACGAGGGCCCTCTGGGTAACGTTACATATACACGCACACATTCACATACTGGTCGCACCACACGAACAACACAAAAATAATGAAAATGAACAAGTAAATGTGTAATACGAAAACTTGCGCGCTGGATCGTCCTGGATGTTCTATGATTTTCCTGGGCGGTTGTTGCGACCGTTGTTTTCGGGAACCTGCGCCGGGTATTATTTCGTCTCGCTTCCTGGCAAACTTGACGTTCGTGCTTCCTTAAAATTGTTCCTAATCAATCTATTCGGTGCGATTCTATTTCGAATGCACAGATTCCTTCACATAGTTGCTTCTGGTTTATAATTCGAGCAGGTGCTCTTAATTTAATTTAAATATTAATAAGCAACGACGTTGAATTCGCAACACAATTTAAAAGAAAAATACGTAAAATTGATGTTCTTTCCGTTGATGTGCGAACAAAATCAAAGCAAGACATATACGCGATGCAGCAGCGGTAATCAGAAAGCAAAGACAGAATTAAACGGATTTTATACCTCCGCACCGCCTATATAAATATTTCTTGACGGAACGATAGTTATCGCCGTCTTTTATACAAACGCGGGTTATTTCCTATACTTCTGCCGTCGAGAACCAGAGCATATTAGCGGTCCGGTGTAAGCTACCAGTTGAGCTACCCTTATCAAATTAGTATTATTGTGTACATAGGTGTGCGTGTGCGTGTGAATTACGACAATATATAGAAAGCGTATGTTCTTAGTTGCTTAAATGAAAAAAATGTTTACACTTCTTAGCAACGCTAACGCTAAAATTTACTCAGTGATTACCAGCAAAGTTCATATATAAGCGGCCGTAATGTTCTGTTACGGAAATCCTGCTCGGATCACGGAGTGTACAAATATAATCTGCTAAAATTATCCGAAAAAAAGAAAAAGAACAATGTAAACTATGAAAATATCACTCTATCCAACTGAAAACAGATGTAAATAATCCAACAGAAAAAGGAAATTCATTGCGATATTATACTTAAAGCAGCTCAATAATAACAACAGCGCCGACAGGATAAGCGAAAAAACAAATTATTGGCGGAACGACGAAATCAACCTCTACAGCTGGCTGACGAAAAAAGTTATTGTCCACTTTTAGGCCCAGCCGGCAGAGAAAACTGCAACTCCGTCTACTATACGAGCAAAATAATAGCGGCAAAAATTAATTTATACTATAGTCCGCAAGACGACACTTATGAAATGGAAACGTTAATACACCATAAAATAATACGAGCTGTGACTAATAAATAACGAGGCTGTGTTTGCTATATGATTCCTCTTGTTGCAGAGGGGAGAAGCGAACAAAGCTTGCATGGGGCGGAAGTGTGTCTACTCTTTGAGAAAGCGTTAGTAATATAAGCGGTAGGTTATGAGATGTGTTCAGGAGATAGTTTGCTGGAAAAAGTGTGATCGAAAAGTGGGACGCATCGCGTCAACTTAAGATTCCTTGTTATGTTGAAAAAAATGCCTACCGACAGTTAGTTTGGGCTATTGGAAGAGGTTTACGGTGAGAATTGCTTATCATGCGCGGCAATAGCGAACGCCCTCCAGTAGGGCCCGTGACAGCTTCTTCAACTGCGGAAAAGGTCGTCAAATGAAATTATTCGAACAGAAGGCCGCACAAGCATTAGGATGATTACAGTGAATGCTGATACGTGTTCGGAAAATTTTACATGATTTCTTGCGCAAGCTAAAAGTATTGTCAAAGCTAGTAGAGCAAACCTTGACTGCTAGCTAATAACTGACTGGTAAAGAAATCTGTTCTAACGTAAACGAAGATCCTGCGAAATGATGAAAAAGATAATTACACGCGGCGGGATATATGGATTTTTCAATGTGACATTGAAACCAAGCTTCAATGCACGCGCTGGAATAAGCGCCAACATCAGCACGCAAATCAAAAAGGCCCGAACGTTAAAATCGAAATTCGAAGCAGTACTCATTCGGTATTAACAGCACTGCGGTGGTAGGGGAAACTGTGAATTAACATTATTATTGAGCGGTGCTTAAAGGAAAGTATCCGCAAAAAATGGCAGTCATTACGGCGCAACAAGTCGTACATCTTGCACTAAGATTAAAGTTATTTTTTTTTTTTTTTTTCAGTTATAAAGCGTGATTTTAATTCTTGACCACGCACCGCATTCGTCCTACTATTAGCCATAATTGGTTTATCGATTAGGCGCCTGCCTGCTTAAGGTTGGTAAACCACTTTAGAGAACTTTTGAAAAATCGACATTTTTTTACCTCCTTACACAATGTACCTTAATATCGTAAAAATCACGCGGCAAAGTTTTGAAACGGTTCGAATTTTGATTGCAGCTCGGTCTGCTCTGTGCGAACGCAATCTAGGTGTCGCTGTTGGTATCGAAAATTGGAGCATCTGTTCGCCATGTGGCACTGAAGATTATAGAGGGCGCTTTTGAAACACTCAGTCATACGAAGCTGTGCGCGCGACGTGCCAGTTGATCGTTAGAAACGAACGCTACAACGCGTGCTTTCTAATTTTCGTACTCTGCCGGCTTTTATTCTGCACTAAATGGTGTGTTTATATAGCTTTTACTATCGATTTTACATTGCGCAACGAGTGAAGATAACGTAGTGTATAGTGATCGTAAGCAGGATAAAACAACCTCTGGTAAAAAGCCGAAAAGCAGCCTTAGGCGGCCGTTGAATCGTCATGAGATGGAAACATCTTTACGTTAGCGTATCAACAAAAAAAATTTAACTGTCTGAAAAACTCTACGTTATGGAAGTGGACGACGCTTTGGGCTACCGTATATTACATTTCATTTCAGTTTTTTCGGTCATTTCAAACATTGTGATACGTAAAGAGTGCAAATCCGAAGTGAAATTCACTGAAAGTAGCCAGCGTGGCTTGGGATTCAAGTCGGCCGTCTCCCCTGTGAAAATTGCGATAAAAAGGAAATACCGCAAGCTGCCCGTTAGTAAACAAAGGCTATGAAATAAGACGGTGCATCGTGCTCGCAATGCGACTGCTTGGAGTTGGCTTGCACGGGATAATAAAATTTTGTGAAGTGAACTGCCTCGTCCTATTTTTCAATCACTTTACGATAAAGTAATTAAAAATATTCACATAGCCACTGAAGCTGTTTGCAAGAATAACATTTTGAAGGCTGCAAAAATAGAAAAAGCGGTGGTGTCTATCGAAACAGGAGAAACAAACGAAATCACTTTATCAGGCGATGGCACATGGCGAAAGCGTAAGTTTTCGTCTTTAAACGGTTAAATTACTTTAATCGGATACAACGTCGGTAAAATAGGAGATTATGCAGTAAAGTCGAAATATTGCAAAGGCTTGCGAGAGTACAGGGAAAAAAAGCAGACACCGAAGAATATGCAAAGTGGGCAGAAAATCATGCGAGCGCGTGCGAAGCAAATCACGAGAGATCAGCCGGAAAAATGGAAGTGAATGCAGTCGTCCAGATGTTTCAACGTTCTGAAACATTGCACGGTCTAAGGTATGTCAATTACATTGACGATGGAGATTCAAAAACATTCAAAGGTGTTACAGAAGCTAAGCCGTATCAAAAACCGTCCAGGTACTCGCCTGCGCAACTTGTAAAAACAAACAGAAGGTTTTGGTGGTAAAGGGAAAATTGACTTGGAAGCTTATCGACGAACTTTCTATTTATTACAGATTAGCTATATGCAGGAATTCTGATTCGGTTGAAAAGATGAGGAATGAAATATGGGCCACCACGCTGTACCAAAAACTGTCAACTGATGCCAAGCTGCAACACGATAGTTGCCCGGCAGGAGAAGATTCACGGAGAGCAAAAGCTACCCGCCATTTTTACAAAAATCAATTTAAAAAAAAAAATCCTACGTACTGTTTAATGTACTAAATCGAAATTTTTTCGCCTCGTGATTTTATCTTTATATTTGCAGGAGTTATTTAGTTCGGGCACGCAGCGATCAAAAAAAAAAAAAAAAAGACGACCAGGAAAAAATACTGGGGAGCCACCATTTTGTTTTGTACAGCTCTAAAAAAATTTAAAATTACATTTCAGTAAAAATTCCCAAAATTTTTCTCCATTTTTCGACCCCTAAAGTGGTTTAGTCCTTTAATCTTCTTCACTTCGTTTTTTCTTACTCCTCTATTCCTCATAAATGACGATTTGTCTCCAATAATAATGTTATCCTCCTTATACATACATATATTTCCGTTCTTCTTCAATTTTCACACGGCATATTTATCCAGCTTTGATAAACTTCCTTATTTCTCTTTCAGTTTTTTCAGTTTCCTTCATCCCATTAAATGTCTTTACCGATCTGTTCTGTAAGGTTGTTCAATAACGAGTTCGAAATTTATGTTATAGCACAACATCTGTTAAATTCGTTGCGAATTGTTCAATAAAGTAAATCATCGCGAAAGGTTTACAGCAACATACGCAAATGATCTAATTTCATTTTCAAAATCAGTGCTCTGTTTGAAAAACGTTCGACACATCACGTGATTTTTATCCGCGCAATAAGTGTCGAGACGACTATTCGACGTTTAGCGGTTAAAGCAACCGATAAACAATCAGCTAACATCCGTACATCATCAAAACACAACTTTGCTGAAAACATCGTTGCTGAGTGCGACAGTGTACCGGAAAATCCCGAGGCAGTCAATTTCTCGTCGTTCACGAAAATTCGGCATCTTTCTCAGACTTCTGCTTGGTGAGTTTTCCGTCGCGATCTGCACCCGTATAAAATGCAACTGACCCAGGGAAGCTTAAACGGCCGTAGACAAGGCTGCGTGTTCGCTGATCGGGCTCAACTCAAATTTTGCGAAAAAACCATAGAGACGAAGCCCATTTTTGGATGAATGCATGCGTGAACGAGAAAAATTGTCAAATTTAGGACAATACCAGCCCATGCGAGATACAGCAGCACCAAATGTGTCCCGAAAAAGTCACTGTGGTGCGGATTTTGGTCTGGCGGAATTATCGATACGTAACGAAACTAGAGCTGCTATAACTGTCAACGACGAGCGCTACGGACCGATGATAAGCAAACTTTTTATGGCCTAAACCGGATGATACGAAGATGCCGAAGACATGTGCTTCTAACAAGATGACATTCTGCGCGAGCGATATTAGCGAATGTTTATCTCACATGGCGGTGACGTGACCGCTGCGATCGTACGATTTAATGCCTTCAGACTTCTTCCTTTCGGACTATCTTAAATCGTACGTTTACAAACCGCAAAAACGACAAAGTCAACATAACGGACGCTATTCAGCAAATTCGAACAGATTTATGTGACAAAATCATCGAACATTCTGCTCCGAATACACGAAGCAAATCCGCGGTGGACATTTGAACGACATTATATTCCGTACCTAATGTCATAAGATATTCTTTCAAATAAAAAAAATAAAAAAAAAAAAAATGAGCGTATATCACACACTCAACTTGTTTTGTTTACATTTAAAAATTGACAGCATCCTTACTGAAAGCAACTTAACATGTCGCCAAAGTTAAATTTTCTGATGCTTTTTAAGTTTTCTCTTTTTCACACCCACCACTATATCTATACTGACGGTGTTCCAAAGGGCCAAATGAAATTGGTTCAGTGACTCTTTTTTATCCTGTATTCAATTAAATTCTGCGTCTTTTAAACTTCCCTCCTTTTATTCAACATTCTATACGGAATCTATTGCTATTCTACGCGCTGTTCGCTTTGTTTCCTCATGAATTCATTTTCCATAAAATCGTTATAGTTTCAGACTTGTTCTGAAAACTATCATATAACTTTTTCCTTTCGTCTCTTCCGATTATGTAATACTTCTCATACGCTTTCACATTCATGTGTCCTTTTTCTCCTTCACTCAGTCAAGATCGTTTCCTTTTAATTAAGCGCGATAAATTAGTGGCAAATTTATTAATCCGTTTTTTGTTTCCAGTTTTAGGCGCATTTTCAGCTCATAATATTGCTCTTCTTTCCTTAAATGGCCCTCATTCTCCAGACTACGGCTCAACTCCCTATTCTTCCTCGCTTTTTTAATTCTGGTTCCTTTATTACTCGACCATCTTTTCCTCCTCCTCGAACACGATTTTCTAGGTACTTGCCCCCTTTCAAACACTCCACAATCATTTGTCGCCTTCAATTTAATCATAGTCTCCTTCCTGCATCATCGGTTTTCATCTGCTTCTAATCCATTTTATCCTTTTCACCCCTTCCTTCATCACGCTTCATCTAAATGTTCGACCTTTTCCAGCAACTATCCTTCTACTCTTTTCTACTAAAACTCAGTATCCTTACTCTTTGTATAGAGCTTCTTATATTCTCTAATTTCCTTCTACTTCAGTCATTCCTGCTCTCGAATTATTTTTATCCTTTCTCCTTAAACGTTTAAGAATGAAACTTTATTTTCTTCTTCTTCCCATTAGGCAGAATGCCCTCGTTGACGAATCCGTTAATGAAAAAAAAAAAAATCGCCGGTTTTGGCACCACGCGAATTTTTTCTATTCTCAAAGAAACTGGTTTTGAATCAATGCAGGCCCCGTTAAACAAAAAACGGCATATTGACAGTGATTTCAAAAGAAAAGTTTCAACATTCGAACAGTGAAAAAATTGACACGGATCGGTATGTAAAACGGGAAGATGAGTATATTAAAGAAAAAGTCGTATCTGTATAATTTAAATAGTAGTAGCCCGTACGGAACAAATTAACACCGGCTATACCTATAATTAACGAGCAATTTTAATACGCGGAGAAAATTTAGGACTTTTAAACAGAAATAGTCGGCTCTGAAAAATCGAAATTCCATCCGCGTTCGATACTTTTTTTTAGAAAATTCGAAATAAATTCCGTTTCTCGTTCCGTATGTTTAAATTTTAAATCGATGTCAACTGATAGAAAAAATTCTAAATGCCCAAAAATAATAATTACCTGACTAACGGAATTTTCCGGTCACCAGTTTTTTTACCCGTAAAGCGCGCCCCAAAGTTCCTCGGTTTCTTCTTTATATTTAAACATTTTAAATTTCATCTGAGCTCTTCGGGGAAATATGTACACTCGCTAGAACCCCAGTCAAGGTTACTTTTCGATATCAGGCATTCACAAACAAGTGCGCATTTCATAGAAAAAAAATGAAATACAATAATAAATTTCACATTTTCTTTATTATTATTTTTTTTCTATTTTTTTTTTTTGTTATATTAACAATGGAAATATATACTTTGTACGCACACAGACATATATTTACACACATTTGTAGACATTAAAATTAATACAAAAAGGATAAATGTAAACAGAATACTCTATTATAACATGTAAACACGTTTATTTTGGAATGTAAAATTAAAAAAGTATAAAACAATTTAGCTCGCTGAAAAAGATTAAAGTAACGAATAAAATTCAAAATAAGCAATCAAATGTAATCGAAAACACGGCTTCGGTATCATTAAAAAAATCACAATCATCAACGCCTAATAATAATATGGTATTAATTAATTTTGCAAATAAACGAATTTTAATTCCGGTTTAGTTTCATTTGAATAGTGCAACTTTTAGTTGAAACAAATCGGTTAAACGGTGTAATAAAAATTTTTCAGAGAATTCAAATTGATATCGTTTTATGTAAAGATATAATTCATTTTTATCTGAAAAAGATCGAACTTTGAAGGCAACAGAAGTGTTTCGTAGTATTAAATCTTCCTTTATAACTTACATATTCCATACATGCGCTGTATACACAAAATTTACCATATTTTTTAAACATTAAGTGCGAGGGTTGCTGATTTTCAATTGTTTCGAGGTATATATTTTTTCTTTTTTATCGGTCAAAATTGATGAAGTACAGCGAATAAATTCACGACTGACAAAATCACTAAATGTATATATTTTTATCATAAATTAAGTTTCCGTGAAGCACTGTCCAAGTTAATCTTGAAAATTTTAATGCCGGTTTTTTACAGCTTTAATCAGGCAGGATGTGTTCTAAGAGTAAACACTGGAATCTTTCAATCTTGTATCTACTCAATTTTTTTGTTGATTCGATTTACACTGCAGTTTGCTTTTAGTAAATCTCATATTTTTATTTAGCAAGGTTGCGCTTAATTGTATCTATCCTTTCGGACGTTATAACGACGTCGCTAACGAAAATAACGTACCCAGGATGCTTTCTTTCCTTTCTTCCTGAAAAAGGACAGAGACGATTTTCGATTTTTCAAGTAAAAATAAAATGATATTTTTTAAGACGTCTCAGCTTTTCGCGTGAATTCGACGAATTTAAAAACATTTAAATTTGTTAAGAAAATCTAAATCAATGTCTTGTTTTAGTTTCTTTTAATATAAATATTCGTACGCGAAATCGGAAGACCAAAAAAAGTGTTCACAACCTGGATCAATAATTTCTGAATTAATAAGATATCCTAAACCTTCTTTTAAACCATTTTTCTTATCTCCGCTGGTTTTTTATAAATTTCATCGTAATTCAGTCGTGAATAAAATCGTTCTCAGTGTTCTATATCTTATTTTCATTTTCGTCCTGTTACCTTCCAAGTCCGTTCAGTGTAACTGGATACTAAACAGGTTCTACGTTTTTTCAAAGTTAAATTGCCTTATTGTTTTTTCTAATATCTTTCGATGTTTTTTACCGTCAGACATATCCTAATTGTTGAAAATTTCACGAAAATTGTAATTATTTCTTAATTAAACGTGCAACAAACAAACTTTTTGGAAATGTTCGTGTATCGGTAAACCTTGAATATTCAAAGGAGTGCATTTTAAAATTTCTTCGCGGATGTTAAAAGTCTACTTTTCTTTAAGTTATATAAAGATAAAGACCGAGGCCGGTGAAAAAAGTAATTTTTTGACTTACAAAAACTAAAAATTATTTCTAAAAAAAATGGAAATATCGATATAACAGAGTTTTCTTGTTATATAAATGAAAAATTGACTAAAAAAAATGATTTTATTAAAAATAAATTCATTATTTGGAAAATATCAGACTGTTAATTTTTTATGCAGCTGTTCTAAAGTCGCCAATTACATATTTTATTATTGCACCGATGAAACGTAAACTGAAAATTTTAGATAACTATTTGTTTATTGATATTTATTGTTGCAATCTAAAAATAAAACGCGCTGAATGTCAATACAGACTTTACTGAATCAAGTCTCTGTACACATTCAGAACATTACATTTCGCAAACGTTAAAACAAGACACTAGTATATTTTTGTTTGTGAACGTTAGAGTTTACTACATATATAACGACTATTATTATTATTATTATTATTATTATTATTATTATTATTATTATTATTATTATTATTACAAATCACAGCATTTATGAAAAGAAAACAATTGATTAATGAAAGTTTTTGTTTACATCTGCTTCGAATCTGTACTAAGTAATTACAGATTATTGGAAAACACTTGGTAATCTTTTTACACCTAAATTATCATTATTTAACTAACAAAAAGGAATAGTTTTACGCGGAGAGACGTATATAGGAAATACAATAGTCGATATCTTTCACGCATTAAATGTTTCGTTTTGCAAATATATAGAATGGCTTTTTTGATTATATTCATTTTTTGGCATACTTTTTTTGTATTTAAAATTGGTTAATTATAATCGAAGAGCCAATTTCATTTATATTTTCAAAAAAAAAGAAAAAAAGAAAAAAAAACCTACCGTCAGAAGATTCGAGGAAATTAAATTTTTCAAAATAAACTTATTAAACGTGGACCAATTACTTTAAAACGTTTTCAAAAAATACGTAAACAATTTATAATGAAAAGAAATGCAAAAAAAAAAAAAAAAAGAAGCAAATTAAATGACAGATGAATAACACGATTAGCTGTCGGTAGAATATTATAGACACTATGCTAGACATGTTTTTAATTCATTTTTTTTCGTTTTTTAAATTTTGCTTATCTTTTTTGAGTACAACTGAAGTAGCTCGAAAAATTGTCACGATTTCAGCGAACAGTTACGTAGATTTTAATACGTTCCTAAAGCCAGCTTTGTTACAAAAACGATTTATTCATTCAAAAGTGAATACTTAAATAGTTAGCGTTTGTACGTAAGTCGCATTTTTCAGGAAAATGCAAAAAGGTTATAAAAAGGATTACATGTACGCCAGATAAGGAATTAAAATTGGAAAATATGTATGCCACACTCTAAATATTAAGGGAAAGAATACACTGAACTTTGTATTTACCTCGGGTAACCTAGACTTTACAACTACAGCATCTGCTCTGAAGTAACATTTATCTATTTCATAATAACCTAATAATGCTTTTTTCTTTCATTCTTAGTTTTCAATTAAAAAAAAAAAAAAGTACATATAATATATACATTAACATATTAAAAGATATTTACAAATTATTTTCTATTTCAACTTAATAATTATTAATAACGTAGTAAATAAACTTACATTTACTTTGGTACATAAATAGTAGTATATAACGTAAATAAAGAACTGTATGGTTTCTCCACTGGAATATGAGTACAGTTCGTCAATAGATAAATATATCTACGAGAAAAGCTACAACTGCTACATTAATTTAACAAACACTAGAAACTAGTTTAGAATTTATTCTTATCCTATTTAATTTAAGGAATGATTCAAAAGGCTTCTTTAATTTTTATTTTTGAAGTCAATAAAAAGCGCTCTTGTTAAGTAATTCGAAGGGAATCAATAACACATTTTAAAGTATTACTGTTTTATTAAAGATCTTTAACCGTTATGAGGATTTTAAAGGTTCGTTCATCTTTACTAACAACGTTATTTTATTACTGCGAACGAAGGAAATATACGTTTTTTTTGACATCTATGATCCAGCGAAAATGTTACTTCGTTGAAACTATGGTTTCGGCAGAAAGAAAATAAAACTAACCGATAAAATTATTTAACGACATTAAAAATTTCCAAAAGAATAACTATGTCTTTCAAACTTGATAATTATCTCGTTATCAAACAGCGAAATTAATTTAATACTTCAGAATCAACTTCATCTTAAAATAGACAGGTGGTTAATGTATTTTGATTTAAATGCAAGTTAGCAATAACCTCCGTCAAAGGACCCTGCTAAAAATAGTTTTCTGTGTGTGTGTTTTTTGTCCAAACTGTTTAATGGTAATTTACTACTCTTTTTTAAAAACTAATTTTGCGCAATAAATAATGGTATCAATATTTTGAACACTCACAAATTAGCACACTTAAAGCTGGACTGTTAGTAGTTGGCACTAAATGATATATTATTCGAACTAAAATTTAGAACACTTAAATAGAATAGATCGACATTAAAATAAAGCAAGTTAAATGAAGAGCAAGTAAATATTTACTACAGTTGTATCGGACTACGGTGAGACTTCATCCTGTATATTGGTAACTGGCGGGAACACCCTAAAATTAAATTACAACAATGTTATAATGATGAATTTACAACTGTATCAGTAACTTTATATGCATATTTATAATGGTAATCATACTTCCAACTGATGCGAATAATGATGATTGTTCAAATGTTGCACATGGCAAGAACGACACATTAACCGACCATTTAGCGGATAACATCTTTTGTCGGGTTCGTCAGTTAATTGCATTCCGCAATCCTACATCGTAACATAAAAGGGAGATTAGCGCACGACCATTTTTAGCTATATTTTGAACAAAACTTATGGATAATATTGTAAATTATATTAAGACAAATCTAAAGAAAATAATTACACGTCTTAGCAGAGAACCTAGTAAGTGACTGCACCTTTTTTTTATTTATTTATTTATTTATCTTTTTTTTTTGGACGAGTCAATTACGGGCATTAACCCAGCGTAAGTGAGGTTATTGGAGGTATCAGTGTTCCGCAGATAGGAATATTATACCCGAACGAAACACCGGTAGCTGGCAAGTGACCATATTTGATAGTAGTAAATTTAACCTATTTGGTAAATATGCATAGTTTTCTTTTGAATAACACTTGAATTACTAATTTTTAGCACTGTTTGCCCATACATACACGTACAAATTTTTCTATGTTGTGCTACAGCGAGCATCGTGACCACCTATTTATACATTTTTTAGTCGAAGATCTGGTATCCGTGGCAACTGTTCTATGCAACGCGAGTGTGCACGGAAGACTACATTTGGAACTATGTTTGATTTTTATCGATATATAGGTCCAGTCCAAGTGTTTACATCTGTATATCAACTAGGGCGCATATGACGGTATGCATGTTTGTCATTGCTTTTTGCGTGACTATATTAGCGATTATTTATACTATTTGTAATAATTTCTGACTTTGCCTCGGATCGAAGTCAGAACCTTCGTGACGGAAGTCTAGTACTCTAGCAACGGGGCTATCGCGTTGGCGCATGTACATACATATATATATATATATATGTATATACAGGGTGCGGCAGCATAACTTCCTTTTTTAAAATGCGCCACTTTTTTTCTTGTAAATTTTTTAAAGAAATAATAACAGAAAATCGAAATAAAACTACAAGGGAAGAAGCATACATATTGCCAATGGGATCTAGAGTATGTTATTTGATTTTCTGTTATTATTTCTTTAAAAAATTTAGTAGAATGAAAGTGGCGCATTTTAAAAAAGGAAGTTATGCTGCCGCACCCTGTATATAAGAGGCATTTTAAAATTAGATGAAAGAATTAGTTTAATCTAATATGTTTTGGTACAAAATATCTACAGTTTTAAAATATTGACGATTTCCGGTATTTTTGCTCTTAACGTGATTTTACACATTCGGATAATTTTAAAATATGACTCGTGTAAACCTCTGTTTTTAATGGCTTTTTTTTTTGTTTTTCTGTATCTTCAGAATTATATTTAATCAAAAATGTCAAAAACAAGTTTTTAAATGATACCAAAAAAATAATAATTAAAACTACAAATTAAAATATTACAATGCGATGTCGTTTTAATAAATATTAACCTTGTAAGATATAAGTCAGTCCTATAAACGATCAAATACCTGAAAAGATCTTTTATTTTACATATATCGTACTTATCAACGCAGAGAAATATAGTATTTATACTATTCGTTAAACTCGTTGACTTTACGATAAATTTTTTGGTACTTCTACGATTAACAGAATAAGTCAAATTTAATCGGACATAATAGAAATTTTAAACACAGTGAACTTCTTTTATTAATAAAATGATATACTCTTAATTTAATTTCCCTTTTAATTACTTTAAACATTTCTTCAATTCGGGCAATCGAATGATTGTGGTTTTGAATTTTTTCTGTACAAACGAACTGTTCTTTTGTATTTAGAGATGTTAAGTCTAACGATCCGTCACGATATAATATAGAACCATTTCAACCTATTCATCATGCATCTGTTCGAATATTAAGAAATTGATGGTAGTGATTATTTTGAAAAGTCATATCGTTCCCGTAGATTTAAGATAATACATTTTGTAAAATTATACCGATACTTTCTTCTCAAAAATAACAAATAACTAGCTCTGTTCAAATTGGTCGACAAGAAATGGGACCCAATTAAATGTTTACCAATTACATCTGTTCTTCCCATATGTTAACGCTAAACTTGTACTGACGTGATCTTTATTTTTTCACACAAAAATTCTCTTTATCATTCCAATAATATGAGTTATGCGAATTAGGAATGCTTCCTCAAAAAAATTTTAATCCATTAATCCATAATTTTTTTTTTTTTTTTAAAAAAAAACCGTTTTGGACATTAACATCTAATAAAAATCGACAAAATATTTCCAAATTAGCTTTTTTAAAAGTTCTTAAACAAATGCCCAATGGAAAAAATGTTTTTATTGATGTGCATTACGAACTTTCCATCTGGACGAATTAGGTTTTTTTTTTTAAATTTTCCTAAAACTTGTATTTGGATTAATAGAAAAGGCATCTAAAATGTTTTCATCCACTTCGACACTAGTGTGGGAAGTTATACGGTAGGTTCTGCATGACGGATGGTAGTAAAACTTGGGCGTTAGGTCTTCTGTTTTGAAATTGTTCACAGATTTCGAATACAAACAGCATTTCCCATAAACAAAGAAAGTGTATCAACATTCTCTTCAGCGATAAATGTAGCACCGACCACTTATTTGTTTATGAAAACGAATTATCACGAAAGTACCCGAAATTTCACACTCGGATTGAAATACTTCATAAACATAGTCGCATTAATTCACTGAGCTATTAATGCACTGATAGGAAATGGCGACGCGCATTCCTCAATTAATATTACTGATAACAAGTCTTTTTTTATCGCGCAGCTACTGTTAAAAACGATCTATTTATGTTTGCGAACATCTTTCGTTTAATTGTACACGTAGCGTAATAACAAGGATATGAAATTGAAGATTTTTTCGGGCATTTGAACTTTTATAATACTGACAATTTAGTTCTCTTTTTTCTCGATATCTGACAAGATATATATTTGTTAAAACGACATTGTATTGAAATGTTTCAATTTCTATATCATTTAGAAACCTATTTTTGATCCTTTTGCTTAAGTGCAATTTATTTTTTAAAATCACCCGCATGTGTAAAATCACGTCATAATTAAAAATACCGGAAATCGCCAATACGAGGTGTGATCAAAAAGTAACGGGAATTTTTTGTAATTGCGCGCGCTGCATCTTGTTTATTAAGTCGAGTCGTATTTTGTGTATTAGCTGCACTGTCAGTAACGTACGTGTCAAATATCAGGCCGCTGCGATGCTTAGTTTGTGCTTACCAAGCGAAAAAGCAACAGGTGTTTTAGTGTGTTTGGCAATTTTTTTTTGTGACAAAATGTCGGAGCAAAGAATTTGTGTGAAATTTTGTGTTAAAAACGGAATTAAGTGCATCGAAGCATTCAAAATGTTAAAGAAGGCCTTTGGCGACGATAGTCTGTCACAAACACGAGTTTATGAATGGTACAAACGCTTTCAGGAAGGTTGAGAAGACACAGATGACGCGAGGTCTCGGCGACCTAACACGTCCGTCAGTGACGAAAACGTGGAAAAAATTAAACAGATTGTGCTTGCTAATAGAAGAATTACTATTAGAGAGGTTGCTGAAGAGATAGAAATTTCATATAGCTCATGCGAAGCAATTTTTACGAATTGAGCATGAAACGTGTGGCAGCAAAATTTGTTCCGAAACTAATGAATTTTCAACAAAAACAGCATCCGACAACCGTCGCTGAACAATTGCTTAATGACGTCGTTGACGATCGAAACTTGTTCAAACACGTAATAACTGGTGATGAAATGTGGGTATATGGCTACGAGATCGAAACAAAGGCTCAATCGTCTCAATGGAAGTTTTCTGAAGAGCCAAGACAAAAAAAAGCACGTCAAGTTCGGTCAAATGTGAAGATCCTTCTAACCGTTTTCTTTGATTGGAATGAAACAGTTCATTACGAATTTTTACCGACTGATCGTACAGTCAATAAGGAGTACTATCTGCAAGTTTTACGCAATTTTCGTGTGGCAGTTCGGGAAAAACGACCCGAACTTTGGAGGAACAACTCGTGGATTTTGCATCACGACAACGCACCGGCGCACACCGCTTTGCTTATCCAACAGTTCGTGTTGAAACATAACATCGCTGTAATGCCGCAACCAGCCTATTCTCCAGACATGGCACCCTGCGACTTTTTCCTATTTCCCCAACTCAAGAAGACACTCAAAGGACAACGTTTTTTAACAATAGATGAGATAAAGGCAAAATCGCCGAGCGACCTTAAGACCATACCTAAAAGAGCATTCCAACAGTTTTTGGCAAACTGTTAACTACGGTGGAATTGCATAATATAAAAAGGGGGACTACTTTGAAGGGGACGGAATAAACATTGAAGATTTGGTAAGTACTTTTTGAAAAAATTAAAAATTCCCGTTACTTTTCGATCACACCTCATATCTTAAAACTGTATATACCGAGACATATTCGATTAAACTAATTCTAAATTAAGTATTTGATCTAACGTTAAAATATTTACGTATAAATAAAAATTATTGTACACTTTTATAATACTGTAAACTAACGGAGTAAAATTAAAATGTATAATCTAAACAGCAATAAAATTCCTCAAATTTCGGCAATATAAAATATACGTATCTAATAATAACAATGTATTATTCGCTATTGAAAGAACGAAGCAGCAACCTTTTCATTACAGAACCTATCGCAAGGTTTGAAAACAGGGAAGATTTTTGTTGTTCATTAACAGAGAAATGGCTTATAAATTTGCTTATAAAATAATGATATCGCATGATTAGCAAAGTCATATATTTTAAATTAAAACAAATTAATATTCTATGTAATTTTTTTTCAACAAAAAAAAAACAACTAAAAGCAGTTATTAACAATTTTTTCTTCGTAACTCCTATTTTGATAATGCATTCCCTTAATAAATGATGTAATAATGAGGAAAGCGAAAACAGTAAGATGCATATGTACTGTTACGAAACAATTATGACAGTTTACCGTTTTATACGATCTACGCACGATTTAACATATAAGTTATGAGATAATAAAGGTAAACTGAAGTTCTTTTTACTTTGTTTCGTTTGCTTTTTTTTTTTTTTTTTTTTTTTTTAACCAGAAAAAGAAAAGAGAAAAATTAGTTTAATGTAAATGATCCTTTTGTAAAATAAATTTACAAATTTCTCTTGAATGAAAAAAAAACAAAACAAATTCAAATAAGATTTCATGTTCACCGCGTTTGGGTCAAAAATAAAAAATAAAATTACTCACTTCGCATACGTAACAATCAACATGAAAGTCTTTATCCATCGATACAACACGCACCGTTTCTTCCGTACCCTACGAAATTTTAAAATGCGCATGAATTAATAATGTATAAAAAAATAGCTAGTTTAATATTAATACTTTTTTTACGCATTTTTAAAAATATTTTTAAGTAAAAATTACATTTTGCTATAAAGGATTTCAATTATTATTTCATAGGGGAACCGCTACATTATTAGTCGTGTAAGGCTTAAACTAAAACTGAAATAATTTTACATCCAAAAGCCATTTTTGTCCTTTCCCCTCTAATGTCATCTTTTATTAAGGTGTTCAATGACTTAGTCTGTTTCATTGCTAATACAAAAGTTTAATTCATAACTGACGTCCGATCTAGTCAAACGTAAGGTACATATTGGTAAGTAGTAACATGTTTTACGTATAAAACTGTTTGAAGATAAATGAACGTTTCTAGTATTGGTTTTGTGTTATTTTTTCCTTTTAATTTTATTGAATTTATTTTCGGTTCATTTTTTTTTCTTTCTTTTATAAGTTTTTCCTTTTTAGAGTTATTATATATACATGAATTAATATACCCCCATACACACGAACATAAATATTTTTGCATATTAATTCACTTGCTTTTTTGGAGTACCATATCAGAAAAACTGAGCAAAAAGAACCCTTATGGCAAGTCATTGGTATCCACCTGTTTTGCGTGTTAAGAGCAATTATCTTAAAAAACATTAAATTTAATATCGTGAACTTTGTTTTTTTTCCCTGGAAGGGGTTTAAAATGACAGAACCAAAAATAATAAAAAAAAAAAACGATTTTCAGGATATCATTTGGAAGCAGTATTTGAAAAACGCGCTCCTTTTAACTTTTCGTTATGTCTTTTTAAAGGGTTTATCACAATTGTACATAAAAAAATATCCACTTTCAAATGAATGGATTAAAATTAATACGCCTTCATGATGAATATACTTCGCGCAATAGATAAATAATTTTAAAGTTACATTTTGTGTACCCATGGTAAACTTTTTATAACTTACACGAACATTTTTATACGGCGAGAGATAGGACAAGATTTTTTTCACTGTGTAAGGTAATTTTTAATTACTTACTTCAACTGGAGTAATTCCTTTACCACATGCGGCACACTTTGGAGCAAACATTCTATAAAACATTAACAAAGAGATTAATTTATAAAACTTGTAATAGTACAGTGCATATAATAGTTTAGTTAAAACTGCTTATTGGAAAATAAAATGTTACAAGTATCTATCAGAAAAACAATAAAAATATATGGAGGTTATAACTACAATAAATTGCATTACTACGTAACAGAAAATTGTAGTTTTAGGAAAGTGTCAAAAGCATAATTTACGCTTTTCAAACAACAAAGAACAATTATTTAACGTTTAAAATTTCTGAGTTTTTCATCACTAAATCAATTTTTCCGGCTGAAACCATTTTTAACTAATTCATATTATTCTAAAACTGCGGTTTTAATCGAAAAATTTATTTTCAAATAAACGACAATTTTCATAATTCATCAATATTAAATGCGCTAAAAATGTTTATACGCGTCAAAATCTAGTTAGCGTGTAAGTAATCTGGTAGTAACAATATCCCAGAATAGATTACCCGCTTTATACTAACTACAAGTACCAAATACATCGATAGGAGGATTAAAAATTACTTATGTAACGTATATTACTAAAAGGAAGCTATATGGTGTCATGTCAGTTTTTGTTTGTTTCACTTTTTTCCCATTGCTTGAATTTTACTATTGATTTTTGAAAAAAATAGTTAATTATAATGATAACTAAAAGAAGTAAAGATACATATGTTTTCCTTTTTTCTTTCTTTTTTAACGTTTTAGAAAAGGTTTTTTTTTTAAGTTAACAAGAATAATAGAGATAATAAAAATGATAAAAACTGATTTAATACAATAGATGTTTTAACTGAAAAATCGAAAAAAGTAACTACAGAAAATATTATGTCTTTGAGCTATCGAATTCCACTATTCATTTTTAATACATAATATCAAAGAATGAAAACGAAAAAAAAAAAAAAAAAAAAAAAAAAGAAAACGCGACGAAATAAAAAGATATGCAAAATTGATGATAAAAATTTATTAAATAAAGTATAGTATTAATCTTTATCATTGCTTATAGTGTTTACATTTCTAAAATTTACTATCTGTACGTAAATGAAAAATATTTAATTTACAATAAAATTAAAAAATAATCTAATGAAAATCACAAAAAAATACAACTACGATAAATTAATGTGTACCATCATAGTCCAGGAATAGACTTTATTTATTGCTTCTATTTTTAATAAAAAAAAAAAAAACATATAAAGGAAACGTTTAATATTTCGTATAATATTACAAGGGCTGCTCATGCGCGTGGTATCCTTAGCTTTAGTGTGCTGTTATTAAAAAAAAAAAAGGTTTAGCTTAGCTTAATTTGAACTTCCTTAGGCAAATACGATTTATGGAGAAAAAAAGATCATTTAATCGTTCCGAATATTTTTTAATTTTTTAAAATTTGTTACTTGAAATAAACGCATATCTCATTTACAATAAACATTTTTATCCATTATTAAAGAGAAAAAAAAAAAAAAACAGATCGGTTTTTATAGTATTAACTGACAAATTTAAATATTGATGGCAGATTTCAAAAGAAAGATTAACTTTTTCATTACTAGCATATTAAGTTTAACCTCAAAAAAAAGTGTGCTTTTACCGGTATGCCGAAATTATTTGAAATTTGAACGAATGATAGAAAAAATAAACTATTATAGAAGGACTTTCAAAAGATATAGCAGAACTTATTATTTGTAATTAAACCGATGAATCTGGGTTCTGGAGAAATCATTCATTGAAAATAGACCGGCCACCTCATATTCTTTTTTAGCGTAATAAAGCAGATGTTTCGGTTGATAAATTCGAAAAAGAAAAAAAAATTTTTGAACGTTAAAAAAATATCGATATTTTGTATTAATGAGAAATGACAAAATTTAATTTTTTGATTATTTTTATTTTATCGCCCCCTGTTATTAGAATCGGAACAATATTCATCTACTTCTAGCAGCACTGAATGCGCCTGAACAAAATTGGGACTTCTCTTCTAAAGTAATATATGCGAAATTTTTGGTTCCATACTTAAATTGAAAATAAAATCAATTTTAAACATCTTAATTGATTGATAGAATTTTAGAATGAATAATCAATAAATGAAAAAATTAATTTCTGAAATTAACAGGCAACACAATTGATAAGCATTTAATAATAAAATTATTTTCTTACAATAAAACGCATTGCGGATCTTTTACGTATTTTACAGTATTTTTATCAGCTGTCAATAATGAATATAGACAGATGTTCCCAAAATAGGCCCCTCATTTAGAAAATATTAATTATAATTTGAAATAAAATATTTTGCTAGCATTAGAAAAAAACTTTAAACAATACATGTTAGCCTATCATTATATCGCGAGCGCGCACACACACACACACTAGAAATCAGTTATAATAACTTCGAAGGGGATGAATAATTTGGATCTTAAGTATTAAAAAGTAAAAGTGTTTTACTTGATATCGGATAAAACGACCAAATTATTCATCCCCTTCGAAGTTATTATAACTGATTTCTAGTGTGTGTGTGCGCGCTTGCGATATAATGATAGGCTAACATGTATTGTTTAAAGTTTTTTTCTAATGCTAGCAAAATATTTTATTTCAAACTACAATTAATATTTTCTAAAGGAGGAGCCTATTTTGGGAACATCTGTCTATATTCATTGCTGTAACGAAAATATTTTACAGAACAACTTTTTTCACTAATTATTGTAAACAAATAATCACTTATTAGTTACATAATTTTTTAATAAATTCCAAAGTACAAAAACAAATTTTAATTCCTTGAACGTAGTAAAGAAGTACTGTAACCATGAAAAATGTATAATGCTCTATTTCAAAGGATATTTCGACCATCCCTGATTACTTCCCCTTATGCGGCTGATAAAAAGAAGTACTGTATTCGCGGAGTATTTTGAATCTCACATTTCAACGGAAATATCCATTTCGGCCATCCCTGGATCCATTTTTAAGTCGTTTTTCGTGATGGGTGTATGTAGGTTTATATGTATCACGCATAACTCAAAAACGGCTAGTCGCAAAATGTTAAAATTACCAAATTTAGGACTCTTTTAACATTTAGTTGTGCTTTTTTTTTTTTTTTGGTTACAATCGGTTAGGCTAAAGGGGCACTTCTCTTGGAGGATTTCGTAGAAATTTTCTCATTACCCAATAACAAGTGGTCGCAAAAAGTCTAAATTTTGGACTCGGAATTGTTATAACATTTATTTATTACTCACTCGTTTTAATATTTAATAGTTGTACAAGGAAGTCATTTGTTGCGCATATCAGATATTTTCTTTGTACAAGCAAGCACAATTATGCAAAAAATAAAAATTAAATCAGCATAAAACAAGCATGAAAAAGAAAAAAAAAAGTATTATGCTTCGGTAATTCAATTTCTCCTTATTTTCGAAGAAATTCGTAATTCGACGAATAGTATAGTCTTTTTCCAATATTTTTTATGATTTGCACCAGTTTTCTATCGGTTTCGTTGAGTTTACAAGTATTTAACATGTTAATTAGCAACATAAGTAAAACAAAGAATGACTATTTACCTGTTTCATTCTATACAAATTTTCTTTTCTTTTTATTTTCATTATTTTTTTTTAATCTGTGAAATTCTTTCGAAGTTAAATTTTGTGTCGTAGGGTTATTATAAGCGATAATTATTTACTTACGCGTCAAAATTTCGGTTGCATATTTTTTCCCCCGTGAAGAGAAGGAACTGATAATGTGCAGACCACACTCGTATATAGGTGTATTATATTTTTAAATTCATTTGAAATCAAAATTCATGAAATTATTAAAAAACACATTTTTAAATATTTTGCTTTTTATAAAATTTGAAACGCAAGAAGGTGATGGTTCCCTTACGGTTGCAATTTTATAGGGGTTTAAACTTTTTTAACATCCACATTGTCAATATTCTTTAACAAAAAAGACTACCTACTTAATGCCAATTATCATTTAATTCCCATAAATACTTACAAGCTAGAATCTTAATTTGCAAGTATTTTTTTTTAAATTCTCATATAGCATGTATGTATTATGTATTGAAATTTCATCGTTTTATGTCACTTTCATAGGTTCGTAAAAAATTCTTTACGCTCTATTATACTTTTTTTCCTATATTTCTATAGCATGTAGGATGAACCTTTTGCTCTATTAACATACTTTAACACGTCTACAGTTGTAATTGTAAATTTTTCCGTGTCTTCCTGTATATTATTGTGTATATTAAAAAACAGGTTAAAACATTAATAGCTAGTTTTCTTTGATACAATTTCAAACCAAAAGGAGCGCGTTGGTATTATAACGGCATTTCATAATTAACTATAAGATCTTTTAATTGAAAGTAAATTTTGCTCTAAATTATTATTATATGTATACAAATGAAATTATGAAAAATAAATAATCGGGAATAAACAATGGCAAACAAAAGTGCATAATATTCTATGCACGTGGATGGATGTACATATAAACAAACACACTTCGACTGCGTACTTATATCACGACTACAAACTATTACAATTAGTTTTACGTGTATTCTTGCATACAATTGCGTTACATATAATAAAAAGTATTGATTATTCTCTTTTAATAATAAAATTTATCTCGAAAAATAGGTAAAAGTTTTTTTTGTATTTTACATATTTTTTTAATACATGCAAATATTTGAAGAAAAAAAAAACAAATCCGAAATGATTTTGTAAATTTTAAAAATAACTAAATGTACAAATTATAAAACAATGGTTTTTCTGAATTCCTAGTTTGTTTGTTTTTTTTGAAATAACTGTAAAGGGTCCCACGAGGCCAATGCCTATATTGTGGGTACCCAAACACTTATTATCGTTTATTGTACAAATATAACGTACAACGTAATATGAACGTCCGACTGTAAGCTCAACTATTACTATTATTATACATAGCGGCATATCTACTAGAATAGTCACACAACCACGAAAGTGTGAAATAAAACAACAATCCTCAGAATGTAAAAAATTATTAAAAAAGTTGATTTCGCTGAATTTTTTTTTTTTTTCCATATGAATTTGTTTTCTAATTATATCAATAACAAATTACGTGCCCAACGAGTAGGAGGCTAGGAAAGCATAACATCTTCAAGTAAAAAAAACAAAAGAAAAACAGATATTTATTTTTGTCTTTTATCTTTATTGGCTTACTTTAGCAAGATATACTTCCACAATTATTGTAAAATCAAAAACAAAATTTGTAAATGACATCATAATATCGATTCATCTATGAATCATTAAATCATAAAATTTATTCAAACATCATCAAGTACAAGTAAACCATACTCTGTTAATATTTCGTAAGAAGTAAAAAATCTGTGAACGATTTATTACTTTTAAAGGCAATATTTAATATTCTGTGTAGGTAACTGAGCAGCAAATTTCGACGTTTGTAATTGAAAATCAATAGAAATTTACCAAAATTCGAATTCTTATTAATCATATTACCCAAACCAATCGGAATGCCGTCAGTTGTACAGATCTAGCACTTACAGCGATTCTATATGTAACGCAATTGTATGCAAGAATACACGTAAAACTAATTGTAATAGTTTGTAGTCGTGATACAAGTACGCAGTCGAGGTGTGTTTGTTTATATGTACATCCATCCACGTGCATAGAATATTATGCACTTTTGTTTGCCATTGTTTATTCCCGATTATTTATTTTTCATAATTTCATTTGTATACATATAATAATAATTTAGAGCAAAATTTACTTTCAATTAAAAGATCTTATAGTTAATTATGAAATGCCGTTATAATACCAACGCGCTCCTTTTGGTTTGAAATTGTATCAAAGAAAACTAGCTATTAATGTTTTAACCTGTTTTTTAATATACACAATAATATACAGGAAGACACGGAAAAATTTACAATTACAACTGTAGACGTGTTAAAGTATGTTAATAGAGCAAAAGGTTCATCCTACATGCTATAGAAATATAGGAAAAAAAGTATAATAGAGCGTAAAGAATTTTTTACGAACCTATGAAAGTGACATAAAACGATGAAATTTCAATACATAATACATACATGCTATATGAGAATTTAAAAAAAAAATACTTGCAAATTAAGATTCTAGCTTGTAAGTATTTATGGGAATTAAATGATAATTGGCATTAAGTAGGTAGTCTTTTTTGTTAAAGAATATTGACAATGTGGATGTTAAAAAAGTTTAAACCCCTATAAAATTGCAACCGTAAGGGAACCAACAATTTAGCGCACCGTTTTCATAATTAATATTAAACTTAACTTTCAAAAATAATTAAATAATACTAAAGGAAAAAAGTAATAATAAAAATAAAAAAAATACCTATGATAATCATTAACGCAGTATATTTTATTATCAACATCTACCGTAAAAGGAACACCATCTAGACATTCATTACACATACAGCAACGAAAGCAGCCTGGATGATACGATTTACCCATTGCCTGTAAAATCTAAAACAGATAAACAAAAAATATTACATATCATGTGGGCGATATTATTTAAATAGGACAGTGTGTCGCAATCGAAAACCGATTTTATACATATATTCGCGAATAATCACAAAACAATAACAGAACGTTTCTTACACGATACCATTTAAAAAATTCGATATTTTCACAGTCAAATTCCATTAATTTCTAATGAGAGAAAGGACGCAGTACTACTAGAAAAAATTAATAACAATACACTAATGTATTATTTATTTTAAAACAAATCCTATAGTTTAATCTCGCTTCATCTTTGCCTAAATTATTCTAAATACTTTTAAAGAATTTTCGGAAACACCGTTTTAAAGAATATCTGAACAGAAGTCGTGGAGCCGAACCGCATGAACGAGGTGGAGGGAGTTGTTCATGCGGTTCGGCTCCACGACTTCTGTTCAGTGCTGGAGGGGGAGCTGTATGGTATTTTCTTCTGCTTGAGAGAATATCTGCAGTCTTACCCCCAACGTCCAAATGTATTTCTAATCACAGATTCCTTGCAATCAATTAGAACACTTCAGACACCTAAAACCTCACACACATTATCTCGAAAAATAAAGCGCATCATTAACGTGCTTTTCCGGGCTGGCTCACAGGTAACATTCTTGTGGGTCCCGAGTCATACCGGTGTGCCGGGGAATGAGCGTGTGAACTTGGCTGCTAAGGCAGCAACATTTAGTCCAATGCCCGAAGGTGCCTCTCTGCCTCAGCTGGGGCCACCCTTTTTTCAGCAACATAAGGCAGAGACATGAGAAATTATGTGGTCGGCTCACACATCATGGCTGCGATCCATTAAGGAGAGCACTGAGCTTTGGTGGCCACCGATATCCATGTCCCGCAGGGAGTTTGCAGCATTAACTAGACTCCGCATAGGGCACACAGCAATATCCCACAACTATCTGCTGGAAGGAACATCTCCTCCCTCTGCCTGTTCCATATGCAATTCCCCAATTTCACCAACCGCTGAACCCGTTCTGGAACATTGCCTGCCTGCAGGCACCTCCAACTTACCGACGGTTGCGTTGTCAAACGAACCAAAACAGGTCCAGGATATGCTAAACCATATTAGAGCGGCTAACCTATTAAAACACTTCTTATCCTGCACTGATCCATGTGCTGTAATAATCCCGGCAATTACACACAGCACATGGACCATATAAATTTAGGAAAAAAAAAAAAAAAAAGAATATTTTTGACGTTTTAGACGAATTGCACGGACCATCATCAGAAAATAACAATTCATTTTCTAATGATGGTCAGTGCAATTCGTCCGAAACGTCAAAAATAAATGTATTATTTTAACACAGTTTCTATGAAAATTATTTAAGATGCTGAATATATTTGTTTTTCATTTTTTCGTCTAATAGGCATTATTTTTCCGTTTCGTTACTTATTTCTCCGGTCACTTTTCAACTTCTTAAACACGCTACATCGCTGGTATATATTTCGATTTCATCTGACACCTTACTACCTTACTACCTATTTCATTCGAGTTTTATCTGCTCGATTAATTTCTCATTAATGCCTACTTTGCACTCGATAAGTGGGTAGCGAAATAGCATCAATTTTTAGTGATTTTCATCTTTCGTATTTATTCTAAACTTTCCTTCATATATACTAATGGCTAATAAATTTTTTCCTGTTAATTGTTTATTTGTTCTAGATATTATACTTGTTTTTATTTATTTTCTGTTTTCAATTTAGAATTCTCCTTCATTTCTTTTTCTCCCTTAACTAATATCATTTTGTTCCATTATCATATGTAGGCCTTCTCTTTATTGAACTTTATAAATTTTTGACTATAATTTGTAGTGCTTTTATTTCACTGTCGACTATTAACCACAGATCTTAAATTACATCAAAAGCTATAAAAGACAACGCATATATGATTTTGTACTTTTGCTTTAATACATAGTTAAGGCCACTTAAATCGAATTGAATAACATGCGGTCTCCATCGGCTTCGTTTCACATCTGTCAAAGTTTAAAATAAATTCTTATTTTAAGTACTTTTAGCCGGAACATTTTTACCTAAAAGATTAATTATTAGCTAAATACGCCGCTGACTAGATTGTAAGGAAATAAGTTATCTGTCTGAAGATAAATTAACTATAATTCGTAAATTTTAACGAAAAATAAGTTTCATTAGGCGAATACACAGTATTCCGTACTTGAATTACAAAAATAACTCACTCTAGTTTTATAAATATAATTAATTTTACAAGATAATGCACTAAAATAGTATTACATACTAAATTTACACATATGTAACATGCTGTAGATCACTAAAATTAGTTAAATGTACAGGTACTACTCAAATAAGAAAGCGGTAAAAAATACTTACCATTTCCATAATAAGATGACCACAAATGGCACACTTTTCAGCAGTTTGTTGAAATCCAGAATACTGTAATTAATTCATCATAATCAGTTGAAGTATTCAGTTTAAAACATATTTTGAAAAATATAAAATACCTCATAAAAATAAGAAATTTGTATTTTTTCAACCGAAAACGAGTAGAAAAACTACTTTTAATAAAACGTACTACAAAGTTATTGTCAATTTGGAAAATATAAAACTGCTTATATTTCTATCAGCATTTTATGTAATAAAGAAAAAGACCAATTTTCTAAATTATTTGCAGAAATATTCAGTCATAGATATGTTTTTTGGGAATTACAATTTTTTATACTTCGTATATTACGCTGTATTTTCTGTAAGTATTTAAAAACATATAGACGTGGGGAAAAAAATGAAACTATGAAATCAAAATAACGTCAGTTTTCTTTAACATTTTTTCATAGAGCTGGTTTTACAAGTTGTTATATTTTTTATTTAATTTTTCTAAAAAGTAATAATACAAATGTAATAAAGATGTTTAAATTGAATCATTATTTTATTTTTTATATGGAACATCAGTAATGGACAGCAACGGTTTACGATATAAAAAATATGATACATATTGTTTAGCAATTAAGTAATCTACATGTCAGCTAAATATGCAATTAATAATAGTGTTACGTCTAATAGTAAATAATACTGGATTGTTAATCCTAAAACAAACGATTCTTTCATAAATGCTGGTATTAAATGACATTACACGATTTCAAATCGATGTTAAGATCGCCATAAGCACTGCGGGTGTAGAATTAAGCAGTAATTTATCTAAATCTTTGAACATTCCAAAAAATGTTTTTGAACTACATCCCATTAAATTTATAATAAAAAATTTTCGTAAATTTCTACCTAATGTCGTAATATAAATAGAAACTATTAATCTCTTTTAATCATTAATTGCCGTTTGTATAGCGCAAATGTGACTAACTGCATCCTGTACTGTTACGATGCATTTGAATTTTTTTCTCGATCAAATTAAAACAATTCGTATTTATAAGTTCAGCACCTTTTTGTAAAATATTTCAACATCGTCGGCTCTCGAACATTATTTTTCTTAAAATGCGATACGGTCCTATAACCTAGTACTTGACAAGGTTCATCTTTATTTATCCATGTTTCATATAATGCCATTATTTTTCATTTTGGCAATACGAAATCTATACAAGCAAATGAGCACCAACTGACAACATTAAATGTATCTAAAGAAAGCGAAGTTGACGTTTCAGCTCTGGCTTCGAATTCACGACTGCTAAAGCTAATTATTTTAAATTCATGGCAGCGTAAATGTTTGAATTCGTTACTTAATTCTTTATTTTCTCTACCGCGAAAATGATTAAATTTATGATCTATGTTTTCATTCGTTATAAATAATACACGTAAACATTTAGTTGTATTTAGCGCAACGTACACTTGTGATTTATGAAAGTTATATACCATCGTATTATACGTACTTCTCTGCAACTTCAGTTATTTTTTTTTTTATGGAAAAATATTAACGATGTGTGATAGCAACATATTCTTTGTCAGCACTTCTTTTTTTTTTTTCTTTTTTTCGTATAAAGCAAAAACATACCCGTGTTAAAGTATTTCTAAAGATAAACTAACCAGATAATCTTCCTCGCAATAAACACGTCCATGCACATTATAAAAGGCTTTACCGCGAAGTGCCCGACCACATGAACAGCAGATGAAACAATTGGTGTGATATAAATTACCCATAGCTTGACACGCTTGACCAGCTCCGGTTACCTTTTCCCCGCAAGTGTGGCAGATACCTAAAGAAATTCCCCAAAATTCAAATCATTACAACAGAAATTTTTTATCATGAAATGAAACATTTTAGCGGATAACATTTGCCGAACGATTATTACGAAATATAATAAAAGAGAAGTATATAGAAAAGTAAAGTGTACAGTGAATAGCTGGAAATTAAAGATTTTTCGAGATTTTCCGAGAATAATCGTAAAATCTATTCCGGATTATTTCTCAATTTGTAAAACGAATTTATACAACTATTCATCTCAAATATTTCCATTTAACACGTTCGATGCAACCGGTATTGACACTTCATCTTCGAAACTTACAGTTCTAACATAAATAAGCTAACGCAATTTAATTTTTTTTTCTTTTTAGAGTTTACAAAGTACAACTGAACTTTTATATTGTCGCACTCAATTTGTCAACAAGTACAGTTAACGTTTTTATTATATTAACTCGTCGCAACGGCAATTTCGCGTCTTTATGGTGCACACCACTTTACACATGTGTATGCGTACACACATACATCTAAACAAATACCTCATATACTGCGTACAGGTAATCCGGAGAATAAATCGAAGCTTCATTTTACTACATAATTTGTGATACTTTATAATACCAGTCATATAAATTGAACGTGAAGTACTCATGTGAACCGTCTCGTTCGACTTTAGCATTAATAACTCCACAAAGCTGCTTTGAAGAAAAGTTTTTGAATGTTTTTCAGTTTTTTTCTCAACGTTTTAATAGATACTAACGAAGGGTCACAATTCTCATAATCCAACTCAATAAACCTTTTTTAAAAATGACATAATTTGTTATTTAAATAGGAAAAATTGACTTATTAAATACCAAGTAGACGGCTCGATAGAAGACAAACAATAACGTATCGAGCTTTCCGATGTCACTTTAAATAGTCGATAAATAATCCACATACGAAATTTATTTTAAGAGTTCTCGGATTTTAGTAATTGCGTGACTAATCATTTTTAATTTGATATTTTATAGTTTTCTACGCATCTTCATAGATTTCATCGTTAGCAATATTGGTTTTATCTTTTGTCTTTCCAGTCGCATTTTTCCTACATAGCTTGGTTTGCCCATTATTATAAGAACAGTCACATATTTTTCAATCGAAGCCTAATCAAGCTTCAGCGCCGAACGCCAACCGGTTCGTGTGGCAAATTCATTTTTTGCCTTTTTTCGAAACTTCATAATTGATTGCAGTCTCGGAAAAAAATTCATGTAGTTCTCCGTTACTTTCCTCATTGCAGTGTTAGTGTTAGAAACATTGCAACAATATGTATTCCGTGCTTGCCAACTATTCGTTTCGTGGTTATATCGAACTATCGTTCTCCACCCACGGAAATACTAGTAGTGTTGTTTCCGCTATCGACGAATATTATTTTACACCTAAAATAAGCTTCGAAGCAACGTAAAAAAGTATATATATACAATACTGTACAGTAGGTGGCATAAAAATAAACATCTTCAAGTTTGCAGATGTATTATTATAACAGAAAACAAACAAGTCGTACGACTTTCTTTATATCTAATAAATCAAATTCTACAGAACTACACCATGAGATTAAACAATAAGGAGACACCAGTTATGAGATGTTGCAAAAAAAAAAAGATAACAAAATAAATATAAAAGTATATGGGGAGATAATAAAACAGCGAGTAAAAAGACAAAAATATTTGGGGAAATTAGTATTTATAAAAAAGAAAAGATTATTAACTTCCAAAAATATTAATACAGAAATAAGGAAAAGGTTTATGGAGTTCATTGTTCCACAAAGAAATGCAAAATCAACCAGAGGTTTTTGAAACCTGGTGTTTAAGAATGGAGAGAATAACGTGAACGGAAAAACGAAAAATGAAGTGTTTAATAAAATTGGAGGACAAAAAAGCTTATAGAAAACATTAAAAAAAAACAAACAAATACCTAACGTAAATAACTGAGGGAACCATAGAAGAGAAAATGCCAAGAGAAGGACCGAACAGAATTACATTAAATAGATACAAGATGACGTACAGACAGAAATATATGAAAACACGAAGAAAATGAAACTCTTTAGAGATTCAAACGTGAAATGAACAAAGACTGTCCAGATGCGACTGATCAATAACTTGGTATTCGAACTTCTATTATGCTTCTGTATTTCACATTGTACTGCATATTTATCGGTAATTGAGATCCAGATATGAAGCTGTTTTGAAATGAAAATCTGTTGAAATAGCGAAAAAAACTGTTGGCTTGGTTGCAGCCGGTACGGGTTGGAAGAAAGTAAACAAAATGTCAACAAAATATCAAAAAAAAAAAAAAAAGCGGTGCTTATCATGAACGGGTATTAAAAAGTATGTATAAATGTTTTTTTGGAATAAAGACAAAACAGATATCTCGCTACAAAAGCGTACTAGTACGGTCAAAAAGCATCCAGATCGGCGTATTAATTTCACAACTTCTGTGGGATGAGGTTTTTAATTCATGAAAAAATACAATTTAGTGCGAAGTCAAAAAAACTTAATTACCACAGAAACTTATCTACAGGGTATAAAATATTAAATTTTTAAAGTAAATTAAATCCGAAAACAATACAATTTTACTTTATCTTATATAAGAAATACAGATGAAATTCTTATGTGATTCAATGTGCCGCGCAAATTAAAGCACCAAAAGCCCAATGTGGTAGGTGGAACAAAACCGACACCGATCGTGACGTTTAAAAGGAAACCAGAATCAAAAATTAAATTCCGTCCTGGCATTTGTGTATATATATGTATACACATATAAATGTTCATGAAAAGTAGAACTGGAAGATTAAAATCAGCTTTTAACAATCCAACAATTATGCGTTTTTTACCAAACCATTTAAAGATTACGTACGAAAAAAATAGAAGCCGAATGTTAAAAGTGAAAAATCATACATAAAATTTAGTTATGCGAATTGCGTCACTAGAGATAACTAGTTAGTTTTTGGTATAAATTTATGGTAAACGATCAGAGTAAAAACTATAATAAGATTGTTTAAAAAAAATTCAATGTCAAATATAATGAAGCGCACAAAAGATGTAATATATTAGAATCGGAAAATGCGAACGAACAGGACAATTGATAAAAAATACATCGAAAAAGAATAAACAACAGTGCGTGTTGGATCATTTAAGTAAACTCTCTAGTAGAAATTAAACCATTAACATATCAGTAGAATATTGTTGACAATACGATGATGACTAACTGCTTGGAGAATCGTATGTTTATATTAAAAAATTGTTATTGTATATTTATTGTTCCATAGGTGGAAAAATAGTACAAATAATTAATTAGTTAAAAAGAATATATACGACAAAATCTACAAAATTAAAAATCTTGATTATAAAGAGTACATTTGCTAAAAATTATTAAAAAGTTACTTTTTAAACATGGGTATCTTAAAAGTAAAATATAATTTTAAATATATATTAACGATGATGTAAAATATGAAATAATTTTTACCAAAATATTCGCCTTCCTCTTCTTGCTTTTCCATTTCCTCCTCTAGTTGTCTTGTTAATTCTTCTATTTTCCGTTCGGCTTCTGTAGGACCCTACGAAAATAAATATAAATAAACCCTTATCAATAAATATTAATCACAAAAAAAAGAAATATCAAATTAACAAATAAAATTGAAAACCGTAATAACTGTTACTTAGTATAAATAATTCGCAGACAACTGCGTTTAAAAAATGAAATATACTTGTTACCAAATATACAACACTTTCGTAACTGTTATTTATATTTGATTATTAAATCGATTAAATCAAAAAATAAATTCATGATCTTAAAAATAATAAACAAAAACTGTAAGCTATTATTTAGGAAAAAATTAATCAATCAGTTACATTTTATTTATCATACATATGAATTATTTGAAAATATTCCATACCATTGGTTTCGGTGGAGTTACATTATACGGCAGTAGTTTTTTCCCTACCGACATTATGGAATCATTCGTGTTACTAATGTTATCCGGAGTTCGAATTTCTCTTTTTGCAGATAATTCTACATTCAACTCCGAACTGGCGACGGAACTTTTGTTTTTCGAATGTCTATCACCAACTGGTGAATGTTTCGTCATCAACGACGTATACGAAGGCTGTTGTGAATGCGATTCTATACACGAAGTTTGAGCTATAACGGAATGTCTCTGAGGCGACGTAATGACCTGATGGCATACTGGGACCGGTACATTTCCAATCGCCGAATGATCATTTTCCGAATAAACTGGAGAAGTAGAATATACACTGTCAGCTTGCTGAGTAACAATTACCTGCTTATGATTACCATGTACGGGAACTTGAGGCCCCGGTTTAGCAGGCTCATGGTAAGATGTTTTGCTAACATCTTGCACATTTTCATAGACCGGCGGAGCCTCGTACGGAGGATAATCTTTCGGATAGGACGCATAACGAACACCAGTTGGAACTTGCGGTTGAGCTTTCCGATACGTAGATTCATAAAGCGTAGTTGCATCGATCGATGCTACGCTTCCTCGCGGACTCGAATGTAATGACTCCTGGGGACTGCTACACGATTGAAAATTTGAATGTACCGCTCCTATCTGATTTTGATGAAATGGCTGTATCTGCGGTGTATTACTACGATTATTGTAATAGTCGATATTTTCGTAAACCGGATTCTTTCGCTGAACGCACTGTGGTCCAGCTACGGGTGAGGAATTACTTCTCGCGGAAGCGGAATCTTTATACAATCCGTTAGTATTTCGAAGATTAGAGCAAGTTGGTTTCAATGTGTAAGCAGTATTTACATATTTACTTTCTTCGTTTTGAATCGAACCGTTGTTAGCTACTCTGTAACGATTTAAAGATGTACCTTTCACTGGAGAAACGTTATTTCCTTTTGGCGAACATAACTCGGTAGGCTGAGATAGCGAAGATGCGCTTAAATTACCTTTTGTAATTATTTTTCCATATCCGGGATCTAAATTTTTTTGTTTATGATTTAAATTACCTTTCGAATTAACAATCCCATTTATAGATAAAGAATTCAATTTATCTAAATAGGATTCCATTTTCAATTACAACGTGAAAAAAATTTACTATTTACTAACTAAACTTTGAATAAAAAAGCACGAACAATACATAAACAAGGTAAATTAACGAAACATAATAATTATACATACAAATTAAAAGCAATATTTTTGGCTTTTGATATTATTCCGTCGTACTATCAAGCAAATTTGAATTGGGATCGATAATTTAATGTTTTTAAATTCACCATAATTAGTTTCATCGCTTAATGATTGTTACATAATCATTTATTAATTGTACAAATTTATATTTGTAAAATTATAATATTGTACAAAACATATTTTGTATACATCGTCGTGAAGTGGTTAAATAATAAAATTGTCACGTAAAGTACTCAGCGTTATTAACGAATGTGAAATTTTTATTTTGCTGTACACTTTACGTAATTGATTTAAATAATTATTTTAGATAATGCATTTTAAAAACAATTTACTATACTGAGTACACACTAGTACACAGTGATATTCCAGAAATATATTAATAAACTTGAAACGAAAAAATTTAAAAAAAAACAAAAAACATCGTTATTCTTTAATGTTTGGTATTAAATCATTATGTTATATAACTTTACATATTTCGATGTGTTGTTCTAAAAGAATGTTTATAGATCTATGAAAAACAAAATGGAGTACATCTGGATTACGGAAACGAAATGAGAAGCAACACTCAAGCCTGTAGTGTAACGTGAATTGGACTGTTATATTATGAAATGAAGTTGTGCTATTTTTTTTATCAAAATTTTACACTTTTTTATAATTTGGAAATATGAAGGGTATTGACTGGGAAGATGTGATAACTAGTAAAACATCATTGGTCCTGAAAAATATCGAAGGGTACGTATCTAAGTGCAGTTGACTGTTTTCTGTTTTGTTTTTTCGTTTTTTGAATTTTGAGTAATTATTATGCAGTGATAATTTATAATAATAATAATAAAAAAAAAAACATTCGATTTATAAAGATGTATTTTGTGTTGAATTTTTTATGCAAAAGTTATAATTTGATTTCAGCTTTATGAAAGATTCAAGTTATAGGGATATATTGGAGAACTCCGCTAGTTATAATACTAGATTACGAATAGAACGAAAACTTAGGATGCCATTTTTAGATGCTCAAACAGGTATTTTTCATCAATTGTAATTTTTAAATTTATACACTCTTTAATATTAAACAAAATAAAACAAAACTTTGGAAAATATTGTTGTTTATAAATTTAAAATCAAAAAATCTTCATTTAAATGCTAATTAACGATGAAATTTTTCAAAAGAAAAACAATATAATGTAGAAACAGTTCTTTGTAATATTAAGTTTATTGTTTAATAATTGTTTTATACTAAAAATAAGTGAATATTTAAATTTCGATAAGATTTCGTTTATGTGACACAAGTTCACTTGATTTATTAATTCGCATTATGTTCGTCAGTCTGCGGTAATAATTTACAATTGATAAGTTTTTGCCTTATAAACTGAAAGGAATTAATCGTTATGTTTATAGAAAATAAATGGTTAAATTTGGCAATTAATTATTAAATCTGAACTAATAAAATAGTTTCATTTTTACGTATAGGCCAGATTACGGACTGAAACAAAATTGTTATCTCTCTAGGGACAACGTAATTTTTAAAGAGATAAAAAATAGTTACGGTAATTTGTAGACCACTTTGTAAGAAATTCGTAATATTTTTAAGAATATAGAGTATGTTCTTTATAGTTAAAAATAAATTTGTATTTAATTATTGCTCGAAAATTATAAAAATAAGGAAAAAACATTCTCATTCGCTAATGCTCTATTTTTATGTTTCTAAATAAATTTCAATACAAAGGAACAAAAGTTATAATTAAAAAAAAAAAAAAAAAAATTAAAATAGAAAAAAAGGGAATCTGGAAACTTAAAAAAGAATGATTTTGTTCTTTTAGGTTACTTTTGTTTTCAGTTTATTGAAATTCTATAAGGGATATAATTATATTGCTCGAAAAAAAATTTATTATATATTTAATGTGCATTTTATGAACTTCCGTACATCGTAACTGTTTATTAAAACAAAATACGAGTTCGATTTGTTATACTTATTTAAAAAAGAATATTTGACTTTGAAAATTGTATTTTTAAGAATATTGGAAGCTCCGGATTGATATAGTGGATAAAATAAGAAAATATCAAAAATAGAAAGAATGAAAAGATATTTGGAATGATGTATGAAATCGTGTGTAAAATATATCAGGCAGTACGCATGCATATCATCGTGTGCGCGGCTGGTAATTGCAGTTGGTCTGAAATATAACTCGCATTGTATATAGAACTACTATGAGCATCGTTAACATCTACGTTATAGAAATATTTAAATGAGAAATCATAGAATTCGGCACTAAACATTACGAGATAAGATAAGTTTAAATTCTTTTTTTTTCCCCGGTTAATTTGAGTTATTTTTTAATTTTAAATTTGTATTCTATAGGCGTTGCTCAGAACCATTCGAATCTTTTCATGTCATCTCGTCAAAGAATGCCCGGTGCACATGAGGGTCAAGTATATACGTATCCAGCTAAAAGGTGGAGGAAAAAGCGTCGTCAGTATTTAATGAATTCAATCCAGATAAAACGTAAGGATATAGATATTGAACCTGGAGATTTGCACATTAATACTACAGTTGATGTTGCAGTTGCAATATCGATGAATGAAGATAGCAAAGATAGTACTGGTGGTAATTCAGCTAAGGATGAACCGATTACTAAAGTTCCTGTACGTTTTATATACATATACACATATATATATTTTTTTGCAAAATTTTATTTTGTGAAGTTAAACTAACGACAGATTTACCATATATGTAGTTATAAAGTTATACATACTCGTGAGAATGCATAAAATTAAGTCTGGTTTGAAGGTTTTATTATTAAGTAAGACACAAAAAACCAAAAAAAAATAGAATAAAAACTGAGTGCTTTGTGCTTCTACGGTGGGCTCTGTCTTTTACGCTCTCTCTTGATGACCGTTGTTCTGTACATACTTATACTTCATTGGGTCGATTTCGAGCGTCGAGACTACCTGTCTGACACGATCGAATGTCTGAGACACATCCAAAAACACTGCTGAACAAATTTTCTTTCTTTCCAACACCGTTGATATTGCATCTACAAGCCTATGGCATTGATGCACTGTTGAGCCAAATTGGTGAAATAGGATTATGTTCTTTTCTTTTTTTTTTTGAAAATATATATATTTAGTAATTTCCACGACCTTTGACAATGTACTGAGCAAATTGATGGGCCTCTAGGAGGATAAATTTGACTCAAGTTTGTTGAAGTTAATTGCTTTCTTTGACGACTCTGGGTAATATTCATTTCGAATGATTGCATTAAATATGTAACAAATCATGATTGCAGCTTTTTTTAGGAGTTGCGACAAAATCTCTCCCTTTAGTTTATTAATACCCGCTGCCTTTTTCTTAGGAGTCCTAAGACATCTGTATACCTCTTTTGGGGATAATTGTTTGGTTGGAAGTTCTAGTTGAAGCGGTTGTTCCAATGAGTTTATTACATATTTCAAAAACGATTCATTATAGCTGTATGAAGTAAAAGTACTTTTTAAGGAACCAGCAAAAACTTCCGCCTTCTGATTATCTGTTTTGGTCCACTCATCATTACTAAATTTAATATTATATGATGTGTGCGTATCCTGAAGTAGTTTTTTTTTGTAGCTATCCATAAGGAGTTATCTTGCATATTTAATGAATTCATACAGTATTTGTGAGACAAGTTTTTATATTTTTGATTTCATTTTTCAATTTATTGTGAAGTAGATTATACCTGGTTTTATATGAGAGATGTCGATACTGTTGCCACTTTTTCCTTGCTGATTTTGTATCTATTATAAGATTGCGAATTACGGCCGGTGTAGGTTTGTTATTATATCTATCTCCGCCATATTTGGTGCAGTTGTAACATTCGGTTGAATGGTAGCAGTAAGGTTATTAACAGCCTCCTGGATATCTTTCCCATCTTTAAGCCTTATTTTTAGATTAATGTTGTCCACAAAAAGCATGGCGAATTTATTCCAGTTGGTAGTTTTATTGCTCAAGTGATAGCTCTTCTGTTCTCCTTGTAGACCTTTGCAGTCCGGTATTCTATTTTAATGTTATAGCCAATAAGTGTGTGTCATTGATGATAGAATGGATAAAGAACTTGATTGTATCGCTGTATATAATACCCGGCCCTGTTTATTAGTTCTTTGCGAACCTCAAGAGTGATGTTTGGAGTTGTAGTCACCACCAAATACGAAAATTAAGTTCAAATTAGAAAATTCAGTGTTGATTAAATTGCCAAGTAATTTAATTATTTCTTGGTGTTCAAGAAAAGGTGTTTTTTTCTCGCTGAAAATTTGTTTAACTTAATTTTCAGAATGGGGTTGGTCATTTGTTAAATTTTACAAACAAACGGCGGGGTAATACACTTTATTTTTTGTCATTTAAGAATTCAAATATTCATATAGTCTAATTTTATAGCCAACTTCAATCGTCGCGTGTTTTATATACAGTAGTGCCATCATATCCGTGGGTATACAATATACCGCGGTTATGTGAAATCGCGAATAATAGCGAACATTGAACACATTGCGTTAACCCACAAATACTATACCTACACGCATTTATGGTTCCGTATAAAAGATACGTAAATGGCATAAGTACACATGTATAATCTTGAAAATGATTACAGTGCATGGGGTACATATGTGCAGTATTGTGATTATGTACTCACCATTGCATTACGTACTGTACTCCATTCTTACTGCTGCCAACATGCGATTATAATGATAGTCGAACAGCAACCGATGGCAGTTTTTTGACGATATTTTTAAAAGTTATTCAATAGTATTATATACTGTATGTATCTGCAATAATACGGGCTGCAGTTTACACTTTAATAAACGTAATTACTGCGTGCGATGAAAAAAAGTTGAAAGTTAAAACTAAGAACAAGAAAACTTTAGTCAGAAACATCTTCATCTAAAAATGGAAAAGGCACAGTGTTCGAAAAAAATCGGACTATTACGCTTGGTAATGCAGATGACGTTGATGGGACAGGATCTTCCATAGTTGGTACTTTTTCTTTTTACTTAAAAAAGCAATATGATAGGGGCTTGTTCTCTTTTTTTTTCTCATTTCCCCGAAGACTTGTTGAAAAGGCTGCATGGCCTCTGTGATTATTCTGATTAATTTAAGTGGGTCGTAATCCATCATTTTTTCTTTTAAACTTTGTGGCTATCTGGAAAACTCCAAATTTTTCGTGTCCATTCGGTTTCTTTTGAATTAATTTCTTCTTCTTTCTCCCTATCTTCCTTGGAAGATGACTTAATTATTTTTTCTAAATCATCGTTTGTCAACATTTCTTGGCGCTCTTCTATACGCTCTTTTACTTTTGCAACATTCAAATAAACGAATCCTTTGTCTTTTTTGTTTTTTATTTTTTTCAACCGCGCCGTAACATTACGTGGATATCAATACCGTGGACATAAGGACACTATTCTTTATATATATTTTTTTGTCTTCTCTTTTTCTCGGGAATATGTTGTATTCATATAGTACGAGTTTAATGATTCCTTGTTCATTCTAGAATATACCGGGCAGTAGTGGTAGCATATGAGTATGTCGATAAGTATCGGTGAACAGTAAATGAGTAGTTATTAAAAAACGTGAAAAAATTAAGGTGTCTTTCGAGAATTTTTTAATAATACAACAAACGCGATTGATTTAAAATATAATCAATTTACTCTAGATATGTAATTTGGAAGTAAATGGTTTTTAATAAGAGAGAAATAAAATGCTATTTTACAAAAAATAAATACCGACTTCAAGGTTTATTATAAAAATTTAAAAATGCACTAAAAAGTAAAAAATAATTACTCCCGATAAAATATATATATCAGAGTGATATAACTTAAGGTGATATCGTAATTCTTATACAACATTAACTTTTTGGAGTTGGAATTAAATTCATGTTAGGAACAATTTAATCAACATTTAATGCAGTTTTTAATTATTCTTTTAATATGAATTTGATGCTAACTCCAAAAAATTAATGTTGTATAAGAATTACGATATCACCTTAAGTTATATCACTCTGATATATATATTTTATCGGGAGTAATTATTTTTTACTTTTTAGTGCATTTTTAAATTTTTATAATAAACCTTGAAGTCGGTATTTATTTTTTGTAAAATAGCATTTTATTTTTTACTTTTTAGTGCATTTTTATTCAATTAAATTAAAACATTTATTTCCACGGTAAAAACACCAAAAGCTACATTTCCATGGTAATTTGGCAAATTTATAGTATTTTAAGTCAAAAATCTAATCCGACGGTGAAAACAATCATGAATGAAAAGCATCCAAAAAGCTTCAATCTCCCGCATTATTAAGGATAACTCAAAAACTATCGGTCGGACCTTGATCAAATTTAAATGGGACCACATGACAAACACCACCTTTCAAATAAAAGATGAATCATCAAAATCGGTTCATCTAGAAGAAAGTTCTGTGGTAACACACATAAAAAAAAAAAAAAAAAAAAAAAAGTCGAATTGAATACCTCCTCCTTTTTTGAAGTCGGTTAAAAACTAAAATATATTAATAATTACCGTGGAAATATAGATTTGAATAAAGAAACTTCCTCTTAAAGTCATTTACAAACTCATTACTGACGGAAATATTGCTTTTTGCATTACTGTATATTACGACTTCATAGCTATGTAGACCGATTTTAAAGATTGTTCATTCGAAAGTATACTGGTCACTGACACCATATGAAATACCGATAAGTACTGGTGAATGCCGACTCTTAGTAATCATTAAAATAAACGTTTAAAAACAGAAGGTGTTTTCTTAGAGAGATATACTTTCTTGACTTTTAATAGAACTTTATAAAAATTAGCTAAAAATTTTTATTGGAATATGGGAAAAATATGAGTACCTGAAATATTCAAATGAAACGAGTGATAAACGCCAGCGGATTAAAGTTTTTAACAACGTTAGTTTCAAATAGAAATTTAAATTTCAATAAAGATAATGAATTTGAAACTCCTAAAGTACAATTTACAAGCTTATTATTGATGAAATTTGAATATTACTCTTGAACAAGAACCTAGTTTTATACAGTATCAGAAGATTATCATTTGGAAGTATTTGCACTAAACATTGAGATATAAAATACTTGAAAAAATATATGTACTGATTTCAAAACTCTAAAAATTCAGTAAAAACGCACTAAAAAGTAAAAAATAATTTATGTTTCAGAGTAGTGATAATTCTTAATTAATTTTAACTTTTTGGAATCAGTGTAAAATTCAAATTATAACAATATTTACAATGTAATGAGTATAACCGTCCATTCCGTTTTCTATAAGCTAAGTATTGGAAACATCAAGAATATTTAATACGGGTTTTAATTATTATTACAATTAGAGTTTGGTGTCGATTTCAAAAAGTTAATGTGTAAGAATTACCATTATATGTGTATTATACTCTGAAGTATATTATTTTTTATTAACAATTATATTTTACTTTTCAGTGTGTTTTTATTAAATTTTCAGAGTAAATGTTGAAGTCGGGGTTTTTTTAAACTATTTTTAAAATTTCTTATTGTAATTTTGATGCAGTAATATTTATCGTCATAATTGTATTCGCAAGAAATATAATAGCTAATAAATTATTATTCGTGATGTTATAGTTTCTAAAAAAGTTATGTATTATGACATTTGCTTATTGTTTAAAGATTATTTAATTCGTAATGTTCCAAAATAACTATCTGAAAGAGGAAAAAATTAAATTTTTCAATAGAAGAAAGTGAGTTACCGGATGATAACTAATTTTTCTTAGTTGAGTGTATTATTTTACATTTCTTTAACGAGGTAACTATTTCGGAAATTCTCGTGCTTAATTTTTTTTTTTATTTTCACTGATAATGTGAGAATACTAAAGGTTACTTTAAATTTTCCGTTAGAGTTTATGCAATTGAGAAATTTTTAAGTTATAATATTCTACCTTTTCGTTTTCTAAGATTGTTCGTAAAAATTGAAACTATAGTTAGATTCAAAAAAGAACATATTATAATTAATGTCTCTTATTCAAATAGAAAAATAATTGTTGAATTCAAGGAAATGGGATGTTTAGAATAAACTTATAATAAGCCACTGAAAATGAAGTAACAAAAATACAGAGATTTCCGTGTAAATTGTATCGAGTAAAACTTTTACACCAAAAAAACCAAATTCGTTTTTGAGAACTTTCATCTCTTGGTTTAATTAAATTGTAGAAAAAATTTACAACGAATGCTGAAATGGACTTTTTTCTGCGAGTATAGAAACTTTTTTGAAACAATAAATAATTCAAAGCGTTAATAAGATAAAATATGGGACTTGAAAAGTAAGATTTCGTGTTAGATTTAAGTTGAAATTTGTTTAAGAAAACCTTATTTTTTAAGATATATTAGGATGAAGTTACAAATGTTTTGGATATGACTATTGACAGTGCCAAATTGATCGACTATTTCATTTGATTTTATTTTTTATGTTTATCTATGATACATCCGAACAACTGAAAATGTTAGGAGGTATACTATTACTGTGTACTTTACTTGCTTTAGTAATTATTATTAAATAGTCAACTTATGATTTAGCACTACTGTTTTAATGAGCGTGATTATTACTCTTTCGTTATTTAAATAAAGTTTATTTTTAAAGTACTCTCGTAATATTTATAGGATGCATGGTACTATGAGGAATTGGAAATGCAGGAAATGGAAGGATTCGACGAACCTGACCCTGATTCTGATTACGACTATGAAGATTCGTATACAAAAAAAAGAAAACGACGAAGCGGAAAACCTTCTCGATCGAGTTCAGATACTCCGGTGAAACGTGGAATAAAGGTAATATAAACGGTTTAGATACATTAAGTGCCAGGTATTTTTAGAATATTCGTTATACTCGTTTCGATTGTTTTTTTTTTCGCTTAAATAATCGCAGTATGCGAGTACGTTGTATTGACATAGAAATATTGAAAATAAATGGTAAACACGATTTAATGATTACTTCATAGTAGAGTATAACGGAATTTTGAATGTGAATTTCGTTTTGCAAGAATTTGTTATGCAGACTTACACTACCAGGAAATTGTACTTTATTGTAGTCATTTTAGCAGTTTGCAAAAATATATTATTTGCCGTTATGTGGTGAATGATAAAACGGGACGCCATGCTATCATCGTATGAAATATATTTCTGCTTACCGTTGTATATAAATTACTTTTCAGTAGTATAAAGTTGTTTTTGTGCTACCCTTATATCATAAATGATGTAGAATTTGCTAATATTCCATTAGTGCAGCTAGTTGCTTCATTAAAAAGTTAAATAGAAGAAGCATTACATGATGAGTTTATTTTATCAAATCAGGCAGACGACAGTTCACGGTTAGATAACAATTTTTAATCGTGAATAGTGTAATCTATATTGAATCAAAAATTGTATTGACCCGGTTGGATAACATGAATTATAGTAATTTAAAAAATATATTATATTATTTGATCAACCTTGTAACATGTAATTTTAACAATCCACAATGTGTGTCAACTTGTAAGTAATTTGCTTCGAGCAATCATTGTATAATTGCGTGTAGTAATTTTAACATAGAGTAGGAAATAAAATATTTTTTAATATTTAATGTAGTTAAAAAATATTATAGGTACATTTTATTATTTATACGATGAAAATTGTATCAAAATAGTTCAATTGCGTTTTATTAGCCCTGTAAAGCGGTAATGTATTTTTTTTTTCAACTTTTGATTTTGAAAACTGGAATATTATTTATATTTTTCAAGACGCTTATTTAGATATTGAAGCTACAACGTTTCCGGAGTTTTTATTTGTTTATATACGAGAATATATATATATTTTTTTTTTTTGTGTTCATAAGAGTTTGACTTTGTTTCGTTAATTTTCTTTTAAACTATATATTCTTTAGCATGTTTTTAACTAAACTATTCTAATGTTTCACATAATGAGAAAGTCAATTTAAAAGAATAAAAACTTAATGATATTTGTTTAAATTATTAAGAGGACGATAATTTTCTTTTTTCTTTTTTTTTTTTTTTGTTTTCTTTTCAAATTTAGAAGTTGTATCATATATCTGCGGGAATAGTTTTAAACTGATCAGTCATCAAAAGCCAGACAACAAAAAGAGAAAAAAATTTATTAATCTACCGTTTTTTTAAACTATTACCGTTTGAGAAGGTACGCTGCAGTACTGTTTTTAACCCGGTTTTTTAGATTTTTGAATATATTATCATAGTTTGTATTCGTAAGTTCAAAAAATATTAAATGAAGACCGATGCTAATTGTAGAGAATTTTGCAGGGATAATTTGGTTTATAAAGAATTATAATATTGAATTAAATAATTTTCAAAGATACGTAAAAAGGTTTATTACATTCTGTGTCATTTGTTACTATTAGTTGTTTAATGAATGTGAGCGGCTTTTAATATGAAATGAAAGTAATATTCAAGTGATGATTACCTGAATCAATTGCACGTGTCGTATTCTGCTGGGTAATTGACGTTCACTAGTAAATTGTATTTATTTAACATTACAAAGTGTTTCACGATCAGTTTACACAAGTTATATCACGTATATATTTTCTGATAAAATTCACCACTGCTACAATAAGATACGAAGAGGATTGTAAGATCTCGTAATTTTCTTTATTTTTGATATTTGTCGGATAATCGGTCCAAACTTTGATCTACTCTTTTTTTTATATCAGTCAGATTACTTTAGTCGTAATATTGAGTTTCGTATACAAAGTATATCATATTATCAGCCACCTATGGTACAGTGAAAGTTAACTGAAGTAAACAAGTAAAATGTTGCCATCAAATTTTTATTATTTTTTTTAATTAGCATCCTCAATCATTGTTTTTATAAATATTAATAATAGAGTATGTCTGTATTATTATTATTAGTATGTATATGTAAATGTTACAGAATCTTGGAAGAGGCAGGAGAAAGGGAATTACTTATGTTCCAGATTATTCGGATACAGATAAACCTTATTACTGCGACAGTAAGTATTACTTTTAGAATAATTACTTTCTGAATGAATGAATTAAAAAAAAACATTTTAATTTTTTTTTGACGGTGTTGATAGTATAACTTGGCGCGCAGTTGGTTCAGTAACACCTTCTTTAACGCTGTGCTTCATTTACATACATTCAGTTGCACCCTCATTTGCTTAATATATCTGTAACATTTTTCTTGATAATTACACAACTTTTTGGGCATTCGATGTTATATCAAGACGAAATAAGCAATTGCTAGTTTCAGAAATAGGAAAAATTTAATTTTTTTTTATGTTAATCTATTTGCATGATAGCAGCAGTGCGGAGTTGGTAATATGTATAAGTAATACATGTATGTGTATATATATATATATATATATATATATATATATATATATATATATATATATATATGTATATACGTATTGTGTACATAGCGTATTTTTGAATAAAACTAGCATAATATTGGTGATATTTGATTAGTGAATGCGTGACACTTTATTTTATTACATACACTTTATGTGCGTGTATTTTTGTACTTGTATTGTTTTTTTTCTTCTCTTTCCTTTTTTTTTCTTTTTCCGAATGTATATATATGAATCGAGACGAATAATGGAGGGTGTGGGTATTAAGATTATAAGTAATAGTATTTTAAATTTTTTAATTATATATATATATGCGTGTGTGTGTGTATGTGTGTTTATATATATATATGGTTGGAGAATATTGATTATGTTTAACAAAATGACAGTACGTTTTGTTGAACTAAATGAATCTTTATAAAATCAATTTTTGGGTCATCGAAAATGTAAATTTAAATTCTTTTAAAATAAAACAACGCTCTACACAATTATATTGTAAAAATTGTTATGGTATTGGTACACACTATTGATTTAAAGGTCTGCCTTTATAAAAATAATTGTTTTTTCTCTTTGTAAGTTTAAAGCGCGAAGGTATTTTAGAAGTCTGTTTAACAAATTACATTATTATTTACTTCTTTATGGAAATCTTACCAGAATTTGTAAGAAATAATGTTTGAGTAGTTGGTGTACTTTTGTTACATAATATAGTTTTTTAACATATGTTATTTGGTAATTGATTTTTTTTATGCGGAAAAAAATTCAGTAAATTTGATTGCTTGTGTTTGCTTTATATTATGTTAATTTTAATTTTTAAATTATTATTTATTGGCCAATAATTTAGCATCAAACACCACCAATGTCTTGTTATGATAAATTATTTGTATCAGCGAAAATTTATGCATTTTTCATTAAACACTCATATAACCTAAATGGTAAATGTAAGAGTGTAGTTACGCAAATAAAATTAAGCTGAGTATAATGTAAATAAATAAATAAATAAAAAAACCTTTGTGAAAACCCGCTGATCAATAAACTGATAGTGTATTGTTTATATGACAGTATTTACGTCTCTTCTAATGTCTTTCCGTTTAAATTCATAATTTTGTTTCCATACATAGTTTTAGCAATGAGATTAGTGCTGACAGTAATCTGCTCAAAGACATCCTTACTAGCAGGAAAACTTAATAAAAAGGAAAAGAGCAAGAAAATGAAGAACGAAGTCGAGTATGGAATAAACTGTTTTAATTCTACTAGATTGCTTAGAGCGCTTGACTTCCGTTATGGAGGTCACGGGTTCGATCCCGAGCGACGACAGAACTTATTACAAGAATTAAATAAATAATCGCTAATAATCACGTGGAAGGCAATGGCAAACCACCGTGTACATCATATGCGCGCTAGGTCAGTACACAGCAGCACACACGGGACTGCACTTGTAACGCGATAACAAGCGACTTCAATCAGTTCTGAATGAAGTCTTGCGCGTGTGCACTCGCGTTGCATATAACAATTGCCTAGTACACTACCTATATCTGTACAGCTGAGATGTACGAATAGGTAGTCGCTGACGCTCAGAAGCTGAATATGGCACTATAAAAAAAAAAAAAAGAAAAAAGATTGCTATATAAAAAGTTTACAAGATAAGCTGGTGAACATAGTTCATGGAACTAATTATAAATTATATTAATTCATTATGCACGGCAATACGTTATTACATCTGTTCGTCGTAAAACCGGATGAACCGTAAAAAATTGCGCAGAATGGTTGTACTGTAATTCATTTTTTATAATTTTAATGTAATGAAACCAACAACTTATGACACATGCTTTACAAAATAATTTCTAGATTATTCAAAAAAAATGAAAAAAATTGTAAAAAAAAACTACCTTCAAAATTATATAAGTCAAATATAATTAAAAAAGATACAGTTAAAATATTATGTATAGGGTATTTATAAAAGAAAAAAAAAAATGTAATTCTCATTTATATTGAAATAAATGCAGTGCAAAAGATACTCTTATTCTTGATAAAAGTAACCACAGGAAACTTCGTTTTTTCAATTGATTACTGGATAATAATTAAATAGAATAAGAAAAATATAACGCACACAAATATTTCTGAAAATAAAAAAAGTTCAGGAAAAACAATTTATTTATATTTAAGCAGCGCTTTTTTTGTTTTTTTTTCATGTGTGTGTGTGTGGGTGTGTATGTATGTATATATATAATGAATTGATCCAAAATCCTTCCGCGAAATGATCGTTTCATCGGTAAATTTTGTTATTGCCAGCAATGCAGATTTAAAGTTATTAAGACTGGTTACTTCATAGATAAATATAAATGTCTTTATCTGCTGAAAGGGATTGTTCCAGCTGTTAAAGGAAATATAAAAGAAGTTTAGAATTTAAGAAAATGTATTTCTTGAATATTCAATTAACACATGTAAAAATAATTCATAAGTATTAAGAGATCAAATGATTAAGATGAGAGTAAAGCTTCTTCTTTCGTAAAGATGCATCGCGTAAAACTAAATTGGATAATTTACTGATATTGTCGGCTGTTGGATGTATAAATGCATATATGCGCGCAAGTGTGTGTGCGTACGGTAGACTTTCAAGAAATCATTGAATTTTCGAAATTAATATCAAGGGGGCGCGAAATCGAAATGCAATTAAAAGCAAAAATTATTAATACATATTTCACTGGTATCCTGTACGAAGTAATTATGTTGCTGACTAATTATAAAGAGGAACTTGGCATTCAAGTTACACTTATATTTTACGCTATTTATTTCATTGATATTCGTATATCACCAAAAACTATGTGTAATATAGTAAAAATCTAGCGACCTATCAACCATGCAAAAATATCCGCCTCGCCATTACAGAAAGAGGCGTGGGGGAATAAAATAATTAATTTAAGTATTTTTAGGTTTAAAAATAGATTCAAGAGTGCAAAAATTGAATTATATTTTCCAATAATAAATGTTTGTTCTTTTATTTAAGGGAAAGAAATTATTGCAACAAACTATAAAAAACAAAAACCGACAAGAAATGTTTAAAATTTTAGTTTATTTTATAGCTAAAAATAAATTTGGAAATTTGAAATTTTAACGAAGGTGAAAAACAAACAATAAAATGCAAAAAGATCATAAACTTAAGCGAGACACATCTTTTGTAAACAAACATGCTTTAGATTTGTATTATAATATTTGCAGGAAATGGATCAGTTTGTATGGTCTAAGCCAAATTGGTGTACAGTCCTAAATCTTGAATAAAATATTTTTATATAAAATTTGAAGTTACAATTGTTCAGTTATTTAATTTTTTTTCATTTATTTACATCAATTTAAAGCTATACTTAGTGAACCTATTTATTCAAAGTTGTACTCCTTTTCTCTTGCTATTGACTATTAACTTTTATGACGAGAAATCTACTTTTACTCACCTCTTCAAAAAATTGTGCCACGTCATTTCCTTTTTTTTTGTATGTATGTATATAATATATATATATATATAAATAAAATAAAAGTAGGACTAACACTGGTACTTGATGACATAAAAGAAAATATTCTTTAATCATTAATGAAAAAATCAATATTTTGCATGAAATCATCTTCACGGGTATCGACCGGAATTGTTTAAATTCTGGTCAATTTTTAGTCATTTTTGTCTATTATCATTACCATCCAATTATAAAAATGTTGATACTGGTAATGGGACTCTGTCACTTTTAGCAATTCTGACTTATTTATACTTTTCTGTTTTATTTTCTAATGGTTTTTTATTACATTCTATTTATGAATGCAACCAGAAATATAGAGGATTTTAAGATTTACCAGGAATGTTGAAAAATATAAAAATTATTATAATAAAAAGGCAAGTTGAATGTAATGATTCGTGGATAAATGTAAGCGTTTTTTATTTGAATAAAATGATTCGGAAAAAATAATGCGATTAATGGCGAGTTTATTTTCAATGTTTAATATTTTGGCGTATTCAAAAAAGTTTTTATATGGAAACATACACCAGTTCAAGTCACAAATATATAATAAAAATAGCGAATTTATATACTATATAATATAAACATGTTATATTACAACATCAAATGAAACGGTGTTACTCAATACTAATATAGCTTTCAGAGTTTGAGTTTGTGCTAATATAATAAATGCCGGTTTCGCTCTATTATACCTAACCCTGCGCGCCTGTCTTGCATCAGTTTATACTTTAATTTTTGTTTATATCATTTGAAACTAACTCAGAATATCTTTCAATCAGATTTCTACCTCAGTTTGCGATAACTTTTCTGATACTGGAAAATGTTCTTATTACAAATTACATTAATGAGTTCATTTTAGTATAACAATGCAATTGATTATGCAGTTCTTACTCGTATTTAGGTGTTCAGCTATTTTTTTTTTATATTTAAAAATTCTACAAATACTATTTTCATCTTTTCTAAAATAAAAAGAATTTGTTGAATAATTTTATTTTTGTTTTATTGCTTATTTCGAAAACCACGGAGCCTAGTTTTACAATTTTGTTATCGGGGACTACCTTTTCACAATATACACACACACATATATATATATATATATATATATATATCCCTTAAACAAAAAAATGAAGTACTTTGAACCTAATAAATATGCATTCATTTATATTTAAAAAAAAATAATTTCCTATATATATATATATATATATATATATATATATATATATATATGACCAGTTTGTTTTGTTTAATTTCTATTTTTTTTTTTGTTCATTTTAATAATTTGTATATATGGAGAACAGCAATAAAATATATTATTAATCTGATGCGGGGTTGATTTGTTAAAAGTTATAATCGTTTTCTGTGAATAGCTTCATTAACGATGGATATTGAAGTGACTGGAATATTTTTTGCAGCGTTAGAAGTGTTTAATTTTAGGCTTATGATATTCCATTTAATCTTTAAACCGCTTTATTTCCCTATATTCTGAATTATGTTTTGTCACTGTTCTTTCATATTACGAGTAATTTAAATTTTTGAATTTTAATATTGGATATATGTTAATTCGCCTATAATTATTTGAGTTATTAACGAATATATTTTCCGCACAATACACACATTACTGATAGAATGAGAAAGACAGGCAAGCAGAGTTAATTGTTTATTAATTTTTTGGGGGGGATTTTAATTAATATTTTTCGAATTAAACATATATAAATGATAGAACATTTTGTTTTACTGTCGTAGGTAATATTCTGGTTATAGTTGTAATTTTTACAATGACTGGTTACGAAACATAAATATATGTTTAAAAAAGAAATTAAAAATATTTTTAAAAAATAAAAAATGAGCATCGTTATGAGGAAATTACAAAATGATTTTATTATTCTCGAATTAGCTCAGTTGATATACTGCTTATTTGTTTTAATCTATTTTGATCTTTCGGCCGACAAGTACTTTTAAAAGTCGTTAATTGTTGCGTCTTAATATTTATTCATAACAATTCAACGAGCAATTTTTTCAAATCACGATTGGATTTATCCAAACAATGCCGCTTAATATTGCAATCGAAATGCTTCTTAGTCTTGGCATTTTGTAATTTTATTAATTTTTTGTATTATCGATAGGAGTATAATTTTTATCTTTGTTTACCTCTTTGGTAGTCTTTTCCAGAAAGTTTCTGTAGCCATTTAAGCGTGAAATAGATAACTTCTTGCACCAAGGATCTGGTTCTTATAGGAGACAATTACTAGATAATTCGTTAATTATAAAGTATGTTTTTGTAAACATGAACAACGTGTGGGTAACGATAAAAAAAAAACTAAAAAAAACGGGATTTTATTTAAATTCTTCATAATTATTACATCGAGACCATTATTATTGTTATTGTAGACCTAGTTCTGTACCATTTTGAATCCTGAAATAAATAATTTTAACATTACTTTTTCCCATGTGCGACGCTACATATAAAGGCAGTAGTTGCTATCAACGCGTATGAAACAAAACGATAAAAATAAAGTATTGACACATAAAATATATATATAGTTCGCTTTTTATATATTTACGTTGTAACTTTGGCACGCACGTTGTACATCAGAGTAAAATTGATAGATAAATAGCAATTGTATACGGTCGCCACGTTGCTTTGAAATCGCATTTGTTGCTGTTTACATCGTAGTCTATATTTTTTTGTGTTCATGGCAGTGATTTGTATAGAGCATAATCGGTTAATACACAATTTTAGCGATATTTTGTTAACAAAACTCTAACCGTCATTATTGTAATATTATTATTCAATTCCACACGGAAATACTCTTTTTGTGATTATATTTATAAATTGAAAAACTTCTAGAATTGTAATTATACTAGTTATTTCAATGTTAAGCTTTTGAAAATATGTTAATGTGCTTTTTAAAAATTGACTATTAGTTAAAACAAGCAATTTTTGATAGTATATTAATTGTTGATGTTCACAGACGCGATTTTATAATTTTTACTCTAAAATAAAAAACGAAAAATAAACCTTTAACCCAATAAATAAATATACACAAGTTTAAATACGTGTCATTAAATGGTTCTTTATTGATTGATAAATCCCTGATCACCGTATTCTTTCTATTCTTTATTTAGTTTGCATTTGTACGACTATTTTCTAATTGTCTGTTACCTTTATTTTTTCAATTATTTTCTGTAGTTAGTAGGCACATGTCCTACTTATTTTTCTTTCTTACTTTTATCCAGGATAAGAATTGATTGTTTATATAACACCTCTGTTAATATTAAAATTTATTTCTTTGTTTGATTCTTAGCATTCGTTTCTAAAGTAGTCTGTTCATCTTCCTTTATTCTCGTAATCTATTCAGTTCATATGGTACAGTACAGCCCACACGTCAACATCCTATACAGGTTATTTCATTCTATTCTTTGTATGCTTTTTCTTCCTATTAAATCTTTCTTTTATCTGCCCATCTGTATACAAACCTCGATATTTTTAGAAGTATTGATACAATGTTCATCATTAAAATTTCATTTTATAGTGCTTTTTAAATGTTTTATTAATTTTGAGAATAAACATGCATTGGTTAATGGGTTATTCTATGTTTTATTGATTAATTTTCCATCTTTGAAAATAATTCGAACACAGAATGAGGTTTTTTATATTTAGGTATATATTATCGATTCTTAGAGGATTTTTTTGGGAGGGTTTTTAAGTAAATTGTAGAATTTGTTGTAACTATTTCACGCTGTATGAATTTTATATTGTCTGTGCAATGGTTACCACTTTAAATAATGATAAAATCACCATTTTCTTTATTTTTGAAAAAATAAAACTGAAACAAAATTTCTTACATTTCGAAGTGTTTTTCATTAACCTAGCAATATATGTACACGTAAAAGCGGTAGTTGTTCCCCCCCCCTTTCTTTCTTTATTTCGAAAGTGTTGCTCTGAAGAAAGAAACCCGCCTTATGACAAATTTCTATTCTAAACCGTTGTTACAATTATTGTAGGGTGATATGTATAAACTCGATCCTTCGGACACTGCTGCAGGAATACCTCTTGCACATCTAGATGATTATTTTTCTATAATGCTTAGATTAAATTGTAATTGATTATGTCATACTATATTTAAGAAAGAGAAAATGTTTCCATAGCAGTATCTATTATAACTTCCGAATCCTAAAAATGTTACATAATTTCTAAATAATACTAAAATGTAACGGGAATTTCATATTATTCCCAACGTAAAAATTACGTTATCATTTACATTAAAAAAAAAAATAAATAAATAAAAATAAAACGTAAATTATTTTTAAAACAATAATTATAAAAATTTTAGTGAAGAATTCTCTAAAAACTTTGTATAGTAAATTTCATTATATACTGAAAAATAATAGACAAGTATAGAAATGTGTAAGAAATTATAAGTAATCGATGATAGTAGAATCGATTCTTACATATTCTTTACATTCTGACGATTTTCGTTTTTCTCTTAAGTAGAAAAAACATAATATCGATAATAAGTCGTTTTTTTTTTGTTTTTTTTTAAATTATTAATGTTAATAGAATTTAAAAATATTTTTAAAATTTTATAGCAGAAAAATTCGCAACTACGCGTAGAGAACAATGAAGTGCTTGATTTTATAATGCAGAAAAGACAGTCATACGCAAGAAAGGTCAAAAATGAATATAATAAGTTGCAAACGAGAATAGATGCAAAGAAAAGCTAAAATCGATTCTGTATTTGAGTTCTCTCGCTCTTCTCCTTTAAATAACTCATAGAATATACTAATATCTTTGATTAACCAATTTATAAAAGATTGAGTTTAGTGCTAACCATTAATTTTTTTTCCGCGGTGGACATTTTGAGAAATTTGTGTTTTAGTGACGTTAATCTTTGTATTATGCTTGTAACGCAATGTAGGTCGAACAAAACGTAAAATTTATCTTCTCTTTCCAGTTTCTCTTTTGGCATAAGTCGGGTTTCATCTTATAGGGCTTAACCGATTTCCTCTGTCGCGCTTATCATTTAAAAAAGTGTAAATTTTACATGTATTGCGCAGGTGGGTGCAACTGTATAGGAAAAATATTTTGAAAAAAATAAAAAATTAAAAAGGAAATAAATTTAGATGTACTGTTTTGTGTATACGTGTACTTATTAATATTGCAGTATGTGGAGCTCGTTATAAAACAAGGCCAGGTTTGACATATCATTATAGTCACTCTCATAAGGACAAATCAAGATCTACACCTAATCAAGACGACGATACGAGTTTAGAAGAATTACCCTCGTCACCTAGTACTTCTAAAGATAAACAGTTAAGTGTAACGAATTCCCAACCTCCTACTGATTCAAATAACGTTACTATAAATAATTCTACACCGAAAGCAGTAGGAGGAGGAGGTGCAACTTGGCCAAAATCTGATGATACTTCTTATTTAACACTATTGAACAACAGTGCCGCTTCCGGTAAGTTTATATACAAATATACATATATATATATATATATACATACACACTATATATATATATATATATATATATATATATATATACATACATATATATACGTGTCGTTTAGTTGTTTTTATTTTTTTTATTCCAATTTATTATTTTTATTTGATACTTTTTAAATTATTATTTATCGAGTTCCAGTCGGTTGTCATCACACGTTTCTTTGCAATAAACCGCATGTTTTGCATGTTAAATTTATTAGTTTTTTTATTTAAAGTTCCTTCGTAGCTTCAACTAACCTATGTAGCATATAGTTTGTTTTGTATTTGATACAGTTTTTTTAGACGATAATTATTTTTTCAAACATTTTGTGTTATATTTTTTAGAGTAGTATTGGCGCACATGACTTATATTACACAATCTTCCGTGTACATATACATACACACATATTTTTTATATGTACCTACACACACACACACACATATATATATATATATATATATATATATATATATATATATATATATATATATATATATATATGTATATATATTTATTTATTTATTTATATAAATTTACATTTCAATAATTATATTTATTCTTTGAGTGTATAGTGGCATAAAATTGTTTTAAATGTGCGTACAATTATTTTTTGAATATGTTTATGTCTTTACACATTAAATAAAAGCTCCGATATGAATTAGCACGGACCGCATTATGTAAAAATATGGTGTAATGATATATTCTAATATTGATTTCATTTATATACCGTAGAAAACGATTAACACGAAATTACCTTGTTAATTATTTTTATCGAATAAAATGAACTAAAAGAACGAAGCGTGACAAAGAAAATTATATTACTAAGTGGAACAATAAAGTGAAAAAAGATAATCAACGATCCCACATTTGATTCACCCTGGAAACTGGCCTTTTTTAGAGGCCACTTAATTCCATCAGTTATTATTGTATTTTGTTAAATTATCTTTCCATCTTACTTTTGCGTCAGTGTTACATAGATCTAGTTTAATATTTTTTTCACAAGAACTCCACGTATTATTATAATTCTGCTTATGCTAACCAATGTATTTCGTTATCATTTAATTTTACTGTATCCATCATTTTATTTTTCTTCCTTATCGAATTCACTTTTCTACCCTTCGTCGTTGTATTTTACTTTACCATTTTCATTGTTTCGATTGATTTTGTGTTTCACATTGCCTAATCTCTATTACTGACAAGTTACTCACGGTGAGAATTTTGAATATTAAGTATGGAAGAATTCTTCCATTTTTTAACATATTACTAATTTACCGAATGTAACTCATCCTTCACCGAACTCTTTTATTATGTTTCTATCTGATTTTACCATTTCAGCACCTAGAAATTATACAAGTTTATTTTTAAATCCGTTCTATCGAGATATAGCAGTAAGTGATAATTTGAATGTTAAGCTTTGTATTAAATCAGTATTGTAATAATGCTGGTCTTTTCGTTTTTAAATTATGTAATAATGCTTTGTGTCGATAAACTTTCAGTTGTTTCGTTATCCACTTACTTCTTATTAAAATATTTTGTAAAATCTCGAAATAACTTGCCGCATTGTCCATTTGCACAATTACGTAGCATATTTTTCTGGTAGTACTCCGAAGATTTAGAGTTTTCGAAGGAATATAAAGCAGTTTTAGTAGTATGTCTGTAATTTAATAAAAATACTTTTAAGTGTTTTTTTACATTTTATTTATTTATTTACTTATTTACATTTTCATTTTTGTCTGTAATTTTTTACTCCATCTATTTTATAACTGATAATTCTAATGTTCATCGTGATAGTATATAATGTACAATACAAAGACCTCTTACACTTATGTTTGCTTGCAAAATTAATTAAAACCCATCGAAAAGCATAAAATGTTATCAACTGTAAAATTTATTATGGAACGGTCTCTAGTTCTGTCGAGTCCTCTAATACTATTTGATTTTCAAGCGCCACGTTAAACGTTTTCTACTGTGTACTACTTTAAATATGTGGAATTCACAAAAATACAAAACTACTAAAAACAAGACACATATTTAAAGTCGGAATTTATCCTTATATAATTTTCGATATAAATTTTTCACTTCCCTCAACGCAGTTAAAAACTAATTGGTGAGTACGGGTTGTATAAGTTAAGTTCGAAATATGTATATCATTAAAAAAAAAAAAACAATTTAGAAATATTCACAAGTGAGATTCTTAATTTTAAAATTTCCGTAAATTGCAAACTTAAAAGTATAATATGATGCTACATTTGTAATTTTCTGTAGACTAATTTCGGACTATAACCGATTGCACCTTTGTAGTAGTCGCTTTTCGATAGTGATACCTCACTTTCACTACAACCATGGACTTGTGTTTGTGTGCGAGTATGCTGCGGTATTTTTTAACGTACATATGTAATTATGTTAAAATGTAAAATAAAGTTTGATTGTATACAAAAGGGGTATATATAAGTTTACAGTTTACCTATTGAATTTGGTTATTTTGTATTACTTATATTTCTAATTTGCTGTAATTCTTGTTGTGTGAAATTTTTATACGCTTAATATAAACAGTGCTTAAACAGAGTACTTTTATTTATTTATTTATTTTTTCATTTATTAATGTTAAATAAAAGTTATCAAAAACCATACATAAAATTCTTCGTATACTATGTTTGTTCAATTGCTTTTAATCACTGCTAAATTGCTGATGATAGTTCGTTCATTTACATTAAAGTGAAATGATCGCAGAAGATTTATCAATTAATCGCGGTGTGGTATTAAATTTTTAAAAATTTTCAAAGTATTGCGCTATAGTTATCATTATTATCGAATTTGTATGTGCGTGTATCAGATTAAATGCAGAATAAGTTACATATTTGTCTTTTAATTTTCAGTTCATTATAAAAGTACATAGTTCGTAATTACAATAATTGTAGGATCGATATGTGCTGAGTGAGAATGGACAGATCTTGAGAAATTATAAACTTTTTTTATATGCAAAATATAAAATAAGCGTTAGATTATATATTTTGTAGGCTTACATTTTTACCGCTCTTTTTCTCGTTATTCGTGTATTTATTTTTAATGTTGATATTTAATTTCCTTTCCCCTTTTTTTGTTTTTCTTTATTAACAGTGGTTACTATTATACTAATTATTTATTATCATAAATTCGTTTAGAAATGTGATTAAAGGCGAACTAGAAATAATGTAATTCAAATTATACATAGTATATTATTATATATTATTGAAGCGTACATAAATATAATGTTATTTCAAAACAACGTGCTAAATATTCATTTTTCTGTTTAAAGATCTGTCCACGTTGTTAACGGTTTTTTTAAGTATTTGTCACGCTCAAAATTGTAATGATTAATTCTGATACAAGTTTCTGAATTGCATTTTATATTACTTTTTTTTTTCACTTTAAGCGATATTTTTTTGATAATGAACTTTCATCCCCAAATTAGCTTTTAAGCCATTCGACAGCCTTCAGATAATTACTGTATGATCTTCTTTCCATATTCGACTAATTCGCCGAAATTTTATACTTAATGTTCGTATATATACGACCTAAAACTTATTACAACTTACCATTTTGACTAGTTTAGCTTCGATGTAACCTTCAGTCTATTCTGCATTTAAGGCGACATGTTTTGCCGCATTCTTTTTGATCTTAGGACAGCTTTTCTAGTGACAGCGAACATACAGCAGTCCTTTTCCTGTATTTTGGATACATTAAACAGTTTATGCCTGCGGTTTTCTCCAAATTCGTGTTATCGGTCTACGTATAATATAAACATGATTGTTGATATTTTACGAGTTAGAAAAAAAGAAATTTCGGTGGTAATTGTATTATAATTCACCTTATTTGGGAATATATTCTTTTTCGCCCTTTTATTTCTCAGATTTTATAACGAATTAATTCTTTACTTTTACTGGTTTATATTGATTAATTAATTTTTCTTTCATTGGGTATATATTTAATCAAATATTTCATTAAGAGTAATTATTTTGAACCTGCGGTGGTACATCTTTTGAAACTGATTAGTAACATTTGAAATTTTAAGCAGTCTTTTCTGTGAACACTCGTAATTATATTACTATTTTTCTAATGGCATATCAGATTACATTTTAAGAATTGCTGGAAGATAATTTTAGTGTTATTTACGCTATTTTACTCTCTTCTATAATGCTAAAATATGTTTAAATGCATTGTTAGAGATTTCTTATCGAAACAAAGAATCGTGTATATAATTTTCACTTAAAAGAGATATCAGTATAGAAGTTAGCGCATAAAGATTTTTAATGTGATTTTTCCAGGCTCACGTTAGTACATTTCGAATTGCCTTTTTGAAATTTTTACTTAATTAAGAATTTTATAGTAATTATATATATTTTACTTTAAAATACGTTCGTATATATTTATATTTATTTATTTATTTTGTAATTTTTTTTTTAATGTTGCAAACTATCAAATATTGTACACAAATAGAATTTTTGTAACTTACGTCGTGAAAGTATTAATTCTATTTCACATGACGATGGTTTTTTCGAATGTGTTTGGTAGTACAGCATTTCAAATATAAAAATTTATACTGCAAAAAAAACGAAATATGCGACATTATTTAAAAACAACCGAAAATGTTTTAGCAGCTCTTCGAAAAATAAATTATTATTTTGTCTGAAGGTGTTGCCGGGTGTACAAAATATTGATACCAACCACGTCGTTAAAATTTTTAAATTTACCTAAACTTCGGTATCTGTTAAATATTTTAGCCTTTATTAGCACATTAAAAAAAAAAAAAAAAAAAAACAAAAAGAAAAAAGAAAACAACATTGCACGCGTACGTCCGTTTTTAATGCACGTAAAAGCAATTTTTGTTATATACAAATAGGATAAATGTATAATATGATGTATATTGCATAAAGTTTTTGGAATTTCGCTTTTTCTTCTTTGTTCTAACTAAAAATTTGCTGTTTCATTTTTTTTCACGGTCGATCATCGATTTCAGTAGTTATACTTTTTTTTTTTTTCGTTCTTTTTTATGTCAACAATAAGACTCAGCTTATTAATGGAACTAAATTACTAATTTTCAATATTCATCATACATTATATTATTGTTCTTCCGAAAATAGTAAATATAAATTTAATTATTATATAATTTTTTTAAGTCGAATCTTTATGATCGTTGATTGGTGTATTGTGAAGCAGATTTTTAACTCATCGTCGTTGGTACGCGATGTGCAGTTCCGTAAAACATTTTATCTGCAGCGGTGTTACTAAGAAAAGAAATATTGATAATTTTTTCTTGTTTGTAATTTCGCTAAATTCCGTATTACTTATTTACCGCATTGAATCCGTAGCACGTAAGTCGTGTTCTTTAGCGATTGTTTATACGTTTCGGGACTACCGAATAGTGTGTAAAACAATATTAAATTATTTGAGATAATCGTGTAACAGTGTTCTGCGCAGCTGTTGAAAATATAACAAGTGTATGGTAAATGAACGTAATTGGAAACGGAAGAGATAAAATAATAAACATAAATTTCAAAAATATAAAGTAAGACCTACAGTGTATGAGATTTTTCCATAGTTGTTTAAAGTACGCTGTCAAGATTCGGAAGAAAATGAAGAAATAAAAAAGAAAAACGTATGAAAGAATAGATGAGAAAAGATTTTTTAACATCAAAAAAATAGTACGTGCTTAGAAGTCTAGAAAGAAACCTGTAGATACAACTAAGAGGGAAATCAAAATTTTTATCATTGGAATTTAGCGTGAATAATGTCTCCTACCATTAGGCGCTTGTACTCTTTTTTAACGTGTTCGTAGCAATCGGATTGTGTTTCATTGGGACAGATCCGTAGAAAAAACCATGGAAGGATAAAAAGAAGTTGATTGTAATACCGTCAATGGATGATGCTCGTGGGGATATGTGAGTTATAGGTTAGGATGATCAGTTCATTGCTTCGTCTAATGTACGCTTTTGCGCAGCAGTTGAACTAATTTCATGAAAAAAACAGTGCTATATACCTTCAGCTGCACCCAGCGAAATATTGAAATAATGTAAAAATTTTTAAATTTATCAGGAGTGAATAAAATATAAACAAATAAATAGAACCAGTAGAATGTCTAAGAATGAATTTTTATCCCAAAGAAGTGTTAACGATGTCTGAGTAGTACTGGTGTTCTAGCAATATTTATGTTAGGAACAACGGTACCACGTGTTTTGTGATGGCGATTCATTTAAGCGTATTTTTTTAAACTTCGGTCTGATAAATTTCTTTTACTGTTCAATTTATAGATGAATACGCCTTTAACGCCATCTTCACCACCACACCGCAAAATCAAAAAAACAAAATTTCGCGCCATGTAATTATTCTTAACTTTTAGAAGAACTAATGTGGCTGATTTAGTCGCTGTTGTTATTTTATATATTTTTTTAACCCAGTAATTTGTGTATTTCGTCAAGTGTTTTTCAAATTTGTCTAACAAACGAAACCCGATTTTTTGACGTTTTGTAAATATTTTACGCGTCTCAGATATACAAAAAGCTCTTCCCACCTATCCACCTATCCATTAAAAGAATATCGCTTTTTCCGGTTTATGTTTGAACATTTTTCTTTGTATGGATTCCCAATTTATTACAGATAGAAATGTATTTGAAGGAAAAAGTGTCCAATAAAAAAGCTGTTAGACGAATCGAAGAATTCGGTTTCATTTATAATCGTCCGTGCGTTTAATTTAACAACTGTGAAAATGTTTAAATATGTTTTACTATATACGTAAGTGGTAATAGGTGTTTTAGATAAGTACCACGTGCACTCAGTACCGTTGCGATGAGTCGAAAAATTTGTTACAAACAAAACGCAAACAACAGTCAACGAATTATTATTACCGATGAAGTGATATAGAAAAATACTTTTCATGACGTTTTCTAATTGTAAATTATTTTATATTTCAGTACCGTAAAATGGGGTGAATAGGAACGGTTCGAATGATTTTCGAAATAATTTTCCGGCATTGATTGTAAAAATGCAAAGAATTTTAAAAACAAAGTAGCAAAAAAAAAAAATTTATAGAGAACAATTTTCTTTTTTAATAAATTGCTCTCGAAATTTTTGGAATATTCTTTTTGTGAATTAAAATTATATAAATACTTTTTTTCTCGTAATAATTATTTTGAAACTCGAGTAGTTTACCCTTTTGCCAATTACAGAATTTGCTTTTAAAATTTCGTTAAATTAAATCGGTTGAATATTTTTCTTTGTATTTTATTGTGAATTTGGAAGTGTTAAATTATTCATAAAGTTCATTTTGGAAATACTATGCTATCCATTTTCATATAATATATATATATTTTTATATATTTTTTTTTCTAAATTAAAAATTTCCCGCCTTAATTTGTGTGAAGAATATGCAGTAGAGTTGAAGGTAAAACTTTTTATCTAGTGTGTACTGTTTTATTACGGTACTGCTGATCCTATTCACCCTATACCGTGGAGAGACGAAAAAGGTTGAAGAAAATAGCGAGCCGGTAGAGTTCGTCATTAATACGTCCGCATAGCAGAAAAAGGGGTGCTGCAAGGATTTTGTTAAATTTATTGCTTGGTTGCCATGATTCTTCAACATCTTGGATGAAGACGAAGAAACCATTTCTCGCTCAGTGCGACACCAAGTGTAATATTCACATTAAATATATAATATCAACGAGCATTGTGAACAAACAAATAAAAATAAATCAACTCAACAATTTTCTATTCACCTTCAATTTTACGGTTTATAGTTTAAAACTTGTCAGGTAGTCAGTATGTTTTCGTTATATATGTATTTTTGTTGTACAGTAGAACCTTTGTTATCTGAACGTTCTGTTCTGTTGGAATTGGAAAAGATGAAAGAAATCAAATCCACTTCGTCTGTTTACAGCGAATGTGAATAATTTGCGCGACTTATCACCTGGTCTAATTTTAGAATGTCGTCATTCGCGTAATTTTAACATAAAAAATCAGCTTACAAATAAATGAAACTGGTTGACAGTACTTTCACCTTTAGTTAATTTACTTTTCTGGTCAAATTTACAATGCATTTGTATTTTGGTTTTCTTTTTATAATTTATTCTCCTTTTGTGTCTATGTGTATGTGTGTGTGACTGTGTGTTTTTAAAGAGAAATTCATTGAACGATAACAATTTCCCATTTAATACCTCTCTGTTGCCCAGTGTAGGTTCTCCTATTGGCTTCTTCTTTCCTATTATACCGAAATCGAAATTTTCGGTTATATAACTATATACGTACATATTCTACTGTTTAATTACACGGTCACCGTGTTTTTTTTTATGTATATACTTCGGATAATTGAGGTTCTACTGTGTGTAATTAAAAAAACGAAAAATTGTTATATTTGAATTTACTTATTTTGATTCTTCATCATGTTTTGTGTGGTTTTTATTTTTGTCAAAGGTAACGCGACAAATGGCTTATGAAGAAAACACGGATTTTCTATTGTTCTGGTCATCCTTGTAACTCAGAACGATTTACACTACTATAGCGAAACGTTACGCCGGAAAACTACTCGGGTTTACGCTAAATATTGTCGTTTTAAATTATTTTAAACACATTACCTCTGTATTATATATTTCTGTATGTTTATGTGTGTATATATATATATATATGGGTGTGTGTGTGTGTATATATATATATATATATATATATATATATATATATATAAAATGCCAATAGGCTAATTTGTTTAATTACATTCGTACCCGGTGGCGAACTTGTGTGCGTAACGAGTATTTCTATGTTGACTCGCTGGTCGAACAATGATTCTTTCGTTTTTTCCCTCTCTCATTCTTTTTTATTTGATCATTAAAATGATATTACAAACAATGTAAATGTGTCTCGCATTCTCGGTTGTTTTTTTTTGGCGCAGTGTTTAATTTCAAGTCTATTCGCATATTTCGGCTTGGTATTTCATTGCAATTTTAAAAAAAACTGAACTTGACAAATTTGTGTATATTTTATTTCCTTCTTTTTACAAATCGCCAATAAGTTCCCGAAATTTTCTGATCCATTCTAATTTCTCTTGTAATTAGTCAAAATGTAAACGTTCCTGTTTACTGTTATTTCTTCCGATTGTTATTATTATTATAATTTCTATTATTAATTATTATCAGTAAATTATTTTACTGACTGGATTTAAAGCGACCTATTTGTTCGAGAGCAAACTATATTTTAATGCGTATCAGTACAACTGAATAGGGGTTATTTAATATTTTAAGGAAAATGAACATTACTAAAATCACAATTATGTGTGTGCGTGCGCGCGTTTGTGTAGTGATGGAAATTTTCCTTGTAAGCTCTAGTGCTATTATGATAAATTATTTTAGAGTAATAACAACGTTGTTATTAGTAGTAGTATAATGCTTTTATAAATTCGCTTTCGAAATTATCTCTGCTACTGCTACTGCTGCATGCTCTGCTGTTACGTAATGAGTTAAGCTGCTCTGTCCGCCCACCCTTCGATATAGATGAATCGTTGTTAACTTTTTGTTGTTTGTTTTTATTTATTTATTTATTTATTTATTTATTTATTTATGGAAATTAAATGATTTTCAAAGTAATAGCTATATTATTACATTTTTATACGTGCGCTATAATATATATATATATATATATATATACTTCTTCCGTGTTCATAGACCTTCATGTGGTATACAAATTTTAAATTGATTATAAGGAAAACTCTTCAACGTGTTCCACTTTCAATTGTTGTGGCGGTATCCTGTTTCATACTGTAGATTGAACATGACGGGAATGTCTTGAATTAGAGCACATAAATTAATTAAACGACTATTTGTATGCGGGTATCATGCTTTAACTTCGTACCTTGCCAAGTCGCAAAAGTGAACTACCGACCGCTTGTAATAGTGTATATATAACGTTAAATATCGGGATGTCGCCTTGTTCTTTAAATTAATTAGAAGTTTTTAATTTGGTTTCACCTTATAAATTTTCATAGTATACGTTTCAACTATATGGCACTAATTAAAGAATTGAAAAAACAAATAAAATAATTAAAAGCTAGGATAATAATAAAAATCACCAATAACTATGTTAAAACATTACAACAGAAATAATTTAATTTTAAAATAATTAAATTATTATGTTACCGCCAAACTATTCTAGAAGCGATAGTTCAAATTTTAATTTATAGTTCATCTCCATGAAGGAGTGTTATTGGATCATTAATGAATAATAATAATAACCGAACGTATAAGAGTAGTGGCGAAATTATTTTTACGATTATTGAATATCGGAACGTAGTATAAAGTAAAAACACTGAGCAAATACCGCAGAAGAAACGGTACTGTCAAATAGGAGGACAAAAATCCTAGTGGATAAAGAATGTCTAAAAATAAACGGGTAAAATCGGAATATATTCTTAGAAAATTATATTTTATTCTTAGAATTTCAGCAAAAACTATGGAATATAATAAATACCAACATTGACGCGAATTCACATTTTACTGTGTCTGTTCAAGCCACCTTTAAACACTTAAATATATATACACACACACACATATATATATATATATATACAGGGTGTTCTGAAACTAACTCAGGAAATTTGTTTTACGCTATAAATCTCGTCAAAATGAACAAAGATGTTCTGAAAGAAAAATCATTTAGGGGAAGAATTAATTAGTTACAATTAATTTAAACGAAAAAATATTTTTTTTTATAAATCAATATTTTGTAAAATAAAAAGAAAATAAGTATTGAAAAGAAGTAAAATACATATTAAATGTAGACGTAAATGTAGTCAACAATAATGTGTTAATGGCTTAGAGAAAGTGCTCAATATATTGACTATTTTGCTGTACCACCAACTCAGCTCTTCGCGTAACGTTGTTTACAGCCCGTTGCAGAAGTTTTGGTGTTCGTCGGTTGTCGTCAAACGCTGCAACAATCCGCTGTATGCAGTTGTCGTATGTTGGTTGGTGTACGATACACCTTTTTCTTAATACAACCCCGCAAGAAAAAATCCAGAAGCGTTATATCGGGAGACTTCGCTGGTCATTCTGTCCGTCCGAGGCGCCTTATCCACCTGTCTGAGAATACTTCATCCAAATACCTTCTTACAACCCTTTTGCAGTGTGCCGATGCTCCATTTTTATTTCAAAATATTGAATCATAAAAAAAAATATTTATTTTTTTATTACAATGAATTAATTAAACTAATTATAACTAATTAATTGTTTACCTAACTGATTTTTCCCTTAGGACCTTTTTGTTCATTTTGACGAGCTTTAAAGCCTAAAACAAATTTGCTGAATTAGTTTCAGAACACCCTGTACATATGTATATATGTATATATTTGTATAAATAAAATAAACAATTTACCCGTTGAAAAGTTAAATTGCTGCTCCGAGAAAAATATATCAAAAAGATAAAGATCGTTATGTTATTTTCTATGTTTTTTTTTATTTCACAAATTTTTTTAAGTCGTTTACCTAATGAAGATTTAATATTAAACATAATTTTCTTTTTAGTAAAATCTGTTTATATGTATATTTATAGCATAGGCTGTAAAAAGGCGATACTTGAAATGATACGCGTATAATATTTGTATTTAAATTTTGAACATGAAAATAATGTTACATAATATTTAAAAATGATAACCTTAATTGTAGTAAGCAGAAAGTGATGATCGAGGGTTATAGGTTAAATCTATTTTTTGTAGATGCATTTGGATTCCGAAAATCTGGTTTCATTTAGTCAATACATTGCTAAGGACCACCGCTTGTTTGTAATCTTTTTCCCCTCTTTTTAAATTGAAATTCATTTTTAATATGCCTTTCGATTGAATGTTTATTTTTATTTTTTCAGATTAAAATTAATTTAAAACAGCTTTTTGTATTGCGTTTATTTAAAAGTTCCTATTAGCTTTATACTTTTCCGAAAATATTTATTTTTTAATTGAACGAAAAAGTGCAAGATTTATTATTTAAATTTCGTAATAATGTCTGCTGAAATATAGGGGTGTTTAATAAATTCATAAATGTATTCATTAGTTTCATCATAGCCATCAAAGTCAACGAAGGCTTTCATTTTATTTTCAGTATGGTCTGTATGCAGCGAAGAACAATTGGCTGTAAAGTTTAATAGGTTATTATGTATACTTATAAATATGGTCCAGAGTCGCGGAGAATCGCATTCGTTTTAAATCGAAATGTTCCTTCTGCAGGCACGGACATTTATTCTTTATTATTCTTTAATACGTTCTTTTTCAGGTTTGCTTGTCCTTCGATTGGTGCGTTTTATTTAACGGGAATCATTTTATTTCGATTTTTGTCCACTTTAACTTTATTAAGAAAGTACACCGTCGGTCGATTAAAACTCAGTTTCACTAATATTAACTACTGACTTCATAACGTGCCGTTTTCCTCAAAACCGCGCATTTTGAATCAAAACATTTTTCATCTTTACATTGTGTTTGCTTTGTTCTTAAAAATAAATACCGTTAATGTTGTAATCGTTACATTGAAAAATATTTCAAAATATTTCTTCGCGTTATTTTATACAGTAGATACTGACATGTGTTTGTTTACGTGTATTCTTTAAAAACATTTTAGAAAATTTGGCCGAAAGTAATAGAATTTTTCGATACATCTCTTGTTTTTCTACATATATTTATTATGGTATATATTTTTGCTATTTACTCGTACGCATCGTTTTTGTAACTTGTGTATGTTTTATCCTACGGTTTCGGAGTTCTAGAATTACTATAATGGGATTTTATTTTATAACATATGTGTATAGTATTTTTATATGTTCTTTGAGTTAGATTATATAGATGGCGTGATCTATTTTAATATGTGAAAAGTATATTTTTTCCGGTTTTCTGAATAGCGTTGGCTTAATGTCTTTAATTAACGGGCTCAAAACAAAACAAAATTATATATATATATATATATTTATAATAGATAAGATAGATATTATATACATACACATAAACAAAAATTTTGAAAGAAATTATTTCTATTTATACGCAAATTTTTAAATAATATTTCGTAACCCTGTGATAGATCAGTCGTGATATTGCATTACAACAATACAAAGTAAGTAAAGCAACAAACTTTATCATAAGAACATAATTTTTTATATTATATGGGTGTTTCTTTCTTTTTTTATATATATAAATATGAAAAGTATAATGCCAAACACATTTAGCCGATAACTATTTCGTTAATTTTTTGTAAAAAAATTATTAAATTTAGTTATAGAACTATTTTAGTCGTTAGGTGTTAGTTTACAGTTTTCAGATAAGGATAATTTTTAAATTAGAATAGAATTAAATATATTTACTTTTGTACTATCACTGGAAGGTTCCTCACACAAGATAACTGAATAAAACCAAAAATGAGAAATTATAATCACCAGTGCAAATATAATATGTCACGTTCCTATCATTTACTACGGTTTTACGTTATTCAATTAGCTAAACCAGTTAATTTAAGTGAATACATTTTCAGTCTGTAACACGCTTAAAAATATCTTCCCTAAATAAAAATTATTGTTATTGTTTATTCAACTTATTGAATATTTTCTTTATATTCCATATTTGATGTTTCAGAAAAATAGAAACCAGAAAGAAAAAATATAGAATTATTTGTTTTTATGTATTTTACAAAAATGTAGCGAATATTATAGTTTTATTTGTACGTTGTTCGTTTTCTAGTGATTTAAATTTTTTTTATTGTTCTTAATGGTAGCAAGTTCGAATCACACCACCACCAAGAAATCGACCCGTTCTACTAATCAAGATTATGGAAGTTTTTTGATAGATGAAGAATCGTCGTCGGCAAATTCCGAATCTGATAAAAAGGACGTTACGCCAAAGGTGTAGTAATTTTATTATAATACTCGTAAATTCGGGGGGGGGGGGGGGGGAATACACGAAAAGGTATTAAAACAATTATATCTTTCCGTTAATATTTTCCATGATTTATTTTAACAAAATAAGCTCTCTTAAAAAGATTATTGTACTTTCACTGAAATATCTCGTCTATCAGGCAATTTTTTATTCTTTTAATCGCCACTGATAAACCCTTTTGCGTGACATTTTCAGTGAACAGTTTAGGTAAAATAGATTTGTTAAGTTTTTAAAATAGAACAGGTAAAATCGCGTGCATATTTATTTTCTGGCCAGAAACGGTAGCGCGAATAAATACTTGTTTACATAACGTACACAAAACTATTTTTTTAGATTATATTGACGTTTCAATCGTGTTTTAGAAAAATCATCTAAAGAAGTCAATATTATATTTATTATTATCGTATTCACTTTCGCCTGCGCTAAATATAAAATTACAGCTTGGATTATGGTACGGCTTTGAATTGTTTTAAGATCTTGTTCAGACAGGAGTAATCAATATGGCTCTAATAGCGTACTTAGTGAGTAATACAGCATTGCGATACGCGTACATATATCGGTTACGACGGTTCCTTGCAGGGCGCGTTTTAAAGTTTCCACCATTAATGTACGTTTTCAAATGCATTCAAGTGAATTAGCTAAGTATCCATTTTGCCATTATACTGGCACTATTATTCGTAAACTATTCGTACACTATACGATTGTTTTTGCTAATACGTATTAAACGCGACGTTAAATGCAATGTGTGCAAAACCATCATTAAACTAGACTTTAAACCTCGCATTAGTTGCAAACATTTCGAAACACATGTTACAAAGCATGACTTATGTTTCTCTGAATATCTGTTTCTCTTATTATTTTGTCATGTTGTCGCATTGGTGGATTCTTTTTTTTTTTTTTTTCTATTTAAAGGGGTCCATTGTGCCATACATTATGTATCCCATATTTATCCGTTTTTATATCGTCAAGTGTTTAATGATAATTTTTTGTTACAATTAACGCAATACTTTTTTGGTTTAGATACATTTCTTAATTTAGTTTTTCGGATACTTTTTAAGACGTTTTTAGGTTTCAGATTTTAATTTTTTCGTTAGTGCCCATATTTAGGTCTCATATGTTTTATGAGAAAATGATGCAATTTTATCTTATCGTAATTATTTAATGCTTCATTTTAAGTTGTTAGATTTGTTTTCTGCTTGCAAAAAGTTATCATTCATTGACGATTCTTATTTTTCATTTTTCATTAGTTTCTTCTTCGAATGTTATTACTTAATATCGATATGCAGTTGCGTAAATCATTACAATTTAAACAAATGGCAAAGAAACAAAAGTACACGAATGGAAGACAGGTTGATGGCACGTGTAACTGAAAAATTTTTAGCAATCCCGAGAAAATGTTGTAATTGAATTCAGCGTTCAAAAGTGAATACGATAATTATTGCGGAAAACTTTATTGTATTCTTTATTTTACAAATAGAAATAATTCTTTAGTATTATATTTCAGCACAAAATTGATTTAAACGGAGAATTGTATATATCGATTAAAATTTTTATTTTATTACCACAAGTACACAGTGTGCATAACGCAGATGACTAAGGTTCCTTAAAAAATAAAAAACAAAATATCCGTTCGATTCCTGTTCAAGTCATTGTTTTATGCCATACAAACACTTTTTACCGCTATTTCGTTCCGTTTAAAGTTCTGTTCATGCTTAAACTTAGTGAAACTAAAAGTAGGAAAATTAGCATGATAAAAATGGAGTTGCCCCGGCTATCGTCTAGCGTACATTGGATTACAAAATCTTTACAAGCTTCATTTGTCGTTAGTTGTAAACCTTGCGGAATATTTTTACCGCAGAATTGTTCGCAACCGCCAAAACTTTAAAGCATTTTCTAAAATCCGAAAGAAGGTACTCTAAAAAAAGTGTTTGAACAGTCCTCTTATTCTGACGTAAAGAGACCTGCAAACACTGTACTCTGCTGCATTTTTATGTATTTAGTATTTGCCATTTGGCTTTTTAACCGCTCTTTTGTTTATCTTCCTGATTATTAAACACAGACCGCTAACGCGTTGAATCGAACGTAACGTTAGCTGCAATTTCAGATATTTCGGACGAACGAATCGTTACATTTTAAAGTTCTAGTCGCCGTCTACAGTAAGTTATTCGAATTATACTCGAAGTCTGCTGTGCTACTTATGGAGAAAAGAGGCCGTAACGATTAGCGCTTTGACTGCTACCTTTGTCTCTAATGTTTATTCGTAAGTAAAGAAGGCTGCTCGGTTCGACATTATGACATACTGGGACTAACGCTGGCGGTAGCGATAATGTGTAGTTGTTATTACAAGCCATTAGTTAAAAAGGGTTATTTCTTCTTTCTCTAGCAAAACAGTTAAAACAACAGAAACCTTTTTGTATCAAATAATGACAGCCGATACCCGAATTTAATTTCATTTAAATGAAATTGATGCAGTATTTTTTAATAGATCCGTTAATTTTTGAAATTTCATGAAAACGATGTAGTCTTACTTCTTCATTTTAGCAGCATTTCACTTTGGTACAAAAATTTAAAAAATTTTCTCCAGTCTACAACAGATGTTATTTCATTTTCAATCCTCGGCGTATATGGTCGAAATTCTTTCTTTCGCAGCTTTACACAGTAGATTTGTTAATTTTCTTTATCTAAACTTATCGATTTGCTCTTAAATTTAATTTTTTAATTTTTTAAATTTAAAAAAAAAATCGGCCTCTAAATTTGTTTTTGTTTATATTTTACTGCATTTACATGTCGGGGTAATTCAACAAGTTTTTGTATTAGAGAAGTACTGAGGAAAAAACCTGAATTCGCCGCTGATATACTATACATATTCATCACGAATGTGTCGATGCAAAATAACTATTATATATCCGCTCGTAATTCTTTAATTATATCCGTGCAGCACATTGCGGTAATATTCCCAGCTCGAAACATTTGCTGAGAACTGATAGAATAACGTGTAATAGTTTTACTCTCGTGTATTGTAAAATGTCCTGTACACTTTTATCGAAAAAATAAAAACTATTTTGTTGAAGAAGGTTCTTGGTTCCAATTTGCTAAGCTAAATTTTTTGATATTAAATTTAAATTTAAAGGGAAACTGGTAAAATATACCTGTTTATTTGTTTATTCCATTTTTTTTTTTTGTTAATAAAAAAAGAAGCAAAAAGTTATCGAAAAAAATAAATAGTTTTACATAGGAAAGGGATAATTTTAAAACACTTGAAACACCATTGATAATGTTTATTCTTCAATAAATTGTATAATTTTTTTTTAAATGTTTCATTTTGAAAAGGGTCATTTAGTGACATAGAAAATGTGAACTTCTAAACATTCCTAAAGAAACCATCTTTGATAGATGACTAAACGTGGCTTAATTTATAAATAATGTAAAGTTGTGGTTATATTTGAGTTAAACTAAACTGTACGGTTAGATTATTATCCGGATATTAAAATGTAACCGAAATAATTTAAATTGCCTTTGATGATACACGATGAAGACAATATTTAAATTTAAAAATTCTCGCGAAATATATTCGGTGTCATTAATATAAGTTGAAATTAATTTAGATTAAATGTATATACATTGATTGTGTTATTTCGAGGTAATGGACTATACGTTAAAGTTTCTTAGTACACTTAATCGAATACTTTAAAAAAACCTTATGTATTACAACTACTTATAGTGGAAATAAGGATCTATTATTTCCAACAGTTGTTGACTTCAAAAGTCTACCGTCTGAAATTACTGCGTCAAATAGGCCCATTTTGAACTTTACGATTATCATTTCATACCGTAACATTTGAAATTTTTTTTTTTTAAATTTCTCCCACCTTGTACTCCTTTTTATTGAGAATATTTTATAAATTTATGATATTATTCTAGACAGTGTTGTAAGGATTTAAAAGTTTTTAGTATTTACGTACTTTAATTTGTTGAAATATGAAGATCATCATCTTACAATTGCAGAAAAATTTAAAAAAGCTGGAAAAAATTTAATTAACAGATTTTTACTTTTTGAAAATGCCAACATGTAAAAAATAGCATATTTTAATGCAGACATTTTTTTTATCCTCGAACACTAGCCATTAAAAAGAAAAAAGAAAAAAACATCGATGAAAGTGTGTGGGTTTTACCAACTCTCAAAGAACAAATCAGGAGATGCCAAATTAAAAGTTTTCACGAAGTTCTAGTTGTAGTTGCGTGAAATTAGCATGGCTTGAAATTTTTTCATACAAAACAGTTGTTTCGTGAACAGTATGATTATTCGCTACTTTGTTAAAAACGCTTCTTATTTAATTCTACATAGTTAGTTTAGATCATAAAAAATTCTCGATTAGTCACTATGTTGCCGCCATTTTAATATCTCCATTTTCAAAAAAATATCTAATCACGCTTTTAGACACAATTTAAGTGGTCGCTTTAGCTTTTCGTAAATTATTTTATATACGTTGGATTCTATCATATTCTACTATTCTGCGCGTTTAAATGACTGTTTGGATGAATGATTATCTCATATCTAAAGATAATTTCATATGAAAAAATTACCGCCCTTTTTTATGGAGTGGCGAATTAAAATATGTTTCTGCAATTAACATTACTAAAAGTGTTTTTATTAACATGAAAACATTTACTAATAAAAATAAACAACTTGAAGTGATTAAAGTTAGTATTATTCGAATATTTTAAGGCAAGGATCCGTTCGAATTTTCTATGTACGAAAGCGTATATGTTTTTATTGTGGGATTATAATCAATATATATGTATTCTCAGTTTTAGAGGGAGAAAAAACATAAATTATAAAATTGTTTGCAATACACTTTTAATTGTATCAACGGAAAATAAAAATAATGTATTATATTTTATAAAATATAATGAGCCTCTTTACTACCTGTAATATCGGAAAATTTTTAAAAGTAATACATTTTTAAATATTTTTCTAAATTGTAGTCAAGTTATCTATATTCTGCTGTACGTTATAATTAGAGTTATATAAACTTATAAAATTTATGAATAAATGTTTGTTGTTTTACCCAATTTTAAATAGAATAGCAAAAATGATAAGAGTAAACCGAAAAACCTAACCTACTGCGATTTTTGCTTGGGACTCGGTGAAACTAATAAGAAGTCCGGAATACAAGAAGAATTAGTAACTTGTGCTGATTGTGGTCGAGCCGGTGAGTATAACATATTACAGTGGTATTGAAAAGATGAAAACTAATTACCGTTTTAGGTTTAATATACACCCTGTCAAGAAAGTATCGGGAATTGTCAATTTAAATCTCCCGGGTAATAGCTAGGCAGATAATTTTTTTTTTCCAGGTTGGTACAACTGTTTTGTATTATGATGCCTATTTTTAGCGCGATCTGTCAACCAGTGTGTTTACAGCAGCTGTTAAAATCAGTCGACCTTGAAGTGTTTTGTCGAAGTTTTACAATGAGTGAAAATATTGAACAACGTACTTGTGTTAAATTCTGTGTTTCGAACGAAATTTCTTGTGCCGATACACTGAAAATGTTACAGAAGGCTTTTGGTGAATCTGCTTTATCAAAAACGCGGGTTTACGAGTGGTACAGAGCGTTCAAGGATGGTCGGGAGACGGTCGAAGACATGCCTCGCTCTGGACGGCCTTCAACGAGTGTGACCGATGATAACGTCGATAAAATCAAGGAAATCGTTGCTGAAAATTGTCATGTGAGCTTGAGAGAGATGGCTCATGGATTGGGCATGTCACACGAGAGCGTACGTACGATTGTGCACGAAAAATTGGGTATGCAACGCGTTGCGGCTCGGCTTGTTCCGAAAGACCTGAATTTCTTTCAAAAAAAGTACCGAGAACAGGTAGCTGCAGACATGCTGGATCGAGCCAATTTGGATCCTACCTTCTTGGAAAAGATAATTACTGGTGACGAGACATGGGTGTACGAGTACGACACGCTTACGAACCAGCAATCGTCCGAATGGCGGCCAATTGGCGCGCCAAAGCCGAAAAAACCTCGCCAAAGCCGATCGAAAGTGAAGATCATGTTGATTGTTTTCTTCGATATTCGAGGCGTGGTACACTATGAATATGTGCCAGCCGGACAGACAGTCACCAAAGAGTTTTACTTAAGTGTTTTGAGACGTTTGAGAGAGGCTATCCGTCGTAAACGTAACGATTTGTGGGTCGACAATTCTTGGATTCTCCATCACGATAATGCGCCGTCTCACAAAGCCATAATTGTGAATGAGTTTTTGGCCAAACACTCGGTAAATATCATCGAACAACCGCCGTATTCACCAGATTTAGCACCCTGCGACTTCTTCCTATTCTCAAAACTCAAATTTCCGCTACGGGGAATGCGCTTCGAATCGATTGATGACATCAAGACGAATGCGACGCGAGAGCTAAAGGCCATCCCGGAAACCGCCTATCAGAAGTGCTTTGCCGAGTGGAAAAAGCGTTGGCATATGTGCATCGCTTCGAATGGATGTTATTTTGAAGGTGACAAAATAAATTTGGATGAAAATTAAAAATTGTTCGTTTTATTTAACAATTCCCGATACTTTCTTGACAGGGTGTATCTTCTTTTTTGTAAGATAAAAATTTCATTAAATAACAAAATTATGTAATATTTACTTTTATAATGAAATCTATTCAAAGTAATCTCTGAAACAGAAATACAATTACAGAAAATGGTGAATCAAATAAATAGCACCGGATTAAAATATAATGTGAAAATTAATGCTAACAAAATAAAAGTAATGAAGATTACAAAAAGTGAACAAAAAAGTAAATATAAATGTGGGAACACAAATGTTAGAAGAAATGAACAAGTATAGATACTTTGGCGTTCTAATAACTAACGATGACAGAGACCTAAAAGAAATAAAAACAAGAATTGGCATGGCAGAGGAGCATTCATTAATTTAAGCAGAATGCTAGGAAACCAAAAGATGAGTCTACGTATAGACAGTATTGAAATACGCATGCGCAACATGGACGATGAACGCGGAATGTGAAAGGAAAATATCTGCTTTCGAAATGTGGTGTTGCCGAAAACTAATGAAGTCAGTACTCGTAAAAACAGGAAAAAAAGAATTTCTCATAGTTGAAAATATTGAGGAAAGGAAATAAAAATATACTGTGCTTGAAATACGACAAAATAGAGTGTTCATGCGAACGGTCCGAGGTAAAATACAGTCAAAATCGATCAGAGTAAGAAAGAAATTGGAATTGATAACGACTAATATACCAATCAACTTAACATGTACAAACCTAATGGAAATCATAATGTGTGCCAGAAATCGATGAATATACGTGACCATGATAATATTCAGATTTTTACTATTGCTTTACAACTCATTTATTATTCAATCCTGATTTTGTAGACCTTAGAATTGTCTAGACAAATTTTTTATTAAATTTTTATCGAGTACCTAGATACAGAAGGCGTATTTCAAAACGACAATCGTCTTAGCTTAGTTTTTAACGGTTGTAATATACACTATATTTTTCTTTCAAGTATATAGGCTACTTAGTTACTGTACTATTTATACAGCGGCATAAACTTAAACGCTCGCATCCGCTTCCTTTTAAGAATTTGAGTGATTTATTGGCTATACAAGATTACTATATAATTCCATCTTCACCTTTTATTTTTATTACAGTATCAAAGGATCATCATTAAATTACATAGTTATTATAGTTTGCGCTTTTTAGTCAATTACATAATTTATGACATTTGATTACAAGTTTATTTTATTGTGTAAGTTTTCTACCGTATTTTACTTACCAATGCGGTATTTTATGTTTGTCTTGATTTTAATAGGCTTTTAGAAATTATAGTTCCGCGTGCCGGATTAACCGGTCTACGTCCGGCCTCATATAACTCACATTAGTAAAACTATATATTGCGTAATTACTAAAATTATAATTTAGTTAGTATTTCATTAAACTGTAGTACATGACGTTTTCTGGGCAGGAGAAAAAATAACATTTTTGTTCAGTAAGTGAACTGTAACATATTAACTCTCGTAAAAAATGATAAACTATAGACTCATTAACATTCGCAAATAGTAGTGACCGGTTTTAACGTTTGCGAAATGTAATATTCTAAATATGTATATTTGCTCGGTTTAGTAAAATCAGTATATATTAAAATTCTTAATCTACGCTTTGTGAATGCGTTAATGAAATATTTGGCCGACTTGTAAATTTTTTGCAGCAATGTCATAAAAAGAATCTATTTTATATGATTATTTTAAATTTATCTTAATGTATTTTTTTTGTCAGTTTGTCATTTGTATTATAAGAAAACTCAGTAATTGAATACTCTTTTCCTTTTTTAAAGGCTAATTTTGAGTTCTTTTAAATTCCATTAAAAAAAAAAAAAAAAAAAAAAGTTTTTTTTCTTTAGTCCTTATCGCTATATAAGCTACAGAAAAATAAACTTAACATTCTCGAATATTAATGGTTTACTATACGAGTATTTCCAAAATTATTTAACATTAATCGTCAATGGTATTAGCCGCAAACAGCAGCAGATAGATCGTTTGTCTGCGGTGTGGCTTGTTTTGGCGAAAGGAAAGGACCAAATAGTTAAACTTTTATTATTCGCACTTTCGGCGATGCTTAAAAGAATTTTTTTCTTATTTGGTAAAATAAATTACTATATTAATACGGGGGTAACTGTGACGGCAGTTTCCGTGCAGCACTATATCCCTTCCTGCCACTAAAATTTTTAGTATTCATTTTTCTTAGATCCATTCAGGATTCGAATGGTTCTACTTACAATTAGTGTTGGGTCAAAGAAAAGAAAGAACGAAAAAAAAATTTACGTATTATAAAAAATACCGCGAGAATTTTATTAAAAGAAAAAAAGGATAAACCTCTGTCTAGTATTAAACCGTTTATTATGATCCGTCAAAAGGCAACGAACACAAAAAGTTTATCTACCGATATAGTTGCACACTAAATGAGCACTTATATGCTCCGATGCTAGGCAAGAATTTTGGATTCTATCAAATTTAGAGAGGAGAGAATTAGAGACACTGCAATATAATAAGAAGAAGCAGCTTTCAAGTTTGGAACGAATGATGGTTTTGTAAAGAATTAGGAGAAGTAATGGATCACCGCCGCCCCCGTCGCCCATACACTTAAGTAGACGTAAGGCTTTTAGGAGATTCAATATTTTAAGACAAGACTTGTAAAGATAATTAACATGTTCTTGGAAAGAGAGTCAACTGTTTAGAAAGGAACCAAGCTAGCACATGGAGTTAACAATAGGAATGTTGAAGGAAATAATGTTTACTAGAGCGCGGCTATACGGCGGAGGGCGAAAACAATAGAAGACTCGGAAGGGGAAAGAGAAAGGAAGATATTAGAGAGGGAAATAATGAGAACAGAAAGAAAGCTATTTATCTCTTCGTCGACAGAAGATAGATCGCCTGAGATGGAATAAATAACAATATCATTTGCAAAAAGGCGAGGGGAAGAACATTAAAAAGAGTAGGATTAAGACAGGAGCCCTGGGGGAGACCGCGATAATTGCGCCGGACTGTCGAAGACAAAGGAACAAAAAGAAAAAACGTTCTATTCTGGAAAATGTTAAGAATAATGATTGAGAGAAATGAGCTTAGTACCCAGGGAGAGGGGTGAACATAATCGAACGCAGATGTGTTGTCGACGAAGGTGGCATAAATGTCAGAAAGGAAAGAGCTGGTACAGTCGATCAGACCATGACCAGGACGAAAGAATACTACTTTAAATAGAGTAAAGGGAAATTCTATATTTCATATCCATACGTTCTTGTTTTTTATTTGGAAATTTTTCGTGTCATAAATTTTCGGTGCTTAATTATTATTAATATATATTCTTTTAAATTTGATTATATTGCTTCTATGTTTAATTCAGTTCATAATATTACACATTGTTATTTTCGTTAGTTACCACGTCCTGTCTGATTTGATATACATTTTTTTTTTTAATCTATTTATTTTAAGCAATTTTTCCGCTATAATTTATTTTTTAATGCTTCCTTTTAAAGAACTACCATGTAGATTGTAAACACGTTACTTCAATTTCAGGTCATCCGTCATGTTTACAGTTTACGCCTACCATGGCTGCTTCCGTTAGAACGTATAACTGGCAATGTATAGAATGTAAATGTTGTTCATTCTGCGGTACTTCCGATAATGATGTAAGTATATTTATGAATTTGATACAGATTTATTCATGCAATTGTAACAAACACGCTGTCTATAAAATTTACTCAACGAAATGGCGATAAAACTGAAATGTAAAACACAGCATTTGCAAACTTAAAACAACTGTAGAATCCCCCCCCCCCCCCTCCAAAAAAATACCAATAAACAGGGTTCAAAGTTATCGTTTAGGTTTTGTCCTATTCCAGATCGAGTTTCGTTCAGTCATGGCGAGTTTTCAAATAGTTTTTATTTTTTTTATTTTTCATATTTATTTTTATTTATGTATGGGTGTGTGTGCACGTCAGTGTATATTTAAAGTAAAATAATTATTGCATCGCGAATGATTACTAATTTCATTATAAAATAATTAATATTTATCATTGGTAGATATTCGGTGTCGAATTTTAAAAAATAAATACCAAAATCAAGTCTATTTTCTCCCCTTAAAAAAAAAAAACACCTGCTTGATTCAGTTTTTGTTTTTATAAAAAATCATAATTCCAACTGAACAAAATAAAAAAATATTTAACAGTGAAAATTTTAACCGAAGCTATATCATCAGTACCTAAAAGTTAACAAAAATCAATTTGAATTCTGGATTTCATTTTAAGTTTTATTACACCAGCTTCAGTAACGAAGGTCTGTTCTTAAAATTTATAAACGATTTTTAATTTCTTTCCGGCGTATGAAATTTATTATAACTGTCGCATTTTTTGTATTTACTTCAGATTTCAAAAGTCGGGGTAATTTATTATTGTAAGCAGTTTATATTTGTCAAATACATTTATCGATTGGTATGATGAAAAAATGTTACAGAAAGAAAAGAAACAAAAAAATAAAAAAATGCTTATAATTTCAATTTGTTAAAAAAAATCGCGCAATCTGTAAACAAGAAATATGTATAAATATATTATAAAGGTTTCTCATGGTTGTAATAAGAAAATTATTTTTATAAGTAGTTGAGAAATCAAAAGTAAAAAAATCTGATCTGAGCAACAATGACTTCCCCTTGTACAACTATTAAACGTTAAAACGAGTGAGTAATAAATAAATGTTATGATAATCCCGAATTAAAAAAGTTTAGACACTCTACGGATGGCCATTTTTGAGTTGTGAGAAAAATTCCACGGAAGCCTCCAAGGGAAGTGTTCCTTTGGCCCAGCCGAGGAAAACATAGATATTTAAATGTTTGGAAAGTATTGTATCGATTTTATTCTTTAATCTGTAGATTTACGAGGAGCCAGTATGAATAAAATTTTCTTTTTAATATAATTTCTGTTGAAATATAATTAATGTCTAAAAGCGGTTATCGCACGATTAATTATTTGTTTATAAATGCAGTGTAAAGCATCAAAAATTTAGTTTTAAAAGCAGAAATTAAAGCGAGTAAATAGTCAGCAACTGAGTTATTTAAAAGTATTGCAATTGTCTCAGCAATAAAATTTGATACCCAAATGCGCTGTATGTAACATGAAAAAATGTTTGATAAAATAAAAAATTGATCATAACTTTTACACGATTAAATACGCTATAATTAAATCTACCGTCAAAATTTACAGAATTTTAATAAATCACAATTTGCTATTTTAGGACCAACTGTTGTTTTGCGATAGTTGCGACCGTGGTTATCATATATATTGTTTGTCGCCGCCGCTGTCCGCACCTCCAGAAGGGTCTTGGAGTTGCAAGTTGTGTGCCAAGGATTACGAAGATGAAGAATAGTTTCCAGTTTTGAGCCAGATGAGTATTACATTGTTTAAGTACTTCTCTCTTACGAAATTTACAATAGCGTTTTTCTAACCAAGTCGAACAAAATATATTTCCATATTATAAGTATTTTTATTCATTAGGTTTTTTATGTTTTATATTAAAAAGTAAGCTTGTACTATTCAGTTTGTGTTCTAATAATGAAAAGCCTTTGTGCTAAAGTTAACAAAATGTTTAAATTATTTCCGAAGTTGTTATATGAAGAGTAACTGTTCTTTGTAAACGGGTATGTGTAAATTTTAGGTATCAACGAAATAAGTTAAAAATGTGACGCGCAGATTTAAATTAAATTTGTTGCTTGAAGTGCTTATTAATATTTTCTTTAAAAAAACGCAAACAAAACAAAAAAAAAAACAACAACAAGAAAAGTAGCTGTCTGAAAATGATTATTTGGTGTTGATTAAATTCAAATAATACATGTGTTGCACTGTTTGTGTTTTATACATTTTATAAGTAATTTTTTGTACAATTAATAATTAGTTTTACGAATTTATTTCTAAGATTTCTTCAAAATTAATTTCTGTATTTAAAACAGAGATTAAATCTCTTTTTCTTTAAATTTCGCCGTGTATATTTTTAATTGTGATTTATTCTTTGTAATGTATACAAATTTTCTGTTAAATTTGTACTTTTTTTCTTCCCTAATTATATTCGGATGAACGATCAGTCTAATTTATTCGTTCGTAATATACTTACATGAATATATTTGTGGTTTATTGTAGTTCGTATGTGTGCTGACTCTTTTTCTTGCATTATATCTGTAAATTCGGACAATCCATTTTTTTTAAATTTTTCGGTAAAAAACGTTTTCCTATAATTTAGTCTAGTTTTTGTCAACATTATTTACTTTTTCCCTTCTTGATATCTTCAGCATTTTTTAAAAATATACATTTTTTTTAAAAATTTTAATACCCAATAAGGAGTTATTTTAATAATTAAAAAACCTATAAGGCTTTAAAAACTAGTTTTTAATTGAAAAATGATATAAAAAAAAATATCGAAATTTCAATATATCGTGAGAAAAGAAATTAATGTTGCGGTAGGAAGAAAAGTATTCTTAAAAAAGTTACAAGATAAATGGTAAAAAATATAGAAAGAATACAGCTAACTAAAATATGACAACGTCCGTATAATATAATAAAAAGGTAAAACGTAAAAATTGGAAAGATGTGAAGAATTTAGTACCAAAGTATGTAGTATGAACACGTTTAAGAAACGAAATTAAAAAAAAAATTCAACACAAGAAAATAAAATTAAACTACAGATTTAAATATTAAACAAAGACAAATCTAATGCTAAATAAAGAAACTTGTCATCGATATCACGATAATAATTAATATTTTACCAAAAGTTAATACTGAATGTTCAATCGATTTAAAATTAAATGTGATGATACGGTTGAAGAAAGGTACTCTAGAGGTATAAGATAACAATGCAAGAATGTAAAACATTTATAAAACTTTCTTATGTTGTAAAAAAAAACAAAGTAAAGCAAAATGTTCAATTGTTTATTAAAAATCTTAACACGATTAACTTTAAAATATAAACACTTAGTTTAGAATTTGTTAATTTGTATTAGAATTTTTAATCACTGCGAACGTATTTTCTTCAGATATTTCCTGAAATTAAATATAAGTTTTTAATTGTACTATTAAAGTGGTGTACATAACTGTAATATTAAATAATTTTTTAATTATTTAAAGTAAAATTTATCATTATTTAGATTTTTTCGATGAAACTACTACATATTTAATACTAGTTATGTTGTTATTCGACATTTGAAAACTGTTATTAAATATTTTTTATCGAAATAGTCTTGTATTTTTTCATATATCAGTGCGGAACGAAAATTGGCTTGAATGGCGGTAAAGCCTGATGTAGTTTGGTGCACACCCTTGTATTAAGCAAAAGCAACTAACTTCCTGTTTACCGTCCAGGTCATTATAATATCTGCTTCATACTTTCCATCAGTTGAAACGTTTCGTTTTTTGTTTAACTATTCTATATTTTATGATTTTTCAGAGCTACATGGGAAGAATTCTAAACTATTTTTTATATGTATGATAAAATTATGTCCGGAAGTTAGAAACAAGCAATTCTGTCAAAAGAAATTATTTATTGTAACTATTATTAATCATCTCAAGCTCCGTTAATAACATTGTATCTGGTGTATATTTTGTGGAAAGAGGCTTGAACCCCTATAAAGTCTCCTTCTACATTTACCACAGTCCATATGGAAATACAGACTACGTAGTAGGAATCAAGTATCTGCAATGACGCTGCTGCATTCTATTTGCTGATATTTCATATGAAAAAAATTGAAATACTTTAAATAAATTTCTGCCCTGCGTATAGAGAGCAGTAGGAAGGAATTAAAACCGGTGGTTGCAAAAACAGGGATCAACTGCAATCATTCCGAAGACCGTATTACAACAAATGACGTATAATCGAAGTTCTTGCCTATTTTCTTATCTCACTCTAGATTGTCCTGTACGTTGCGTCTTTTAATTTCGTGTGTTGCTTAAATTTTCAGATTCGTTTCGACAGTTGCTTTTTATGCATTTTGGATTTTACGTGAAAAATGAATATCTCGCTATTTATTTTTTAGAACTAGAAATTTTTAGAAAAAGGAAAGTCGTTTTTTTTATTAATTTTTTATTGTCAGTTATATATTCTGTTTTTTAAAACTGAACGATGTTAAGTAAAAGATTAAGTTTTATTTTTAAAAGAATTAAAATTTGTTATATTGAATGTAACCTGTAGCCAAAATTAACATTTGGTTGGGGCCAGTGCACTGGTGGCCTAAAGGGCATGACGATCGTAGTTCTTCAATAAGTTTTTTACGACAAAAAATGTTTAATAAGCCGACAACTTTACAAATATTACTACTTGTTTTACTGTTAGTTAATCTTAAAGTTTAATATTCAAATGACTGACTTTATAATTTTTATATGCTCTACACACTGGTGGTTCTTAACCCGAGGTCCGCAAAAAATCAAAACGATGCAAAGTTTACACAAGCTTATCTATAACCACTGTTGAGATGGAGCTATATGTGTATGAAAAAATAGCGTTATAAATTATACACAACGATAGGAGTAGTTTTTGTCGGAAGTATGTGTTCCTACGCATATAACAGTTGAAAGTGTTATGTGCGGATGATGCGCTTACATGTCATTTGAAGCATGGTGGGGATGAGCCGTGTAGCATAAATGTCATATTGTATTTCTAGTGCAAGCCACATCGAGGTTTTTGGACGGATACATCGTTTGTTTTTAAACGTATTCAGCACATTTTGATTCGTTTAAGAAACGCGGCTAAGCCTTGCGTCTATATGAGATTCACAGTCGTTAAACGACTATCAAAATACACATGTAATCGTGCCAGTAGCTTGATCGAGTAAGCATTTGATTATGCTATTTCGAATACATCACATACATGGTTTGTTACTTTCTTTTGTATATTCTCTTTACGTTCCGGACGAGTAGATTAGTAAAGAAGCCAAAATACACGCGTAATAAAAATATTTTAACTTGGATAACTACAAAATAGTAAATAAATTACACTTAAGAATTTCGTAATAATTTGAATTATTCCATTCAACAAAGGATCGGCTTGTGCTGCGTTTTTCAGCTTTAAATTAAAATGAGTACTGATGGAGCAGTCAGAAACTAACCAGAAACGGCGTATGAGCATTAGAAATGTTCGCTGCAAATTATTTTTAAATCGCTAACTAAATATTGGCTGTTTGCAGAAACTTTCAAGTCGATCCCGGACAGTTTACAAATCGTCAAAGTGTAATCTGATTGTAATCTGATCATTTTGTGATTTTTAATTTGAAACTTACGCAATCCAGCTAAACTATAGACAAACTACCAATACACCGTATATAAAGATCCATGTTAAGGTTATCATATAAAAGAACGATAAAAACGTTAAGCTCACAATCGTACATTACGCCGACCCAATATTGATATTATTTTGGTAAACGAATTATTAATTATTAAGTGTACTAGGTGTAATATTTTTTTATTTTTTAGATAAAAGCTAAATTATTTTGCACGCCACAATTTATTTTAGGAACATGCGAAGTAAGAATTTTATTTTTGGATAAAATATTAAATGTAAACTTTCTTTTTATAACGCAAATGTTTATACAATAGTTAAAATTTACTTCTAATTCTAGGTAACTTTTTCAAAAAAAAAATTGTTATTATTGATGGTGATTTTGAAAATAAAGCTTTTCTTTAGGACAGGGTATTACTTTAATACTAAGACCGTTACGACGAGGCTTGTATAAAAAGTACCGTGACCAAGCTGATTCATTACTAATAATAAATTTTAAAAAGGATACGAAATGATTGCGAAAACGTTTAAAGATGAAAATAGAATATTTTAACCAGGCAAAACGTATTTTTATTTCTTGCTACTTTTAACTGTCATTTGCAATAATGCTTACATAAGATTAATTTCTTGTCGGAAATTATTTCAGAATTCTGTTTTTTTGTTTTGTTTTGTTTTAATTTAATTGCTTATTTTTAACTTCAGTGAATCTATATAAATAAAAATGAATAGCCGAAATGTATGTACGCGCGTAACTTCCGAACGACTGCACCAAATTGGATAATTTTTTTTTTTTTATTGTGTTCGTTATTGTCAGGACAAGGTTTGTGTAAAAGAAAATTTTGAGGAAATTCACTGGAAAAGTCGGAAAATTATGATGCGACCAGCGGTACAGAAACACACACGGGACGAATAAAAAAATAATTTTTATAAAATTGTGTAAATAAAACGATTACCCCGTGATAAAAATATAAATTAAACGTAAAAATTTAGATAAAATGATTACTATGGTAAATAATAAACTGCAGATAACATTTCATTAATTTCTGACATGAGTCGTTCTGTTACTTCACTTTTTGCGTTACTGAAATCGCCAAACCTCCATGACATAATCGCACTCCTAGCCTAATTACTGTACTCATTGTGGGGAGTTAAAAAAAACAGTAGTGTTCTCTGTTATTTTTTACAGAGAGTGCAACGGGATTTTTAATATCTGCTACCAGGAATGTTATTTATGTTCAAATTTGAAATTTTTACTCAACTACTGTAGTTTACTGTTTTGTTGAATAAACGACGCCGTCTGAATAACTGGGACCCTTCAAAATGATGGCTGTCAGTGCTGTTTAGTTGAGCGAAACTTTTTGTTACATCATGACAGATAGGTTACAGAAAGGTCGATAATCTTCAGCTAAACGTGAAACGTGAAGACTAATTTTTTATTAGACGGTGATAAACATGTTTCCCCCAGAAGAGAGAAAGAATCTTCACATAAATATAATTCCAGAAAAAACATAAACTTTTAATAATTTCCAAGTACAAATTTAAACGAGTATTAATACGCAGGCGAAGCCGCGGGTAACAGGAAGCAAGACTGGAAACTGTATTTTTAATAAGTGTTACCGGGAATGTTATTTATACTCAAATTTGAAATCCTTACTCAACTATTGTGGTTTGCTGTTGTAGTAATTAATTCATTTTAATGAAATAGGTCAGAAGATAGAAGTGAAGAAGATGTTCTTTTAAATGTGTAATTATGGAAGATCATCGTGCGAATAACTCAGCCTCTTCAAAATGATGGCTGTGTGCGCTGTTTAGTTGAGCGGAACTTTTTATTAGATCACGACGGACAAATTACAGAAAGATCGATAATCATCAGCTAAATGTGAAACGTAAAGACCAATTTTTTATTAGACGGCGTTAAACATGTTTCCCAAAGAGAAGAGAATCTTTACACACATACAATTCCAGATAGAACAAAAACATTTTTATGAATTTCCAAATACAGATTTAAACGGGTATTAATTCACGGGCAAAGCCGTAGGTAATAGATAGTTTTTAATAAATAATAAAATAGTTATTTAACCAAAGTGCGCCAAAAAATATATTCTACGTAATTAAATTAAATTAAATAAAATTAATTATACCGTAACATCTGAATTATCAGGAATAATGAAATATTTTAAAAAGAAAATTCAAAATTATGTGATTACAATTATAAATCTGATTTACAAATACTAATTTGACATTTTACATGTTTACGAAAAAGTCACTGACTAGTTTCGAATCATGGTAGAAAAGATCAATGATCGGTCGAAAATTATTCGCGAACAAAGTCTGTTGTTAATCTTTTCTCTTTTTTTTTTTTTTTTTTTTTTTTTTTGTCAGTTACGACTAATTAAAATCGTAACTAATTTTCATGCTGTTTTGAGCATGTTACTGGTTTTTATTAATTACTAAACAATTTTCAGTAAACATCATACGTACACTTCATTTTATGCTCTACAACTAAAACATCGGTTGTTCGCACGCTTATTATTTACCAAGTATTTCTGATTATTAGCTATAGCGGGAATTATAAAAAAATAATCTCGAGCGATACATTTGATTTCGTTTCAAAACTAAATTAATTTTTTTATAGTACAAGTCGCTTTTTGCTTATTGTCACCGTAAAATTAGTTCTTTCGTAATTTCCCGAAGGTGCAAAAATTATCACAATCATCTTAAAAATCGAAGTTGGAATTTTTACGGTATATTTATATTGGCTGACGTATGGAGATCAAAAAAAGGACGTTACAGATAAATATTAGCATTTACGCGGTTTTCCGGGTTTTTTTATGGCACGTTTAAGTTTAAACAAAACCGATATGCTATTGTTTATATCATTAATGTGGGATTGTGGCCGTTAAATTTTTTTCTTATATTAATAATGCAAGAGAAAGCGGAGGAAAAAGTAATTTAGTTATTTTGTAAAAAAAAATAGTTATGATAACGGAACACTGAGTATAATGTCAGTCGATATTTTTTGGCACAGAGTACTCGAGCTGCGATATCGAAAAAGCATTCGGCTACCAATGTTTTAGCTATTTAAAAAAAAAAAAAAAATCCGATATTGTTAATTTACTCGCTGATTGTATGTTTTTGTAGTCAGTTCGAATGCTGAATTCGAAAATTTTGTCTTTAAATTGTTGAGCTTGAAGAATATAAGAAACTAAAAATTCGTTTGTAAGATACGGGTGCAAATGTGCAATGCGTTCCCGGGGTATACATAGAATTTTGACGAATATAGTCGAAAGTTAATGTAGCTTTTATCGGTCTTATTTCTTTTCTTGTCTATAGGGTTATTTATTTATTTCATCTTGTTCATTACCCGTTGCAGCGAAGAATTTGAAATGTGTTTTTCCTATTCCTCATTGAACGAAGAAATTGTAGTTTTTATTTAAATTTTAGAACAATTTTTTATTTTTCATAATCATTGTTTAATGTTTTCACTTATTTTGAAATTGTATAAACGTGACAAATGCAATTCGCCTTTATTCGATGTTTAATTAAATTTTTGTATACTAAAATACAGGGTGATTATAATTAAAATTCAAATTCCAAAACGCTATAAAAAAGGAATCATTGATCAGAATGACGTCAAATTTGAACGGAATATTATTGAAGAAGGAGGAAAGCAAATGGCGTAAGAAAAAAAATAGTTCCATTTTTTTTTTTTTTTTGGTCTGGCCTTTAATTTTAGCAACAGATTGCGCTGTAAATATTATAATTTAAAAGGGTTCGTCTACAAATGACAAATGAATCGTAAAACAACGGCTAAGGTGTAAGTTAAACGTTAAACTAACTGTACTGTTCAGTGTGCATGTCTGTTAAAGGTGTAAGGGTCATATCACATCGGATGGGAAAAATCGGTTTATAATTATCTTGAGACCAAAAACCGCACAAAAAGCATCAGTCAAATCGGTTTTTAAATTTCGTGAGACCGGCGCAAAAAATGTTCAATATGCTGTCCACTGTTTTCTGCAACTAGTTGAAATCGAGAAACAGCATGTTTCACAGCTGATCGAAGTGTCTTCGAGGTCACGTTCAGAATGTGTATGCCCAATGCGTGCCTAAGTTTGCAATTGGAGCCCTGAACACATCTTTCAGATAGCCCCACAGCCAGAAGTCACACAGATTAAGATCAGGTGATTGGAACGGCCAGGCTGTAGGGAAATGACGACTGATAATTCTAGCATTTTCGAAATGCCATTTCAGTAGCTGCTTCACTGAATTTGTAATGTGCGGAGGAGCGCCATCTTGCATAAAAATGATCCCATCCACACATCCACGCTGTTGAAGAGCTGGAATGACGTGGTTGCGCAAAAGGCACTCATAGCGCTTACCAGTGACGGTACAGGTAACAGGGCCGAAAGCATCCGTCTCCTCGAAAAAATATGGCCCTATGATAAATAATGCTGTAAACCCGCACTACACAGTGACCTTTGCAGAATAAATCGGTACTGGTAACGCAATCTGTTGCTGCAATTAGACGCGGCCCCCGCCCCCACCCCAAGGAACTATTTTTTTTCTTATGTCGTCTGATTTCCCCCTTCTTTAATAATATTCTGTTCAAATTTGACATCATTCTAATCAGTAGTTCTTTTTTATAGCGTTTTGAAACTTGAACTTTAATTATAATCACCCTGTATATACATTTTTTCCCCACTGTACTGGCACAAAATATCAAAAAATAGTGTTCTCTTTATTATATAAAATTTCATAATTCCTAGCAAATTCAGTTAATTTTCCCCATAAATTAAATTAAACAAATAACTAATCCTTACTTCCTTACTAATATTATAAATGCGAAAGTAACTCTGTCTGTCTGTTACCTTTTCACGCTTGAACCGCTGAACCGATTTATATGAAATTTGGTATGGAAATAGTTTGAGGTCAAGGAAAGAACATAGAATAGTTTTTATTCTGGAAATAACCCCATACGGGGGTGAAAATGGGAGTGAAAGTTTGTATGGAAGTATAACATTACTGAACTTCGTTTTACTTCTATTTTTTTCTTTATTATTTACTTTTATGTAATTATTTTTGTTTATTTACATTTATAGTAGTAAAATTTTCATTCAAAATATTTTTTTAAACAACGTTTTTCAGACAGAATTGGCCTGATGTTAAATCCGGTGATGCTTTAGGACGCGTTTACACTGTCCATGTTACTAATATGGAATGTTTTTGCCTGAGAATACTTTTACATTTCAATGACTCAAGAAATACAAAAATCAGGAATTTCCGACATTTCGAGAGGCATGCGAGGCAAGAGGACTGTTGGAAAATGACAATCACTGAGATTTGACACTGGAAGAAGCTACACAATGTAGATCAGCAGGCAAGGCGAGAGAGCTATTTTCTATCTTAATAGCAACATGTGGACTTTCTAATCCTCAACAACTATGGGAAAAATACAAAAATTACATGACGGATGATATTCTACATAGATTACAAGAGCATATTTCTAATGTTACATACAATGATTTAATTTACAATGAGGGACTAACAAAGATTGAAAATCAAGTGATAATTATTACTGGAAAAGATTTATCATATTTTGGGATGAACAGACCCCAAAGAACCGGAGTAATTAGCAATGATTTAATAAGAGAACTAAACTACGACGCAACTTCTTTACAACAACAAATAACTGAGTCTGTTCCACGATTAAATCCAGAACAAAGATTAGTTTTTGATAATGTTGTTCAGATAATCGAAAATGGCGAAGGTGGTTTATTTTCTTTGGACGCACCCGGAGGTACCGGTAAAACATTTCTTTTAAATTTACTTTTAGCCCAAGTCCGGAAAGATAGAGGTGTTGCTGTTGCCGTAGCCTCCTCTGGAATAGCTGCGACGCTACTCATTGGTGATCGAACGGCACATTCAGTTCTTAAACTGCCCTTGAATTTAGCTCATAAGGAAATGCCGGTTTGTGATATTACCAAAAATAGCGAGCGTGGGCGAATGTTGCAACAATGTAAGTTGTTGGTTTGGGATGAATTGTACTATGTCCCACAAAAGAGCAGTCGAAGCTTTAGATCGGACTATTAAAGATATTAAGAGCAACCAAAGTATTATGGGAGGAATGGTAGTACTTTTAGCTGGTGATTTTAGACAAACTCTACCGGTGATTACTAGAGGTACACAGGCAGATGAAATAAATGCATGTTTGAAAGCGTCTACATTATGGATGCATGTAAAAAAATTTTGTCTGACTACAAACATGCGAGTACAGCTGCATTGTGATACACAATCGGGGCAATATGCGGCTGCTCTTCTGAAAATCGGAGAAGATCGTGTGCCCACAGATAATAACGGTATGATTACTTTGAAAAGTGAATTCTGTAATATTGTCCAAAACACAGATAATTTAAAAAACAACGTTTATTCCGATCTGAAAAATAATATGCAGAATAGAGAATGGCTATGTGAAAGAGCAATTTTAGCACCGACAAATGAAATTGTGGGACAGATAAATGGACAAATATTGTCAGATGTGGAAGGTGATGTTGTCGAATATCTGTCTGTAGACAATGTCATGGACACTGAGCAAGTGACGTCGTACCCTGTGGAGTTTCTCAACTCTTTAGAACTGTCAGGGGTACCTTCCCATAAGTTGAGACTGAAAGTTGGTGTCCCAATCCTTTTAATGAGAAATCTTGCCGCACCAAGACTCTGTAACGGCACACGGTTACAAATTACACACTTGGGACGGAATATTGTAAGAGCAATTATTATGACTGGAATAGTAAAGGGAGAAGATGTATTAATTCCCCGTATTCCAATAATCCCAACCGATTTGCCATTCAAGTTCAAAAGAGTCCAATTTCTCCTAAAAACAGCATTCGCGATGACAATAAATAAAGCTCAAGGACAAACACTGAAAGTAGCAGGTGTACATTTAGAAAAAGACTGTTTTTCCCATGGGCAACTGTATGTGGCGTGCTCACGTGTCTGGAGCCCACAAAATCTTCATGTTTTTGCAAAGGACAGTAAAACCAAAAACGTTGTTTACAAAAATGCATTGAGCCATCCATTTGAAATAAATATATCGAATAGTAAATGAATATACACTGGCAGGACAACGTCTGAAAAAGTTTGTTTAAAAAAATATTTTGAATGAAAATTTTTACTATAAATGTAAATAAACAAAAATAATTACATAAAAGTAAATAATAAAGAAAAAAAAATAGAAGTAAATACCGTTTTATTTTTATTATTTTTTTTCAATACATAATGAAAAATAATAATAATAATAATAATAAAAAAAAACCTATAGTTATGATTTAATAATAAAACCTCTTTCATTCATATTTGTATTGACGTCGAAACAGCTTACTTGAAATAATAATTCTCCGCGGACAACGTCGCGGGTAAATAGCTAGTAATATATAAATTAAAGTGAGTGAGAAATAAATAACATAAGCTAGAGTAAATAGAGTAGTAATTTGAGTAACACAAAGCACAGTTAAATATTTAAGCTTTCAAATTTTTGTAATAAGAAATATCGATCTGTTCTTTAAAAAACCCGCTCGCCCATCGACCTATGCGAAGAATTATTTTTCCCCGCTCACCTCTTTCGACTATTTCGATAATAGTTCTCGTTATAATGGACAGCGTTGTATTTGAATGTACCGCAGTCGATTTTCAAAGAATATATTCTATATTTCACATTCGTTGCTGCAACGTACCTAAATGAGGCAACAAAATTCACGCGAATTATCTTTCGACGATATTTGCAATCTTTTAAAATATCCAATTATTAATTAAAATTTCAAAAGCGTATTTCATCTTTTCTTTTCTTAAGACGATTAGTTTACGAAGGTAAAAATTTATATAGCTTTTTTTTTTTTAATACTCAGAATTGGCTTTGCTGAATAATGGTAGACGGTATAACATAGGACAGGTCTGCAAAGTGCGTCCCAAAAGTTTCCGGACTGAGTTTATAAAATCGGTACAGAATAGTGAAATTAACAAAACACGTACGATGTAGTAAAATGCTAAATAAACATGAATGTCACAGAAGGAAGCCGATAAATTTGTAGAATACGGAAAAGTTCGTATTTCGAAAAATTATGAAAAAATGTCACATATCAACTGCTGTCCACTGAACCTAATGTGTACTTTCTACTTACGGTGCGCCGATATTAAAACTCTGTAAATTTTCTGACAAAGAAAATTCACCTGCAATTAAGGAACAATACCTTGGGCCATTCGTATTAAGAACTGGCAGCTTCAATAATCACATTCCGAGATTGAAAAATTTTAAAAGGGATGCGGCCGCGTTGTTTTTTTTTTTTGTTTTTGTAGAATATTATACAAACGTAGGTTAAAGGGAAAAAAAATTTACAATTTCTAGTAGGATTAAAGATCGATATATTTCCCGTTATTACTTGATTGGTTCCAATTTTACTGTATGCGAAATTTTTAATTTTACGATTCTATTAATAGGTCGCATGTCACAAAACTATAATAAAATCGTATTTTTTAATAACAATTTTACCCGCGATATTTATAAAAAAATATTCGTTGTTCCGTAATATGGTTTGATCAACTAAATTTTAACTGTGGAACTATAAAACTACATATTGCAACAATAATCTACCAGAACGTAAACATTAATTACAGAAATCACGCAATAATAAAAGCGCAGTGCTGAGGAAATTCACCAAAAGAATCAACAAAAGCCCAGATTCGTGCAAGTGCTTTACCGAATCGTCAACTGAAAAATTTTGAAAAATCTTTTCTACGCCTTTTTTCACTGCAAATATTAGTTAGTAGATGAACTTTAATGAAAGAACCGCTCAATAAACATTTTCGACTGCCTATCGCGCCAAGCTTTTGCGAAAGTATAATTGTTTAACTTTTTTTATTTTTGGAAGCCCGTATTTTGTCTTATTTTCATTTTAGATGAAACTGTTTGAGTGTTTTTCATCGAAATGATCTTACAGAACACGCAATGGTATATTCGAAAGGTTCACAGTTTTCCTATACTGGTGGTAGAACAATACACCCTGTCAAGAAAGTATCGGGAATTGTTAAATAAAACGAACAATTTTTAATTTTCATCCAAATTTATTTTGTCACCTTCAAAATAACATCCATTCGAAGCGATGCACATATGCCAACGCTTTTTCCACTCGGCAAAGCACTTCTGATAGGCGGTTTCCGGGATGGCCTTTAGCTCTCGCGTCGCATTCGTCTTGATGTCATCAATCGATTCGAAGCGCATTCCCCGTAGCGGAAATTTGAGTTTTGAGAATAGGAAGAAGTCGCAGGGTGCTAAATCTGGTGAATACGGCGGTTGTTCGATGATATTTACCGAGTGTTTGGCCAAAAACTCATTCACAATTATGGCTTTGTGAGACGGCGCATTATCGTGATGGAGAATCCAAGAATTGTCGACCCACAAATCGTTACGTTTACGACGGATAGCCTCTCTCAAACGTCTCAAAACACTTAAGTAAAACTCTTTGGTGACTGTCTGTCCGGCTGGCACATATTCATAGTGTACCACGCCTCGAATATCGAAGAAAACAATCAACATGATCTTCACTTTCGATCGGCTTTGGCGAGGTTTTTTCGGCTTTGGCGCGCCAATTGGCCGCCATTCGGACGATTGCTGGTTCGTAAGCGTGTCGTACTCGTACACCCATGTCTCGTCACCAGTAATTATCTTTTCCAAGAAGGTAGGATCCAAATTGGCTCGATCCAGCATGTCTGCAGCTACCTGTTCTCGGTACTTTTTTTGAAAGAAATTCAGGTCTTTCGGAACAAGCCGAGCCGCAACGCGTTGCATACCCAATTTTTCGTGCACAATCGTACGTACGCTCTCGTGTGACATGCCCAATCCATGAGCCATCTCTCTCAAGCTCACATGACAATTTTCAGCAACGATTTCCTTGATTTTATCGACGTTATCATCGGTCACACTCGTTGAAGGCCGTCCAGAGCGAGGCATGTCTTCGACCGTCTCCCGACCATCCTTGAACGCTCTGTACCACTTGTAAACCCGCGTTTTTGATAAAGCAGATTCACCAAAAGCCTTCTGTAACATTTTCAGTGTATCGGCACAAGAAATTTCGTTCGAAACACAGAATTTAACACAAGTACGTTGTTCAATATTTTCACTCATTGTAAAACTTCGACAAAACACTTCAAGGTCGACTGATTTTAACAGCTGCTGTAAACACACTGGTTGACAGATCGCGCTAAAAATAGGCATCATAATACAAAACAGTTGTACCAACCTGGAAAAAAAAAATTATCTGCCTAGCTATTACCCGGGAGATTTAAATTGACAATTCCCGATACTTTCTTGACAGGGTGTACCTAATGATGGTACAAAACAAATTTGATATTTGTAAACACGATAGAAAGGCTGATCAAGCGATTCAAAGAAATATTTTTATCAATGAGTGCTACGTCGTGGGTGAAACGGAAATTTGTTTTTATAAGAATGAAATAAAAGAGTAGCGAAACGTGTGTATATGTTGCTATTAAATTATACCGTTTTAAATTTGAATGAAAAAAAAAAATTAATTGAAGAATGTTTTTTGAAGTTTGTTGATTTTAGCAGGAAAACAAACTAAATTAGCTTCTTGTCAAGCAGTGAAAAGTCAAGTGAACTTTGGGGCAAGCAGTGTATACATCCATTCTCGGGTATAACGCGCTGGCGATACATTTGTGCCGTCGCGGTTTAACTTTTTGTAACGTAAATTCAGCTGGGGGCTGAACTAAAGTTATAACATCGTTTCTTTTCGTATTATACAAAAACGCCGCACAATTTTTGGTAGCAGCCGTTAACTGTTAGGATAAATTTAAAAATGAATTTGGGTGTAGGAATGATTCATGATGTTTAATGCATGTTGGGCTGCTCGAATCGACCCAGTTGAGGGATTTTTAAGTGGCCTTGCTCAGGGGAGGGGGAATATATATATATTTATTTATTTAAAACCTTCAGCTCATTAAACCTAAGTGTTGGAACTAGTAAGAATATACGGGTACGGAATCACAAAGTACCTTCAGACTTTCGAAAATGTATATTTCGATGGTGTCGATAAAAGCTGCAGTGTACTGTTAATGAAAAAAACACTATTCTTCAAGCTAAAAATCCTAAATTGACGTTGAAGTTTAGAATCTTACGAGCCTTTTATCTGATCTAATGTCAATTTCAAACCATTTTTGAGAATGTAAAAATGCCACAGGTGATCTAAATGTAATATCATCCTCGTTACCTTCTATTCGAAAAAGAAAACGCGAGAAACTATTTTTCGATATCAGAAGTAACAAGGAAATCCAGGTGCCACAGGTAAAGAAGAAGTAAACCTGAAATGAAGAATACCTTTCTCTGATAATTTTTCATTCAGTTATTGCCGGAATTGCCGCGACGTAAAGGTACTTTCCTGTTTGTGGTTTTTTTTTATCCAATATGCGCATAAGTCTCAGAATTTTTTGCAAATTACCGTTGACTGCGGCATTTGCTGAACGGTCGTTTAACGTTTTGGCAAGAATACAAAATGTTCGAGATCGCGCCAAACCTAAAAACTAAATAGAACAGAGCTACATTATATTTAGAAGCGGAACTTTACGCAAATTAATAGAATTTAATGGCATTATAAAATAATTTGTTGTAAAAAAAAAAAGAAAAAAAGCAAAAAGAGCTCGTACTTTTTAAAAGTTAGCACTTTTGATAATTTATTGTATTATAATACTTCTTCTGTTGACTTTAATTTTTTTTTTATTAATCTGTTTTTATTAGAAATAAAAGCTATGCCGATAGTGTAAAATCTTTTTTTTTTTTTTATTTTATTTTTGTTGTATAATCAATGGTTTATTCGAAGCGCGGATCCAGAAGGACATTTGGAGGGGGGATTATAGAAACGAGATTTTGGGGATGGGGAAATTATATAATTACGTAAAATCTTCTACGGTAAGCAGTAGATTTGCGAAATACCCCTTGATTCATAAAGAAAATTAAATAGCGACCTTTATAGAAATTTAAAAATGTTTTAAAAATACATAATTATTACAATTTGTAATTTAACTTTTGTCTTATATTTAGGAGTGAAAAATAAAACGAAATTATAAAATTCTAACTAAAACGGTAGTTTCGAAATAGTAAGAAAGATAGTATTTTTATTAGACACTACTTCTTTTTTATTTTTGTTAGTAATCCGATTTGAATTCTCTTTGTTCGTGAGGAAGTTTAAATATATATATATATTTCTCATTGAACTATTTTTAATTAAAATTACAAAATAAAAATTAAAAATAAATAAAAACGGCAAAAGATCGATGACCGTTGTGTTTAAAATAAAATAAAAACAGAACATTAATAGTTTTACTAGAAAACAGTATTAAATATTAATTATTAAAATCCGTAGGTAAAAATTCATACAAATCTTTTATAGCATAAATTAAGTTTCTCTGTTATAACAAATTTTTTCATAAAGGCTTTGGTTCTTTTGGGGAAGAAATGTCGCCTAACCCCCTTTTCCCCCGTCGATCCGTCACTGTTTATTCAAATAAAATGTCTGAGGTCGAAACAACATTTTAACGAATTATTTAAAAATCATATCATATTGCGGAAAGAAAGGACGACGCGTTTTTTTGTTATTGAAATTTTAATTTGTCGAAGGAAAGAGTACCCACCAACCCTTGTTCCAGATTTTTCCTTCGCGACCATGAACAAGAGAGGTGAGATAATGTTTAATCGCAAATTTTCCGATTCCGAATTGTAATTAGTAGCATGATAACAGACTTGGGCTAACTATGAATAAAAACAATTGTGGGAACTTCAAGCGAAATTTTCTACAACTGTTATTTGCTTCCCTGCAATAAGCATTTTGCACGAGTTCACCAAATAGTTTTTTCTCTGGTAATTAGGACGGAAAAAATTCGATAAATCCTTTGTCTCGTAATATTTTCTAGATCTAGTTCTACCCTAAAAAGGATTTATTACTTTATTCGCTATGTTTCTGTCTTAATAATTTTAAATCGCGCGTACTGTATAAATTTCATAAATCGCCTCGGCGATGCAGGTAATAGCAAAAGTATATCGAAGTTTACGGTGACGAGGTATATAGTTGGTGCTGTTCCTTGTTCCGGCATTCTTCGACCGGAGGACTGTTCACTTGTTATAAAATTATCACTTACCGATATCGATGGATAAAACAGTCACGCGAAAGGAGCGTAATTTTTAAATAGGGTATGAGCTTAATCGAGTTTAAGGGTAGCAGAGCAGGAGCCAAAAATAAACATCGATAATAGCGGTGAAGTGCGTTAATTATAATTCGCGAAGGAAGAATGATCTGTATGGTCGTTGAAAGAAGCAGAGCGAACTTGTTTACACAGCAGCAACAGAAGTGGCTGTTGTGTGCGCGATATGGAAAAAATTGAAAGGGTTCATCTTCCGCTTTGTTGTTCAACAATGGCGCCGTTATCAATCACTAATTAGAACAACCGGACTTGTAGCGAACGGACGAAGCAACAAACTGATTGAAATGAAACCCCACACCAGAACGGCGGGATGTGATTTTGTAATCGTTAATCATCATCCCTGAATACCGCACCCTTAAAATAACTTGGTTAGAGAGTTACCATTCGTTTGATGTATTCCCGAATTGGAAAGGCTTCTTTTCTCCTACTTTCAGTTTCCCGTTGTTACATTAGCATCTGCATTTTTAGTTGTTTTATTTTTTTTTTTTTTAATTAGAAGATTTTTATTATAGAATTATTATTTTGCACTTTTTCACAAATTTTAAAATAATTTATCTAATGTTAAACCGAGTTCGATGAGTGAGGATAGGTTAGATTATATGGTTTGCACACGCTGAAAGTACTTCGATTACTCGTATAAACATTTGAGCAAATACGTGCTCGCTTAACTAACGACAGTGGAAATTATAGCTTTTTTATTTTTTGTAATTGCACGATTGCAAAAAGTAGCGCGTAAAAAAGAATTCGTAAATAAATGGTTTGAAAGCGAACAATACGTATACAAAGTTATGTATGAATGAAAGAAACGAAAAAAAAAAAATATATATATATATATATATATCATAGGCGTACCCGGGCCAGTTTTCCGGGAGGGGTCGATCTATTTAAAAAAAAAAAACACTTGACAGAAAAAAGGATTTTACGTAGTAATTATATTTTATTAATAAATCTCTTGTACAATAGTTCTAATAGGGATTAGGATTACTTCTGTTCGTTTTCATTTTGAGAATAATTTACACTAATACATAGTTAGTTGTACTGTCAGGAAATCCCGGTACCAAGACATCTTAAGAGTGTAAAGTGATAATACAGCAACGTAAAAATCCACTTCGGAAGGGGTTTGAACCCCCAAATCCTCTCCCATAACGCTTATGATATATATATGTAAGTTAACGAAGTGTATTAATAATTGTTACAAACTCCAAAAATTGTATTCAGGAAAGGAGGAATAGCTACAAAATAGAGCTGTAGTAAAATAAAGAAATATCTTCGATTGTTGTTATTTTTTGTTTTTAAGCGAAATTTTAGAACTTCCATGAGATCAGCGGCGTTGCCAGAATTTTTTTTCGGACCGAGTCCTTATGCATTGCAGATAAAATGAATAGTAAAAATATGAATATAAAATACAGCGCGGTAATTTTAAGTCTGTCATGTAGCTATTATTGTCGCTTGTCGGCGTGTAGGATTTCCTTCAAACTTCTTTTCAAATCGCGTTAATAACGAAAATCATTTTTTTCTTTACTTACATTCTGGGAAAATTATTTTATGAGAATGCTTCGAAAAATGGGAATGGTTTTAGTTGATTCTTCGTAAGGAATAAAAATATATTGAAACATATTTATAACGTTATAAGTTACAAAAATTTAAGAAATCAGGAATTTCGAAATCCCGATATTGAAATAAGTAAATTATTAAAATCAAAAACAACTCTAAAAGATCGGAATTAGTAAAAATTGCGAATTTACAAACTCGTGAATTTCATAAAATATTTGCTACCAACTACTGAATGATGTGCACACTAAGAAGGTTCGCTACGACATAAATTCTTTCGAACGCGGAATGAAAATGATCACTCCATAAATTGCTAAATCGTGTTGTCATTTTTTTTTCTCACGGACATTTCACGAGTCATATAAAAAGTAGACTATACGCGCCGATACATACTCTAACAGAGGAGCCAATGACAATATTCTCTTGATTATATAAAGGAGCTAAGGTCTTAATGAATATGACAAACAAGTAGCCAAAGGCAGAGAAATATTTGCCGAACTGTGTACGATTCATAATGATGGCGCGTTTACCGATAATACTTTCGTAATTCGAAAAAGTATCGTTTATTTTTTATTTCGGACAGGTCTAGGCCCTCAAGACTCTGTCCTTGGCTGCGCCACTGATTTAGCGAAGGAACGAAATTCGAAGCACCTGGAAGAGATAGCGAAGGAACTAGCACGTAGAATATGGAATATTGCTCTGTAAGTCGAGTTGGGCCCCTGGGACTCTCCCCGGGATTACGCCACTGCATTGAGTATCCTTTTGCGATATCGTCAGAGTGTACACTGGAATTGTATATATAAAAAAAAGTAAAAAGCATAATAAATCCCATACCGGTGACATGGCGTTGGGGATTGTTATGAAAAAGTAAAAATCAGTATACTTTTATTTCCCATTATATAAATCTACAATAATAAAACTTAAATGAAATTTAGCGGGCATCGCTTCTCCATTACATTGTTTTCTTCGTTATGTTAGTCTATTACAGAACAACCGCGTTAGTACCTCTTCGATAGCAGTCACAATGGCTCGAGCAATGAAATATACAATACATTTTGTTAATGAATATAAAAAGAGAAAGTGGGACTGGGGTCTAAACATGTAACAAGGTTGAAGGATGGCAGGTGGACATTTTGTGTATAAAACTAGTATGCAGTAGGGAGAAAAAGAAGCGGTAGACAAGTCTTACGATGGAATGACGGAATAATAAAATTGTCATAAAATCGAATCTATGCGAGAATTGCTCAGGACCGTAAGGAATGGACGAGGGTAGGCTTTTGCTCAAATTTAATTTGGATAAATTTAAAATGAAATGCATCTGCATTATTGTATGTAAGCTTATAAATAAATTAAATCATACCGATTGAGAATACGCTTATCGTTAAGGCCGCCGATTCAAATCACCGAAATGGTGTGAACGTATTTTCTGAAAGTAATAGGTTCCCCATGAACTTTTCATGACATGACCAATAATGCCAAGTTATCAACTTCGTTACGCACTGTTATGAACTTCGAAAAAGTCTGTCTTTTTACCAGAACCAGCGTTGTGTATCATCGAGTAGTCGTGAATTTTTCACCAAGTGTATACGTTATTTATCTTCCTGATTGAATTCCCCTAATGCCGAACGAACTTCGTTGAATGCTAATTATTTTACGTCATCGAACCTTAATCATCGCGTTCCTTAAGAGCTTGCTCGGTTCTTACTAGCAGTACGACATGCACTAACACGATACTTATCGTTTGATTGTCTATTATCGATTAAAAACGGCATCTTATCGGACGCCGATATTGATATATATATATATATACGTTCGTAACTACGTGTATGTACATTCAGGGCTGTTTCTGGTAAATAGTGCTCATTCTTTAGACTAACTTATCGATATTTAATTTTTGTATCGAAAATTTCATTTGCCTTGGTGAAGGAGATGCGATTTCTCTTTTTTGGCTTCGAAGTGCTCGCGAACATACTTTCGTGCCGAAATATCATAGAGTCGCACTCGGAACTGGTTTGTACTTGCAGGTACCCAATAATTTTCACCTCATCTTTATTATTCTCAAACAATGATGATCAATTTGTCTCCTTTTTTTGACCGAGTTTTATTCATCATCAGCTCGACTTCCATAAGATCGCCTTGATCGACATCGAACAATTCTGCATCAAACAAATCCCTCGTACGTAAGGTAACGCTCTAATTTCAATTGATACCGAAATTTGCGTCTATCGTTGATCGTCCAATTGGAATTTTTGCTAGGAATAACCTCGACGAGTTATTTTATGGCGATAAAAATTAAAATAAATGTATACCTTAACATCATTTTTGTCTGATAATACCGTTATGTATTTGAAAACATTCATGAACATTAGGATTAAATAGTGGACATAAAGTGTAAAAAGCTTCCTTCAAACATTATATCTGTAGCATAACTATACTTCCTCTGTTTTTTTTTTGTTTTTTTTTTTTTTATCGTCCATTCTGACAAATTCGGCGTTTTTTGAGTTCTATTCGTCGTTTCTGACATTTTTGTGATGCTATCGACTCAACCTGTTGGAGGTTTGTCTAAATCGTAAAATCGTCCTGGTCAGTTTGGATTGGGACTGTTCTGTAAGAGAGTCTTCTTGCACGTAGGCAACTACGTTCCGACTTTAATGTAGTGTACAATTGTATCGAAATGTCACGTACCGGGAACAGTTGTCGCGGTAAAATTTCGCGCCATTACGCAGTCCAAACGAGTTTGATGTATCGTTGCAATGCCGGTCGTCTGATTGCTTCAAGACTACAAATTGTTCTAATTCTTCCCCGGTGCTTATTCGAATTCTAATATGGCTTCGTCGATCATTACGCAATCGTTCGGCGGCTGAAATTTGCTGCATAGAATGCAATCAATTATTCCGTCATAAGTTAACGGATTATTCGCATTATCGGTGTCGGCGTAATTGCTAATTTTTGTAGGTAGCTACACCGCCAGCTCAATTGCGTGATCTATTCGCTAAAACAATTCGAAATTTTTTCAAGTTCTACAACTGCATGCACGCATCTTAACCGTTATCAATCGAAACAGAAGCGGCGACACCATTCTAAAATGAAGTTTTCGTTCCACCGACAATTTCTGCTCATATCTGGATACTTAAGTGTTCTATAGAGTATCCTTAGCATTTTCGTGTTCTTACCACTCGTCTACAGCGTTATTTTGGTGAAATAATCAAATCGCGTTTGCCGTTTTTGCAACTTTTCAATCTCACGGCCGAAAGATGAATTACGCTCATCCTTGTTATCGATTTCGCTAAAATTTGTCGTTCTTTTAACGAATAACTCCAATTCCCGAATTTGCAAATTATTGCGAGCCATTTAAGCTAACAGACACAAGACATAATTTCCATGTTGAAAATTTAAAAAAATTTATTACGGTTAAATGTAATAATTTTAAATTTAGATTTATAATTTAATGGTTTTTTAACATAAAAGAATGTAGTCGAAGAAAAAACAGGATGATAATAAAAATTTTCAGCAAAAAACGAAAGATTTTTTATTTTATTTTTTCAACATAATCTATTATGAAATTTTTAGTGCATATTTTCGTTCATATTCGTGCATATTTTGAGGTTTTTTAGTGCATATAAATCCGAATTCAACGGCTATCGACCTATAGCACTATTAAACTGTATTGGTAAAGTATTTGAAAAAGTAATTAACGTAAAATTACTTAACGTAATTGAAACTAAACAAATCTTAAGTAATAACCAGTTCGGGTTTAGACGCGCGCGTTCATCAGAAATGGCTGTTAGAAAACTTTATGATATTATTCAATTAGCGAAAAACCAAAAATTTATTTACTGTCGTAATTACTTTTGATGTAAAAGGCGCATTTAATAATTGTAAACATTCGACAATAATCGAAATTTTAAAATCTCATAAAGTCAGTCCTGATTTAATTAAAGTAATTTACGATTATCTAACAAACAGAACTGCGGTGATCAAAACCGAAAGTTTTACTATCGAACGCAGTATATCATGCGGAGTGCCTCAGGGTTCGGTCCTCGGATCAACACTCTGGAACGTATTATACTCATATATTCATAAACAGATGGAAATATTTTGTTCGCGATATAACTACAATGCAGAATTTATCAGCTTTGCTGACGCTTTATGCTCCGTCATTAAACTAAAAAACGCAACGGAAGCTGACAACGTTAGAGTTATCTGTAAAACCTTGGAAAAGCTTTTTCATCACTGTGGTCTCGAATTTTCAATTGAAAAGACAAAAATGATGGTTACTGGTAACAAGAAAACCACGGAAGTGATTAACAAACTTAGCATACTTAACTTGTTATATGAGAAACCTATTCCAATTGTAAAAAAATTTAAATACCTCGGAGTAATAATAGATCATAGATTTAAATTTAATAAACATGTAAACTACATAACAGATAAGGCGAACAAAATCTTTTATATGCTATTAAAAATTCAGCCTAACTTGGGTGGTGTTAACTATAACAACAGAGTGATAATGTATAATGGTGTTATTCGTGCGATCTTTAATTACTGTTCAAGTATTTATATCACAAATATCTCTGTTTCTGATATGAATAAAATTTTAAAAATTCAGAGGAAGCTTCTTCTGAGTGTAGGCTCGTTATACAGAACGGTGTCGATTGCTGCGGCTCCCGTTGTCACTGGAATCCTTCCGGCTGACTTGAGCATGCACCATGCTGCCTTATTAGCAGAATACAAAATGTTCCAAATATCACTTACCACTTCTTATAGATCGCTACAACTTTTTAACAACAATTTTAACGTAAACTTACAATATGATAATTTTCCAAACATTAATAATTTTAATAAATACATGAAAGTAATTATTTTAAATATTTGGCAAGAAAGGTGGAATAATCAAAATAATGGCAGACTAACGTACAGATTTTTATATGATATAAATGTAAGATTTAGGCTAAAGAAATTACTAAGAATTAATTTTTTTATAAGTCAAGCGTTAACGGGACATAGCAGTTTCGGTACTTACTTGGAACAATTTAAAATTACACCTTCTGACATTTGTCATTTCTGTCAACTTGGTGTTCCGGATACAGTCAGTCATTTTCTATTTGAATGCCTCTTCACTAAGGAAGAACGTTTGAAATGTAATTTAAATGGTCTGTATCAATAATCGAATTATTATAAATAATGTTAACGGATTAAACGTATCGAACTGTTGTGCATTCGTAAATTATTGTAATCTCGCTTTGAGGAAACGCATTACTATATAAAATATACCTAACGTTAAGTCGATTATATATTACGAATACCGTGACTAAGCCAATAGGCATCGCGGTCGTATATAAAAAAAAATAAATAAATAAATAAAAATAAAAATAATAAGGCACTATAATTCCATTAAAAATATAATAGAAGAAAGAGGAAAACCAAGAGCATCTATATTGGCATATCATCGGTTGGATATAAATAAATATCGAGAACTTGGAAGAATGGCTATCGACAGGACACAATGGCTGCAGCGACATTGCCTTTAGTGAACAAAAAAACCAAAAAAGAACCCGTATTTAATGCAACTAAAATCGTTGTTAATGTAGAACGATAAGAATACTCGTGCGTTAATATTTCACTACGAATATCGATTTTTTTCTTCTTTCGGCCACTTTGCAACGGTAGTCGGACATATTTATAATTGTATTGAAAGTTTCTTGGGCCACTTTGAACCGAGCCAGAAGACTTAGGTCTAGGTTGTTTTTGTGTGCAACTATAAATCAGCGTCAGCGCAGATCGCGTTCTACGTTACACATGCCACGATACGTTACACATATGTAGATGTAATGTGCAGAGGAGAAGCAGCGGCAGATATGTGTGCGTCACGCTAATATTGTTTCAAGTGTAGACGGTCGTCGCGATGTTTATATCACGATAACAGCTAGCAATCTCTACAATGCCCGGATACAGCTTTTGAATTAGCGCGTATAATTTTCGATATTTTCCATTTCACTACAACAACGGTCGTCTAGCGGTGCAACGGCATAGAGCGAGAAGAGATGGATCCGATGATTTCGGAGTCGGCTCAGAGAATTCACAGCGGGCAGTCTGTTTTATTTATTTTCATATAACATTTCCTCCCTTTTTACTACCAGCAGTCTACATTTCCAACTTCGTTCAACCATTAACAATAATAATTCCAACCACCTGGCTCAAATAATTTCTACGGACAGAGACCGACCCTCCTATATAATGGAATAAGGTCAATAATACAATACAGAGTCATAATCTTCTTCGTGACTTTAATCATTTGCAATTTTCCACATCTGTCGTTTACTGAGAAATGAGCCTTTTTTTGGCCTTTTCTTCCTTTTTAAATTACCCCGTTGTTCTAATTAGACGCACTTTCGCCTAAACTTGATCTAACCGGCTACTGTTAATATTCTAACGGGTTGACCCCAGTTCAAGTGCGGCAGTAACCGGCAAATTCCGATTGAAAATGTTTATTGAAAAGAAGCAAATATCAGACGGGCAGTGTGAAGGTTACAAACGGTAGTACGCCTATGTAAATCGCTTATTTTATTACAACCACGGCTTTCGGTACTGCGTCCAGGTCTGCATAGAACTCCGTTGCCTCCGTAGAGTTTTTTTTTTTTTTTGGTGGGGGGGATTACACGAATACTACAAATGTGTATAAAAACGAAAAAACGATTAGGTAAACCTTTTAGATCACAGACGCGCACCGGACTTTTGCTGTATGTTTTATGCGTTTCAAGGAATTTCAACAGCAGCCGTTAATGAATCCCCCCGTTCGGAACACGTAATCCACGTATTAACGAAAATTCAGAATTCGTATTATATTTATAAGTAGATAAACACCTTAAAATGGAGAGAGATTTTTGTGCTTGAGATTAGAAACGTGAAGAGACCCGTGTGAGGCCCTTAAGTTTCGAGCCTAGAAATGTAGCTGGGAATACGAATGGAAAGCGAAAAAACTGTTTAGTAAAAATCAGAGTTTCGATGTAACAAATAACTCTCGCGGAATTTCGAAGCATGATCGCGTTATTTTCATTCCACGAATGTAGTCTAGTTGGAGAACGGATTTTTGCGGATAGAGGAGAGCGAAAACTTGTTGAGGGCGGGAAAAATCGATCGACTCCGAAAAAATATCGAACAAAAGGGAATAATTGAAATGGAGATAATGTGAAGCGGGATTGGAGAATAAAAAAGGCAAAGAGCAGTCGAAATTGACAGGCGTGTAGTAACTGTTTATTAACCGGATGGGAGTGCAGTGGCTGCTCGGATATCAGTTAAAGCTTACGACGCGATAGATCGAGAATTATACAAAGTTTTTAACATTGATGGTTCTGAACTTTCAATTTTAGCGCGAAAGATGATTATCATAGATTGCTTTTTTGAAATTCCTTTACATTTATTATCGGGTCGGCGAGTTATTTTACACGGTCGGTCGGTTCTCATATTGTCGCCGTATTGACTGCAGAATATTGAATTACTCTAATTCCGTCCGCTGTATCCGTAAATTCCAAGTTCTATAAAGTCTAAATAGCGCAGATTGTGATTTAAAATTGCTCAGCATTAAGATTCGCAACATATGATTTACAGTTAAAAGCTTTCCGCAGAAGTTACGGAAAATTTAACGCTTACTCGTGAGAGCACATATTCTCATACACACACACACACACACATCCATTCAGGGACCACTTTGGTGTCTGATGCAGGTTAAACGTTTGCAGACAAACGAGACAGTGAAAATCCAGCATAAACATTTCCTTTTGTTAGTGATTTTTCCCTTTTGCAGTGTATCCGTACGAATGAAATAAACTAGAGAGCGGGTTGATGTGTGCCATTCGACGGTCTCTATCGTCAATATGTTTGCTGGACACTTTGTAGTGGTCCCAAGTTAGCGACGAATAATTACACGTTTGGGAATAGGATGCATCGAAAAGAACAGTACTTGACGTTATTGTATGCATAGAACATTAATGCCCCTAACCGCGTGGGAATTCATTTTGAAAAGGCTTGCTGCGCTAACTGAATTAAACAATGTAATCTGCAGCAACGTGTGTCGTTCCAGTTCGATCATGACTAATCTCATATTTTTATTCTTTTTCCTTCCCAGTCCTAAATATTCGTTTATGCAAAACTACTGTGCAAGTTAGATATATGATAACAGTTCGACGATTTCATCAATCGAAATAAGTTTTGTAAGTTCAGCAAGATGAGTCAAGTTTCTTTTGAGTCTTGCATTATTTAGCTTTTAAAAACTATTCATGCTGTATTTCTCAAAATCGGCTGATTTTTTACGAGCAAAAGAATTTTTCGGTACCAATATCAGCCAACAATAATGTAAAAGCTAAAGTGTTTTTGATTTCAACAAGATTGCTATGCACAATAAATATTGCACCCCCCCCCCAAAAAAAAAATTTGGGTGCGTCTGTACTGGGGAACAGGGCCGTTGATTTAACGTGAAACGCCTGTATCGGTTTAAGTATTTATATATATAAATATACATAAATAAATATATATAAATGAATATATATATATATATATATATATAAAAATATGTATAAATACATGCGGTGAAAAATAATAGCGTTGCGTGATTTCGTTTCACGAACAATTTTAAAGACGTTTTACGTTAAAAAAAAATATATATTGGTAGCAAAGAGAAAAATTAAAACCGTATGCGTTATATTCGCAAAATATTTCATATTGTTACTCGGAAGAGTATAAATAAATTGGTTACCGCTAACGTTTGATGATCAATTTCGTTTTTATTTTTTAGATTAATCGCAACTTTAACCGTTCTTTCTAAACTTAAAATTACATTCTTTTACGTTCATTAACCTGCATTGCCACTAAGGACTACCATTCCTACTATTGTTACTGTTGATTTTGTTGCTTCTATTCTTAAAATTACTGTTAATTTTTTTACCATATTTATAATTATTAAGATTCATTTATTTTTTCCCCTTTGTATGGAAAACAGAAGACTTTATATTGAGAATTTGAATAAACCAAACAGCGACGATGTTGAATTTTACCATTATTTAGTTTTCTTGAGAAATGAAAATTAGAAAAGTGCCTATGATCATCATCTTTGGGATAATCTTCATCACTGTTATTTAACTGCTGTATGGGGCCGTTTTGAACTACTTTATAACGCTGAGAATTCGTTATGGGAAACGCCCACATTCTCGGATCTGAATTAACAAATGTTTTTTTAACTACATCACTGATGACGCTGCTAACTGACGGAGAACCTATCTCAATCTGTTCCTCATGATCGTGAATTATATTGCTCAACGTCAACACAGAGATTTTAGCATCAGACTCTAATTGGCTAGAGTTTAATCCTATCTCTATTTCCGCCTTTTTTTTTTTTTTTTTTTTTTTTTTTTTTGGTTGCAATTTGCATTACGTTTAAGGACCCTACCACGCTCTAAGCTCTGTAGCTTGTCGCCGTGATCCTAAAAAATAACACATGCCTCCCTTCTTTATTAGTAAATATAATTACTTATGCTTAAATGAATTCGGAGACATATTACTAGTTACTACTAACGATTTGTCTTATTTAGATATTCCATGTATCCCGTTTTCATAATGGTGATGATTATCTTAACCTTTTATTATTGCTATTGCATAAAATATTATCTAAACTTAACCTGAAACTTCTTTTACAACAAAGAATAAAAAGTACAACATTTTCCTAGTATAATCCTTATATGCTTTCATAACCTTATACATCCACATATCTGACATATATACTATTATCAATACTTAATATATACTCAATAGTAAGAACATGATTGTTTTATTAACTTATTCATAAGCTATCTTTTTATTTGGCTGTAGTTGTTTAATATCTTCTGGTAATGTGTTTAGTAGTTTACACAGTATATTTATTTTAATATTTTTCTCGTGTTTGTTTAAGTTATTGAGTTAACGGGTTTTATAATGACGTAATTTTCTGATATTATAAGTTGGTGGATTTCTTTTTTCTATTTCGATTTCCTTGTTTAACCATTCCCTTATAACCAAGTAGTGTAGATATGATTTGGGATTCCGAATATTATATTTTATTAACAGGTTCCTATCGGCATATTTACATTCCGTATTATTTCTCATTAAGATAGTCAAGCATTTTTTTTTAAGGTAGTTAATATGTTTCATATTAGTTTTATTTGCTTTCCCCCGAGCTATTGTTGCATAATTTAAATGTAATTGGCATAGTGCATTATGTATTAATAATTTAGTTTTTTTGGACGATACACACTTTTTTAGTTTATATAACAGCGGAATTGTTTTCCGAATCTTAATGCTCAGGTCATTTACATGGTCCCTGTAATTAAGGTGATCATCTACTTTTACTCCCAAATATTTATAATTGTTTACAATTTCAATAATGTTACTCTGACAGGTGTTAATATTTTCTATATGTATGCAATTTGAAGCGTGACATTTTATATTAATTTTGTATAGCGGAGAGTGGTTATTTGATGTTTTTTTTTTAATAAAAAACAAGGAGGGGGAATAAGATTGGGCTCGTCAACCAAGGACCTTCACCCGGTTATTTGATTTGATCCATAATAGTTTGGTTTTTTCTGCATTTATTTAGAGTCCTTTGTCATGTAACCATAAATTCAAGTTGTTTAAATCGTTTTGAAGTTGCCTCTCCGCATTAGCGATGTTTTTGTCTGCAGTTACCAACATCATGTCATCTGCGTATACAAATATTTTACCATATTTTATTGATTTTTTTATGTTCTTCGCGTATATTAAAAAAAAAATAATGGGGCCAGAACTGTACCTTGGGGAGCGCCACATTTTAAGGTAAGTGCTTGACTATACGTATTTCCTATCCTAACTATACTACTTCTGTTACATACGTAAACTGCGAGCCAATTGATGAGGGGTTTACCTTCGATACCTATACTCTTACATTCATTTATTAATGTATAATGTCCTACTAAATCAAAAACTTTTGATAGATCGATGAATAAGGCTAAACAATGCTTCCATGAAGCTAAGTTGGCATACATGACATCGGAGAAATCGCTTAATAACCTAAACGTATTATCTTTTTGGAACCCGTACTGAAAGGAGGGTATGATATTGTTTATTTTAACGTATCTTTGTAACTGTTTAGCTACGTGTTTTTCCATAATTTTCTCAATTACCGATTGTTTAGCTATGGGTGTGTAATTCCCATACTCTGTGAATTTACCTTTTTTATAAATCGGTCTTATTTCCGATCTTTTAAGTTCCTTTGGTACGGCTGCCGTGTGAATGGTGTCATTGATTATTTTCGTGATGTATGGGGCTATTTTATAAATGTCTTTTGTTCTTACTTTATCTAAACCTGGTCCTTTCTTTGGATTTAATTTATCTATTATATCTAATACCGGATCGTTACTGATTTTGAGAAGATTGAAGTTGCATGCTGGCTTATTTATATTCCCAGTATTCCCTTTAAATGATTCCTTACTACACACATGTAGGTTATCATATAACATGCAGTGTTATTAAAGTAGTTTACAAAGTTATCAGTTAGTTGTTTCAAATCATGATTCTTAAAGTGTTTTAGTTTTTTAAACAGTTCTTGCGCAGATGAAAACTTATTATTGTTCTGAATTAATTCGGCTATTTTATCCAGAGATATACTCTCTTTAAGCGTTTTTTGGTGGTTTTCAATACATTGTTTTGCTCCTAACTCCGCCGATACAGTATTTATCCAAATGAAAGCGGTCTACTCTGTTATTAACGATCACTCCACGAAGATACGAATCACTAAACTGACTAACAAAATAACTGAAGGGCTAGTAATAAAAAATGACGATGATGGATAACTTCACCCTCCAATGGAACATTAATGGCTTACAAAATAATTTGGTAGAACTTCAACAATTAATTGCATTTAAACGACCAACTATAATCTGCCTTCAAGAAACTCACCTTCGACCTAAGCAGCGCCCGGTGCTGAAAAACTACCAGTCATTCCGATACGATCATATTACAGGATTACACGCTTCAGGAGGTGTGGCAACTTTCATCCACGAATCAGTACCAATTGTAAAGGAATTACGGATAAATACCGCAATCCAGAATATAACAGTCCTGGCTCATTTTGACAAAACAACTCCCTTCCGACAACTTACTATTTGTAATATCTATCTGCCCCCGGACGCGGAACCGTCATACCAAGAAGTAAACATGCTAGTATCTCAGCTCCCGGAACCATTTATCCTTGTCGGTGATATGAATGCGCACAGCCCGCGCTGGGGATCTGGTAAAACGAATAGAAAAGGAAAAATATTCGAAAAGTTGCTAAATGAAAATATACAGGTATTAGCGCTAAACAATAACCAGCCAACTAGATTTAACTCTTTCAAAGGAACACTATCAGCCATAGATTTAACACTATCGTCAAAAGAGATCTTTCCGAAATTTAGTTGGTCAACCCACTCGGACTTATGCCACAGCGACCATTTTCCAATTTTCCTTCAAATACATAGGGGAAATATGGAAGTTATGGCCAACAAACCACAGCGTTGGATAACGGAAAAAGCAGATTGGAGTAAGTACCAAGACCTGTGTAGATTACCCTTCAGTACCAATCTGGACGATATAGACAGAGCACTAGATATTTTCAATAACCACATAATCGGAGCGGCAGAGAAATCTATCCCAAAATCATCTCCGGTAGTAAAAATCCGCAATGTTCCCTGGTGGAATCACAACATAAAAATAGCTATTAAAAACCGCAACAGAGCGCTGAAGACATTTCGTGACACCAGGCAAATTTCGGACTTAATCAACTTTCGCCAATGCCGCGCACAAGCTCGTCTAATCGTTAAACAAAGTAAAAAGAAAAGCTGGGAGGAATTTATCTCCGAAACTAATGAGAACTCCAGTATTCCTCAGATCTGTCGGAAAATTAACATCCTCAACAGAGCTAAAAGAACTCCGCCTACTATATCATTGAAAGAGTCATCAGGGCTCACTCAAGAGCCGGAAGAGGTAGCCAATATCTTTGGGAAATTTTTTGCTGAAATGTCGTCAAACGGAAGTTATGACAAGCGATTCTTGACTTATAAAATAAAAAAAGAGCGGAACTCATTGCTTTTTGAGTCGGATAACCACGAGGATTATAATACGCCATTCACAGAAAAGGAACTGAATGAGGCGATCAGCAAACTGGTTAAAAACTCTGCGCCGGGTCCGGACGGAATTTCGCCCCTATTCCTCAAAAATCTACCCATAAAAATGTTAAATCACCTACTAAATATTTTTAATAAAATCTGGATGGATAACTGTTACCCCCGGCTGTGGAGCAAGGCTGTAATCATTCCCGTTTTGAAACCGAACAAAGATCGTACTGAACCATCGGCTTATAGGCCAATCTCACTTACCTGCGCTACAGGCAAACTAATGGAAAAACTGGTGGCGCGTCGATTATTATGGCACTTAGAACAAAAGGAACTCATCCCTGAAAATCAGACAGGTTTCCGGAAGTATAGAAGTACCTTCACTCAACTGTACAATCTGAATCAGGAAATACTAAGCGCTTTCGAAGATAACCAATACCTTTTATCAATATTTTTTGATATTCAAAAAGCGTATGATACAGCGTGGAGATACAAAATTATTCAACTATTCATAAAGGTGGGATTGAAGGGCCGAATAGTCCAATTTACAAACAACTTTCTCTCAAACCGTACGATCAAAGTCCGAATAGGAAGTAAACTTTCACGAGACTTTACCATGGAAAATGGAGTGCCTCAAGGCAGCGTACTAAGTGTGTACTGTTTTTTGATCCTAATAAATACGATTATTGAACATATTCCATCTCCCATCTCAACCAGATTGTTTGCGGATGATGTAAACATTACTCTTCGGACGACAGATCTTCTGTACGCTCAAAACCTGTTGCAGAAATCCCTGGATAACCTTCAGGAGTGGAGCATGACAACGGGGTTACAGTTTTCTCCGCAGAAAACCAAGTACATGGTGTTTACAAAAAAACGTAACCAAAGCATGCTAAACCTGACAATTAATAATTCAGTTTTACAGCATACAACTGAATATAAATTTTTGGGATTGGTTTTCGACACAAAATTGACTTGGCGTAACCATATTTTTGCACTTAAACAAGTATGCCAACCAATACTCAACATCATGAAAATGATGAGTAACAGGACCTTTGGACCAAGAAGTTCAAGCCTACTTCGCATATATAAGGCCCTCATTCGTTCGAGACTCGATTACGGTTCAATTATCTACTCGTCCGCCAGTAACCGATTACTGAATATATTGGATATGATACAGAACGCTGGACTGAGGATTGCATTAAAGGCTTTCCCAACCTCACCGACCGCTAGCCTTCAGTATCTTAGTGGCACCCCACCGCTCTGCTACCGACGGAAGATGCTCGCTATTAAGTATTCAATGAAGGTCGCTGTTCATCAGCGTCATCCCAATCGCATTCATATGCAAAAACAGCTACAACAAATTGGACTGCAAAGGCCATTGAGGCTGCTACGTGGTATCATGAGCAGAATCCTAACAGTGTCACCGCCATGGAGTCAATTTACCCCAAATATCTGCTGGGATCTACTTACAGCCGACGTTAAAACGCAACCGAATACGGACATCCGTAAAAGGCTTCAGAACGTTTTGAGCCAGCAGCCTAATTCAATTCTATGCTTCACCGATGCGTCCAAAACATCATCACATGTCGGAGGTGCCTTTTCCATCGGGAAAAGGATATATTCCTTCAGCTTGCCGAATATGACATCAGTTCTTGCGGCCGAGATGTTAGCCTTACTTCAATGTTTGCTGCAGATATCGGAATTGCCATCTGACCAGTATACGATCCTGACCGATTCAGTCTTAGCATTGCAGTATATTGAAGCGATGAATTCGACTGTGGCAACGGCGGACCAAATACTGCTTATCATCACTGAATTAAATAAACGAAACACCAGTATCTCTTTCGTTTGGATCCCGAGCCATCGAGGAATAGATGGCCATGACATCGTGAATCATGCAGCAAGAGGGCCAACTCAAACATATCTTTCGATAATGCTGGGGGAAGACCTTACACAGTGGTACAGTCAGGAAATCTTACACTCGTGGAATCAGCGGTTCCAGGCCCGGCCAAGTATACTTGGATATTCAAAGAAAAGCGTGGACGCTTAGCCGCTAATCATTGGTAATGTCTGCTCACCGAAGCTGGAAACAGTGGTTAACAGAATATACCTTGGGCATTCAAAAATTACTCACTCATATCTACTGAGTAATCAACCACCGCCCCTATGTGACATTTGCAACGTACCGCTGACAGTTCATCACATTATCCTAACCTGCCAGAAGTACAACCATCATCGCGATAATCAACTGAGAAAAAATATTCTCGACATAAACAACCTCCAAATGCTTACTGATTTTATTATTAAAACAAAAATAATCAATGATATATAAATGACCTTTAATCGAGTAATAGCCATATAGGCACTAACTACTCGTATAAAAAAAAAAAAAAAAAAAAGTATTTTATTATCGTTTCATCAATTGAGTTGTTTTTATATTTACCTACTATCTCATTTATTTTTTTCCACGTTTTCTTTATGTCTCCAATAGCATTTTCGATAGTTGTCCTACAGTATTTATCTTTTCTTATTTTAATAATGTTACTAACTTTATTCCTAATTTTTTTTTGTATTGCTCACGATATTTTTTATTATTAATGTTGAAAGTCTAAAAAGTTTGTCCCTATCGTTTATTATTTTTTAAAATATCTTTTGTTATCCACATTTTTATAGGTGTGTTTTTCCTGTTGCTTTCTTTTTTGTATATTTATTTTTCACTTTTACCATAAATTTCACGAAATTTTTTACTAATGTTTATGTAATCGGCGTCTTCCACATTCCCCCAGTTATTCGTTTGTAACAATTCTTGTATAATTTTTTCGTTATAAATAATATCTATGTAATTCCTTTTAGAATTGTTATTTACAGCCTTGTATGTTCGCATTTTATAGTAGATTAGGTAGTGGTCCGAGATCTTGTGGTCTGAAATGTACAAGCTTTCTGTTACGTTATTCTTGTAGCATGTGTAAATATGATCTAAACACGATTCGAAGATTTTATTTAATTGTATTTCTATTCTTGTAACTTCATTCATTTTTTCTTCGAACCCTTTGCCTGCTAATACGTTCCTATATTTAATAGAGATATTATTTGTTTTTAGAATGTCAATATTCATGTCGCCACATATATTGCAATCCTCATTTTCAATGAGTTTGTTTAGGTTGTTATCTAGTTCCTCTATAAACAATGTTTTACTATTATTTGGAGCCCTATAGATTGCTATTAAATTTATCACATCATGATTGTCTATGTTTATTTTTAAAGTAATCGCTTCACAGATAACCCATTGTATGTTAACTTCATCAAAATAGAAATTATCACTAACATAAATTACTATACCACCTCCTCTTTTGCATTTTCTAGTTTTTGAAATTAAGTTATAACCGTCTATATTGAATAATTGGATTTCATTTTGTTTTATATTTATTTCGCATAAAATTATTATTTGAATTTTCTTATCAGCTATTTATTGTTTGTAACTGGTCAAAATATTTTTTTAAAAATCGTACATTCAGAGAGATTAAGTTTATATAATTATTTTGGATATCCTTATTAAAACAGTCCTGGGATAAGTTTTTTATCGAACATTTTTCATTTCGTATTATCATCATTGCTATCTATCGAGTATACATCTATAAATATTGTATTAACTTATTCTATCTTAATAAATAACGTTTGTTAAATCATCTAAAGATCTAATTACTATTACTGGGCTTTGCGAGTTTTTCCAAACGAAAATTTTTCCTCTTTTGACCTAATTGATACTGTAATAATTTTGCCTTCTGTTTTGCTTCCCAGAAAAGTGACTTGTAGTATCTGGATAAGTTTTCGTTAATGTAAATTTTTAACGACGACAACGAATTACTGGCATCCTTGTCATAGATTGTTGCTTGTTTTTTCTTTTCTAATATTGCATCTGCTATTTTACAACTTGTTTTTACTATCATTGGTCTGAGTAATGATTTATTTTTCGTAAATATTCTATACGTGACGATGATATCTTCCTCTTTAATGTTACAGTTGATTTTTTGCCCTATTTTTACCATAATCTCATTGATGTTTTCAGTGTTATTCTCCGTAACACCATGGTCTATCGTTCGATATCGGTAATCGGTACGTCTGGAGTACTTTCCGAATTCAACGGAGTCTCGGGAATGTCTCTATGTTCTTTAAAAGTCGAAACAATCGGTTAGATGGTTTCGTACTACCAGATGCAGTTTTATTGAGAAACTTTATCATACCTGAACTTAAAACCTGGTTTGATACAACTCTTTCAGCTTTTCTTTTTTTCTTTACTGATTCAGACTCCCATTTCCTTCCGACATCTCTTTCTCGCCTGGGGCCTAGGTCTACAATGTTAAGATAAGAAGTATCTATAAGCTATAAACAAAAATAACAATAATAAAATTTGCCTAATAATAATTATTGTAAAACCTACTAAACATGTCCACAATGAATTTATAAAAAATGGGCTTAAGTAATGTAATGTAACGAAGATATAGGTAGAATAAATTAATAATATAATATCGTATAATTTTAAAAAGAAAACTATAAAAGGTGTGAGTAATTATTTCTTACATTATTTTCAATGAATAAGTACAGGTACCATTATTTTCTTCACATCAAAAAAAAAGAAATTTAAAAGTTCTGCATACAAAATAGTTCTTTCTTTATCACTTAGCGTTGTCGTAAAACCACAGACTTCAAACAAAAATCATTTATTGATTTTAGTTCAGTGAACTAGACTACCTATTTATTTAAGAAGTAGGCATTAACCGTTTTCAAATAATAAACCACACTTATTCTCACATCAAATACTACCAGAAAGACAAAATAGGTTCGTACGAGACTGCGTGCGATACTTTAATTATCTTTCCAGCCGTTGAGAAGCGTGAAAGTAACCTAAACATACAGAATAGGAAATCCCGCTCAGCTTTGGAAGAAGGGGATTCTCCGCAATAGCAACGCAACGCTAGCAAGTGTTGCTAAACTAAATAAGATTAACGTCAAAATAATTGATTGAAAATACCACTAGATGGCAGGGTGTGTCCATCGTAGTTGTGATTGTGAAGTACAATAATCTAATAAGGAAAAAAAATCAATTGATTATTTTCAAATAATCTCTATATGCTTGATTAGTTTACTGCTAGCTCAAAACGAACATAAATCGATGACTGACAAAGCCACATCCAAATTCACCGTGTCGCGACATTTTTCTATTGTGCTTTATTAAAATTAAACCAAAAAAAAGTCTGACAGTTCGGGGAGTTGCTAATTATATTTATCGTTTTACTACGAGTGTCGCGGCTATGGCTTTTAAGTACCTAATGCATAATCCTTTGAGGCGCGAGGCCCCTTGGACCGCGAGGTCGCAGGCGGTGGCCCACGTCGCTCACGCCTGACGCCGCCTCTGTGTATATGGATATAAGTATGTTCGGACGGATGCCCGTTACATGAATGTGCATATGTGTATAGATATATATCGTGTATGGATGCGAGTATATGTACAGTTAAATATATGTATGTGGATGTGTGGGTTTAAACATGTGTTTGCAGATGGTTATGTGCAAAAGAGAAGCTGTATATAAATTTGTATATAATAGTATTGTGTAGACATATAAATGTTCCTGAGTATACATAAATATGTAGTATGTGAGAACAGCTGGTCAATATCAATACATTATTATATATATATATATATGCAGGGCCGTATCTGAGGGGGGGGGGGCTTTCAAAGTCCACCCCTCCTCGAAATGTCTGCGAAATCATAACTGCTTGAATTAAACGGACTGAAATTCAGAATATGTTTTTTTTCAATTTTTGACAAAAGAAAAGAAAATTTAAATTTTTATGAATTCTAGGAAAACGACTATTTTTTATTTGTTTTTACAATAGTGCTCAAATATTGCATATACAATAATTGACTACAAGGCTTTAGTGTACTATTTATAAATAAATATATTTCATGATAATATACACACACATAAATATATATATAAATATTTTCGTAACTCCTCCCGTAATTTTGGTCTAAATACGGCCCTGCATATATGTATACATGGGCGTCGTCAGCGGGAACGGGGGCAGCTGCTCCACCCCCTGAAACCTTGAAACTTTTTAATCAATTGGCCATGATGAGTATTCATCGGTTCGTAATCGTGGTCAATTTGGAAGACTTTTATAATAAAGTAGTAGAACAATTTGCCAGAAACCCACGAAAATTATTTTTTAATTAAATCCTCCTTTCATATTCCAAAATGGATCTTTCCTGAAGTTTATTGATCTAAATTCCCGTAATTCCTCACTCTTCTATTCCTTCAGACTTGAATTATTTCTGTGCTGGATCATTCGCTTTCCTTGTGTTTTTTTTTTTTAACCCACCATTGGACACGCCATCTAAGGACCTACACCCAGAAACAATAAGAAAGAAAAGAGTCGTCAGTTAGATTTTGATACGGTCAGGCATGGACACAGTATAAAGGAACCAATGGATAAAATTATGGATGACGAGGGGAAGGACAAAATATAAGATGCACAATAAGGAGTAGGGAGTTTGAGTTTCAGTAAACAAGAATATAGAATACAACGTTCGACAGAAAGGAATAGACATTCAAAAAAAATGTGATTGGAGTCACAAACCACCACTTCGTTATGGCGGAGAGGAGACAAGAGAATAGCGAAAACGAGAGGAAGGGAGAGCAGAATGGCCAAAACGCAACCAAATCATAGAAATGACAGTAGAACGGGGAAGTGAAGGAAACTCAAAGAACCAAGGATTAGAAGGAAGACTAGGTTGTACGGACAGATAAAAGGATTGATCGTTACCAAAGGGTGAGAGGTAAATATCTCAAAGTTTGAGATGAAACTTAGTACATAAGGAATTCAAGTTAGAGAATGGAACTTTTATGATTTCATAAAATTATAAGATTATTAATGTAAAATATATAAAATATCAAAAAATCACAAAAATAATAATTTTAAAATGTTTTGCACAATAATATTTAACCAAGGATTATTATTACACGGAGTGTTGTTATTAATAGTATTATTTTTATATTTTTAAATTTTGCAGAAACGTACTACATAAATAAATATAAAAATAGTATTATTAATGTAATAATAATCCTTTGATAAATATTACAGTATAAAAATTTTTTTAATTATTATTATTACCATTTTGTGGTTTTCTATATTTTATATTAATAACCTTATAATTTTATAAAGTCAGTTATGTTATCGGAACTTTTAATTTTAATTTTTTAAATTAATTGTTTATATTTCGGCGTTTACTATGTTTTATAACCAATATGTCACAGTTTATAATTTCAGCGAGCCCAAAAAAAAAAAAAAAAAAAAAACTTTGTAAAATACCATGAATGCGGGACTGTGCTCCTCAAACACATCGGTTATTTTATTTTAAATTTATAAATAAAAAGTTTTCCGTATAAAAACGTTGCTTTTATAAATTTCTTAAAATTTCATTAATAATATTGGCTACTCTCGTTGATGTCTTCAGCACCTTTGACCATGTTCAACTACCCATTATTAGAAATAAAATGGTTGCAGTCAACATTTCTTTACATTTTACTTCCTTTATCATTAATTTCATGCTGCATCGTGCAATTCTCCTTTGTTTCAATCTACAGAGACGTTTTCCGTGACTTCCCGCACAGTTCTTATCATAGTCCTACACTTTTCAATATCTATATTATCTCTGTCACTTCCCCCCCTGTGAACAGCTGCACACTTTTCTTTGCGGATGATATATGATTTTTCCATTAGAACAAGTAGATTATTTTTCTACCTCTTCTTCGTCCGTCGAATTAATTTTATTCAAGACTTGGCAAAACGTACTGAAAAATCCAAGAAATTAAAATCAGCTGAATATAAAACCGGCAAAGTATCGGAAACGGTCATTGTAACAAGAAAAATGTTCTAATTACCGTACGGAAGTAAATATACCGAAACAATTAAGCAGATGAATTTAGATCGAAAAATACTCCTCATTACCTATCTTGGGAAACTTGATATAGGACCAGAAAACAAAAGCAAATTAACCAGGCTAATTAATACAATTGCCAGCAGTGCCTGTGTGACATAGAAACAGGTCGAGAACAGAACTCTCTAAACAGGAATGCCAGCGATGCATTCTTTTGGCTTTCTGAAGACTAAAAATCCTAATAGAGTTCAAACGCTAGTGAAATGTATCCAAGTATCACATTCGAAACTTAGTCAGTGTTTTATACAATTCGTGATAATTGATTATTCAGATTCGATCATATCTTTCACCTAATTTCAGCTGCGCGATTCTAACCTTGATAAATACAACTCTTCAAACAATATCATTTTCAGTAACTTCTGATATTAAAGCTGTTAACACTCTCGGCATTTCACTGAAACCCATTACGATTTGTAATATTTATATACCACATTCGCTCAACAAATTTTTCTGCACGATCTAGAAATAATCGTATACGAACTATTGAAAATATTTATGGTGACATTAACTCGCATAACATACATAAATTTCAGGGGAAACTAAATCAACAATATACTGATCAATAATATTGCTTTAATAAATAATACTTGTTTAATTACTCCGTTATTAGCCATGCAAGTGGTTGTGTTTTTTTTTTAAAAAACCATTACTTTTAGGAATAATCCCCAAGCTTCGCTAGCCACGACCACTGCATCCATCAGTCTTTTTAGCTCCCGCTGACTGCAAGCAAGGAGAACCGTATCGTCAGCATATCTTATGTTGTTGATGATACGACCGTTGACGGCTATTCCCTCTTTTGCAGTTTAGAATATTGTTTCGGAAAACATATTGAATAATAAGGAGGAAAGCACGCAGCCCTGCCTTACACCTTTCATAATCTGGATACTCTCTGATAGCTGGTAATTAGATCTCACTCTTGCTGTTTGGTTCCAATACAGATTTGCTATTATGCGAATGTCACGACTATCACAATCCCAACCTTCGTGAAGACTTCAATCAGTTTTCCGTGATTTATGCTGTCGAATGTGTCCCGAAAGTCAAGGAAACAGGCGTATACATTACGGTTTATATGACAGCAGCGTTTGGTTACCATGTTCAAGGTAAAAATTGCTTCGTAGGTTCCGAGTCCATTGCGAACGCTAAATTGCACTTCGTCCGTTTGCTGTTCATATTTGCGAAAAATGCGTGCGTGTATTATGCGCAAAAATCTTTTTAGAATATGTGAAGTTAGACATATTATTCTATAGTCACCGCATTGTGCAGAGTGGGCCTTTTTAGGAATTGTGACGAAGGTTGATTGTAACCAGGTTCACGGGATCCCACTCAGAGATATATATCATTAAAAATTTCCGTCATTAATTTCAAGCCCGTACCCTCTTTTCCGTAATTAATTTGAAAATTTCCGCATATAAATTATCGAGTCCAGTTGCATTGTCGCTTTTGGGGCATGAAAGTGCGTACTTCACTTCTTATCTGGTACTGGGTCATCAGTCACGGTTATGTGAGGTGCTTGCTACAATGGAAGAGAGTTTCCACATAAATTTTCCAGTATTCTAACTTATTCAATACGTTCACGATAATGATGTTATTTTCATCCCGCAAAATAGCAGTAATTCTTTTCCTAAGCCGATCTGTAAATTCTTTGACCTTTTTATGTATATTAAACGAGTCATGTTTTCCCCGGGGGGATTTCAAAGCATTTTTCCAATAGCCATTTTTTTTTTTTGGTCTCTCATATTCTTCTCCGAATTTCTACATTTATTGCTTTCTACTTGGACATATCTGTCGCCTTACAACATTCATGGTTTACGTTTTTTAGGTTTGGTATATCGAATATGATCTTCTTGTATCCGTACCATGGCCGACTTAGCCTCTTCCTAAGTTGGGTTGTTTGATTTGTTAACACATGAAAGCTACTCTTCAATAGCTGAGCTAATGTGTTCCTTAAATAACTCATTTTTTAATTTCCGAACACCGAGATTTTTGAACTGTGGCTCACGTTTTGGTATTAACCACCACTGGATTATGAACTGAGTTAATATCTGCACCAGGGAACGTCTTCGCAGATTTCAGTACTTTTTTTTCCATTTTGTGTTTAGAAGAATATAATCAATCTGATTTCTCACTATATTATTAGTTGCATCTGCAGGTGACTTTTAGGTGCATAGCCGCCGGAGATGCTGTTTAAACAATGCATTTGCATGTTTGCAGCACACAATTCTTGTTCCGCACAGAACAGAACAAGCTTATCGCCTCTCGGATTCCTCTGAATCCAAGGCCATAATTTCCAATAGCATCACCATTAGCATCTCAGTCCACTTTAACGTTGAAATCGCCAAGAACAGAATTTACACTCCCATAACGTTATAAGCACTAGAGCGCTACGCATTTAACTCTATATATCCGCAAATCAGCCAAAATATATTTATTAAATATTCCAAATAGATCAAGGAATAAAGGAATATTTCCTACAACATGTAAAATAGCCACGATGATTTCTAAAAAAAAAAAAAAAAAAAAAAAAAAGCGAACCAAAACAAACTGCTCCGTCCTAGTGATCCGATAAAGATATCAATCCCTGACTAGGTCACATAAAGCGAGTAACCGCAACCGCATGACTATCTTTATCTGCAGTTTTTTATTAAAGAGACAAATTAAAGTACATTTAGATACACTTTTCATAGCTTCCCCATACGGAAAATATGATGCGTACCACAAGGATACGTTCTCAGAATAATATTTTTCCCACTACCCATACGTCTAACTAGAGCTGTTTTTGACCTCCTGTGTAGTTCAACTTTTTTGCAGAATGGTTTGGTAATTATATTTGAGTTTCCGCTACTAATCACAGCAGGTGAAATCATACAACGACGTACTAATAATAAATCTCTGCATATAACTTCAAATTTTCAGCGAAAAAAACACGTGCCAGTTTCTATCGAATCAACCGAAATGGTCCACAGCTACATTTTCAAATACTCGATGACAGTAATCTTCTTTAGAACTGTTATAACAAAAATTTTAAAAGACGTGTATCGGAGGCTGCGTATATATTAAAGGAGACTAATAATGAACGTTACAAAGGTGACTGTAAAATGCTATTATTATTATGTCAGCCATTACTCCGTTCTAGATTAGAGCAACTGTTCTGATCCTTTAAATATGCTGCTTAATGTTCCGCCATTAGCAACCGGATCCCTTCGCACCAACTCCTCGGCCAGTCTCGATAATATAAGCCGGACTATTTCTCCTCTGTTTCAAAAAGGCTAATCCTAAAACAGCTTTCTTACTTTCACTCTTGTAAATCCTTAAGTAAACTACCTTATAACACTCTCCTAATCTAGATCAATTTTTCGCACTCGTTCTTAAATACATAACCAGTATCGAAAATGATTTTGAATCTTTTTTATTTGAAAAGTTAATTCTTAATCCTTTACTCTCTCCAATTTATAACTATGAGTCAACACCGATTCCAACTTTCAAAGCAATATTCCATATTCTACGTGCTAGTTCCTTCGCTATCTCTTCCAAGTGCTTCGAATTCCTTTCCTTCGCTAAATCAGTGGCGCAGCCAAGGACAGAGTCTTGAGGACCTAGACCTGTCCGAAATAAAAAATAAAAGGTACTTTTTCGAATTACGAAAGTATTATCGGTAAACGCGCCATCATTATGAATCGTACACAGTTCGGCAAATATTTCTCTGCCTTTGGCTACTTGTTTGTCATATTCATTAAGACCTTAACTCCTTTATATAATCAAGAGAATAATGTCATTGGCTCCTCTGTTAGAGTATATGCTGGCGCGTATAGTCTACTTTTTATATGACTCGTGAAATGTCCGTGAGAAAAAAAAATGACAACACGCATTTCTGGGGCTATTTAGCAATTTATAGAGTGATCATTTTTAAACCGCATTCGAAAGAATTTATGTCGCAGTGAACCTTCTTAGGGTGCATATCGTTCAGTGGTTGGTAGTATCTTATAAAAATTCGCGCGTTCGTAAATTCGCAATTTTTTCTAATTCCAATCCTTTAGAGTTGTTTTTGATTTTAATAATTTACTTATTTCAATATTGAAATCTCGTAATTCGTTTGAAAGAAATTTATACCGATTTCTTAAATTTTTATAAAACATTATAAATATGTTTCAGTATATTTTCATTCCTTACAAATAATCAACTAGAATTAAACGGACAATTCCCATTTTTTGAAAGATATTCTCCACTTTACAAGAATTCTCCTATGGTAAGCAAAATCTGATCATCCTGGTTTTATTATTTTCGTGATCTAAAAAAACTTACACCATTTCACACATGTCTACGAGCGAAACACAAAAATTCCCTATATTTTGAAATTCATAAATTAATTTTAATCTTATGATAGTGCCTTTCGAGAAAAAAATTTCGGCTACGCTACTAACCGAGTGCTCCTGTTCGAAATGCCTTACACTCATAACAGTTCACTCAGTGCTCTAAAGTCTTTCCACAACTTTTGATCAAATAATGCAATTATGTAACAAGCATTTTTTTCTATGATCTTCTGGAATATCCGCATCTTTTATTTGGATCACTAACCCTATATCGGTCTCCTCGACAATGAAAAATCATTGACCGAGTTGCTAGGGGGTTTCCTTGTTTTCATCCACTTCCTATGTCTTAAAAGAATAACGATATTGTTATATCTTCACTACGTGCCTCTACGTTGGAAGTTGAAAGCGGCTCGTACACCACTGTGCGTACTTCTGTCACGTGATAAAACAGGCTAGCGATACGAGATCGTCTTTACGTATCTCACGATACGATCAGCCAAAAAAACCATGTAAATACCGTTTAATCATCTCTCCACAGCATTTACATGTTGTTCAGGTGTTGATGGAGATTATTGCCGAAAAATATATTCGCAATAGCTTTTTATTATTAAAAAATAGGACATCATCAAATGATGTTGCGAAATTTTGAAATTACCGACTTCCCTGGAACTAGTGATATGGTTACTTTTATTGGATCGCGGTATCCATCGGATCCATATGAATCCGATCTTCACATATTCACTGAACACTGGTACTAGTTTGCACTGGTTGACGACGCAGTATTACTAGTGTTAGACTATATTTTACGTCATGTCCGTTGCTTAAACCAATTCAGAAAGCTGCATGCTCATGTAGTAGGCGCTTGCGTTTGTTATCAGTAGGGTTCGTATATTGCATATAATGCATTTTTTTTTGCTTGCAGCTAACGCTTTAATATTTCATGTCTAAGCATTTCAAACACTACTTTAATAGTGCATATAAATGCACATTTTGGATGTTTCGTGAATATTTTGCATATTTCGAGGATTTTTACATATTTTTCGTAATTACATATAAAGAAAACACATAAACGTACACGTCCACATACAATTATATATTCGAAACAATACAAATGTTGAAGCAAATGCAGGAAATTTTTAACTTTACTAAAAAAAATCAAGGTTATCATTGTTTTATTTTTTGACAAGTCTATTGTTCGATGATAGAGACTTTTGCCGTCGTGTTTATAAAACCAAAAAAAAAAAAAAAAAAAAATATTTCTCCGTTAGTCCTATGACTATAATTGTTGTATCTCTTTGCAGACAGAATATAGAATATATTTTTGCAAATGAAAAAAAATCGTTTTGTCTTCTTTATAAATAAAATGAATTTGAACAGAGTATTTACTTTCCGACCTTCTAAAATTTTTATATTGTCAATTGCCTAAGCTGAACAATAGTGTTGGAAAACAAAAACAAATATCGCTAACTAACCTCTTTCATGCTAGTATATGATTGACGCTAATGCTACATTATCTTTGATCTTATGATGGGTAATTGTTCTTTGAACCATGTACGGGACATTTACATATACACACACATGTATGTATGTGTATATATATATTAATTACAACGTAATTCGTAGGCTACCCCCCATTCGAAAAAATGTCCCAATTTTATGTAACGCAAAATGTCTCAAAAAAATATCCCAATTTTATGTAACGCAAAATGTCTCAAAAAAATGTCCCAATTTTATGTAACGTTTGTTATATTTTATAGGATTTTTGTTATTGTTATTTAAAAAATGTCACCATTTTATGTAACGAAAAATGTAATGAAACAATATCTTAATTTTATGTAATGAAAGTTAAATATTAGGATAGTATTTTTGTGATTGTGTTTTGTTTTTCTTTTTGTGTTAATGCCAGTAAGAATTACGTTGTAAATTTTGATCATTTTATACAAAGTATAGAAGAGAAAGAGACAGAAATAAAAGCAAGAGGGGTCAAGGGGCACAGCCCCTTGCAAGGCCAAAGTGGCCAAGTTTAGACATGCTGTCTTCAATATCTAGCAGATCATTGGCAGTTTCGATTTTCAATTAGATTTGAGTGTCATCAGATGGAAACAAAATCTCTCACACTCCATCTGAAGTGGCTGCATTTAAATATTTACCAGTTGTGTCTTGCGATCTGAAGAGGTCGTTTTCTGCAAGGAAAGCTACGTTAATAGACACAAGGCATAATTTCCGTATTAAAAATTTAGAAAAAAATTCTTATTGTTAAATGTAACAATTTTAAAATTTAGATTTATAATTTTTTATTTAATATAAATTAATGCAATGGAAGAAAACGAAGCGTGTTAATAACAATTTCAAGCGAAAAACAAACGATTTTATTTTATTTTTTTAATATACACTATTTACTATGAAATTTTTAGTGCTTATTTTAGGTACATACTTTCGACTTCCGTGCATATTTTGAAGTTTTTAATGAATATATTGACGTTTTTTGGTACATATAAATACGAACCCTAATGTTATCAGCCGGTGTGCTTAGTTCTTTTTTCATTAAATCGATTAAATATTTTTTTTATCGTTATTGTTTCGAGCGAAGGTTTTCTCATTTTAAATGTTCAGTAAAGGAACTTAAATCGGCCCAATCTCTTGTTTTAAACAAAAATCGGCAAAGTTCCATGTTACTCGCAGAAATTCGGTACATCTATATGTCTTTCAGATTTAATGTATTCAAAAAAATAGTTAGAGATTATTTATGCAAGTAAAAAAGGAATAAATCTCAAAGCTTACAACGGTTAATTTTTAAATTTTATGTTTATTTTGTATTATCTATCATCGTTTTTTGAATTAACAGAATTGCAAGTTATAAATAATAATGGACGATGGCTACTGTGTAGTATGTTATATATTCACATGTTTCGAGATGATCGATATGACAGAGAATACAGCATATCGCTTATTTTTCTGTTTCGTGAGGTAGATGTAGCCAGATCGTTGTTTAGTTGTAACCCTAACTCGGTGTGCATAAATTCAACAAATTCCAATCCGTGCGGTCCTCTTAAATCCGAATTAAAGTTTCCACTCTTGACCAACAATACATTTTGATCCGGGCACGAAACGCAGTCAACGAATTTGCATAAATGGAAGACGTGGTGATACTAATCGCTCGGTAACGGGATCAAGTGCCGGCATGTCAGAAGGAACCGGAGGGTAACGGAAACCGTTAATCGTAGCCATACGGGGAATTTTTTCTTGTAGCAGCGATTTGTAACAGGTGTCACATAGCCTTGTATTGTTAGAATTCGAGTGCGGATATTTTTCGCAGATTACATTCATTGCTTTGAAGGGAACGGTGTTTCGTATACCGCTCAAACCAAAGACGATCACAGACAGCACACGAAACACGAAATTTGTTTTGGTTGAACCGAATGTCAAATTGGTTGTCAGCGACAGCGGTTGTCATCCGGTCGTCGATAAAGACATTTTGCAGCACTTCCGGATTAGGATCAACGAGAATTTCTTCCGCTTCATCGTAGACATCGCGTTTCCGTTGACGCCACTCTTCCGAGCCGGTTTATTCGAATCGAAGAAACGGTTCAGACTTCTCATTTTCGGTAGTTTTGGAACCGAAAGGTGTTTCCTTCATGAACTGAAGGAATTCATGGCTGTTCCGAAGTTCCTCGTCACTCTTGCGTTTACGTGATTCCCGCGTCGAATCGGCCATTGATTTTGATTTTCTATTATTATTTTTTATTCTTTACGAGTCACGAAGTTAAACATAATTCACATATACATTCGATCGAGTGAACACGCAATTACGTGAAAGTTATATCGAATTGCCTAGCAAAAAAAAATTAAATCACCACGTACTATTCCAAGAGCTCTGTGTTTTTTTAATTCTAAATTTCGATAATTGTCTCGCAAAACCTTCAGCAGACAGCAAGAAAAAAGTTTTACGAAATTATCTGCGAGATGTTAAAATGTTTTACGAAATTATAAAGAGAACGTTGCGTTTTGCGTTGCGTTTTGCATTGCGTTACACGATTTTCAGGTTGAACCGTAGCCCAAAGACATGTACATGTCAAAATGAAGTAAAATGCCAGTAAGCTATAATTTATCTATTTTAAAGTAAAATATTTACTCATTATTACACGTGGAAGAGCAATGGCGACATCTCCTACAATCAGCGTTTGAAGCAGACAGCGGTAATACGATAAATGAGATTATTCTCTGTTTTATTCTAAGAAAGGAATCAAATTTAAAATGTTATCATTAAAACGTAAATTTAAAGAAATATCCAGTAATATCATCATTTTAAAAGGCTTAAATTTAAAATATTTCTCAATCGTCGTTTTTAGTATTTGAGATATTTTAATGCAAAGTTATTTCTTTAGTCGATGTATTCGTATGGTTTTTTTATCGAAATAAATACTATACGGACACTGAGTAAGAAGCCATTCACTTTAAAAATTCCCGAATTGAAACAATTAAAGATCTTTCGATTATATGAGAAAGTTTTGCGCGCTTACCGTTCTATTCGCGTCGCGATCAGTTCAAAAATTGTCCTCACGCAACATTCTCCTTATTCGTGCTAAATGAGAATATTTCGAGTCTAAATAGTCGGTCGGTTTTTTATTTTTATTAAAAACTGCGAATCAGTAATCGCGATTAGGCAAACATTTCAAATTGCCGACTTTTATTCATATTTCCGGGGCGGCTACTTGATTGTATCGGATAAGTTTCATTGCATAAAAAAGTTCTCCGTTTACTAGGCGTACCGTTTTTCCATGTAGAAAATGAAAAACAGTGGAACGCAAAGTTCGATGAAAAGCGAGCAGAAAGAAATCGTTCTAATAAATCATTTCGATCGAAAATTTAACCGGAATTGCAATAAAACGCAAATGCCACAGAATATCTGACGAACAAAAAAAACATGGCGACAAGTCAAATTTAAAATACTTCGATTCCGATGACGTGACGATTTCTGCTTCATAAGTGAAACAAGTTGGTCGTTGCACGTTTATTGTCATCGACCACCCGTAATTAGACACAATTGGCGGGCACTCGAATTTAAAGATTTGTCCTACGATATAAATAAACATTCTAATATCAGAATTGACAATAGTTTATTCGCATTCGCTTCCTTCAATTCCAGAAATGCAGGTACGCGAACAAACGTAAAGCATATAACCTTCTCTTTTTGAAATCGGTAAAAAATACCTAAATAAATAAATAAAGAAAGAAAGAAAGAAATAAAGAAATAAGTAAATAAATAAATAAATGAATAAAAAAGAAATAAGTAAAATGGTTTATTTTAAAATAAAATTTCATAGAGGTGAATACTGAAATAAAATACACGTACAGAAAATTTTATCTTACCAGTGCAAAAACATAAGAAAAAATAATGTATTACAAAAGGATGTTAAATAATAAGACGCTCGGGGGACAAAAAATAAATAGATAAATAAAAAATAAAGAAAAACACCGAATGCAGCGAAATGTAATAGCATATTTAAAAAAATATTGAGAGCAGAGAAGAAATGAAAACGACGTTATTAAAACAAATGTAAAAAAATTAAAATTTATAAGCTAATAGAAGAGCCAAATAACTGAGCGAGTATTTTATTAGTTTAGCTTATCGCTTTTTATATTTAATGTCCGTAGCGACGTTCTATTGTAATCGGATGATTTTTTAATCTCTTTACATTTGTCAAAAAAAAAAAAAAAAAAAAAGTGTATCTGTTAAATTAAATACCGCTCCTAAAGTAATTCGGAGAAGCCTTTTATTTTTATTTTTCTTTAAAGACTTTATATAGGCTGGAAATTGCGAAAGAAAAACGAGACTCAGTCGGAGAATATTAGTTAATAGGAGACGGGAAAGTTGTTTACATTTACCGTCTAATCTAAACGAAATGTCTAATTATCGGACGCTACAGGTGATAAAATTTCACCGTAATCACTCGCTTTTCAGTTAAATTACGAAAGGTTTACTTACTGGAGCAGAAATTACGGTACTACTCTGTGACTAGCTTTCAGTCGGTTATGGTCGCACATGATTACAAGATATTGATACACTCGGCCAATTGTTACTTTTTTTACCTCTATAACCGAACACTGCTGATCGTGGCTTCTTCCCGACACGGATAAAAGTCCGCAGCGCGGTCCGATTGAAATGCCCCTGTCTATTAGCAACAGCTTACAGCAGCCCCATCTTATCCTGTTCGCAGCTTAGGGCCAAGTTATTCTCGGACATGCGATCGTCTCAAGCAGAGAGTGAGACTTGTTTTCGAACCGGATTAACGGCAAGTCTCGACACGGTCGCCCTATTTTTCCCGCGCTTTCTAATTACGATGATACTGCACGTGTTCGGCGGTTAATTTTTCCAGAATCTCGCAAAGTTTCGGGCTCTCGGCAGGCCTTATTCGAGGGGTTTCCATTCCGCGCGCCGATCGTGCTTCAGTGGAGCGCGGATGCTTTTGTGTGGGCGAGCGGAAGAAACGCGTACGAAAGTGGCTTCCGGATTATCTAAGGTGTGTTGTAGCGGCGAGGTAGCGCGGAAACCGCTTAGGTGGTCGAACGGTGTGCGCGAATTTCCCGAATGAGAACCGTTCCGGGAAGAGCAAAAAAGAAAGTAGAAAAGGTGGACGGGCTGCGCGATTCGTTCTGTGGGGGCGGAGTTTCGGTGGCGTTTTGGGCGTGCTGCAAAGGCGCCGCAAACGTTTCGGTCGTACGACGGTGTCGCCTGGAGGGAACGACGGGATCGTCGTTCGCGGTCCTGCGCACGACAAAGGGACCGGACCGGAAAGCACTTAGGAAAATTAAAAGAAGAACACCTCAGTGGTAGACGCGTTTTCAGGACTGCGAATTTGTGCAACGCGCGCGCGATTCACGCTGCTACTCGAACGCCTCGGTGCGCGGTCGCCTCCCGGAATTGCGAACATTCTCGACGTACATCGCCGCCGCACCTGCGGTCGTAACGCGGCTTCTACGGCGGTCATCCGCTTCGGAAAGCTCGACAACTATAATCAGCATATCGCGCACACACTGTACCAGTACCGTCGCTATTTCGCCGTCATCGGTTGCACACGTTCCATTGTAGTAAGTTTAATTTACGCTTCCTGCTCCTATCGGTGTACGCGAATACATGCCTATAACACGGGATGGCGGTGGGCGGAGAAACGACGAATCTCAATCGTTTCCGCTGAAAAAGCATCTCTTTGCGAATGTTTTTCAGCAACCTGCAAGTTAACCCCGCCCGTATCGATTAGAGAGTCGGACTGCGATATCGATCGATCTTCGAAGCTTTTTTTTCTTCTTTTTCCTTCTGGCGAAAATCACAAAGTTCGTTCCTTCAACTTATATCATCATCGACGGTTTATCGTCGACTTCGTTTTTAATCGAGGAAATTTTTCGGCAAACTACTTTTTGTTTTTCAGTTTTAAAATGATTACTAAAAGTCGCGTTAGAAAAGGAAATGAGAAAAAATTTCGAACACCGCTGCTACGTCGTTCAATAACCTTCCCCCCCCCCGTTCCCTATTATGTATTTCCGGTGTCACTCTGATATTGAAGACGATCTTTCAATGGTGCATTTTCTGATATATGTAGTAAGGGATCTTCCCGATTCTTAACCATTACAAACTGTGGCGCGTCCTGATATTCCCTATTAAATCTCTTCCTAGAGTATCCTTCGAGTATTATTCGCCAAGGCATCCGCGGTAGTCTTTTTTATTACCAATCATTCTTTCAGTCCCTATCTCGTTTTCGTATTTCTTTATAATTCTGATATTAACCGTATTTTTTTTGTTTTTTTTTTTTTTTAATCGGTGATTCTAATAATCACATTTTCTTTGGAAACTTGGCTCTTTCCGAAGAACGTTCTCCTCTTCTTTATCATTCCGCAGCCCTGAATCTTTCTACTCTTTAACGGATGCTTCATCTGTCTCAGCGTAATTCCGCTCTATTCGATTCATTTATCATTTTCAATAAAGAAAGAGAAATAATAAAAAAAGACGTGAATCTGATCTCAGTATAGTGCGCAATTCGCTCTTATGCTGAAAATTCGACTCGCGAATGATGGAACGGGAGGTTTTTTGCCCCCTTCCTTTTTTTATTATTATTATTTTTTTAATTTTTGGAATGACAGTACGAATGCGTCCATGCAAAAGCAAAATGTTCTACTTAAAATCGCGCCTACTAATTTAAAATATTGGCAACTTTGTAAAACGTTAAATTATCCGGGAAAAACGAGAAAAACGATTATTTCAGCTACCAATAACTCCGTTGATATCTTCACATCGTTAGCTGTTTTCATTCGCCATTTGCGTGACATGAGTTTTTCTTAAGAGAAATTATTTTTGCCCGCATTTAAACGAGAAGTTTTTCGCAGTCCACTATAACAGCTCAGCCAAAACCTGTTTAAAATGGCGACTGGAAAAAGTAGCGCGAGTTCCTTTAAATAATTAACGGGTTTCGACAAAGCTATACAATACTCGCTTTTCATAAGTGAAGAGACAGCGAGTATAACATTTTTCTTCAGGCGTTATTTTAAACGTTCTTCAGTTCGAACGTTGGCTCTTTGACCGCCAATTCCTGCGATTTCCCCGTAGTACAGCTTATACTTCTTTTGCCTTTCTTATCAATCGTACCAATCTGGTTTATTTATTGAATTTCTAAATCGATCTAATTAGACTACCTGTCTTGATTGGATTATTTCGCTTTTTACCGCACCAAAGACAAAATTCCAGAACCAATGTAAAGCTTCTGGCTACAAAGTAACAGAAGAAAAAAGGTCGCATTTCTGATCAAGAAACGTGGTGCGAGTTTTACTGCAGAATAAGTTTCTCCTCCCGCTGTCCTTTACATGTACAGAAGTGTTCAACTTTTCCTTCGACCGGACAATAGCCAGGACCGGAATTCAGAGTATAGAGAATTTCTTTTTTTTTCTGGTTCTTTGATCGTTGTGCAGCCGGTACCTGTGCGAATAATATTTCGTCTCTCTCTCCGGCAACTATAGTTACAGGTTCCGGTCGAATTACAGACGGCGGCCTTTTCGAGTCTCTCCAGTTAACTGTCCAGCCAGATGTCTCGTTCTTTTCACAGTTTTCTATTTATCTTCTCCAGCGCTCCGCAATCTGGACAATTTGTCGCCGACGTTTCAACCACTTTTTGCCCCCATCTTCCCGTTATCGTTTTCCTCTTGCTCCATCTGCGTCCTTCTGATCCTTATATCGGTGATTGCCTTCACGTTTCAGCGCTATAATTCCTATTGGCTGAACGGAATATTTTTCATCGAACTACTTTTTCCTAGTCTTCCTTTCTTATATCAGTATCCAGTCGAGTTAAAAAATCCGTCGATTTATTGTTCTCCATTGGAATAGTCACCCCCTTATTTGGCTAGAGCCATAAAAAAAAAAAAAAAAAAGAATGGTTCTTTAAAAAGCGACAGCGAACCCCAACCACTTTCCTCGTACATGTTGGCAGTTCAAAAGCCGATAGGATTAAATTTTTTTCTTTTTTGGGTTATCTGAAACAAAAGATAGAATTACTTTCAATCGAGAGTAACCTTCTTCTTTTCGTTTTTTTCTGTTTTCCCTCTGCCGAACATGACGTAAGAGAAAAACAAAAAGCGAGAAATTTTCTTAATGGCGAGAGTGAGATTGTAGTTTATTTTTCGAGATAAACATAATTTTTTTTTTTCCTTTCCCTTTTTTAAATTGTGTGTGCTGTTTGTAACTACTGTGGTCATTACAGCACACACAAGGGGAGGTTATTTAGATTTGTTGTGTTAGGTCACTCATTCTAATTTTATTAACGTTGATACGGCAACAAACGCGGTGTGTACTAGGAGGGCTGTTGAGAAGGGTTTCATTATTTTCCTCACCATTCGCTTTTCCTTTTGCTTTTTTTTTTTTTAATTCTTACCCAGGAAGATCTTTAGTCAGAAACGGGAAGAAGAAGAGGTAATTAAATTGTAATATTCGATCGGAAATTGTTTTATTTTAAGAAGAGCCAATGTCAGACGAAGAAGGATAGCGTGTGAGAAGAAACGTAATAAGGAGTAAGAAACCGGAACTTTAACAAATGCGAATACGGAACAAGACGTTTAATACAGAAGAGCGTTCGGTGTTGGAACCGACTACCTCGGATTACGGTGAAAATGAGAATACTGAAGAAAGAGGACACTAAAGGAAGCAAACGAAAAGGCACTAAAGCGTAGGCAAATAGTAGAAACAAGTAGAGAAATGAAACAACCATTAAAGAAAATTAGGTTGAATGAATGGAAGAGGAATTCCGTGAAATAATGATGTTAAAATTCGCCAGTATATATCTAGAAAATCTCCTTTCAAATACCGGCCTTTTTTTTAAATTCATTTTTACTAATATTCTTTTTTAGTTTTTTTTTGTTTTTTTTGCAGCTGAAGATAATGTAATTCTTCTTCAGATATATTAAAATAAAATATACTAAACTTATCTTTACGAAGATATTTCCCTGAAAATGGGGAGTATTCTCAAATGAAGTATTTTCGTGAGTTTATATTATTTGGATAAATTAATTAGCAAACAGGTTATACAGATGTGCGTACTGCATCGTAAATACGACACTATTTGATCAAAGTTTTTCCCTTTGTATTGCCTTCTTTTTTTTTCGATCTCCAGAAGCATTCCAATAGGACTTGATGTTTTGAAATGATTTCTAAAAGCATCCTATAAAACCACAACGCCCACGAATTTTTCAATGATGGTATACATATGAATTCTTGATTTTTTTCCAACATTTATTTATATACCGTATGCGCGCCAGTAAACCATTTTGTAAAGGATGCCTAGCGAACGAGACTCTTAACAAGTTGTAGACGTTAGATGTTCAATATAGTATGAGTAAATAATTGCAGCAAAATATTTCCTAGGAGGTATGGAGGATGCGAGTAGATGGAACTCGAGTAAATTTCCGTAAAAAATTTTTTAGACTCACTCCTTGTTCAAAAGTTTCTTTTTTCTTGCTTTTGTTCCGCCGAGTGCAAATTAATTTTTTCAATTAATTTTTTTAACCCGCCTACCGAACGTGTTATAACTCTTATTCACGACGGCCGCTTTTGGCATGCGGCTTAATCTGGTTGTTAAATCGAAAGAATACGCTAGTTCAAACTGCTTTAAATTGTTGCTATAATCTGTATTACATCGAAGCTGCAATGCCATACCGAAAATACCTAAAAATGGTATAAGACTGCAATGGATAGAATGGTCTTGCGCTGAAATAACGCTTTTGTAGAAAAATTTGGCGATTTTGTTTGTTTTTTTTGTTTTTTTTTGATTTTCGTGGAACTAATCGGCACAGCCACGGTAGAAGATGAAACTAACGGAGTAATCAATTATAAGCGAATACAATAACCTAAAATGTATAAACGCGTATATCTCGAGCACTGTAAGGGCTAATTTTTTGACGGTTTATTTCAATTCCTTACTCTTTGTTGAATTGTAAATTCCGGAATTTTCAAGTTTGATTCTTAAAATGACCTAATCAGATTCATAGGCGTCGCCAAGGGGTGGCATGGGGAGGTCGTTGCCCCCCCCCCCTGGAGCTTCGGAACTTTTTAATCAACTTGCCATGATGAGTATTCATAGGCGCGTAATCATGGACAATTTGACTTTTACAATAAAGTAGTAGAACAATTTGCCAGAAACACACGAAAATTATGTTTTAATTAAGATTTTAGTCCTACCACCGACTCCTATCGCCATATATTTCTGAGTTACGTAAGAAGTTCTTTGCATCTTTTTAGGCCCGAAAACCTCGACCTATTTAAATAGCTTTGTAATTCGGATACTTCTTAAAAAGATTCCATTTCCTCCGAATACACATACATACACCCACACACGGTGATTAAATAGCATTTATTTAGACGTGTATTAAAGTTTGCGCTGAACTAAATATTTTCAGATAAATTAAAATCGTTATTTTTGTTTGTTTTTTTTTCTTGACCCAGCCTTTGACCAGTCTACCCAGATCTAAATATTTACTTGTTCCTTCTTATATTTCAACGTTAGCGGTTTTTAGATATAACGCCTTGTATTCTAAAGACGTTGACGCTCATTTACAATTTGGTACGCGGATAAACGTGTAAAATTTGCTTAAAATTTCTTTCACCAGTCGTTCTCTTTCATTAATACATTGATCACACTGCCATAACACATGTTCGATTGACTCCTTCAATTCACATTCAGTACAGTTATCGCTGTTATTAGTAAGTACTATCCCCAATCATATATTAAACGAAAAAAGAACTGGTGCGTGCAAAATAGGGAAATGGCACAGGAAGAATGGTGCAAAGAGTAAGAACCAAGCTACCTTCCGAATATTTTCACTTCATATTAATCAGTTAATGTACTTGTTTATTTTTTTCCTTTTTCCGTTACTTTCCTTGCTCTTTCCTCTCGAAGAAGACCATGTGTTCAACTTTGAATATATTAAGCTACCTGTATGTATTCGTGTACATGCGTATTTATATTGCGTATACGTATGCGCATGTATATATATATATATATATTATGTATATATATATATATATATACATTTATAAATTTAGGTTTATTACTATTATGATTTTTATATAATAATCGAGAATAGATTGTAATTTTGTTGCTTCGAATAAACGATAATAAGAGTGTAGGGCATTCACGCAAACGAGCATACTTATGGGACCCACAACTTATTTAAAAAAAAAAAAGAAATGAGCCTTTTTAGATGAATATCAAATTAGTCCAGCGAAGAAAATGAAAAAAAATTACTTAATTATTTAAAAAGAATAAACCGGTTTACACAGGTACCGTATTTTTTGTTTGCTAATTGAAATAAACAGCACAGTGCTTAATATCGTATATAAAGCAGAATATGAATATTCTTTCGAATTCCAGGAACACATACCGAAAAAAATTCGAACATAAACTAGGACACTTGCTGTTGCTCTTGTTTTTTTCAGATTTAGCTGAGACTAGTTCATTACGGAGAAATTCGTTATACGCTGTTATATAAATATATACGCAAAGATCGGCTCGTTTGTTTATGCGATTATAAATAAGCGGTCCAATGTACCCTTTGCATCTTTTCTCGCGTCTGTGTCTTCTCAGTTCTGCGTGACTGTTCGTAATGAAAAGAATTTCCGCTAAAGCCTAAGAACATAAAATATAGCACGGTAATAGTGAACATCTCCTTTTAGTCGCGTTCAGCAGTGCATATTTTGGATCGGACATCTACTTCGTCACTGTAAAATAAAATAATTTCAAATTTCTCACTTTGCTCTGTGTTTCACCATGGTGTTGCGCGGCAGTTCATCGCTTTGCCTTGCGAACGTAAATAACTAGGGTCAAGTCCGCGATAAATCTAACATAACCTACTTCGTCTTTTTTTATGATAAAAACTTTCCAGAGACTCTGAAACAAATAGCCGTGTAAACACTACCGTTCTCGCTATTACATCAAAAACAGTCCTCTTCGGTGAACTGATGGAACTGCAACAAAATAAAATTTTTTCCGAAGAATGGGAAAACTATCTTCCATGTAAATCTTACGTATAACAGCAGTTGAAAGTAATATAAAAGTAAAATGTCCTGAAAATTTGTGTCATCGGAAGACTAGAGATTGTTTAACGTTTCGATATTGATAACAAATAAAAAAAACACAGCTACGGAAGCCCCTGGTTGGTTAGGTAACGTGGTAAACTCGTTATCACACATTAGAAATATCTAAAATTATCATCACTTCAGCTGCCCAATGTCGTAGACAAGCCCGAATGCATTTAAAAGGGGAAATAAATAATTAAATAAATTTTCCATCTAGCGTCATTGTGCATGCGCTTTCAAAAGAAAACGCCCCCCTAACGTAGCAGAAAATATGAGCAGTGACTTGTAAAGAAAAAAGACGAACGGAAGAAAATAGAAGTTATATTTTTGTCACGAGTTGAGAGAATAGCTGAGTTTTCGGTTTTAGCACTATATGGGCAACTTTCTTTTCTAATCGCTACGGGGATGGGAGATCAAAATCGACTGATTTTGCGAATGATACAATGGCAAGGAGGCTATGATGGGACGAGCATTTCAGTCCTAATTAGGCGATCTTTTAGCGTGAATATATTTTTATTTTGTATAAAAAAGAGAAAAAAAGCGTAGACAAAGCTGTATTGCGATAATGTCATCAATATTAGAAATTTTACCAAAACTAAAAATTGTTTATTTTGCTTCTTCTTTTTTCTTTTCTTTTCTTTTCTTCATAATTATATCCTCAAGAAACATCCACGATTCAGTGTTTTTCTGCGAAAAGCGAAAAAAAGCCCCAAATTTTTTCAATAGTTCTGCATTCTGCAAAGACAGATTCTTCGTTCTCTTTTTAACTCGCACAGCCCATATAGAACTACGTATAATTTGTGGCTGCAATCGCAGCCGAACTTCTTCATCACTGGCCAACGTTCGTCAACAGCTACGTCTCAGAATTTCTTTCCCCCTTTCTCTTTTCACCATTAATAAATGTTAGATTGTATTTTCCATTCCTATCGACACAGCCAAAATATTTGATTGTTTTCTCCCCTCGTGTATTTTAAAAAGCGCCATTTATCGCAAAATCTTCGCCGAAAGATGCCGGAGTTGTTATTGGAATATAAACGGTAAGTATTTTCCAAACCTGTTCGAATAAGCTAGAATAGTGTTCGGAAGGCTTAAAAAAAACTCACGCTATGTTTTTACTATCCGATGTAATTCAACGTCATATAATACAATATAATACGTATATTTACTACATATTAGTAACACAGTACGTAATCGGCCATTTGCATTCGACGGTACGCAGAGTCCCGGGGTTATACCCAGAAACACAAATAAACTCACACACACACACACGCGCACACACGCACACACACACACACACACACACACACACGCGCGCACACACACATATATATATATATATATATATATACAAAGGGTGCTTCAAACCACCCTTTAAAAATTTAGAATATCTAGTAAAATGAAAAATTCAAAATCTCCTATTATTGACTGTACCATATTGAATGGAACTATTTTCAACTCCCCTACCCCACCCACCCGCCCACCGGAAGTAGCAGCCTGTTCAGACTGGAAGTTAGTTTTTCTAATGGGGAATTTTTTTTCACGGATTCCAACTTTACTGTGAAAAATAAAATGTTAAACGTCCTCCGAAGTCGTAACTATACTAAAAAAAAACAGGATTACATTGAAAAATATTTGAAGTTTATCATCAGTTTTACGGGTTTTAAATGTAAAATGTCTTTTAAATGTTTCCGAATATAATACGGTACTACTGCACGCTGTTCCTTTGTTTACTACAAACAACGTCGGGAGTTCTTAACGTTTCTAATACCATCGTTACCATTTTGACCGATTTCCTGTAATGTTGCTGATAAAATTTTCAATTTAATTTCGACGATTTGCAGCCACTTAATTTGAATAAAACTGTTGTAACATTTAGCATGTCGGTTGATTGTTGGTTTCTATTTGTTTTGTTACTGAAATAGTTACTATGAAAAAAATCAATAAGTTTTAATACGGCCGGTACTACTATTATTATCGCAGCGTCTGTTTCAATGTAAAGTTGTTGATATAACTTCATACTTCATTTTAACATCTTGCGGTCACAATTTATTCAAATGAAGAAGTTGTCGGGATGATTCAAACACTGCGAGTGTATGGAAATGTTTTTCTTCAGCCGAACGATTACGGCGAGAGCGTTTCTCATATAAATCTTCCCATTCGCTAAAAGTTTTCTCAAGATTTAAGAATAAAAGTGTTGTTTCGGACTATTATTTATGGGCGACATTAAAAAGTATGATATACCTAGAAGAATCTACAACAAAAGAGAATATGAAACATAGAGTTGCGCAAGCTACCCGGTATTTAATATCGGCCGGAGAAATTTTTCGAGCCGTCGATTCGTTTCCGACAAGAGTTCTGGTTTAAATTAAGCAAAGTGGAGCTCAATTTGAACATTTATTATGTTAAATAAAATCGATTTGTTTAAATGTTCAAATACATTACCGTTCGTTTAGGTAAGGTTTATTTTTCATACACGCCAACCAAAAATAACATTTAAAATAAGATTTCGGAACACATTTTAGGATTGAAAATAAAGCTTTCCCGAAACCTGTTTGAAACAAAAATGTTTTACTTTTCATGGTCAAGGTTAGAATCTGTAAAAAAAGTACTTTATTCCATTTAAAAAAACTAATTTCCGATTTGAATAGGCTACTTCCTGTGGATGTAAGGATGTGTGTGCGTGTGTGAGTGGTCAAAAATATTTCCATTCGATGTGGCACAGTCAATTTATTAATATGAGAAGCTTTGAATTTTTCATTTTACTAGATATTCTAGATTTTAAAAAGGATGGACGGGTTGTCTAAGAGATATATATATATATACAAGAGCGTCGCCAGCCGATTAGCCCGGGGGGAAGGGGGCAAGATGATAGAATGAGGATATCAGTTATAGGAAAAATAAAATTTATAATTTGTGAAGGCTTAATATTTTATTAAACAAGAATAAAATCCTAATTAAAACATAATTTTCGTGGGTTTCTGGCAAATTAATCTACTACTTTATTATAAAAGTCTTCCAAATTGTCCGTGATTACGTGCCTATGAATACTCATCATGGCCAGTTGATTAAAAAGTTTCAAAGTTCCAGGAGAAGGGAGCGGCCCTCCCCTACACTCCTTTGGCGACGCCCATGTATATTTATATATATTAATTAAAACGTAAAAGATTTTGTTCCAATTTTATGTATCGAAAAAATGTCCCAATTTTATGTAACAAATGTTATTTTCTTTTTTGTGTCAATGCTGGTAAGAACGATTTAAATTTTGATAATTTTATACAAAGTATAGAAGAGAAAGAGATAGAAATGTAAGCAAGAGGGCTCAAAATGGCCGAGTTTATTATATATATATATATATATATATATATATATATATATATATATATATATATATATATATATATATATTCGGGGATATACAATAATCGTCGAATGTCAAAAAACTGAATTGATATACTCACTACATTCCTCCCTCTGGAATTAAAATATTCGATATTACTTTTAAAAAACTAGTCAAATAAAAAGAAGGAAAAAAATTAATAAACCCGTTAAAAAAATAAGGTTAATAAATTAACTGTCCTGCTGATTTTTAGAGATCACCGAGATTTGGAGATCGTTACTGACCCCCGAGTCAATTTCTTAACGATATATAGACTGATTCGGACGGGTTGCAAAGCGAACAGAGAGAGTTCTGCACTGCACTGAGTGTATCGCGATTACACCAAGTCTGGTTGATGGCAGCAAACTTCAACATTAGCTCATTCGAGTTTTTTCCGCAGCTGGATCATTTAGTTCTTACCGTCAAGACTCGAAGGAATTTTACTTGATAACCTCTTTTATCCACTTTGAATTATGGCCAACTATCGATTATACCGCTGTTAACTTCAGCATAATTCATCGTTTAAAATATACGTAAAATTCTGTCGAAGATTTACACCATTTTTGCGAACCGCACGACATTGAAAAAAATATTCTCTTCTTGAAGGCTTTAAAAATTTCTTGAATAAATCGCTTATGCCCATTCATTTATGAATAATGCCATTAGTGTATAGCATGAGAGGCGGTCAAGTCTTCAAACAGATTAAATCAAAAGCTTGTGGCGGATTACGTGCGGAGGACGCTTTTGATCGGAGAAAATTCATTTCGAGATTTTATGTAAAAACTTCAATGCATCTATCGCAAAAAGTCGGTTGACGCTGATTGACCTGACTAAATTTACGTGCGTCCGAATATCGACCTGGAGTATAACCTTCATCATCCCTTCCGTCATGAGTGACATACTACAACGCGTGCATTTATCGTATCACTAATAATCGTTGATCACACTCCGCATGAAGTACCGGTTCACTCAATGATAGCAGAATACGTATTTCAAGCAAATGCGAGCTTCTTAATCGTGCGACGAATGAACAAACTTTGGAATTTCGCAGTGAACGTGTGACGAATTTCGTCAAAAATTGTCCGACAAAAATATCTCTTGCACGAGAGAGAATATTTTAAAATTTCAGCAACGGCGTTGTTTGTTTTGACGCTATTGGGAAGGTAACAGAGGAGTTAGAAAAGCTCACAGAGAAACACATGTATGCAAATCAAGAACTGACTTAGACATCGTTGATGTCAACTTTTGTTCTGCAACACGCGCAGATGGTTCGGCTTTTTTTCTGTTCCACAGTCGTGACTTCGTATTAATTTTTTTCCATAAAACTCGACACGGTGTTTATTTCACTTAGAAAGAGCAACATTCCGAATGATTCCTCGTACGATATTAAAAGCAGCGTCCAAAAACGTACTTTTTCCACGTTCAGCCGAAAATCGTCTATTTCGAATCTAGGTAAATTGTTCAAATTTATAACTTTTTTTTTCTTGGACCAACCAGCAGCCTTAACCCGACAACATGATAAACTAAATAGCCGGGCGGTGAAAGATGAAAAACACAAAGGGCAGTAGCAGGGTCGGTTTATATTTACAATAGGCGAACATTCCGAAAGTTTTTTAAATTTTCTGTTACACGTTGTGTGTGCCATACAGATAAGGCGCATTTAGTCCAAAATAATCTGGTAGATAAAAAAAGAAAAAAAACCTCTCTTTTTGCTGTCGCTTACATATTTTATTTAGTTCACTTTGTTTTCCTTTTTTCCCACCAACTACGCCACGCCCGACCGACAATTCGAACTGTACGTGTATTTAAAACAGTTGATCCTCAAAAAAACATTTACGAAACTTCAAGTTATATAATTCCGGTACGCGCGTTATTTTAAAGTTTAAAAACTTTCGTAGAATTATGTTCAAAACGAATTGCTGCACTCGTACTTGTGTTAATGAGTGGGACCAATTTTCCTCGAAACAAAAACCGAAACACATTTTTTTTTTTGGTCGCTTTTTAAACTTCACGTTTAAGAAAAATACATACATATATATATTTATATATATTTTGGAAGGTCTCGTCAACCGGGGGATCTTTACCTAGAAACCATTAGGAAAGGAAGGAGTCAATTGTATCTTGATACGGTCAGATATTGTTAGGAGAAAGGAACAAATTATAGGAACAATGTGTGGAGAAAGAAAAAACACTCAACGGAAAGAGCTGAACACTCAAAGAACAGATGATCCGCATCGCAAACACGCTCTTCGTTTGAGTGGAGAGAACAATATGGAGAGGCAACCAACGAAAAGAGGAAACTTTGCGCCTACCAGGTTTTCTGTGGCTAGTAATTTCTCCATAGTGTACGAAGTGGGACAATATTTCTCAGGGTATGACCATAATATTTCAATTTCCTTATCCGGATTATATGGTGCACTTCATCTTGGTTCGGCATTCTGTTTAACGCTTTTTTATTGGTCACGTGGTCACGATAAGAAATTTGTAGCTTTCAATTTTCTTCTTTAAAGTTTGCGTGAGAACTCAGCTTTCCATGCCATACAGTAAGTAGTGTGGATCAAATGTAGCAATGCACCACAGACGCATTCGTAATTGTAAATTCAAATTCCGGCTGTTAATAATATAACCGTATAAAAATCAACCGAAAAATGTTCATTAAGGCATAGAGAAAATATGAATACCTAGAATTTTAAAATTAAAAGGATGATAAAGACGAGTGACTTAAACTATTATTAATATCATTTACCATATGGAAATCTAGATTCGAATAAAGATGGTGAACTTGAAATTCTCAAAGCGTGATTTACAAACTCATTATTGACGACGTTTGAACATTACATTTTTGAACCAATACCACCTCGTTATAGAGTACCGAAAGTAATATTATTATTTTAGGTTGGTCTATCGATGTTGTTGCTCAAAAATATTTACGCTAAAAATTACAAAATTATTTAAAAAAAAAAACGACTTCAAGATTTACTTTAAACATTTAATGAAGATATCCTAAAAAGTAACAAATAATTATTATTCGATGAAAAATGAAACATTTAACAGTAAAATATGCATAAGAATATTGTTTTGTTTTTTTTTTTTCTTGTCCGGGTTTTTCCCTATAGGAATATTATAATTGTATTTAAATAACGATAATATTTATTGAAGATAGCCAAATTCAAATTGCAATAATTAAAAAGCTGCGTTAAATATTTATCTAATGTTCCCAATTCTTGGTGTGTAGAAAAAGAATGATAGTGTTATTATAACCAAATAAATATGGTTTTCAAATGTTGTTCTAATTTTTAATTTTATGTGCCGTTTCCAGGGTCGTACCCGACGCTCTTCCCGAAATTCCTGTAAAATATTGGCTGTTTAGATTAAATGAACCGAAATTCAGAATATGCTTATCCTACAAAGCTTATTGAAATTTTTTCAATTTTAGACAAAAAAAAATAAAAAAAAAACAATAACTCGAAGTTCGAAATGATCATGAATTCTATAGAAGCCATTCTTTTTTTTTGTTTACATTTCTAGGTAAATAGTCATACTATCGTTTAATTTTACATTCTCTTATCACGTTTAATTTTTAAAAAAACCTCGAGATTCCGCAGAAATGTCAATTTTCTTTCGTTAACAAATTTGATATGTAGCAAAATAGTACTGGGAATGGTTTATTTTTTTAAAAGTGAAGAATAACCCTACTTCAAATCTACTACATTTTATTTATTTCTTTTTTTTTTCAAATTTTTTATTCTAACGACAATCTAGTTTTTAACAATGACGGTGACAAGTTGACTGCACGTGAAGAGGGTTGCACTTCCAATGAAGTGACTCCGGCTTTATACATCATTTCACTAAATCATACGGTTTTCGACGTTTAAGCCGCCTTGTATCCTCAGAGTTTTCGAGGAGTTGTATGACTTCGACATTAGCTTCTCTAGCCGTTTTTCGTGTTTGCAGGCGAACCTAGTAATTTCATCAATGACCATTGGAATTTGTATACCTCGATGTATGTCGTCGTTGCGTTCAAATTGATATGCAGCAGTGATTGTCACGAAGTGCAATATTTGGACGTCTTTGTATAAAATCTATGTTGGAACTACTAGCACAACTCCACAACTGTCTTCCATAAATCCGTATAGGTTTAACAATATCTATAGACTAAAATCGGTTGTTTTCAATAGATAACGGTGAGTTTTTTTTTTAGCAGCCAATAAAGACTGCTCATTTTTGCTTTGGTTTCCAAACATTTTTGTCAGACGTAGTGCTTCCAATTTAAACGCGAATCAAGGTACATCCCTAGGTACTTAACTGAATTTTGTTGTGAGATTATCTACTGATTCAGTGGCATTAGAATGTTCTCAGCTTTCCGTAAAGTGAAGTTTACATGCACCGATTTTTCGCTATTAACTTTTATTTCCCAGCGTTTCATCCAATTCGTTTATTGTTGACTGTAAGCGTCTAGCTGCCCTCCGCTGGATCTTACTTATGGTCAGAACTGCTGTGTCGTCATCGGCAAACATAGCAATAACGATTGCTCGTTGGAATATCGTCTGTCTAAAGGAGATAAAGAATAGGTACCAAAGTACTACCCTGTGGTATTCCTGCCGATACATTTCTCCAAACAGACATCGCTTTCTTGTAACTAATTCTGAACTGCCGGCTGGTCAGGTATGATTCCAGAATACGACAGCACAAATATGGAAACTGTTCACGTAATTTAACGAATAAACCGCCGTGCCAAACTATATCGAAAGCTTGAACTACATTGAGGAATACACCGCAGCAATATTCCTTCTCCTCAAAAGCTTTATATATCACATTTGAGACGCGATGCACCTGAGTCTTGCTACGAAATCCAAACTGGTGATCTGGAATTAGCTGTTTTGTTTCAATTATAGGTCTAAGCTGCTTTAGTACAAGTTTTTCAAACAGCTTAGATATGGCAGGAAGATATAGGTCGATACGACGAAGGTAAATCTAGCGGTTTTCCCCCGGCTTCAGCAGCATTATTACCTGTGCTCTTTTCTATTGTCTAGGAACGTTCCCTAGGCGTAATATTGCATCGAATATGTATGTAAGAAACATGATCGCATTTCTCAGTAGTCCTTAATTATGTCACGTGTGATCTCATCATATGCGCGGGTGCTTTTTTCTCATTCAGATTTTTATCAATTTCATTGGCTACTTGCACAACGGAAAAGTGATTAATATTTACATTTGTTTTTTTTCAAATGGCTGATTAACATCTAAGTAGTCCGATACGATGATATCATTTGGTTGAAAAAAACCTTGGAATTTTTTTTTGAAAAATCTATACCACATTTAAAAATTATATTCAAGTTCTGATTGTTTTTTTAAAACTCATTAGCAAACGCTACTTATGAATGGCAAATAAATATTTTTGTTGCCTAACACGGGGATATTAATTCATCGGTACTTTGAATACAAAAGAATTTTCGTACTGCTTAAGGAAAAACCGGTATGGACTGTACGCCCCCCCCCCTCTTTATGTTATTCCAGACAATTTGGTTGTGTAAAGAATAAATAAATGAATGATCGACATGAATGAAAAATTGACTGAAACTGATGATTTTTTATGAAACAACAAATGAACGTAAACAAAAGTAAGAACAAAATATTAAAGCTTGTTAAATATATTCGACTATCTGACGTCTTGGCAAGGTAAAATTAGTTCGTTACTGTTAAATTTAAGAAGTGTAGTTAATCCCGTTTGTTAGTATGTTTAAACTGACGGTGGACTAGTTTATAATTGTGCTTGCTTCTTTTTTTTTTTTTTCAAATATTTAATATAATTGTTAACAGCTCTATTTCTGATTTTATTTTATTATTTACTTATTTCAGTAGGCTAAGTAATCTCAGTTCTTACCCTTTTTTTTTTTCACGTATAGGTAAAAGTATCTGTTATAATACTGTTGCAGGTGTCGGAAATATATTAATTTAATTCATCATCTGGAAGTCCATTAAACGCAAATTTCAAACAATTTTAGAAACTCGATGGATGCCAAAAAAATGACGAAGCAAACAATTTGACAAGGGGTGAATTTCGTTTTGTATTCCACAGTCCAAATTTATTTTCGATGGTATGTCCACCACGCTACTAACTCATAGACACAATAACTGCTCAAAGCCCCCGGGACTTTTAACACACATCCATCATCACCATATTCATCCAGATGTCATATGTACCACATCAACAGCTCAACATACACCGGACGTATTACTAACAATATTGGCTAGAAACAAAAGTCTAGAAGGTAAGCAGTATTTGTAATGCTTTGCTTCTATTTTTTATTTTTATTGTGTAATTTCACCGCTTCGGTTAATAACTGTAATTTCAGATTCAGTGGTATTTTTACTTTTTTTTTTTTATTCTTATCGTTAACTACAAGCTCCCTCAACACGCGCACATACACACATAAAACTGCTGATTAAAGCGAAAAAACGAAGAATTAATTATACTATTCCAACTTAATGGTGAAAGTAAATGTAAATCATTCAGAAGTCATGCTTAGAATGCGGTTTTACATGTTAACCAGATTTTAATATATTTCAAAAGAACCATTTCATTTTAGTTTCCATTAGATTAACACGGTGTGCGCTAAATATTTTTATATTAGAATTATTTTGTTTTTCCATTTTAGAAATTTATGAACTTTTTTTTTTTTTCTTTTTTTAATACGCATACGAACGTAAGAGACATTTGAAACAAAATTTAGAAAAGAACATTATCCACTTGTTCAAATAGTGCGGTTTCAATTTTCGAATTCTGCTAACGTTACTTCTAAATGCCGAATTCCATTTGCGGGTCAGAGAGAGCAAGTTAAATTGTTTTGTTTTTTTTTTAGTAAACTATTTGCAACGATTCTTAATTTTCTATTTTCACCTACGAAATTAAGTATGCCCAGAATTAATTTATTGTATTCTATAAAAACAATATAGATACTTCACATTAAGCAGTGGTTCGGTATTAAGTCAAAGTCTTCGACATATTGTCGTTTTGTTGAAGAAGAAGGTTACTTTCATTTTCACTAATAGTCACGTCGGTTTATTTAATGTTAACTTACACACAAACTTTGGTAGCGGTTAATTTTAATTTACAGTCCGGTTTCTCTTCCCGCGATTTTATTAAAGTATTCAACGTTCATTACTGACGCAAATTTAAGATAAGCTACGGGAAACGCAAATATTACTTGCAAATATAAAAACAATCTACCAAGTATATGTAAGAAACATTTTTAAAATTATCTTCTACATACCCAAACTTATAATGCTTCAAAATGGAATTAACTAATTGAGCAACACTAATAAAAATCGCTTCCAAATATTAAATATGTACATAAAAAAGTGAAAATTATTGAAAATCTGAAATATGATTTAAAAATTGAAAAAAATATTCGCAGATTTAAAATCATTAATATCGGCTAATATTTAATAACTGATACGAATAATGTTGTATTCAAAAATGATTATCCAGTCAGAATTGTATCTGCTTGGTTCAGTAACGTTGTACAATAGCCGGTGGAAAATATTATATTGTTTTTACAACTTCTACGCCACACATTTTAGCTTTAACCAGAAACCATTATACATTATTACAGCATTGTTAGGGACTACCAGAAGAACCCGTTTCATTAATAAATTATAAAACTAAACATCCGGTGATGATCGGGACCGTATCTAGACCAAAATTTCGGAGGGGGTTACGAAAATATTTTTATAATTATATATATATATATATATATACATATATATACATGTGTATGTGTATTATCATAAAATATATTTATTTATAAATAGTACACTAAAGCCTTGTAGTCAATTATTGTATATGCAATATTTGAACACTATTATAAAAACAAATAAAAAATAGTCGTTTTCCTAGAATTCATAAAAATTTAAATTTTTTTTTCTTTTGTCAAAAATTGAAAAAAAACATATTTTGAATTTCAGTCCATTTCATTCAAGCAGTTATGATTTTGCAGACATTTCAGGGGGGTTTGAACCCGGAAAACCCCCCTCAGATACGGCTTGATGATGATTACTAGAAAAAACATTTTTTTTTTTTTCGAGTGAAGAACTAATTTTTTATATGAAAATACTAAAATATATAATTTTATTCGTGCCGTAAGTGAAACTCAAAAATATGTTGTGTTTTTCTGCATGCGTTTATATTGTTTTTTTTTGTTTATTGTTAAAAAAAAAAGTATGATACTGTTTTTTAATAAAGCATATACAAAATTTACCTCAGTATCTCTTGCTACACTTAGTGACGAAAACAATTTTGTTATTTAAAATATTTTTGTTCAAATATCTGTAAACCATGCAAAAATGTGATTTCTAAATTTTTTTATTAGAGAAAAAAGCTCGGTTGAGTACTTTATTTTTTTATTTAAATTTTTCCTTTTTGCACCTCAATAATCGATATATTTTAATTAATTTCTGATAGGGAAGGAAACATACTGATTTTTTTACTTATAATAAAGAATTTGTATCAGTTACCTTCGTGGTATACAAAATTAACGTTGTAAAGTTAAAATATTTCTGTTTTTGTATGAAGTTATCTAGTAAATTTTTAGATTTTTAACATTGTTTTCTGTAACCATATATATATAAAACAAAACAGGGGTAAAATTTACGTTTTTATTGCGAATAATGATTTCGTGTTCTAAAAAAATAAGTTATAAATCAAATGCGTTTCAAAGAAAAATAGTGAAGTTAAAAGAAAATTAACTTTATAAATTTCAGTTAAACGTTATTATTTTTGGTTTTACGATTTCAATCTGTCCACTTTTTTATTTATTGGTTTTAGCTAAAAACTTGCGAAAATTAATTAAAATATCTTGAAATTTACGATTAATAAATTTTAACTTTATCATTTAGAAACAATACGGTATAAATTAAAAAACATTTCACCTTTGCTGCTGAATTAAGTGTATTTTTCATAAAATTTGAATTCGATTGTTAGTTATGTTCATATATTTTAATAAATCCAAATTATAATTTTTTTTTTTCGTTTCAACATACGTTAAAAATATTTTTAAAGTTTAATTATACTTGAATAGAAATTGTCAGGTTTTGTTATGGGGAAAAAAGGAAAATGCGTAAATAAATTATTTTTAAAATAAAATAAAACAGAAAGTTATTTATACACAATATAATACGTATAAAAAATAGTACATCTATAACGAAAATTTGAAAAATGAAATCCCTATCGTTGATCGATGGTGTGTTAAATTCCCGGAGTTTAACAGATCATGCCGTGACCAGGATTCGAACCTGGGTTATTGCGGCCACAACGCAATGTCCTAACCACTAGACGATCACGGCTACAACGACGTTAGCGAAATAATTTCGTTCTTATATACTTAAATATATATATTTATATTAAAATATAAAAAATATGTTTCAAACATAAACGAATAAAACACTTAATAAATGCGCTTAGTAATAAGTTATTAAGAAAGAACATCACAGTTACTCCTTATGCAAGTGTCTTTTATTAATTAATTACAAATTGCATATAACATTCAACAATGTTTAAAAACTAGTCTTTAAAATGTTTAGCTTTTTTTTCACTTGGTTATTTTCCTGCGATATCATATATCTGTATAATTATTAATTACACGTTGATTTATTTGAATGTATAAAATTTTGTACAGAAGGTAACATGTTTACATACATGAATTAATACCGTGTCCAGGGGGGGGGGGCTCCCATGAGAACTGAAATAGTTATTATGAATACACAAAAATCTGAAAAAATCAAAAATTTAAAATAAATATTGATGATTTTTTAAGGTGTTCTTAAATTTAAAAAAAAAAAGAAAAAATATGCTCCATATTTTTAGGTACATCATTAATATTTTATGCAAAAATTTTTATTACAAGTATAATCAATAACATACGTAATTTTTATTAATGTTTATACGGTAATTAATTTATGTAAATTATTAATTATAAATCGAAATGATGGAAATTATTAATAGTATGAATATTAGTGAAAAATGTATTGTTATTTATAAAATAAATATGTGAAGAAAATCCCCCCCCGCAAAGTTCGGGGCACGGGCCTGACACGAATGATGTATCATATTTCAGTTTTTCACGAAAAAATTATAAAAACCCTTCTATAATTAACGTGAAAGAAAATTACATTAAACGTAAATCCCAAAACTTGTTTTTGTTTACAAGAGTATTGCTTTTAAATTAAATTAAATAAATGAATAAAATAATCTAAAAACAATATTCTTCCGATATATTTAAAATTCTTTGAATTTTGTGATTAAAATTAGTGTTTGTATATTTAGTTTTATTTAGTTCGAATAATTAAAAAAAAACTTAAAAATATAGTTTTAAATTATTTAAATCTGGTATTTGCAACATTACGTAACTATTAATTTTAATTCCGATTCGTGTGCTTAAATTGGGCAAAGATCCGTTGCTGGCATGCCCGAAGGGGGGCATAAAAAAAAATCGTTTCAATATCTATAAAAAAAACTATTATCGGATGAATTGAAGTATGCCTACATGGCCAATAGACGGTGCCAAAGTTTTACAAAACGAAGCGAGCAAAATTCTTCTTTCACTTTACTACGAAGCTTCCATTTTGTCAAATTTTAATACGGTGATCACGGACCGTTTCGTACTCTACTAATTCCAACTTTTCCGTACATTTATGTGCAAATATGAACCACGAAAACCAGTTACCTTTAGTATTACAAAAAAAATAAGTGAAATTTGAGAACACTCGACTAATGATGTTGGAAAATCGCCGTTTCATCGCGCCTTTATAACTTTCGTTGACGATTTCTTATATCGGAAGGAATTTGTTTTACAAAGAAGGATATCTGCTAATTTTCATTATAAATTATAATTTACTTTGTGCACCTTCATGGTGAACGAGAATGTGAACGCATTTAACGTTTCGTTAGTTAACGCTTTATCGCGCGCGGGGAAATGTAAACATTTTTAAAGTATTTGAATAGTTTAAACAATGCTGCGGCATATAGACGAAGGAAGCAAGGGGCGAAGGTCCCTGGTACTTATTTTTGAAATAAATTTAATTTAAACCAGATATAGCACGACACTGATATGCTATATGGTATTTCTCATCGCTCTCCATCTAACAGTGCCCGCAGTTTTTGTGTAGTTTGAAAAAACCGTAGTGTGTTTTCGGTGCATCGAATTCATTAAGGTTTTCTAATATCTAACCTTTCATAAAAGGGCGATATCAAGTAATCATCCCTCGATGTTTCTAAAATAAAACACTATTTTGCTAGGGTGGCATATCAAACAGCAATTATCGCATAAGTCAGTATATTCTTTTTTCAATAACAACGGCACGTTTAATGAGAATTTTTTTTATAATCTGTCCCATTCTATATTATTTTTATAATGTACTAACTTTAAAAAGGTCCAACGCTGACTGGAAGAAGATCCGCTATTTGGAGAAAAATAGTTAATAATATGAACGTTCAGACTTTTTAACAATGTAGCGAATAGTTATGTATAAATCGATTTTAAGATAATATACACGCAAAAATATACAGTGAAAATCGGTTTTCGCAGCGTTTATAAAGACGAATATTGTTGGAATCGGCAGAATTTCCTAAAACTACATATTCCCTCTGTCGGCTATAACGGCATTGGTTATGATAAAAAATTGGCGAAAATTTTAGTAGCCAAATAGATAATTATCGCTGTGGCGCAAAATTTTTCAGAAGAATTTAATCGAAACTTTTTCCATGAAAAAATATAGTTTGAACAGAACTTGACAGCTATTTTATGCTGTCAGAGGAAATATCGATATTTCCAAATAGAGGCTAATATTTGTCTATAGGTTATAATTTTATTTCCTAAAGACAATTTTGAATACCGATTAGCCAAAACATTTGTCGAACTTTTAAACTTAATTTCTTTTGACGTGAATATGTTTCTGCAGTGTTATGTTTTTCATCTAAAGGTGTATAAGTATTTAGCTCTGCTGCTTGGTGGCAAAATTTTGCGATTAATTTTAATATCCTTTGGTACAATTTTTCTGCTGGTAGAAATTACTCGTTTAGATTTTCTTCATTCATTTTGATTCGCTACTGTTCACATCACACGGAGGATACATTAACGAGTTCTATAGATTTTTACTAGTATTATTCGGACAACGGCAGTCACAAAGTATAGCTGTATCATGTTCGAATGTGGCTACTAAACTCGCATCGGGTACCGAGAAATCAACTCTGTACGTATTAAATCGGTTATAATGATTTCACTGAACGTAAAATTTCACTTTTGTTACTCAAAAATCAATCAAAATCAAACAGCTACTTTTTTAAATACCATCGTATCGTGTCGTCGTATAAAACATTTTTTTACGAATACATCATAACGTTTTGTTTTTTGTTTCTTTCGTGCAAGACCTAAAAGTATGTATTTTTGTTAATTTCACGTTTATTATGCACATTCGTTACACACATTTTAAATAGATATTAAACTTTATACAAATTGAAAGTAAAAGAAGATAAAATGAACAATATTAACTATTTGACAAATTATAGAAAAAGCCCAAAAAAAAAACAAAACAAAAAAAAACAATGTCAATCAGTCAACACTGAAACAATAATTTTCGGATGTGTGAAAACGAGCGAATGGAAAAGAAAGAAAAATCTCATTTATATACATATTTTTAGGAACACAAACAAAACGCAACTTTGATTGAAAAAAAGGGAACAGCGAAAGGCACCGTAATAATGAAAAATGTAATAGGGTTGTAAAATTGTCTAGTCACTCTGAACGGTACAAAGTGAGATGATGTAACAGATGGGTTTTGTGCCACGGCATGGGTACTGGAGAGTTGGTGTTGGTTTGCGGTATATACGGAAAATTGGCGAGGCTCCTCATTGATCAGACAACCCCACGGCGTAAAGAAGACTGCGCACGGATAGATATTAACCAGGCGCAGCGACTAATTAAGATGGCGTCCAAATGACTGTGGTCAAAAAAATAAAAAGTCAAAAGAGGAAAAAAACAGAACACGCATACGCGCACGTGTTGCAACTTTTTAAACTATCTCTCGCCCTCCACGCTGGATTATTCAATGATTTCCTCCAAATCCGTTTACGGTTACTATCACTATTATGTTCTTCGACATTTTCCTTTCGCAGTCTCTTTGTCCTTTATCTTCTTTTCCTTTTTCTACCTTTGTTTTTTGCCTCTTTTTTTTCCCGTTTCTTTGTGGTCTTCACGCGACGATTATTATTTATTATTTATTACAGTAGTAATGGTTTTGCGGCGTGAACCGGTGTTTTGCCGACCAGTCACCGGAGCAGAGAATAAAGGTGGAACAGTATATGATTTAGTCGACATAGGACATACATATACATACATATCTGTATATATATATATATATATATATATATATATATATATATATATATGTGTGAAAGGTTTTCTAGCGTAACACAGACGTTTTTCCGATTGTAGCCACCACAAGCCGTCTAACAATCTAGAAACACCCGGCTTTATTAATTAAATTAAATGATGGTCGTGTTTGATCGGAAGTCGCAAAAGGCGCTGAACGGTGGAGCTTCTGAAGACTCTAGTTTAATTATTTGAAATTGCGGAACTTCAGACTGCGTTTATTGACTGCGAACGTTCATTCTCGCGGTGCCTGTTTATTATTTTCAAGCGAACTGCGTTTAAACTTGGTCAGTTAACGCGTTTGATTTGTCAACGCTCGTACTACGCATCTCTGCTCTGCATTTTGACGATGATCATACATAGCGCATCTGCTGAAAATGACGTAAAATTAATCAAAAGTAGTCCGCACGTAATCTTAAGAAAGTTCTCTTTCGTAATCTGCGATGAAATCGTCATCAATAATGATAAATGACTTTTGTTTTTTTAAACTTTAATCCGACGATTTTTCCAGCTTTTTTTCTTATTTTGTTTTTAAACGCTGTAACTGCGTGGCCCATTTTAAGCGGAACAATTAATGTTCGAACGATTTTTTAGTTCGACCTGGATATATGAAACTGGTAGAAAAGAGCCGAAAATGGCAGTTTCAGGTGAAGGAAAAAAGTGAAAACAGCGTGAAATGTAATAATTAATTAAAAGTAACAATAATGAGAATAGCGATGAACATTTAGAATGTTTATATAAAAAAAGCGAAGAAACATCACTTATTCCAGCAGAATAATTTTCTATACGTTATTTATATTTCGGGACGTCCTCTCTGTAACACAAATTCGTTTTAGTTCTGTTGTGAAATTAACGTTTTAAAACATAACTGAAATTAAAATAACGAATAAGGGACACCTGGATGAGTTAGGAACCCCGCTTAAAGCAGCCGTATCATTTTTAATACTTTTGCATAAATAAAATTTTAGTGTATAATTCGTATAATTATATAGACACATCAGCAACATTGATATAATCCATTTAATAATACGAGGCCTCGTCTTTTTATCGTCACAACAAACATTCTTCTCGCACTGATGAATAGGTCCTAGGTGCGCTCCAGTAAGAGATAGTTTATATGAAAAGTCGGAGGTAATTATTCTTTACGCCATCACTCCGTACCGCGGATGATTTATTTACTTCTCCAGATGATTTCTATTTACTTTCTTTTTCGCATGTAAACTCTGTAATAATATAACGGCCGACTTAATTTCAGCGAGCGCTTTACAACGGTCAATTTATGTTTCAATTTAAAATTGTCGTGGAATTTTTATTCGATTTTCACGAAGATTTCATTACGCCGAAATGCGCTGCTATCGTGCAGTGCGAGAAACTTTAGCTTATACTTTTTCTGTTCTTTTCTTAATTATTCCGAATTGTAAGCTCGTTTACTTCTGCTCACTATTCTGCGCCGGTTCTACGGCTATTTCAAGGACCATTCATTTGTTATCTCTCAGAATGTCCTTATTAAATCAGATCCCCGATGTGTAAGCCATCTTCTCTCTTTCCTCCGCCTCTATCGACTATGTAATTCTTTCAATTCGTGACCTGTTCCTTCGTCGCCCTATCCAAATCGGACATCTGGACACTGTGGAATCGAAGGACTTGATAGATTTGCTAGCCTAGCTTCCACCCGCCCGTGAGATTTTTTTGAAGCTTCCACATCAGCTGCTCATTCTAAATTGTGGAGTAACTATTATTCCTCTTCATTTTCAAATGCTAATATCTGTTCAACCGGATTTTCGTCCTTGGATTCTCAACTTTCCTTCTTTGCAGCGTTCTTTGCAGTCTGTCGTTTATGTATTTTCGACACGACGTGCTTCCTTCATCCTTTTTTTTTCTCACTTATACCACATTTAGTCCTCTCCACCGTCTTACTTTTTATTTTATACATAACATGCAGATCGTATCCTTTTTCAATGCTCTTCCATCGGTGCTGAACGGTTCTCTTTCTACCCGTCACTTTTACTAATGAATCCCCTATTCTTCTTTTCCTTCTCCTTAGCTATTGTAGTATCCTTTCTGTATGCTAGCTTTAATCGCGTAAAATTACATTTTAATGTCCACCTCGACAACCCCCGCCACGATAAAAAAAAAAAAAAAGTATAAATAAAAACAAAAAACAACTTTTCGAACAAAGGACAACATTGTCCAACAGAAAATTCCGCAATTGCTCATTACACGGTGGAAAGAAATTTTAATCGATAAGTAAAACAATTAAAGTAACACAATTAAACGAACTGTCAAACGTCTCGCCGCATGTAACACCCCAGTCGGTAAAAATTGTCTATTCATAAAAAGTGAACTTCTTTGATAACTTTCATTTCAGGTCATAAAGAAACGCATGCAATTTTCGTTGTCTCTCCGGACTACTGACCCCAGTAAAACCTTATGTGTTTCCGGAGTATAGTACAATTTCTATCGCTGGCCAATAAATATATACATATATATATATATATATATATATAGATATATTGATTTTTGCCATATTCCCCGTGACTGTGAAATTCATCAACGCCTAAAAAATCAAGTTTACACGAAGAAATCAGCTCAGGTGCGGTTTATCCTTGTTGCCTGTATCGTACAGATGCAGCTAACCATAATACAGAAACTGTTGCATAGACGCACGCATTGAACAACCCTATCGTATAACTGAATGGCAGTGAGAACGAGCCGTCTGCTGATTTGCATAGCAGCATAAGAATCAACCAAACAAAACCTATCTATGCTATTTAACAGCATAAGCCAGCAACGCATCGTAAAAATTCTACCGAACAAATGTAAAGCTGACATCTCTGACGTTAACAGCCAAGATTCGTGAATATCGATGATAAGACCATTTTACAAAGAGTCGGCCATAAATCGGACACAAAGTTCTTCGCAACTTCATCATCGTGCACTAATTTATTAATGCCTCTCGTACAAGCTGGAAACATTAAAATGTATGATTAACGTCTCCAAGCTGATAAGGAAATCATTCGCAGCGATAGATGAAAAATGGAGAACTTAAACCGTTTCAGCCTTAAACAGTTTCACCCTGCAGCTCATTCCGATAATTCACCGTCCTCCGTTCAAACACAAATTCACATTTTTAGCAACCTCACATTTTGTAAACGCCATCTCATTGGACCAAGTCGGCTCTCTCGATCGAACGTGACATAGCGCACATTACTATATACGGTTTTGTGATTTATTCTGAACGCTGCCTATAACTGTACAAATCCTTACCGGTAAGATCACTCTTCTTTACTTTTTGGCGGCTCACTCTAACGACGTAATCAGGTTTGAACGGGTTATCACATTTTAATAGTTGAGCGGAAAATTTGTCGCTAATTATGAAGAAAATGCAATATTGTCTGATTCAGTCGTGGCTTGCACACTCGCCTCAATGCGAGAAAAACATTTTCACTGTGAACGATACGACGCGCATATTTATGTTAAAACGTTCGTTATTGTCTAATGGTCTTACAATGGTCAACTACGAACAGGATAGAAGAGGGGATATTGTCCAAAATATACATCAGAATCACCGTAATAACTTATTCGCTGGAAGTGAAAAACTACATTAAATTTTCAACATTCTGTAAACTTCCGATGACACTTGAATCATTGTGTACCGCAAAACCGTTTCAACAAGAGAAAAAAATGAAAATCAGACGGCGTAAGGTCCGGCTAGTATGCAGAATGTTCGAAGACCAACCATTTCCATTTTTCGATGTGCTGGAGCGTCGCGCGAGAGATCAAAATTGGTTTTTTAGTCAAAAGGCCCGGTCGCTTAATTTTTATAGCTTTTTTCAAATTATCCAACGTTTGGCAGTAACTGTCGAAGTTTATGGTGGTACCCCAAGGCATAAATAAGAGGCCCGCCGCAGTCCCAAGAGACCGTAATCATAAGCTCCTTCGCAGACTTCTCTGCCTTGCATTTTTTCGGCCGCGGTGAATTTACCCGTTTCCACACCATGGATATACAATTATCGTGGTCTAAAGTGCTGAATCCATTCACGAACGGGTCAGTTCGACATTGCACATTATCAACATACGTATTTTTCAACTCGTCGTGTACTTTTTTTTACCCGAAAAAATTTTCGTGACAAACTGCACGTTGTTCACAAAAGTTGGACACGCACTGTAGTGGTAGTTCCATGGTTAAACGAACACTGACGGCTAATTTTGACATTTTTACCAGTTACTCATACAACCGTCTCTCGAATGTAATAACGTTGTATTGTTTATCTCGCCACTGTTACCACAAGCTGAGATCTGAAAGCGAGGCGGAGACTTTTGAAACGCTCCTCGTACATATATACCGGCATACAAAAGTTCCCTCTAATAACTGCGGTTCGAAAAATGAATAAAGTTTATCGGAATACGTAAAACACACTAGATTTCACACTAGATTTCGTTTATTACATAAAAACTTTGATCGGCATTGTTCGACAAAGAAAAATTAAAGAAAAAAAAGGTTAATCGTATATACTTTTTTTTTACTTTTTTATTCGCGCTATCGGTACACGTTCAGTCTTTAAATTGTTCGAAAAATTTATGCTTCTCCTAAAGGCGAGGGGTGATTATCATCGTGCGATAACGATTTCTAAAGGCAAACATCTGGCGAATTTTTAATCGGAATCACGCAGACTATTAAGGGCTTTTCTTTCCTACATTTTCTATTTTCGTGTCTTATATTTTTCGGTGTTTTTGCTCGTATTTTTGAAAATGATTTTCTCTACGATTTTCTTTAATTCCATCGAAAACCGGGGGGAGGGGTTTTTTTTGGCGCATTTTAGCGGCTTCTTTCAAATTACTTCTTCGTCGTCACTCTATCCGAGCGTTGAGTGATTAATTCGATAAATAACTTAAACTAGGGGATGAATGACCCTTCGTAATTGAATGACATCGATACATTGCGCAATTACCGATTCTCCGCTCGGAGAGAACCCTCTTCGTGAAATAGACCGCTGTTCGATCTATTTACATCTCGCTACTGCTCTTCTCAGCTGGTAGTTAACTAGGCGGTGGAAATTGATATTAACCGCATGATAGGATGTCGAGTGTTATACATTGTGCATACAGAAGGGGTCGTTGTTGTTGAAATTGTTAAATATCTGAAAAAAACATTAATTAACATGTAAAAAGTTGTTCTTGCACAAGTCACTGACAGAATTTTCTTTCAGAATTATTAGAAATGTTTAAATAAATAAATCAAACGAATTCGAAATTTCGCTATATTCAAGTTTGCTATTATGAGAAGAAGAAAAAACCTGAAAAAACCTGAAAAAACGCTATTCGATTAAACTGCTGCTAAAGTCGGCAAAATCATGTCCCCCCGGATATCACGCAATTTTTCACATTATCCGCGCCGCGGAATATCGCAGAATTTTCAATAAAACCCGATATTTCATCGTAGCAGTTAAAATAATAACGGAACGTAGCGTATAATATTTGTTTCATAAACAACATATGTTTCGAATAATGACAACATAAAAATCGGTCGGTAAAAATGCGACACAATTTTGCAATACAAATATATCTCTGCTCAGAAAATTAGCATTATTCAAATCGCGCTAGATGGATTTTTTCGATATACTCGGAAAATCGGCAATTCCGAGAAATTTTAGGTACAAAGTTTGCGTAATTTTTTCTTCTTTGCTTCTTTCTGATTACGAAAGAGTACCAAAGTAGAATAATCTGAACAGATTAGAACGATTTCGGTTAGGGGGGAAAAAAAATCGTTTTTTTACGTTAAACATAAAATTATAAGAAAAATCAGCGACTAAAAATTTTTTTTTTTTTATATATATATATATTTTTTTTTTTTTTACGAGATATAGCCGAGAAATTTCGAATTTGTTTTTTTTTTTTTTTGTTTGTTTTTTTGGCGTGCCAACTATGGGCATTAACCCAGCGTAAATAAATTTTTTTTTATAAAGTTTCAATGTGCGGCAGCGGGATATTCTACCCGAATGAAACACCACTACGTTACCAGCTGCGCCACGGTAGCCGGCTATTTTGAATTTGTAATCTTCCAGTAATTTTCTTTTGTCTATTTCAAATTCTAGAAGGTAAATATTATCCGAACAATGACATCAAAAACGCTATCAGAGATGTCGGGGGAATCTTTTCAAGCAAAAAAGTGAAATATCGCACTTTTTCCAATTTTCCGCGGAAAACCTCACAGTTAACTAAAAAATGAATACCCGCTAGTAGGGATATGTTATTCAAATTTCGGTTTGCTAACTTTATGTCACGAACATAGAGAGCGAATTTAAACGATAAATCCTCTAGAAAGGTCAAATCTCCTTCTCAAAAATTCCTCCAATAATATATTAATGCTGATGAAATCGGTGCTTTCGCAGCACGGTATAGACATTAACAAACTTAACATTGCTAATTTCATTAGTACATAGGTAAAGACCATTTTAAATAGATATTAAAATTATCGCGAGAAATGCGAATTCTAGCCAAACTTACGGAACTTGGTATTCAAACACGCTGAATTACCGGTATCGAAACTTGGATATAATACTGAAATTTATTCACTTTGATCAACGGCTACCTAAACGGACCAGTGTTAAAATAAATTCCGCAAAATCCAAACATGGTAGCTATCCTACAGCACCGGATAATTCACTCATTTCTGTTTAATCTATATTTAAATGTCTTCCTCACTGTCAAATGTGTTCAGCTTTGGACGCTATTGCAATTTTTTACTATAAAATAGGCATTTCTATGAACTGACTGACAAATAACTACGATATTGAACTTGCAAAATAAGTGACAAATTCGAACTGATGAAATAGAATCTTATTTACTAGAAGATGCCCCCCCCCCCATAGTCTTTATTTCGTAAATTATCACATCTGTTTCAAGAAAAATCTTAAAACCTTTGGTGTCCTACTAATCGAGAGACCGTTTAATGAATATATAAACTGGATCTCCGATAATGTTCATGCGTCGCCACGCTCTGTTTTTAGTGAAAGAAATGATACCTGGAGTGTTAATAAATTTACAAACGAAATGAATGGGGGAAAGGGCAAATCACTTCTACACACGAAAAAGCGTATATACCCGTACATTCAGACATGCACCCGCGCACTTGAAGAGCTACTAATAATGCTTTATCCTAGTACAGATCTTTAGCGATATCTAAATACACAGAAATTAATTTTAAAAAAAGTAATGAAATATAAATACAAAAATACTGTACGTACACAAATTTCGTAATGCATGAAATCGCTTCCTAATGTACAGTCTAACTCTGATCCAATTCTCTAATTCCCTCCTACAATCTGTCACATTATCACGCTTCCTTGCCATTTCACCGCCCTATGTCCTTTAGGAATCATGATAGATCCTCTTCCTGTATTTGACTATAGTCGAACCACTGTTAGTTTTTCGGTTTCCTCTCAGTAACATTTTGTTTTATATCCTCACCTGCTAAAACTCGAAATTCCTACCCTTACTCTGTCTCTTCTATCTTCCCCTTGTCTATCCATCGTTCCGGCTATTAGTTTTTTTTGTATTGTCAATGCTTGCTCAATTCGAAATTTAGCTGACGGCTTTCTTCCTTCTTTTTAGTTCTAGTCCATGATTGCACCAGTAAAAAAAAGCAAAAAAACACGAATTATTGATCGCAGTACGAGTGAAAAAAATAATTTTATCAAACTTTTTGTATTTATGTTGCAGAAAAATATGTTAAAAATAATAACAATAAAAAAAGGACAAATGATTTAAGTCGTGACTAATATCAGTTTGAATTCTTTGGATGATTCGAAAAAAATGTTGAAAGTGCAGCTAAAATATAATACTTAATATAGCTGAAAAATTGAATTTTAATTATTCAAACGATCGCATTTATGTCGCCAAAACGTTTAACATTCTTGCATTTTTATTAAATAACCGTGTCATATATATATATATATATATATATATATATATATATATATTAGGGGAACAAAACAAGAATGCTGGGAACGGTTTATCTCATCCATCTCCTCGTCAACGTCAAACAGGATCATGTGGAACAAAATAAAATCCATCAGCGGAATCAGCAGTGTCCCAAAACGTGTCCTTCTCAAGATCAACGATAGCCTAATAACTCATAAAGCCAACGACGCCAAAGCGTTTGCCAGCTTCTTTGCTGCAGCTCATCAGAAAAGTATCCCCCCGCCTTCCACAGTTTGAAACACCATGCAGATCAACAGCCAGTGCAATTCCCGCCCGAATCTAATGAATCATACAACAGCGACTTTACCATTTCAGAATTAAATTTCCAACTCAACTAACATACATCCAACACTGTACCTGGCCCCGACTGTATCCACCCGTACATGCTAAAGTAGCTCCCACTTTCGACAAACCATTTCTCCGACACATATTCAACCAAATTTGGAATTCCGGAAACATCCTGGCACAATAGAAGTCGGCTGATATTATCCCAATACTGAAGAAAAACAAAGATCCTACCCTTCCCGAAAGTTATCGTCCTATCTCAGTGCTAAGTGCCATTTCTAAAACGCTGGAGAAGATGGTTAATAGGTGCTTCCTGTTTTTCCTAGAACAAAAAAATATTTTATCTCCTAACCAAGCGGGCGGACAGAAGGCAAAATCAACAGTTAGCAAGCTACTTAGCCTACAAAAGCAGATTCTAATGGCATTTCATCGCCAACAGCACCTTTACGCAGTATTTTTCGATTTAGAGAAAGCATTTGATCGCTTGTGGCGTCATGGCTTACTACTAAAACTGCGAACGGCGGGAATCGCTGGAAGAATGGGTAAATAAGAAGATCCGAGTTACGACTGGTTCGTCAACATCTGAACTGATGCTGTTACTGATGTTGTTACTGATGCTGTTAGAAAATGGTGCGCAAAAAGGCTCTGCTTTAAGCGCTACCTTGTTCATATATATGATATTAACGACATAGCTGACTGCCTTGCCGCCCCTGTAACGTCCCAGCTCTACATGGATGATCTAAATATTTCCTTGTCATCCAACCATCCTATAAATGCTCAAAATATCCTTCAAAAATTCATAGAAAATTTACAAAAGTGGTCCAATGATAACGGTCTGACTTTCCCCTCAACAAAAACAATATGTGTTGATTTCCACAGGGAACGCCATAACGCACTTCCCAGCGTATTCCTGAATCTAAATGGTTTTCCTATACCAAATCGTCTGTCAGTCAAGTTCCTAGGTCTAATATTTGATAAAAAAACTTCCCTGGCGCGCTCACATAGCTGAGTTCAAAGCCAAATGCTTAAAACCCTTGTCTATCCTGAAACATCTATAGAATTATAAGTACAGTATAAACCCAAAATTACTCCTTACAATAAACAGATAAATTATCCTTTCGCGAATCAATTACGGATGTCAGATGTACTCCTCGCTAAAAAGATCTTTAGATCCTGTACATTTTGCGATCCTCTGGTCAATCCACTCTGCTCATCCCTCCTCTCCGGTTGTAAGTTTGTGTGCATTGGCAAGTTGTCCTCCACTATCCTTTTATAGGAAGTACTACAACTTTAAAGAATTGAGCTCCCTCCTTTCTCCTTGATGTCAACCAATCACAAACATAAACATATCACTAACAAAATTTCACAAAGCACAATACTCCCCAAGCATAGCACAGATAGCAAAAAATACCATAGCGAGCTACACAGACCACGTATGCCTCTGTAGAGATGGAGCGAAGGCAAAAGGTTATCAGTCACCGAAGGCATGCTCCTTTGAAGTCTCAGAGGCAGCAGAGTCAGTTAGACTTCACGATCGCTGTACAGCATTGGACGCTGAAATATATGCGATGGTATTTTGCATCCAATACTACACCGATAGCAACCCCAGTCCCAAAAGGCCCTACTCATAATTGACTCTCTAAACTCCTTTCAAATCAACTCAGAGATTAAATCCAACAACCCTTTGATAAGGAAGGTCCATTACCTATTATACAGGCTATCAAATCTAAACTCTGAAATGTCTTTCTTATCGGTGCCGACTCATGTTTCAGTCCCAGGCAGTGAGCGTGTCAATCGAGCAGCTCAGGCCACACTGTTTACAATCCCCCTCTTCCCCCTGCATTGGTCCATTTGTTTATGCACCAAACCGGAGAAGAATGACAGCAAGAATGAAGATCCTCAAATACGTTTCTCCGATGCGTAAAAACAACTACGGAGTCCTGGTGGGCCACAGACTGAGTTTCCCGCAGAGATTTTTTTGTCCCGAATCGTCTCCGAATAGGTCATACAACCCTCTCGCACAGCTACATCTTCACAGGTCAAGCACCCCCAAATGTCTGCCTTTTTTGTGATCAGCCAAGCGCCCCATCCACCTTTCACTTACCCCTCGAATGTTCCTCCTTTGCAGTATCACGATCGATTCACTTTACCACCTCCTCTATTTCTAAGATACTATCAAATGCTCCGTCCGCGTTCGCAATAATATTAGCTTTCACGCAAATCTAGAACTTCTAAACTGTTCACTTTCTCCATCGACTTATCTAATTTTAATGTTTAATAATGTCTATATTATCTTGTTGTTAAACGGCAATCTATTTTTTTTTTTTTTTTTGCTTTTTCTTTTTCTTTTTTGAGCATGTCAGCTAAGAAAGTTACTCACTTCAACGGTATGATAGTATTAATAATTATAAAGGAAAAATATTACAAATGGAACATACGAAAGAAGCTAACAAAGGAATAACCAAGGAAGACGGAAAAGAAAGGATGCTGTGAGCGCTGTAGGGCGTAGGGAGGCCGTGACGCAAAAGACCGGAATACAGTATCGCGCGTTCTGAAGAAATGGAAGAACATTCAAGTAAAATGTGGTTCGCATCACAAACGAAGTTTGCTTCTGACGGATCAAGTAGACAAAGAGGAGACTGAGTAATGGAGAAACGAAAAAGCGAAGCAGGAAGCAAGCTGTGGTTTAAACGAAGTCTAATTATGGATGAAATAGTTGACCGCCTCATGTCGGGGAAATCAAGAAACCACGGAAAAAGAGGAGGAGTGGGTTGTATGGATAAGTAAAAGGAAGCAGGATTGGAAAAAGAAGAAGGATAGAGATCAGACCAACAGTCACGGTGGCAACGCGAGGAAAGAGTAAGAAGACTTTGAGCTGGGAAATGCCTAATAAAGCGACCGCTTAAAGCAGCCGAACATGCCAACGAGTCGACTAACTCGTTGCCCGAAATTCCACAATAACTAGGATAATCTATAATAGATCAATACAGACAGAACGGGAATGAAATAGATGTGAAATTAAGGAACGTATGCTGAAGCACGATAGGATCAGCGAATGGTTTAGGAAAGGGAGTAGCAATGGCTTGTAAAACGCCTTTTGAATCAGAAGATAAGAGAACCTTGGATATATTGTTAGAGGAGGCTATAAAAAGGATTGCCTGTAAGATCGCAATAGATTCGGCTAGGAATATGGAGGAGAATGAGGGGAATTTGAACGACTCAGAATAGCCGAAATCCGGCAAAGTAAAAGCCGCTCCAACCCCCAAAGCTGACTTTGAGCCATCTGTAAAAATGAAGGTATAAGAAGGAAAAAGCGAGGATAAAACATAGTTAAATTCGTTATGAGCAGCGGGAGAGGGAAGAGACTTGACATACGAAGGAAGAAAAAGTAAACTGGGTGAGTAAATAAAATCTAGGAAATTATAGGTAAAATAAGGGCATTTGTTGTAGGATAGAACAAAAGGAGAGAAGGCCCTGAGTCGTGAAGAAATCAAGGAAATGATTGGGGTTTTACGAGGAGAGAAACGCCAGTTGTTGGATATAAACCAGTAGGAATTAAGCAAGTAGGAATTGGAAATATGAAGACGTTTAATCAGAAATCGTTCACCTAGATAAAGTCTTCGGATGAATAAAGGACAGGAACCAGTTTCTGCCAAAATGGCTGCAATAGGAGAGGAGTTCAAGGCACCGATACAAAGGCGGAGACACATATTATGGATTTTATCAAGTTTAAGGAGAAGATATTTAGGAGCACTGGCGTAAAGGAACGAGCAATAATCGAATTTAGAAAGGATAGTGGCCCTGTATAGCATCAGAAGGATATAAGGATCCCCACCCCAATTACGGGAGGAGAGAGCCTTCAACCAATTAATCCTCTTGAGAGCCGACGTATAGAGATAATTTATGTGATGATGAAAGGACAAGTTACTGCTAAGAACAATGCCAAGGTAGGAGACAGAACTAACTAAAGGAATAGGAAGATGGCGCACGGATAGACTGACTGAGGAACGACTATAAGGACGATAAGTGAACACCATAGCTGCTGATTTCTCAGGAGAAGTAAAAAGGTGAAGATCGGATAACGCATTATCCAGAGAGAAAAGAGAGTTGTTAAGCTCCACGACGGCGGAAGAAAGATTAACTGAGGAAGAGTAGATGAGTATATCATCGGCAACGAATACGGAAGTAGATGATATCTGAAGAGTGGCTAGGCTATGGAAATAGATGTTAAAGAGAGTAGGGCTAAGACATGAGCCTTGCGAAAGACCCCGAAAGACCACTCTAGACTCTGAGAAGAAGGGAGTAGAGAGCTGAATTGATTCTATTGTAGAAAAGCTTGAGAATTAAGGAAGCGACCTGTAAAGGAACATTAATGGAACACATTTTATGTAAAAGAGAAGGTAAGTGAACATGATCAAATGCGGAGGTAACATCAAGGAAAGCAGAAACAGTGTATTCTTTGCGAATAAGAGATTTGTACACGTCAGATAAAAACAACGATAAACAGTCCGCCGGAAACCGAACATGTTACTGGGAAGAATATTGTTGAATTCCAGCCACCAGACTAGGCGTTTATTAATCATTTGTTCAAACAATTTTCTAAAACACGAAGCCAAGGAAATAGGACGGAAAGAATTAGGATTCTTTTTTGGAATAGGAATAACAATAAAAGAGTTCCAAATTGGTGGCGTGGTACAGGTATGCAAGAAGGAGTTGTAGATAGAAAGCAAGGTATTCAGTGCGGAGATCGATAAGCTCTTAATAACCAGGAAAGGAATGCCGTCCACTCCCGGACTAGAGGAGGAGGAGGAATTCTTTAAGGAAGAATGGAGTTCATTGATGTTAAAATCGGAAGACAGAACGTGCATAGAGGATATAGGTGGAAACGCCGGAGGGCATATTTCCTCCAAGGATGGAACATATAAGGGAGCAATTGAGTCCAGAAAAGAGATGAGCTTCTCCGAAGGAAGGTTGTAATAGGAGGGACGTTCGGACCGTGGGGACTGAAAGGCTTTCGCCATTTTCCAAAGATGAGAGAGGGAGGTGGATCTAGAAAATGATGAACAGAATTTCTTCCACGCGTTTTTTTTGCTCTTTTTGAGAATAAATCTGGCCTTAGCATTGGCCTCCCTATAAGCTATGAAATAATCGAAGGAAGAGCAGGAACGGAAGGCCCTGAACTTCAAAGAACTGTCTCTAAAAGCGACCGAACAATCGTTGTTCCACCATAGGGAAGAAGCAAGAAGATTAGGGTTCTTTTTAGAGAAGCGGATAGGAGGAGAAGAGGCCAACAACGCCGAGGTAATCGAGTCGATGAACCTATTGTATTGAAGAACAGGATCTGTTTGGGAATGTATGTTGGGGAGGGCGGAATCGACTCCAGCCCGAAATTTATCCCAATCAACTTTGGTTAGGGACCATTTGGAAGCATGGGGAACTCTGGAACAACTGGGATCAGGAGGAGGACGAAGATCGTGAAAGGAAAGAATAATTGGAACATGGTCACTACCGAAGGTACCCTGCAAGGTTCTCCAATGACAGCTGAGACCAAAGTTGGGAGAAGTGAAGGAAATGTCAACCGAACTGCAAGTCTGCGCGCCTCTAAAGAAAGTCGGAGAATGATCATTAAGAATAACGAAGCTATTGTTAGAGATGGAATTTTCAAGAACACGACCATTACAGTTATAACCAACCGAGCCCCATAGAGGAGAGTGAGCGTTCCAGTCACCACCAAAAATAAAGGGAAAAGAAAGAAAATTGGACAATAATGTAAAAGGAAAATTGTGGAGATCAAAATGCGGAGGGACGTATGTTGAGATAATATGGACTGGTTGAGGATGAATATTAGGAACAGAGATATGCACCAGGTTTGGTGACCGAACGTCAGAAGGAAAACAAGCGGAGTGATCGTGAACGTGAAAATAAATATCGTTCCTTATCAATATGGCAGCGCCGCCATATCCATCCGCACGATCAGAACGGATTAACTTAAATCCACGAATGGATATACTCATGAACTCAGTAAGCCAAGTTTCGGACAACAGAGCAATATGGATGAAGTAAGAGTCAAGAATCCCTTCCAAGGCCTGTTTGTTGGCTCTCAGGCTCCTACAATTCCATTGGAGAATATTCAACTTATGAGACATGAAAAGAATTCGTAGGATGAGACAAATGGCTGGACCAGAACGCCAACGCAAGAAGCAGAAGCCAATTGGCAAAGACGAACCATGCAGCCAACAGGACTAGGGCAGAAACAAAACAAATAATGGAAAAATGAATCCGCAGCAATCCAGCAAGGAGTGTATTCAGGAGAGACATACCAAAGGCTGGAGGCCTTGACCTCGATCTTGGAAGTTACTGTCAGTTTGCACCACAAGACAATCCACAGTACAGCAGACGTAGCAGAACGCATACGCGGTTGATTAATAGAATCGCCGCCCAGAAAGGCAAATCGTTATAAATGCGATTAATAGCTACCATGGAGAAATTCTCCAAACGAGTGCTATATTTCTGGTAACTTGTCCTATAAGCATAATCGAATGCGATTAGTTTTACAATGGCTATCCTCGAGAGGCTCCACTGTGTGAAGATGGGGTTAGGCCATCCCACAGCGGTTCTCCCGACCAAAGTGCCATAGCGGAGAAAAAGTGCTGAAGAAATATCTATAATACTGTGGGTTGCTCGATAACAGAACATAACAATAATCCAGAGGGATACAACAGGGAAGAAAGTAAAATAAGAATTAGCAGAAATGTAAGTTACTAGAGAGAAATGCAGAAAGAGATGTGACAAAGTTAGGAGAGGAAGCTATATTGTGGGAAGAAAGCAGTTCTAAAATTGCTGCGGATAGGTTATTGACGGCGGATGGGGATGAACCCGACGCATTGGTCGGTATCCCGTCCGAGGATGAGGAAGGTAAGGCTATATTTAAGTCAGCGTAGGAGGAATTATCGTTTGAGTTATGTTGAGTGAGAGCCCAGCCCCTGGACGGGTACGGAATTTGATTGGAAGGGAGAGGAGGAAATTGAGGAATAGATTTATGAGGCGCTTTCGATTTGCTCTGTTTACGAAAAGTGGGGGACTTGAGGGAAAGTTGTGGATTAGGGACAGAAATATTGAGAGGAACACTAGCTTTAGAAGAAGGGATAGCAGCTCTGTTGGCATATGAGAAAGCTTGTGTAGAATAAGAACTGCTTCTAATGACTGAAGCCTCCTGAAAGGAAAAGTTTTCAAAGGACATTATTTTTTTGATGACCCTTTGTTTAGTCCATTCCGGACAACTACGGTCATTGGAACAATTTGCGCCCTTGCAGTTTCGGCATAACGGGGGGTTATGAAGATCAATACATTCTGAGACGGAATGTTTTTGGGAACAGTGGGAACAAACAACTGAAGAACTCCGGCAGTGTCTAGCAATATGTCCGAACAGGAAACACTTAGCACTCTGCATTGGAGGTTTAACACTAGGAGAGTCAAGAAAACGAAGTTTAAAGATGGAAATGAAGTTAGGAAGGACGGTTTTGGAGAACTTAAGTTCAACCGAATTCGTTAGAACCTTCTTGCCTTCGGCAGTGCGCAGGATTCTTCTGGCTGAGATTACCGGGACATCAGGTGATTCTAGGCCCTCTAAAATGTCATTTTCAGAGAAGGAAGGATGAATACCTGAGATCACGCCTAACCTATATAATGAGGTAACAGGGATAAATGCTTTAAGATTATGCTTAGTAAGAAAATTAAGATTTTGAAGGAAAGAGTTGGCTGCAGAAGAAGAAGAGAAAACGACAGCAACGCGATTTTTTCCTCGCAGAGTAATCTATTTCTAGTGCTAGTCTGCGGCAAAGATTGCAAAAATATGATTGATCTCTTAATTTTAGGTACTTTCTTATTAAGTAGAATTAATAGTTTATGAATAAGCACAAATCGTTTATTTTTCTCAAAGAAGTTTTAATTTTTGTCGACTAAAAAAGAAGTCTTTTAATTTATGTTAATTTTGTGTGCATATTTTTATTGCTAAATAAAAGATTTTTGATTCTATTTGCAGTTTTAATTGCTTATATGAAACTACCCCACTGCGTCTGAAGGTGCCCCTTATGCTGTATGAAAGTACCCCACATGTGGGAAAATTTGTACGAATTCCAAATTGAACTTAAGTTACTATTATGAAATAAATACAAGATATATAATCATCTGACAATTTTTTATATTGATCTCAAATAAATGTACTGTTGCTAGGCGTAATCAGTTAAATTTTCAATGAATTAGTCGAAACAAAAAAAAAATAAAATGTAAAAAGCGTACCCCCTATACATAATATATATATATATATATATATATATAATATATATATTTTTGAGGGGCGTTGCCCTCTCGGTTGCTCATTTGGGAAAGCAACTGACGTGACTTTGCGCGTCATTAGCTCAGTGCATGCATCTGAATCTAAATCAAAAAATTACAGTTACGGAAAATGACGAAAGAAATCACATTCTGTTTTTATTTTATAGTAAATAGCGGTTAATTCTTTTTTCCTTTCTTCGGAGGATTTTTTTAATTTATTTATTATTGACTTGTCGTGATTTAATCGTCTTTTCTTGTATAATCATTTTTATAGATATCGATGAAGGGGGCACTAGATACTTGTACATATCTGTTGTGATACTTTTAAAATTACCATTTCTCTCCAAATGCAAAAAAAAAAAATATTGAGCAAATATTTAATGGTTTTTTTTTTTTTTGACTTTTTATTTTATAGTATAGAAGTCAAAATATTACAATAGCTGAAAGTAATTAAAACGAGAAACTTGGATAGCATTTTTAATGGTTTAACGCTTTTGGGCTAAGAACTCTAACAAATTTTTCGAATTCCTAGGAATTGACAGTCGCAAGAATGTCATTTAGAAAATTTACCGAATTTTCATTTTGAATTTGGGATGATTTTATTTATTTAAGAAGAGATATAATATTAGATGGAATTAAAAAAGAAATGTGAACTACGCATCATCTAAACGGAATAACCGATTTTTTCTTTCTTTTTTATTCTAGCTCATTTAAGCGCATACTAACACATTACGAAGTGTCTTTAATTTTGAAAAATTGAACCGGTAAAATTTCTGCATGAATGTAAAAAAAAACTTATTCTACAATATCCGAATTTCCGGAATAAAAACTTTTCAGGTTACAATTAACTTTCCGATCGTGCTCAAAACATAATTCGCGAATACGAAGTTGCAAAGATAGAACTAAGAATGTGACAATTTTATTATTTCAAAATCTGATTATTCTGAATAATATGCCGAATTCGTTTATTAATCGAATGGTTTTTAATTCAGATAAAAAATTTACTTAAAGCGCTTTCTAATCGCAGTGCTACGGGACGTTCAAGTTCATGATGTTTCAGTTGACCTTACCATTTCGGCTATATTAAGTTTAGATTTCGAACGTCGTCGTATTTTACTTCTTTGTAATATCTAATTTAATATAACGCAGTCGTTGCACAGCAAACATACCCGCAAAATATTAATCACTCCACTTTTATAGATCAGTGTTTTTTCCCGCCTTTAAATTAATAAAATTGAAGAATTCTTTCTTGACTCGTACAAACTAGCGTAGGCTAATTATTTTTACGAAATTTGCTAACCATTCTGATGGCGATTAAAACTAACAAGAAGTATTAAACCGAAAAGTAGTCACTTTTTTTTTTCTTTTGGGTACGCCAGCCAAGGTCCTACACCCAGAAACATACAACGTTCTACAGAAAGGAATGGACATTCAAAAAAGATGTGATTGGCGTCACAAACCACCGCTTCGTTATGGTGGAGAGGACAATTTGGAGAAGAGACAAGGGGAATACGAGAGGAAGGGAGAGCAGAATGGCCGAAACGCAAGCGAATCATAGAAGTGACAACAGAACGGGGAAGTGAAGGAAACTCAAAGAACCAAGGATTAGAAGGAAAACTAGATTGTACGGACAGATAAAAAGATTGAACGTTACGAAAGGAGGAGGGGTAAATATCTGACCAAAGTTTGAAATGGAACTTAGTACATAGGGAATTCAAATTAGAGGATGGAATTTTTCTTAAGAAAAGGAACGGGAAGAATCAGCAACCAGAGCTAAGGAATCTGCCGCCTCATTGCTCTTAATACCCCAAGTGGCTGGGAAGCCACAGCAAATCAACCAGATGGAGTAGCAAGAAGAAATAAAATAGATAAGACAGCTTATGCGAAAACTGATGAAATCGGAAGAGTGATCAGAAAGAGGGGAGCTGATCGCTTGAAGAGCACTCAAAGGAAAGCAGAGATCACCATCCCATTTCGTCGAGGACAGAGCTTTCAGCGGGTTTAGCCTTTTGATAGCAGAAGAGGAAAGATAATCAATATGTTTAGAGAATGTCAGCCGTCTGTTGAGAAAAACCCCAAGATAGCAGAAACAGTTAACGGAGGAAAAGGTATATTGTTTACGGATAGATTAATCAAAGCAGGATTGGAAGGACGAAGCGAAAAGATAATAGACGAAGACTTAGAAAGGGAAATAGGACGGTGAATTATAGGGATAGGGAGTGATCCAGTGCAGTAAGAGACGAATTAAGAGCATCACCAACGGCTACAAAGCGGAAGGAAAAAGCGGGATATTATCGGTAAAAAACAAAAAGGAAGAATTTAAACGGAGAGAGGCAACACTGGTAGTGTAAATATTGAAAAGAGTAGGGCCAACGGAAGAACCTTGGGGGAGACCGCGAAAAACTTTTCCTTCGTGGCAGAGAGGTGGAAAAGAAATATGGATAGAGCGATTCATCATGAGATTAATAATAAGAGAAGAGAACTTAACTGGAATGTTAATTGCCGACATTTTTTCTATTAAATTTGGCAGATGCACATTATCAAAACCAGTCCGCAAAGCATACTTGGGCCCCCTCAAATATCAGAAGCTGTAAAAATACAAATAATGGAACAGTGGAAACAAGAACACATCTCCACCCCATCCCACCTCCAGAATATAAAGAAATCCGTAGAGCCATGGTGGCCCCCCCCAGGGGACCTTACGAGTTTATCATCGCGCGCTCAACCGTTTACGCCTGGGCCACACGCGACTATCCCACGACTACCTGTTGGAAGGCGCTCACCCTCCAACCACGTGTCCTTTCTGTCGCGCACAAGAGCCACCGGCGGTTGAGCACATTCTCATAAACTGCCCTGCATTCCAATCCTCCAGAACGAGACACGGATTTGATAACCTCAGCCATGTTCTCTCAAACTCAGAAGCGAACCAAAGTGCAGTCTTCCAGTTCGTCAGGGACAATGGATTAGGGGCATTCCTGTAACCGGAGACTCTTGGGCCGTAATAGTCTAGATATTATACACGGCCCGGGGTCTAACCACGGTTTGAAAATTTTAATAAAAAAAAAAAAAAAAAAAAAAAAAAAAAACCACAGGAAAAATTGATGAAGGAAGCTAAGGTTTGAATGAAAGATTTGTATATACTGGAAGAAACAAAAAAACTAATACAATCAGGAAGACCAATCACAGGCCGAAAGCCAAACATGTTTCTGGGTTAAACGTGATTATGTTCCAGTCACCAAACAAGGCAAAAAATGGTGTTTGTATCAGCTACGCGAACCGAGAAGGGGCCCCTTTTAGTGTAACCGAGCACGAAGTAGCCCTGGCCTGCCGGAGCGGTCTCCCGTGGCTTCAAGCGGGTTTGGGCAGTCAAAGATATTCGAGTGAAAAAGATGTTACGCACTGCGTGGGTGAAAAATTACGAGAACAACTTTCGTTTATTATTATGAAAGGAAAAAAATGTTGGTAAACAGTTCTTCGAGAATGACGATACCGGCAGAGCGCGTTAGATTCGCATGAAATTTAGAAGAAAAAAAAATTTACCACATACGTGAATTTAATTTTTTCTGGCAATTAATATAATTAAATATTTAAGTAACAACGTGCAGAATGGTGGACAAAAAACCAACGACTAAAACACTAGCATCGTGGTTCAATTTTTCCGTAATTTTGATAATTCATATTATTATAAAGAGGCGTTTTCATTCTCCTTCTCCTTCTATTAATTCTGCTTCTCACTTCCTATGTTCTAGCTTTAGTCTTAATGAACTTCGTGCTTATTTAAGTAATTCCTCCTCCAAGTCCTCCCCTTTTATTGATGTTATAACCTCTCCATTCAATCTCTTGAGACTTTTCTTAGTATATATAATTATTTTCTTCTTTCTTGTTCCACTCCTCCTTCTTGGAATGCCTTTATCTTTATACCCATACCAAAGAATAACTCCTCTTCTTTTCGATTTATTTCTCTTGCTCCTTGTTTTAAGGAAAAGCTCTTTGAGAGCATGTTAAATAAACGGCTTGTCTGGTTTCTCGAACACAATAACTTAACTCCTAACAATATGTCCGGTTTCCGTCCCTGTCTGATTGCATTAGTGTTTTCCTTTCTGACATTTATAATTCCTATATAAACAAACATTTTACTATCGCAGCCTTTATTAATGTTTCCAGTGCATTTGCCAATGTTCACCTCCCTACTCTCAGAAATATAATGCTGTCACTGCATCTTCCGGACTGTGTTGTTTCCCTTATTATTAATCTCTTCCAAAACCGGACTGTACATCTATCCATTTCTTGTTATTCGACTTCAAGAAAAGTTTTTTGTGGTCTTCCTCAGGGCTCCTGTCTTAGTCCGACTCTCTTCAACATCTATACTTCTCATATTGCTTCTCTTCCATCAAATTCATCATCTCTATTCTATGCTGATGATATCTTTATTTACTCTTCTTCTCACAACATAGCAGATGCTGTTTTAGATCTAAATAGGTCATTATACACTATAAAAAATGCTCTTTTCAATATTCATATTTTTGTCTCTCCTCATAAGTCCGCGGCGATGGTTTTTACTTTCCGTTCATATAATCCTTCCTCAATCAATCTAATCTTAAGTCATTATCCTGTCCCTCTTGTGGAGAGCTTCTGTTATTTGGGTGTGCTTCTTAACGGCCGTCTCTTCTTTCAGGAACATATTAGTCGCCTGTATACTTCTTGTCTTAAAAGGATTAATCTTTTAAAATCACTCTCATCGTATAGGTGGGGTGGTGATCCTTACATTCTTTCCTTATTGTATAAATCTCTCATTCTTTCTAAGTTGGACTATTGTTCCTATATATACGGCAACGCTTCTAAATCTCTTCTGTTAAAGCTTGACCGCATTCTAAATTCCCGTCTTCGTTTTTGTCTGGATGTACGTAAATCTACTCCAATTCCTGCCATCCTCTCCGAATCAAAATCACTCCCTTTGTTCATCCGTAGATCCTATCTAGGCTATCGTTTCCTAATCAAACGCCTTCCCTCTTTTCCCTCTAGGATTATAGCTGCCTATTGCTCTATTTTTCACAACTGGCGTTTTACTCCCAACAGAATTCCAATTTTATCTTTCATTTCTGTTCGTCTTGCCAATTTTTCTCCCTATATTTTCTCCTATGATAAATCTCCGTACTTTTCTCTTAATTATTTCAGTCTCTTACATCCTCCTCACGTATTTCATTTGTCAAGTTCTGCCAAATTCCTTCCTCACTAGATCTGAATTTCACACATGGTTTTAAGTTCTTTATATCCCAATCATTCCGTTATTTTTACTGATGGTTTTAAGAGGGCTGATGGGGTTGGTGCCGTCTTTGTTTTTCCTTCTCACAACTACTCGGAATCCTTTAAACTTCCTTCCTGCTGCTCTATATTTACTGCTGAATCTGCTGCCATACTTCATGCAGTTCATTTTATCTCTTCCTCTTCTATTCTCTCGGATAAATTTCTTTTAATAGCTGACTCTGAAAGTGTCTTGCAGGCGGTTTCTTCTCCCTTACCGGTGCCTTCTTTTGATCCTTTCATTCTCCTTATTCGCAATCTAATTCACGAATTATTCCTGTCCCGTTCGATCCAAATTGATTTATTGTGGATTCCTAGCCATGCTGGAATTGAGGGTAATGAGGTGGCTGATTCCTTGGCTCGCTCAGGAGCTTCCAATGGACATCTTCTTCATAAATTTTCCGCTCACAATATTAATCATATTTCCAAACAGTTTCACCTTGGATTATGATATTTATTTTTCTCTTTTCTCAAATCCGAATTCCTTTTATCTTTTCGTTCAGCCCTTACCTTCTTTGACCAGATCGTTCGACATGTTTCCTTCCCTTTGTCGTCCCCTGATCGCCGCTATATGTCGTCTTCGTTTCGATCATACCTTTCTCCCTTCGTCACTTTATCGTTTTTCCCTCGTCTCTTCTCCGTGGTGCCCTCTTCACCCAGAGGATTCCTTTTGTCTGTGTGATATCAATCATGTCTTCTTCGAATGTTCCTCACTCTCTTCAGAACGTTCTCTCTTCTATTCTCGGCTTTTGGATCTTCGTCTTTCTACTTCATACAATGACTCTTATGTTCTCTCATTTCCTACCTTGTCAGTTGTTCCTATTCTAGCTTCTTTCATTCATTCAATCTCGCACCAGATTGAAATCTAATATGTTTTTTCCCCTTTTGAACTATCACTTAGATTCCTTGGCTGATTGGGCTGTTGCTCTTCGTTGGCATACCCATAAAAAAAAAAAAATAAAAAATAAGGCGTTTATTTGTAGCAGCTTGAATGTCCTCCCGGTTTAGTAACGTTGTGAAGTTTTTGGTTAATTTTTTTTTTTTTAATAACTTTACGTAAAATAATTTTAAATTATTTAATAATCTAAATTGTTTCCTTATTTTAAAATTTCCGCAAATACGGTCAAGTTAAAATTTCGAGGAAATAGATTTTTTGGTTAAGTCTCTTTATATTAGTGAATATTAAGTACAATAATTTGATATTACAATTTTAAATTGTCTATTGTATTTAATAATCGTTCGACGGCTAAGCTAAAATATCAAAGTAATCGGTTCTTGGTCAGATATTTTTTTTCGTAATTTTATTTAAAACTATTTAAATTCAATATATATATATATATATATTTATATATACGAATAACGCAATAAGAAAAAAATTTGGTTGAAACGTCTTGTACAATTTAATAAACATCACACATGAAGGAAAACAGAAAAACCGATGCGAATGTGTCCCATCAGAAATTTGGCTAAATAAAATTGCGATCATCCTGCTTTAACGGTACAAAGAGCGTACCACGTAAGCCCTCCCATCAAGTACAAAATAATGATCAGAAATTATTGCATTTTTTAATTATTTTTGTCCACTTTTAAATTAAAAACATTGTTGCAGACTGCAAAAACACGCGGCGAACGTGCGCAATACATCATAGTATATCTAAGCATTTTGCTAAACTTTTAAGTAAATTCTAAAAAGACGATGATCATTAAGGGGGTATTTTAGTCTAGAGACACGAATTGAGGAGGTTCTTTCAAGCTCAATAAAGAAAAAAAAAAAAAAATATTTTTACTATCCATTTTCTACCATTTATTTATTCATGTTTTAAAAGTACACAAAAAAATTATCAAAAAAAATAATTCAAAATTCACTCAGTTACAGGCTGACGAAGTGGAGAGGTAAAAAAAAAGGATGTATCCTGGTTGACACGATTTCAACCCTTCTAGTCATCTGAAACAAAAAAAAAAAAAAAAGATTCCTAATTAGTAAGAATGTGGTTATAACCCCTACCTCGGAGAAGAAAAGAATTTTTTTTCCGCAAAATGGTGACTGTTTGAAAAAAAAAAAGTTAATTTTTTACCTGTTTTTTGACTTTTCTAAATTTTAAAAAAAAGTAAAAACCAAAATTTTACCTTTATTCTGGTCTACAGAGGGATATATAAAGAAGATCCATACCTAATTTTAAGTAAATCGGTTTATTCGAACTTGAGATATCATGTCAACCGTGTTTGAAAAAAGTAGTTTCGAGGAAAAAACGCGTTTCGAGTTTCGAAATATTCAAGTAAAGTTTCAGGCAGTGTATTTCATAAAACGATACGTTATACTTATATTTTCTTAATCGGCGATTCCTGCTTCATACGATGGACCCCTTCTTCTACTTCAAATTGTACATTTTCTGAAGTTCTTTCTACTGGACGAGCAGTCTTAGCTTCCTTTGAAGCTTCAGAAGCTCGCATTTCAGAGCGTTCAACCCGAATTGCGTTACGCCTTACAGTCTAAATGTTACTTTATTTTTGTTTACCTGGACGCACAGCACTCCTTTTGTTACCCTTTTTTTCCATTTTATACTTAATAAATAGAATATTCACTCAAAATTTTATATTTTTGGACTGTACACAGAGTACACACGTCTACGTTGCTTGACGATTGAAACGAAACTGATCTGAACTGAACACTAAACAAGAAAACATTTCAAAAAATACGTTACAATGGCCTTCAGTTAATCAATGTTTAAATATATATATAATGTATAAAAGAGTTTGATTTATCCTCAAGCAGTCAAAGAATATCTACCGTCTATTGTTTGATCCGCTCTGACTGAGCCGATTTAGTTATCGCGTCACGAAAATAGCTATAACTCCGTAAATCATTTTAATTTTGAAAAATCTTTTTAGGAACATATTCTTAAATGTCTAAACTATCAGAATATGCAAAAAAATTTTTTTTAATTTTTTCATATTCCTAGACTAGAATACCCCCTGAACAGTGGTCACCTGCCGTTGTAAAATTACTCGTTTGCCAAAATTTTCTCGGCTGTAAGGCTTTGACTAACCGATTTATCTAAATCCCTAAAAACCCCTAATTCGTGAATTTCTTCAAAACCGTTAGAGTTGCTTCCCATAATCTAGTTGACAAACACACACACACATATATATATATATACACGTAGTAGTCGCGATAGCCTAGTTGCTAGAGCGCTTGGCTTCCATTATGGAAGTCGCGCGTTCGACCCCGGGCCACGACAGAAGTTATTACGAAAAATTAAATTAAAATACTCGCTACTTCACGTGGAAGGCAATGGCAAACCACCACGTACAACATCATACGCGCGTTGGTCGGTACACAGCAGATACACACGGGACTGCACTTGTAAAACGATGTAAATCAAACATTTACAATCAGTTCCGAATGTAGTCCTGCGTGTGTACACCCGCGTTGCATGTAGTAATTGCCTAGTACACAACCTATATCTGTACAACTAAAATGTACGAATAGATTGCCCACCAACCGAATGGTTGAGGAGACAATGATGAATATATACATGCATATATACAATTTGTTCTCATATTAGAAGATAAAACGATATATCGATATGCTAAAATAACACATTCTGCACTTTAAATTACATGACAATGAAGAAGTTTTGTATTTAAAATTAATTTCATAGCATAAAAATGTGCGTCAGTCGAAAACTACCGGCGTCAGAAGTGAAACTTTTTATAGAATGCAATAAATTTTTAAATGAAAAAATAAAAATAAATTCTAAAGTATTTATTATTTCGTGAACTGTTAATGAAAAAGTAAAATTATTTCGATAAAAGTGATTTTCACTTCACTAATTTTTAATACGCTTTTGAAAGAAAGAAAGAAAGCGTATACCTGAAAATCAATTAGTTATAATTAATATTAAAACGCATTGACCAGATAAAGTAATCGGAATATAAATCTGAACTGTTGTAAAAAAATGGCATGTATTAGTTGGCAGAAAATACAATTATCAAGAAATAAAACTAACGTAATACATTAACTCGAATGAATTAACAGTATTAGTTTAAATTAAAAATAAGAAAAAGTAGAAACAGAAACATTAATGTGGCGACTATTCCCAGCGTCTTCTTTTTGTGTGGATCTTTTATTTTTGTTTTTTTTTTCGTATACTTAGTCTGTTTCTCTGACTCTATGTTTGAAGGGACTGGCATTGGAAAAAGACAACTAGTTTAACAGATTTTGTTAATCACTATGCCCCCATCATTTTATTATGTGTTGTAAAATAAAAAAAGAAAAAAAAAACAAAAACAGAAACAACTCTCCCCGTTTTCTCTGTTTTTTAGTCACTCTCACTCTTCAGCATTAAAAAAGAAATGTAGTCTCAGAGATTTTATTTTTTGTCACTCTTACCCCCCGTTAAAGTAAACGGGCACTAGAAAAGAACAAGTATAGTTTAACAGATTTTGTTAGTTCGACAAGTTTACTCTCTATCTCAAAAATGGTAGTCTTTTTTTTTGGGGGGGGGGGGGGGGGCTTGCTTTACCCAGAAACAATTAGAATAGGAAGGAATTACTTATATCTTGATACGGTCAAATATTGTTAGGAGAAAGAAACAAATAATAGGAACAATCTGCAGAACTCGTAGTGTCCTCCCATAAGAGAAGTTTCACTTCAAAAATGTATTGTATAAGTAAATAGCATAACTACTTCTCAATATTAACTATCCGCATTGCTCCGGTTTCAACTCCTTCGGGCGTATTTCTGACAACTGTAACATAACGCGTACATTGTTATTTATACATGTTGTGTCCGTTCTGTCCGTCAGAGAGGTATGTCAGAATCGTGTAGTTTTTTGTTTCTAAAACAGTTTATCCAAATAGTGTACTTTATGCGTTTTTAAAAAGTAATACCTACTAATTGAGCGATCGCAACGTAAATGAAGCGTTTAAAACTGTATACGTTACAAATAAAATTTTCAAGTCCAAGAAAATGTCATAATTTTCGCAATTAATACTTTTCAAGATTGTTAAGTCCTACAATGATTGTAAAAGTCGTCGTTTTCCTTTACCGGATTAAATAACATTAAAAATTTATATATAGTAGTACAATTTTGAATCCTTGTTTATATCCAATTATTATTGATATTTTGGACATTATTCATATTTTCTAACATCATAATAGGAGTACCCGTGTCGGAGCATTTTATTATAATATTATACCAGTTTCTTCATGAGATGACTATGAAAGACCTCATTAAGATGGTACCTCTGCTAGCCATATGCATACGTGGTTTCGAGTAAAACGCGACGGGGGATTTTGTAAAGGAATTGAAAAATAGTAATTTTCGAAAATAAACGTTAGTGCCATTTTTTTTATTATACTCTAGCAGTGTAATCGTATAATTTTTAGGCAATGAAAGCGTGTTACTGAGATCCGCTTAATGTTACCAATATAAAGTTTAAAATAAGAACGTTTAATTTTTAATCAACTACAATTATACGATTTAATCGTAAAGCGGTCCAAAAAAATTATGCACCGCCCATATGCTATATTAAATTAATCGCTAATATTGTAATAAAACGTTTTTTGGTTTTTTTTTAAACAATTTTCGGATAAGGCATCGTCGCCCATCTCGACATAATTATATAGTTTATTCATATTTTGACAAAATCTTACAAAATCATTACATTATAATAAGTACATTCTCTAGTAGCTTATAATCTAGCCTAACTTTATTATTTCTATTTTCTAAGTTAGGTACAGTCCGCATACATGTTTTAAATTCGTACGCCAATGTACGGAAATAATACAGTAATATCATCAAATATTCTATCAAATAAGAGATTTTTTTTTTTTTACTTTTCACCTTTTTTCTCTGTTCTTAAAACTCCTTTTTTGCCCATTCTTCACACCACGATATTAGCCATATTCTTATTTTCTTCTTCCACATTATTAAATTTCCTTTGTCTCCGATTTCGTTCGGTACATTACCGACCCGAATTAATTTTATCAAAACTTCTTCTTCAACATTTTCTATTAACACCTCTAAATTTTTATAGCATAATTTTTCCTAATTTCTAGTTTCATAATTCCTTTCGCCCTTGTCGATAACCTTCTTTTTAATGTTTTATACCACGACAACCTGTTATAACAAAAAAGAAAAAAGAAAAAAACATTTTTGGGTACATTTCTTTTCATAGTCCACTAAAAGCGGCTTATTAAATTCGCTTAGAACTATTTTTAAACATTTCGTTGTAATTTATTAATTTTTTTTTTTTTTTAATCCATTATTTTTATCCTTCTCCGTGTTTCATTTTCGTTTTAATCTCGGTCATTTTATTACTGATCCAAAATGTAGTCCAATAGTTTTGTTTAATTCATCATTTATTGTTTTAATTTGTACAAGTGACAACATGTATGCGCAATATACAAAATACTAACAAAATTTAGATACAAAATTGACGTGATAAGCGGGTGTAAACAAAACTGCTCTCTCTATACTGGATATTGCGTTGAAAATAGGTTATACAAAACACAGTGTTGTTTCCAAAAATTATTTATTATGAGTAATCACTGTGAAAGCTTTAAATATTTAATCGGTTATACTTCCTTCACATTTAGTCAGAACTATATGTCTACTTTGTTCCGTTTGACTCATTTTAACAGCACCAAAAGGTCAAGTTAGACTGAACAAAATTATAAGTTATCACGGGACAAAAAAAAATTGTTATTATGATAATTATATAGTCTTAAGCAATGGGGTTATATATAGTTTTAATTAATCTAAATTATAAGAAAATTAAAACAGTTAATCTTAACAAGATTAAGTATTTATCGTAAATGTTATAGAAGTAAATATGATTTGTATAAAAATATCAATATTAGATAATTTATTGAATCGTTGCGTACTGTACCCTTAAAATGAAGGGTATTATCGGAGATACTATTATTTACAGAAAAATACTGTAATTTCTTCTAATTGAGTTTCGCAATTTTTTTAAGTCTCATAATAGTTGCTCGTTCTATAGAGTCAAAAATTTTCTTGCGAGGGCACACTTAAGTCGTTCGGTAAGGTTATTTTAAGAATGTCATGCCCGAATTTGAATTGGCACATATTGATAACAATTCTGTGCGGTATTTTTTAAATTATTCGAGTTTAACTGTTTTCGATGTTGCCTAAATGGAGTTGAGCGAACATGATGTTTTCGTAAATGCCCAGTTTATTTTTGACAGAAATGTATCCTTTATTATTGAATATAATAATAAAAAAAAAAGGAATTTATGCCTTAATAATATGTATTAAAATTGAACGCGAGGTGGGATTTAATGTAAAATATTGTAAGAAAAAAAAGTAAAGCAAGAAAAATAAGGAATTAAAAAATAATCGTAATGTTAAAAAAATCTTCTGCTCCGTAAAACTGGAATGATTATATCATTTCTGAACTAGTTTTTAGGTTTGTTTATTAGAGAAAAGACGGAATTTCCGTTATAAAATTCTTTAGTAGACCCAAAACAGGGGAACGAAATATGTATAGAAACGGGCTGATTTCAGACATCCCTTCGTTATGGAAGGGGTGTACGTAATTTCTAAAGCAGGTTTGTGCCCGCGGCTTTTGTCGATTTTAATTCACAACACTAGGTTCGATAAAGTTAGCAACCGCATTTAAATTATTTACCGAAATGAAGACAAAGTTGTATACGTATATTTTAGTCGAGGTATAATGTCTAAAAAAAAAAAAAAAAAAAATTCTGGTTTGTTTTTCCAAACACTCTAGTACGAAATCGTAGCCGCAAACGATTTTAGTCTTTTTTTTTTTTTTTAAATTCTATATTTGTTTTACGTTTTTGTTAACCGAATTTATTTATTTTTTTCATTCTCTTTTTTTTAATCGAATAACGTAGAAGCTGTTAACTGCTTTAAGCTAAAAAAAAAAACGAAATGCTAAACTGCTTATATAAGTCAACAGAAAACTTTTGCTTTCGTTCGTCGCTGGTATTATTTACCGTTTGGTAAGATTTTATGAAGACCGAGAGTAGAAGGCTGGTTTCGGCTAATATCAGAAGGGGTTCCGTGTTGTGTAATATTTGCAAAGTTTATTATTTACACGACTGCAGACTGGAGGGAATAGTTTTTGTTTGCATTTTGCGATATTGCTCGATTGGTAAAACTAACAATGGTAAACCGCACGTTGTATTCAAATATTAAAACCACTAGAGAGTTATGCACTGCTGTTCGCCGCTTCTACAGCCGCAATCCAAAAAAAAACAAAAAAAAACATAAAAACTCCTTTATTTCAACTTTTTTCTCTTTTTAATTATTCATTTTCAGCTCTACTAACGTAGTACCATATATGTAGCGTATAATATATACATATACGTATATCCCGTTTTTCCGCTTCTAGTTATTTCCACGTGATTTGATTTTTTTTTTTTTTGCTTTGAAACACGACGAAATGTAATTCGCGAGAATTTGCTTTCTGCAACACTTTTAATTTCAAAAACTGCAAGCATCAAAGGTTAATAATATTTATAATTTCGTACAATTTGCAACCACTCGTGAAAAGTGTGAAAATTATTCAGTTAACAAAGTATAACGTCACACAGTATAGTTTTCGAATGGTACCAAAATAAAACGAGTTCAGTCAAGCATGATGTTTCATGCGCTGAGGATTATTCCGTATGTAAAACTATAATTTACCTTTATGTAATACTAAATTCGAAACAAAAAAATCCGATTTTTAGTGCCATAAAGAAGGAGAGACACTTCACTTTTGAACTTTTCGCTTTCGTTAAGGAAATGAAATACGATTTCGTTCCATATAAATAGTGATCTTTCCAACGGTGTATAACATGGCCGAAAAAAAAAATAATATTTTTCTTTAAAATTGCGATCTTTCGGCGTCCCGCTGAAAGCCTGAATATAGAGTTGTAACCTCGGCTATAGTTGTCCTGTAAAACAGTATCCTTTATGCATTTGTTTGAGATACCGTTCGGTTTCCTCAAATATTTTACTCAGGCTATTACTTTCCTAAACACCCTTCTTTTTTGCTGTTTTTAGATCAGATGGGGGGAGGAGTAGATAATTTTTTAACCGTAATTTTTCGATTTTATGAAAGAACTTTCGCGTTTAGTTTTATGTTTTGAATTTCACTTTTAAAGGGTTCTCTGGTGATGAGCAATACTGTTTAGGGTGATTTTTGAGGTCGTTTTTAAATTACATATTATATATTCTTGGCAGTTTTTTTGGAGTTTTTGCCGACCAGGGTCATCGGTCAACTTGAAAAGTTATAAATTGTCGTTGAAGAGAGAATTTTAATTGTAATTTATCGTTCAATTTTAAAGTACTGAATTGTGCGACACTTTACCATTTGTTTTCAAATTTATCGAAACGGAAATTATTTAATTTCATATTTACATCGTATGGTTAGATTCATTTTTATGGATTTCTTTCTGTTACATGTTTTTCCTTCTCTTCAATTCTCATTTACCTATTTTCACTTATTTTTTTCAAAGTTAAACCGTTCATGAGCTACGTTTTAATTGAATAATATTGTCGTTTCTGAACCGTCCTATTAGAGAATTTCATCTTAAAAAACAAACGAAACCAGTTATAATAGCGTTTAACGCTACGTAGAAAAAATTCAAACGTTAAAAAAGCAGTAAAACCTTTAATTTTACACGTATTTAATGGGGGCTCCCGGGATTTAAAAAATTAATAACCGGATTGTACGAGCCAGCTCGGGTGCTTCTTCAGACAAAAATCATTTTTTTTTTCGGCGTCGGTCACGTTTGAACATAACAGATAAGAACAATTTATTTAACGTAATTTACAAAATAAAAATATGCGTATCTAAAACTCGTCGATCTTCGTGGGAAGGAAGAACCCTTTTGGACTGCCAGATGTCTTTTATAACAATCTAAAGTACGCCTAAATAATGGGTACGGTTTTTTCTTTCGTTTCCTTTTTTTTTATTATTATTTTTATTATTATTTTTAGGCGTGTCAACTGCGGACATTAAGTGAAATTTCTGAAAGTGTCAGTGTACGGCAGAGGAAATCGAACCAGGTCTCCTAAATATTGAACAGAGTTACTCCTACAAATAATCTGGTCATCAACTACAACGAAGTATTATATAAACGCTGCTAATGTGCTAGGTGATTTTCGCAAACGATCTCCTTAAAATAACCGAAAAAAAAAAAAAAAGAAGAAAAACACAAAAAAGCTACCATATTTTTACACGATACTATCTGCAACCGATAAGGTATGGCGAAACGGTTACATAAATAAATAAATACGAGCGTCTCTATTCGTACTGACAGTCGAAGAAAACGATCTTTCCACTGGACCTACAAGCATCTGCTTCAAAATCATACTCACTGCGTAGCTTAAATGAAACAATTTCATTTATTGATCCGCATCGTATAAATGTAGAAAACATTTGGATGACCTTGAATAAAGTGATTAGACGTCAAAAAAATGGATTTCATATACAAAAATAAAAACTTCGCAACAAACAACGTCTCCTCCTTATAAACAACGTCGAACAATTTTGCAACCGGAACACATTTTGACGAAGGCGCGTGCGGTGCCGAATGCGATATCGGGGAAAACGATTAATTCACATATACTTTAGGCATTATTAACGAAGAAAACGTTTCATTGCAAAGATCATTATAATATTCCTCTGATGCGAGAATCGGACTCTTTGGTAAAAAATAATTCGAAAAAGCGCCATAATTATCGATGAAATATCGATGATTCGACATGATATCAATAGGAACCCCCGGTTTTTAAGTCATGTTACGATGGCCAGAAAAATAATACTTTTCAGTGAAGATATAAGTAAAGTAAAGCAAAAATAAGTCCCATATATCCTCGATGAGGTTTCATGGATTGTGAAATTAAGCTTTTCATAATTCACTAAGCCTAATGAATCCGATGAGAATACTGGGACCAGCTCCTTTCTCTCTGCCGCCTTTACCTTCCCAAATTTCTCTGGTACCCAATTATTTCAGGTTCAGTAAATCTCGGAACGACTTCGATCCGGAACGAGACAATATGACACCTCTGGTTTGGTAGCCAAGCGATATAAGTAAATCGTGAGTGAAATTCTCTCGCAACGCTTAATTGCAGTATGCGTACAAAAATTAGCGCGAAAAATAAGTAGACAATGGTAGAACAGTGTAATGAAAATGAAATTACATCAAACGAGTTTAAATGCAAAGCGAATTTAGTAATTAATAAATATCGGAGCGTTTGATATGAGTGCAAAAAAAAAAAAAAAAAGTTTAACTGCAGTAGAATTCAACTATTCCAGTTACTAATTTTTCAAAAATAATCCAGTTGAAACGTTGGATAAGAATGTGTTACAGAATGTCGCTAAAGCTGAAATAGACGACGACTAGGCATGATATAAATTTAGGGGTAAATTTGGCGGTTTTTGTCATTTTTAACGAGTAAATTGGAAACGGAAACAGTTAACGATTTTCTCCTTTTTTCATTTAAAGTGATCTACCGGACAGACTTAAAACATTTTCTTCCGTAGTGACAGTGGCGTTAGACCTAATTGTTTGACAAAACCGGTGTCTAACTACTCGAAGAACCAGTGAGAATAGTTACATAAAAAAACAAAAAGAAGCCAAAAAAAAAAAAAAAACAGAAATGTCAATATGATAAAAAGGCACGTAAAACGGTATCGCTCATAACCCGCAAGTTGATAAAAACGCTGCAAAATGACTATTCCAAAAAGTGGCGATAACTTAAATTGCGCGAGAAAGTTTTAATTAGCATTTATGTAAAATTAAAATGATTAAACATACACACAATTTTTGTACGCATTTTATACACATCGAGGGCCGTATCTAGACCAAAATTTCGGGAAAGGTTACGAAAATATTTTTATAAATAAATATATATTTATATACACGCGCGTGTGTGTGTTAGTGTGTGTATTATCGTGAAATATATTTATTTATAAATAGTACACTAAAGCCTTGTAGTCAATTATTGTATATGCAATATTTGAACACTATAATAAAAAACAAATAAAAACAGTCGTTTTCCTAGAATTCATAAAAATTTCAATTTTCTTTTGTCAAAAATTTGAAAAGAAATATATTCTGAATTTCAGTCCATTTAATTCAAGCAGTTATTATTTCACGGGCATTTCGGGGAGGGGAGGGGGGGGGGGGGGCGAAAACCCCCTTCAGATACGGCTTTGTATACACATATATATATAGAAAGTTAAACATCGTTCAGAATGTTAAAGTTATTTACGAAATCTTTAAAACCGGAGTAGAATTTTACCTAAGTGTTTCTGTTTTCAACTAGAACGTCCGGTCAATTGCAACCTTTGCGTAGAGGAACACTTTTTTACCGTTATAATTGCAAAAAGCACGTAAACATTAGTTTACTTCCGCGCGCGCGATGATACGACAGTAAGAATACGTTGTCTTTTTTTTTTTTTTTAAATCGATTTATTTGAAGTCGGTCGGCAATCAAGGCCATTTACGATGCTAGGAAGTTTACATCTTATAAGTAATAGTAGGTTATAAAATAAAAAGAAAAAAAAAAGTAACTGATATAATACAATTCTACTACGTATATACGTAAGTAGGAAAAGTCTGGTAAGCTTCAAAAATTTAAAGATGCTGGTTACATTCACTGTCCGCCTGAATTATTTTGCTGCTTCGGTTTTAGTAATAATTTCACTTTTTTCCCCGAAATTTTGATACACACAGATTTTGAATAGTCGAGAAAAAGACCGATGAGAGCCGTGAAAGCTTTTAAAGGCCGCCTAAGGATGACATGAATAAAAATTAAATTATAAAAAATCATCAGGAAAAAAGAACAAAAAAATGACCCGTCCCATGTATTTACTCCTTGGACATCCATTTTTCAATACTGTCATAAACGTGCAAAAAAAAAAGTTGATCTGCTGCGGTCGTCGATTCTCAAATCCTACAACGACGAGATGTGTGTTTTAATATATTTACAACGCATTTTCGTAATTTAGACGATGTGAAATGTAACGATATGTGGTCAAAAATAAACGGGAAATGCATATTTCGATATTTTAGTAGTGTGACAACGGAACTTCAATAATTGCGTCGGATGACGCTGAAACCGATTTCGAAGCGATTAAAAAACTGGTTGCAGCGTGTGCGCAACCGGATGTAAATACTTAACCAAACTGGCTCTCTTCCTGAACGGAACTTTCGCTTCCCTCGAAATGGTAAATCGAATTGGCCGCTAATTCGTGGTTAATTACTCGATAAGCAGCGTGCCTAAAAGTTTTCCTAGGCAACTGCGGAATAGACGACGACGACACGGACAGTTTGTAATGGTGATAATTTAGTGATAAATAGGGAAAGAGAAGGATTTCGGGGAGAGCGCTGTGGGAGCATGCTTGTACATGTGTGAGGAGAACTGGAAGGAAAACATTATTATTTTTCGGCCAGCCGCGGTAATAATCGACGTTTTACATTAAACGACGGCACTAAAAAGACGGAGAATATTTAAACTAATTATTTGCTCGGTTACTTTCTTTCTGGTTGTTAATGTAATTGGAAAGGGGATCGGGAAGTGCATAAACAAACACCCTTGCGACGACGGTGCAAGCTAAAAAGTATACGTAGCGAGCGCGTAAAATAAAGTCGGCCGAGCAGAGCGATTGATTAGCGGACGGAGAAGGCGAATCGGTGGAGCACGAAACGCGCACGAGGGAGCAAAGGATCGGCTGGAAGAGCAGAAATGAGGATGAAAGTTTTAATAGGGGGTGTCATACGGCTGCCGCCGGAGGATGAAGAATATTTCGTGCACCCCGCGGAGCACGGCCTAAGAACTAGACGGCAGGGCAGAGGCCAAAAAAGCCTGACAACGCTCGCGCCAAACTACGGCCGACTGAAAAGCCTAAAAGGGATCATTGTTGTCGGCCGTGTTAAAAGGCATCCTTTTCACATGGTGCAGCGGCGGCGAGTTTCTTTCTCTGGGCCACCAGTACATAATCAGGGCGCATTCTGCGAGACGTCGCAGCCTTGTACTGTACACACCGCGTCCTAATACACTTGCCATTGTACGGATGAATTTGTAGATTAAAATCGGTCTCTCTCGGTGCTCGGACTTGTACTCGTTTGTACTAGAATGCGGAAAAAAGGTTTCCTCCGACTGCGCTTATGGACATGCTTTCAAAACGACCACTTTTATCTGATCCAGGAGCAAGCCAACTTTTCTTCCTTGACAAATTAAAATGCTGCTCCCACCTCTACCTCTCGTTTCTTTCATTCTGTTCCTTTGTAGGTTTTATCTTATACTTTTTCCCATTGATCCGAGCTCCTTAGACAGCAGTTAGTAGCAGTTATTAAATATAATCACTGCTGCGACGACGACGACAGTAATAAATAATAATCTTGATAATAATCAAAGCGGTTCTGTAGACAATTCGATATAGAGAAATTATATTCCAAGAGCTGCCAAGATTAAGTCATTTTCCCTATTTTTTTTAAAAAAAAGGAGATTATATGCTCGTCGGTGTTTCTTTCCCCCCACGCCCTTTTTTTTCTGTTTGTTCGCGCATAACTTTTGATTAATTCCACCGATTCCGATTATCATACGAGTATATCGGAAATTATTTGCTAAACCGCCTTTGAAATAAACATTGGAAAAGCAAGATATACCTTTTTTTACCTCATATAGTCTCAAACAAAAATTAGGTAAAAAGTTTTCGTTTTAACATACGAAAATCCACGACATTTTAAAATTTATTGGCCTTAAATTTTAAAATTAAAGGGGCGATAACTTGTAGTTCGTACAAAATGCAGATTGGAATAAAGATATTAAAACGCGAAAATATTATATATTTCAATGTTATATACTTCACAGACTACAGCATTAAGTCGGTCTAACCAACCCCTCGTGTTATCACTCAAAAATAATTTGATAAAAATCTGTTAAATAGTAAAAAAGAAAAAAAATAAAGAAATTAAAAACATGCAGTAATATAGTACCGTAAAAGAGCGATATGATGACACTTAAACAACATTTATATACACCTTAATTAGAGTCGGAAGCAAATACAAATTACAACAATTAAAAAACCACGTTACTACCTCTGATAATTTCAATGGTAGAAAACGAATATATTATAATAGTACGCATTTGATACGGTTTCCAAAATTGTTGCTCCCGCATGCATTTAGTACCAGCTGCTCTAAATAGGTTTTAATGTTTAGTTCGAAAGTATTTTAATTACATTGAAATGAATGTAATTCACGTGTCAGCAAGGTATTATTCCCCTTAAAAAACAAAAATCAGTATAAATTTATTTAAAAAATTGACTACTTTTTGGAAACATGTTTGTTCGGGCTACATCAGCAGCTAACAACACAGAGTGCACACTCAATTTATATACTTTTTAATAAAGTGTGTGTACTCCGTGCAGTTATACACGAAAAAACGTGTTTCTTAAGTAATTTAATTTCTTAAATTAAATTTATACCGATTTTTAGGATTTCGTACACATATGTATAATGTACGGAATAATCCGAATAAGATGGTACAGAAACGACAAAAACATCCAATTATACAATAGAGCTCGGAAACGGGTTGACTTATCAGAATTGGATCATAGATTACAATTAAACTTCTATCTGTGACAGTTTACAATTTTAAGCTGAGCAATTACCCTGGGCGGCAAGAAACCGTCTAGATTATATAATATGGAATTTAGAACGACCTCAAAAATCACTCTTAAAAAATTCATAGATAACAAGCGAAATTCAAAATATAAAACAAAACACAAAAGCCTTTTCATAAAATTTAAAAATCACGGTTTAAAAATTATTTAAATCCTTCTATTAGGTCAAGAACAGTAAAAAAAAATGAATTTTCTTCATAAATTTTTTTTTAAATTTATTATTCCACTATTCGGGGCGAAGACAAATCCAACAAATTTGACTAACCCGACTTTGTTTTATACAAATAGATATACGAAGAAAATACCCCCCAGCCCCTCCTCCCCTTCTAAAATTCTGGGCACGACTCCGATATAATTATGTCTTAACTTCCTACGTCTATTTTAACGTGAAACCTCTTGAAAATCGCTCGTCAAACGAAATAGTGAAACGAAATTGCGTAACGCGACGACTATTATTTTTCACTGCATATATTTATAGATATCTATATATCTCTCTGAGTCGTATCGCTCGATTCCGAGCGTCGTGACTACCTATTTGTACATTCTAGAATAGGCAGCTCTCATGGAAAGTGTACGCACGCAAGACCACACCCGGGACTGATTGCAGCCGCTTGTTATCGCGCTACAAGTGCAGTTCCGCGTGTGTCTGTTATGTGTACTGAACTAGCGCGCGTATGATGCTATACGTGGTGGTTTGCCATTGCCTACCACGTGATTATTAGCGATTATTTATTTCTTTATGTAATTCTTGTAATAAAAGTTCGTCGTCGCTCGGGATCGAACCCGTGACCTCCGTAACGGAAGTCAAGCGCTCTAGCAACTAGGCTATCGCGACGACTATATCTGTATATGTGTATCTATATATATATCTGTATATATTTATATATATACAGATATATATTTATATGTATTTATATATATTTATATATATTTTTATATATCTATAGATATTTATATATATATATATATATATATATATATATATAACTCGGCCATTTTGGCCTCGCAAGGAGCTGTGCCTCTTGACCCCTCTTGCTCACATTTCTATCTCTTTCTCTTCTATACTTTGTATGAAATGATCAACATTCACAACGTAATTCTAAATCGGTCCATCTGAATGTAATAACAATCACAGAAATCCTATAAAATATAACAAACGTTACATAAAATTGGGACATTTTGCGTTCAAAAATGTTATATTATTACAGCAAATTACTCAGTGCTAAACTGGAACATAGGCAGTTACCGACTAGAACAATAACGTACAGGACTAGAAATTGCGATAAACCTTGCTATGTACGATCTAGGGAGATTAACAGTAAAATAGACCATGTATAGGAAGAGGTATTAATAAACTTAATGGGGAAAATACCAACGGAAATTCGAAATTAAAAAAATCTGGTGAGACAGAAAAACAAGGTTAAAATTTGATTGATAGCATGGTGTAAAGAGCAATAGAAATAAAAAAAAAAAAAAAAAAAAAAATATTGACTACGTTGACATGAGACTCGTTACTATCTCCAGTTTTAAGCCGCTAATGAGAGAGTGGTAGTTGTATAAAAATTATATTGTATTATTGTAATATATAAGTTAACATATTAAGGTATTAAAAATTTAAAGCTTTCACAGTGATTACTCATGATAAATAATTTTCGGAAACAACTGTGTTTTTAAAAAGATATTTATTCGCTTAACGTTTCGGCCAGCTTACACTGGCCATCATCAGAAGCAAACTGAAGAACGGAGCGGAAATTGCGATCGACAATAACATTAAAATAAGAATCAGAAATCATGAAAAACCCAAATCAAAACAGATAAACTACCTCTAAACAGGAAAACCGACGTAACGCAATAACAACAGATAGAAAAAATATAAAAACATAAAAAATAATAATAAAAGGAACCAAAATCTAAACGGAAAAAACCGACAAAACGCATAACAACAGATAGATAAAATATAAAAACATATGAAAAAAAAAAAAAAATTAATAATAATAATAAAAGGAACACAAAATCTAAACGGGAAAAACCGACAAAACGCATAACAACCGAAGATAAAATGTAAAAACATATGAGAAAAAAGGTATTAGAAAAATTTACAAAAGGAACAAAAAACATCGGGTCACAGTTGGGGCAGGGGGAAAAACGAATAACAACTTATAAAAAATAAAACTGAAAACGTTGAAAACGCACGGAACAACCAAGTGAACAGAACAAAAATATGAAATATTACAACAGAAACAGTTGAATTACCTGAACAAGGACTGGGAACTACCTGAAAATTGCTTGGAATCCGCACCTGAGGACCCACTCGAAACCTATCCGGAAGAAGCACCAGAGGGCACGGCCCCGGGCATTGGACCAACGGAAGCTTAACCAAACGAAGTGAAACAAAGCAAATCCAACCGAAAGAAGAAACCACTGGGACCGGCGGGATGTGGGAACAAAAGACCAAAAAGAAGTGAAAGGCGGTGGCGGACATCAAGGTACCTAAAGGGACACAGTCAAAATTAAAACCAAATAACCCAGAGTTGGAAAAGAAAAATGAAACCTACCTGGTCGCTGTTATAGATGCAAGTTCGTCAACCGTATGATTGGTTTCCATGCCGTGGGAACACGTAGACCTTCTTCTCTGTTAAAATTTGGCCATTTCTCAATTTCGATGGCTTCTCGAACCAACCTCCTGCCGGTGTGAACTTCCTTAGCTAAAGGAACACTATCCTCAAATTTGATAGTATGATTCGTTTTCAACTGATGTTCCGCTAAGGCGGAGTAAACTATGTTAAGAGGTCCAAAAGATAGTTTACCTCGGTTACACTGTGGCGGTGTATACAAAATACCCTGTTCGTGTGGATTAAGCTACATCGGTCAGACTAGTAGGCTTATTGAAACCAGGGTGAAGGAGCACAGGGTACTTATCATTCTCTTATTAAATAAACCGGATTATACTCTGTCGTAAACTTCACAGTAAACTAGGTCGTGTCTGTCGTAAATTCTACCAGGAGTTAAGTGCCGTAATGGCCACGCTAGTTACAGATTTCAATCTAAAAAAAAGCAAATGAAAAAAAGAATACTGACAAAATAAGGTTTTAGGATCGCGCGCGAGTTGTTCCCATATATACTCGTGTATATATATATATATATATATATATATATATATATACATATATACATATATATATACATATATATACATATATATACATATATACATATATATACACATATATATATATATAAATACTAATTCAAAATATATCCAAATTAAAAGCATATTTCACGTTTATTTGCTTAATTTAAATATTTACATTCATTAAAATAGCCGGAATTCCCTTCAGATCCATTAGATTTAGCAAAAGGTTTTTCACAATCCTTAATACCTTATTATCACAGGTGGTATGAGACTGAACTTTAAAGCGGGTTGCTGGTATTAAGTAATAAAAAATTTAACAATCATCCAGAAGGAAAGAAAAAAGTTGTTGACACGGAAAATCAGAAAAGATACAAGCAACCAAGGAGAAAATCTAATGAAGGTAACGAAATTCTAAGGCGTTTCATTAAAGAACACGTATTAGGGGAAGTGCAATAAAGAAGGAACAGTTTTCGTCGATTAAAAGACAAAGTTCATTAGCGCCGGGCGAAGTTATTAAATTGTACACCTGGTCCCGTTTTTATGTTCTCGTGAAACTATCGAGAATAGACTTTAGCCGCGGCAAAAAGCCCTTATACATTAGCGGGTAAACGCACAAGTTTCCCTTCCGTCAATTAGACGCAGATGGTGTAGGTCCCCTTTTATAATCCGGTTATCGTTAATATTTATATTTCAGTGTGCGTCGTGATTTTTCGAAATCTCGAAATAAACAATAAAGATTTAACAATTTTTTTCCCAGTAAGGGCTGTGTACGCTGCGAGTTCATCTTTGCCGTAATTTTAGTTTTATCGGTTACTACTATTAATTATAATTCGAATATACCCCGAATTTATGCGAAACGTCTAACATGGCAGGAGTGAAGAAAGGTAAAAAAAAAGTTACTTAAAAAATGTAAATTGGCAAATTAGTGTATCAAATCGTGACTCTCGCTCAGGTCTTCACAATCATCATACAGGGCTGATCAGCTTGTTTGAGAAAGATGTTTCACCGCATTTTAATTATTAATTATTAAAATTAAATTCAAGATTTTCGCCTGACATGTTACACAGTCGGTGGCAACGGCAGATTCATAAAATCTTTGAAGAAAATTAATAACAACAGCGCATTTCAGTCCGCTACTAGACTTTTACGAATGTTTCAACAACAGTGATAATACAAGTTCGATATTCGCCGGCAGTTTTATCGCTTTAAAAGATTTTGATGCTGTAAAGACTCGCAATATATACATATATTTCGGTTCCTTTTTGTAAAATCTATGATTTCTAAGCGCGATTGCGAAATAACCGTTTTACGTTGATAAACTTTGATCATATTTGATGCTGGTCACACGCAGCGACACATTGACATTGTTAATATAGTGCTCATAAGGACCGAGCACGCTTTTTCAAATGATTTTCGATATTTTCATCAAGTACTGAGATCGACTGAAACTATTTTAAATTTAAATTTGAAATTAATAATTTTACCGATTGTAAAGATAATACGATATTATTCGAAATTAATAAATTTAGCCTATTTAGAGTCTGCAGTGTAATACGAAGGCAATTTTGCGCTGAAACAAGCATTATCTTCCCGAATATAATTAAAAAATCAAAAATACAAACGATCATTAGCGAAAAAAAATAGCTAAAATCAGTAAGTAAAGTAAAGTACATAAGTCCCATATATTCTTGACCAGATATCGTGGATTGTGAAGTTAAGCTTTCCATAATGGTGTACTAAGCCTAATGGATCTAAGGAGAATACTGGGGCCAGTTCCTTTCTACTTGGGATCCGCCTTTACTTTTCCAAATTTCTCTGGTACCGAATTTAATTTCAGACTGAGTAAACTTGGGAGCGACTTGGATCCGGGACGAGACAAGTCTCAATCGAATTTTTAGAAAATTTTCACGATTACGTTTCGTACGAGAGAAATTCCATACCGTTTGTCGATATAAAAAGACAGCTTTATCGATTCCGGAATATCGAAAAAATTCGAATGTAAAATCGCACCAAATGTTATTTAGTGCCGAATGTTCTTTTCATTCTGTCGTGTTTTCTAGCCAACGCGCGCACTTTTGTCTTTAATATAATTCACCCTTCTTCAACATCATGTGGTGTTTTTATTCGTTTCTCAATGACATTTCTCTGCCGCTGTCGCGGTTACTAGCAAACATTTACAAAGTTAAAGTCCTTCCGCACTGGTCAGCTGGAAATAAAATTGTCCGATACGAAGGAATTAAGGTGGTCGCAGCAGAAATGTTACGTCCCTCGAGGGTCTACGACGTTTCGGTCTGACCATTTCTGTAGTCCAATCGCATTTCGATCTCGACAATTTGTGCTGCGTTACGTTTTAACCTTATTCTATTTACGAGTGCGGATCTAGCTTAGTGTAGTGAGCTTTCAAATTCTCCTTTTTGATTGCATATCTATCTATCAGGTGTGAAATAATCATCGAATTACTATGAATGCACCGCGAAATTAGTAACTAATTTCATTGTAAAATAATGCGTAAAATAATGCTTAATCATTCAAAAGTCGACGGTTTCCGATATTTTTTGTCCGTGAGTTGCTCAGTGGCGTTGCGTAAATTATTAAACACAAGCTCCCTGGTTACTAAAACGGTTAAAGAACGCAATAGTAGTAAAAAAAACGTTTGCAATACGGTTCTGTTGATCTTTTTAGTCGGTTCATGCGACTTTATTGTTTTATCGGTACAGTAACAATAATAAATAGAGTACATATTTTTCAAATACTACAAATTAAAAATAATTAAATGAAATCAGATTAAATTTTTCGGTAAATCATGCAAAACGACATACATGTTTGCAAATCGGATAATTTTATATAATAGTACATATATATAAATATACATTACTAGCTGTGTCCCACGGCTTCGTCCGTGTATTAATGCCCGTTTAAATCTGTACTTGGAAATTCATAAAAAAAATGTTTGTTTTATTTGGAATTGTATTTATGTAAAGATTCTTTCTCTCTTAGGGAAACATGTTTATCACCGTCAAACAGAAAATAATCTTCACGTTTCACGTTTAGCTAAAAATTATCGATCTTTCTATAACCTGTTCGTCGTGATCTAATAAAAAGTTTTTAAAATCCGAATTTTGAAAAAAGCGTTCTTATTTGACATATTCAATATATACATGATATCCGCATGAAATTACATGCGATAATCACGATTCGTTTGAACTGTAGCGTGATTTTTGGTTTTCTCATAAATGGGTTTTTGCCCTTTTTCGTTCTTAAAATTTTGGGGTTTGAAAAAAATTTTGCACACATTTAGTACACCATATAAGTCGTCTTCATGCGGAATTACAATATGATAAATCCATTTGTACCAAAAATATTACAGTTTGTGTTTTTTGGAAAACAGTTCTTAACCCCTTTTCACCCCTTTAAGTTCAAATTTTCAAAACAAGGCTCTTATTTGACATCTTCAGTACATAAGTGTAATGTTCATGTAAAATTTCAATTATCTGGTGTAAATGATTTCGGCTGTAACGTGATTTTTGGTTTTCTCAAAAATGGGGTTTTTCCTTTTTCTCCCCTTAAAATTTAGGGATTTGAAAAAAATTTTGCCAAAATTTACTACACCATATGAGGTGTTTTTATGCAAAATTACAATTTGATAAACCGATTTGTTACTAAAAATATTGAAGTTTGTGTGTTTTTTGGAAAACAGTTTTTAACCCCTTTTTACCCCTTAAAATTCGAATTTTGAAAAAAGCTTTCTTATTTGACATCTTCATTATATACATGATATCCACATGAAATTACACGCGATAATCATAATTCGTTTGGACTGTAGCGTGATTTTTGGTTTTTTCAAAAATGGGGTTTTGCCCTTTTCCCCCCTTAAAATTTCGAAGACTTAAAAAACAAATTGCACACTTTTGGTAGACCATATGGGATACTTTTGTGCGGAATTATAATGCAGTAAACCCATTTGCACCAAAAATATAGCGATTTTTGTATTTTTTTGAAGGGCGGATTTTAACCCTATTTCAGCCCTTCAAGTTCGAATTTTCAAAAAAGCATTATTACTGTTCATCTTCGGTACAAAAGTAATGTTCGTGTAAAATTTTAATTATCTGGTGTAAATGATTTCGGCTGTAACGTGATTTTTGGTTTTTTAAAAAGCGATTTTCTGACTTTTACTCCCCTTTTCACTCCTAAAAATTTAGATGGTGTCAGTGCATAGTATGGTTGTTTTACCTGCCAATTTTCAGCTTTATAGACCTAGTAGTTGCAACGATATGTTAATAATTCCTGTGTCTTTCAAATATTTCCCGATTTTCGCTTTTATATATATAGATTTAGAAGCAATACATTATTTAGAAACATTTTCATTAAAAGTTTTAAACATTTTTCTATGAACACTGTTAAATTATTATTCTCATGTCTGCCCTACCAATTATTGTTAAATTATATAAACCGTTCACGTGAAGCGAAAGTAAATGTTTTCATACTTTTGAAGTTATGAAAGTTAATATTATCTCCATTTCTGTTATGACATAATTAATATATTTAAATACGTCATAGTGAAAACACGGAATTATATTTTAATAAATAAAATTATAAAATACAATCGTGTTTTGGTAATGAAACACTACGTATTCATGGTAAAACTACTTAAAATTAATAGAAGAATTACCTACATGAAAAGTCGATACGTAAATCGATATTTAAATTAAATTAAATAAAATTACTAAATAAAATATTAATTATAATTTAATTTTAAGGAGTGGATTACTTGTCATAATCGTATTATAATCGAAAACACATTAATCTTTAAATTTATTAATGTAGTAAACTTCGGCATAATTAAGCAATCTAGGATTATTGACAAATTTTAAGACAGACACATCTAAAGTGATATATTGTAAATAGGTTTATGTTTTAGTGTGGTAATATGTTCGGCGACACGGCTGGTTTATTAATATGGCTATATTTTGTTTCAGCTAAATGTTCATTGTAACGTATGCTATGTTTGTCCCATATATTATTATCAATGGAAAAAGTTATTTAATAAATACCAGATTTCGTATAAATATTATTGTTAGTTATGACTTATCCTAACAGTTTTCTCCGGTTTCTTAATATAATAAATAACATACAGTATTCTGTAGAGATCGGATTTAAAAGACACTTATATTTGGCTTTATTAACGATAATAAAATTATTTTCCATATATTTCAAAAAGATACATAAACCGACATATGTATATACACATATATATATATATATATATATATATATATATATAAAATTATTTCCTCCTATACATAAGAAAATTAAAAAGAACTGTTTTTAACCAATATCCAAGATACTGGCTCGTTCATTCTCTTTCTACCGGTGAATTTCTCAGCGTTTTTTCATTTCATAATATTAATCTCCTCTCTACTTCAGCTCATCCCAAGCTATAGTTAAACTCGTATTCTTCCTCATTCTCAAATCTGGATTCCTTCTTTCTCTTTATCCAACCCAATCTACCGTCTTATTCCTGGTTCTTTAATTCTCCCTCCATGCCGCGTTCAACTTTCTCTCTGCAATCTGTTGTCTACGCTTTAAACACGGTTTGCTTCCTACATCTCTATTTCGCTTCTCTCTAGTCCCCTCTCCTCTCTGTCACCTTCATCCTTCCTCTTACAACTTCATAGAATAACGCTGATCACATTTTTTGTTTATTACACCTGTATCGCTTCCAAACGTTCTTCCTTTTATTCTTCTATTAATTGGTCCTCCAACTCGTTATTGTACATCTTTTGTTCTCTCCTTGCCATCGCCTTCGGTCATTCCAGCACTTGAGTCTTTTTTATCATCTATATCTGATCACGTAAACATCTTATTTCCTCATCCTTTTCCCTCTTCTTGGGACAATATATATTTTGACGAACTCATTAATTAATTTAAAAAAAAAAAATAAATAAATAACATATACAATTATATAACAAAAATACAAAAAAAAAAAAAAAAGACAACCAAACTTAGGCGATAATTTTCTCCTTAGACAAATTTCGAAAAAACAAAATATAACCCGATGCTATAGTAAACTACGTTCTCCGAAAATACAAAATAAAAAAATAATAATTACATTACAGAGATATTTGAAAGAAGCAGAATCGATCTGTATTCCGGATTTCATTCAAAAGTTTCTGCAGCCACGGGTGGTAATTTTTATCAAGTTTTAACAAATAGAATGAAGGTTTCTATTGTTTTACATGTTTCTAAATTCTTCTAATTTTCTAAAGAGTTGTTATAATTTTGCTAATCCTTGTTAATTTCTCTTTATTTTCCGGTTTTTTTCCTTCCTTTCAACTTTCATAATTTTGTAATTCCTTGCCGTGTCTCTAGCCTAAGTTGCTGTATACGACACGTGAAATAAATAAATAAAAATAAATAAATAAAAATAAATAACATAGTAAATTCAAAGCGCACGTGCTTGTGGATACAAAAGAGTGGCGCGTCCCCTTGAAAACTGCGAATATGTATTCATGACGCGGGTGAAGGATAAGAAAGACAAAATTGTACATGTGAAAACTATTTTAGCTGAATCGAGTTGATCAATAACTGATATCCAAACCATGTCAGTAGACACACGTCCTTCATCGGTTCTATAAAGGATGAGATTTTCAGTTGTGTCTTTTTCTTTTTTTTCTTGTTCTTCACCAGTGGTGACCTCCGATGAAAAGCTAACACAGTGGAACCTCGATAATCTGTACTTTTCATTGAAAATCTCCCACCATTATTAACTTTCACAGCAAAAAAATAAATAAAACAAAATATTAACCGCTAGGGTTTTTTTTTTTTTTTTTTTTTTTTTTTTTTTTTTATGGCCCGGCTTTAGTTAACTATCAAGCCATTTAGCCACCAATCATTTAATATAAGATTACTGCCAACTAATGAAAGATACATAATATTTAATTAGGAAAAAGGTTATAAACAGAAAACCATGGCCGTAAATGTTCAACATCACCCACGGAGCCTGAATAAAATCTTTAGGAAGGAGAAATTGGCCAGGCTGAGTCCAAGGTACATTACCTGAACTTGCCTAACCAGAAAATTAATAAAATAGGAATTATAATCATCATACACAATAATTGTAACAAACAATCATGGCCACAAATGCTTCAGCATAGTCCACGACGTCTGCACAAAATCATAACAAAGGAAAAACTGCCCAAGTCGAGTTCGAGAAGTGTTGGGTTTCCTGAACATGACAGGGCATCAAGAATTAGGATAATGGATCACGTATCATCAAGAGTTGCATAGAATAATTAGATAATAAAACAAATAAGTGTATGTTGTTAAATTTGGATGTCGTTTAATAAAATAAATTTAAACAAAATATACAGAACCTGGTTGTTCTGGCACAGAAGACTATAAATGGTATACGGAGGAAAGAACCCAAGAGACATTAATTGTTCACAAAACGGTCTACGGTAATGTTCATATTTATTACAATTAAACAGCAAATGATTAATGCCCTCCAAGAAATTTGATGCGTGATGATCACTGCATAGTACACCGTCACCTCGAGGGTTGTGTTTGCTTAAATTGCCAAACTGTTAACAAATTTGAAATTACAATTTAAAAGGAACGATTAAGAATGAGATAAAACAATTCTTAATATAAGTATCAAAGCCCTATGCATTATCATACAGAATCGGTGCATAATCGAACCGATTTTAATCGCAACTTTGCCTAACTTTAAAAACTTCGATCGCCCCCAATAATTCCTTGGCATGATGTCTGTAGTGCAGAATGCATACACAAATGCACAAACGCATACACACATATATGTATATATATATATATATATATATATATATATATATATATGTGCACTTTAGACGAAAATTGTCAACCTTTAGCTCTGTGAAATCTAGCCAAAAGTCTCGATAACTTCATGGCAAGTCCGAAACACTTTTGCATTAGCGAAAAATTGTCTATTTGGACACCATCGAAATGAAATAAATCGACGGAGGGGGCTGTTACGAGTGCTACGTAATGGCTGTAGTGACTACCCCCGGAAGACAAAAGCGAAAAGATACATCAAAAGGAGGCGGCTGTTGAGACTGCAAGAAAGGGACCATTAAAACGGGTTGTAATGTAATTTAACGGTTAAGCACTACAGTTAGGAGATGCTAGCGTGAGACCGACTTGGGATAGAGAGGTTAATCAGGAACACGGTTCGGCCGGGTTCAACCGTTCCAGCGAACCGCTGTCGCCTTTTCCAGCGAACGCGCAGATAAAAATCGCCGAAAAAGACATAGACGACAAGGTCGCGTGATAGGCCATAAGATGCACGGTCTTCCGATAATTATCTGGCGACCGTCCCTTGTGGCCTTTGGTAGCACGCGACAATTTTTTACCCGCTGGGAATTGTCGTCGCATGTACGCATAGACCAATCGCGGGCAAAAATACAGCCCCGCTCCGGTGGATATTATAATTTCCTTTCGCATGATGACCCTGTTTTCAATCGCCTTCGTAGGTACGCATTTCCCGAATCGTGTCATATCGCCGGTATGCGGGCCTGGCCAGAATCAACTTTTACAAAACCATTCGAGATGTGATGTTCCTCCTTAATTCCTCACAACTTGAACAGATTCTAAGGAAATGCCGGAATAAATCTTCGGTCTTAATTTTAGAATGACGAATTCAACCAATATGCTAACGAAACTGCGACGCAATCGATTTTTCTCTCTCACTACTAACGAAATGGCAAACACGATTCCGAAATAGGCGTTTCGCGCGATAAAAACAAATGTGCTTCTTTTCCCTTCGAAAGAACTGTTTCCTTTTAATAAAAATTGGACGACATATTTACCCTTTCCTTCTTTCTAGTCCTCAGTCTTTTTACTTCTTTATTCGGCCTTTCCCGCGCTTCCGACCATGATGACCATCCGTAGCACAGTCGTTTTTTCATTTCACTCGTCGTCTTCGCTTCGGCCATAATTTACTCGCTTATATCTTTGTCAGCCCTGACAACAACAGTTCCATTTGCAACATCAATCACATTTTCTTCGACTGTTCCGCTCTCTCCGCTGAACGTTCATGTTTCAATCTCTAACTCTTAGGCTTGTCTCTTCGAACACCCTAAAACATCCTTCACTCTTACACCTCCTTCACTATTCTCCTTCTTTTCCACAATTTGTAACCCCCATTAAGATCTTTTTCCTTTGAGTACCTTGAACTGTAGCGCTGGGGGTAAATAGTTCGCGAGCCTGAGGAAAACTGAAGAAAAAAAAATTGTGTTTGAAATGAGTTTTTATATTATTGTTTTGTTTCCGCACGTTTCTATTGAAAATTCCTCGCGCAACATATGTCTTCTAGTGTCGAATCGTTTATAATGCGTTGCTATTTTTTTTTAAATTTATTACTGTAAGACCGAACGATATCAATTACTGCGAATGATTTAAGAACTACCAGAATGTCAAGTAGCGACTTCAAAATCTTATTATTTTCCGCGCAGTCGGTTTTCCAAACTATTAAACTTCAACGCATCCAGTCTTTAAATTTCATTCTATTATGTCGTTAATATATATATATATATATATATATTAAAAAAAGGGGAGCCTTCATTTCCGTTGATTTTGTTTAGAATTCGTAGCCTAAAAGTAGGAAAATGCACCACTTGGAACGGGTCGGTGTTTTTACAAATAAAATATAAGAAGAAATAACTTTTAATTTGAAATTATCCGACTCGAGCAAGAAGCTTAATTAAATAAATATAGAGTACTTACTTTAATATAAAGGTGTAGAGTGCACGAAATTGAATAAACTTCGAAGGTTAAATAAGATCAGCTCTCTAACACGGATTGTGGGAACACGGACAACATTTTTGTTTTCTTTTGGACTATCCGATTCGATGCGAAAGTGTATTTACATGTGTTCGTCGCGCGTGCTTTTTTTTTGTTTTTATTTTTTTTTATCGCATTTATTTACACTTTTTGCAGCAGTTCCAACGATGATATGGCTTTTGTTTATTAACAACTGCGCCGATTACTTCTTACGGTCCCATATAAGTGTACTACTCTGATCAACATTATCGACCGAGTAGTCGCTAAAGTTATCATCAAATTAAAAATAGGCTCCTTTGAGATAACATATTTCACTTAACATAGCCAAGGAATCAAGCGAAAAAATATCATTAGAATACGGAGGAAACATGGGAAAACCCGCAACATTTTAATTATCAACGTTAGCCTATACAGATTCAAATAAAGATGAATTTAAAATGCTCAAAACGCGCTGTACCAGCTCGTCACCGACGAAATTTGATACGTTACTGTCTTAAACGAATACCCCGAGCATTGTACAATATCAAAAATAGCAACATTTTCGTTAGTTCTCATCTTTCAAAATGATATAAAGATACAAAGGACCACTCAGTGTGCATTCGAATTACCATCGATAAAACCGAAAACTGTAAGGAATACAAAGGTAAGTAACCTTTTCGAATGCACACTGAGTAGTCCTTTGTATCTTTATATCATTTTGAAAGATGAGAACTAACGAAAATGTTGCTATTTTTGATATTGTACAATGTTCGGGGTATTCGTTTAAGACAGTAACGTATCAAATATAGCAATGTAACAAAAGTTGATTTTATGGAGCAGTCTATGTAATGAGTTCATGTTTGAAATTTATTTTACATTTCCTGTTATCAACGAGAAATTGACAACTCAAAGATAAAACGATTCGAGTTATCTATGGAGTCATCAGAGCAACCAGCGCACCATGACTGGCAAAGCATAAAAATAAATGGCAAACTTACCATAACCAGAGAGCAGCTGCGACTTGTAGAAGTTGGTGCTTAGCTTTCTCATTTTCATCCTGTCCGTCATACTAGAAAAGAATTGGAATATTTTCCTCTCGTAGTACATTCCACCTTCGTTGCCACTGTAAACACCTATGAAACTGGTTTCTTGCAAAAATTTGATTAACTATTCAGCGATTGCATTATCCTACTGACCAGTAGTTTCAGGGATGTTTACATCACCGAGAATTCGATATCCGCTCGTAATTGCCGCAGGCGGATAAATGTCGTGAAAAACACGAAACGGTCCATGATCATTGTAACGTCATCAATTGTAAAAACTGTATTCTGGTTGAGCGCTAGCTATTAATTACAACGTAATTCTTAGGCCGGCCCCCATTAGAAAATATGTCCTAAAAATTGTCCCAATTTTATGTAACGTTTATGATACTTTAATGACTTACTAAAAGTTTAGGAAGTGTACATTCGTCGCAAATTTTTTTTTTTTTTTATATGTTTGTTCGCTCATAATTCATATTGATATAGACCGATTTTACTGATTCGTTGTCTATTAGAAAGAGTACCAATTTTAAGTGAAATCTTTCTACAAAATTTAGAAGAAATATACATGGAAAATATAATACAAAAATACAATATTAAATCTTATATTAGATATGTAGATGATACACTACTAATTTTTGATGAAAATAGTAGTAATACTGAAAATGACATTTTAAATGATTTAAATAAAATTCACAAAAATATTCATTATACTATGGAAAAAGAAGAAAATAACAAAATAAATTTCTTAGATATAACAATAATAAAATCAAATGATAAGTTAACATATAATATTTATAGAAAACAAACCACCACTGATAATATAATTCATAAAACATCAAATCACCCAAACCAACATAAATATGCTTACTTCATGACTGCAATAAATAGATTATTAACTACACCCATGAATATAAATAAAAAACAAATAGAAATTAATATATTAAAGACTTTGGCAAGAAATAATGGTTATGATGAACAAATAATAGATAAACTAATTCACAAAATAAAATCAAAATCAAAATATATACAAAAATTAAGAGTCAATAATGCTACTAACAATAAAGGATGGATAACATTCACATTTATAAACAATAACATATACAAATTAACCAATTTATTCAAAAAACAAGGTTTAAATGTAGCATTCAAAACTAAAAATAATTTAAAATATAAAATAAACACCTTAAATTTAAAAAATAATAATATTTATGAAAATAGCGGTATATATAAAATAAATTGTACTGATTGTGAGAAATCATACATTGGTCAAACAGGGCGAAAAATCAATTGCAGATATAAAGAACATATAAAAGCATTTAATAATAATGAAATAGAAAAATCAACCTATGCAGAACATCTAATTAAAAATAAACATAAACCTAATTCAATAGAAAATACTGTAACCATCCTGGCCACTTGTCACAAAGGTAATAATATGAACATTGCAGAAAATTATTATATAAATAAATATAAAAATAATATTTTAAATGACCAAACACCTAATAATAATAATCCACTGTTTAGTATAAAAATTTAACTTTTTGTCTTCTTGTTTTATTTTATATTTTATATTAATTATTAGCATTTTCAACCTATAGATTTTTATACCTGCCATGTTTATTCCTCTTTACATCTACTATATATACACATGTATTCCCTATATTCACTTCAGTATGTTTTAAGTTTCCTTTATGTTAGTGTTAGCTGATGATGGGTTATGCCCGAAAACGTTTCTAAATAGGTATTTATCTAATTTATTGATCTATATTGTTTGTTATTAAAGTTTATTTTATTATAGTTTCTACATCTGTCGTTTTCAAACCAAAAGGCGTATCATCACGTATAAATGTGGCAAATTCTTCGCTATTGCACAGTTCGTCTTTCCGTTTTCGTTTGCGCAATTCACGTTTGCGTTCGGTAGCGGTTTTCGTTTTTGGAAACGTAATGAATACACTTCTTATTACTACTGTGCAGCTTGATGAATTCACACAATAGGGAGAAGCATGTAAAGATTATATTGCTAATTTAATAATGCCATGGAAACGAGAAAAAAAACGAGTATTAATAATTTAATCAAATTTACGATATAAATATATATATATATATATATATATATATATATATATACATATTCATCTTTTTAGGAAATAAAACAACAAATTTAGTCAGCTTTGAAAATAATGATACGGATAATATTTAAAGTTTAACATTCAGTTCTTAGGACTACTCTGATCAGTTACAAGAAAAACATTCTCATGGCCATTCTGATTAGTTTCGAGAAAACCATTCTTATGGACATTCTGATCAGTTACAACTATTATTAAGTCGTGTTGATAAAAAACCGATTTTTCTTGAGATCAGATCATCTTAATTTAAATTTCCATATGTATTCCGTACAAAGTCGTCCAAATCCTTTAAATTTTAGGAGATTTCCTGGAATGTTAGCCAACCACTTGTTGCGATTAATAGAAGTAATACTGTGGTTTCCCGCTTTCTTACGAACATCACTAAACGTCTAACCCGATTATTGATTTAATCTCTTTCCATTCTATCGTAATAGATTTCACTTTCGCATAAGATTGACTCTCGTGCCGTTAGTCAAAACGGCATTTGGCCTCTGAAAACGGATTCCTTTTGTTCATGGCTTTTTTTCAGACGATCGTCATATAGAAAAATACCGTGTTTCATGATGAACTGTTAGCGGCCTCGATTTTTCATCATCGTTTCGGCTACGGAGACTTCGTTGGGAGGAGATGGCGAAATGCCGAAGAAAAATGAAAAGGTTTCCAGAGATTTTTCGTTAAGGGACACAATCGTAATCGGCACAAGTGCAGGCCTAAGCGACAGTCAATGTCGACAAAAAGAAAACAAAAAAAATCGCAAAAGACTGCTTGCTTTTCGAGAGGCAATACCTTTTGAATAGCGCGCATCAAGCTGCGACACAAAACACGCCTCTATTTTCAATTTGCTTTTTGTTCCATACGAAAGCTCAATCGCACCGTATTTATCGTAATAACAAAAACTCTAAACGGTTCATTACCGCGAAATTGACAAGACTCGCACGCGCGTCCGAACTCCCGAATCGGGAACACGACACATCCCCATCTCGGCAAGCGACCAGTTCTTTGCCCACCCGTGTCTCCGGTATCGGATTTGACTGTCGCCGCTGACGCAAAGCCAGAGATGACAGTCGTACGAGTGCGCGTCCGTCTGCGGCTGCAACTGTTGTTCTATCGGAAAAAATGTTAGATAAACAATAATTTACGATAGTTTTATTATCATGTTACACACACAGACAGAAGTCGCCTTCGAAGAGGAACTGTATCCGATGGTGGTCACGTGCGACGAAGCGCCCTTTTACGGCAGTAGATCGGTGTGCGGTTGTGAAGCCGCTTCATCATTCTGCATGTAGCCGTACAACAAAACACGGCGAACTAGGCGGGAAGACACCTTGCACCGGTCGTGTGTCTATTTAAAAGCTTTGTCGGTTTCACGCTTATTGGTCACACGCATATTTATATCGCGTCATATCTGCATCATCATCTGTCCTCCTGTGCCGGCTAAAAAGTTAGGCTGCTTATTCCGAAAACGAGAACGGAACAAAAGTGGAGAATAACCAGCGGAAACGAAAGAGTAATTAAATTAGGATAGTAACGTCACAGGGCTAAAAGCCCCGAACTGAAACACGAGTAGCTAAATCAAAACATAGCTCATCCGGATGCCGCTCGACCTGGATTGTTTTTCTTTGTACGCTATTCCTCGTTTATTATCGGGCACAGGAGACCTCAACTCTCCTTTTTTTATATATTTTTTTTTCGTTCAAGTAGGAAACGAGTTTAATAATAATTTAAAGCATCGTCTTTCAGGACAATTTTTTATCGTTTTCCTCAACATGTAACGGCGAACAACTTTAGTCGTTGCTAATAATATTTCGGGAAAAAAACTGTAAAAAAGATTGAATTTTCCCACGATTTTCCCACGATTTTCCTAAATATACCATACACGTAGGCGCACTTTAGAAATGTAAAAATCTGTAAAGGTATTTTAAACTTTCTATAGGGAGGGTACCGCGAAATGAAAGATATAAGAACATCAAAGATTTCGGTTTTTTTCGCTTTTAACAGCCTAATGTAGTGATAATGGGAATTTAAAAAAGCCAAATTAAAAATTGTGAAAAGTTAATTGTGTTCGGAGAAACAATCGAAACGATACAGTATTTCGAAACACACTGACACTCTCTCGAAACGTCTTATTTTTAAAGAATTTTTAGCGATAAAAACAAGGACTATATTTCATTGGTGAAACTACGCTATTTTAGTGAAATTTACAGTCGCGCGATTTCATAACTGTGTTTTGTTATTTCAATTTTCAATGTAAATAAAATGTTCATTTATCGCTTTAAATGACGAACTTTTAAATTGAGTATGAAAAGTTTTTAAAATTGGGTGCCTGTTTAATTATGGATAATTCTTTTTTAATAATGAATCGAATTTATCGCTACGGCCTAGATTATATACCGAACGGGTTTTTCGAAATTTTGTATCATAAAAGTACGTAATTAAAAATTTTATTCATAGACCGGATTCGAACCGAATTAAAAACTCGACTTGCTAGAACACTTATTTAACTGGCACGCGTGTTTACATTTTACATAAAAAACAAAAAAAAAAAAAGCAAAAAGCGTTACGATCGTGTTGGCCCGCCTTGCACTGCGCTTAACAGCGTAAGTAATCGGATACAGAGCATTCCGCCCGGAACATACGGATACTCAAGAAATCCTTTGCGCGAAGTGTCATATTTTTTGAAATAATCGGGAAATGTTCGTTATTTTTATGGAGAAGAATTTTCTTCTAGAGGGAAAATGGTTTTAAATGTTTGCAAAAATATTCCGATGATTCGCAACAAATATTTCCCGGAGTATTTAAGATCACACTCGTGAACCGTTCACAATATACGACCGTTTTTACAGAAACGAGCGGTATTCTTTTATTTAGGAATTCTGTTATTTATAAAAACAAGAAAACGTTCAGATAATTCAACGTTCTAAACCGCAACAAATTGCGAAGATTACAAATGTTGAAGAACCGCTTCTTCAATTAGATCTGACGAACTTTTATTAAATTAACCGATTTTCACAGAAAAAAAAAAAAAAAAAAAAACTGGCACATATCGCGTTCGATATATTTTGTACGTGAAAATTACGAAATACGAACAACTTTCTCATCATGATAACAATGATTACGCACTAATTATACATCTGCAGAAACATTTAGTCAATGACTTGCCGGATGACTATTAAACTTTATTACATATTCGTATTTTAAATTAAAGAAATTAGTGTTTCGAACAAATTACTCATAGATTCGCTTACAATGTGCTCGGCATTATGTCGCACTGCAACCGTGACTGATTACATGATGACCGCGCGTCTGCGGCTCGTTGTTATTTTGTACATCGGCTGATTGCGATCATGATTTGATCGCCTAATTTATTTTCACTGAATAAATGATAAATATCGAAGAATTTTCCCTTAAAGATTAGTTTAAAAATGAATGCGTTCGAATGATTTTAGAATTAATAAGGAATATAATTAATCAACTCTTTAGAAAAATGTCTTCATTTTTCCGAAATTCCGATCATCTGAAGTTGACAATTATGCGAACTTCAGTGAATAAGAAACGCAAAGGCGTTAAATAACGCTTGCGAAATTCCATGCATAACTTAAATGCATTCTACGCAGAAGCGAATGACGCTTTTTAATTTTTAGAAAAAGTGTCAAATTTTCTCTCGAGAAATTCAGTGGCAGAGAAATTTACTTCTCATTCCCCTTTTTCTAATTATCTTTTCTTTTTTTCTTTTTTTTTTAAGTTTCTCGCAGTAAAAATAGTGTAGCAATAGGTAAGGACAGGAAAAAGTAAAAAGGCAAAAAACAGAAAAAGTTGAACCTAGCAGCTCCAATGAAACGCTAAATTAGGATTAATAATCAAACCAAATAGCAATAACCATACACTAAAGAATGAAATAAATGCAATTAAAAACAGTGAAGTTTAATTTACGCAGCGTAATGTAATTTAAGTGATAGGTAGCTTTCGATTGCTCTCTTTTGTTATCTTCAGACTAGTAAACGTCTTCCTTTATCGACCGTTTCTAAGTCTGTTCGTAACATGTTGCCGCAATTGAATTTTCCAATGCTTTAAGCTCTTTCCTATACGCATATTTATACTGACGGTACCAAAGAGCCAAATGGAGTTACTTTTTTTCGATGCTGCCTTCAATTAGATTCTGGGTAAATCCCCCCCCCCCCTCCGTTTGCTCAATTTCCTGTGTGGAATTCATCGCTATTCTACGTGCTGTTCCCTTTGTTCGTCATCAGTAGTCTTCCATGATTTATGTTCTGAAAGCTATCATATATGCTTTCGATTATGTAATACTTCTCATACGCTCCCTCATCCATGACCTTTAGGTCGATCTTTTTTTTGTGGATTTCTTTTAGGCATTAAACGTAATAAATTAGTGTCAAATTCATTAGCCGGTTCTTTTCAGTGGCATATCTTTAGGCACATTTTGGGCTCATAATATTGATCTTCTTTCCTTAAATGACTCTCATTGCAGGCTATACGGTCCAACTCCTATTTTTCTTCATTTTTAAATTCTAGCGACTATGTTTAATCTCTCCAATCATTTCTTCTTCCGCATCCATGATTTTCAAGATACTTCCTCTTTCTCAAACGCGACTATTTATCGCCTTCGTTTTAATTCCTGCGTCATTTTCTCGGTTTTTATCCGCATCTAATCTATTTTGTCGTTTTCATCCCCTCTAAACCATACTTTCTTCGTGACCATCGTGTTTCATTTGAATGTTCAGCGCCTTCTTTTTGCTGAACACAACGTTCTCCTATTTTCCTCTATTGAAACTTGTCATCTCTACCTCCCCTATTCTCATTTCTACTTTCCTGTCTTCGAATTATTTTCATCCTCTATCCTTAAACGTTTCAAGAACTTTATTTCCTTTTTCTTCCTATTTCTTGGGCTAATGCCCTCGTTCACAAACCCATCATTAGAAAATCTAACAAAATTTTAATGAAAACGTGTGAACCATTTTGAATCGATAGAAAAACGATTAAAATAAATTTTTGCTTGAAGTACTATCAAACTCTGATTACAGCAGTTATCGATACCATGAAAAACCTAAAAAAAAGTATTAAAAGTAAAGTAAAGTAGGTCCCATATTCATATATCCTTGACAAGGTATCATGAATTGTGAAGTTAAGCTTTTCATAATGTACTTAAGGATCTAATGGATCTAAGGAGAATACTGGGGCCAGTTCCTTTCTACTTGGGATCCGGTTTTACTTTCCCAGATAACTTCTCTGGTACCCAATTATCCCAGATTAGGTGTAGACTTGGGAGCGACTTGATTTACCAAAAATCGCTGCAATTAACGATGTGCATAATCTTGCGAAATTTAATTTCAGATGAAACAGTTACCGATAATACCTTAAGGAAAATTTCCCAACGGAAACAGTATACCTAATTTTGGCATTTAACAAAACATAACTGTGAAGGATACCACAACGGCCTGTTTGTGTGCAAGCAACACTTATTATCGTTCATCTGATCAATGTGTTCAAATACGCTAATAATGGCTTACAGTCTTCTAAACTAAAGTTATAAATATTATGAAATAAATAATACAAATAACATTCGTATATTATCGTTTTGAGTCGCCTAGGGGGGGTACGCGTCAACACAGGCCATTTACCCAAAGCAAAGGACCAGAAGTGATCTACTGGTGCACTGTACACAATTAACGTTCCATATATTCTATACGAACCGTAAACGTAATAAACCGAGACGTGAATGAATACTTTGTGAGAAACATACGGCTTAATTACCTCTATATTATCAATAGGAAATACCATGACTATATATTATACTATTAGGCCTATTCCAAACAACATGGAGTTAACCATTATTTTTATTTTTTCTTTCCTTGTTTTAAGCAATACGTTGCCAATTTAAATTTCGGTAACTTAATGACGCACGGATTTTGGAGGTAACTGATTATTCTCTATTCACCGTGTCAAGTCTATCCTGCTGTATTTTCGACGGCGTTATTCATTTCAGACATCTTCACTGTGCATTGCAAATTTTGTTAATTTCGGTTTTTCTACTTTTCTCGGTTTTTTTGTTTTTTTTTATTATTATTTTGGGGCGCGATAACGGAGTTCCTATGCCCGGAAGCAATATAGGAGGGGAAAGCATCAACAATTAAATAGCAATTCGGTCAAAGATGGATAATGAAAAATAACTAAGTATAGGAATGACGGACAAAGAAGGAAATGACACAAGATATAGAAGCGCAGTAACGAGCAGTTACGTCAATGAGTTGAACGTAAAAAATAGATTGTTCACTTGAGAAGAGCGGACGCTCAAGAAGAATATGATTGAAATCAGAGGAAGCCTTGTAGTTCGGGTGAAGAGGACAAAATGGTGAAGATTTTAAGGAAAAAAGAAAACGAGAAGAGGATAACAATGAATGGCCATGACGAAAGAAAATAATGGAAACAGTGGTAGAACGCCGAAGTAAGGGAACATCAAAGAACCACTTTGAATGGATAATGAGTCCTTGAAACGATTAATGCCTTGTGATACATCATTAGTACCTCTTTTAGGGTATCAGAAATTATAGTCTATATAGCGACGGTACATAGTTTGTCTTATTTTTTTCATGATATTATTTACATGTTTGTTCCACGCAATAGTTCACTACCGCATTTACAATAATTAACTATTTTAAGAGAATCGCAATTGCAGCTGTACAAATTACCTCTGTTGCCATGTAAACACGGAGAAACTATGAAAAGAGTTGTTGCGGATTCTGTGATGACTTGGGGTCCCAATAAAGATTATTTGAGGTTTTTAATTTATTATCACTCCTCTATCACGAGCCCACTCGGGAATATTATCTAAATCTTCTTGCAATAGTTTCTCTGCATATCAGATATATGTTTGAATTTCATTACAATCGCAGAGTCGATCCGCGAAAACACGCATATTGTTGAATTTTGGGAATAAACTGAGTTAGTGTAAATAAGAAATAGAAGTTTTTGATGCATCGTCAGCGCTTTTCGAAGAGTATGACACCAAGAAGAAGAAGAAGAAGAAGAAAACAGACATCGTTTTTTGGTCGTGTCATCGATAGAAATGCATCGGGAAAATGTTAATGTGTAGTGAAAGGGAAAGAGAAAAAAAAAAAAAAGTACGCAAATTTCTCGCAGAAACGTTCATTTCATTAAATACAAAAAGCCCCATGCCGTTGGCATATATAGCGTTTGGATTGTATAGTTAAGGTGTTTCGCAAAGAAAGTTAGCTATTTTTTTTTTCTCTTTTTTGCTGGTTGCGCAAATGATGTCTTCTATCTTTACTGAAATTCGTTAAAAAAAAGTGAATATAAAAATTTAATGAAACTACAGAAAGAGAAATAAAGAAAAATACTTTCCAAGACGAACTGCTAAAATTGCGTTAACTATAACTTTACTTTAGATTCTCCGGTATAATTATTATAGTAAAGTGAATGATATTAAAATTAAATTAAAAAAACTGCACGGCTACAGCGTGGGTGATCAAGAGCGACACCTTTATTCATGTAAACATCTGGACAAAACGAAATGCAGATAGATTCTAGCTTTTGATTTTATTTTAATGAATTATCAGCTGCCACAGTAACGGTTTGAAACTATTTTATTAGTTTTGTTTCTCGAAAAAGAAATCAGTATCGCGACATATATATTTCAAAAAAAGTTGAAGTAGCGCAAACAACATAACTATATATATTTTTAATGGTAATTGTCGAAACAAAGCACCGTGATACGGAAAAAGTTAATTGTTATCTGCACCGTGCTTGAAATTCTTCGCGTTATTTTAAATTCAGTTTTATCGACAGATATTATATAGAATTGCTCTCGTCGCCAATTCAATTTTTTTTTTTTTTTTCAGTCTACCATTAGGTGATTATAGTAAAAACCAATTGAGGAGACATAATGATTACCGATGGCAATATTTCATCGCATTATCGTAATTTCGTGTACTTTCGATTCTCGTTATTTCTTCGTTCAGTTAAAGATAATTTGAAGTTTATAAGGCAAACGTTATTATCACGCAACACGAACCGATCAAATCTCTATAAATAAAATATCCGATAATGACCACTCCTGTTCCAAAACATTCTACTTCCCATGCAGCATATATTGATAGATCATTCATTAGATAGTTTATCGTAAACGGAATCAACTTTTTCAATCAAATTATATTAATTTTCTTTACCGTAATTATTTCTGTTTCTAGCGTTTTAATTATTACTTTATTACAGCTTATTTTCGGCACAATTATCAAAAATCAACAACATATTTTCACTTGAAATCAAATTTACCTTTTAATGTACCGAGAAGCAATGTTATTATTATCATTTTTTTGTACGGGCCAAGTTCGGATTTTTTCGATAGAGCAAATTTATTATTTAAATAACGTACACAAATAAATATATATATATATATATATATATATATATATACATAACTATGCATACGAAAATATTGTCCAGTTTATAAGTAATGACGATTTAGGTGGGGCCCGCTCTTTCGGGCGCGAAACTTTCGGTCAGAGGCGAACTCAGACCTTTTTACAGACTACCTGCGGTAATTTTCAAGTATCATCCGTTAAAAGTTATCATCTGTGTTAGTGAGAAACAACTAGCTGTCAGAAATTCCACCCAAAAAATACTTTTCTTCGTTAACGATTTAGTTTTGTCTGCGCGTATAGCATATTACATATGCATACAGGTGTATAATCACAAAACACATATTTTACATTATTTTATTGGGTTATTCACTTCTTTAAAATATTTTCTATTTTTTTGAAATAACGACTTCAGCGTGAAATACAGATAAACAAACTTTTCCAATGTAAATTTAAGAGTTCTGTTATCAATATTGACACGAAGCGGACAATCAATCAAATGCATTATCGGATCTTTCCATTTTTTTTTTTTTTTTTAAATGTATAGTCAGCTGCATTTAAAAAATTACAACTATCAACTCTACGTTATTTCAAGTGTAACGTAACTGGATTGAATTTGCTTCTAATACATATTCGTTATATTTTCTTTTTCATTCGTATCTAGCAAGTTTATTTGAGGACACGTTTATTGAAGTTTCTGCTGTGATCTATGATTTTAATTATATACTTAATTCCTTGACGAATCTACCTAAGCTTCAAAAAAATATCGAAAAAGACAAACAAAGGCGCAAAAATTTTGAAACACATAAATAAACACATTTATGTTAATACTGGCAAGAAATTAAAAGTTTTTTTTCTTTTTTTTTTCTTTTTTTTTTTCTTTACACCACCACGGTCTGTTGACCACTTGTTATCGTTTATTATTAATTTATTTTTATTTTGTATAAGACCATCTAATTTATACTGTCTACCCCCATTGAGGTGTGACAGCATTTAGATAGTTACTTATACTGGTTTACCATCTATATATTTAAATTATTCTTAAGGCTTATTACTTATCTCCGCTGAAACGATGACAACATCATTGATACCCCTACCCTACGCCACTCACGTGAGTCAGGTAAGGAGAACCTACTTATATTATTTCTAATCTACAGCTCTGATATATCCATCATCGTTAGCTATTATTTAGCGCATTTCGACACCGTGTTCTTCTTAATCTCCTCTGTGGATTTCCTGGAAGATATTGGTGGTACATGCTAGACACACGTTGATGTTATCATTAATTAACAGCTTCTCGAAGAATTTTCACTACTGCATAACGTGATATTCTTGCACATATGGAATATGAAGATCGTGTGCAGCGTGCTATTCGAAACGAAGTAACGAGCTCCAACTATTCCACGGAGGATTTTAGACTGCAACTGTTGAATTTTATTAATATTACTTCTAGGCGATGGCCCATAAACTTCTACACCGTACTTCCATATAGGAACTATAACCCCGTTAGGTATATGCGGCGTTTGCAGGAAAGCCTCACAGCGGATCGTGAACTAATAATATTTTTTAATATAGCCAGTCTTATAAAGATCTTTTTCCTCGCGTGTGTTATGTGAGGCTTCCATGTGAGGCGCCGGTCCATAATCAATCCTAAGTACTTAATGCTTTGAACTTGAGGTAAAGGATGATCATTTAACTTAACAGGTGGACAGGTGTTCTTGTTTAACGTGAAAGTTATTTGTTGACTTTTTGTGTGATTTATCTTGATTTTCCACTTTTTTGCCCATATAGAGATTTTATTTAGCTGTTCTTGTATGAGCGCAGACGCGTATATTTGGTTTTCATGTGTAGCCAAAATACAAATATCATCTGCACAATATGCTTCCTTGCGGAACAGATGCTCGTATTATAAATTTATCTGACAGTGTTGAATTAATTTTAATTCGAAAGAATCTATTTGTCAGATAAGACTCGAGTACTGAATAGACATCATTGTTAGGGCTACCTTTAAGTTTAAATAGGAGGCCATCATGCCACACTCTATCAAATGCTTGCTTCTCCTAAGTTTAATATCTTTGTTTTGAATTTAGTATTATGTAAATGTAAATAATGGTAATCTTTAAATTAACACACCAAATGGTTTTTTTAAAATTCGTTTGGGAAAATTTTCGATCTTTAAAACACTGGACTGATTATCTTATTTTCGTGAAAATTGTAATGAAGACAGTAAAAAAGAAGCTTTCACAAACCTTGCATTTGTTTCAATGTTCCCGATAAATGCACTACGGAAAAATTCTATTAAAAAAATAAAAAATGGATAATCTTCTTCTGTATATAAATAGGCTAAGACAAAACAGTTCAGTACCTTTTTCTCCTCCGTTTATTAACCGATTTTCTTTTCTTTTTTTCCCTGTTTAGTAGCTATTGGTGATCTTTAGTGTTATCAATAAAAAAGTTTTGGAAACATTTTTTTTTTTTTCTTATTTAAATAAAAAGTTAATGCAAAAAATAAAAAAAGAAATCGCTGCAACCAGTAAATCTGTTCTTATCGAAATGTTTTAATTTTTCTTAATAATCATCATTATTGGCTTTTTTACAGTGTACTAAACCTTAAAAAGTGTCATTTAATATCAGTAAATGAGGGGTTTTAAATTGTGATTACTGTTATTCTATTGAATTTATTTTTTATTCAATTATAATTGTACCGAATTGACTTGTATTGTAAGTACATATAAAAGTATATGTTCTCAGATATAGCATGAACGAATGTATAGGAGTGGGGAAAAAATTTTTGGAAATATGCAAATTCATATATATTTTCCCCAAATGTTTAGTGATAATTATGGTCGAATTTAGACCAATGGACAAACACTAGTATTTATAAACACGTGACTAAAGTGGAAAAGTGCAAATATATGTGATACATCTACAGCGAAATGATTGCAGAATAATTTAATCAATTCAGAATAACACTCCTATTGAATAGCATGGACTCATCAAATTAAACGACGAATTAAAATCACGGTTTTTATAATCTTTTTGTACTTACATGAAATTGCGTACAAGCAAAAATATATAAATTGACATATTCCCCGTTTTTAGAATTAACTTGAAAATATTAATGACTTAGTAATTATATAATGATTCATTAACCTTAATGTGGTGAACATTAACGTTCCAAGTCCGAGTAAAAACAGTCGGTGAAAGTTTTTATACATATAATAATTGAACTTTTTTAGGATATTTATTAATCAATAAATTTCCGTACCTTGGCGGATAGTTTTCGAAAAATTAAAAATGCAATATAGCGATTTTTTTTTATTTTCTAGCTACTAATGCTTAATTAGTAACCTATATGTGTATGCCGAGTGTAGGAGTAATCACATTTTTTTATAATCTTTTTATACCTATCTGGTGGAGAGGGGGGTATCGTTTCGGCCGCAACACGATTCGGCCTCGTTAGTTTTTGCCTTCGTCCTTTTTACGGTAGTCCTAGTTTATGCTTAGTGAGATTTTAATTTTTCTTCTTCTCTTAATATCATATTTAAGGCGCAAAATAACCATGGAATCAAAAAAACAGCCGTGAAATTAGTAATTAATTTGTTTAGAAATAAACCAGCGGTTTTCAATCCTCCTTTTCGCGTTCGTAGAAAAAAAAACGTAGTTATATGTATATATATATAATTGTATTTAAAAAATATTTAACTGTCCAACAGTTTCGTTTGTTTCAAGATATATGCATCATTCGACTAACAAACTTTTTTTTTTTTTTTTTTAAATAATTTGCGGATCCCACAAGGCAATTGCCCGTCTATGGATTCCCATAACATTAAGTAATTGCAAAAGGCAGTGTTTTTATTTATTTATATTTTATATATTGTAAATGAAGATATTACGGTACTTTGAAAACGTCTCATAGTTACATCCAAGTTCCTCCTATCCTCCGACTCGAACGGCGTTTTATGAACTATTTCTACTCTTTTTCCTCAATCCCCTCCGACCTAAGTGAAGTAAAGTAAGTCCCATACCCTCGACAGGGCTTCGAGGATTGAGAAGTTAAGATTCACAATAAACTAAGCCCAACGGCACTAATGGGAGTAGGGGGGCCAGTTCCTTTTTCTTGGCCGCCTTTACTTTTCCAAATTTCTTTGATACCCAATTATTTCAGGCTGGGTAAACATGGAAGCAATATGGACCTGGAAGGAGACAAGTCCCCGTGTCCTCTCTTTATATTCCCTCCTTGACCTCCAATCTATTTGCCACCTGTTCTATTCCTATCGATCTGTCATGGATTTCGAACCGTTGCGGAATTGCTGCTGGTGGTAGTAATTTAGCTAACTCTTTGACACGTTCGGCTGCATTAAAAAGACATTCTGGAAATGATAATAGGGAAAAGCGATGAAGGGTGCGACCGAAATGAAATCGAATATCCGGCAATTGCAGTGACGGATATCGACGTCGCAGCGGGTTACAATCAGCCGCATTCATACCAAACATGTATCGGACTGAAATGTGTTCTCCTGCCCTACTGAAACGAAATAACTCGCATTCGGTGAATAGCGATCGCGTCAACTCAACCTTCAAACGGTTATTATCTAAAACATCAGATACCTCAACAGAAATACCGTAATTGACTCTTCCTTCCACGCATGAGGCAGTCGCCTGGACACCTCTACCTTTTCAATGATCGGCAAATCAAAATATCAATGATGCTTATGAAGCTCTGGCACACCAGTCACTTATAAATGCGTTGTAGCCGTCAAGACAATGAAGTAGAACAAAAGCGTAAAAATTACGGAAATATAAAGCTTTTTTCGAGGAAATCAACGTTCCTTTACTCTCTCAGTTACAACAGTAGACGGGACTTTTACATAAAATACGTTAAAGAATATTCATACAAAACAGAGACGGTTAAAAATTCCTATCTGGAAAGTCGTTAAAGCACTCGCGCGTCATATAAAAAGCGTAAAGATCGTATCAGGTAACAACTACACAGCGTTTAAACCAATTAAACAGAACGCAGACTCGACCAGTATAAAGTACCTAATTCGGCTCGTTTTAAATGACTTCGCTAAGGCTAGCGAGTAATTCGATTGTCCGGCAATACCGAGACTTTTACAGCATAATAGATCGAGAACTTGAATATCTTACCTCCAACATGGTTGTCCTCCACGAAAGACTCACCGATTTAAAAGAAGCTAATGCTCTTGTTTAGCAACCGTTGTCCACACGTTTCAAACGCAGCTGAGAAATTATCGGCAATAACTTTCACATCAGACGCTTTTACCATTCGTTCTTATTCCGAGCTTTGTATTCGGTTACAGAATTGCTGTTTTGCACCTGGCAGTAACGTTACCCATCTATTAACTAACTCATTCTTACTGTGCAGCTTAAGTGGGCTTTTATATATAACAAATCACCGTGACTCCATATTTGGTCTAACAAATTCTTCGATTAAAAATTTCAACCTTCTTTCTTCAGTTGATCTTACTCATTTCGACTTCTCTTCGAATGTTTTTCACTGATTCTATTTCACATCATTTGTATCAGGTTTTGAATAACTGCTAATGACCATTTCTCTTTAGCTATCCGATTCGCGCAAAAACTGCTCAGATGCAGATCATCTGCTACAGAACGAACTGAAGACTCTGTAAGAAGAGCCGTTTAGATTATAGTACGATAATAAAAATTATATACAAATATATGAAAACGAAATAAGGAGAAAGTTTCAACAGAGCCCATTCATGAACACAAAATTTAAAGCTATCAACATGCGGGCAATATTTTGGCGCAACAGGTTTACCAACCTCAAAATCATCGTCTACAATACACATCCATACGGGATTTTCTTCTGGTGATATAGATGAGCGATGCAACAAGGGCACGTACTGAAAAGTATAAATTTACTAAATCCGATCCAAGTATATTTCACATAATTCAAGGAACAGAGATTATTTGTTCCGACATATTATCCAGGCACGAAGTTTGACCAGTTGTCGAGGAAAATATCTCAATGAAATCTGCTACACTTAGTGCCAAAGTCGAATCGCATTGCACTAGCGACCGAAGAATCTCCGCTGTGTACCAGTTTATCATTCCTTCTTTTAATGTAGTACAAAATGATTCAGCTCTTGATGAAACGGATAGATTATGTGGATGGGTAATCTCGGTGCACGCAGAACTTTGTGATGAATGTAGACGCGAGATTATGACCTTCTCTTGTTTTTTTTTTCTTTTCTTTTTATTACCGTGCTATATAGCGGCGACAATCAACTCGGATTATCGATTATTCCGCTACATCATCACACCTGAAATCGCATTTTTATATTTTATTTCTCTACTCTTTATCCTATCCTCCATCATCCGGTTAAAGGGCTAAATGGGGAAAAGGAAAACTATTAAATATTTAGCGCCGCCCTAATTCAGCTTCGTTGTGTACTAATTTAATTCCGGAATAAAAATTTAATCTTTTGTAAACTACATTTTCGAATTTATGCCGTATTTACACACAGTGCCGGATTAACTAGCTTCGGTAAATACATAAAAGTTCATTTTAGGATCGAACGAACGATGACTGCTTAGAGCGTGACTTTTCTGTTGGGAAACGGTTTACCAGTTTCGACGTGTGCACCACGAACAAATTCTTAACCGGCTAATCTGTCCAACGAAACTTACCATGTCACACTGCTTGAAACTACTTCACCGTATTACGACAACACGTGTTCCCTATACTGCCGCTTAAAGCAATAAGTCGCTATTAGTCGTTTCTGAAACTTCAACTTCGATAACGGCCAAGGGCCGATGAAATCGTTTTAAAGTTGCCAATTTGTTAATGTATGTATATATACATATGTGAGTGTATATATATATATATATATATATATATATATTTACCCAACAATTCCCTATCAACTTCATCATTCCACCACGCTTTCCCTGCACACGTCGTAATATTTGAAATTTTTCGCATTTTCTCGTGATAAAATCTAATTTTATGATTTCTTAAAAAAATTCTTGCATCCTAAGTGGAAATTCAGTAACAAAATCTATGAGACATTTATTTCACTTTCCAAAGAATATCGTGATCAGTTGAAATTGATTCTTCTTTAGGAATTCTAAAAAGCAGAGTTCCATCTCGCTTCCAGACTAAGTTTCACATATATATATACGTACATATATACTTTATATTAAAAAATATTTAATGAAAAAACGAAAAAAGATTTGGATTTTTTCTCTTTCACGTGTTCTAGATTCAAGTACGGGGACGCCATTGTATATACTTTTTTTTTTTTTTCACGATGAAACTTAATATTTTGTCACTGATAAAAAATACAGACTCTGCTGAAATTGTTTCAGCTCCGGTCTACACATTCGACGATTCTGTTTACTTCTCTTTTTTTTTTATCCCTTCCATGGATTTGTCAATGAGGACATTAGCTTAAGAAATGGGAAGAACGATAAAATAACGTTATATCCTTAAACGTTTGAGGATAGTAGATAAAAATAATTCAAGGGCAAGAATAACAGAAGCAGAAGGAAATGAGATAATGTAAAAAGCACTATACGCAATATAGGAATATCGAGTTTTTATAGAAAAGAGTAGAAAGACGATTGTTCAGCAGAGAAGACCGCACATTCAAATAAAACATGATATCAAGGTCACAAAGCATGTATTTAAAAGGGGGATGAAAAGAACAAAACGAAGTAGAAGTAGATGAAAACCGTGAAAATGACGCGGGAAGGACACTGCGATTAAAGCGAAGGCGACAAATAGCAGAGATTGTAGATCGCTTAAGTATCAAGAAAACTATAGACGAAGAGGAAGAGATAGCTGAATAGAAAGAGATAAAAGAAGGCAAGATTAGAAAATGAAGAAGAATAGGAGTTGAGGCATAGTTCTGGAATGAGCGGCTGAGTAAACAAGAACAATATTATGAGCAGAGAAAGTGCCTAAAAATCTGCTACTGAAAATAGAAAAACGGGCTCGGAATTCCACCATCTCATTATCCACAATGTCCAAATGACCGGGAATCCACAAAAGATCAATCTCGATCGAATGAAGAAAGAAAAAATAATGAATGAGGGAGCGTATGAAAAGTATTACATAATCGGAAGAGGGAGCAGGAAAAGGAAATGTGATAGCTTGCAAAACACTTTTAGAATCCGAGATTATGAATACTATATGGAAAATTTTTTGAAAGCCTAAATATCTACTTTAAAACACTATGTACTTACGTGTATGACGATAATAAGAAAAAAGAGAAAAGAAAATGATAGCAAACCGTTTCCGAATTTGCCTCTACTTCAGCCAGTGGCCAAATGGTTGAGTACCGGGTACAAAAATAAAAATCGAAAGATGGTCAATGCAGAAAACGCTGTAGAAAGTTTTTTGAAATGGAACTTTTTTTTTTTTTTTTTTGTGTGGAAGGGAATGTCAACTAACGACAATGAACTAGCACTAAGAATTAAAGTTAACTGCAAAAAAAGGCGAGATTAGATTTTAATACGTACGGAAATTGAAGAGATTAACTCGATCAAAATGGGATCAGCAATTAAAGAAAAAAGCGAAAGGACCCATAACAACAAAGGACATCGGAAGGTCATTAAGAGTTTGAAGAATAGAAAGGAAAGGGACGTTCAGAAGTAAATGCGACAACGCAAACATCAAGGAAACAATGAGACGAGGAGACAAGTTAAAAGAACAGCAAAAGAGATGAAGACGCTACGACTAAAGCGAATACGAATTACGGACGAAATACTTAACGATGAGGACCCGTGATGGAGAGAAAAACCAAATTAGTCGGTAATAGGAACGTGGGAATATGAGTAAAGAGACCGTGATTTATAGGTACGCTTTAGTGAAAAAAGGTTTTTATGAGTACGATCAATCCGGATATTGAAGGAAGCAGAGCGAGTAATCGAATCAACTATAAAGAAATCAATTTAAATGGAGAATGAGCTGGGGAAAGAAATTAGAGAGCGAATAGGATAATGCAATCCGAGACAGAAGGGATGGAAGAGGTCCGGCCTTATAAAAGAGGCATTTTCAGAGTGGAAACGGAGAAAAAATCGCCAAGTCAAAAGATTCAGCTATAAAAATTGAACAGAAGGAAGTTTCTGAAGCAGCGTGAAAATTTAGACGCGAACCCATCCGAGTATTATTTAAAGCGACATATTTTTAAGACGAAAAAGTTCAATCGAATGCTTTTAAGACGATAACGGGGTAATGTATTCGAAAAAACAACAGTACATTTACGCTTAAATAGAGCGAAGAAAAAAAGAAAAAGGGTCCATCCAACTGTTGCGACGACGATTAATGAGCTTTTGCAGTCCGTTCGCGATCACGTGTATGCAGACGCTTGTCGCGCAGGTACGACTGCAGAATGCGGAACGAATAATCGACGAAGGCGGCACAAGTGAATTCGATAAAGCAGATTGCGCGGATACGACAATATAGTGTGTCATTACCCCGCGCCGCAACTGTCGATCAGAGGGAAACCGATTAATGTAATTGCATACGGTTACGTCTAGGATAAATGGCCTTTACACAATGTACAAGGCGCGACCATTCAAATAATAACCCGGCAATGCATTTAGGTATTCGCGCGCGAGAATATAATGCGTTATTGCTGGCCGGGCGATTATCCGCGAATGTTTAAATCGATATGTAAAAAGAACTACCAAGCGGAGGGGAAATGAAAGGAGAGAGCCCGCTATGAAATCTGTTCTTTCAAAGAAAAGCCGCGAGATGGAGCCAGAGAGAGGAAAGCTTTATGCGTAAACAAAGACGAGCGAATAAAATGTTTTGAACCGCTACCGACGAGGGTTAGCTAAAAGTAAGAGTTCCAATTTGACGGCGTTCGGGGGAGCGGGGGGGGCGACATCGATTTGAATTTCGAATTATTCAGATTTCGCTAGTTCAGTCGAAGTCAGTTTACGGACAAAGTTGGGCCATGCCATCTGCTGTTGTTTGCCATTTCAACGACTAGCGCACCGGTCCAATTGCCGTCTCTGCAACTGTCTGCGTAATACTTTCGGTCCGCCGGTTAAACGCCTTCTTTTCGTAAAATTTTAGCCCCCCCCCCGTCCCCGTCCCCATTCGCCGTCGCCAAAAGAAAGCCCTGCGTGAAATAGTCTCTAAAAGCTCTCGCTAACATAGAAAACGCTTCGCCTTCTTGTTCCATAATTTTCATCTTTCCAAATGTCATCCTCGGTTCCGGCGGTGAATACTTCCATTGTTTACAAGTCAGTTTTTTACACGCCCCCCTACATTGTTCGGTCCGTCTCTTCGTTTGTTTTTTCATTTACTCTGTTCTTTTTCCCTTTATTTGTCTGTGAAATCATTCATCGTTCCTTTTTCGCGTCTACTCGCGCGCATCTATTGTTTTCGCATTCCATACAAACGGTGTGTATTATACGCAAATAATAGTAATCGTTTATTTTTTCGTTTCTATCAATTAGTGACGACAGCGGAAGGAAAAAAAACAACAATCGCTCTTTCCACACATTTGAATTTTGAACACTGTTAAACCGCTATCGATTTCTTTCTCTCTTATATTTTTATCTGTACTAACTTACAATAAGAAACGTTTCAAAAATCTGTGAAATTATTACATCAGACTTCTTCATAATCGAACATAATTTCCCTCAATAGACTGTCAAGCTGTTACATAATTATAACGCGTACCGTTTTTTAAATAAACGAAAAAAAACAAAAAAAAAAAGTTTCCAGATATATTTAGGAAATAAATTTTTTTCCATTTAAAATAGCATGGCATTTTTTCGATTCCCTCTTTTTTCTGTTTTTTTTTTTTTTTTTAGAAGATTTTTAATCCGTTGTTTACAGTGTTAATAAGGAATGCGAAAAAAAATTCCAAATAAAGATCATACTATAGTACGTACTTATATGAAAATGATAATATGCAAAGGCAGCAATACTATATTACTAGTGAACATGCAAACACTTGAAAAATAACTAAAAATAAATACGTTTATGTTACAGTTTCTAGTAAGAGTCGCCTACCTAGCTCCGGATAGGCTTAAATGGACGAAAGGATCTGTTATAACATGAAAAAAACGAAAAATTAATGGGCAGTATAAACACCGCTAACAATAAATAAATAAATAAGAAAGAGTAAAAACGAAAAATAAAAAACGAACACAAATTGGAAAAAAACTCGCAATCTATACTAATTTATGAAGAGGTAATGTTTGTAAGTTTGGATGTAGGAAGTAATTTCCGAAACTACTCATCCGATTTAAAAAATTCTTTCACCAATATTTAAAATGAACTTTCAGGGTGCACAAAGGCTATATGTGTATTATTAGCACGTTAAAATAAAAGAGCTTTTTGCGGTAACCAATTTTTCATATTATCCCGCTAACTACGTTAAAATAAAAGGCGGCGAAAAAATAGTCGTGCGATGGATCACACTAATATTATAAAGGGGTAGTGTTTGTAAATTTGGACGTAAGAGGTGATCTCGGAAACTACTCATCCGATTTCAAAATTCACGTGATTTTTTAATAAAATTACTTAGTTGAAGAGAGTAATATAATTTTGTATATTGAGTTTTTACTGATATACAGTCACGAACTGAATTTCACGCGGGCGTAGTTTAACAAATAAAGTAATTTTTTAGAACCGTATTTCACCGGGGCAACGCCGCGGGCGCAGCTAGTAATTAATGAAATTTTTTAGCGTTCTGTTACTATATATATATATATAGTCGTCGCGATAGCCTAGTTGCTAGAGCGCTAGACTTCCGTTACGGAGGTCACGGGTTCGATCCCGAGCGACGACAGAACTTATTACAAGAATTAAATAAATAATCGCTAATAATCACGTGGAAGGCAATGGCCAACAGGTCAGTACAGAGCAGACACACACGGGACTGCATTTGTATATCGATAAATCAAACGATTACTATCAATTCCGAATGTAGTCTTGCGTGTGTACACCTGCGTTGCATATAATAATTGCCTAGTACACTATCTATATCTGTACAGCTGAGATGTACGAATAGGTAGTCACCGACGCTCAGAAGCTGAATATGGAACTATAAAGAAGCTCTATATATATATATATATATATATATATATATATATATAAATATATATATTTTCGATGAAGGTTTTTATTCATCAATTTTTTTGAACAAACGTATACGCACTAGCTATAGAATTTACCCGAATGTTGCTCGACAAAATAGAGGTTTATGCATCTATGTGATTTTAAAGAGTTAATAAATAGCGATGTATTGAACGTGATTTCGCGTAATTCGTAATTTTTTGATGTTCGGGTGCATAAACTGGACACGCGTATATTAGTTCCCTTTTTTGCAGATGATAAGTTAAAAGTGGAGATATCGAAGTGATACAAGCATGCAACTTGTTTGTAGTATAAAAAGCACACCTAATGACCTCCGTGTCGAGCTCGAAGTATTTTAGATCCTTCTCAAAATTAACTTAATTATTATAAAAAAGTTGTTTTTTCTTTATTTTTTATTTTATTTTTTTCCGGAGGCTCCTCAACTATGGACACTAACGCAGAGCAAGAGAGAAATTTTTCTATATATTCTTAATTTGAACCGTGTACTGGCGGAATAAAACACCGTTGCCCAACCAACTATACTACGGTAGCCGGCTATTTCGGTCATCCCTTTTAGCGAATAAAATGATTCCATTTCATTTGAATTCATTTTAATTTACTTGTTTTTCCTTTAATTCTATTTTCAGCTAATTAACTTATTTATTTAGGTTTTATTAACTTATTAAATGAAAAAACAAAAAAAAAAAAAGAATCAAAATATTGTATTGGTTATTTTTTTTTTGTATAATCGGTTTTGAAAATTTTTATAATGGTACTTAAATACCCTCTACAAAAAACAATAGGCCACTGGCGAAAGCTTCACCTTTACTTGTTGCACAATCATCTGGTCGCATCATCAACATGAAGGTAAAAGTCTCGCAGCTTATTAAATCGAAAAAGAAAAGAAAACATCAGTTTTACGTCTCCTTCAGATTCAGAGTGCAAATACCCGGCGCGTTATTCATCTTTACTAGTGTGTGTGTGTGTGTTTTTCTAGTTGAAAAGGAAATATTCCGAAAAAAGGTTCCTTGCATTCATATTCATTTTTAAGGTGTTTGCTATTCATGTTTGTAGTTATTCGTTATTTTCGTTTTATAACTAATTAACGAACGAGATCTACAAAGATATATTATATTTAAATAAGAAGAAAAGTTTGAACGGGTGTACTTTCTGTACAGAATTACTTTTTGATATGGATATGTCTTTTTTCGGGGATGTAAAATGTGATGTTCCACTATACACTGTGTTTTAGTGAAAACATTAACTTAAACTTTCGATCGCAAAGTGAATAAAATGTTCACATTGTGGTGTATGATTTTTTTTTTATTTTGAGACTTAAGAATTTGATAAGCCATACTCTTTACATATCTTTATCATTTACAGTTTACATGTACACATGTAGTTAATTATAATTTATTTATTAGATTACTGGATCTGAGGAAACAGACTGCGTGTATTTTGAATGTCTAACGCCTCTTGTAATGATGCTGGGTGGTCGCTACGATATGTGGTATAACTTCGACATTCCAGCAGAACATGTATAAATTTATAAACGTGAAAATTTAAATAAAATTTCTTAGTAAAAACATGATGTCAAACTATTGGTCACATGATTGCGCTGATGGCGTCGTCATGATGTAATGCGTGAGTTTATGGAATAATCCCCAACTTTAAGACACATCCATGTTAAAAAAAAAAAAAAAAATTAATTAAATAAATCATTCTATTTCAACGAGTTAGTGCGTGCCAATAAAGATCGTTCAGATTGAATTTTTCGGTCAATAAGTTCGTCTGATTCTTGTCTTATGGAAATCGGTTATTTTATAAAGAGCTCGTAACGGATTTAAAAAGGTGTGTACACGGCCAGCAGCGGCCGAAATGTTCTTCAATATGATCCGAAAAGTCTAATTTAAGATTGTATACATTCGAGTTGTGCAAAACATCAGCGCAGATAGAAAAGTGTGTTAATAAAGTACTCATGAAAAGGTTTTGACATAGGTGGCCAAGTATCACTAAAATTATCTTAGTAATTAATAACGAAATTATTATAATAGTATAGCAATTGGAAATTCAGAAAAAATTCCAAAAAAAAAAAAAAAACAAAAAAAAAACTTAGAATAATTTGACAAAGTGAAATGAAACAAAAAAAGAAACTAACTAGTAACAAAAATAAATTTATGCTAATAACCCGTCTTTAAGTGGGGAGTGCTTGTACTTTAAAATATAGAACCTATGCGAAGTGTACGCAATGAGTAATTTCCAGTTAATATGTATATTTATTTGCGTGTTGCACTGCTATAAAATTTCTTTTTGATCTCAAAGAATAAAATCGGAAATGTACGCAAGATGAAGTATGTAAATATTTCATCATAGCTGGTGGCGAACAACGATGTTGTTCTGATTCTGAACGATCTACAACTTTTTGTATGCACTATCAGAAATGTAATACCAAAAAAAACAGACATAAGAGTTAGCCCCCTGTGGGGCGGGGTTCTAATAACTGATGAGTTCCTGAGCATTTGATTTCCTTTTAGCTCAGCTTATTTGTTTAGATTTGACTATAATTTTAGGAATGGTTGCGGGCGGTACCTTCTAGTAAAGAGGATCACACTTATCCGCACTGATTAATTGTGGTGGGTGGTGTCTGTGAGATGCGCGGTATTATACGAAGAAACCATTCGTATAAAAAAATGGCATTTCTCTGAGAAAACCGCTTAACATTGGAAAAAACAAATAGGGTCTCAAAATCTCAGGGAGTTGTAATAGATAACTTAATCGAGCTCGTAAAAAGCTCTATTAGATGCAAGCTTATTGATTTGGTGAGATATAAAGAAAACATATTAACAAATCATTTTGGCACAATATCCCATCATGCCGGGCTGCCTCAAAAGCCTTTTCGATATCAGTAGTAAGTAAACCAGTATGCCTAAAGTGTTATCGGTGCTGCTACTTGATGTACTGCTAAGTATCCTAAATTCGAATTTCTTAATTACCTGATCTAAACTTTTGCGGCTTTTTAAAAAGAGCTTTCCAGCGACTTAACTTAAATTACTTAGCAGAGACTGATTGGACGAATAATGAACCTAGGTTTTTCTAGCACTTTTCCATGGCATAGTCTAGTAAGTATTTCTAAATATGGAATCCGCTGCTGGGTAAATTTCTGATCCTTGTTGCAGCAACACCGTCGTCCCGCGTAAATCATGCTTTTTTTAAATTCATTAATGTATTTGACAATTTCACCGGATATGAGACGAAGGCGGTCACTTAATCTAACTCTAGTATCCTTAGTAAAAAAAAAAAAAAAAAAATCGGTTACAAAATCGAAGTTATTTCTTTTTCAGAGACCTGCCCAGCGTTTAAGCGAGAAAACATTCGAAACCGATTTTTTATTGTAGAAAAAGTGAACTAGTTCGCACCAGCGGTTCGCAGATCGTTTTAGTGAAACTAGCTAAGACTGAGCCGAGCAAGATAATAGAACACCATAAAAAATGTAGTCGATAAAAGTCCTCAAAGCGCCGGGAGTATTCACGTGTCGGTTAATTTGATGCAATTTGTCTTTTACGAGATCGAACGGCAACGTTAGAGCATTTTTTGGTGAAATACGGCCTTTGAGAAAAAGTAAAGGCCTATTTTAAGAATATGAGCTAATGGGTTGCGTGATTATGCATTTGCAGTGGAAATGCTACAGCGGGACAACAGATATTTCCAAAATAGGACACGAAGAAGAGCAGTGCGAATGAGCGATGTTAGTCTCATGAAATATTCATGTGTACTTGCTTCATTCGTGGAAATGTTTAGCGAGAGACGGACCAGTCATGAAAAACTAACACCCGTAAATACGCTATTTAAAGCGAGTGGAACGCGATGATGGGTTACAGAGTCAGACACGTATTTAGGTAAAGGGTCTTTTCCGTTACCATGTGCCGAGTTTAACTTTTTAGCGGACGATGATTAAGGGGAACGGAGAAGTTGCAACATTATGGCTATTTGTCATTAGACGCTCCGACTAAAATAGGCACACTGTCCTGGATGGTATAAATGGTTGGCATCATCGCGGTGAAGTATTGCACGCTACCCGTATTGCATCCTACGATTGCGTGCAAAGTGCCGAGCGAGCTGGGGCTTTTAACAACCCCGCCGATAGATTACAATACCGTTCTGTGTTTATAAACACGGGACGCCCTCCTTAACAGAACAATAATGCTGAAATATTTTATATCCGCCGTAGCGCGTTGCCTTCTCTCTTCCATTCACATATCCAACCTTAATGACTATATCATCTGCTCCACTGGTACCACTCTTATTCTATTATCTGTGTAATATCTTCACTTGTTCATCGATATCCGTGCATCGTGTTATCCTCGCTTAGATCGGTTCGCGAGAGGTACTTTCGCATCCCCCTCTATAGGAGATGATAACCTTTGAAATAATTGCTACCGTTAAGCGACACTTGTATTTTTTTTCACAAAAAACTATTACAATAATATATACGTGTATCTATTAGCCGTATTAGAATACGGGGAGGGTTTCGGAACATATGGCTGACAACTAAAAAGCTCTCGCACAAGTTCCATTCTATTACTTTTTCTTTTTCTCTAAGTAATTACTATTCTCCGAAGGCTGTATAGGACAGTGCAAAATGTTATCCGAAAAGGGAAGTGTCCCAACTGTCTCGTCCAAAGCGAACGAGTATTCGGAAAAAAAAATGTAAAAGTTCGCCTTATCGGATTTTCGTGATCTCCGATGATTAGAGATATAGATTAACACATTCAAAAACGAAAATATCAATTTCTTCAATTTTTTCGTTCGCGAAAGTGCACGATGACAAAAAAATGAAACGCGAATCGATGTGCAATGGAAGAATGAAAAAAACGGAATAGCGAAAATGACTCTAAATTGGTGTTCGGTCGTCTTTTTTTAATTCTAAAGAAGTTCGTAGTTGTCGATTTTTTATCATAGCGAGATAAGTAGTACAGTCTTCTAATGACCACCCGCGGCTTTTCGTCAATTAAGCTTACGATATTCGCTTAGCATGAAACATTTGCGCACTCTACGAACTTTACTTTGTATCGAGCAACGATAAAACGTTTCATTATATTAATCGTTGTGCCTCCTCCGTTTCATCGTAATAGCCAATTTTCGTTTTTATAATCACCGCGATTCTAACGGATATTATAACGTTTATTTTTTCGGTTGAAGATAAGATTTTTAGCCAAAGCCGAAGGTTACCCGGTTCCCCCCCTGTATTTTTGACTATTTTCTTTTTCCACTTTTATATTCATTCAAAAATTTAACATTAAATGACGAATTAAGAAACTGGAAAAGAAATCCATTTTTACCGACTGCGAAAAAATAAGAAATGGTGCATGTTGTATGTTTTTTTTTTGTTTTCTTTTTTTTTTTTTATGTCCGGTTGCGCACAACTTTTAATTATTTATACCGCCAATATTCAAGGCAAATAAGAATTTCCTCGATAATTACAAACCAATATATCTTTTACATCTGTTCTAAAAAATATCAATAATAGACTACTACGGCAACTCCTGCAACTTCAAAAGTCGCCTTTGTATGTTTATTGCGAATTTCCTTTCTGATCGCCGCTTTTGAGATTGCAATCCGTTCTATCTAATCCACGTACGGTATAGCCGCAGTTCCTCAGTGATCTGTCCTCAGCCCAATTGCGATAAATGATATTGTAAACCAGGTGCACAAAACCGGTAAAATCACTCCTTTTTGCAGACGATTTATGTTTATATTTCTTCCGTGCACTGGATATCAACTTAAGAGAAAACGTTCTGCAGAGCGCAAGTGATAGACGCTGCAACAATGGTCTGAAGATAATTGCTTTTCAACAACAAAAACAACAGCAACCCATTTCTGTTGGCGGAAAAACTGCGATCATACGTAAGCCTAACTCTTAGTAGCAACCGTATAGCATCCATAAATAAAGTTAAAATATTTAGGAATGGCATTCGACAAAACAAACTAATCGCATACAACCTATGGCGCAAGCAGACATAATCTATTAATGCTATATCGCACCCTTATAAAGTCTAAAGTCGATTATGGTGCACCAGCTTAAGCTTCCGCTATCATATCGACATTAAAATAATTAGATACTATCCGTCATACCGCTTTGTGATTGGCAACTGGAGCTTTTCGAAATGCATCGGAGTGGTCATTAGACTTGTGACGGACCTATCTAACCGTACTGGCTTTCAAACTTCATAAAGAGCACAAAGTCTAACTCTTCGAATAGTATACTCTGCGACAACTAAACATCGAAATCCCAGTTCTGGTCCGGGACCCGATATCTGCTATACCGTGTCATGGTACAACCGAGTCCAGGGCGGCATACATGGCTTCGGAAATGCGAAAAACCCCGTTAAAATGACCAGTGAACGTACGTCAGCTTCAAATATAACGGTATCGTTTACCGACTTTAAACATCAGCTTAAACGTCACTTCAATAACATTCGGAACAACAACTGGCAAATTTTACCTACAGAAAATAAATTACGCATCGTCTACGGAACCGTGGCTTTCCTCAAGTGGAGAAAGCAGAAAACACGAGGTTATGTAGACTGCGACTTGGGCACACTCGTCTTATACACTCATATTTATTGAATAAAGAACCTGCGCCCTGGTGCCAGACATGGGATTGCCAATTAACCGTCGAACATCTACTGGTTAAATGCTCAACTGATGATCATTATCGGAAACAATGTAGAATACCGTCTAATTTAAAAGATTTGTTGTGCGATGAAGAAACACCGTGCTTAACCGATTATGTTCTAATTTGCTAAAACTGTTTTAATTTTGTTAATCTTTGTTAATTTCTCTTTGTTTTTTCTTCTTTATTTTCGATTTCGGAAATTTTGTAATTTCTTGTCGTGTTCCTAGCGTCAGTTGTTGTATATGACACGTAAATAAATAAAAAATAAATAAATAAGGATTTTTTTTGCCCCCCCCCCCCGAAAATGACAAGCCGGTCAGTGATTTTGTACCCTTCATAAAGATATTCGGTAATAGTTGATAAAAGTAAACATTAAAATAGGGGAGTGATCCCCTTAGGAAAATTTTTACTAACAATAACAAACGCCCATTGGCACTTAAAATATTACCAATAGAGTTATTTCCGTGGAACAAAGAAAATTAAAACGCCAACAACAGTGCCCTTTTCGAGATTATACGCTCGTCTTAACATTACTGCGTACAACATTTGATCGACCCTCCCCGTCTGTTTATTAGAAACTGTTGTGACGGTCCTATAGCAATGCGCCGAGATGAGCATCACCGATGACCGAGTAGTAGTCGCTAAAATAAAAATCGAGCTGAAAAAGAAAAAATAAAAGCTCCTTCAAAATAATATATTTCACTTAATATCGCTAAGCAAAAATTAGGCGAAATAACGTCCGCAAAATTTTAACGATTACAGTGGCGATGAATTATTAACGCTAGCTTATACAGACTTTCGACTAGGGAGACGAATTTGACACTCTCAAAGCGCGATTTACAAACTTATCACTGACAGAATTTTCTTAAACCCCAGAGCATTGCATAGTATCGAAAGTAGCAGCATTTTAGGTCTCGATCTATTATCATTTAGAAATATTTTCGCTACACGTTACGGTATAAAATTCTTTAAAGAAAAACAGAAATTCCGGTTGTACAGACGGGTAAAAAGATTGAAAGAACGAAACAAAGAAGCCAGGCGTCAGAATCTATGAATTGGAATTTTTTACAAAAAGAAGAGAAAACAGATTCGAATCCGGAGTTTTAGGGAACGAAGCAGCAACTCTGGCCAGAGAATATTTCATTAATAGCTACATCACCAGGAACCCATAACAAATATGCAAATATCGATACGGATTAAACGCAGAGAACAGTGATTCCGGATCAGAATATAATATGAAGAATGCTAAAGTCACAGGAGCGGATAAAAGGGAACAGATCGCTTAAAGAGCGCTCGTAGATTCAGAAATAATTAAATAACTGAAGAAAGAACGATTAAAAAGAATAAAAATAAAACAGGATAACCATCAATTCGGCTGTAAATGTTCAGCAATGGAAAGAAAATCCGAAAAAATGAAAAGTGAAACACAGGCTTCACATTAAGTACATTTTGCTGTAAAATAACTCTTATCGAGCAATTATACTTTATAGCGCATTTCTATCAAATTTCTACAATGAAGTCGGTATTTTTTCTTTTAAAAAACAATGTTAATTTGCAAGCACAAATTAAACGTTTTAATTTGAATATCAACTACCGACCGGAAAAGAAAAAAAAAAGATTAGATCCATTATTGCGGTATTGCATGCACCACTCTCTCTGATCGATCAATCTGCAGCCCAGCCCCAGCATTCTTGTAATCATTACATTCTCCATATTTTCTTTCTTTGTAAGCAGTCAAAAAACTAACGAAATTCTCACATCTTACAATATTTATCTCTCTTAGTACGATAATTGCTCAAATGCACATTTCGAAAATGTCTCGCTACACATACCAGAGCATTATATACAATCGGTACGGTTATGCCACATAAATTAAATTTTCATACCTCTGAGTTTTTTTTTATTTTTACAATTATATCATGCTCTTCTTATGATCCTAAATTGATTCTGCTCGAACAAACTTGTCAGCAAAGTCTGTTTCAACGCAAAAATCTGCAATCTATAATTACGTCGCGAATTTGATAACTTCAATAATTCTTATACCACTCAGAGTGCACCTAAGATATCGTTAGCGAATGGGGTGTATCGTTTCCTTTTTTTGACCGAGATATGAATTTACGCAGAATAAAAGATGACACGTTCGAGTATTTAAAGTTTTGAAATGGGCACGTCAAGTCCAACCTATATTTTTAACAGATCTATCAGAAAGTGGCTATTACCATTAGCACATTAAAAGATCGAGAAAAACGGTAATTGACTGTCTCATCAGACATTAGCAAACATTTGTCGGACTTATCACGCGTAATGAAAAATACAGGAACCTTGGCCAAACAAATTTCTTCTTCATTGGCTAATTTTAGTAAATCTTAATTTCTCTTATCGCAGAACCTAGCCGATTAGTTCCAGTACACGCGAATACCATAATTATCGCTTATTTGAACGTTTACTAAAATCGCGAAGAAACGGTTAAATCTTCTGCGGTATTTGTTCCTTTAAAAAATTTAAAGTTTACATTTTGGTTTGTTTAACAGACACGAAAATCTCGCATTAAACATAGAGTATAATCTTTAATTTTCCATATATGTCTGATGTCATATAGAGAAATGAAAAATATATAATATCGCCACCTCAATGGCGGAGTAAAAAGTCTGAACCGTACCCTAGGCAGAAAATCAATTTTTAATACACCAATATTCATTTATTCGTGTACATACGTAGACTAAAGACAAGGTTAAAAAGAAGGAAAAAGTTTAGATTCATTATCTCTGTTCTTGGTTCAATCTTCCTGGAAATTTCTGACCGGAGCGGTATTTAACAGACCCTCTTACATAATTGCGTTGTGTATGTATGTTTAGTAGAATCTTAGCGTCCGTAATTTCTGCACCGAATAAACGGTAACCTTGATTTATTTTCGACACTTAACATTCGCGTAGGAAAAAATTTACAATATCTTAGCTCGTTAAAGTCTCTGATGCTTTCCGTTTTCAAATTTTAATAAAGAACGCATTTTAATATGGTCCAGTTGAACGTATCGTAAAAATTGAAAGAAGAAAAATGACAAACAAGACGTTTTAAATGTATATGATAAATCAGGAAGCCGAAGGGACGATTCCATCGAATTCCGACGAGTGATGCCCGTCTTGGAACAGTTATTGAAGAAACCTTTTAAACTAACAGAAGAAAATAAGTCAAGAAAAGTTCCGAAAAAATTGAATCTTAAGTTAGTAACCGATTCCACGAAAGCCAAAGATAGTTCAGGTCAGATTATGTTTGCTTGCGATCTAAAAACATCGAAAGATATTCGAAATTCAAAGAAAAGCTGCACGGGTTCGTGTAAACGTATGAATTAATAATTTTTACGCCGCGGCTAATATAAGAATAACATTTTTGTACAACGGGTGATGTAGCGTAGGTGTAATGACGCCAACACAATCTATTGATTAAAAAATGATCTAGTCAATTACAAACCGACTCTTTTGTAAAAATTATAGAAGGCCGTTTAGCCCATATTGGCAAGGACTAACGGAAGATGCATACATATAAAGGCGGCATTTTGGGTATGACAAAAAAAAAAACTGAAAAAAATACTATCCGATTAAGTTAACATCGAAACATTTACTTTTACAACTGACGTAAAGTTAATTGAAAGAACGTGTACGTATTTTTAAATTTTCGAATTTTTAAACGATATCGAAAACGATAAGAAAAAAAGGAAAGAGAAAAATTAAAATACCGCAAAAATTTTTAAAAACAAAATTAACGGACGATTCAGATATAAACTCCGGGAAATTGCGCGAGCAAATAGGAAATGTTTTAATTCGTTTTGATGCGACCGAGGAATTTTTTTGAAATAATAACCGCGATCTTTGCAAATAGCGGAAGATTAAAAATTGTTTCTTTTCACCTGGCACAGCATACGCTTCTACTATTAAATTCCTATCCGCACTGGGACATGAGGCCGCGAATAATTTAACAGTAAAACAGACGTAATAAACGACTTTTTGTTGCAAAAATCTAATCGCGTTAAATAAAATTGCCTTCGTTTCTGTTAAGACGCGGCGTATCGAGTTTAGCTTTAAAAATACTCGTAAAAATTTAATAAGGGAAATGTATTATTTTTCTTTTGTACAAAGAATTATTTTAAAGAGCGCGGTAAATAAAAGTCTGTATTGGAACTTGTTAATGGCGTTGAAATAGCGATTGAAATGTAGCTTGTTAGCTTGTTAAAATGTGCTTTTAAGGGGTTATTTAGTCGTCGTACCACCGTCTATCATTTGGAAATATTTTGTCTGCTGCTGATTTCATTGTATGACATTGTTAATTGTGTTCAGGTTTGTTTTTTTTTATAATTTATCTTATAAATTCTTATTTATTTTGTTGTTTTTTTTTTGTTTTGTTTTAATGTATTCGCCATATTTCACGTTATAGTATTATCATCAAGAGAGCTTTTGTTTTTTTAGAGTTTTTACGTATTTTACGACATATATTTCTAATTTGTATTTTTTAACGTGTTTTTTAATGTGTGTTTAGATTATAAATAAGAACAACAAGATGAAATAATAAGAAAGAATTTTTAAATATTTCCCGATGCCGATTCTATCGAGTATTGACTACAAAAAGCATAAGAAATAAAAAAGCTAACAAATTGTATGCTGAAAGTCTTGTCAGAGGAACAGCTCTAGTTATATCTATGCAAAAATACATATATGTTCAATTCCTTTCCTCGGTACACCTACTATAACAATTTTCATAGACTACGTCATTTCTAGTCTTCTAGGGAAAACTTAAAAATAACTTTTCAACGCTGCAACTAATTAAGTTTTCGGCCCGTGTCGGTTAATAATTCATAATTTGTTTGTACGCTTCCCGAAAAACTGCATCGAAAATCTCTAATAAGAGCATTACTTTCGTTAAACAAACGTTGTCCCCAATTAAAAATAACATTTTGTAAAACGCAAAAGTCAAAAAAGTATTAACTTTTTCCAAACGCTTACCATCGGATAAAGGGAGAGCTACGCTGCTGTCGTAATATAGTAGGCTTTAGTCAGAATCAAATAACTAATTTTCACTACGAAAACAGAGGTGTCCATAGGTTATCGAGACTTGCCTCGATATTGGCTATACCAGAGAATTATCTGGGGGAAAGTAAAGGCGGATAATCCGAAAGTAGAAAGAAACTGGACCCAGTATTCTCATCAGATCCCCATTAGGCTAGTACCATTGTGAAAAGCTTAATTCCACAATCCATGATACCTTATCAAGGACACATAGGACTTACTTTACTTGGTTTACTTTAACTTTTTGGACCTAATGGTATTTTCGATATATTTTTAAAATTGTAATCTTACAAGAAAAAGAAAATAATTAAACTATCCGAACTAACTAATTACCTGTAAATATTTCGATGCTAAAAAACCCCTCATCTAATAAAAACAACATGCAATTATTGAAATGAATGGTGTTCATGTAAGTGAATGTAATTTAAAAATAACAGCGAGGCGAATGCGTAAATTTCGAACTTTTGAAAATCTATATCATTCGGTAATTTGTCTGAAAATATACTTAGCTATTGTGATAGAGATGAAATTGAACAACAGCTGTCGCATTTCATTTCTGAGCTACCTTATCGATAAAACTGAAAGAATCGATCGAGATGAAAACGAGGAACAGTTCTTATGAATTTGTACTTCTATGTGCCGTGTTTAACAGTGAGGTTGAAGCTCAGACTCCGATTTCCTTATTAAAAGATAACATTCCAGCTTACAGATAATTTCACGTGCAGACCGTATCGCAGCCTTTATAACAACGACTTTTTTAATCATTTTTTTCAAAACTATTCCGTATTTACTGCAACAGGAATTAAAGACGAAATCCAACCTTAGTTCTACGCTAACTTACCTGCGCCAATGCGGAATCAGTCGGAGTTGAATGCGGACAGACACAAGCAGATAACAGATCGCGTGTCGCTTCCACGTACCCTAACGTGCCTCGAAATTTAGGGAAATGTCACTTCGCACTTGCTTTGTTTCTCTATACATTGCCAAATGAGATATTCTTGGGTCCTTACAGCTAATAATATATTATATTTAGATGTTTATTTTCAGAAGCCTCTGATACTCCCCATGAGTTCCGATATGGTCAACATAATTCCGTGTAGTTCTGCGTCCAAGTATGTGCAGCTAACAGTTAGACGTATTTCAGTAATTTTATGTTAAACAGGCTTCACAGACGATATATCACTGACTGCAGTCGTGATAATTTTCTATGTTTTAATGGAGCCAAATTAATTCGCATATGTTAGAGAGTCCGATTAACGACTCAGCGTAGTTTGAAACGGATTTGAAATTAAGTTTAGGCTGTTGCAGGCTAGTATTTCAAAAAGAATGGATTGGAAATGAAACAGTGAAGCCTAGTAGTCATCTGAGATTTATTTTGCTCTCTGTTTTTTAACGCGTATTTTTGATGCCCGTAAAAGATTCAATAACGCCTCTTGGAACAACTGGCCGATAATGATAAAATATGACTTGTTTTATTTTTGGATACAACTTCCAAAAAATAATTTAAGTTTAATCAAATTTCGAGCATAGTTATTGACCCCCGGTTACGTTAATAACATGTTTAAGTATATTCGAATTTTTTATTAACAAAAACCGGAATTAAAAACGACCAAAGAATAAATCAATAAATTAGAAATCTTCGAAAAGGTGCCAAATTTGCGATTTCATAAAAATAAAAACATTCGCGGTTATCTCGCATCTTAGGGAAAAGAAATAACGGCTTTAATTTTAAAAAATAAATTTACATCGAAAAATTATTTAATTTAAACGCGTTGAAAAATCCATAATTAACCGTAATTTTGTTATTTTTTTTGATGATATTGCCTAATTACAACTTCTAAACTGCTAAAAAACCGATCAAAGCTTTTCCGCGGCGACCTTTTACTTTGAAATTTTAAAAATTATATTAAAACATTTTACGACGTCAATTATCGTATTATTTCAAGAAATTATTCAATTTCGGGAAAGGATCAAAGAAAAATTTAACAAATGAAAAATAAATTATTTCCCAATGATTTTTATACGGATAAATTAACGTATACACATATATATATTTGGCGCAGCGGTGTAAAGCTATATGTTATATACGCGAATATTTAGTTTCAAAATAGATTCTACAAACTAGCATTAATAGCATGGCCAAATGGTTTTACACCGGGTCAAAAAATTATTAATAGAGAGAGATATTCGTTTTATTCTTTCGACTATCAGGTTATCCGTCTCTTTATGAAGAGTACAAATATCAGTTAAACCATAAATTAATTAGCAAAAAAAGCGAACAAAAAAAATCCTAAAACGGAATATTTCTTCCAATTTTTCCGTCAGTTGAATTTTAAGTTTCCCAATTATTTTTATCGCAGTCAATTTCTATTCACCGTGTATATAATGTGTATAATTTTGCACTCCATCGAAGAACTGTATGATTCTGAAAAACTTGCTTTCATTTTCATATTACCGATTTCATTATTCAGCATTAACTCCTATTATATTTTCGTGCCTATAATAATGGTTTTTATACAAAAGTGGATTTTCATATGTATATATATATGTGCGTGTGTGTGTGTGTCAATACATAAATATATATATATATGTATGTATATGTATATATATGTATGTATATGTATATGTATGTATGTATGTATATATATATGTATGTATATGTATATATATATATGTATATAATATATGGCATTTACTAAGATTTTTGTTAACTTTTATATTCGGCTTTTTTCGCTTAGTATCGACAGTATTCACTGTTGTGAGATATATCACGTAATCTCCTTACAACCAAAGCTACTCCGAACAGTAGATTCGAAACCAACGTTTCTATCTTCGGTCGGAATGGCAAAAGAAAAATAAGGCAAACTATATTTAATCCCAAAGAAAAATTGCTTCGCTTCGACTTTAAAGTATATCGTACGCACACGCATGCGTGCAGTTAGATAAAATTGATTACTGAGGGGAGAAAAGATGCTGATACACATACATACACACTCGTTTTCTTTTATAGGCACTGATGTATGTGTAGATATGTACATGCGGATGAAGGTGAAGAAAAGTTGGTCGCCAAGCTGAAGATAATGTGTAATCGGGGGTTAAACGGATATAGGGTAAAAATCGTAGCCCTTAATGAAATTTTGACATTGGCCCGGCACTGAGGCCGTGAACAAGAAGCACCAACGATAGAAGGCACGGAGAGGGAGAACTTTACAAAGTCGGTTTATAGTTTGGGCGTCTTGTACAGTTCGGCCCAACTTTCGAACCTAAGATGGTTTGCGTGTTTTTATACCCCCTTTTTTTTCTTTCCTATTCGGTCGCAGATTTTATAGAAGACGCGAAGTAAGATCCGCAGTGCGCGCAGCGCAGACAAAGAGCAAATACAGAACTTTCGAAAAAGAACGAAAAAGGAATAATGGAAATAAAGAAATTATGAAAAGGAAAAAGGACGGAATTATCAAGGGATAATGGGGAACAGAGAGCGGCGAGAGGAAAAATTAAAAAAGTGCTGGAAGAAGGTAAGAATAAAAATTTACAAGCCCCGCTACGTGCTGCTACGACTGCTTTTTTCAACTTTAGTAACACCGCAGGCATTCACATTTTTTTCTCTTTATCTCGTTCGAATTCTTCGTCGTCATATACGCTCGGCGTTACTATTTTCGTGCGCCATTTTAAATTTCTTAAGAAACCTTTCTCCACTCTGCCGCCTCTTTACCGTCCTTCTAATGTGTGTGTGTCGTCACGTAGCGAAAGTACATCTAGTGCACAAGGGGTGAAATATTTTCAATTCTATTCTGACGTATATGTTCAGAAAAGACGTCCGAAGATAGGGTTAACTGGAAGAGATGGTAAAAATTTTGAACTCACCCACATGTCGACTGTTTTTAATAAAGATCATGTCGCGCAACCTTTTTCCGTTAACGTTTCGAATTGTCGTATTCTACATTCATCATCAGAACAAAACACAACAAGTCGGAACGAGAAAAACAACCCTGTCCGTAAGTACTTAAGTAGGGACAAATAGCGCAATCACGGATGAGCTGCCGATTACGTTGTTAATAATTACTAAAGCCAATTAGAAAACCAAAACGATTATTAGTTTATATATTGTACAATTCGGAGGAATGCAGTCATTTTAATGAAACTTAAACGTTCCTAAATTCATCGGAAATATAGCTACCGCGCGGCGAATAGTTGGTTAGCACAGTGGTGTTTCTCTGGAGTATCCTGCTGTCCCACATCGGCATTTCAAAAATTTCGCTAGATTAATGAGTCGACACGCTAAAAAAAAAAGAAATCGAAAAAAAAGTTAGTTATAATTCGAAAAATTATGCGATTTCGAAATGTACCATACATATATTTGCGGAAATATTATTGATCGGGACGGTCTCAAATGTTGAAACCGTTACCACGATCGATTCGCTAAAACGTAAACGGAGATGATATAGTTTTTTCGTTTGGCTTCGGAATATGTTTAATTCTGCGAAATAAACAGACAAACAAGAAACCGATTTGGTCGCGATTTAGCAAATTAATTACAAAAGGAAATAGACGACCGCTGTAAAAGTAAGAGAGTTTTGTTTGTTCGCGTGTGCGGCTTGATCGCGCAATGGCACAAGACTCGATCGAAGAGAATCTCATGTTTTAAAAATCCACTTGTGAAACCGATCGCGATAGATTATATAAATTCCATTCAGTGAATTCATTTTTCTTTTCTTTTATAAAAAGTCTCTTCTTTCTTCCAGCTGGAAAGTAGCAAGAGGCGTTCGAAGTGCGCTAGTCACTTCGATGTTGGAAAATTACCGAACAGGTTTTTAACAATTTCCTATGACCGACACAATGGGATTTAAGGTGTCATGTATCCATCTTTATTCTCAAATCGCTTTTCACAGTACCGTCTTATTCAACCGGTTCCTAGTTCCCTGCCTTGGTTTCAATCTATTCCTACCTGTCGTCGTTCCACTGTTGTTTCCTTAATTAGGCTTAGAATCAATCATTCTCTACTCCCCTCTTCTCGCTTTCGATTCGCTTGTCCTCTTCTCCTTTTTGCTCTCTTCACGCTTCTGAGCCTTCTTGTATTTGTGACTCAAATCACATCCTATTCGAATGTTCTACACTCTCTAACGAACGCTGCTTTCTTTACGCCCAACTTCTAGTTTTGGGTCTTCCTACTCCCTTTAACGCTACCTATATTCTTTCCTTCCCATTGCCTTCAGTTATTCCATTGCTGCTGTCCTTTGTCTTTTCCATTTCTGACCGCTTGGCTATTTAATTATAACTCTTAATTTTTCATGTTGTTGGGTCAAGGCCGCTGGCGCGCCCAGGGTAGGGAAAAAAAAAAGGTGTATTTTAAGGTGAATTCCCATTTCGCCTAAATTTAGGGTCGGGTTACTCAGGTAATAAAAAAAAGGTCAGACAAACATACGAATGATTTCGTGTTGGCAACAGCGCGTCATCATTATCGAATTTTAAGCGGACTAAACGCATCATTTTTTTTTCTATTTGATTCCACTGTTAATCTTTTCTTTCCGAAATACAACAAAAAGGTTTATATGAAAATCAGAAGTGAAAAAATACCGCTAAAAATGTTTGATGTAAATATACGCGAAACGACCACTCCGATTAATATTTGCGAGTTATTTTATTGGATGGACCCAGTGCTGTATAAATCCCACCCGCCTTATCAGTCACTATATAAAAGCCTCATTGATATTTAGTGTGACAAGAACATTAAGGTTCGGGGTTGCAGAAAAAATAATAAAAAAGCTAAATTATAATTAGGTGTAGTTTCGAAGTGGTCGCGTTTATGTAAGAAAAAAGGAATAAAAATCGAATAGAATTAACAATAATGACATGACATCGAATGATTATTACGGCGGTAATTTTATTATTGATTATTAAAATTACAATTATAAGTACATACAAAAAGTAAATGTTAAAATTAGGAAAACATAAATAAAGCTCCATTTAGTTCACCCAGCCTTTTTGCCTTTTCTAGGCTTTTTATCAAAATAACTTCTTCCGGCTCAACGTAGCTCGGTACGCATTTCAAACGCCTATACTGTCAGCAAGTGCTCTATTTCCGCTTCTCGGCCACGCACCCCGAAACTAGTTCGCTACCCCTGCGTAGCGGTCAGATCCTTCGATTTTTTGTAACCGAGAATGCGTCTTTGACAAACAATGCCGCGTTTGCCCGCTGCCGAGACCTTCCGAGAAATTGAATGATTATTACCAAGATTTTAATATTTTCAAAGATCGTAAGAAATGCCAAATTCATCTCAATATGCGGAAAATCACCGCATACTGACTGTTTTACGCTATGAGGTCACAATTTGTTCTGGGTTGAGTGTTATGTGTATCAACGTTCTGAAGGAAACTATTCTTCTATCTTGAATGTTTAAATTTTCGCTTGTGAATAAAACAAAAATTTAGAGTCAGGCTAATATAGCAATGGGTATATCATTTATAAAAACAAATCGAGCAGGTAAATAATATATATATATATATATATATATATATCTAATATTTGTATATTGAAATATTTATTGCAATTTACGTTTTAATTGAAATGGTATTCAATTAGATTTTGACAACAGAGAATAAAAAAAATTATCATCCGTTAAAAAATTATTTTCGCTCAATTGCTATAAATTTTTATTTTGTACGTCAAAAGTGTATGATAAAATATTTGGTTAATTGAATAGCGTCTTTTTATATTCTCTTTCTTTTTAGTTTTTGTAATGTTAAATCGTAATCTTTTGGCAATTTATTGAATGAAGCATTTTAAATAGTAAGATAGGTTTTTTTTCTTTGCCTTTTTTTGGATTTGCCAAAAAATCTGGCAGACTTAACAGATTATAAAAGAAAGAAGAAAAATATTATAATCTAATTCGATTGGACACTGGGGAAATAGAAGAAACAAGAGTAAGGAGGACAGTGCCCCTTTATTCCAATCTTCTGCGCTTTGGCCTCCCCACTCCTTACAGTGCCAAAGCGATTCTTGCTTTCTCCTCTCTCAATATAGTTCCTTTGTTATCTTTCTTTATCTCCTCAATTTTTAATCTTTTCCTTATATAATGTACAGTTCTCTGCGTTGGGTAAGTTCTACTGTTGACGTGCCCAAAAAATTGAAAAAAAATTTTTTTTTACTTTGTCAGAAACTCTAAAAACAACATTTTTTGCGTTTTATTTATTTTTTTCATTCCAATTATTGAAATTACTTGAAAAACATCGTCATTATAGTAAACGTGACTAATTTGAAGAGGAATTGTTCAAAGTCCAACAGCAACCATTTAGGCTTCTGGAGAAGTTATTTATACCTTAAAATTCGATTTTAGAAGTATTTTTAACAACATACGCCAAGTTTTACCGTTTCATCTTGTAAAATGGGGAAAAAAATCATGACTGTATCTTCTAAAATTTTTTTTATACCGTGCGACACATCTAAAAATGTAATAACCCCTTATTACCACCAATTTTTCGCCATTTTTTAATCGATTGTCCTTATTTTCACTGCTTTCTACAACTAAAAATCTATTGTTAAAGATTATCAAATATAACAAATATACTCGATAGATATAATAATATTTAAAATATACATTTTTTTGATATGGTGCTTTTAAATCTATGCTCATTTATTAATCCCATAAAAGCCATGAACTGACCCCCCATATAACAGGGTCTTCACCTTGTTTATTCCTTGCTTACTCCTCTTTTTCTGCTGTACACAGAGTTTAATAGTAAATCTAGTAATTTTTCTCGTCCTAATATCCAAATTTTGAAAAATCTCTTGTAATCGTATACGTTACTGTTGATTATTTATTCAAATCCGAAGCAGTATTTAATTTTTAAATTCTTTCGATTTGCAAATTCACTTTTTTTGAATTAAAGAAAAATGAAATTAGGTTCAGGAACTTTTGTTAAAAAAAAAGAAACAACTGTTTTCCTAATTTTAACATTTACTTTTTGTATGTACTTATAATTGTAATTTTAATAATCAATAATAAAATTACCGCTGTAATAATCATTCGATGTCATGTCATTATTGTTAATTCTATTCGATTTTTATTCCTTTTTTCTTACATAAACGCGACCACTTCGAAACTACACCTAATTATAATTTAGCTTTTTTATTATTTTTTCTGCAACTCCGAACTTTAATGTTCTTGTCACACTAAATATCAATAAGGCTTTTATATAGTGACTGATAAGGCGGGTGGGATTTATACAGCACTGGGTCCATCCAATAAAACAACTCGCAAATATTAATCGGAGTGGTCGTTTCGCGTATATTTACATCAAAAATTTTTAGCGGTATTTTTTCACTTCTGATTTTCATATAAACCTTTTTGTTGTATTTCGGAAAGAAAAGATTAACAGTGGAATCAAATAGAAAAAAAAATGATGCGTTTAGTCTGCTTAAAATTCGATAATGATGACGCGCTGTTGCCAACACGAAATCATTCGTATGTTTGTCTGACCTTTTTTTTATTACCTGAGTAACCCGACCCTAAATTTAGGCGGAATGGGAATTAGGCGAATTGGTACCAGACCTATTTTAATGGAAGTATAGACACTCGCTACAAGCCGTACCAAATTAACCCGTTCGAAATTCCTAAAAGTTCCCGTTGAACAATGAAATGAAAAACTGTTACGTTACGGGCTTAGCGACAATCCCTTTCCGCTATTAATTAAGACCGACATATTTCGAGAACTCGATGTACGATTAATTATCAGAATAATTTTCCAACGTTAAAATTATTCTCACCGGATAATTTTTTTTTTATCATGATTACGAGCTTTGATCGCTAAGAACCGCTTAAAGAACATTCATTAATTTTAGTAAACACGTTAATGTAGTCGATTGTTTTGTTGAATTTTTATCTCTTACACGCGTGTGAGCCACATACAGCGCTCGAAAGAACTAGCCAGTATCTTTCGATAAAAATTTCTCAAATGCAGCTTTGTCGATCTTTCTGATTAATTTCAATCAATCGGACCCGGCGCTTTTAAATGTGTTTTTTTTCTCTTTTTTTTAACGCTCGCTTATACTTCGAATATACTCAAATTAGTAGCGATATGAAAAATTAACAAAATCGGCTAATGAACAGCAGCGATCTTAATTTGCGCAGCCACTTAAAGTCGACGGCGGGTTTAATATTTTATTGAAAAAAAAAAAAAAAAAACGCTAATTATCCGGTTTAATCGCTGCGTCCGAATTATAGGAACTTAAGCAAAAATTTAAATGTGTTCATTGTACAATTATGACTACGACAGTGTTAATTTATTTGTAAAAGAATTCTCGTCGAAATAAATAATATAATATCAAATCGAATAATTGAAATTCGCTCCTAATTTGAGGTACAAAGTATCACGACATTAAAAAAAAAAAAAAGAAAAAAAAGGTCACTTTTCCTGTAAGAGATTTTTTTTTTTTTTTTTCCTTTCCCTTTTTTAAATTGTGTATGCTGTTTGTGTAACTACTGTGGTCATTACAGCAGACACAAGGGGAGGTTATTTCGACTTGTTGTGTTAGGCCACTCATTCTAACAAAGGCTATAATTCGAGTGATGTTTATTGATTCATTAGAGAGTATGCACTCTATGTTTCCCAGCAAGTCCAGTTGTTTTCGTAATACCTTCATCTTTTGGCAGGTGAGCAGTATATGAGAGACTGTTGGTATGGTTATCTGGCCGCACAGGGGACACATAGTCGGAGGCGGGGTTTTATCGATTATGTGTTTGTGGGAAATAGCGATATGCCCGATTCGCAGTCGGCTGAGGATCTTAAAGTCGTTTCTGGATGTTCCTTTTGGTGGCCACCATGGTTCAACTGTGGGCTTTATGCTTCTTAAGAATGTTGTAGCAGCTGCCCATTCAGTTCTCCACTGTTTTTCGCACGCTCTTAATAATGTGTATTCCATTGATGTCGGTAGTTCCGCGTCTTCTGGCATTGGCGAGAGCAAGGCAGACCGTGCTGCTATGTCAACCCTCTCGTTGCCAGGCACTCCAGTGTGTCCGGGAACCCATATCAGCGACACATAACTGCCCTTTAGGTGTAATTGGTATAAGTTGTGCCATATCTCTTATACCAGCTGGTTGTTGTATTTTGGGCCCTTAATCATGTTTAAGGATTGTAAAGAGTCAGTAACCAGGAGGTAGTTACAAGAGATTATTATTAAAATAATTAGAACGAGCAAAATTGACGCCTTTTCTGAATCCCAATAGGAGACCGTTGATATTTACAAAAAGTATTATATAGATAATGTACATCTGACAGATGATTTCACGGCAAATCAGTCATGTCAGACTTTTGGTTAACGTTTTTTATTTTACTTTTTCAGCCTCGGACGGACATATGCGCGAGGGAACCATTTTTAAACGTATGCGTATATAGAAATGCCGTTTCTTTCGATCAAACGGAATTTAACAAGTTCTAAGGTTTCCATCGGGCAGACTAAATTCGATATCGATGGTTATATAAAAAATGTAAAGTGTTTGTACTTTTTTTTTTTTTTTTTAATTGCTTATTATATTCTCTACTTTTAGTATAGTTAAAAAGAAAATTAAACAAAAAAAAGGGAATAAATTTCTGCAGCGAATACTTACAGAGTGAATTGTATGACTCTAAAAATACGAAATGACTCGAAATATGTCTTCTCGAGGATTATTTTAGTATCATCGTATAAGAAAAAAAAAAAAGATATATTAGGTAAATCCGACTTGTACGGAAATATGAAACGGCTTAATAAATTCAACCGTAAAACAATTGATAAATCGAATTAGAACCGGATGGAACGGTTTTTTTAAATGTCAACTGCGTGAATCAAACACTTACTTAGAACGGCTAATGTTTGATTTGAAATTAGGTTGAAAACAAAATTAACAAATTCATAGCAATCATCAATAAGCAAATATACTTTTATTGATATTATACGTCCACGCGTCGATATTTTCGTCTTAGTTGTATATCGTTTTAGATTCCTATTAATTTAGCGTAATCGATGGAACAGAAATATACGAAACACATATTAAACACCGAGATGTCATACATTGAAATTATGCGACGATAATAATTCCTTACCATTTAGTTTTATAAATAAAACGTTTGGAAATATTTGTCCCACGGTGGTAGACTCGCATCAATATCCCCAATCTTTTTATACCGCGTTATTAAAATCCGTTGTGATTTAAGTCGCGGCCTGATTTATGATTTATTCTTCCAGTTTGAGTGGAATAAATTTCAAACATTACCCATCATCCAGTAGTGGATCCAGGGGCGGGGGAAAGGGGCCATTTCCCCCTTCCAAAGAACCAAAGCCTCTATGAAAAAATTTGTTATAACAGAGAAACTTAATTTATGCTATAAAAGATTTGTATGAATTTTTACGCCTATGGATTTTAATAATTAATATTTAATACTGTTTTCTAGTAAAACTATTAATGTTACATTTTTATTCTATTTTAAATGTAATTATCGTCGATCTTTTGCCATTTTTATTTATTTTTAATTTTTATTTTATAATTTTAATTAAAAATATAGTTCAATGAGAAATATATATATATTTAAACTTGCTCACGAACAAAAAATTAGAACCGGATTACTAATAAAAATAAAAAAGAAGTAAAGTCAAATAGAAATACTTATCTTTCTTACTATTTATAAACTGCAATATTTAAGATATAATTTTATAATTTCGTTTTATTTTTCACTCCTAAATATAAGACAAAAGTTAAATTAAAAATTGTAATAATTATGTATTTTTAAAACACATTTTTATAAATTTCTATAAAGGTCGCTATTTGATTTTCTTTATCAAAAAATAGACATTTCTCAAATCTACTGCTTCCCGTAGAAGATTTTACGTAATTAAATAATTTCCCCTCCTAAAATGTCCTTCTGCATCCGCCCCTGCCATCATCAGTATATTTTGTTTCTGGTGTCGTTCAATTAAGTGGTGTTTCGCATTCGTCTAAACCGTATTAACTATACAACAACAAATTTTTCACCGTCAGTTTTGAAAGATCCCTGAAACATTACTTTTCGCAAAATCCAGATGAAACCTTTTACAAGTGGATGCACACAATGTCTTTCGCTTCCGTGATTTAGGCGCATTGCAGCGAAGAATGCGAAATGTGTAATGTATTTCTTAAAAATCGAATAGGACCGCAGATTTGCGAGAAATAGTCGAAAAAGTCGAAAGAGGTAATTGAGGAAAGCTAATTCCTCACTCGGATCAGATCGCTGGCTGAGAGAATTTCTTTAAAGAGAACGTATTCAACGCATTTCTTACGTACTTCACGGTTTTTATTAGAAAAGTCTCGATGTTTAGTTGCGTTTTGTTATTCAAATTATACTTTACTCCAATTTCATTATCATTTCATGTTTTATTTCCTTTAATTTAGCGTTATCATAATTTATTAATTTTAATTTAGCGTTATCATAATTTATTAATTTTAATTTAGCGTTACCATAATTTATTAATAAATTACTGAAAAGTGGGGGAATTTAATTATTGTTGGAAATTATGAATTTTTGAATAATAAAAAGAAAATTTTACTTTTAGTATTTCAAAAATAAATACTCGAAAACTTAACTAAAAAAGGCAAAATTGTCCGTATTTATTATACTTGCGCATGTTTAAAAATAAACTAAAAGCATTAAGCAACAATTACGAAAAACAATAAATACTAATTTAATCAGAAACTAACAGTTGCTGCAATCGGCAGTCGAAAAAGTCACATTTCATATTCCACATTCTACATTTCACATTTTTCAATGCAAATTAACCTTGCCGAGTGTCAATGTCAGTTATTCTATTCGCTTCCACTGTTTCCGCTTTTCTTCCTACCTGTTAAAAATAGAATTTCTACTGAGATAACTGAAATGTTCTTAATGTAAATAATTGACGGACAACTGCGTTTAGAAAATAAAATGTATTTATTTCAAAAATACAACGCTTAACGTTCCGGTCAGCTTATACTGACATCATCGGAAGCGAACTGAAACAACGGTCCACAATAACGACAGAAATAGATAAAAACCGAACATTGAATTTTCTAAACGCAGTTGTTCGTTAATTATTTACATCGTGGTTAATCACGAAGTTTTAAACGTTTCATGAAAAATTTTTTTTATCAATTAAATCCGTAGAATCAAAAGGAACCTTTTTCGGCGGCTTTCAACACACTTCCGTTCTTGGAATATTTCAAAGATTCTAAATACCAAAAATTATTCAATAAAATCAACATAGGAGGCACACCTCGTGTCTAACATTTTTCCAATTTTTTTTTTTTTTTCATTTCTTTTCCAAAACGCGCGAGTGTTCGATTTTTTGCGAATTTTTCTAGATTGATAAACGAATACAACTTTTTTCACGAATAAATAACATCTCGCGGAATGGTTAAACCTTCGACCGCAAGCATGTTGTTTTACCGTGCCCCCTGCATTTTTGCGTCGCGAAATCGATTCAGTTATTTTTCAAAATGAAGCTCACGTCTCTTAAAGTTTTCAGGAATTTTGCGTTGTTTACAGTTCCAGCAGATAATTCGGCCAAATTGAGGAAAAGGAACTTTCGGCTTTCCGCATCTTATTTAAAATAAAGTCGCCCTTCAGAAAGTGATCCTTATCGATTCATCTTAGCATTATTTTTGGTTACTCGTTCGATCTTTTTATTCCGTAGCTTGAACAATGCGATATTTGAAATTCGGAAGCGAATTTGTCCCGATCGCAATGATAATTACTACGATCGGTCCATATAATTAGACTGTCCTAAAACCCTTTTTCTCGTGCTCATTAATTTCGTCACTAATCACAATGTCCAGTAGTTGTTTGATTTTCATACTTTAAATTCTTTTTTCACTCTACACTTGTAGAAACATTTTTTTCTGAATGACAGTTTTCATTTAACCTGTCTTTTTTTTTTTTTTTTTTACTACAGAATTACTGCATTTTTTGGAAGTACTTTGGAAACTCCGAAGTAAATTATACAGAATAAACTTCATATCTTTTCAAAAATTAGCCGACGATCATATCAGTTCGGACGTTAGGCCGACTAAAAGCTTAATCGACAAATTTAGACACCAAGAAGTTGACGAAAATGCGTTAGAAATATAGGCAGCAAACGGGTTCGTTATTGGAATCGAAATAGGAGTAATTTCGATTTCGAATTGACATTAAAACCGAATTTGAACACACAAAAATCCTGCGTAGTAGTTTTCTGTTTCGGGTTTTTATCTTTATTTTTATTGATTTCGTTGTTTAGTTAAAATAATATTTCTTATTATCTCGTCAGAACCGATAACGTTTTTAATTTCAAATCAATTAACAGTTGTTTTTCTTTCCTACCCTGAGCACGCCAGCGGCCTTGACCCAACAACATGATAAATTAAGAGATAGAACTAAATAGCCAGGCGGTCAGAAATCGAGGTCATAGAGGACACAGAAGTGGAGCAACTGAAGGCAATGGGATAGAAAGGATATAGATAGCGTTAAAAGGAGTAGGAAAACCCAAAACTAAAGTAAAGAAGAGAGCGTTCGTTAAGGAGTGCAGAACATTCGAAAAGGATATGATTTGAGTCACAAATAAATACAAACTTAGAATCATGAAGCGCGTAGAAAGGAGAAGGGGACAAAGCGAATCGAAAGCGAGAAGAAGGGGGTAGAGAAGAAAGAATGTCTGAAGAAGAGAAAACGTCGCGGAGAGGACCATTGCGGACGGCTGAGCAAGCTAAAGAGTCAGCTGAGTCATTGTTCTCTATAGTGGAATGACTAGGAACCCGTAGAAAGTCTATGAAAATGGAACGGGACGAGAACAAAACGGAGACGAGAGATCGAATAGAGAGAATGATATCGTCAGAGGAATGAGAAGGAGGAGAGGAGATGGCTTGAAGAACGCCTTTGGAGTCGGAAACGATCAGGAATTTGTGAACCCCACTTGTAAAGGATATAAAATGAATGATACGAAGAATTGAGATCGATTCGGTCGAGAAGATAGAGCAGAAAGAAGGAAGTCCGAAGGACTCAGAGTGCAGAAACGCACCATCTACGCCCATCAATCTTGGAGCCATCCGTGAAGATTAAGACATGGAAGAAAAAGAAGAGTTCAGCGGCTGAAGGAATTCGAAGTTGACCACATTGTGAGAGGAAGAATTATCTCGGATCGGGAGGGAGAAGAAATTGATAGGGTGCCATATGCTATGAAAATCATAAGAAAAGTAAAGAAGACTGTTAGAAGAGAAAACGTAGGGAGAAAATTTGGAAACACGAGCAGCTATATGCGATAGAATCGGAATTCTCTGAGGCGCATAGTTGTTTAATTATTATTTTTCCATACAACAATAATTCGTAAAACGAAAGAAAAGGCCTTTTTAAGATTTTTCCTCGGGGAGACAAGATTGAAAAAAACATTATTTCGACTACATAAGACACTTAATTTTTTAATTCATTAAACGTTAATTTTTTTAAATTTTTAGCGTAAAATTTGTATATAGCAAAAATGTATTCGGAAATGAAAACCTGTTTTTTTCTTTTTATCAGGGAATTATGTAAACGAAACAAAAACAAAAAAAGAAAGAAAAAAAAAGAAAAAAGAATTTGCTTTAAATTTCTACGTAGCACCGATTTTATTACTAAGTAAAACAAATTTCACTTTGATTTTTTTTCTTGTTCAAATTATCCGTAAGACGACGGGTCCAAATTTACGAATACCCCTTCCGTTTGTATTAATGTGTCTAATCGCAGAATCATATTTCTTTTTGTTTCTATAATTAGATTTAAAAAATGTTTATATACCTACATATACCCCCTCCAAAAAAATAATAACATTTATATATATATATATATATATATATATATATATATATATATATATATGTATGTATGTATGTATGTATGTGAAATAGATACTATAGACGAGGGATAAAATAGTTTTATTAAAATTTTAGATGTTGTGCATTTTTTAGAAGGACAAAAAGCTATTTCAATTAATTGTTCTTCCTTGTTCATTATTTTTTTCTGCGTTTTGTATTTTTTGTATAGTCCCTTTTGTGGAAGAATTGTAACAAATTTTCGAACTGCTATAGGCCTATTTTGCAGAAATGTTTGATGACTACGTTCTCTATTATGATTGACCATAATTTAAGGAATCCTTGCAAACCGTGTCACCTATCGTCATTTTTTCTTACCGAATAATTCCTAATTCGTAAATAAGAAAAACGTGTACTAATCGGTCGGTAAAATGAACAGGGGCTTAATAGTGCCGGCGCCACTAGAGCGGCGTCTGAGGGAGGGGCCGGATAAGTAGGCGTGGTCGGATTTGGCGAATCGGAACGTCGAATCGGGAAGGGTGACAACTGATACGTGAGTTGATTGATTCGCGAGCGACGTTAACGAGCCTAAGAAAAATTTCGAATATATAGTCGCGTGTACGATTTGTCAGCAACCGATCGAATTTAATGCGTCGCGCTTTCGACGAACGGCTGAATGTTTTTTATTTTCGTTTTTTTTCGCTTTTTTTCACTTTTTCCTTGTAAATATTTCTTTAATAGATAATAGAGAACGGATATAAAATGGAACCGATATTGTTGCTGAGGAGGCGACTGCGTTGTACCTGCTATTCGATATAATGAGTTACGCGTTGTTTAATCGCTTTTATAAATATGACGACGTTGCCGACTAATAGAACGGGCCGCGACAAAAATAACAACAACACTAGCCGAAAGTGCGAAAATACGGAAAAACACATATCGATAATAATATCGACCATAGTCGATAAGAGTCGGTTAAATATCAGTTTCGACGCACTATGATCGTTTATAGCAATAAATCGCCGAATCAGAATTTTATAAACAACTCCTCGTCATCGTCCGCGTCATCCTTCTCTTCCTCTTCGTCCTCGTCTTGTTCATCATCCACGTCGGCAAGCCCGGATAGAGCGAGGACTTCCAGAGCGCATTATTTTCCGGCGAATCACTTGAATAATTTTCCGTTTGAACTTTTCGGTAAGAATGCACCAAATGCGAAATGTTTTTATTTTCTTTTATCGTTTTTCCATTCATTCAACGGCGTTATTTAAAATTTCCTGTTTTCGCTGTTTCATTTGCGCTGGTTTATTTTCCGATTCGATTAAATTCGAATTCATTTAGAGAATTTAATATTATTCTTCCGATTATTAATATCCGAGCGGAATGGCGAGGTCATTCGTGTGTTTTTCATTTTTGCTCCGTATCCTATTAAATATAAGCCAACTGGAAAACCGACGCAAAGATGTGTGCACGGTAATAATTCTTAAATTTCCCGTCTAATAAATTCTTAGCATGTTATTCCGTTAATCCGTTACATTGCTCGACTCTAAGATTAATTTTACTAAAAATTACAAACGTATTGATACACAAAACAAGACCTGCGAGAATATTACCAGACAGAGTGTCGTCTACTAACGACACTAACGCATACGATTTGCACAATACTTACCCGCTAATATACGCACAATTTGTTATTAATGTCATTGCATCCCAGCGCCGTGCCCACAATTAAAAGGGAGGGGATGATTTTTATTTTAAAAATAATGACCCCCATTTTTTGCTAATGTTCATACTATTGATAATTTTCGCCACTTTGATTTATATATTATTACGTGAATGAATTCCTATTAAAAAAATTACGTGTGTTATAAATTACAATAAAAAATTAAGCATAAACCATTAATGAACTGTTTAAAAATACAAAACAGATTTTATATAATAACACCAAATTGAACATTTAAAACGAAATATTTCAAAAATAAAATATTAAAGAACCCTACAATTAAGATGTAGGATCTTGAAAATTTTAATATCTGTACCTAATGTGAAAAATTTAAATATAACTGAAACATATATAGATCTTAAGGAAACGAGGAAAGAAAGGAAACGCATTTTTTTACGGAAAATTAGGTAAAAAATTAAATTATACATAGTTTAGATATACGCGATAAATTTTGTAAAAACTGTATCTAGTGAAATATCAAAATAAAGCAATATGCACAGTTTTGAAAACTTTTTTTTCTTTTCTTGCTAACTGTTGCTGGTTTTTGTCCTTTTTAATACGGAAAAGAGTCTTAGAGGCAGCTGCTTAACAATGTTAGAAAAAAAAGGTTTAATTCAATTGTAACTATATATTTACTTTATTATATTCAATTCATTATTATTTATTAAATTTAAAAATTTTATATTACATAGACCAACAATTATAATATATCGATCTATATCTTTAATAATGACCAAACATGTAAATAAATAATACAACAAAATTCAGTCCATGAATATGTCAAGTAGACGAAACCGATAGGACGAATTTTTATATATATTTTTTGTGAATAATAATGTCTGTAACTTTTATTTTAAGTAATAATTTAATATAAATAAATGTTGTATGTTTTAACGAATTAAAAGGTACTTTGTGTCCGTGTAATATTTAAAACTATAACTTTGTAACGTAAATTAAGGTTTAAAAATACATAACTTATAATATCATTAATAAACGAATTACTTCGAGAAATCCTCTAGAATTTCTACAGATTCATCACGTAGGAGAAGAAGTGCAGTCATATTAATGAGAAGAAAATGCTTAACTGGACAAAGTTTCTTCTTACAATAGTCTTAATATTTTAAAAAGTTCAATATTTTCTGATGAAAATTCTCCATAAATACGAAGTGAGACATTTTAACATTGCTATGCTATTATAATTGTATGTGAATGAGGTAGCTACCGTTTCGTAGTTAATAAGACAGTTTCCCGTTCGGGCAGAATATCCCGATTCTGTAATTTAAGAATATAGAAAAATTCCTCTTGCACTGAAAAAAAAGAAACGAAGAATATTAATCGCGGTGCATTTATGTATAGCTATCTCACTCTGACGTTAAAGATGATCAGTTCAGTTAGCCAGGGGCGGATTAAAGATTTATGGAGCCCGCGACTAATCTTAAATGCAGGGCTTCCCCTTTAAAAAAAAAAAATGGTGAAAAAATTCATTATCATATATGCGCAAAAACAGACAAGAAAAATATGAATAACTAAAAAAATTAAAATCACGCTCTCTTTAAAAAATCAACTTTCTTACCCTAAGTAATTAAATACCTATATAAATTGAACGTCAAATAAGGAATTTTGATATATATGTTAATATTTGTAATTTTCTATTGATAACAACATGTTTTCTTTTTCAACAAAAAATTATTATATATATATATATATATATAAATTAAATATTATGGATAGTAAAAAAATAATGTTTCTTTAATAAAAATAAAAACTTTATTTATAATGCATTATCTACGACGGCATTGGCCGATATTGTCGCTACAGCGATTTTCAAGCTAATTTTGGTGTACACTCATGCGATGTTTTTGATCATGTGCTTTTCTTTGTACAAATTAAACATACACGAGTAAAATTCCATAATTGTATTTATGTGATTAGAAAAAAGGGAATGAAACGCAGTATGATTCATACGATTTTTCGAAATACGATTAAATAAAATCATCAATCGACTAAAACTCGCTTTTATTTTAAATCATTTTTATATAGTTCAAAATTAAACGTATTAACTTTCAATAAAAGTAAAAAATAAAATATTGTTAAAATTAAGAATATTTCAGATCGAAAAACGTTTTTACATAGAAAAACGTTTTACGATTTCATCGCTATCAATATTTCAATAGAGAAATGTTACTACTAATCGATTTGTCGAATGTTTATTTATTATTCAGTACGTACATTGAAGGACTCGTTCATATTTTTCAATATAATAAATTCGATTTTTCTTTAATCTCTGTCAGAAAATGATAGTCCCAAAATGTTGACCGCTACAATAAATAGATCTGACGTAGACATGTGCCCAGTACAGCTAAATGTAGATCGTACCTCATTTCACTAATAGGCAGAGCCCCGACACAACATATTATATCGTTCGAAATAAACTGGTGCGTTTATGCTTTGTTTGAAAGCAGAATGATCGGCGTTTAAAACCAGGCGCTATCCGATTATTGCACCATTCGATGATACGGCATTATATTTATCTTGGCCTATTAAATAGGCTATTCTGCTGTATTGATCTTGGATTAGCCGGCTACCGTGATTAGTTAGACCGCGATGTCTTGTTCACGGGTCCTGATTCAAATTCTGCTGTCGCACGTTAAAAATATACAAACATTTCACTTACGCTGATGCGTTAATATGTCCCCGTAGCTCATCGAACCCAGAAAAATAAAAAAGCCACGAAAAGAAAATTTCGAATTAATTTTTATATTTATTTCAAAAACGTTTTAACATATTTTCACCGAGATGCCATTCATTATTTTCACTAATTCGGTAATAATATTAAAATAATGTGTATTTATTACGTAATTTCGAGACAAGTTTCGAAGCTTTATATGTATTACCGAAATTCTATGGTAATGAAGAACCTTCAAAACGCGTCTGAATAGTATAATAAATATCTTACTCTATTTCGGCATTATTAACGTATTTTAATATCATTTGGCAGTCCGCAGACCGTACCAAACATTAATTTAAAATGGCGTCATGTAGTACAATCACAGCTATTTAGAGAAAATGAACTAAAGAAGCTTTTTTATTTTTAAATATTCTTTAATTGATATTAATTGAACGTGAAATGTGGTTTAATTTTTAGGGCAGTATGAATAATAATATACCCTAAATTAGCGTTATTAGCAATTGAAAAGAAAACCTCGAATAAATTAAAAGATTTTTTTTTTTTTTATGATTTGGTAATTGAAAAATTTTTGGCTACGGATAGAAGGCTTTAATCTGTATACGTGAATATTACATAAGTATTAGACATGTGCTTCTTTTTTAGTATTATTATTTTTATAGATTAAATTAAGTAAAATATCAATTTTTTAACATTTAATTTTGCATGAAAGTTAGTATGTAATACTCGGATGTGTACACACCCTTCCATGCGCACAATGCAGGTATACAACACACGCAAATGCATATACATGACGCTCACATTAAAAGTAAATGTAAAATCAAATAATTTTAAACGAAAGACAAAACGAAGAGGACGTTGTTTTTTTTTATATACATATATATTAGGATCGTCAAAATAGACATTGGCCCAAGAAGAAGGAAAAGAAAGGTGGAATCAGATGTTTACACGATCATATATAGAGGATAGAAAGGTCTAAGTGCCGGAATAACCGAAGGAGACAGCAAGGAGAGAACAAAAGATGCACAGTAAAGAATTGAAAGGCCGATTAATAGAAGCGAAGAGTAGAAAGTTCGGAGGCGATACGGGTGCACTCAAATAAAATATGATTAACGTTACATATAAAGTTGTGAGAGGACGGGTGAAGGGGCCAGAGTAGAGAGACGGGGCTAGAGAGAAGCGAAAAATAGATGCAGGACTGTGTCCGAAATGCAGACGACAAATTGCAGAGAAAGTTGATCGCTGCATAGAGGGGAAACTGAAGAACCCCCGGCGATAAGACGGTAGATTTTGATAAAGAAAATAAAAGGAATCCGGATTTGAGAATGAAGAGGGATACGAGTTCAACCATAGTTTGGAATGAGCAGTTGTGGAGAGCAGATTAATATTGTGGGATGAAAAAACGCTAAGAACTCTATCGATTGAAGAAGATGAACGAACTAGTACATCGGCTGAGTCGTTATTCCAGAGTGTGCAGAAATCCACAGTCAGTCAATTTAGATATAGCAAGATTTATAAATACTTTAAGTCGTTCAAATCATAATGATCAGCTAAATAAATGGAAAAAAATTACAGCACAATCTAACTTTCGCATCAGAGTACGTTACTGAACAAAAGATTCCAAAACTGTATTAAAGAAAGTGACAGTTTATTTTTAAAATGTTTTCATTGGTGTGCTCCCGCAATTTTGTCATCTCGATTCTTTGAAACTGAATGGTCCAACTCTCTCATAACTATATCCAGTATTTCGAAATAGACCGATTTTGTATTCTTTTCAGTGTGACCTACCAAAACGTAAATGTTTATCATATGCTGTTTACTAAATACATTTCCGCAGTTGTTTGTCTCCCTCTTGCAGTCCACTCTATGCCGTTGGTGACAATAAGAGATTTTATTCATTTTTCTCCAATTCTTCATATTTTTCTCTTATTTTAATTCTTTCTCGGTACTTTTGAACAGACACACGTCTAACTACCATCTAAATCCTAAAATTGGAACTGTTGAAATAGAGCCCGAAATGAACTTTACGGCACAGAGCAAAAAGATGAAGCGTATCTTTCGGTCTCGGATACCAACACTTCCAGCTTTCTCTTTAGTACTCTTGTCGGGTATGATCAAAATCAGTTTCAGTTTCAGTTTATTGTGTAAATTTATAAATATAACATAATTAAACAAATATATACCACAAATCAAAAAAGTACAGTGGCCAACCGGGGCTTTTTTTTTTTTTTTTTTTTTTTTTTTAGTTCAAAAATATGTAATGTATACCCATTTAGCCATTGTCTACAGATATTTATATTATTATATCGTTTTCTGGCTATTCAAATTTATAATCAGACATAATTTTAAGTTGTTTCATTGCACACTTAAAGTTAAATTAAGTTCAAATTTCCAACACAGTACAAATACGTTCAGTTAAATAACTTTCTAAATCTACATATACTTAAACAATTCAGAATTTACTCATGCTAAATTAAATAACATTTGCTTCTACACAAACATATACACACACACATATTTCCGTATACATATATACCTACCTACATGCATATTACTCATGTACATACATAAGTACTTTCATTTAAATATTAATGTATACATTTATACATATTTATATATACACACGCACAAACACACACTTACTTATGAAAATTTTTCTCCAATCCACACCCGAGTGCCTATAGTACACATACTGACGCACACGCACTCCACAACTGCATTTTGCAGCATAACGTAACGTTTGATTTATCTGAGCATTAATTTTATGTGCCAAAACGTTATTACTTTGCTTTAACAATTTTTTGCGCACTACTGTAATGCTTTTTAAAATACTGCGCGATATAGAATGTTTAAAGTATCGTTTCGAATTATCTATAAGATAATATTCTTTCCGATAACTGATGTGAGAAATAAGTACTAACGTGTTTTTGGAAATTTTGTGCTTTCATTCGAGATGTAATCAATTAGAAGTTTGCGATTGTTTTTACTCAGTTTCAAGTGTGTTTTTACTATTTCTGACAGTGAATTAAACATAATTGAACCCATGGATACCTTGCTTGATTTCGTACATGATATTTATTGAAAAACCGTACGTACGCTTTCCCTTTAATTGGCGTCCTAGTAAATCCCGCGCAAACTTTTACTCCAAGTTTATGTTTATTTTTTATAACGTAAAGTAATAATTGCAAATAATGTAGATTACCAACACTTAATAATTTCGTAGTATTTTTACTCCCTTGATCGTATTTTATGCTTTTAAATAACGACTTTTGCAACTAAATAATATGAATTAGATGATAGGAAGCTGCTTTACCCCAATGGATTATCCCCATATAAGAGCTAGAATAGGTTGATATAACGCCAAATATGTATAAGGTTTGTAATTGCGCACTGTTAAAAAACTGTCCCAGATAATAAAACATATTATTCAATCTTCTCGACTTAGCTGTTAAATTCAGTAGTTGCGTGTTCCATAGAAGCTTACAATCCAGATAAATAGCCAAATAATTTATCTCATAACTTCTTTCTAGCAGTATATTATCATCTCAATGCTTGAAATTTTTGTAAAATCTTACTAACCGCGATACATACCGGTAAAACAATCGTATATAAATTAATCAATTTAAGTTTTAACCCATTTCCTTCCGTTTGATATGAAGTAGAGCAGGTTATTTGAAGAGTAGAGAAAAAATCTCTAGCTTAGGGGAAAGTGGGATATCGTCGAACGCTAAATTTAGGAATGTAATTATTTGCTTCTGCGGAAGGTCAGCATAATATTAGCTATGTCAAGAGACATGAAACGGTAACCTATATTATTGCTTAAAGTCGTGACTATCTAGAATTGTTTAATTCTTAAGAATGGAAAATACCGGCCACAAATGGCAACATTAAGTCCTAATTTACACGTAATAATCAAAATATTAAAAATACTGAACAACTAACCATAAAATAAATAAATTTTTCAATAACAAACAAAAATAAGTATAAATGTATTTTAATAAATTTAAGGTATTTATTATTGAAGTTTGTTATACACATTATTTCGGTTGCTTTTAAAATGAACGACATATAACATTGTTAAATATATTTGAATAATTTTAAGTTTACGCGTTTCGAAACAATAGCTTCATGATCACAGCATGATCATGAAGCTGTTGCTTCGAAACCCGTAAGCATAAAATTTTTCAAATATATTCAACATTATTATTTCATAAAGTGTTATATGTCGTTCATTTTTTGAGGTATTTATTTTAATTTATTAAAATAAATTTACATTTAGTTTTATTTGTTATTGATGAATTTATTTATTTTATATTTATAACTGATTATGGATTTATCTACATATCAAACAAGTGCCCTAATATATAATATACATATATACTTTATTTTTTTAATGAAGAGCAATTGTAAAATTTTGAACTATCATGAAATCGCGTATTTAAAGAAAATAAAAAACCAAAACAATACAAATTTTAAAAGGGAAAATAAACATGGATAGAATACGAACATTGCCACTTGCATTGAATGTAAATTGCGGTTTGTCCTCACTCGTAATTAGTTTTCCTACCTGTTTTGTGTTGTCCTTCCTTGCTATTATATTAGAGTTTTTTTTTTTTTTGCTTTTTTTTAATGACTTTTAATGGGACCTGCAAAAGGTAAAGCCGGTCTGTGCTAAAAACCTAGTTATACAGTATATGAACAAAAAAAGGTACAAAGTATCTTACCTTTTCTAAAAGCTTAAATTTAAACGGGTGCTTTGTAAACTACATGTTAAATAGAACAATAAAAAATAAATAAATAAAAATAAAAATAAAATCAATAAATTCCCGTCACCCTTTACTATTTAAATTAATGTAATTACACTTAAAAGTCGGTAACGTGTTTCCTCTTTGCATAATTTTAAATTATTTAACACCGAGATGTCCCCGATGGAAATATCGCTGGCAACTCTGTCGATTCTGAATTCTTTGATTTTGTTAACTTTATCGTTTCTACCTTTGGGTTTTAAACATGTGAGTTAAATTTCCTATTCGTCCGGACAGGTAGTCCAACCAAATGACCTATTACGGTTTCATCAACTGAATTGTAGCTATGATTTTCAGTCTATTAATCGCCATCCAATTTTTTTGCCCATATTATCTGTTAAAGCATTATCGTAATTGTTTTTTGCCAAGTTAATTTCTACGATACCTTTGTATTCCGAATTGTTTTTTTGACCTATCGATTTTCTCAGATCTTCGCATTATTAAATCAGCATAAATTTCGATGAATTTATTACGTGTCGTGTTATTTAATCGAATTGACTCATTTACTTAACATATTCCAGTTATATTTGCTGATTTTTATATTTCACTAAAGTATTATTAATAAAGTTTCCAACATATTACTTTAATTATGTTTCGAAAGCATAGCGCATTAGGTACTAGCAGTGACCAAAAACTGATCACCCCCTCCCGATTACTGCTTTTAATTGTTACATAAAAGTTGCTCATGCAGATTTTTTATGCATTCTGTTTCTTATAACTCGTTTCCTTGCAGGTCCGTCACAATCGGACCAGGACCGCCCCACAGTTCAGTATTAAATTTACAAAATTTATTTGTGAAAGGACGTTTAAATTAGAATCACCGCAGATAATAAAATCTTCATTGAACAGTAGCGTTACATTTTTGAGACGATTTGAAAAATCCTTTACACTTTTATTTTGGCGCGATTTGATGTGCCCGTTAAAACTGATTCGCCAACTGAAAATGGATTGAAATTAGTAAAATTACATACATATCGACTTCTAAGTCGGCTACATCTATTTCAGTTAGTAATCCCGTACAACCAGCCATAGAATTCATCCCAGGCTTCCGGTCGCCTTTTGATATTTAAATACATATGTGAAATTGACTATGTTTACCGATGCTGTTCCCAACCGCGTTTAAGTTATAATCTCTACGCATTTATTTAACTTTTTACATTTAATATATTTGAAAAGACACGCGTTATTACTCGTAAAACCGCTATAATTTGAAAGTAATCTTCTTCTTTTTCTTCTTCTTCTTCTTCTTCTTCCCGTTTCGGCTAACTATGGGCCACGTAGTTTCAGTTGTCGTTCCTTCTTTCGGCTTTCATTTGCACCCAATCAATATTTATCCGTTCGCTATGGTTTTTCTTTCTTTCCAACGTCCATGATGTACCCTTTTTTATTTTCGGTTTTTCTTTAAATTATTTTTCTCTTACCAATTCTTTTAGCTGGACTCGGTTATGTTATTTGTACTTCCGTCATATCCCGCTCTGTTTCTTTGAACCAATTCCATTTTGTTTTTTTCTTTGCACATATGAAAATATTCTTTCGCTCAGCCCCGTTGTTCCTATCCTCAGTTCTTTTATCTTATCAATAGCTGACCGAATCTACATTTAACTAAAGGGGGGTTAAAAAAAAAAAAAAAAAAAGCCTTGCATTATTTATTCTCATGATATGACCATAAAAACCAATTCTGCTTTTTCTAATTTTTTGTAATATATTTTCAACTTTAACGTATAATTCACTGTTGTGTCTCTTCTTCTGTAGATTTTATTTTCTTTAACTGAACCAAAAATTTTCCTTAGTACCTACTTTTCCTTAATTTCTAGTTTTTCTATGAGCTCTTTATTATTTAATGCAAGACATTTCCACGCATATAGCGCTTCCGGCAAGATTACCGTGCTGCAATGTCTAAATTTAGCATTAAAGGATATGGATTTTTTCTTGTATATTTCTTTTGTCAGTCGGTATGCCATTTCCATTTTATTTACTCGTGCTCCTGTTGCTAGCTTATCAGACATATTTACTTCTATCCATTTTCCTAAATATTTAAATTGCCCTACTTTATCTTGAACCCAGGTTTAGCCATTCATTCACACTGGTTATAAACTTTGTTTTCACAAAGAAGAGATCTGTAGCCCTGCTTTTGCGCTTGAATAACTAACTTACTTATTTGTTTCTCCGCTGTCATTATAGAGTCCGACAGGATCACTAGGTCGTCTGTAAAAGCCAGGCAGTCCACCTCAATTCCTTTATTTTTATATCCTATCGTATTTTATGCGAATTTATTAACCATTACTCAAAATAGGATAATCGCCGTACCAAAGAATAGCATTATTATATGGGCATCTTACCGAAAAACCTTTAAACCGCATACTAGTCATCATGTCAGTTACATACACACGTAGCATCATGTCAGCAGATGATAACATTACGATAAGATAAATTACGTTATCCGAAAATAAACCGCAATAATAAACAATCTAGCAGCGTAGCGTTAAGGATAGCCGAAGACTCAACTATATTTCAATTTTGTTTCATTGTTAACTCTTTTTAAAAAGGACATGTTAAAAAATTTGTAGTTTTTCAGTGAGGTAACAATAAAAAATCTTTAAAGGATCGCGTGTATTGTATTTTTTCCTGACTATCGAAAACCCGTAATAAACGAGATTCAATCATAGCGGTTGTTATGGTAACAATAGCGTTGCACTGTGGTTAGATCAATGTACGTTTGCGGAAATACATTGTAGAGTAAACTACTTATGCACTGTAACGAATCGCCCGAGTCCACGTCGGCATCAAATTCTGCATGTGGGCACAATGAAACTCTATATACTTAAGGGGCATGTGTGTGTGTGTGTGTAAATTCGACTAGAACGCCGCGTTCTCTAGAGTTTTCCGAATGCTCGAATTCAACTGTTACGTGATTGGTTTGGATTAGTGTTGTTCTCAAGGGTAATTACGGCACACTGGTACAATATTGTTTTAGGAAGCGATACAATAGTTTTGTATTATTTCGTTAAAGCCACATAATTTAAGGGAAGGCGGCGCAAAATTTTTATTATGTACTTTATTTCTGTCTCTTACTACTTTATTCCGCTTTATTATCCAGTTATATTTCACCTCCCTGCACTAAAAAAAAAAAAAAATTAATATTTCTTCTTTCGTGGTATTATTTCCTTACGCTGATCAGCGAAGTGTGAACTGTTCGATTTCGACAAACTGGAAAGTCAATAAAAGTGTGTTACTCTACTGAAGTAAAATGAGTTCAAATTTCTGTTATCCGAATCAAGAAGTTTAATTAGACGCTAGAGGTTACACTTTTAATTACATATTCTTCCCTACTTAGAAATTTTAGGTTTAACACTGTTGCTACAGTACCAAAATAATGTCTCGAGGCAATGCGATACTGAAATATCCTCCTTTTTGCTAGAAAAAGAAAAAGATACATTATATCGGTTGTGTTAATTGAAGTGCGGCTAAATATACGATATATTACGCAAAATTGTAAATCGAGCAAATTAAAATCAGTTTTGGCTGATTTATCCAATTTTTATGGCGATATTTTTTTCCGTTTTTTCTTCGCATATATATTTGTTCTAAACATACCCTTCCTGTAGTTATTGATCAGTAGCTTCACGGCATATCAGTGAACAACGGAATTTACTAAGTTATTTACAGACGACATCAAACTGTAATATTTCGTTCCCAAAAACAAACACCTACCCCTCCTAAGTTAAATATCAGAACATTTCTGGAAAAGATTCGCGCTTTTTTCCCTCTTAATTTTAAAGATAAATGCATTTTTTTCTGATCTCTGCATTATACGGATTTTATTACTAATTTGCACCATTTTTTCGCTTTGATTTTTTTTCTTCCAAATTCTCGATAGTCGCATATTTTAATAATATATAACGAAAAATTAAAAAAAAAACCTAAATGTTTGTTAGGAAAGATAACAAATTTATTTGAAAATAATTGCATTCTAAGTTAATACATAACAAGTTAGAAAACGATATACGTTGATACGTTTAAATAAAAATCAATTCCGCCAAGGCTACCCCAGAGGCTACTTCATCCCCAACCGCCTGTTCGTTTGAAGTCTGCGACGTGATTCGAAGCATTCGACCGAATGACAATTGCTCGGTACTGGATACTAAAATATACGCAGTATTTTTCTGTTTGGAATATTTTCTTTCTACAGAACCCACATCACAGAAAGCCCTGCTGGTATCTGATTCATCCGCGGCTTCATTGACAATCTCTAACCCCCTTACCAAACATCCTGTAGCAATTCGAACCCACTAGGTAGCATACGAACTTAGTAAGAGACAGTGCTCCGTATCCTTTCGGTGGGCGCCCAGCCATGCTGGGATTCCTGGAAATTAACGCGTCGATACATCCGCCCGAGCAGCAATATTTTTCCCCTTGCCTAGTAACAGCCCTCCTCCACCTTATCTATCGAACATAATCTTCAATAATCTCACCTCCTCATGGAAAGCCCATCGGTCCTCGTGTCAGACTTTCTCAAGGTTAATTAAACCCTCAACCGAACCATGATGGCCAAAAAAAACATTTCCCGCGGAGATTTCTGTGCACTTAGCCGCTTGCGCGCGGTCCACACGGCCATGTCGCATAATTTTATTTTGCAAAGAACCCCCTCTCCTATGAATTGTCCTTTTTGTGGTCAAGCTGTTGCTCCCTCAACTTCCCACATACTGTGCGACTGTCCAGCACTCTCACCCCACCGGCCCCCTTCTATTAATAACAAAACAGTCACCAACATTCTTGAGAATTCCCCCCAATGTAATTTTTTCTGTAACACAGTTTATCAGAACTAGCGGAATAAGCAGATATCTATAAAAACAAACTGCGCATCTTCGTACTGTAATAACCACAGCAGTTAAACACGGCACAGGATGTTGCTTTCATAGAAAAATAAATAAATTCCGTTGTTACGAAAACATTAGGCTTAGCTTGTTGGAGCGACATTTTGATTTTCATTATTATTAGGAAAAAAAAAGGTAGATAATAGCATCACAAACTTAAATTTATTGCATAAAACCAGCAAATCTGCCGTCGTCAACCAACAGCATGACAACAGAAATATATATTTTTAAATAGGAAAATCTCTTGATGCGTTCGAAAATACCGTAAATGTTAATGAATAATCAAAATCCGTAGGTAGCCAAATTATTTTTTACATTAATTTCCAGCGCAGGAATTTGTTCCTTAATTTACTCCTAGACTGTCGTTATATTAATTATTCTTGGATTTTTCTGCATTGAAATGATTAATCTCTGGTTGAATAAGGTCACGTTGTTTATTATTAATACCACGTTTACATCTGATTTTTATAATACTATTATTATCACCTATCTTTACTTTTAATATTTGCAAATAATTACTGTCATGCTAATAAACTCCGCGTTTTTCGATGACATCGTCTTAAAGATACATATACATCACAAAGATATATTTGTTTCTAATATTATTACGTGCGTGTATAATTATTGGTTAAGCAGACATTTTAATCTACTTATTTATTTTCGATGTTACCTGTTGCGATGCGTGCTAGCGTTTTTATGGTTTTCTTGTTTGTCCCCATCAGCCGTTTACAACCGTAAAGAAATAATTTACGAACTACTTTCATTTTTAACTTCTGATGTCTTTTTGAAATTAAAAATCTCCAATTTAGCAATAGTCAGCGCCAACGATATACAAATTACTAATACTTGAAGATTTACTATAAGAATTTAATAAAAATACGCCGAAAAGCATTAAACAAAGTTATTCTTCGATAATAACAATTTAATAAAAATGCACTAAAACGTAAAGAATAATTTCTCGACAAGAAGATAATCTTATCCGGTGAAATATCTAACCTTAAAAGGAAACATTCTGATAATTCTTATACAATATTCATACCTTCATTGGAGTGGGTACGGGGTGGTAGCAAACAAACATGGCGTAAATGATTTAGCATAACCCAATTCCGATCAGTGAGGAAAGAAAACTGCTTGGACCCGGTTTGGGCAGTTTTCTTTCCTTACTCATTCTGGCATTCGTAGGTTATGTTAAATCATTTGCGCCATGTTTGTTTGCTACATAGTTATGTGCGATTCACTTTCCCAGTGTTTACTGCTCAGTCGAGCTTTAGCGGCCACTACATCTTGGACTCGGTTTAAGCAGTTTACTTTTCCTAATAATTCCAGACAGGCATTCGTAGGTTATGTTTCACATTTACGGCCATGTTTGTCTGCAACATTTACACATATTGTTTTATTTTGAACATTACGTATTTTCCTTTAGTCGGCATCATTCCTACATCAATGGCTTATTACCAGGCCAAAAAAAAACAAAAATCGCAGATTGCAATAATAATTAAAAACCGCATTATTAAGTATTCATTAAATTGTTTCTAGATTTTGTATTTGTAATTTCCGTGCTTACTCTAATTAAGCTATTGATGTTGTATAAGAATTACCATAATATCTCACTTCAAAGGTATACATTTCACTGTACAATCTTCTTATCGAATAGTGTCGAAGGTTTATTTCATACTTTTTAGCGCATTTATGTTAAATTCTTATGGTAAATCTTCAAGTAGGATCGATACGTTCTTTTTAAAAAATTTTTTCTAAATAAAATTAAATAACACACTTCTTTTCCTTACATTACGAAATATTAATATGCGGAATTTTACAAAATTAAATATAAAAATAGTATAAAATTATCTAAAGTACTAAAAAATAATTAGGTAAATATTTTTCATTAATTCAACGTCCACTGTATAACTAATAATTATAAACAACAATATCGGATACACTAGATTAATTTGGAAACGGAATATTTATAAATATAGTTTTTTTGTTATTGGATCAGTTCATACAGATTGATGCTTCGGAAAAACTGCAGATACTGCTCCGTCTCATGTATCTGGTAAATTTATGGTGAGTTCTGAACTTTGGCAGTTGCTTTTTTTTTGGGAGAAGAATTATACCATTATTGACCGATTACAGCTCTTAACATTGATTTATGGTTCTCAATAATTTGCTACACTTTGCGAAGTTTGTGGTTTTTTTTCCATTCGAAATTCCATTATTTCTTTCGTTTTGTGTACTTCGCACGATTTTCAGGTACTTGTCGAATATATTCAGCCCGAATGAACCAGCGGCTGACGAGCATCCGCTAAAAAATGTGCCGTTTATTGAAATCGAATTCGGAGTTCCATTAATTTCAAATTTTACTTTAATAGAGATATTAAGGCGAAACGTGTACAAGGTAGTTTCATTACAATGCGCTGAACATTTACATCGCAAAAAAGCGAATAAAAACTGCCGTCAGCTGCCTAAATTCTATTCTTACGTACACTAATTTTCTTTGCACCGCTAATGAAATTTTAATAATTCAAAAATAGCACCGCAAACAAAGAGAACATTCTACAAAAGTTCAAAACTCGATGGAAAACTTCTGATACCGTATTAACGGAGACACTTTTATTTCAGATATGACAAATGTATACGTAAAATACGATTTTAATGTTAAATGCTTTTCGGTAATTTAAATTTTACAAATGGTACATTTTTCTCGCATTTATTGCAGCCAGCATACCGAAATGTGGCGGGTGTCACGAATTCATCCTGGACAGATTCATTTTAAAAGTTCAAGATCGAACGTGGCACGCTAGATGTTTGAAGTGCAACGAGTGCGGAATGCAACTGACAGACAAATGTTTTTCCCGTAACGGAATGTTATTCTGTAAGGACGATTTTTTCAAGTGAGTATTTTAACCTTTTTCGATCTTTTTACCGCTTACTTCGTGTGTAACGCTTTTTTCCCTTTAAAAAAGTGTTCTCAAGTTATACATTAAATTTCTACAAATGAGTCAAACGAAATGAACAATTTTCAAACGGGGGGGGTCTCAAAGATTCCTTCGCTGATTTTAAATTCGAATCATCGCAACATAATCATCCATTTGGTCTTTAATATCTTTTTTTTCATCTTTTAATGTCCTAAAATATCAATAATTTTACGTTGGAAAAAGGAGGTTCCTTTCGAAAATTTCGAGGACACGGAGATCTTTGATCCCTCCAACCCGCAGATTCGATAAGAGATGAACTTCAGAAAAAATGATACAGTAATTTTCAGCTCTTCCTTGTTTATACGTTCACTTCTTAAAAATTTCTTACGTGTACGTACGTACTTTTATTTTCCCTTTTGAGCTCGTCAACCAGGGACCTCCACCCAGAAACGATAGGAAGAAGAGTCAACTAATTAAAACTAAATTCGATCGGAAATTGCTGAACTAAAGGAATCAAGGCGCCTAAAAGGCGACGAAATTGTATTAAAAACAAATGGGTATTTCTTTATTTATGAAACATCGCGAACATTGTACTACACTACATATTCGCAATATAAAGTGTACGGTTCTTCAATTTAAACAAGTGGAATAACAAAATAAATGACAGTAAAAATCATAAAAAATTGTTGTTTTTTTTTTTATTTATTTTTTTTTTTTTTTTTTTTTTTTTTGGCCTAGCACGGAACCATTACCTAACCAACCAAAATCATTTTATCAAAATTAGGTACCCCGCAACTTTCATTCCCTAATTACCTTGTTATAATTATTATTGACGTTCATTGCGATCTACCAAGCAATTAACCAAACGCAAGTAACATTTCAAGAATGTACCTCGTTGTAATAGATATTCGAACAACCATGGCCATCAAAGATTCACATAACCTACAGAAATTAAAACAGAATAAGAAGGAAGATGAACTGACGATATCCCGGCCAAAGTATCATGGGCACCACAAACACGACCGGATAAGAAAGAGCATCGTGGATCAGATTTTTTTTTAGTAGGGAAGGGGGTCGCCAACTGAGGGCATTATCCAGTATTAAATTAAATTAGTGAGAGAGAGAGAGAGAGAGAGAGAGACAAACGAATTAGAATTGTCGCCGAGTGTAGAAGAGAAAGAATAAACGAAGCACTATATGGAGTAGGCAAACCAAGATTCCGGAGTTGTTTATAGAAGTAAGAGCGTTCTATAGATATAGACGCGCATTCGAAGAAGATGTGACATCGCAAAATAAATCAGAATCATCCGGATAGAAAGAACAAAAAGGAGAAGAGGACATAGAAGAACGAAAAGAAGATAAAAGAGGATGCAGGAAGTCGACTATGTGGTCAAAGCGAAGCCTGCAGATAGAACAGATAAAAAAGCGCGAAAGATGAGTGAAGTCATAGTACCAAGATAAAGAAGAGGGCGAGTTTGGATATTAAGATAAAAGGATTCAAGATTAAAGAATAAAAGGAGATAAATATCGTGTCATCGTCTACAATGACAATTCCCGGTAAGAACGTTAAGATTAGAAGAAGAACATTCGGATAGTAATTGACCAGTCAATGAATCAGTCAGTTCATTACCTTCAATGCCAACATAGCTGGAGGTCTATGAGAAATCGATTTGTATAGAACAAGCGCTGTATAATCCAGTGTGATAACAGAACGGATCAGAAGAATTATGAAGTCTGAGGAATGATGAGGAAGAGGAGAGGAGATAGACAGTAGCACACCTTTAGAATCTGAGACTAGTAGAAATTTATTAGGACCATTTATGGAAGTGGTATACTGGATAGTACGAAGGATAGCTGTGGACTCCGCGGTAAATATGAAGCAGAAAGAAGGTAGGCAAAGATAACAGTGTGAAAAGGAAATAAAGATTGAGTGACAGAGTTATATTCCTGTCTGACTACATGAGTTGTCAGGTTTTTATGAAAAGAGCGGAAAGAGAGAAAATATTAGGAAGATGCAGAATTAAGTCTGAAGTAAGAGAGTTTGTTAAAAGAGAAAACGTAAGGAACGAATTGATAAACTCGTTTGCATACATATGAGAAAGAATCGGGATTTCCCTAGGAGAGAAGCGCCAGTTATATAGTACAGAAATGTAGGAGTTAATAAGATTGGACGAGAATATAGGTAGTCGCTTAATCAAGAAACGATAGCCAAGATAAGTTCGTCGAATATATAGAGGAACCATATCGGTTTCTGAAAGAACTGCAGCTGTGGGAGATGACTTCAAAGCTCCAAGGTACCGGTGGAGACAAAAGTTCTGCACACAGTCCAGTTTTGGAAGAGCTGTATTAGAAACACTACTGTGCAAAAAGGAACAATAATTTAACTTTGAACGTATAATAGATTTATACAGGATAATAAGTATAAGGATCTCCCGCCATCTAACGGCACGGGTTAAGAGCTTTAAGGTTTAGCATTTTAGAAACAGATTTGTATAAGTATTTTATGTGTTCCTGAAAAGTAAGACGGCTGTTAAAAAAGATGCCTAAGCAGCTGAAGAATGAGACAAGAAGGATAGCGCAATTATTTACGGACAGGATTATTAAAGATAGATTACAAGAACGCAAAGTGAAAAGAACAGATGAACAGTTGGCGAGAGAGATGGAAAGATAAATATTGGAAAGAGCGGCTCCTAAAGAAATCAGAGAGTCGTTAAGGTCAGCATTAGCTCCTGAAATGGAACCTTCGAAGGGGAATATAGAACGATATCATCTGCGAAATATAGAAGAGTTATTTCTTTGAAGAATGTACTTCAATTCTTTCCGCTGAAGGCCTTATGTCCAACCAAATATGGTGGTGATCCTTATATCCTTACTTCTCTCCGTATAAATCCATCATCCGCTTAAAATTTAATTACTGCTCATTTCCCTATAGTTGTGCCTCTAAGTCCCGACTCTTTAAATTAGATCTAATCTAAAATTCTTGTCTTTGTCTATGCCTGCATGCTCTTAAATCCACTCTAGTTCCAGCAGTCCTTGCCGAATCGAATACACCACCCCTTCCTATTCGCATATCTCGGCTACCGTTTTCTTGCCAAGTGTCTTCCACTCACGTCCTCTACTCTTATCCATTCCTATCTTTCCATTTCCTCTAGGAAAACCCCTATTTTATCCCTCATCTCTCCTTTCGGCTTACAATTAGTTCGTTTCGTCCTTGCATAATGTCCTTTGACGATCTCCCTTATTTCTCTTTTAATTTCAACGAACTTTTCCGTCTTCCAAATATGTTTACTATACCTACGCCCTTCCTAATTTCTTTCGCAGGCCCTCATTATATAGGAATTCCATAGTACTATCAATTCTCGATTTCCTTCGCATGCAACCGTGTTTACAGATAGCTCCAAAAGGCTGAGTGGTGTGTCGGTGCCTCTTTTATCCCCCCGTATTCTGTCTTTTCCGAATATTTTCGTCTGCCACCTTTCTATTCCATATTCATAAACGAATTGATCACTATCCGAAGTTTCATTATTTTCATTTCTTCCAATCATCTTTCCTCTGAATTTTTTATTACATCTGACCCCATGACCGCCATTCAATTCATTCTCCCCTACCTGATCATTCCTGTGATTTTATCGTACTCTGTATACGTTCACTTGCCCACATTCTTTCTTCCCTTCATTCCATTCAAATTGATTTTCTGTGGGTTCTTAGCCATTCGGGCATCTTCAGTAATGAAGCGTCGGACTCCTTGACTCGGGTAAAGTCTCATCGTCTAATCTCCTTCCGCTGTGTAAAAGTTTTCACCTTAGATTATGGTATCGGATATATACGTTTCCTCTTTCTCTAACAATGGTTCTTTTTATCTGTCTATTCAGCTTAGTCTTCCCGTCAATCCGTGGTTCTCTTTGTTTCCTTCACTTCGTCGTTCTGTTGTTGTCTCCGTTATTCGTCTGCGCTCTTAAGTCATACCTTATTATCTTCCTCCCGTTTTCGTTTTTGTTGATTCATTCACTCAAACAAAACGCATGTTTGCGATGCGGATCATGTGTTTATTAAGTGTTTATTAAGTGTTTATATCTTTCTATTAAGAGGTTCTGCTTTCTACTCCAGTTTACTGCGACTTGGTCTTCCTACTCCATATTACGCCTCTTATATCTTGTACTTTCTTTCTTCACACATTGTTCCTATTATTTGTTCCTTTCTCCTAACAATATCTGACCGTATCATAGATATAATTGATTCCTTTCTTTATTAATTGTTTCAGGGAAAAGGTTCCCGGATGACGAGCGCAAAAAAAAGAAAAAAAAACTTTAATTCTTGAAGCATAGATTCGTTTGAAGTTTTAGAGATAAAAATATTTTTTTTCTTTAAACAAGAATTTGGTATTTTCATTTAGAAAAAGCTGATATTATTTGAGTGCCAGCTGTTGGTAAAACTGTTAGAATAACATACGGCACACGCCAACATAACATTCAAATCCGTTAAGTTATGTGCGCAAAAAAATATTATTTTTTTGGTTTGTTTTGGTAATGTTTATGTTTCGCTTTCTTTGTTTTTCCTCCTCTTTGTGTGTGGGGGGGGAGGTTCTTTTTTTATGGTAACTGAGAGAAGCATTTGCCTCTATGGAACATCCTTGGTTATATATAAACAAAATCAAGATTTTTTTTGTTTTTTTGGGGGGGGGGAGGGACGCCAACCAAGTGCAATGACCCATCATCATTAAAGAATTACGAAAACAGGATTAAATTTTGATATGTAAAGAAATAGAGGAAATTAACTCCGCTAAAACAAAAACAAGGTTAACTGTTCAGGTCATGCTTATATTTAAAAGACTACATTCCTACGTGAAATTTAGTACGAAGCTCGTACATAGTTTGCATATATCTATCAGCCGGAGAAGTTGTAATTTTATTTTAAATAACAGACGGGATATATTTTGTAACTCAGTTTATACGCTAATATCGCAGCGTACATTCGGAAGCTTTGGCACTTTTGAAAATTCAAATTAACACAAAACAAGTCAGTAACATTCGTTTTAAAATAGTCTAGAAATTAACAGCAAAATTCTTAATAATAAATAAAGAATTTAGCCGCTATCGAAACATAAGTTCGTGAAACGAAAAAAACTAGGGATTAAAAAATGAGATACTTACGAAATATGTGGTTTTATTTTTGCCAAATTATGTATCGACCGTAACATACTATAACGCTATTTCGAAACAATTATCAGAAATGTAAAACGTATTATTACGGAAAAAAAAAAAAAAAAAAGGAAAAACAAAGCAGCAATTAAAGATAATATGGGTTACAACAAAATTTTAAAAAAATGCAGCAAATATTTCAGTAATTCTATCTAGAGGAAAAAGTCTAAATATTGCCACAAATAATTGCACCAACATAAATAAATAATTATGTATACTTTTAAACAACATTTTTGGCGATTATCTATTAATTCGTTTTTATTTTTATTTCAATCCACCCCTCGATATCTCGCAGAATCTCCAACCGATTATTTTTCATGAACACACTGATTGATGTTCACTCTATCTCACGTCACTTGAGAATATTGTTGCTCTGTATTGACTTCATTACGATATTTATTAATTAGGCGATGATAAATTTATCTGAGAATGTTACCAAGTGTTATATTGGTTTCGTTTTACGTAAATTTAATACGATAATTTTAATTTTATTCCGCTGCTTCGAGAAATTCGAATGTTGAAAGACGTTTCACTATCATTTCGATGTGTGATATATTAGCTAAGCAGTAAAAATTTATGCTACTTACGTAAGAAAATTGCCTCGATGCGTAGACGAAAAAGTTTAATGTAAAGAAACAATTTGAATTGGTAAAATAAAATCTGCAGAGAGATGTATCTCTGTTTTAAATTCTGCCCAGGAGGTTTGGCACCAAGTGCGCTGGTTGTGATCTTGGTATTCCTCCAACACAAATCGTTCGCAGAGCACAAGATTTCGTCTATCATTTACAGTGTTTCGCTTGTGTCATCTGTAGCAGACAGCTGAACACCGGCGATGAATTTTACTTGATGGAAGATAGAAAATTAGTCTGCAAACCGGATTACGAAGCTGCTAAAGCCAAAGGTAAATTTAAAAAGAAAAAAAAATAATAATTTTTTCTTATACGAATTTTTACTACTTAATAATAATATTATTTTAAACGGAAGCAATATCCTTTCTCTTTTACTATTTTACTGATTAGTTTCTTTTATCGACGTAAGCAGATAAATTTTATAAAAAAAAAAACTCGGTATTTACCATCAACAGGCATAATTAAATTAAACCCTTTATAAATAGTCGCAAAGTGACATTCTGTATTTTCTCTTTTTTTCCCCAAATATTGCTAAATCAACATTGCATGCACGTGCGCACACACACATATACCGTTAAACACAAGGAACTATTGTTCTTCCCCCACTAATTATGGAAACATGTTTTTTTTACATTTCGCAGCATTCACAGCACCTTTTGAATAATTATTCAATTTAAATATATTCAAAAAAAATAAATAAATAACCGGAGGTCTGGAAAAAATTGAATTACGAAAAAGGGGGAAAACCGAAATCCTATTTTTCCATTTATAAGAACTGGCCTTTTTTCACTTAAAAAATAATCTTCCTCGCTCAGTTTTTATTTCTCTTCGTTTTAGTCTATTTTAGTGTTATGCAATCTCGTGTAATAATCTTCCATACTTTTTCTTCAACTTTGCCAATCTCTATCAGCTTCTCAAATTATTTTTTCTCCCTTCTCTTTCCAAATTCAAGCAGTAATTAAACAGGATTTATACAGAATTACCAGTTTCCTTCGCGCATAACCATTTTCACCGATAGCCCTAAAAGGGACACCTAATAGTGTTTTGGAACTTCATTTATCTTTGCAGATCTTGATCGTTATAGAAACCATTTCAGCTTCCTACTTTTGTTCTATCTTTATCTACGAATTAATGACCACTCTACGTTCTACTATTTTCATTTCCTCTAATCGTCTCAGTTCCAGTTGTTTATTTCTGACTCCATTAGTGCCCTTCAAACGACTTCTCGATCATTCCTCTGATTTTATCATTTTTCGTATCGCTGTCTTATCCGGTTTTTTTCTTCTTACTACTCTGTCCGTGTTAATTTGCTGCAAGTAGTTCCCAACTAAATGCCTAATTGAGGCTAATATAAAGATGGCATTTTCTTGGATTCGGACTGATACTTCCTCTCGTTTCTTTTTTTAAAAGAAATGCACATTCCAATCTCGGTCTGCGTATAAAAAATTCTAACCTTATTTCTGGTTTCAGTTTGTAACTATCGTTATTTTTGTCTATATCTGTTTAACCTAATCTTCCTTTTTAATCCCCCAAGTTTCCTGAGTTTCCTTTGCTTCCCCCTGTTCTGTTGCCATTTGAATTATTCGCCTGTGTTGCAACCTTTCTCTACCTTCCTCTCGTCTTTTCCCTTATTTCTACTCCAAATTTTCCTCTCCACCTAAATGAAGCAATGTTATCTGTAGTGTTGCTCACATTTTCTGTGAATGTTCATCCCATTGGAATATTACATCTTCATTTACTAAAACTCAAGCTCGCTCATTTTATATTCTTGTATTCCCCTCCTCATTCATCAGTCTAACTATTAGAGTCTCTATACACTGTCAACATCTGACCGAGTTAAAATTTAACTGGCCGTTCTTTTCCTTCTTTTTGCTTAAGTTCCTGGCTGACGTGCCTAAAAAGAAAATAAAAAAAAAAAACAAAACAAAAACGGATCTTTTCGTTGTACAAAGACCATAACGTCAGTTCTTGATGAGTTATATCTTATATTTTTTATTATCTAATTTTTGCAAAAAAACAAATGAAAAAGTTCAAATTTTTAAAAAACGTAAAAATTAAGGAAAAATTTATGGAGCACGTTTTTAAAAAAAAATCTATTCAATTTATTTCCCTTAGCACACGAGCAACGGACATTTTATGAGAGTTGGAAAAATGTGAAGGATGGTAATAAGTCGAAAAATCACAGTGTAAATGATGAAAAAAAAGCAAGGACATCGGGCAGAGGGAATCTATTTTACCGCAGCTGAACGTACCAAAGAATCAGCCAAATCGTTACTTATAATGCCGTGCTGACTAAAGATCGATAGTAGATCAATTAGAATAGATCGAGATGATAATATATTAGAAATCAAGAAACGAATATAAAGATTAAATAGATTAGTGAAAAATTTGAGCGGTGCAGAAATAGCTATTAAAACGTAAAGATAGAAAAAGGATATCGCGTGAGATAGCTACGAATTTTGCTTGTGAGATAAAACAAAAAGATAAAGAAGTTGGAAAGATACGGAATTGTTGAGAGCAGGGAAAATAAGGACGACACCGAAAAATTCCGAGCTGTTGATGAAAATTAAGGTTTAGGAAAGAAATAGTGAGGATAACATAGAACTAAGGAATTACAAAAAGGAGAAGAGGTTTAATTTTAATAGGAAGAGAGAATAAATTAAGGAAATAAATAAGTTCCGAGAAGTTATAGGTAAAGTAAAGGGATTTATTGTGAAAAGAACGAAACACAGTCGATAGCACTAATAAATGTAGAGATGGAAAAATGTCCTGCAAATGAGGGATTTATAGTTACGAAGAGGGAAAAAAGATTTGCAGTCTGTGACACCAAAAATAGGACCGAAGCAGAACAGATTGTTGAAAAGTATATTATTATATTCCAGCCACCGGGCTAGATGTTTATTGATCGTATTTTTGAAAAGTTTTCTTAAGCACAAAGTTAAGAAAATTGTAATTAAGTTTTTTTTTCTGTAATGTGGATAATGATAAACAAATTCCAAACCGGTGAACTTTACGCAAAACATATAGTAAGGATGTAATTTGAAGTGCCAGGTTCGAAAAATGTTTAAAGATAAAGGGTAGAATGTCGTCTAATTCGAGAGTAAGTATTCTAGGAAGCGCATCGTTGACACTAAAGCTAGAAGCAGGCTATAAATGTTGAAGGAAAGGGTACAGATTTCCTTGACAGATGATGTACAAAAAAAAGCAAAAAAAACAATTGAATAATGAAAAAGTTCAATAGATCCAGTAATTTTTTTCTATTTGTAAAGCAACAGGCAGCTTCTTCAGAATATTGTAAATTAAACATAAACAGACACTTTTATAAAATAATATATATAAACGTTGACGCTGACGCGTTTCAGATAACTTCATGATCACGGCAAATGTAATAACGTTAAATTCAATAAACAAACGACCGCGACGTTAGAAACAAACAATATATCGATGTTTACATAGGTCGCACAAAACGAGATTAATTATTTATTTTTAATAAATTGTATCGGAATTATTACATTCGAGTAGGTCCCTAATCCTGCTGGTAAATAATCGTAATATCCGATCTCCCGCAATGAACTTAAATCGAAATGCAGAAAAAAACTGATTAAAACTGTAGTCGCAAATTTTACGTTTAAGCAGACAGCAGAAATAGATATATTTCCTATGAAATTTAAAATTTGAGTTGCGATTGTTGATGGTGTTCGGACAAGTCGAATTTCTCCATGAGTTCCTTAAGAACGTTTTGAGAATAAATCTGGCCTATTATCTTTTTTACGAGTTATAGAAAAAGCTCGACCAGAAAAGTGTGAAAAAAAAGGCGTTTTCTTTGAAGGTATCGTTCCGCGCCGAAGTAAGAAAATAAAAAGATGGGAATTTCTTCTGGAATGACGAAGACGGTTGTCAATGTGGAAGAAATGAAATCAGAAAAACCGATATTTCACTAAATAGGATTGAAGTGAGATGCATCTAGAAATGAAACGAATCGATGATTGAACGGAATTTATCTTTATCGACTTCGGTCAGAGACTACTTAGAAGCATGCAGAGGTCTAAAATAATTCGGAGAAGGAGATGGAAGATCTTATTTGGCGTAAACTGCGATTAACATTATTAGAAATTATTACTCAAACCGTTACTTCGGTTACATCTGAACAAAATTACTTCAAAAACTCAAAAAGGTGCTTGTATTGATATCCCATTCACCCGCAGAATCGATACTGGCGCCACTCGCAACTTTTTCTATTATCATAAACCGTTATTTATAGCAACGAGTCAACTAATTAAAAAGTTCCAAATTAACTACTTGTTTTTACTTGTACATCATAATAAATAGTCCTAAAAAAGATAGTAACGCACATGAAAATTTTATACATTAATTCAACTGTAAGTTGCATCCCATTCTTATAAAGTTCTTATTTCAATGAAATTTATTTAAAAATTAAAAAAAAATCTCCAATTGCCCACTTGGCTCTACTTCATCCGTACGGATTTTGTAAAAGGATTTATTAAAAACGCGTATAAAATTTCACAGTTCAACGCTTTCAGAAGAATGCTTAAAGTTTAGTAGAAAGTTGTTTTTTTTTAAAAACTTTTTTCCAACTTTTTTGATTTGACTACTTTTAGAAGGAAACGGTTTGGATAGCGATCAACCGAATAAAAGGCCCAGAACAACGATCACCGCGAAACAGTTAGAAACATTGAAGATGGCCTACAACAACAGCCCAAAACCAGCCAGGCACATTAGAGAACAGCTAAGTCAAGATACTGGACTTGATATGCGGGTTGTTCAAGTGTGGTTTCAAAATAGGTAAATGTTTTTTACTTTTTTTATGAATACAACGAATATGCATTTGCATAGTTATTGTCAATCATTTCGTATCGATTTTCTGCTTTAAAGTTTTACCCGCTATATAATGTCGCCTGATCTCCTTCTTCCTCATTCTATTCCTTTCTGTTAATTACTCCCATCTGCCGATGATAATCTGTAGCAATAATACTATAAGCCTAATCCCTCGTATCTGGATCAATTTACATCTTTATAGTCGCAATAGAAATATTAAAACCAACGCTAGCGTTGTTTGTAATCTTCCAGACTGGTACAGCGGATAAAAACAAAAAAAAAAAAAAAAAAAAAAAAAAGTTTTAACCGTTACGATTTCTTCTATTTAAAGTTATTTTCTATTACACCCTATGCAGTCAGCTGAAATTTATGGCCATACTTTTAAAAACAAAACTGATGAGTTTTATTTGTTCTTTTGTTGATTGTGTGTGGCTTTTCATTATAGCTGTAATTATTATTGATTTCTTAGGTTCGCTAACAGGCTATAGACAAAAGTAATGACGCCATCTTTCTACTTCTAGGAATACTGCTAAAATTTATCGAAATTGGGTCAATTCAGGCGGTTTTATTTTTCTGAAACAATAAATCAGTCTTGGTTTTTTAAATTTTATTTCATAATGAGAATTTGTCAAAATTCACTTATTGCTTGTAATTCATTCTGCTTTTCATGCTCTATCTATAATTTTCAGTCAATGGTCAAACAGTTTAACGTGAAAACAAAATTTTTATAAAATCTCAAAAAGCTCAATTCAAGCAATAAATTAGCGGAGGGCTACATTTTGTAAGACTTTCGTTATCCAAAGAAATACTTTGCTTCGCTTACCTTTTTTTTACTCTGTTGATTTATGTGCTTTGTTTGGCCCAGAAGTACGAGAGAAGTCTAATTAAACTATAAAGAGTAAGTTGGTAAATTTAAGAAGTGCTACTAATTTTGTGGAAAGCACTGTACGAGTCGGAAAAAATATTTCGGAATGTAACGAGTTGATCAAGAATTTCTCTTTAATTGCGGAAAGTTTATAGGAGATTTACCGTAACAATAAGCGGATATCCGAAGGTATTTTAAGTAAGAAATTGTGCAACATTTCTGTATGACCCAGACGCGAACGAGTAAGCACAACTTTTTTTTTTTCTATTTTTCAAATCGGAGCTAATCCAGCGAGACGAGAAGTCGCCTGTGGAACGCAACTTGTTGGGTAGCTTAGTTATCCTTCCGGAATTTACGGTGCCCCAAAGTTTTAATCGAATGTTCAGATCGAGGTTTTTTTGTTGTTTTTTTTTTCGTCCGTTTCTTTCTTCGACGTTTTCTGTGCTCTCTGCTTAATTAGACACATCTTTTGATAAAATGTCCGCAAATTTTTTCAAACTGTAGTTTCGGTCGATTTTTAAATTTGCATACCTGAAAAATTTTTGCGAGCAATTAGTGCTTGCGTAAGTTAGTACACACACCTTTTTCTAAACCTCGGCGGCCCAGATAAATAAATGTGCAAAATTATTAATACTTCCACAAAAATATTACCATGCTCGGTAAGTGCTACCGCGATTCTTTTGCCGCTTCGCCTAGGAGATAGCGCTAGCTTTAATCGGCTCTCTACTTCAGAACTTGTTATTTACTCGATACTTGCGATTAAACTTTTTTTCTCGTGCCAGACTCCCTACCCGTGATCAATTATTTCTTTTTATCCTAGTTAACGTAATATTTTATTATAAAATGTGCAGACCGGCGCGACGTTAATTTAATTTCGTTGTCCGCTGATTTTTGTGTGTGGAGGAAGCTGTGAATTTTGTCTTAAAAGGGAGTTCTATTCTCTGAGTCGACAGAAAAGCAAACTCGATTAAAGTCGCAAAAAAGGGCTGCATTGGACCGAAATGAGATTAATACGTGCAATATGCGTCTCAAAATTTTGAAGGAGAAAATTGAAAAAAGTCGAACGAAAATAATTGCCGCTGCAATTGTCTTTGCCATACCTTTAGGGATGAAGAAAAATTGCGTTTTGTTAGCTTTTAGGGAATCAAATTAAACTTGTTTTTTGGCGGAAAAAGATGAAAAAGAATTTTTTTATTTAAAAAGGAAAGTCAGAGTTCGAAGAAAGAGCGCCAGTTGTTGTCAGGAATTACGTTGCTATTGGTTACTGGGACGATGTATGATTATCCTAATTTTCTCTTTCGTTTCCGGGCGCGTTTCGTTAGTTAATGATAAGGGTTAAAAACTCGGAAGAAAATAAAATTTACCTGAGAAAAAAAGTGTCTCAAAAAATTGCCTACCTCGTTAAAAATGGCTTCGAAAATGATTTAATTACGCTCAATTTGCTTGACCACCCTCTGTCTGAAATATTCAAATTGCCTGCAGATTATAACAACGACGCATTTAATCCTATATTTAAAAAATAGTTTTCAAAACAAAAAATAAGAAAACCGACTTCATGATCGATTCTAAAAATTGAATAAAAACGCATTAAAAAGTAAAAAATAATTACTCGATAAAAAAGTAATATATCTTGTATAGCAAAATAGAGTTTACGAGGGTGGGGAGGATTACTTAAACAACATATGAACAGAGCCTCGATACACCAAATTCCCAAATTGCAAAAATTAAAAAGCACATTAAACGAGTGCCTTCTCATATTCTATAAACTGACTATTGTGAACATCAGGGAATATTTCGTAATTATTGTCATTTAAATTTGATATACGAAAAATCTAATTAACGTATGAACGTTGCTTAAGATCGATCATAATTTCATTATGTATGTACTGTAAAATATGTTATCTTTTATCAAATTTTTTGATGCGTTTTTATTCGATTTTTTTTCTTTTCTTCTAATTTCATTTAGCGGAAATATTTGCCAATGATAAGGGCTAACCTAAAATGCTGCTACTTTCAGTTAATGCTGCGTGAAGGGAATGTTCAAATTGCATCAGTGATGAGCTTGTAAATTTTTCGTTTTCTTTATTGAAATCGATATTTTTCCGTGATAACAATAGCTTTTTTTTGAAGAACACTTTGCGTTCTCTCGTTTCGAGTGATAAAATTGACTCGTATTGTGTTCCGTTGTCCTTTGAAGAAATCGGTGAGATTATTTAATTTATTTATCTCTGTTATCTGCTTTCAATTTTATTTCTACTGTTTTATTTCATTTCATCCGTTTTGTCTTACCGGGTTCATTTCTCACTTCGTCGTTATTTGATTTTCGATTTTTTCAATCGCTAATTTAAAATTCATACCGGACCCGCTAAAAAGTATTACTAACCCAGTGGCCCAATCCCTCTCTTTTTTTTTCCTTTTTTGAGCTCGTCAACCGGGGACCTTTACCCCGGAAACAATTAGGAAAAGAAAGAGTCAATTATATTTTGATACGGTCAGATATTGTTAAGAGAAAGGAACAAATAATAGGAATAATCTGTGGAGAGGGGAAGATAGAACATAAGAGGCGCAATATGAAGTAGGAAGACCAAGTCGTAGCAGGCTGAAGTAGAAAGCAGAACATTCAGCAGAAAGAGATGAACACCTCTTACTTCCTCCTTTCGTTATCTGGATGTTTTTCTAGATGGTCGTCTTTCGTTCCATGACCAAATCAACTATTTATATATACTTGTCCTCCTGTAAAAGAGACTCAACCTCATTAAAAATCTCTATCTCACATTGATTGGACAGCTGATCGCGTGATTTGACAAGCAGCAATGGAGCTCAAATCCGAGCATCAGCCGCATGTATCAACCAAATATTCCAGGAAATCCGGCCAGATGTTTTAGACGAGGAAAATGGTGTCGAGATACTCTTCCAATCGCCTAGGAAACTAGGATTGTCGTCTACATATCACCGTCGCCTGATGCCATCTCTCTGTAACTAAGTGTCTGATCTTCCTTAATCCTAGTCTGTTGTTCCACTGGGGTCACCGGATTAATCCATCATCTTTCCTATTCTTCTTCTTTGTATTTCCTACCCCCTATTCCTCTCCTTTACTCCTCTTTAAGCATGTCTAACGATCATCATTGTTTATGGTTTTTCGGCGCAATGTATAAAAAAAAAAAAAAAAAACTTTCCGCTGGATAATTTAGAAAACTATTACGTTGCGATAGCCTAGTTGCTAGAGCTCTTGACTTCCGTTATGGAAATCACGGGTTTGATCCCGAGCGACGACGAACTTATTACAAGAATAAATAAATAAATAAAATAATCGCTAATAGTCACGTAGAAGGCAATGGCAAAACCACCACGTTCAACATCATATACGCGCTAGGTCAGTACACAGTAGACCCACACGGGACTGCACTGGTAGCGCGATAACAAACAGCTACTATCAGTTCCGAATGTAGTCTTGCGTGTGTACACCTGCGTTGCATATAATAATTGCCTAGTACACTAATACTTATGTCTGTACAGCTGAGATGTACGAATAGGTAGTCGCCGACGCTCAGGAATTATAAGTATGGCACTATAAAGAAGATTACTCACACCACGTACAACATGATGATTATGTTCTATTTATAAATTTAATAAATCATAAATGAAGCCACCTGTAACTGTGGCTAAGCTACTAATTTATACAATGACATTCATCAACACACATATACACAGCAATACATAATATTTATAAACATAATTTAGTTAACCAAAGACGACAAACTACCATGGCATAGTTGGTTAGGCAGGGGTGTCTCGTTCGGATAGAACCTGGTTCGAATACCATTCCCGCACATTGGAACTTCGAAAATTCCACTTACGCTGGTTTAATATCCATAGTTGACGCGCTCAAAAAAAATCTAAAGATAGCGATGCGTATTCGAATATAAATCAACTGATGTACTTTCGTGATTACACTTGGGTGAACGTCTTTCTCCTCGCATATATCGTGAACTCACATTTTTCGCACCGTACTTCCCCGCAGTACCAGCGACCCGCATATATGCATCACATCTTCCGGCAGTACAACTAATGTACTTTTCCGATCGTAAATATTTGTTGCGAAATAAATTTTACAATAGTCGACCTCAGCTTAGTAGACTGGCCTTTTTTTATCGGCTTACACGCAATGTGATCTATCTATTGTATAAGCAGCTAGATCCGGATGTAGTTTATTTCTCGCTAAGCTTAATATTATTTCATCACAGTGTTCTCTCTTTTCTATTCCGTATATATACGCTTCGCGTTCCGCTGAGCATCTAATACGTCGAAGTTTGACACGATCTGTTTTATTATTTCACCAAGTCTACCGTTAAACTTGGAGAAAAAATTATCAATTGTAATCTGTCAAGCTTGCATAGTGTTTCGCCGATATTAAGATTCACGTTATCCTTAACAACCTTCTGAATTTGCTCTACCGGCTACTTAATATTTATTCAGCCTTTTTAGAACGAATATTATTACATTCGACATTGCAGGTACAATAATCAGTTAGATAAAGATTAAAAATAAAATTAATCAATATGAATTTTCAATTAAAGTAAAACTGAGTACGTTCGAAGCGCAGCTAATGAGCACCATCAGCTAGTAATTAAGAACGTGAATTCGACCGTCTATTAGGCCTATTATTATGAAAAAATAAACGCGCGTTTATTACTAACTATTAGCGGAAATTTTTTTTCCGCACGAACCTGCCTCCTCTGTAACATTGCAAAAAATGCTATTTCATTCGAAGCACTTCTATCAGACCGAACGAACAAAACTCGATACTACTACATAACTGAAAACGTTTATTTTCCCTTTTCTTTTACATTGTTAAGTATTCGAAGTATTAAAACACGCGTTATTTTTGTTTTCGTTTTTGTTTGTTTTTTTTCCTATAGGAGGGCGAAAGAAAAGAGATTAAAAAAGGACGCTGGAAGAAGTAGATGGGGTCAGTATTTCAGATCTCTGAAAGGTGCTGCATCGCCCAGACTCGATAAAGATGATCTCAAAGTTGACCTAGATTCTAATTATAGCCATTCTCACGGTAATCATTTTCACTTTTTTCGACGTGATTGTTAGTTGTATAATTTGCAATTTAACTTAAACCTTAGAGGGAATGTCTTTGATAGTTTGTAATAAAACAGATTTTGAGTCACTTGCTGGATACGATCGTAACAGGTCGTATATCGAAACAAATGAATAAATGAAATGTACGTAATATGAAAAATAAAGCAATGCAATAAGTTAAATCTATCTGTACCGGCAAAATTTAATTTTCATTTCGAATACAAAATTAAAATGATATTTCATTTATAAGAAAAACCTAGAAAAAAAAAAACAAAAAATTACATGCTGAATCGAAACGAGTCAAAAATAAACAGTTAATAACTGCATACAAAGAATCTACAGATATTTTCAAGTACGCCTGGGCTGCGTAGCATTCGTCGCAATTAGATATCTCTGTTACGGTTATATTTGTATTTTTTATTCCCGTAAGGGATACAAAGTGCCCGTTCACTTAATTTCACGTATCGGATAAACTGCACTTTTCAAAGAATTTTATTCTACCTATGAATTGTTTTTCTTACGTGTTCAGAGAAAGTATTTTCAAGCATGACATAGCATATTAAGTACCTGGTTCAAATCCTGATTCTGTAAATTAAAAATATAGAAAAAATTCACTAGCGCCGAATTTCCGTAGTTGATGAACCAAAAAATAAGATAAAAGATAAAAAAATGAAGAAAAGATTTCATGCTCTAATGTAACCTTTCAAATATTAGTCTTAAAAGTAGTCCTGTATTCTTTGTATTTTTCTAAATAGAACTTAAACAGGTGAAAAATATAAAGTGAGTTTTTAAAGTAACAATAAATTTCTATCCATCTCTGATACTAAAAATGTTTTACAGTCTCATCTTCGTTTCCCGATCCTTCCTATGATCCTATCATTCTTCGTATTCCTTCAGCTGTCTGTAACCTCCAAACCCACCGCATTCAGATTAATTTCCTTCGGATGTTTTAACGCCATGTAACGTATGAGAAAATGAAAGTGTCGACCAATTGTCTCATGATGCAGCTGTTAATGAACTCTTCACTGTTACATGCACACTGATAATAATATACTTCTAATGTTTAAAAAAGTTTCATTTTAAGGTTTGTTCGGGCTTAAAACCTTCTTTCTCTTCTGATCAACCCGTTCTTCCACCTTATTCTTGGTTTCGTAACTTTCCTTCCTTGCGGCATTACATTATTTCTCCGTTAGTCTTGTTGTTGTCGACTTTCACTTACAAACTCACCTCGTTGGCCTTTGCACGCCCCCCCCCCTCCCCAAGTGATAATCAGGAATGTAATTCTAATCGCGTCCTTTTCGAACCTTTCGTTCTGTCATCTGAACGCTCTTTTCTTTTCTCATAATTCCTTAAACTTCATATATCTACTCATTGTAGTGCTGCATCCATTATTTCATTCCTCTTTGTTCCTTCATTGTCTTTGTCGCTGAATATAAACTTAAATAAATAATTTCTTGTTAGCTTTTGTCGAACATGGGTCAATACCAAAAAATAAATATATATGTATTTATTTACAGAATTTCCATCTTAATATTTTAATCGAATTATGCAAAATTATTTTTTCTAAAAATTTTTTCGCGCGCCTTAGTAAACACTTATCGGGCGCATGCCATAAATTAAGAATCCCTCTTCCCGCGGCAATACAAAAGTACAATTATCGCTGGAAAACTGCAATTTTTATAAATTCGTACCAAAATTCGCAAAAAAAACAATGTATAAATTACGAGTCCCTTCCTTTTACCTTTTTCGTATTAGAACTATTTTTGTTTTGTTCGTTTAATCAGTATGCTTATACGCTTTACACCTTTACATTCCAATGTTAATTTTTTTTTTTACATTAGTTCCCCTTAATAACAATCTTATTCTACATTATCACCGCAAATCCCTGACAAATGTAATATTCGTGTTTATGTAAAAGCAGTAGAAAATGTAATTCGCGGTTTGTAAGAAGTAACTATAAAAAATGAAATTTTCAGAAAGGTAAAATGAAACATTTTTCATATTTCATTTTAAATTATCTAAATTACGATAGAGTTATACATTTTTTTTTTTTTTTTCGGTTGCTGTCGACAAAGAACCTTTAACCGAAAATGGCCAGAGGAAGGGATTTTTAAGTTATTAAAATACACGAAAGCAATCGAGGTTAGCAGATGTTTCATCAGCTGAACGGCTGCGTTATCCGTCAAAATTTATTTCTGTAAAATAGATGATTTGCAGCTGGCCTATGATAATTTTAAAAAAATATACCGCCCACTTATAATGATTACTATTCCGCAGTGTGATTCTTATTAATGTGAAAAAAAAAGACTAAGGGAAGGAAAGAAAAACCAAAAAAACCAAAAAAAAAGAGGAACGGGCTTTTTATCCTTATCGTTTAGTTATCAGGAAGTGGTTGGTATAACACTTAATAGTATAGTGGCCGATTTACAATAAATCATTCTTGATTCGTAGCAAGAGGAAAAAACTAAGTCGATATATATATTTAAAATCAATAAGTTTCAATGTTTAATGATCAACTACGTTTAGAGAACTCTTTACTTCCGTCAGAACTATGCACTAGTCTAAAAACCAAAATTACAATAACGCGTATTTCTTTTTTCCTAACCAAGAAGAAGCAGTGGTAGAGATTGAACCAATCACGGCACGTGCAAAATTAAATGAATTATTTTAGAAAACGATATATTCGTAAAACGATTTATTTGAGTTGTTGCTCGGTGTGAAAAAGTGCGGAATAGAAAATTTCGGATAAAATGTGCGAAAATAATGCAGAATTAAATATTAAAACCAAAATTAAACGTATTGAATATCAGTGTAAAAAAAAAATACGCTTTTATTTTTTCTACAAAAGCAATATTCGATTTTTTTTGAAAGAGTCGATAAAATGAATCATATTTTGCAAATGTATACGCTATTCGGATCGGTTCAATCTCTAACGCTGCTTCTTCTTGGTTAGGAAAAAAGAAATACGCTACAATAACGGTTCGCTATTAACTTTTAAGAAGTTCTTTTAGTAGCCTTTTACTTACGATTTCATAATCGTTTCCTTGTTAAACGTCTTCCACTCGCGTTCTCTACTCTTGTTCAGTCCTTCCTTTCGATTTATAATAGCTAGCGCTTTACCCCTTGCAAAACCCCTATTCTAGCATTTATTTCACATCGTCTTAGTTCATTTTGGCCTTACACCTATCTCCTTCAATAATCTCCCTTATTTTTCCTTTAACTTCACTAATCTGTGTCATCCTCCTAAGGTATTTATTCTTGCCTCATTTTCTAAAAATCCCTCCAATCCGTAATTAAACAGGTATTCTAGAGCACTATCAGCTCCTTATTCCCCTCTCATGTTACCATTTACACGGACGGTACGAGGGGACCTGGTGATGTTGGTGCTTCCTTCATCCTTCCTGATATTAACCTATCAGAATCTTTTCGTCTTCCTTATTTCTGTTCCATATTCATCTAACGAATTATTATTGCGCTCTATTATTTTCATTTCCTCCAATCAACTTTCCTCCAATTTTTTAATTATCTCTGGCTCCTTGAGCGCCCTTCAGGCCATATCTTCTCCTCTTCCTGATCATTCGTGCGACTTTGTTACCCTCCACATACGTTCACTCATTCATAATCTTTCCTCTCTCCATTCCATTAACATTGATTTTCTCTGGGTACCTAGCCACTCGGGCATATTCGGTAATAAAGCGACCGATTCTTTAATTCGAACTGCTGCTTCTTCTCGCCTTTTTTTTTTTTTAAATTCCATCCGCTAATCCCCTATCAATTTGTAAAAGTTTCCATATCAGATCATGGTTCCTTTTCTAATAATTATTCGTTTCATCTGTCTGTTCAGCCTACTCTTCCTCCCTATTCATGGTTTCTTTTGCATCCCTCTCTTCGACGTTCTCATGTTGTTTCCGTTGTTTGTATGCGTTTTGGCCATTCTCTGCTGCCTTCCTCCAGATTTCGCTTTTCCCTGATTTCCTCCGCACACTGTCCCCTCCATCCTGATGATGCAGTTATTTGCGACGCCGATCATGTGTTCTTCCAGTGTTCATCTCTTTCTGTGGAGCATTTTGTATTCCTATTTGTGTTGAGGCTTGGGCTTCTTACTCCTTATTGTGCTTCCTATATCCTGTCCTTTCCTCCCCAAATTAATTATTCCTGCTATTTGTTTCTTTTTAGCAAAGATTTCTGATCGGATTAAAATGTAACCGACTTCTTTCCTTACTATTTAATTCTAGGTGAAAGTCCTTGATTGACGAGCCTGAAATAAAAAAAAAAAAAATTGGTAATACAAACGGTTCATTTTTGTTCCTATATCTCTTATGTTACGCATAATTACTTGTCTGCGATCCCAGTCATGCTTTCTTTGAGTTTTCCCTCTTCCCGGAGTGTTTCATTTTGTATTCTTATATTTTAGATTACATTTCTTATACATCTTTCCTTTTCCCTTTTCGTCCTTGTTCCTGTCTTTGCCGATTTCATATAATCGATATCATTTGATGATATTAAATTCTAATTAGTTTTCATTTCAAAGATCCTACTGATCCATTGCTGACTTGTACATGTGTGTGTGCATATATATTTATATATTAATAAATATAATTTAAAACTGTAAATTACCACATCGTGCATTAATAAAAATTGGAAGTTTTTATAAGTTTGTAAATTTCTTTTGGTATAAATATTATATACTTGATTCTTATTTTTTATTTCTTAATTTTTTAATTGGTGATCAACTATTTAGAAAGTTATTGTACTTCTTTTAAACGTCTACCTCGAGCTTTCTCCTTCATTAATTAGCACTGCTTACAAATAATTTTGAGATATACGAGTATTTTAATACATTTATACATATATATGCACTCTGCTCCTCAGGTCTTTCTTCTAAAATTCTTTTAGGAAAATCGATTTTAATTGACTACTTCATTTTTACCCGTCTTTTATTTTAAAAAATCTTAGCAACTGCACAACATAGCATTCAACTATTATCTTATATAAAGTAACGGGACATAATCATGGGACAAAAAATGTAATGTACCCCGAGCGGGTTTCCAACCTCAGCATATACGAACATAAAAGTTCTGTAAAAAGTTGACAATAAAAAACAAATAATAAAACATTCGATTATACATTGTTAGACAATAAAATATTTTCAAGGAATATCGCGATATTTTTAGAACTTGTAGGAAAACACGCAAAAAAAAAAAAGAAGAAAAATATGTTAGATGACAGAAACTCAGCGAGATAGTAAAGAAATTTGTACAATTTTAAGTTGGTAATAAATGAATACGTTTGTAAAAAACACAATACACAAATTAACAAATCAATAATGTATAATTTAATTTACAAAAAGGAAGGAAAGATCTCTCCATTATTCTTTACACATTTCTTCTCACAGAAAACGGAAAAATTTTCTCCATTCCTCCGTTCAACAGTATTCGTTGCAATCACAAAAAAAATTATTTTATATACATCTTTATTTAAACAATTTTCTTTTCAAATTTTAGAAAAGATTTGAAAAAAAGAAAAATTTAAAAAACATACAACTCTTTAATACTTAGCTAAAAAATCAGCTTTGAAAAGATAAAACGATTAAAAATAATATAGAAAAAAAACCTTAAATTTTAAAATTAAAAATTTAACACGGAACAACTTGTAGCTGGAAATTAGTATATAAAATACACCGATGTTTCTATTTATATTTTAAGACGCTTTAAACGCAATAACCAGAGTACAGTCCCCGTTAATTTTAACCAGTAAAAACAGGTCTTAGTAAAAATCTAAATAATCTGTAAACAAAAGCGCACTCAAGAGTTTTTTTTAGTCGGGGCTAGAATTTAGAAGATGAGTTAGGAGGTAACTCGGTACCTCGACTAAGTACCTATCTATTTCTGTGGTCTGTAAATTAAAATTAAAAAAAAAAAAAATGCAAAATTAACGAATATTATTTTTTTAAAAATTACAAAACTGACGAATTTTATTTTTAAAAAAGTAACAATAACAATAGAAACGTAACATTATATCTATACTAATATTCTAAAGAGGAAAGATTTGTTTGTTTGTTTACATTGAATAGGCTCCGAAACTACTGGACCGATTTGAAAAATTCTTTCACCGTTGGGAAGCTACACTATCTCCGGGTGACATAGGCTCTGTATTATATTTTCAAAAAAATTAGCGATCCTTACTAAAACTCCAATAATGTAACTCAAGTGTATAAAAAAAATGACCTAAACAATTCCTTACATCGCGTGCGCTGCAAAAACTTTTTTTTATAAAACATTAAAATATCAATATGTTAATTACCGTGGGGAAATGGAAATTCGGATAAAGATCGCCTTAGCATCGTTTACAAGCTCGTCACTAATGGAAATAGTGTGTTAACGTAAGGAATGAAAATTTTCGAGCGTTACCGTTATCTCTTTTGTAAATGGTATAAAAAAATGCCCAAAAGATTAAGATCTCAACTTTCTAGAAATAGTTCCCAGGCGAGGGCATCAAAAATACGTCGTAATGGAGAATCTTTATCAGAAACTGAAAATAGTCTTGCAAGTCAGAGAGAATACGCGTCGCAATCGCGTGCCAGAGAGTCGAGTATCGAGCGGTCGCAGCGGCTTGCTGAACAAAATTTGAGAACTCTTATTGGGTTATACTGATCTTTGTTATTAAGGCGAATAATGCCTTCATTCATTTTAATGTAATTAAAGTACTTTTCATTTTGATTTGAAAATTTACTAAGTGAAATAATTTAAAGTGCGAAGGAACAGGCTGCGAAACGCAAGTGGGAATAAAGGAAAACTAAATAATTTCTCTTAGGATAGAATGAAATTAGATGTTGTAACGAAATAATACAAAATTATATTTGTATTTTATCATAACAAGTTTCCTTGAATTTCCTTTCTTTTGAGATCGCAGAGTTTTATGAATAATAAACATTACAGTATTAACTAAGCGATATCTCCATTATTTTTGTGCTTTCACGTCATCTCTAACTAACGATGATCAGTTTATCATATTTAATTTAGGGTTGTAGCATACCACCACAATTACACCAAAAAAATAAAAAAATTACTGGCCGCCATCTGTTATTATCATCTGTTATTATATAGCACTCATTCGAATTCTAGCTGTGTAGGCCCTCATTTTACGATTTCATTAAATTTGTGGAAAAAATTTTAAGTTTCATGAGAATTGAACGGCGCAAGATAACGAGAAATTGCACTTATTTTTTAGATTTTGATTTGGGCAACGGTAGAAAATTATAGTGTCGAAAAAACGTTTCCTTAACCCGATAATAGCAGACAAGCCAACGTTCAGGCAAGACAACGTCTGCCGAGAAAATATTTTGACATATAATCATTCACTGATACTCTTACACAGTCATGAACTGAATTCCGCATGGGTGTAATTTAACAAATAAAGTAATTTTTTAGAATCATAATTCACGCGAGCAACGCCGCGGGCACAGCTAGTTTGTAATATAAACAAAAAGTAAATGTGCATGTTTTTTTTAAAAAAAAAATAAGTATAACAAAACATTACAAAACGAAATTAAGATTTCGAAGATTTTTTGGGGAAGCATGGCCCCATGGCACCCCCCTTGAGTGCGCCAATGTCTGTAAATCTGTAAAGTTGTCGAAAAACGTGTGGAATTTTTGAAAAAAATAAAATTAATAACCAACAAATGCGTAAAGTTAATTTCTTTTTATTTCCTCTTTAATTTATTCGATTTTAGACTAAAATTAACAACTTAAAGTGTTCCACATGAAAAAAACTTTTTTTTTTTTTTTACTTTCATTAATATACTCGTATTTTTTCTTCTGCACTGAAGCAAATTCGTATAATAATATGCAAATGATACATCAAATTTCCTGTTTTATATTTTTTAACTTTAGCCTCTCTATATTGGCATTGCAATGGCATTGCCTTTAACTGAATCGTTACAGAATTAATTGTAGTTTCAACAATAATTTTCTGCATAAATAAAATGTACTAACGTTGGCATTTAAATTTATACGCTTATGTTTAGATTTGGAAAGTAACGACAGTTACGGAACATTAATAGATGATAATACTTCACCGCATCACCAGGGAAGATTCATTCATGGCGGCTCAACCTCACCGGGTTATTTATCTTCACCAACTCGTCCATTACCGTATGGAAATACTAGCGAATCCTATTCTAGTCTAGGTACGATGTTTGCATTAAAAATACATTTCATATTATTATTTGAATCCTTTTATTATCTTCTGTGTACATTGAAATATGGAGTAATAGTTCAGTTGAATCACGACAACTGATAATTATATCCGAGTATTTCAAAATCTGCTTAATAATAAAATATCATAAAAAAGAAAATTTTTTCTGTGTTTTGCATTATAAAATATCTTACTCTTACTAAAAGGAGAGGATATACATTTGATAATCAATAATAATTTCCATACAATTATTGACTGAATAACAATGAATAATATCGATAAACTGAACATTGTAATGTAACTTCTTACAATTAAATTTTGAAGTTACATTTAAACTTATATATATATATATATATATATATATATATATATATATATATATATATATATTTAACATCGATATGTTTCATAGCTTGTAATAAATTTTACAAAATTCGTACTTCACGCGAAGATATTACCCTTATTACATTTATTTATAGTAAATAAATGAGTGGATTTTTAATCAACAGTTTGAATTCCACGTTTTTACTAAAACAAAACACGTAGTCATATTATATTTTACGCACCATTCGAAAGATATAGCCCCATGTTACAGTGTATCTTTCTTTTTTTTAAACATATTTTATGTATGGAAGTATATTTCATAAAAAAGGTTACCAAAAGTGTCATTGAAAAATGTTAGATCTCCATATTACATTTTCGCTACACTACCCGCGTTAATCACACATTCATACATGTAATTTACGTACGATACAAAAACTTGATTTTTCCCAACAAATATAGCAACAAAAGAAGATAGAAAAATCGGACAGATTATGAAATATAACTTTACGCGGGTTAACACAATTCCAAACGTTTAATTCTGGTAAGAACCGATGAAGTTAAAATGCTGCTTGCTGCGCAATTTATAAGTCAAATTCGGTGCTAACGCTAACTATTGTTTGAAGTAATTCTATTTTGCTCGTAGGTACATAAAACGTGGGTACCAAACAAAAACAAATTAAACAACCATTTTTTTTTTAAATTTCAAAAAATAAGAAATTAAATTTATATGCGATGCTTCTCAACTAGCTGATTCCCTAAGTCTTCTAAGTATACTCCATGTCTGGCGAACAAGACACAAAACGGAGCAAATCATCAAATCGGAATTCACTACTACCCAACACTGACGGATACTGACGTTTCGCACATTAACCATTTTTCTTCGCATCAACTTCTCGGATTTCTACTCGAGCTACATCTGAGATCCTGCTATTCCTACAACTCGAAGGGGTGTTTTTATCAACGCTAGCTTTACTCGCCGAACTAATACGATTGGCACTCGCAACTATACGATTGGCACTCGCAACTATACCTCTTCATTTTAATTTACACGAATAACCATTGTTTACAACAAGTCAAGATTCTAACTGAAAATTGTCTGCGACCACTTATTTATTTACATACTGTTTCTATACCATACTTAGAAATTTTATAATCAGCGGCATTAAGTTATTAGAAGCACATAGATAATTTTTACCGCACCTTGTAACTGTCTTTATAACATTTTTATTTAAAAAAAAAAAAAAAATAAAAATAAACTGTTTAATTTTGAAAAATTACTGGGACAACGACTTGAGTCTGGACGGGACAAGTCTAGAATCTATGACACTTCTCGGTTGGTATTACCACATAACTTCGTTAAAAAAAGAAACTTTTTTTTTTTTAGCCTAGCATTCCACCCTTATGAGTCATCTTCTGAAATTCTTCTTGAGGATTGTTCACCATAGAATCCGAGCTAAATGCGAATACTTTTTAAGTGAAACCCAATTTGGTTTTCGTGCAGGTTTTGGAACAAGAGAAGCCCTGCTGGCAGTTAATGTATTACTCCAAAAGTGTAGGGAAATGAATAGAGACACATTTATTTGCTTTCTTGACTATGAGAAAGCATTTGATAACGTCCAACATCATAAACTAATGGATATTCTTAAAACTACGGGAATTGATGAATACGATCTAAGGATAATCAAGAATCTATATTGGAACCAGACAGCTGAGCTCATTCTAGAGAACGGAGAAAAAATTGACTTTAAAGTCCAACGTGGAGTGCGACAAGGATGTATCCTTTCACCCCTACTGTTCAATTTGTATGCTGAACAGATTTTTAGATTAGCTATCTCGAACCTATCCTTGGGCGTTCGGATTAATGGAAGGATTATTAACAACATTCGCTATGCAGACGATACTGCTATTATTGCAGAGAATGGAAGAGATCTTCAATATCTACTCAATGAACTCAATGCAGTTGGAAAATCATATAATTTGAATATAAACGTGAAGAAAACGAAATGGTTGGTGGTCAGCAAGGAAAATAATTTCAATCAAGTCTCTGTTATGGTAAATAATGAGAAGATTGAACGAGTTGAAAAATTCAAATACTTAGGCTGGTTACATTACTGAGAACCTGGACCCAGATACAGAAATAAAAATGTGATGCAGTTATGCTCGGAGTGTCTTCACCAGCATGAGAAATCTCCTTTGCGATAGATCCTTGCGTCTAGATATACGTCAAAACATTGTGCATTGTTATATTTATTCTATCTTATTGTATGGAATTGAGGCAACAACACTCAATAAAAGACAGGTAAATCGATTGGAGGCTGTAGAAATGTGGATCCACAGAAGGATGCTGAAAATACCATGGATAAGTAGAACGTCGAATCAAAAGGTTCTAGAGATGGCCAAAACAGAAAGGATATTAATAAAATCTATTATACACAGAAAGATAAAATATTTCGGTCATATTATCAGAGGAGAGAAATATCAACTCCTACAACTAATCCTCCAGGGAAAAATAGACGGAAAGAGAGGCCGAGGAAGACGGAAAACGACTTGGCTAGATAACATCAAGGAATGGACGAGAACTTGGTCGATAGGAAGACTCATGCAAAATGCCAGAAACAGAAGTTTTTGATGCTGACATTTGTGATCGTCAACGCTCTTCGAAGAGTATGACACCAAAAGAAGAAGAAGAAGCATTCCACCCATTTTTCAATAATTCAGGTTTCCAATTATTTCTTTTTGCTGATTTTTATCGTCTCAGTTTCGAGATTGACTTATTTTACCAGAACGGACAGGGCATCTCTTTAATCATCCGATACGGTAATCCGAAAATAACGCTGAGACTTTCTTTTCCTAAATTTTTTTTTTTTTTTTGACTTTTATCGTTGAATTAACAAATTTTCCATTTTTGGCAATAGGTAGTAACCATCCTGCCCCATCGGACATTAGCGATGGCAGCAGTACTCATGGATATCCAGACTTTCCGCCTAGTCCCGATTCTTGGCTCGGAGATCCGCCGCCACACAGATACTAAATTCGTTACAACACGGAACACGTTTTGTTTAATTTTAACCAATTTTTATTTTTTCATTAAGATATATCATTTATTTATTTGTATGTCTATGTGTGTATACGTCGCGGTTGTATCAGTGTTTGCGTGCTCGAGTCTGTATGTGCGCGTGTAATAATTGTTTTTTACTTGCCGCTTTTGCTGTTCCTTATTGTGCCATTGTTTTACTATAGTGTAAATACGTATTATACAGAGAAACAAACTTATCATCATTAATAAGAAGTACATATATATATATATTATATATATATATATATATATATATATATATTTTTAATGTACATTTTTTCTATGTGTTCATCATACACACATCGATACACACAACTATATGTGTACACATATTTCAGTAGGATAGCTTTTCTCATTCTTTATATAAATTACTAAATAAAAATCAGTTAACACAAAATTATATTTTTACAGATTTATTTTTTTATCCTTTAATTTTTTTCGTATAATGTAAAACGATAAACACTGTTGTGAACATTTAATTTTTTTCGTTCTACTATCTACTAGCCTAAATAACAACCTCACCTTTTTAGAATACTTCTAGTCATACTCGAAGTATCAAAAGAATACTATCAATGTTACCAATCTTCTGCCTGGTTACTAACAGTGCAGACCACTTCTAGTCTAGTTGATTTAAATTAAAAACATCGCATTCGCATTATCGAATTATAAAAAAAAATCAATAGATGTGTTCACTTTTTTGATAGTGGTCATTGTTATATTAAGACAGTCTAGAACACATTATTTCAAAAAAAAATTTAAGACATTCCGGGCCATTAATCAGTAACAACATTCTTTTCCTATTTCTGCTCTAAGTTATATTGGCTCGGAGATGCAATTTACCCTTTTCTTCATCACTGCCTCACATATATTCTTTCTCTTACATATATCTCCACAGACGTTAGCTTTTCAATGGAGGATTCAAATTTGAAATTTTCAAATACTTTTTTTAAACAAAATAAAACAGTTGGTCATTCTATGTTATTATAATATATTATTATTTATTACATTAAATAATGCAATCTTATTTCATTCTTTGCTTATAGTTTTATACAATAATGTATTAAGAATGTAATTTAAAATTTTAAATCGACCCGTTTACGTCTTATTGCCAACTTATTTACAATTTTTTCGGAATCCAATTTTACCGCCAGCTCACGGTAAACACTCATATCAGTAAGACCAGTAACTCTTTTATTGCCCTTCTATTTGTAATATAGGTTTTTAACCTCTTTAGAGCGGAGAAATATCTTTCTAGAGTCACAGTGGATACTGGAAGTATGGCTAATGTAATAGGAAGCTTTTTTATCAAAGGGAAAAACTGTTTATCGCAATGATCAATAGCTTCTACTAGATTTCCAGTGATTATGACATATCTTATATTCATTCAGAAATATCGTGACTTCATTTTCAGCAAGAAATGTTTATGCTATCTTTTTCAACCTTCGGCCTGCTGGCGCATGGTGTACACTCAATATATGATATAGCTTTTGACAAATGAGCTTGGACATTCTTTCCTACACAAGTAACCTAAATAAAGACGTAAAAAAGATTCGAACCGTTTTAAATCCAATCCAAGGCGACAACAGCGTGGTTATACACTACGTTTGTATATTCGGGCTTTTGCGAGCGCTAGGAGGAGGGGAATCAAACCCCCAAAATCCTCCTCTTGTATACGTCGATGCATATCTCCATTTCGAAAATTAGTACCTAATTTTTCACACTAACTTCTTCTTTTATTTACCTGAACACCAATATTCCCTTGTCCCGCATATCTAATGCTCTTCTTTTTCGTTATTTCTTCCGTTACGATTAACCATGCTTGTCTAATTTTTCTCATACCGCATCACTACTCCAGAACGTTTTTGTTCATATTCCTACTTTTCCAGTACTCCGTCTTTTCTCGGAGTTTGTATTTCTGTCAGTAGCACATACCCAGATCAACTAATCGAATAGTTTTAGCTACAGTGATAAAAAAAAAATAGATGTTTAATTGGCATATGTATATAACTGCTGTCTGGAATTATAAATGAAAAATGGACCACCTCTAAAATAACGGATTTGGCAAAATTTAAAAAACAAGAAAGAAGAGAAGACAAAAGATAAGTTGGAAAAACAATTTAATGTTCAGACACAGATATTTAGATCGACCTGAATGGACCGGATGAAAATAAGTCTATGGCCGATTTCAGGAGTAAAAATCCACAATTAATTGATTTTAAGATTTAGTATTTCATATTTAAAAAAGAATTAAAAATAATAATGTTATTTTTTTAAATCATGTTACAAAATCTTTTCCGATGACCGTCATGACCCCCCCCCCCCCCCCCCCCGAATAGGCCACTAATGTCTGTCGCATACAGTGACATATTGAACGGAGTTTTTGAAAATAAGCAGGCTGCAGCAAAAACCCAGACAGGCGTTTAAACTCTGTTGTGCCGCCAAGTTCAAAACTAACAGCTGTTGAAAATAAGGCAATGCATAAGTACGAGTATGCAATATAATATAAAGGATATGTTTAAGTGTGCTACAATATAATGATCACTTTAAGAATTCGCCATTCTTCAAGAACATATTTTCAACACTAGTTCTTTATACAGAAAATTATTATTCGGTTCCTTCCGACTCTTTTTTTTTTAATTTCGTAAATCTTCTTAAAACAGGTAATTACACCGTAGATGATGATGCTACAGTTCGACCAAAAAAAACAAACGTCTGCATAATATTTCCCAGAAACTATCGCAAACAATAATAATGAAAGAAACAATTACAGTCAAGTCGATGTCGTGCGCTATTACTCGATATTAATATTTATAAGATTATTTAAGAATTATTAATAATTTTGACTTTCATTAAAAAATCAGTAAGAATTTTCAGACTGCATACATTTGAAACAGCTATGTTCAACTGATACGATATTAGGTGTATATTCTACAGATTATAGAAATATAATAAAATGTTAGCAGTGCGTAGCAAACATCGCATACAATAAGTAGAATAACTCAACATGCTCATCATACATTCTATCTATGGCTGTTTCTGGTCACGGCAAGCAGACCTGAGTATAGGTCAAGCTGAATGTCCCTTCTTAATATTTCCAAGAATATACTTGGGACTGTACGTGGAATTATCGGCTCCACAAATAGCGCACCTTTCGGACAAAATATTGTGCATAATCTGATCCTGGGCAATACAACGAACTAGTTAGAAAATAGATTAAGAATCTATAGTATAAGCTTTGGGACACAGCAACTCAGCCAAAAGGACTAAAAACATTGAAAGAAGATTAAAAAAATGAATCTTATTTCTAATGAGATAAATTTCACCGACTTGTGACGATGTTTCTGATGCGTTGTTTATAAAACAGTGAATCGAATTAGGTAGCTGATGCAGTACATTTTGCATCATTATTCGGTTTTATTTTAATTTCTACTGAAAATAAGTCTAAACAAATTTTAGGTGTAAACTGTCTCCGCGACAAGATAATCTTTGGCCTCCATTTACAATATAACGCAATAGTTTGAAAGGAAATTTTAATTTCGTTCCAATCTGTTACAGATGTTTGTGAATATTTATGCGATTTGGACGCTACCAGTAGCCAGCTGGCGGCAGTTATTGCATATTTTATAGCGAATATTTTCCATCTGTAACTAAAGATGGAGTGCTAATAAGATAACGGAGATTAAAGTTCAGAAGGCCTTCAGCGCAATCCGAAATTTAACATTTCCTATCATATTCAGTAGGATTAGAAAACGTTTAGCTGGAAAATTAGTAGATAACAGAACTATATTTCCGATAAGCGCACTATATATATATATATATATACATATATAACTCGGCCATTTTGGCATCGCAAGGGGCTGTGCCCCTTGACCCCTCTTGCTTTCATTTCTGTCTCTTTCTCTTCTATACTTTGTATAAAATGATCAAAATTTACAACGTAATTCTTACTGGCATCAACACACACAAAAAATAACATAACCACAAAAATCCTATTCTAACATTTAACTTCCGTTATATAAAATTAAGACATTTTTTCGTTACATTTTTCGTTACATATTTCATTACATAAAATTGTGACATTTTTTAAATAACAATAACAAAAATCCTACAAAATATAACTAACGTTACATAAAATTGGGACATTTTTTCGAATGGGGAGTAGCCTAAGAATTACGTTGTAATTAATATATATATATAGTAATGTATGATTTCTCAGTCCAAAGGTCTAACTGCTTCCCATTTTAGGGATAGTTAGCAAGATTACTTGAGTACACAAATATAATTTTTCCAGGTTAGTTTGGAACCAAAATAAAATTCGAGAAATTTACATTTGATTTGGTAGTGAATTTTTAATTACTAAGTTTAGATTTACTAGGTACGATCGTTGGGACACCTGTAAGCAAACAGTCCAACTTCACACTCGTAGATTATCCAAGCATTCTTTGTGTTTCCAACCGTTTTATCCATCGGCAAAAAACCTATATATGTATTACTACAAATTTATAATCTGATTAAAATTGTATATATGCCTCAGAGATGTGTACGGTATACATGAGTGCCTTGCGCATAAATTTTATGTTTTCACTGAGTTTATGTATGTATATATGTGTGTTGTGTATAAATCCGAAGCAACCAGTTAACCCCAAGGTGCCTTCATTTATTAATTTTTAAATAAAATTACGACTTAATCTAAAGTTAAATCAATTATTATATTTTTTATATTTACATGATTTGTTTGTTTTATGTATATATACGGGTAAACACAATAAAGTCTTATTTTTTTTTCTTTGTGTGTGTATTAGCTATCATTTTGTAACGTAAAAATAAAATTTTATATTAATTTCTTTCATGTATTACACATTAATCTATATTCGGTTATGTAATTTTTTTTTTTTTTTGGTATCTTTCTTAACCATTTTTTTAACTTTTTTTTTTAATATACCCCTATTCCGGTTTTTTATTTCTAAATTGTTCAAGTAACATATTCGATAATTACGATATTTCAAAACAATTCTATCGAAATAGATATTAGCTCCGCTTATGTTGCATAAATATTCTTCTATTCCTACTTAGATATTACTTTGTGTAATCATTTTTGCGTGCATAATTTTTTTTTACAATAATATACCATTCTCGGTAACAACGTATCCGTATTAACCGATAGATTATGCATATATTAATGCGTCCGTTTATTCTTTTATTAAGAATTTTAATTTAGAGCATCTTTTCTATAACTAATTTCATTAAATTTTCCTTCACGTACTTGCCCTCGTACTAAGTACCGTAATTTAGATATCATTGCTACAAGCCTGATAAACAATTTTCATTATTTTATTATTAACGCGTTGTTTTATCGTTACGTGATCGGTATCATTTTCTTACGTTTATTTCTAACTGAAGATAGAAAATTCTCAAAAATGCTTCTAATATATTAATTTATGTTTATTTAGTGTTTGCTTATATAAATTAGTGTCTATCATTTCTGCAGGGTTTTATTGAAATAGCAGAAAACGTGTAACGACAGATATATTTAACTTGACTTAAATTTATTTTATTTTCATTTTTCGCGCCTGTTTCTTCTACATTTCAGTTAAACGTATTTACTCTTTCGTTAAATTCTGACTGAAAGTTACGAATCTTCAAATTTTTTATTTATTTCTTTGACATCTAAATTTGAGTGGGCATATTTTAAAACTAGCGTAAATAAAACAATTAGCGAAGGATAATAGAAAAAATTTCATTCCAATATTTAATGTATAATAAAAAATTTCTAAACAATGAAAAGTTCGAATGTTTTTAACCCATATAGGCGGCAATTTGCTATGTATCATGAAAAGTAGATAATAATTGGTTTGTATATTACTCGGGTTTTTAGAAATATTTTCAGAATTAGATCGAATATCATACACTTACATTAAATCCCCCCGAAAAGAAGTTTTGCTCTGGTAACAAAATTATCGAAAGAGTTAGAAAAAGTAATATAGTCTTTTTATACTATGCATTAAATACTTTCGAATACCTGTCTTTAAACAAATGCAAAATAAACGGTAGATCGCAAAATGATTGGTATATTGATTATTTCTTCCTTCACTAGTTAATGGCGTACTGTTAATTATTTAATTATTCTTATTATTGAGCGGAGTTACCTGGTTGAGAAAATCGGTAACTGTTAACTTATGCATTATTGCTAGAATCCGACTGATCATTCGACTTTAACTTTGGTAAAATTAAGCCGAAGGTTTCGCGTATTCATTTAATTCCGCTCTGAAACTTTAAAAAATCGTTTAATATGGGAATTCGAGTCATTTAGCCAATAATTAAACTAGCGTAGCGTTGCTAAACAATTTTTTTTTTATTATTTTTTGCATATAATATAAAATTGTTCAATAGTATTGGTAATATTTTCTTACTGGGCACCAATTTTTGTTTTCTAGTTTTTATTGTGTAATGAATGTACTTATTACAATTAAGAATGGTACTATTTTACTTTTTATTAAATAAGAATAGAAATTTGTTTTTTTAAGTTTCATTTTCAGTTGTCTATTTAAACATATTTGAATTATTGAAGTAGTACACTTAATTTATACGCAGCAATTTAAATTAATTTATTTTCCGGAATGGTCTTTCAATTTATCATTAATAAAAAAATTATTAAATTTAAAATTAATTCCTTAACATAAATTACTTACTAAAAAGTAAATGTCTTATCAGATACTAATAAATTAAATAGTCTTTAGCTTCGGCCAAAATCACACCTTTGGTCGGACACTAATCATTATCAAAAATTGTAATCATCCAGTGCTGGGTATCTAACTGCAACACCGGTATTAGTTACAACAGCAGAAGTAACCATAGTGTGATAGTAACGGCTAGACTTAGCCCAACAAATGTAGAAGTCTCATCAAATTTTGTCAATATAGTCTCTCGTTATTTATGGTAAAGATCCATTAGAACAAAATTTAATCACAAGAAATAAACAAATCTCTCTTGATGATACACTAAAGTGTGCCGAATGTAGAACTTCTGCAGGCGAATGCGAATAACTTAACACATGATTGAAAATTAAAATAAATATGTAACATTCCAAAATGTTATACACACATACGATCTCCAATAGACACTAAATTTATAACTTTGATACAGAATACGAAACAATGGGACAGGAACCGTGTATGATATTCTTGCAATTATTTAGAAGTTATTAATAAATTAAAATATCTAAGGATTGCCTTAGGCGTATCTCTTCGTGTTGGAAAAGTCATATAAGAAATTTATCAACTAAAATTATGGATTGCTTCGATCACATTGTAGAGAAAAAATTAAATTCCACCTGATAAGATTCTACGATTGTTGATAAAATATAGTAATGCCGTTTAGAATTCTATCAGTTAATGAAACTGAAATAAGACAAGTAAAATATACAGAAAAAAATTGTGCGTCAGTCGAAAACTAGCGGCGTTAGAAGTGAAACTTTTTATGGAAGGCAATAAATTTTAAAGGAGGAAACAAAAAAAGTACACTGAAGTAAAAAAAGGAGTATACTTAAAACTAACAAAAATGATTAATAATATCAGTAACCATCTGCAGATAATCTCGAATTAAACACTACACAAATTTCACTTGCATATACCAATTATATACGAGGGTAATCCCATAAGTAAGGTACAAAAAATTCCTACGCTTCAGAAAATATATATTTCGTATTTATTTTACAAGCCTTCCAAAGTACACACAATTCGCTATTTTTCAACATAATTACCTTTCACCTAGATGCATTTCTCCCATCGTGAGAGCAATTTAAAAATACCGTCTCGGAAGTAGCTTACCCCCTTGAATTTGAAATAATCTTCGACGCATGCGATAGCCTGCAGTGAACTGTTTCAGTACCCATCTGGCACAAAGTTTTTGAAAACCCAAATCTTCATGAACAATTCGATGGACTATAGTCTTACTAAGATTCAATTCATCAACGACTTCTTAAAGTTTGACTCTTCTATTGGCGAGAATGGCTGCTTCAACCCGATGAATTGAATTTTCGGTGCGCTCTGTACTGGGCCGCCCAATGCGGAATTCATCGTTCAAATCAGTGACGCTGGAATTAAATTTTTGACACTAAACTGACACTTGTTTTCGCGAAATCGACTTCTCGCCATATGCAGCAATTACTTTTTTATGAATTTGCGTCGGAGTATTTTTTTTTTATTCCAATAATAACGGATTAAACGGCGTACTTCTAAGCGCATGTAGAGAGCGAACAAGGTACTCATATTCACCAAGGTCACAAAACAATACTAACGCATCTAGCGAACTACCAAGACCGGTTATCGATAGCAGACACACCCCTCTACAACATATCAAAAAATCAGCTGTCTAGGTCTAACCCTCCACCGTAGAAACAAATACGTACCTTACTTACGGAATTACCCTCATACATACATGTAACAATAAATATGTATATGCAAGTGTGAAACTTGTGTAGTGTTTAATTAGTGATTTAATAAATCATTTTTGTTAGTTTTAAGTATACTTTTTTTTTTACTTCAATGTACTTTTTTGTTTTCTCCTTTAAAATTTATTGCATTGTATAAAAATAGTATCACTTCTAACGCCGTTAGATTTTTCGACTGACACGTAGTTTTTTACATGTTGGTTTTATTTATCATTTTCATTAACAATTATAAACAAATTTTCTAATACCTAGTTTAAAGCATTTTCACATTTCCACTTGTTAACAGTTGCACTTTTTTCGTTTTTTACTGTGATTCCTTTGGAGGGTTTTTCGGATAAGTTTCCATGAAAATCTTTTCCGGGGTTATTGTCTTGCCTCTCTCATACCTTTTCTTTTTCGAAACCGCACAATGGATGTGGTCGCGAATCGGCGGTTTATTATTGGCAGTTTTTAAGTCGTTCACTTTGTTTTACAATGACACCTATTTATGCGAGCGAGTCCGCCCCATTTATCCGACCCTTCTTTTTTCTGACCGCTTTACTGCCTAAAGGAGCATTTAACTTTTCTTTTCACAGAAGTGTTGCTCTTTTGAAAATATTTCAGTGAAAATAACATAAACTTTTTTTGCCTAATTCTACTGAACTGTCGTAAATTCATGGCATGTAGAGTTATCAATTAGTTGGCAGGAAATGCTAATATGAAGAAACAATCGAGTAATTATAAAAGTTAACCCGAATGAATTAGCATTATTGATTTAAATGAAACAAACGAAAAGGAAAAGAAAAAGCAGAAACAGAAAATGAACAACTATTCTCGGCGTCTTCCCTTTGTGCGGTTCTTCGTATACTTAGTCTGTCTCTCTGGCTCTACGTTTGTGCAGCGGGAGCAGGCATTAGAAAAGGACAACTAGTTTAACAGATTTTGTTAATCACTGTTCACATAATTTTACTATATGTTGTAAAAAAACAAAAAAAAAAAAAAACAAACAGAAACGCGGCGATTATTCTCGCCATTTTCTCTTTGTGCCGATTTTCGTTAACATTTTTTTTGTCACTCTCACTCCCGTTAAAGTGAACGGGCATTAGAAAAGGAAAGTAGTTTAACAGATTTTTCTTAGCTCGATGAGTTTACTCTCTATCTCAAAACTCGTAGTGTCCCAAAAGAAGTTTCACTTCACAAAGATATATTAAATTAAATTTTACCTTTATGGAAAAGGAATATAAAATAATAAGAAGTTACCAACAAGGTATTCTTACTTTTATCGGTTGGTGGAATATAAAACTCAGAAATCAAGTTTATCAGTCTAGAAATGATGTCAAATAATAAGAAATCATAATAAAATTCAAAAATTACTGAAAAGAGATCAAACAGAAATAAAGTGCTCTTAGCATTAATACGGAAATAAATTTAGTTTAATTTTTGAAAGGCATATATACTGTATTAACTGTATTTACACATATTTCATAGTGTAAACGGAATTCTCCATAAACAATTACAAAACTACTAACATTGCCTCATAAAACTCATAATTAATTGAAAATCGAGAAACAAAAAAAACAAAACGTTACAATTAACAAAATCTATTTTTATATTATTTCAACTATGCCTGCAACTACAAAATTAAATTTGCGAAACTATTATTTTAAAACGGGATATTATAAAATTTTCTCAGTATCAAGAAGTTATATACATCAATAGTATTTTATTAAACACTGCGTTAAACATAACGAAATGTAAGCGATAAAAGTAAATAAAAAATTTAAATTTCGTGAAAAAAATGATTGTAATATAATTAACGAAACAAATATTAAACATATTTTTTAACATTATTTGAAACTTTAATATTATTTTTATTTACTCGCAAAAATGTACATTTACAAAGACGAATAAAGTTATTTTATTGTTTACACACTAGCCGAACTCCCGCTTTTTAAATAAAACTGAACACTAGCCTCGTTATTAATCGTAGTATTTAAGCTTTCTTATTATGATTAGAATACAAATCGGAATCTTCATCCTTACTTTGACTAGTATCATTTGCTAAAAACCGCTAAATTAAAAAATCAAAAAAAAACACATTAATTATATACATAACATACCTTATTTTTAACATTTCAAAATTAAACCTTATTGTAGTTTATTATCGGTAAAAAAAAAATAATAAATTTATACACAGGAACGAAAATTATAAGATTCTTCGAATTCTCTTTCAAAAAACTCTACTGTTTCCGTTAAATATTATAAATGAAAATGAAAAATACAAAAAGCTTATAAATTCTGCATTGTGTATACTGTTTTACATTTTTATTAATTTCGTTATAACAAAGCAGAACATGTAAAATAATAAATTGCGATCACCTAAATATATATATATATATATATATATATATATATATATATATATATATAGTGAGCCACGTTAATATTGGGACGGTAGGTTTGAAATTAAAACTTGTCAAAAAAAAAAAAAAGAGGGAAAAGCTTTTAATTCAAAATTTATTTAAAAACATGAAAAATAAACACCATCTCTTATAATACATGTAAAAAAGAAAACAGAAAAAAAAAAAAAAAAGAAAAAAAAGAAACACAGCCGCTGTACAATGAACACAGAAAGTAAGAATTTGCCCGTCACATTAATATTGGAACGTAACTAAAAGAACGGAAAATGGCTGCCCAAAAAAGCAACAAATAACCTAATAAATGAAAATCAATACTTGGTATCGAAGCCTTTAGCCGCAATGATTGCCTCCAAGCGGTGCGGCTTGGAAGAAACTAATTTCTGGAGGTAATCCCTCAGAATCTTCGCCCACTCTTATTGTAATCGAGTTTGCAACTCGTTGTTTGCTCGAAATATGTCGTTCGCGTATTTTTTTATCTAAATAGCCCCATAAATTTTCGATTGGATTGCAGCTCGGGGATTGCGGCAGCGTTTCCAGGATCTTCGGCAATTGAACAACAACCAGGAACACGTTTTATAAGCTTTATGCTTGAGGTCGTTGCCTTGGTATAGTTTAAAGCTGTTCCGAATCCCCATTTTTTCGGCACTGGTATGCAGATTTTTTCGCAGTATGTCGATGTACATATTAGCCGTCAACTTTCTTTCAATAAATACTAAAAAACCTACCGCAGCCGCTGAAAAACATCCCCAAAAACTATAGTATACCCGCCGCCATGTTTCACTGTTGGAAGAACATGTTTTCGGTCGAATGCTGTGTTCGGCTGTCGTTACACCTTTGCTTCCCCATCACTACCGAAAATATTAAATTAGTATCATCAATAAAGAGACGACATCATTCCAGAAAGTTTCAGAGGCCAACTGATATTTCCAAGCAAAATCGAGGCGCTTCTTCTGATTAATTTTGGAAATGAGTGGTTTGCTACGCGCAGTTCGTGAATTGTACCCATGTTTTTTAATGAGTCTCCGAATTGAATATCCAAATAAACTTCTTTTCCAGCCTTCTCGTATAATAGCGTAACTAGTTCCGGAGCACTTACTTTTCGGTTACATTTCACCTCACGCATTATTAGCCGCTTATCCGGAATTGAAAGTTTTTCCGGCTGACCTTTCTGCAGAATAGAAGCGATTTGATCTTCGTCTTTAAATCGTCGAATAATACTAAACACGCTCGTTTTTAGCAAGTTCACTAACGACCCCCAATTGGTCGAATATGACAACAAACCTTTCCCAGGATGATAAATAACTAATTTTCGCTTGTCAAACGAAATATTTCGCGATTTTCGGCTCATTATTGGCGACAAATTTTTCTTTACTAGGAAAGTTAAGTTACCGAACGCAACGGTATAGTGTTGCTTGCGGGTTGATATTATTTTGTATTACGTATATACGTACGTAGTATATACATAACAGGGAAAGTCTAACTTCGCATGACTCACACGTTGCACAGGTTTGTACACGTTCTCCGGCGCGTCATCGCTGCGTTCCAATATTAATGTGACGGGAAAATTCTTACTTTCTGCGTTTATTGTACAGCGGCTCTGTTTCTTTTTTTTTCCCTGTTTTCTTTTTCAAATGTATTATAAGAGATGGTGTTTATTTTTCATGTTTTTAAATAAATTTTGAATTAAAAGCTTTTCCCTCTTTTTTTTTTTTTTTTGAAAAGTCTTAATTTCAAACCTACCGTTCCAATATTAATGTGACTCACTGTATATTTAGAATCTACCACATTAATCTGTTTTAGTATTCCTTTTTCAGTTTCTTTTGTTTCACTTTTTTATAAAAATGTGTATATAATTTCAAAATGCGCATACGATCGTTCAACGCTATTAATCTCAAATTTTTGTAAAAATAAATTATACTCAACAAAATCCTTTTTTTCATTCTCTTTGTTCATGATAAAATTTTTCTTTTCAGGTTTTTCTTTCTAAATCGCATTTCTAGTACACTTTAAATTAACAAAAATCGATAATTTATATTGCTAAATAGTACTAGAAAAATGAGCATAAAATCCAAAACCAGTTTTAGGAATATTTTTTGTTCGCTCAATACTTCCCGTCACGATTAACACACGAGTTTAATTATAAATTAGGGATATCGCAGACTCTGCTGAGATATAAAAAAATGGACATAAATAAATTATTACTTTTTACATTTTTAAAATAAATTAATGTTTTTTGTGTTTTTCTTTTTTTTTTATTTAATAATTTCTATTTCCATTGCATATAATGCAAAGTTCAAAATTAGAGACGAAATTTTGAACATTAACATCAAATATAATTTCAGTATTGCATAACACGCAATACTATTAATGCTTTATCATTGTTTTGTTAAATATTTGATAAGCTTCTGTGACACCGATCGTACGATATAATATATATTCCAAGTAACGCATCAAATTTAAAACCAAAAGTTTTCACAACTGCTAAGTTGAAAAAGAAGACAATTCCATCCGGTAAATAACCGTAAATTTTAACAGGCGCACTACAATATAAATCAAGTTTTCACATTTACGACGAACGTCTTTTAAGCAATGAATTTCTATTTCACGAAATATAATAGTTAAATATTCAGTTTTTTTAAACGATTTATAGTTATTACTTCCTCAAACAGAAACATTTCATTAATTCTAATAGAATCAAGTATTACTTTTTTTCTCTCCATAATCAGAAATAAATAATTTGCCTTATATGACTAATTAAAATTCTTATATTAATACTGACATATATATGTTATTAACAAAACAAATACCTACTTCTAAATCAGGATTTAAAAGCCGTAAAGGAAAACTAGGTAATCCAAAACCGGTTACATCTTTTGTTACTAAAACATAAATATTGTATTAACATATTGACGGACATAAAATAACTAATCTAAGTAAAAAACATGCTAGAGTAAATTACAATTATTTGTAAAATAGTGCTTGTTTTTTTTGTTTTTTTCTTTGAACTCCGATAACATATTCCATCGGCTTTGTATTAAGAAATCAATTATTTTTATAATATTCTCTTCTTGTGCGCATCTATTGTACTCCACTGCTCGCGCTTTTTTGCGCACGTGTGGAATTTTATAATAAAAATATTTGCTATTTGGTATTTGATATTTGATTTGTATGTTTTTACTACCAGGATAAAATTATATAATAATTTATATGTTGTTAAATTTTGGGAGGCAAGAGACATCTGATATTAGTGAGAAATGTTACCTGAAGATTACATGCGGAGTGCAAAACGAGCATTCGAAAAAACATGATCTGCACCAGCAACCCTATTTATATCAGAAACATGTTGAAAAAAAGGAGACAGTACTCGGTTTTGTTGACAGAATGAAGGCGGAAGTTTATTTGGCCCTAGCCTATAAGCAGAAATGATGAGCCTACGAAAGATAGTATTACCAGGGATTAAAAATGCATACCAAGGTACGTTTAGAATATTAGGCTGTATAGATTTATAGTATGATGCCGAGACCGGGTTAGCCCAGGTAGATTTTCAATATTCCTTGTGAGCGTACTTAATAAAGTATAAAAGATCACTGCGAGAAAACTTAGGAACAAAAACTCCTCCTTGGCTCGTCGCTGCGTGGACAATGTGAATTCGACCAAAAAAAAAAAAAAAAAAAAACCAGATCAACGAACAACATTAATATGTATTTTAATTATATAAATACAAATGACAAATTCTAAAATCCGAATATGAATCTAAAAATTAATTTTTAATACGATCTTCTTCTTTCAAATTATTAACAGATTCAGCATTGATATACTAGCAGCTAGTAATTAATCTCATAATAATCCAACTAAGTCTAATACGGGTAAACTTTAAAATTTTATTGCTGACACACCAGCGCTAAGCTCATATTTCATCTCATTAAGATTTTTTCAATTTTTCGCAGCCAATTTTATTAGTTTTACAATTTAAACATTTATCTTTATATAAAGAATTTAAATATTAATTAAATTCGACAAAAAGGTTATTAAGTTGAAGTATTTTTTTCGAGAAGGAAAAAATCGAACGATAACAGGTTAATAAAAGAGTGGTTAATGCAAATTTTGTTTTCATTTAAATCGCTATAACTTCTGACTATTAATTTCTCCATTTGTATCACAAATCACAATAAAATAATCAATTTTGATAAATAAACACAGCAGTCCCATCAGCAAGACCATATTATTCGCCGTTCGTCTGCTTTCCATTAAAATCGCTTCTTAATCATTTCTTCAAATTAAACAAACGATAAAAATAAAATTTTAAAGAAGCAAAAAAACAGAAATAAAGCAATCAACGTTAAAGCTTAAAGTAAAGAAAAAATAAATACAAAAAATCTTACGAATTTTATTTTATTTTTAAAATTATCATCCAGCATGTGTCAAATGCAACGTTTTTTTAGTCGTATCGTAAAACTTACGGATGTAATTATTTGATTTAAAATTTTCGCCTTATTATTTTATGTTTACCGCATCTTATTTAAATACCCTAATAAGCTCTTCATAATTATAACAGATCAAAACTCGATATCTATTAATCACCAAGCTCTACAAAATTAGTTTATAAGAAATACTCCCACCATGACCTAAATACTTGATAAATAAAACATTTTTATCTTTCTTACACGCAATGCATCATTTAAATTACAAATACTAAATTTATTTCATTTATTAACGTTTTAAACAATTTTTTATTACAACCTAATAAAATGTTTTTTTTATAATTTAAATTATTAAAGAAATATTTTAAAAAATTATTACGATCTTTCAATTTTTTAAATACAAAACTGATACACATTTATATTGTTCCCAGTTACGAGAAATATGAAAATTTGCTTATTAATGTTTGCTTGTGAATCTTCTTTAACGAGAAATGCAATAATGTGTAAACTGTATAAAAATACTTTTTCACTATTTTTCAAAAGCGACGGTATTAAATATGTTATTATTCAAAATATAACTGTTTATTAAATTTTGAGATTTTAAATTTCACTTTATTAACCAGTACATTCAGTTCATTGAAAATTATAATTTTTTTTAGAAATTTGTATTAATGTTTTACTTCATCGTATTACATTTCGGTTGTCTTCAAATAATCTATTATTTACATTGAATGTTGACTGGTATTAAATTTAATTTTGCATTAAAAAAATTAACAAACTACCCAATAATTACGGTCATACAAATTTTTAATTTTTCTTCTTCGATTTTTTTTACCTTTGAAAGATCATGATGATATTATGAAACAACAGCATATGATGAAGTGAATGTTATATATTTACCTATAGCTGCAAGTCTTTTATAAAATTTCTTTCATTCGAACTCATACGGATTATTATTCAACAATTAAATTAACCAAAGGAACTATTTTCATCTCAACAAATAATAGATCAACTTCTAAGGTACGTAAAGTATGTATTTTTCGCACAGAAATGACATTTCAATGCGCAGCATTGTTTCGTTCTAAAATAAATTTCCTTCCATAATTACTTTCTGAATTTTTAATTAAACTAAACGGCTTCGCACTAGCCCCGGATTGTAATAAAAAATTAAAATAAAATAGTGTTCAGTGTGAAACTTCTTCAAATACAATATTACAAATTGTTTATTATGGCACCATCTAGGTAAAATTATATACAACTATGAGTATTTTATTGCAAATTTTCGATGACATCTTCAAGGAATATCTGACCATGTTGCAGCCTTTTTTTTATCCTTCCAGATTTCAACTTTTCGGAATCATTTCGTTCTTCTTCTTTCTATTTCATCTCGGCAGCCGGGTTGATGGCTACCCTACATGCCATTATTTTCATTTTCTCTGATCATCTATTTTCCGATTATTTATGTATTTTTGACTCCATAAATGCCCTTCAGGTAATCAGTTCCCCCCTACTTGGTCACCCTTGTAACTTTATCATTGTTCATATACGCTGCCTTCCCATTTTTTCTTCTATCTGTATCGATTTACTTTAGTTCCCAGCCACACGAGCATCGCTCGGATTGCTGCTCCCTTTCATTTCTTTTTTAAAAAATTTCATTTTCTAATCCTTAAATATTTACTCTTCCTCCTTATCGCATTTGCGTTCTATAATATATATGGTGCAAAATTTTTCCTAAAATGTCAGGCTTTGCTGTATGTCTCATACTTTACGAATTAATTATTAATAAATTGATAACACGAAAATTTTTAAAAAATTTGTATGTACAACATTAACAGATTTGCTAATTTACGTAACTTTTTGTCTTCGAATGTAAAAAAATATTTCTATAGCATCTATTTTTTATTTTGTTTTGATAATTTTTAGATTTTCTTCCGATACTACCTTTCTAATTGAAAAAACTCTTGTACAATTATTACCTACTTGATTGCTTCAAAATTTAAACATTTTATTTAATTTCACAAAAAAATTTTTTTTTGGCTTATTCTATAATTTATGAGTGAAGAAAAACAGATCACTGTTTTTTTCGTCTTTTCTTTTCGCTTTTAAATAGAACGATTAATATTAGTTAACTTTTATAATTTTTACCTCCATTGCAAAAATGATACCCAATGATGAAATATCTTCTAGCACTGAGCAAAGCTTGATTTCCATATACCTTAGCTTCACTAGGGTAACATACTGTTGCAATTGCCAAGCCGCTACTCGTCGCATATAGAAGCCGTCTTAAATAACCTCGTCTTAATCCTAAAAGATATCCGGTAAATGTGCCAACACCCACGGCTCCTATACGTCCCAATAAATTTCGCTCTTCATGTAGATAATCCAATGTGTTATCGACATTTACTAAAACAACGTAAAATTATTTAATATATGCATACAATATACCGTGAGTTACATTAATACTTGGACGCTAACAATAACAAAAAATGTTCCCTTTAAAGAATGTATTTCTCGGCAAATGAAGAAACAAAGAATTTTCTTTCAAAATCTCAAGTTAAATCACATCGCTAAATGTTTATTCAAAAAATAAATACCTAAAAAATTTAAATAAAATTAATAAAAACAATTAAATAAAAAAAAAATAAATAAAAAATCCGCTTTCTTCGCAATCCAATACTATTCAGATACAAATAATAAAAGAGAAACGAAACCAACAAAATAACATTTTTTTAATAATTTGTCTATCAACCTCTCTATTATAAATACTGCTTGCTTTTAATTGTCTGGGCATTGATTCTACTAGTTTTTATCTATGTATTTAGAACTAATGTTATACCAACTTTTCCTTGTTAAAATTATTTTTTTTGCGAATCTTAAACCTGAGTATGGCCAAAGGTGTTCAATCAGACTGAGAACAGGACGTCGTGGAGTAGTTTCAAGCACTTGTGAACAATAATACAAAGGTCATAAACGTGTACACAGTAAGCTTTATAATTTCGATCATAATCCTAACAGAACCTATCATAATTTTGAAGTTCAAATTTTTTCAGTTTTTAATATGTTGACTTACCTATTAAAGTTCATATTTTCCTCAATAAAAATCTGAAATTGTTCACGAAGCTTATTAGTAATTTTTGCAAACACTAATCCATAGGTTTTTTCTAACATTTATTAAAAACCATTCATAGCGAAGAGTTAAAATTCACGATCTTCCGTTTTCTCGAATTCATTTAATTCTATTTTCCAATTTCAATTGTCGTACAATATCTGCGACTATACTTTTGCCGAGATCTAATAAATTACCCACTTCTTTCGCTATGGTTAATACTTTTAAAAATGCTAAATAACCAACTGATAAGGTATATTTACATTTTCGTGACACATGTTTAAAGCGCATCATTAATAAGTACTTCATCATCGACTTTTGGTTGGGTAATTATTGATGTGTAATGTAAAGACGTTCAATATTACAAAACTGACAAATATAACGAACATACGAGAAATCCACAAAACGTACTAACAGCGTTAACTATTTACTTCAACCAAGTATCTTTATAAAGTGTTATTGCTACATATTGTTTTGAATTTTTACTTTTACTGCTGAATTTTCGACATTAAAAAAAAGGTTATAAATATTTTACCTATTTTAAACAACGTACACGTCAATATTTCATTATTTTTTAAAAAATACTTTAATCGTTATGCTATAGACGGTTTATTAGTAAAATCATCATTATTTCTTACTTTCTGAATATTAATGTAACTCGCAGTATAGTTAATGAAATATTTCAAAGCTATTCATTCCTACATAATTAATAATCTAATTAAGTTTAATTAAGAATATAAAATATAATATATACTTTTTGTGTGTGCAATTCCAGTAAAAATGAATCGGGAACAACGATCGGTTACTGAACAAATTGCATTGGCTACTTTACAACCTTCAATTCGAACATATCTTACTGCATTAAATAAAGACGATTGTAAAACTACACTGAAATTTTAAAAAAAAATTAGTTCAATATTAAATGTAGACTTTTTTCACATACTGTATAATTTTTGTATTCACTAACTTTTCTTCGATATTAGACTTCTTTGAACTGTATACCGGTAATTCTGTACGACGACATAATTTCTTAATTTCATCGTCTTCTATTGTTTTTGTTGGTAAAGAATCTGCATATATAACTGGTGTCAAAGACATTCCTTATTTTTATTGCAATCAAAAAAATGATATAAGTAATGTAATAAAACTATCTGATAATTGAAACGTTAATAATTAATTATAAAATACTCAATTATACCTCTACCGTTCAATGTTATCACTCAATCAATTCAAAAATTTAAACGCTTTAAAATAAACATTTTGTATATCGATAACTTCATTAATTTCTAGATCATAATTATCGAAAAATGTAAATTTATCAAACATTTCATATTTATTTAAGTTTATTTACAATTTAAACATAAATCATAATTTTAATTTATAATTACAAAAATTATTTTTATTATAATTGCTTTTGGTATTTCAATTCTCTTTTGTTATTTATATTTTTATTATATGAAACTATTCATATAATTATTTACATAAGTGTAGATATTTTATCGCCATGTTTACGGACCGAGCTGTCCGAAACTAGTCGGCAATTTAATTTTAATAAATTTTATATGTTTATGCGTATATGTGTTTTTACTCAACAAAAGTCTACATATATACTATTTGTAATTTTTTTTTTTTTTTTTTTTTTTTTAATGGGTTTGTCAACATGGACATTGGCCCAAGAACAGCGGAACAGAGAGGAAAGCGAGACTCAGATCCTTACATGATCAGAGATAGCCGACAGAAAAGAATCAAGAGCTAGAATAGCCGAAGGAGAACGAAGGGAAAGAATGAATGAAACGCAGTGTGGAGCGGGAATACCGGTTTGTAAGAGGAAGGAATAAAAAAAAGGCTTGTTCAGTTGATAATTACGAACAACTGAACATTATATAATCGGGATCACAAATACATTGATTGCTGGAAGAGTGCAATGGACAATAAAGAGAAGGTACAAGAGAATAACGGAACAATGAGGAAGGGAGCAAACTATGCCCAAACGCAAGCGGCAAATTGCAGAGAGATTGAAACGGCGCATTTGTAATTAATTTAGGTAATAGGAAATGACGAGACAAAAACAGACAAAAAATATTAGGTGAAAAAAGGGTTAGTGTGGAAGTAAACAAGAAAGTGAAAAAATAAAAATGGGAAAGTCAAACGAATGAAAGAATAGAAATGACAGAAATAACAGAAAGACAAATAGCAATGAAACATAGTAAATGACGAATAAATAATAAGCGGTACCAATATCTTTTTTCATCTCATTTTTCATGGATTTGAAAATTATTGAATTAGTATATTTAACAAAAATAAATTAAACAAAGTTGCGCAATATATAAAAATTGCATGTCAGCTCGTCAAAACTTAAACGAATCACATTGAGAACACAATGTAGAATGCTTAGATACATTTAACGAAAATATATGTTATATAAAATATATGGGGGGAAAAATGCAACAAAAAAAAATCCGAATAATAAGAATTACAGCCAATTATATTAATGAAGAACATTACTTGTAAACTCTACAATATCACTATTGTTAGCTATATTATTTTAAACCGATAATACTTATACTTATTAGCACACCCAGGATTTGTCCTAGTGGCGAGGGGGGCTAAAAGAGTAGCATATGGGAAAATTTAAAGGCGGATGTCGCACGTGTTTGGTATATCTATATATCTCTCTCTTCTCTTATTTATATATTTATTTTTGTGTAAAATGTATTATTTAAAAACACTATATTTTTATCAAATATTACTTTTTGTCAAAAATTTTGCCATTATTAACAGTATCCGTTTATTCTCCTTGGAGGGAAACTGCAGCCCCATACCACCCTCCTTGGATGCGCCAATGCTTATACTTAATGCACATTTTAGCTAATTGCTAAGAATTGTAATCGTCTACATTCCTGATAAGTATGTTGTTATGATAAGAACACCAATGAATTTTTTTTTTGCTGTGTTAATTATAAAATTGTTTAAATAGAGCAACTGCAAACAAATATGTATATTATCGATTTTAGTCCAATGGGAAACGTTTAAAATACAATGGCAACAACTATTTCATAGGAACTGAAGTTTTTTTTAATTGGAATTTAAAACTAAGCACCAAACTGTAGCTGAGTAAGTCAATATAAGTCTAATGATGCATGTATAAATAATAAGTTTATTTGTATTGCTTAAGTAAGATCTTTGATTAATAACTGGATATAAGACTATTATTATTATTATTTGTGTCCGAACCAATTATAACTTAAATTAAATTAAACTAGGTTAAATTAACTTTTACTAAATCTTCTGAAACTAGTACTCCACCAGCTTTAAGGCATCCGCATGAGCGTCTATAACACTCTTCATCATACATCTAATGCCAACCAACCTATACATTCGAATAGGTACACTGTGGTCTGTATCTTGCGCACTCGCATTGTTCGCCGTAGAATAGGGACCACTTTACTAAGTTTTGCTTCATCCGGGCACATCCTGATCGAATTCAATTCAGGCTTCTCCATGTACAGCCGCTCTCATTTAAACCTTGCACTGGTTTCTCCTTTGCTACTAAATCTTTTGAATACACCAGACTTTGCCATCTTCTATCCCGCTTTTGCCCTGCCATAGTATTTAATGGTATGCTGCTTGTCGAAGTAAGAAAGCTATTTCTAGACCTCAGCCTTGGAGTTGCCGCACCTTGTTCATACATAAGATGTCGAGGGTCCTGAATCCGCTTCGTCTTATCTACATCTGCAGCAACCTTCCTTCTTATATCTGGAGATTCAATACCCCCTTTGTAAATATAAATTGTTTACTTTTGTTGATCTCAGACAGCCTGTTATAATACATACTGTTTAATTTAAGGCTACATCAACCTTCTTAGCATCAATCGACTATGCCCACACTGGATATGCATATTCTGCAGCCGAAAAACTTATCATCGCCGATATACATACAACTTCTGGCTTGACGGCCTATGAAGATCGAACCAACTTCTGTATTATTCCATTCCTTGTTTGAACTTTGTTTTTAGTTTTTTCACAATGCATGCGATATGTTAAATTTCTGTCCAGTAAGACTCCCAGATACACCAGGTTTTCCTGGTGTTGCACCATTGTTCCATTCACCATATTTCTTGCTTCACTGTTCTTTAGATGAAAGGCACTTATTTGGATTTTTGTAAGGTTTGAAGGTAATGAGTTCTGTGCATAGTATGTGTTTAATGTATCCAGGTTTTCTGTTAATGTGCTCCCTATCAACTCTAACTGTTCAGCTTGGTATGCGACTGCAAGGTTATCGGTATAAATAAAGTAGCAGGTTTTTTCACTAATTGGCTGATCATTAGTGTAAATGTTAAAAAAAGTCGGCGCCAGTACACTACCTTGTGGGAGACTGTTAATGTGATACCTCTACCAGCTCCCACTTCCCATTTAGAGTAACACAGAACTTCCTGTTCTTCACCATTGTACCTACTATTTTTGTAAATGTAAAATCTTTTGTTAATTTATAAATCTTCTGTAGTAATAAATTCTGATTAGCCATATCATAGGCTACCTTCAGATCGACAATGGCAACACCCGTAACTATCTTCTGCTCGAATCCATTTGCTATATACTGTCTTAAATTTGCCATTTCAGAACAGCATGAACGTCCTAGACAGAAGTTAGCCGGTTGGTTCATCGCCCACACATCCTAGTACAACTCTTTCAAATAATTTAAAAGTATGACACAATAATAAAATGGAACGATTATTTTCCACTTCCTCTGGATCTTTTTTTAGCTTCAATAAGGCCACTATATGGGTCTTTCTCCATTTCAATAGAATTTCGTTTGGAGCAACAATAGTGTTAAAAAGTTGGGTTAACCATAGTTTGATTTGTCTTCCAAAATGTTTGATTTACTCGGTCATCATATTATCTATACTTGGAGCCTTATGATTCTTCAACATTTTTATGACCTTGTCTATCTCATCGATGGTAAATGGAGATTGACAGTTGTTTACCTCGGTTGGCTCATGTCATACTATCTTTCCTTTTGGTATTTTTCTAGTTTTCCCATTTTGTACCAGCTGGCTTGCAATTTTGTTGGGTGTAATGTTTGTATGCAGTTTACTAGCTTGTTTTTCGCCATTTAGTTTTCTTAATAAGGAACAAATTTTCCTGCCGTTTCTTGTCATGTCTATTTCTTCAAGGAGTTTTGACTATCTCAGTCGATGGCTTTCTCCTAGCACTGTCATCAACCTATCTGCGGTATCAAGGATATCTTCTGGAAATGGGTCTTTCTCATACTTTTCTTCATACTTCTTTAATAGTGTAGCTGATGTTAATTTTAAACCAGCTATGTAGTGTTTGTGACAGCCCCTTGGAATAGGCATTTTGGATATCTGTGAGACCAACGTTGGAAACTGGTTACAGCTACTGGGAACAGGTGGTACACTTCCAACTGCCTCATCAAGTTTTGCTGTGAATTTCTCCCAACTGTCTTTTTAAAAATTGAACCTTCTCTTGAAAGGTACAATCAGCAGTTTAATTGCCGCACTTATATCCAATTTCAGTGGTCTATGTTGTGTTTTAGGTATAAGCGACAGGGCATTTTTTATGCATATTTTTCCTACTGAATGTGATGCGAAGGTGAGGTCCGGATTATATCCTTTCCACCACCTTGAGCTTTGAAATGACATAGTTTTTGATCATGGATTAATGATAAGATGTTTTCTGAACTCCACTTTATGACTTTCTCACCATTTTTGTTACCTTCTGTATAGCCCTATGCTCTATCATGACTACTGAAATCACCAATCACAAATTGTGTCTGTTTTTTTCTGAAATTTGGAAAAAAAGTGAAATTAAATTTCGGTGATTGTGTCGCCAGCGGGAGAACGGGACGATGCGCGGGGGGAGGGGGTATCTGCCCCCTCCTGGAGTCTTGAAACCTTTTAATCAACTAGCCATGATGAGTATTCATAAATGCATAATCATGAACAATTTGCCAGAAATCTGCAAAAATGATGTTTTAATTAAGATTTTATTCTTGTTTAATAAAATATTAAGCCTTTACAACTTATAAATTTTATTTTTCTTATTACTCATATCCTCTTTCTATCATCTTGCCCCCCCCCCCCGGCTCATCGGCTGGAGACGCCCTTGGGGGCAAGCATAAAGGATACAAAAATTACAGAGTGATTATAACAATATTAGGAAAATATATAGTAAATTATTTACTCAAGTATTTCCATGAAAATAAGGCAATTGACAAAATATGATACAGATTTCAAAAGGGAAAATTAACATTAAAACATTTTTGGAACTAACGCAAAAAATAACTCTACCATTCTGCCATCCACTTTACTCTACCAAGTATGTCTACATTAGTAAAGTAACTAGAAGATTTAATAATTTCCTTCTCTACTCTACTACTAACTCTACCAGTGTAAACTAGGCCTAAATGACAAAGTTTATAAGTTGGCAGATGTAAATGTATTTTATTTAAAAATTAAATTGTAACTTAAAAAAAATATATTATTTCTAACGCTAAAATTTTTTTAATTTAAATATTTAATGAACATAATATTAAATATTAAATTTCAAATTACGAAATGTTTCCTCGTTAAAATCGAGTTTCTTTATTCGAATAATCGATGTGCAGCAGAATTTATCGCGCCAATATTTATTGCTACCATACATATTAACGTTAAGCGGCTTCGCGCTAGAAATTTATACTGTTAATAATTGTAGCCTTTCTTCAGTTTTTCTATAAATTTTATTTTATAATTTATTAAAGTATTTAATGAAATGTCGAAAACAATAGTAAAGAATTACAGTAATGAGAAAGGTAAGTTACAAATAAATAAGGAAAGATGTGTTTTGTATTGTAGTTATGGATATTGATATTTAACTAGAAAATTATTTCTTTAATACATGTTTTTTATTTTAGAAATTTTGACTGATTTTTTACGTTCATTTGTTGTCACTAATGCGGATGGTTCGGAAAAGAACTTCAAATATGTTTCACAAATAACTAAAATTGCTCATCGTGAACAAGTATGTAACCACCAATTAATAGATACTTCTCATAAGTTATGTACTTTTAAAAAATATTACTAAAACTATAAACATAGAGAGTTATTCAATTGTATTATTAAGGGGATGAATGCATAGTAGGCTATTTAAAACAATAGCATTCAATATTAACGGTACTTCTAATAAAACTTGATTTTTGTATTTTCCAATGATAATAATTGGGAACGTAAACATTTTTTCGTAGTATTTTGTACTAATTGTATTAAAAAATCAATAAATATGTTTGATGAATTCTACAAACTTACTTGTAATAAAATTAATAATAGTATATAAGGCTTATGAAATTTGGGGTGTCTTAGTATACTTTAATTTGTATAAAAAATTAGACATTCTAAAAAATTATTGCAGCAGTCAATTTTTGTAGATACATTTATTGCTAACGGTGCATCAAAGGTTTTTTTTCTGTTATTTATTTTTGTTAAATTAAAATGTCTTTACAATAATTTTCAGGAAAAGTCAGTATTAGTTAATTTTTATTTCATATTACCGTTAAAATTATCGTAGAAAAATAAATACCCTGAATCTTCAAAAAGAAAATTGAAAAAAGTTATGCCCTATTAATAGTGAACTTATAAAAATTTGTAGGCGTTACAGGTTCCTAATATATCTAATTGTTACACAACTTACAATATACTAAGATGTTCAAACCCTTTTTGCGATTATTGTTTCGGTAATTTAGTTCATTTATTATCTGTTTATCATACAGTGTGATCAAGAAATTTGTAATAATTATCTTCGAATATCTTTCGTACATTTTTTTATCACTCGTGGCATTTTTAAACATTAACATATTACATTTTACAAGTTACACGAATAAAATAAAAGAAAACTAGATAAATGTGGTAATAATAGGTCACTTGGAGGAACTTTTCACTTCCGATCCGTACTTAAAATCATATGTTCCCCATATAAGTAAAAAAGAATTTAGTCTTACAATTTATAAATCATTAAATTTTAACTTTTTAAATATTTTCTTAACTTCAGCACAATTCTGAAGTATTTCAAAAATGTTGTTTAATTTTTTAAATGTCAAGGATTGGTAGAAAAAGATTTTAAATTATGTAATTTATAAATAAAAGAAACATTAATATTTTCAACATATTAAAATATCGCTTTCAGGTTCAACTTTATATTGATCTTGATGATTTACAAGAATTTAACTCAAGCTTGGTAGATTCTATACTTGCAAATACACGAAGATATGTTATATTTTTATATGATATTGTTCAGTCGCTGCTGCCAGATTATAAATATAAAGAGGTACTTTTATTCATCTATAATATTTGTATTTACGTTTTTTATTTTACCTTTTATTTAAATGAATGCTGAAATAAAATTAATAAAGAAAAATCGGTGCTTTTGAAGTGTTTACGAGTTCGTGTGTTTTAAGTAAATTACAAGTTTTTTATATTTTTTGTTTTTAATTTCTTAGTTTTAGGAAAAGGTATAAAACTAATTTATAATCAATAAAAACTTTGAAATGAACGTTAAAAATTTCTAATAAAGTGAAAAAATGCATTTTTTAATCTTGAACTTGAATATTTTTTCTTTTTTTGGTGTCTAATGAGAATTCTCGGGCCGAAAAGGAAAAGAGCGTAATGAAAAAAGTGAAAATTTTTCTATGTTTTAAAATTGTGGATTCTGGATAATCATTTTTTTTTTCCTTTGCAAGTTCTTGAATTTTTACTGTATATAATTTTTAAAAAATGCAATATTATTTCTTAATGCCGAAAAAATATATATTTGTGTTCTAATAGGAGCGAGTGAGCAGTCTTTTTTTTGTATTATTCATTTAACGTATACGCCGTAAAAGTATTTTACCAATTAAAGCAACCGTAAAAGAGAAGAAAAGAATACCTTTTCCAAGTTGTGTATTTCTTTATGTGAGTTATGTGCACTAATTTACATACAATTATTTAATTCGCGAACAGATGAAATTAAAATATTGTTGAAATCTTAAAAATATACACAAAAAGTATGAAATATTAATTTACAAACATTATTAAATTTAAATATTTCGAACTGATACCTCTTGAAACACCTGGAAACGAAATATCAAGGTGTTAGCTACGAGTAAATATATGCGTCGTGTGCAAAAATTCTAACCCTAATCATTAATATCGTTTTCTAAAGATTTAATATTTTTTTTTTTTTTTTTTATATTATATACAGCTTCGTTTACTCATTTTGAATGAATTTCTTAGAAAAATGATTTGTTAATAAAAATTATAAAACAGAAATGCGTACAGAAAATTATTTCAATACAAGTAAATAAAAAAAAGATGATGAGCATGTACATAATTAGTATGAAAGATTAACCATGCGTCATTTTTTAATAATATTCAATTACAGAATTTTCAATTAAATTGTTATTCATCAAAATGTATTTTTAATATTAAACATAAGTGAAATTTTAAATCACAGTAAACAATTGTTTTACACTTAATTTTTTGTACATGATCTGCCAGAAATTATATTTTAAAAAGTGAATCGGCTGTACTTAGAAGTTTAATTAAATATATATGTTTTTCAAAATTTAAAATAATATGTACTGTTTGTTAAAATTTAATTATTACTTTGTTTGCAAATTAATATCGTTCAATAAATCTTATAGTCTAAAATTTCATATTATTTTTCTGATTTTTAGCATTTGTGGTATAATTTAAATGATTATATGTCAAATGGCTTATGTTTATGTATTCTAGTCTTCACAAATTTAAAAAAAAAAAAAGACTGCACTGTAAAATGAGATGGTTGCGATACAAACAAGATAACATCGTGGATGCAAAATTGACCATCTGGCTCTGAAGCATATAAAGGCTAGAGTTTATAAATCTAAACTCAGATCAAACAGTAAAATAAGAATTGTTATCCAATTAAAAAGTATTATTCCACGAGAAATCCTGTGAAATGTTTTGCAACTAATGGAAGATTAAACATTTTCATAGTCCGTTAAAATTTGATAATGGAAAAATAATTATGATTAAATGTTGTAAATATTGATATTTTAAACTTTACAAATAGGTATAAAAAATAAAAACTTCAATAACGCGTGATTTATTCGTATTTTAAAATATACAATTGAATTTTTTCATATTTTCAGTTAAAAGAATATTTTGATAATAAATATTTAATTAATTAAAAATTTTATGAGTAAGAGTCATGATTTATTCGAAATAACTAATTAAATTATATGTAGGGCATTTCAAAAGTAATGCACACGTGTCCATACAAAAAAAAATGTATTTGGTAAAGTCATATAAATATTATAATCTTTCAATATAACCACCCTCCTCCTCATTGATACGTTCCCAGCGCCGGGGGAGGTTCTGGGTGCCGTCCAGGAGGCCTTTGAAATTTAGTTCACGAATCCTTCAGTCGTAGCACTATTTAAGGCCTCTAAATCCGGAAAACGGATTCCTCGCATCGGCTCTGCAGTTTGCAGAACAGGTAACAATCACAAGGAACTATATCCGGCGAACAGGGTGGATATGGTAACCATTCCCAGCCGTATTTCGTAAAAATTGCTCAGATTTCATCGTTGTCGTAAGGGCGTGCATTATCATGCAAGATGAGAACGCCGCAATCAAGTAGTAATGGACGCAGTTTTCAGATTTTTGGTGCTGGTAACCGACAGGTTTTCGATACCAGCTGTATAACCTATCTCTTCGTTCATCATACGACGATCTTCATCGATCAGTGTTATCACTATAGCGATGTTTGTGTTATCACGCGAAGTCCTTGGACGACCAGTACGTGGCGCATCTTCAACTGACAAACAGCCTTCTTTAAATTTTTTTACCCAGCGAGAAATACTGATACAGTCCATGGTGTCACTGCCACACATTTCTTCAAATGCAGAATGAATTTCTGTAGGCCTATGACCACGAAAAGTTTCTATTTTCACACACGATCGCTGGTCCAGATTTGTAACGAGACCTAAACGGTCTTCCATCATTACAAAAACACGTTTTCACGCACGCACAACTCACTCGAAACCAATCACAGTGCACACTGTCGTGTTGACAAAACTGTATAGTATACATTCCTTCTGTTTTTCCCCCCCTCCTAGATACATACAGACTGCTTAAGAACATCTGTGCATTACTTTTTAAATGCCCTACGTATGAATAGTTCAGTTTTCTGTACGCTATATATAGAGTTTTCGACAGATATTTTGGAATTGTTCTTCAAACTACATTTCAGCCTGTACTCATTTTTTGAAGTTTTGTATAATGTTTAAGGGTTTTTGACCGAAAACCTAATTCAATTATTTCTGTGTTATATTTTTGTAAAAAACAATGAGTCGTTATTAAATTCAAAAAATGAATTTAATGTATTTATTAATACAAAAAGTTCTCGAAAACGTGTCAACTATTATCAATGAGCATTACTACAGGAAAATATAAGTAAAAAATTTTATTTAAATTTAGTTATATCTTTGGCTATAATTGCGCTCGCTCCTTGTTAAAGTTAATAAAAGATAACGTACTTTCTATAACGAACAAAATTTAATTGTTCCAAATTGCTGCAGCCAAATATGCAGTAAATGACTTTAATAGTGTTAACTTTGTATCTCCTAAATAAATATAAACAATTTGATTTTTGAAGCTTGATTTTTATTGCATAATTTAGTAACATGATTCAAATTGATGCAAAAAACCTGTGCGTTATAGTTTATCATATATGTCAATATTGGGGGGGGGGGAAATTATTCTCGTAATTTTTGAAAAAAAATTTCTATGACTTTGATTCTAAAATTTAATATTTGGTTATGGTAAAATTCGATATGAAAATAATTCGAAATTTTTGTTTTAATTACATAAAATATCGCTAATTTTGAGAATAAAATACAGCTTTATTGAGGGTTAGTTGTTTTCACTTTTTTTTAGGTTGTCGCTAAAGATGCGTTAGATATTTATATAGAACACCGATTAACGATGGATAATACAGCGCGACAACCAGGTGAACAGAGAGATCCCCGTAATCGTTTTCCACCTGAACTAATGCGACGGTTGTAAGTTTTATTTTAGAATTAACGAAATATTGTAGGGTAAAATTTTCTGTTTAAAAATTTATTTTGCCGTTGTAGCTTAATCTTTTCGGGGCAGTTTTTTTTTTTTGATTACTAACGGCATTAAATAACAGTCGTAAAAATTAAGGGGAAATTAATATTTGAAAAGTAATACTAATTCTTTTATTTAATCCCGAAAGTCGAAAATCATTATTCTAGTTGAGGTTAGCCTAGCGGTTAAGGTGCTTGGCTACCAAATCAGAGATCACGGATTCGAGGCTTGTCTCCAGTCGGATCCAAGTCGCTTCCAAGTTTGTACCTAATCTGAAATAATTGGGTACTAAAGAAATCTGGGAAAGTAAATACGCCCGAGAGAAAGGAACTGGCTCCCCTACTCTCATTAGTGCCGTTGAGCTTTATACCATTATGAAAAGCTTAACTTCACAATCCTCGACGTCCTGTCAAAGGTGTGGGACTTACTTTACTTTTTACTTTTATTTATAACAAAGTTCCTTATTTGATACTGGGCAGCGTTTTTCCTAATTTATTTACAACAATATTTATGCACTTCCTCTAAGTTGTTACAATTACATATATTTTGTGTATGTAAATGCTGACATTTCAACTATGACGTTTTAGTTTTATTTCATCTATACTATATTTGCTGTTTGGTTTTATCGGCATTAATTTTGATTGTAATCGTTTATCATGTGCCCATTTTGTTAAGTTATCTAAATCTTTTTGTAGTAGGTTCTCTGCTGTTTTATAATTTTTATGAATGTTATAATTGTTACATCATCAGCATATGCAAATATTGTTGCAAATTTTATTGTTTTATCAGTATTTCTAATATAGGTTATAAGTAGGATTGAAGCTAATTTTTAATGTTTTTACTAACCAGCTTATTTATTTTTACAACAGTTATACTATTTTAAATATCTTCCAGAGATTTCTATTTTTCTAATTCTATTAACAATATGTGATGCTTGGTTGTGTCAAAAGCTTTTATAAAATCTATAAAAATTATTATAGTGTTTTTATATTGATATTTGACTGTATATATTTAGCGATGTGACCTAATAATTTTGAAGTAGATTTATTCTTTTTGAAATCCATATTGATATGGTCCAATTAAATTATTATCTATTAAGAAGTGATTTATAATAAACCTTTCCACAATTTTTGCAATTACATTTGGTTTCGATATCGGTCTTTAATTACATCTTTTACGCTCCCTTTTTTTGTGTATCTGTTTAATTTTGGAAAAAATTTTCTCAATCGTATTATTTCTTCTTTTAAATATTTTTTATTATTTTAATTATTTAGCAAACTTTTATCAACTAATGTCTTTAAATCCTTAACCCTTATTTTGTTGTATCCAGTTTCTTTACGTTTATTTAATTTATTTATAATATGTTTCGTTTGCTCACTGTTTATACTTGTAACATATATATTTTTTAATATTTGTTTACTTATATTGATTTCATTGTCATGTGATGTTGCGTTACATTTATGATATTTTTATATACTTCGGTTGAGAAATAATTAGCAAAATTATTTATAATTTGTGGTAACGCATGATTTTTAAAATGAGTTAATATATATTTTCATCATTAGATCTATTTTTCCCTCTCCATCAACGTCGTGTTCAAAGGGGAGTTTTAGGGATTAAACCTCTCCTATTAGAACTGAAATAATTATTATAAATACACAAAGATCTGAAAAAAATCAAAAATTTAAAATACATATTGATGATTTTTTAGGATGTTTTTACAGTTTAAAAAAAAAAAAAAAAAAAATAGGTCATTAATATTTTATGCAAAGTTTTTTATTGCGAGTATAATCAATAACATATGTAATTTTTATTAATGTTTATACGGTAATTCATTTATGTTAATTATGAATATATAAATCAAAATGATGGAAATGATTAATAGTATGGATGTTTGTGAAAAATGTATTGTTATTTATAAAATAAATATATGAAGAAAATTTTCAACCACCCTCCCACTCCACTCTTTTTTTTCATAATTCTGGGCGTGGCTCCGCTTTCCGTTATTCCATTTATTACTCCCCAAAATTTTTTTTCATATCTCTTTGTGCACCTTCTGGTTGTATTCTACAAAACTTGTTTTTCCTCTCGCTAATTAATTTGTTTGATTTATTTCTTAATTGTTTATACTGTTTCCTGTATTCATTATTATATATGTTAATTTCTATTTTTTTTTTTAATAATTTGTTACGTCTATTCATCAGTTTTAACTTCGAGTTCTGTTGCATACAGACTCCGAAGTTTGGAGCTTTCTAATGTAATCTATAGATCGCCTTCACGTAATCAATTCGAATTTAATTTGACCATTAGTTTTACCAATTTTATGATAAGCGATAATTAAAGAACGAATTTCATTTGAAAGTTCACTTTGTCTAAGCATATTTAAGGATTTACTAAAAACTAATAACAAAATTTAATTAAAAACACTTGATTACCAAAAATTTAATGAAATTAAACCAAAATAGAATTATGGAGTAATTGCTTGAAATGCGAAAAAAGTATTAAAAAGGCGTTTACAAGCCGTGTAGTTTAAACAAAATCTACATTTGCTTCATCACGCACTAATAAAAAGTACCCTTTTGATAAATTTAATTATTCTCCTATAGAACCTTCGATTTCAATAAAACTAATTTTTTCTTTAAAAATGTTATTTTTATGCTTATTCAATATGAAACTACTTTTTTATTTATTTTTAAACAAAAAAAAATACATTTACTTTTTCGATGAATAAAGAAAAATTTGGGCAGACGAATAATTTTGAGCGGTTGTGGGCGCGGACATTATACATATGTATATACGTGTGTGTATAACTGATCACTTTATTTTTAAATTGAGCTGTAGACATCATGTAAATTAGAATAATATGATGCTTTATGAATCTCAAATTTTTCATTTTTAAATATAATAAATGATTTTATACATTTAACGATATGCACTCGTGTGCTTTATTTCATATTGTTTGTTTTGTCAGTTATTTGGTAAATTCAGTAATCTATAATTTTCTAAACAGACATACCATCACTTTGTTCTTAGTTGTAATATTTAATTTTTAAATTTTTACTGCTATACGTGTATGCGCTTATTAGTTATAAACTTTTTGTTAGTTCCAAATGTGCCAATTTAAGAAATTTAATTGCATTTGTTATTTTCTAAATTACGCAGTGAAATCTATTTCAATGATTTGTCAGTTCGTAAGCCGACACCTATACGAGATATTAAAGGAGAACATGTCGGAAAATTAGTTACATTGCGGGGAGTTGTTATGAGATGCACCGAAGTTAAACCGATTATGGCTGTTGCTACATATTGTTGTGATGTTTGTGGTGCTGAAACTTATCAACCGGTATTTTCACATCTTAAATCTGTTGTATAAAATCTTACTTTTGCCTTTTAAATTTCTTTTTTCACAGAAAGTAAATTATTTTAATGATTTGAAAATCATTTTAACAGGTTTTGATTTACTGATTATACTTAAATGATTTTGGAACAAAGCATATAATTATATTATATAAGATATATCGTTTGTCCGGATTTTTATTGTACGAATTCTTTAATACTTGGAACGTTTAAAATTCAGCCAAAATAATCTAAATTAGGCTTAAAATAAATTATTCTAAGCGGTTAAAAAAGTAACCAAAGTCAGTTGCAACGACTGTCTTTTTTTTTATTTTGCGTTAAAATGAATTTATTAAGTACATTGCCGAAAAGGAAAAAGGTAAATAAAAATTTAAACCAAAATAAGCCGATGACATATATTGAAGAAATGTTGTAGAAACTCGGAATTTAAATTTATTATATACTTTAAAGTTATTTTTCTAAAACGTTAAACTATCTGTGATCAGTTTGCATATTTTTTCAAATAACTTATAGAAATATAAACAGAATAGTATTCATTTCTGTAATAATGCATTTTAGGTTAATTCACTGACATTTAAACCATTAGCTCTGTGCCCCGGTCAAGACTGCCAGGTGAATCGGTCAGGTGGAAGGTTACATTTGCAGACGAGAGGTTCAAAATTTATAAAATTTCAAGAATTAAAAATACAAGAATTGGTTAGTGAGATCAATTTTTTTTTTTCATGAAATTTTTAACTTAATTTATAAAATGTTTTTTTCTTTATTTAAACCTTATTCATTTAAAACAATGTATTTAAAATCAATATCTAAAAATAAAGTGTACGTATACTTACAGAGTGATCAAGTACCAGTTGGTAATATTCCAAGATCAATAACGATTTTTTGCAGAGGTGAAACTACGAGAAAAGTATTACCCGGAGATCATGTATTAGTAACTGGAATTTTTTTACCACTACTGCGTACTGGTTTTCGTCAGTTAACACAGGGCTTGTTAACAGATACTTATTTAGAAGCACACGTAATATGTTTAATGTATTTATTTATTATTTTCTAACTTTTTATAGTTTCCCTATTTGTTTCGCTTAGAATTATTTGACAACAAAACTATTTTGTCCTAACTGTTGTATTTTATGCAATGGAATGGTAAAGTAAAATTTCCGAAAAAAGAATAAAAAAAATTATAAATAAAAATATTTAAAGGTGATTTGCAAATCTTATTTATGAGATGTAAAAATTAAGTAAGGTGATTTGTTTGCATTGTAAATTCTATGAATGCTGAAGTCAAACTTTTACACGTATTATCCAGAAAAGTAATAACAAAACTATTTAAAAAAAAAAAAAAAAAAGAAAAACATTGAGTAAGCCAATAAAATTTATATGTAAAAAAATTTATAATGAAATAATCTCGAAAAATAAAAGCCGTGTGTTCTGATGTGTATAAAGGTATTCACCGGGTCTTAACGTAAACTAAATATTGTTCGTTAGTATTTATACTTAGCATAATTTCTCATGTTGTAGAAAATTGTTTGTTTGAGTAAACTGGACGATGATGCTGAAGTAGAAGGTAAATTAACAGAAGAAGAAATGGATCAAGTAGCTAATACGAATTTTTACGCAAAATTAGCAGCGAGCTTGGCCCCAGAAATTTATGGCCATGAAGATATTAAAAAGGCACTTCTTTTACTACTGGTTGGCGGGGTCGATAAAAGTCCAAATGGCATGAAAATAAGAGGTAAGTATCGTGATACATGTGCATTTTTCATACATTTTGAAATTTAAGAATTCGCAGTTCTCGCAAAATTTGTAATTCAAAGATTGATTATTATTATTTATTACGAGAAAAAATAAATAAATAAAAGAAAAAAGAAAAAATTAAATTTAAAAGTAATATAAAATATTTCGGAATACTATAGTCCACATTTTATTTCGCGGTTTTTCATAGAATTATATGTTCTATAATTATGGGGCTTTATTTCTAAAGCTGGTCTAAAATATTATGAATTCTAAAGTTAAATAAATATATAATTATTGAGCATTAAATTTTATAATTGGAAAAACATTATTCACAATTCTCGCCCGAGGAATAATAGGAGATAATGTTCCAATCTTATAATGCATCATCTTTTTGAATTCTTAGTTTTTTGTATTTTTAATTTTATTTAAGTACGCTTGCATTGTTAGCTGATGATAAGCTATGCTCGAAAACGTTTCTAAAATAAGGTACATTTTTTAATTTATTGGAGCAAATTATTTCATACTTATTTTTGTTTGTTATTGAGGTATTTATTCATTTTGTATTTATAAATATTAACAAACAGGTATGGATATTTTTATCTATATTATCGAAATTTTCTAAAAAATGTGGTTACCGTTGACGAAAATTGGTACATTATTTTGACCCTTTTACCGACAAGAAAGGATGATGCGGAAAACCTACGATTCTCCAAATATCGATAGAGTTCGACAAGTCACTGTCGCGGTAAAAGTGATGTTGATTGAATTTTTCGGTTATTGTGAGATAATTTATCGACATTTTGTACCCCCTAAAGCGATCGTGAATTTCCTCTATTACCGCAAAGTTCTCCAAACATTGGAAACACATTATGACAAAAACCCCTAATTTAAAGAACAGAACAATGTACGGTCTCACACGGTGGAAATTGTTCAAGAATTTTGGAAAAAAATCAATATATCAGTTTGCTGCCGTTCTGTTTACAGTTTAAATCTAACACCGTATGACTGTCGTCTGTTTTTATTACTAAAAAAGAATTACGGATTCAAAGATTTGTGTCAAACGCAGATATAACTCTGTGCACAAGTTTATTAGGAGTTATACTACAAGATGAGTACGAACAGATAATAAGGTAAAATGAGAAGAAAGAATACATTGATAAATTCAGCACAATGGGACATATTTCGAAAAAGATCGAGACGGCGGTAACGATAGTGGTTAGAAACAATTTTTTTGTAAAATAAAACTGTTCTAAAGTCTCCAGGGTTCAACGTTCATTACCTTTTTTTAAATACCTATGTCGAAGAGATGAATTTTCACACTGTGTACGGTGTGAGTTCTGTCGGTAGTTAATAAATTGTTTTACACTCACATCATCGGCAGACTGGTCTTTGCTCACTGTCTCGAAACGAATTTTCAGTATTTTTGGAACAGCTATTATATATATATATGTATATATGTTGAACGAAACATAATAAATCATTTTAAGAAAAAGAAAAATTTAAATCTTTCAAAAAGAAAGACAAGTACATTTTTAATTTTTTAAAAAGCTAAAGAAAAAAAAAATGCTCTGATAAATTTTGATTAATAATTTATGTTTTATTTAATCAGTAATAAATTTTATAAATAATGATGAAACATAAATTTTTAACGTCAGTTTCTTCACGTGAAGCATTTTCGATATTTTGGGCTTTTCATTTTTTGCACTATGCTTTTTCATTTTATTCCTTACTAAAGGAAATTAAAAAAGAAAATTTAATTATTATTTCTGCTGAAAAATTCTAGCGGGAATATAGTCTGGTTCGCAGATAAAATCCTTATTTGCGGATTGGAATTATTTTACACTAAGTTAATTTACATATTCAATTCGGTTAATTTAAATTACATTAAAAGTAGATATGTTTATGTACATCTTTTGTCTTACAGATTAGTTAAGCCAATATTAATGGCTAATGGGTTTTAACTTGGTATTGAATTAATTCCAAATTATTTTTGTTATTTACTGTATAAAGGGAACTGTTACATGAAATGTATATTGTTTATGTTTCGTTTAAAATATTAAAATACTATTAATAAACTTAGTATAAATATATAAATCACTTAATATAGTTAATTTCGATAAGAATGAGAATTGTCTATTTTTATTATGATTAATTTTTAAAATAGTTTTAGACCGACGACTTATAACTGTGTTAAGAACGTAACGATAAAATATTTTACGTCTTTTTGTTCTTTTTCTTTTTCTGCGCTTTTTCGTATACAAATTAAGTGAATCGGTTGCTAAATTTACCGATACACAACTGAAAACATAATTAAAATAATTTTTATTCTTTTAAAAATTAAAATAAAACAATCTAAATTTAACTCGAGAAAAATAGAAAAATGTTTTAATTAAAATTGATTTTATTTAAATATTCGTCAATTATGCTCAAAAAAATTTAATTGTTTTGCTGTTTTGGAAGAAATTATAAATTTTTTAAAAAATCATTAACAAATTCGGTTATAAATAATGTATTCCAAATACGAAGAAACATTCTTTTTGTTCGACTCATATTTGTTCTAATTTATAATTTCTTGATAATAAATTATTTCGGTATTTTGAATGTAAAATTATTTATGAAATCATTTGAAATATAATAAAAACATAAAACATAACTAATTCGGTGCAAAAACCTTTCATTAATTTGACCCGCCTGATTCAGTTTTATATTAATTTGATTAACATACTGTACAATGACCTTTATTAAAATCTTAGAAAATTTAACTACTACTTTTCGGTTAATGTACCGTTTGATTGCAAAAAAAAAAAAAAAAAAACTGAAACTGAAGTTAAGCTTAAGAATAAAAATATTACTCTGAAAGCCATGCTTAATATAATTTGGTTGAAGTTTTATTTCAGGCGGAGAAATCAAATTTACGCGATAAACGATCAAAAGATGGTTTTTTTTTCTTTTCTTTTTTTTTTTTTTTATTGAAATTTCTTCTTTGTGATGACGCTCATTACAGCGTAAACGTTATTATTGCCCAATAACAATACTTTCACTTGGCACTCTACTGACCGTATAAAAAATAAAAAATTTGTAGAAGTATTAAAGTTAAGAATTAAAATATAACCTAATGATTAGTAAGTTCGTAAAAGTTTCACCTCGCTCGAATAAATAATATTTGTGTAATAAATTTAAACAGATGCATATTTTTCTTTTTATAATACGATAGCATATTGTTTACCACAAAGTTTAACGATTTTTTATATTACTCTGATACTCGACACGCTAATGCAACGTTAAAATTTCATGTAAAAATTTAACTTAAAAGCTTTCTATTCGTGAAAATTGGGTATTAAAGTGTTACTCAGAACTTACTTGAATATGGTGTACATTAATACTTGCTTGAAACTTGCCTAGGTAATATCAACATTTGTCTGATGGGCGATCCAGGTGTCGCGAAATCTCAACTGTTATCGTACATAGAAAGGTTAGCGAGACGTAGTCAGTACACTACTGGGCGTGGATCGTCAGGAGTTGGTTTAACTGCGGCTGTTATGAAAGATCCTTTAACGAATGAAATGGTTCTAGAAGGAGGAGCATTAGTGTTGGCTGATAAAGGTATTTGCTGCATTGATGAATTCGATAAAATGTCCGATTACGACCGTACGGCTATTCATGAAGTTATGGAACAACAAACAATATCAATTGCTAAGGTAATTTTTAGTTGTATAAATTTATTTTACTTTTACCGTTCTGTTGAACTTAATTTTTTGACGAAATAAATTTATTAAAAATAAATATATTAGCAAGATTTAAGAAGGTATTTTTCTAAAAAAAAAATTATTAATTCCTCTCGGAACAATTTGATCTAATTTAAGAAAATTTATTTTAAATCGAAAAATGTTTATTTCCAAAGATTAATTTAAAACAAGTAATCGCGATCATTTATTTTTTAAACAAATGATAAGCGAATCATATTAATAGACCACATATACTGTAAGTCTGATCTTCTGTTCCATCTGAATTTAAAAAAGGTTTAATTTATTTTACGAAATTACTTACGCGCGTATAATAATAATTGTTACATCACTTCTGCGAAATTTGGTATCTGCGATCAATAGTAAGCCAAGAGATAAAAAAATGGTATGCCAATTAATTGTTATAATGTGTGCTTTGGGAATTTAAACCTTTAACTCAGTTTGAATCATTCAAATTATATATTCAGCAGTTTTTATCTTTTACTAATTGATCGTCGATTGTTAGTTTAGAAAACTGGTATTATAAGTTTAATTTTAATTAAAACAATAATGTAGATTCGCATTCGTTATCTGAACATTTTTATAGGCTGGTATTATGACGCGATTAAATGCTCGTGTAAGTATTCTAGCAGCTGCAAATCCTGCTTATGGTAGATACGATCCAAAACGATCTGTTGAGCAGAACATCCAATTACCGGCAGCTCTACTGTCTCGGTTCGATCTCCTGTGGCTGATTCAAGATAAACCAAACAGAGATAATGATTTAAGGTAACTACTTCGAAATTTTAAAACTAATAATTTCTATTACAATGTTTTCATGTCAAGAAAATGCATAATCAATTAGAATTTAATTTTTAAATACCTTTTTTCTTAGCTAATTTTGTATTACTTCTTTTTACATAATTTTTGCTATACTTACGATTTTGCAATACTGTTTAACTGTCAGTCTTATATTGTTTTCTTGTTTACTCTAAACGGTTCCGTTTTCTTTCAATTTGAATTTGGACATACAAATTTAACCAACTTATGTATAAGTTGTGCAATTGTTCATTTTTTTTTATTTTACAGCACATGCAACTGTTTTTTTGTTTTTTTTTTGTTTTTTTTGTATTCATATTACAAAACAGAAAATGAATTTGGGCGAAAACTGAACTAGCATAATGATTTTCTCTTAAAGTGAAATTATCAAAACGTTTATTGAACATGAATGGTAAGAATCTCTGCTTAACCGAAAACAGGTTAATAGGTATTTTTTAAATTCAGTCCGTGATCAACGCTGTTTAATAATAACGGTAGTAGCGGTAATAATCAGTATTATAAGGGTATTATTTTGATTAACTAGACTAGCCCAGCACATCACGTACGTACACCAACATCTGCGACAGCCTCCAATGTCGTTTCAACCGCTAGAAATGAGTTTGATAAAACGTTACATCGATTTATGTAAAAAAAAAAATCCTACGGTTCCGAAAGAATTAACCGAGTTTATCGTAGACTGTTACGTCGAGATCAGAAAGGAAGCTAGAAACAATCAGGATACTTCTTTTACATCGGCTAGAAATTTATTAGCTGTACTTCGACTGGCTACAGCGTTGACCAAACTAAGATTGGCTGATTTAGTAGAAAAGGACGATGTTCGAGAAGCAATCCGACTTTTAGAAATGTCAAAGGCTTCACTGAAACAAGAAGATCGTTCAGCAAGGTAAAAATAAATCCGCACTTTCATAGTAATAAAGTTGAATATATAAACTATCCGGTTTTATTTTACCTTAAAGATGATCTAGTTTTTGGATATGTATATAATTAACTGAAAAATAATGTGCTGGTTCTATAAATAGCTGTTGCGATAGAAAATTAAACAAAATTAATATAACAATAATGAGTGGTCCAGAAAAAAATTTTTAATAACTCAAAGGGAAAATACGTGCGGAATTGTTTTAAAAAGTGAAATGAAGCAGTAAGATGCTATTTGTAGATGAAATATTTAATTTCAGAAAAATTACAAATTATACCACTTAAATGATTACCGGCGTTTTTCACAATCTTCAGCATTTTATAAAAATTTTAGCGAACATATCAATCCTAATTAATCCCGATTCACGAACCATATTCTCCCGTAGCACTTCCGATGTTTCGGGCCTGTTCTGGTATTTGATTTCAAATATCCGCATAAAAAAAAATCATATTTTGCCCACGAACCGTAAGTCAAAACAGCACTGCTTTTTTCGATCCAATATTGAAATGTTTACGAAACGCGCGAATTGTCTTCATGTATAACTCGTCCGTCTTGAAAAGCGCTTCCATAACAAACGCACGGTGAACGTCAGGCCACTTCCAAGGTTAAAAACGAATATTGTAGAGTAAATGTTCATTCTCTTTGGCTACCATCCGTCTAACCGGCCCCGGAATACAAATGATCAATAATTAAAATTCGAAAGGTTTTTCTGGACTACCCTGTAATAAAAGATGGCATTAAAATAAAATAAAAAATTCCCTTTTTGATAGATTTTACTTTCTTGTGATTACGTATAAACAAAAAATACGTATTAGTATTTCGGTTAACGAATGGGTAATCTATATTTTTATTTAATAACTGCTTTAGTCTCAGCAAGAGCAAATTGAAGAGTAAAAGACAGTTCTATAATGTTTCGAAAATTAAAAACACTGCACACTAATTCGTCGATAAATTTGGTTAATTTTTGAAAACATAACTTAAATCGATTTCTTATCGTTCTATTTATATACAGTTGCGTATTTTTATTAAAGTGATAGTAGAACACGTTGTGCATAGATTAACTGCCTATTTAAATTTTTACTACCACCTATGTAATTTAACTACTTGTTAATATAAACTATTTTATGTGTTGTACTAGTAGAATGTGAAGCGTATAAAGTTCCTTTTTCTTTTTATGCGGTATGTGATTATTGCGCATAAAACGATCATACCTAATTTATATAATTTCAAACAGTCTGTATTAATTTATCAATTATTTCTTTATCGTGTTTTGAGTACTTCTTTAATGGATTCTCATGTTTTTCGTTCCATTTATTGTTGTTTAATCTTGTTTTCTTAGCAATACCATCTTTAAAAATATGACTTCGTTTGTTTCTTATTTTCTATCAAATTATGTTTCACTAAAGTGTATCTCGCAGCATTCTAGATAATTGGTTAACTGTATGCACGTCCGTTGCATTACAAAATTACACAATATATAAGTAGCGCTTTTTAAAATTCTGTTTGTAGCCAAATTTAACATAGTTTTCAAGACATATTTACACGATACTTGCGATTCATACAGTTAAATTCAGATTATTTGTAATGTTGAAATCACTTCGAATTTATTCACGTATAGATCACGTACGTTGTGGAATATGATGTGTACTTTGCTCTTAATCAGCTACAGTCAATTTCGTCTGGTTTTCAACTTATTGTAAAATTGATAATTTTACCAGGAGGAAAGATTTTAAAAATTCTTTTTCTTTTTCTTTTTGTATTTAAAGCATTTTTATATAATGCCTAAATCCACGCATGTAAATAAGTAACATACTAAATTTGTCCACCAAGTTCCTCTAAATAATTTCTAGAGTTGAGTCCCATGCAGAACATTGTACCCTTAAAACGCCTTAATGTTAATAATATAAATTCAAATTCTTTTTGTAAATTTTGATATTTAAATTGTGTCCCGATAAACAGTAATATTTCTATTTGTGCGCAATGCGTTTTCGAATATATTCAACCGTATTTTTATATCAGATGTAATTTTAGATATTTCCATGCCTACTGTTAAATGTAAATTAATTATTTTATTTTAATACTGTTTTTTTTTTCTTTCTTTCTTACGTCTATAATCCATTTAAAATATCTAGAAGCTAAAAAGGGTTTTGTTCTGTATAAATGGAAAATTATGAAGACCTTTAACTGCAAGTTAATTTACATACCATAGTAGTGCACATTTCACGCTTTTATATATATTTTACAGGCCCCAGACCGTTGTAGACAGAATTTTCAATGTTATACGTGATATGGCGGCTGGAAGGAAAACGCTAAAAATTACCGATATAAAAGAACAATGCATTAGTAAAGGCTTTCATTCAGATCAGATTGAAGAATGCATAGAGGAATATGAGGAATTAAATGTTTGGCATGTTAATCAAACTCGGACTACAATTACTTTTATTTGAATAAAAATAAATCGATTTTATTTTTTAAATTTACAGTGTAAGTATAATTTTTTGTAACTTGTGATTAAATTTTTTTAATGTTTCTATTTTTTTTTTTTTTAAATAATTAGATAGTTTGATCTCTTTAAATTTCGTCTGTTGCAAAATGTTTAATTCAAATTTATATTGTTTCATTGGAACGAAGAGATAATAAATACAAAAAAAAAAAAAAAATTAAATTTCCGTAGTTTTTCTTTTTATTATTTGTCTATTTTCAGTAAAATCATTTTTTTTTTTTTTTTTTGACTGACTTGTCAAATTGTGATTCTCTATATTCATCATTGGAACAAAAATCCCTATGAATCGAAATAAGAAAAATTCTAAAATAAAGTAGGCAATCGGCAATAATTGTGGTCAATTGACTGGTTGATAACTGTTCTTCCTTTAAAACATGACCAATTACAATTTTCCAATTTGAATCAACTTTTAAATCATCGCGCAGTAGCTAAAAATGCAGAAAAAGGTAGTAGAAAGTAAAAAACATCTGCCTAAACTCTATTTTTATTTAAAATATTTGAAGTGGTAACCATAGAAATTACCACTGTGATCTGTACAATGACAGATCATCACTTTCCTTTGTTAGCGATAGTTTTACAAGTCGCTACCAGATATACATTTTGCATTATAACGTAATAATAATAATTTTAAAAAATATTGGTTGTAAACGTACAAAAATATTTTAATTGTAAACAAATGAATTTTTTGTACAAAGTGTGTGAATTTTTAATATATCGTTTAAAATATTCTTTAGCTCAGTAACGTTTAATTAATATTGCAAATAATCTTAGACAAGCCTAATACAGGATGTAATTTACTGCATTTCGAAACTTACCGAGAGAAAATTATAAATTATTTCTCCTCTCTTTCGTAAATGTATTTTACTTTCCAGATTGATCATGTTTACTATCATTTTTTTCTTTTTCTTCGCAATAATGGATTGTTTAAATTCATTTTCTTAAAATTTTTGGCTGATATAAGTATGACTTGTTACAAAAATAATTCAAAAGGCAACTAATTTATTCCGGTATTAGATAATTCGAAATCGGTAGTTCTTTGAAATGTCTCCTTTTTAACCGAAGAAATTACAGGTCTCCTCCAGCCACAGGAATATGAAAACTATCTTTACAGTTGAAGTTTATCCTTTTTTCGATGGCTTCTCTAATCAATATTTTTTTTATTGTAGTTTTCTTTAGCAGAACCGTACTGTTACTGAACAGAATAATGTGCGGATAGTTTTTACTTTTTGCATTTCCTAATGTATTACCGATTTTCGTAAACACTAGTCTAATGTTATTTCGTCTTAAAATTCGACCAATTTTTTAGGTAATTTCTTTGAATGTGGAATGGCGACATTCATGGATCGAGATTCTTTTTCTATCATCTTTTCTTTATTATACTGAATCTATTAAAATACTTTTTGGCTTGGAATCCGTCGTATCCCTTCATCATAACTTCCTTGAAATGTTTTGAAATCACATTAGCATTATTACAGACTCCTAGTTCGGACAGTGAGGGTTTTGAACACATCTAAGTTCCGATTAGAGTAATAGTGAGAATCCTTTTATCTGTGCAGATACTTTTTCGGTGAACGTACTTAACCTATCATTATAACAAGTGTTTATTCACAATAGAAGAAACAGAAATAAAAGTCTTATCCCCGTATAAAAAGTGAATATCGCTGCTAGTATTTTAACATATTCAACTTTTTTCATTTTCGAAGATTAACATCTTAAATAGTACGAGTTAAAAGTTCCTGAATACATTCCATTTCAAGTGGACTACGCTACATGAAGCAAACATTTATAACCACACTAAATTTTCCAGGTCATGTAAAACAGTACTCAAAATTATAGTAAAACCTCGATATTTAAATTACACAAACATTTATGCACCTGCTGAAATAGACGAATTAAATTTTTTTCGCTTCCAAACAGAAAACTGCATGCTTATATTAGTACAGAAACACGGTAATTTCATTATAGCTAAAACCGCTGATAACCGCTCAAAATGATCAGTAATAGAAAATATTGTAAAACAATATACAAAATAAATTTAACCAAAATACGCGTCAGTCGATAGAACATATATTTTTGTTTAAATAATTTTAAAGATATTAAAATTGGTATATATTAAAATTAATTACTATAAATCTTAAATTAAATCTTATTTCGAAGACGCTTTTATAAAGTAGTAAAATATGTATAAATATACTTATTTATTTAATATATTTCTAATACGAGATTAATTATTAATTGAAATATTAAAAATTAATAATAAAAAAGTTGTTTCCTACACTTTCCACAGACATGTTTTACATTATTTATAAAACGAGGAATGTATTCTCATACCTTTTAATTTGACACGAGCGTCCTTTTTGACTCGATTGTTTGATTTCGTAAGCAACTATTAATTTGCGTTATAATTTGAGAATGGTTTTGAATATATTCTTTCTCTAACTCCTAAACTAAACGTAAGCGAAATTTGGTCGCTTTTTTATATATTTTTTTTTCATGTTGATATATCAAATCTCAAGTATTTTATAATTCTACTAATTTTTCCTGAACATAGTTTGAAAAATGGCAAACCACACACATGACATCATAAACCATTTAGTTCAAACTTATTATCACTATAAGCATTTTGTGTATGTAAAGCAGAAACGAAGCTTTTAATTCTTATCCGGGTCAGCAATTATCATTTACATCCATTTCCTAAAGTAATTATGCTACTAACAGTCAATATAAAATTTGCTGTACAATTATCTGTATGCCTTACATTTGTGTTAAATTCATTATATATTTTCACAATCAATACTGCAAAATTTCATTAGCAGATCAAGACTCTCCTTATCACTGTCTGAAAGCTTATCAATAATTGCTGTACCTGAATCTAAATTGGTAGCGTTATTTTTAGAATTGCATGCGAGGAGCTAAGTAGCTTTCTTTAAGTATACTAATACTCTTTTAGATATCTCTCGTTTCAAAGATTGCGTTTTATTCGCTGAAACTATTTAAAAATATAAGCGATAAAAAAACCGATAATTTCTTACTAATACTAATTTTTTTACTATATCTTTTATGTCAGAGCAAAAACATAATTGAAAATTTAGAATGCAGAGACATACAATGTTTATTATACGATTGTAAAAAAAATTTAAAAAAAAAAAAAAACTTACAATATACAAGGCAAAAATATAAGAAACTTATTTACACACTGCAACGCAGAATTTTATTATACAATTACTATAATTATAAACAATACTATTAAAATTTGATTACTCATATCCTAATCAAAATTACTAAATACGTTTATATTTTTAGAAGAGTAATAATTAAAAATTCTCATTTTCCGTCGTAAAATGATACGCTGAATATAATGAACAGAAACACTACTGTTTGTTTGATTCTACATTATTTTAGTTTAACGCTTGTAACGATACAATTTTACATACATTACTAATTTTATTTAAAGTGGGACGACTAAGAAGATAACATCCTTTTTTGTATTATCTTGGTTTCAGCAAAATTAAACCGTATTACACGATAAATAAGATATAAATATTCTTAATTTAGGAATTTCGTAAAAGTTGTCCGCAATTAAAATTAAATTTAGGACATCAACCAGATGAGTTTTTAACGATACATTCATAATGAACTCGAACACATCAGTTTTGGCACTTCCGTATATTTACAGCAAAGGTAATTTATGACGCATTATCGACTATAGTAAATTATTTTACAAAGTATTTCTCTAAGAGACCTTCTGTTGAATTTTATTGATCACCTAAAAAAGTGGAGTAAAAAAATGTTGATATCTCGAATTTAACAGTCAACTACAGTGCCTAAAGTTGCAGTTTTTTTTGTTTCATACGACACTATGAAATTATAGCTTGGAAATCATCGAAAAATTAACAAATATCATTATTCATTTATTTTTAATTAAAGTTATAATAGTAAATTACAAAACGCAATAATTTAAACTAAATTATTTAAGAAAAAAATATACGCAAATAATTAAAAGTAATGCAAAATTCTAGTTTTTCAAAGTAATCATAATTATCTATTAAAGACTAAGTCTAAATTGATTTAAATAAATTCAATACGTATAATAAGAAGAAACACTAATATAAACAATTAATAGATATTTATTAATTGTTTATATTAGTGTGTTTTTTTCATTTTATGTGTTAAATTAAACTAAACAGTGTGTGATAAAAACTTATATAAAAATTCAATACGCTTTCGATTTTTTAATACACCAAAACACAATACGGTTATGACAGAAACGAATAGGACAACTGATCTGTTAAAACAATATTTCTATAACAATAGTTATTGTCACGATATTTAAATGAATATCGTGATAATAAAGGGTCGCGTACACCGGTGCGAAAAAATTGCGGGACGCAGGATGAAATGCGAAAAAACGCAAGCTTGGCGGGAAATTTTCTCGCTTCTCTGCGCACACCGACGCGAAGCAGGAACTGCAGATCGCGGAAGAAAAAGTTGCATTGTGCCTTGTTCAGTTGAGAAAATATCGTCGGAATGATGTACTTACGCTATACTGACCTACTTTTCTTTTGAACAGCTTGTAACTTAACATAAATACCTTCTATCGACATCTGTTGATATATTAGGGAAATTATAAATTAAAAAGCAAAAATTTAGGGTACCTATTAAGCAAATATTTACATAAGGTGACAGTCGCAGCTGGTAGTCATTTTGGAGCAGCCTTCCGCACTCCGGAAAAAGTGTGAAATCTTAAGGAAATTATTTTTTCCTGGTAAAAAACATTGCTTCGTATTCAGGAAGGTTTAAAGTATATTTTAAGCCAATAAAAAAAAAAATCGATTTTTCAAAAAATTTACAGTGCTGTTACCCCTTAAATATGTTGCACCTATCTCGTTTTAATTCCCCGAACTGCCGGTCGTCGTCTAGAGGCGTCAAACACGTTATCCGGTGGAGCTGCTGGTACGCGATAAGCAACAATCGGTCATCATGATCGAATGCGCAGAGTGTCGACTTCGGAATACTACAAGCGTCTGCTGCTATCATCGCTTCGGCTATTCTTTATCCGCGAACGAGACACATTCGAGGGTGATCTTATCGTGCTACTGCGAAAGCGTCGCTGAAATTTCAGTCGCAGCTGAACTGTAACGTGCAATATCGTTCTGGTTTCTTCGTTCTCACGTAAATTTTCGGATCCGTTTAAAAAAGGCTTCTAACATGACACAAAATACTCGTTGAGTCGCTTGCTGCGTTCCGCGCTGGATTGTTAATTCGTCGTCTTTGTCATCGTCACCGTCGAAGAATATATAAATAATTAATAGTGAAAATATCGCATCGTTTTTTGTTTTTGATTTTCTAGTCTCTTTAGCCAGTACGGTTATCGTAATGTTACAATCGAAAAAAGATGTACTATTCAGTTCTTACATTACAAAACTACTGTACATTATAAACGTAACCTATTCGTTATATACCTATACAACCATTTTCATTCAATTCCCGTTCGATGTCGTTTCATACTTTGTCCTTCGCACAAAGATTGTTGTTACTTTCGTAGCTCAAATCGAACAAAATCTTATGTTTTTTCACTACCTCAATCAACTTCTCCGTTTGAGACATCGTGAAAGATAGGCGAAAAAAGGAGCCGGATCGTTGCGGAATGCGGGAAGACTGTGTCAACTGCGAACCGACGAATGTAAGCAGCAAGTGCTGGAAAATTTAGCGGGATCCTGCTTTGGTCTGCGGTCACTCATATCCCACTATGTCATTACGTTCCACGCAAATTTCGCGCTCCATCCCGCAAATTTTTCGCACCGGTGTGCGCGACCCTTAAGTGTTTGAAATCGGTTTCAACTGTAGTGTTACATACACTCCCGTTGTATATAGAATTATTATGAACTTACAAATAGGTAAACATCAGGCCCGTGCCCAGAATTTTGGAAAGGGGGGTTTTGAAAATTTTCTTCGCATATTTATTTTATGAATAACAATACATTTTTCACTAATATTCGTACTATTAATAATTTCCATCATTTTGATTTACATAAATGAATTACCCCGTATACGAACATTAATAAAAATTACATATATGTTATTAATTACACACGTAATAAAAAATTTTGCATAAGATAATAATGAAGTACCTAAAAATATGGAGCATATTTTTTCTTTTTTCTTTTAAAGGTAGGTAAGAACATCCTAAAAAATCATCAATATTTATTTTAAATTTGTGATTTTTTTCAGATTTTTGTGTATTCATAATAACTATTTCAGTTCTCATGGGGGGGTTAACCCCCCCCCCCCCCCCCCGTGGACACGGCCTTGGTAAACATGATGCTAGAAATCGATCATTCCAACGGCACGACTGAATCATATATATATATATGTGTGTGTGTGCACGAGCACACATTTTATAAGTACGAAATAAGTGAATTGTCTTCAGTAAAATATTTAACAAAACATTAATTATAAATTAATATGATTACACATTCTGGTACTTTCTTTTTTTTATGGTTTTATGCAAGTCTTATTTAATTCTATATCTAAATTAGATTTGTTTATATTTCAATTCGAGAAACCATAATAGATACATATTGAATTTTAATAAACAATTAAAATCAAAATAAATAAAGTTATAAAATATTTTTTTTCTTAAATATTCAAACACGATAAACACAAGAAACAACAGTAATAAATTAATAATTATTTAAAGCAATTTCAACTAATTCTTGTTGCCACCGAGAAAATTAATATTAATAAAGCGTATAGGCTTTGATATAACAAAAACAAATGAATAACTATGATGTTTTATGGAATAATAGAATGCAGTAAAACAAAGTATTTTTTCTGTTTATTTTAATTTGTTCAATAATCCTTCAGTGTAGTTACTCTTTCCTCCTTAATATATTACCGATCTAAATTTTTTATGAATAATTTACATGTTTAACTTTATAAAATCTTAACGGTCGATATAAATTCAAGTTTTTTTTTACGAAAACAAATAATTCGCGATTTTTAATTGCTTACAGAAACTAGTCTGTGAAAGATTAAAACCGATGCTTAATCGTTTTCAAAATTGTCCAATTTTTTTGATAAACATATATAAAATATTAGAATTAAATAATTTTTATCAATTTCTGATTATTAAACAAATTTCAAACGTAAAAATATCTGGAATATTTGATGTACATTCAAATGAAGCACAAAATTTTGAAAGAAATTAAATATTTCCCTGTTTAAAGCTAAATTGTGGTATAGACAGATTAGCGAAACAAAAAATAGTGACGGCGAGTAAATAAACATAAATGAAAAAAAAAAAAAAGATGCACTTGGTCTCGCTAAATAAAAATTGCTAATAAATATAATCTACTCTAAGAATATATAACCAGATGATTTGTGGTTTTTTTATCAGCCACTGCACGTAGTAGTATTTCACGGTTGTAACTAGTGATGATGTACATACATTTCTGTAACAATTTATTTATCGTTTTAATCTCTACTTTCGTAACTTTATTGGTTACCTCAATAAAAGAACAATGTACTCATATTTTTGATTTGTATTGTGAAGGGTACAATTTTTACTAAAAATGTTGCGTTATCTTAAATCATATTTTAGGTTCGCTACCCACTAGAATAAAAATTAGTTGAATTAATTGAATAAACTCGACAAATTCTTAGCTTGGATGGTAGCTAAGAAAATTTTTAAAAACTTAGCACATAAAATCAACTAAATAAAGCAATTTATACCTTTATTTTCAATTTTTTGAGAAACAACCTACTAAGAAATGTAAATAGAAATACAGAATCTTACATATCCTTAATCGTATTATTATTTATTAATGCTCCCTGTTAAAATTTTATTCATTTATTGTTCGATTACCAATGTACTTTTTTTTTGCAAAATAATCGAAACTGGAAATTTAAACGTTTAGAACCTAAGAAAATTCAAAACAACCGTAAATTGTAAAAAAGAAATGTAGCCTTTTAATGTTTATTTATTTGTATAAATAACAAAATGATAACATGCAATTCTAAATGAATTTATAAAAATATCATATACAAATAAATGTTACAATTTTTTAATATATCATGATATTGTGAAATCTAATTTATTGAAAAAAATCTAATTTATGGAAAAAAATCTTATTTAAACAATGTAATATTTAGAAATCATATAATTTTTTTTATTTCTGTAACAAGTAGTCTAATTTTCAATAAAATTTTTAACCATTGGCGTAGAATTATCTAGTTTTTTTGTTAATATTATTAATCCAGATCAGCAATACTCAAGAATTGTTTTATAATACTGCAACAATTATCTGAAAAATTCAATGAAACTGCTGAATTTGATGCAAAAATTATTATTGCGTTTAAATAATCAAAAATCATTTTAAAAATATTTATTATTAAAAGAAAAGTATAAAAATACATTGTAAAATAAATCAAATAAACTTACTTTATTAACAGCAATAAATATCTTTACGTTTCTCCGGGAAGTTTATCGTAACTCTTTGATAGTTTGGCATTGCGAAAATCCATTCCTGGATACTAATATATATCAAATCAATAAATTATTATTTATATTACTTTTATATGTTACGATATTATATGTTTTTCGGTCGTTTTACACAATATACATATATAAATTTATGTTGTATATAACAAACAATAAAAAGTGAATATAATATATCGAAATAATAACATCGAGTAAATTTTGAATTATTTGTTACAATTTTGGTACTAATGAAATATAACTTTACAAATGCTAACCTACATTAAACTTATTTAAATAAAAATTTGACTGGAATATTTGTACACTAATTTACTTTATAAATTAACAATTTTTCAAGAATTTAATTGTCAAATAATACGGACAAATTAAATCAGAATTAAAATTTTTCCCATCCGTTACTGAATTTTATGAACTAAATTTTTAACGCACAAAATTGTAGCGATATTTCGTTTAACATATAAATTAGTAACAAAAATTAAAAGATTTTTGGTAAAGATCAGCTAAAAATCATAATTTATGTGAGACTTTGTTTTTACATAAAATCAAATGAAATCAAAACATAAATTAGTTCATAACTGTATTTACTTCTATTTGAAACTTTTCCAAGTCCAATTTTTCTCTCATTTTATGTAAAGTAGCTACATCAGGTTCATAATCTCCATTGGCTAGTAATGACGACCACATTTCAATACCTTGATCGTACTCCGCTTTCGGCAACACAACATTTAATAATTTACCACTGTCTTCTAATGTCCATATAGCTTCATCAGCGTGTATAGTTTTGTGCAAATTTCCCTAAACACAAAATTAAATTTAACCCGAAGTAAATTTATGCAATTACATCAAAATGTCATTTTCAAAAATTACCTCTATTAGTACTTTGTCCTTTAACACTATTTTAATAAAGGTACATTTTATTGTAACTGTTATATCTTTTTTCGTTGTATTTTGCGGTAAATTAATTTCAACATGAACTTCGTGTACGTTTTGCCACCATTGGCCCCAGTCCGTTTTACATGCTACCACTTCAACTTCATCCATTAAATTAAATGCCATCCTTTATCATTTATGTATCAATAATAAACACCAAAATGCATTATATTCCTATACAAAACAAAACAGTTCTGATTCCTGAACGAGTAATAACTAAAGAGACCAACGAAAACGTTCAAAATAAATCGTGGATATCAAAAGGCAACCACAATACAAATTGGTTGAATTTGCCATGTGACACGATTTCACCGCTTTTCCACTATAAACATGCATGTAAATTAAACAGCGTTTAGCGCTATGACAGGCATTTGTGATGCGATGCGGTAACATCCTGATTCCTTTCATAACCGCGCAGAAGCCAGAAGGTATTTGATAAATGAAATGGTGCTAAAATGTGTGTTGCAATTTGAACGAAGAATTATCTTATAATAGCCGCGATTTCATAGCTACAGGTGGTTAATATTAAATTTCAAGCCGTTCATATTTCTTCTTCTTCTTCTCTTCGAATTTAGCCATCTATGGACCGCGTGAAAACAGCAAACTTTTCTTTTTTCGTTCTTCCCAGTATTTTTTCATTATTTCACTGTGCTTTTTTTTCCGATCATCTGTCCATTTCTGCCCTGTTTTCTTCCTTTTGATTTTATTGAAGCCATCTCGAGTTCTTTAATTTTTTTCCTAAATTCTGTTCTGTTTTCAATAGTTGATATCTCTATTTGCGCTTCATTAAGATCTTTTTTCGTGTTCGAGAACCATCTCGGCTTGGACTTCAATCAGTTCAATCTATCAAAATGTTGAAAGATTCTTTTAGTTAACCGGGTATCATCCATTCTCTGGATATGCGCATAAAATGCCAACCTACTTTTCCTCATTACATCGGATAGTTTTTCTACTTTCTTATATATTTCCTCATTTGACCTGTTCCTGAATGTTTCTCCTACTTTTTGAGGGCCAAGAATTTTTCTTATGATCTTCCTTTCCTTTTTCTCCAATATTTCAATTTTTCCTATATTATTCGAATATTACCGATAAAAATTTTGAATACGGTTAAAAATATGCGCTTCCACGTATATTTCTCTAGTTTGAAACATCCGGATTTCCAACTTTCAAACTGGACCCTCGAGGCGACGAAAGCTCGAAATTTTGTAAAAATTTTTTTTTTTTTACAGGCATGCGATAAATCGATGGAAAGATCGCTATTTGTCGGGAACGAAACCGAATTTCATTTCCTTAACGAAACTTTCAAAGTTGCCGTAAAGTTCAAAAAAAAGCGAAAAATGACGTGTCTCCCCCCCCCAACGCCGCAAATATTACCGATAAAAATTTTGAATACGGTTAAAAACATGCGCTTCCACGTATATTTCTCTAGTTTGGAACATCCGAGTTTCCAGCTTTAAAATTGGACCCACGGGGCACCAAAAGCTCGAGATTTTGGAAAAAAATATTTTTTTTCTTGGGCTTGTGATATATCATTAGAAAGATCTCTATTAGTCGGGAACGAAACCGAATTTCATTTTCTTAACCAAACTTTCAAAGTTGCGGTAAAGCTCAAAAATCGTCAGCTCTAATTAGCGGCCCACTCCTTGCGGCGCGAGTATTACAGCTATTAATTTGGAACATGGTAGAAAATACGCGACTCTACGTATATTTCTCTGATTTGAGACAATCGGACCCCAACTTTAGAATGAGACCTGTGGGGCACCGAAAATTCAAAATTTTGAAAAAAAAAATTTTTTTTCTTAGGTTTGTGATATATCATTACAAATATCGCTGTTTGTTGGGAACGAAAACGTATTTCATTTTCTTAACGAAACTTTGAAAGTTGCCGAAAAGTTCAAAATAGCACGAAAAATGACATTTTAGCCCCATAGCGAAGCAAATATTACAGCTAAATATTTTGAACACGGTTAAAAATATGCGCTTCTACGTATATTTCTCTAATTCGGAACATCCAGGTTTCCAGTTTTAAAATTAGACCCTTGGGGCGCCGAAAGCTCAAAATTTTGAAATAAAATATTTTTTTCTTCGGGTTGTGATATATTATTAGAAAGATCGCTATTCGTCGGGAACGAAACCGTATTTCATTTTTTTAACAAAATTTTCAAAGTTCCGAAAAGTTCAAAAAAACAAAAATAATTATGTGTCTCTCTACTAGCTCCACGAATATTACAGCTGAAAATTTTGAACGCGGCTAAAAACGTGCTGATCCCCTTATATTTCTCTAGTTTATAACATTTGGATTTTCAGTTTTAAAATTGGACCCTTAAGGCGCCGAAAGTTCGAAATTTTGAAGGAAATTTTTTATTTTTCTGACGCATGTTATATACCGTTTGAAGGATCGCTATCTGTCGGGAAAGAAACCGTATTTCATTTTCTTAATTGAACTTTCAAAGTTTGCCGAAAAGTTCGAAAAAACGCGAGAATTGATTTGTGACGCGAGTATTATAGCTAAAAATTTTGAGGAAAGTAGTAAATATGGGCATCCATGTATATTTCTCTGGTTTGGAACATCTAGGTTTCCAATTTTAAAATTAGTCGCTTGGGGCTCTGAAAGCTCGAAATTTTGTAAAAAAAAATTTTTTTTCAAGTGTATTATTATTGGAAAGAGCGCTATTTTTTGGGAACGGACCCGTATTTCGTTTTCTTAACGAAACTGTTTGAAAGTTACTAAAAATTCATAAAATTCTGAAAAATGACGTGTAGCCCCGCTTGTAATTTATGTATTGGTTCATGATTTTGAACAGGGTTAAAAAAATGTGCGTCCCTGTTTATTTATTTACTTTGGAACATCTAGGTTTCCATCTTAAAATTCAGAACCTTAAGCGCCGAAAGCTCGAAAGTTTCAAAAATAATATTTTTTTTTTCGGTCATGATCGATGGAAAGATCGCTATTTGTCGAGAACGAAACCATAAGTTATTTCCTTAACGAAACTTTCAAACCTTGATTTTCCAAACTTGAGAAATATATGTCGAAGCGCATATGTTTAACCCTGTTCAAAATTTTTAGCTGTAATACTCGCGGCGCTAGAGGAGAGGAACTGTTTGAATTTTTTGGCAACTTTAAAAGTTTCTAAATAAGGTTCGAAATTCTGTTTAGAGACTCCCATGGAACTGGCGTACGAATTTCGACTGTTACTGGTTGAATGTCGGATGGTAACATTATCTGTTGAAAGTTAATATCCGCACGAACGGATAATATTATTCCCCCACGCGCACAACTAGCAAGCACCGGATTTGATTCGAGAACTTTATAGTTTTTTAGTTTTAAATGTTGGTTTTGTTTTAAGTGGGTTTCTTGAATGCACGAAATAAACGGGTTTGTTAATCGATGTTATTTTTCTTTTGGCTTTATCGGAATATGAGATTGCAGCGGTTTTTAGAATTTGGTTCGGATTGTTATAACTTGCGTTAGTAGTGTTAGTATGAGGGCTAAGAAACGGAACAGGATCGCAGGTTTTGGTTTGGTTATTTTCATTACGGCGTGTGTTAGTGTTGTTATGAACTGTAATGAAAGGAACGGACTCACCGCATCATTGTTTAGGTGGTACGTCCGCCTGATGAAAAACAGATGCGAATAGTATTTCGATTTGATAAACAATTTAACGCACTATGCTAGTAAATAAATAAAAAAAAAAAATTAATAATGGTCTAACGTAATGAGAGTCGAAAGAAAATACCGAATTGTTAAAAAATCATCACAGTAGAACGACAGTCTTTTTCACATCGCGGAACTATATAGACCTTTTTTGGTAAAGCAACCAGTTCGTCTTGCAACCGAAAGAAGTTTAATAACAAAGTAACCAAATCGCCTCGAAATTGCGCAATCAGTCGGTCGTGATGAAAATTATTTATGTTTACATTACGCTCAATCGAATCTAACAGGATTTTAAGTAGGTAGAAGTTAGTAATGATAATATATACGGATTATCACAGTTTCTAAAACAAAACATATTTCAAATTTTACATTAAGAAGTGTGTACATCAGTTTTTTTTGAAGTCTCAAAACTTACAGAGGTTAAATATACTAAGTATTGTTTATGTAAATCGAATAATAATATAAGTTATTATTTCATTGATTCTTCTAATGAAATTTGAACCATCTACTTACTGTAAATATTTCCTCGTTTTTCTATTTATTATACCTAAGGTTTATTCGTTTTTTGCTAACAATTAAATGTACCGAAATTCAGAATAAGTTTCTTTCTTTTCAATTTTTGACAAAAGAATTGAAGATTAAAATTTTCATGAATTCCATAGAAACCATTGGTTTTTATTGCACTTTGTTGAAATATTTCAAATGCAATAATTGACTGCAATGCTTTAGTGTGCTATTTATAAATAAATATATTTTATAATAGTACATATGTATATGTTTATAAAAATATTTTTGAACTCCCTCCCCTCTTAAATTTTAGTATTGATAAGGCCCTGCTTACATTCATTTATAATCTTAACCATTTTGCTATATTTTTCGAAACACTGATCTTAAAACACTTCACCACATCCTTTCTTCTATAAAATTTATATACTATAAGCAGGGGTGAATCCAGAAGGCTCTTGGGGGGGGGGATTATATAATTATGTAAAATCTTTTATGGTAAGCAGTATATTTGAGAAATACCCCTTGTTTTATGAAGAAAATCAAATAGCAACCTTTATAAAAATATTAAAATGTTTTAAAAATACATAATTATTAAAATTTAATTTAAATTTAGTTTTTAGGTGAAAAATAAAATGAAATTATAAAATTCTAACTAAATTGGTAGTTTGGAAATAGTAAGAAAAAAAGTATTTTTGTTAAACTTTACTTCTTTATTTTTATTAGTAATCCAATCTGAATTCTTTGTTCATCAACAAGTAAAAAAAATATATATATTTCTCATTGAACTATTTTCATTTACATTACAAAAATTAAAAGTAAATAAAAATCAAAGATTTGACGATAGTTGTGTTTAAAATAGAATAAAAAAGGAACATTAATAGTTTTACTAGAAAATAGTACTAAATATTAGTTATAATTAAATCCATAGGTAAAATTCATACAAATCTTTTACAGCATAAATTAAGTTTTTCAGTTATAACAAATTTTTTCATATAGGCTTTGGTTCTTTGGAGGGGGGGGGTCTTCTATCACCCTCCCCTGCGGATCCGCCACTGCTATAAGGAAATATAAAAAAATAAACAATATCTTTGAATTCAAAAATTTTGTTACATCACCTTCAGTTCCTTCATTGGTATTCTATTTTAGATAGAATGTTTCTGCTTAATTATGTTATATACAATAAATTTATTCTTAAACGTCGTGAAACATATTGCACAAGTAAAAAAATTTTCCATTTCTCAGAATTTATTTATGCAAAACAACAATATACAATAAAATTTTTTAATGCCAATTTATAACTACTGTTGGTATATCAAATTTCACTCAATTTTTTTACTACTTTTATGTGCGAGGAACTATATTTCTGTGCTTAAAATACTTTGAGCAATTAAATTGAAAGACAAATTATTTTTGAATATAATGAAGAAATAAAAAAAAATCAAAGATTATACACCACCAAACAATGGTTTTAACAATAAATTTTCCGTTGGAAATTATTTTGTATTTCAATGTGTAGGTATCTTTATTTTAAACAGTATTACATTACAAATATATGATTCATGTATAATATTTTCACAACATTTCCTGTCATAATATAATTTTTTATCTTCGTAATAAAGAAATCATTAATTGCTAGACCGCTGTAATCGCTCAGTGAAAAATTTTCCATTCGATTACCAACGCTGCAAACTTATACTCAAATTCGGGTTACATTCTGTTAAGCTTTATTTATGAGGAAAAATATCGATATTCTCTATATAAGGAGCAGAATTGTAAATATCAATATCGAAATTTTAATATTTATATACAGTTCAAAACGGTTAATATTCGTCGTCTAGGAAGCAGATTTGCTCTACTTATAGTTCAAAAACAGTAAATTTTTCTCGTTTAAGGGGCAGATTTGGGCACTTATAGTTCATTTAATTATGAAATTAAGCGTTTATAGTTCAAAAATATTAATAATCGCCGTCTAAGAAGCTGATTTTCTCCGCTTATAGTTCATCCCTCCTTTCTCCACAGGAGAACCCTGTCCACTGTTTTAGAATGAATCCTAGCCTCCTACAATTTACACTCCATCATTTTCCAGCGCTATCTCTTTCTTTCTGTTTGTTGGACCTAGTCTCCCACCTTTGATTCCATAACTTTCCGCTGTTCCGCTGCTTTGTTGTCACCTCCATTGTTCGCTCGCCTTTCAACCATATTCTATTATCTTTCTTTCGTTTTCATCTTGACTTAACACTTTCTTCAAACTGTCCTCTTCATCCGAGTGATGAAACTTTTTGGATTCCAATAATGGATTTTTTGAGGGCTGATCTTTATATCCTGAACGCTCTGTTCTGTATTCCTACTTGCTATCGCTTAGGCTTCCGGCTCTATATTATGCTTCATACATCTTTTCTTTCCTATGCTCTATATCATTTCAGTTTTCAGTGTATTTATACTATCAATCTTTGACAGAATTTCAATCTAACTGACTTTTTCCTTTCCATAATGCTTTTAAGTGGTAATCCTTCACTGACGTGCTCAAAAAGAAAAAAATCTATTCTTCTTTTACAGTTTGCCTATAATTTTCAGTTAAATGACTTTTTCTATAACGGAAGGTTTATTTTCATGATCATTAATATTTATATTTATTGTCAGAACATTTTGGTTAAAATTTTAACAAAACGCATAAAAACTTTTTTTATTATGCATTTCAGTTTATTGGGAGGGATAAACCCTCTCAGTAAAACTTTCAAATGGAGCTCTGTAAATCTCTTGAAGTCAGCGCATATGTTTACAAATGTAAATGTTGATGTGAAATAAATTTTATGTCAGAACTATTTAAATATGGAAGGGTACTGCAGTCAACCTATTATATACTTTATTATTAAATTTCATAATAATAAAGTAAGCATATATTGCTTGAGTTAGTTAGTAGTCACTATAATGGTGAAATTTTAAAATGTAAATAAAACAACTCAAAAAAACTAAAAAACGTATTTGCAATTTTTTGTTTTTACTGATATTTTATTTGCCTTCGTTTTAGTTTGTTGAGTTTGTTATTTATACAAGCAGAAGAAGGTTCGTAGTAAGCTTTTCTAGCAACTAAGAAAACGGGAAGATTTGGACGGTGCAAGTTGGGAATAAACGGGAAATTTAAAAATTATATTTAAGTGGCTACCAATGAATACTATTATCAGCATGTTTAGTGATATTCCTTTAAATTAATCTGTTATTAATAAAAATAACGAAAGCTAATAAAATAACTTAAATTTAGAATTCCTTTATAAATCCCTTGGATGAATGGTAATATTTCTAAATTTCTATAATATTGTTATGATTATTTTTTTCCGAATTCAATGTTAAAGGCTCCCTTATTCCAGTTTCCAACGGTTTATCGAATGAATTTTAGGTTCCTAATCCGTTCCCAGAAATCTCAGATTCTTCGAATTATCTGGAAGTCTTAAAAATTCTATCACAAGTAAATTTTTCAATCATTAGGCTTTTTTTATTCGTTAGTTAACTTATTTGGGAACTCAGAACCATAAAAAGTTTTTAATGTCGACAGAGAGTGGATAATTGTTGAAAAAATATTGAAAAAAAAAGTCAATCAAGTAATATTTTTATGCGCTCAGAATTCTCTATGTTAAGTTAAAGATAATCATAATTTACATTTATGTAATAGTAAATCATTATCATCATCATAGTTGCGTCTCTTGGGACCAGAGATTGCGTGCATTATTAAATTAATCTATCTCTGGCTCGAGTAATCGTCTATCATAGACTTTTACATGTTGAGTTTGCCAGAAGGTTCGTTGTCATTTCGACTGTCTTGGTGGATGAGAAGCAGCCTAACGGAGACTAGGGCCCTTGTTTTACCGTTATTCATAATGCAATTCTAGGATTTGTTAATGGCGGTGGTATTCCGTTGCCTTCCGCTATGATTTTCTGTTTGGGTTTACTCCCTTAGCCGAAAAGACCCGGTTTTAAGGCACCGGGGACTCGCCTGCTCGCTCTAAATTCATATACATCAATCTGACAGGAGCACATTGTCATGAGCGAGTTGATGATAGATAGTCTGCTGTTGTTAACGTAGTAAAGAGCTTAACGGTATTTATTGGTAGAAGCACCTTCGACAAGTGAATCTCCCTCAAATACTCGTACAAAACAAATATTTCCAATTTTGAAGTTGTAATATCGTATTGTAAATGTTTATATTTATGAGTGCTTAACAATTTTTGTCTATTAATAGGAGATATTCATTACTGCACTTGTTAATAATTGATTCAAAGTAGAGTATGTATTAAATGAAATAAAACATTTTTATTTTTTTTTGTAGTCGAGTGGGGGGGGGGGTATAAAACGGTGCATCTGACTGGTTGTTAAAATTAACCATCTTTATTTATTTCTTATTGATGACAGAATTTTTTAATTTATGCCGTAAAAGTCTGCTAATTTATCTTTCATACCGAAGTTGTTGTTTCAAAGATATTTTACTGAATGTTGTGAAATTAGATATCTTTTTTATTTATAATAATAGAATATAATTCATATTATTAAAGCAAAACCTTTTTCCGCTTCTTTTTGGTTGCATTATCTTTGCTTTTTAGTGTTTACAAAGCCGTTAACTGGTCGTGAGCTTTCCATCAATATATGACACACTTCACTAGGGGGTAAATATTTTATTCTAAATTTTAAAGTTGACAATGTACCAGGGGTTCAATTTTGAATTTGAAAATTTAGCTATACTTAACTGAAAGAATTTTCTTTAGTATACATATTTATAAGATAGTTTTAAATGTGTAAATATAATACTCAGCTACAAAGATGCAATTTTTAAATTAGAAATTTGGCTAAATTTAACTAGAAAAATTTCAAGTGTACAAGTTTACAAACTAATGTAAAATCTTTAGCTACAATTTAAATACTGGAGGTAACACAAAACGATACTTTTTTTCAGGTTTGTACCACAAAGCTCCGTTAAGTTAATTTTTTATCAATATTTTTCTGTATGGTTTTTTTTATTTCTCTTATATAGTTTTATTTTTACTTTAAATAGGTATATAGTCTGATAGTGACCAATGAATTTTTGTGTGATTTTTTAAGTTGTTTTTAATTCCATATTACATATTCTTGAAGTACATTTTTATAATTTTTGGCACCTATGTTAACCTTCCACCGGTCGCGCTGCTGTATTTTGTACAACACTCAGCATTATTTTACTATAGCTAACACCGGATGCACATTTCCGGTCACATGTGCATATGTATTCTTTAACTAGAATCTCTAGCAAAAAAATATTTCATTACCGACAGTTTGTTTTGTGTAGTCGTTTGATAAATAATAAAATTCTGAGAGCAGCCTGTACTGTTGTACAAAATACAACGCGCCACCGTTCACGTAATAATTTTTTTTATACCCCTTTTTATGCCGTTCTTTTGAATATTATATGGAAAATCATGTAAGTACTGTTTGAATTTAGAATTTTCTTGGGTTTCCATTCACACACACACACATATACACCACACCACAAACTAGAAAGTGTTCTGAAAGTATGAATAATTTATTTAGGGCGGAACATAAAATCTTGATGATATACCTCGTTTACTACAAGAATTGTCGAATGAAGAAAACAATATTATTGGATGATAGTGATAGTGATCTAAGTGAAGAAGATATTTGTAAAAACGTTGAGGAAACTGATAGTGAGCAAGACGGTGACAACGACGAAGAAACTGACGAAACTCCTGAAGATCAGCGATTTTATATGGGAAAAGATGGATATGCACGTTAGCAAAAAAACCGTTTTGCAAAAATATCAAAAACAAAACAGAAAAATATAATAAAATTATTTCCTGGACCAAAGCAATTTTCACGAGATGTGAATTCTGTAAATCAAGCATTTATAAAAATGATCGATTTGAGTATGATTGACGATTTGCTAAACATTTATTATTATTATTAATAAAATTTAATAAAAACAGCAGTAATTTGGATTTACGATCAATTGATTTATAAACACTTATTTCATTACTTAAAAGTCAAAATAATAGTATTTAAGCAAATAACATGTTAAAAAAATTCAGTTTAGACTAAAAAACACGGGTGTTGTACATGTTACAAAAATAGGCGCAACCAGTGGAAGGTTAATCGGTCATTCTCAAGTTATATATTGTCTTAAATAAAATATTAACTGATTTATATGCATCATTCCAAAATTATTAATTAAGCCACTCGTAAGTCATGGAATTTATTTGATAGTTTTAGCATTTTCAAACCATCCGATCAGGATTCCCCACACATTACATTTATATGAAATCATAATAAGAAATTTAATAATATATCATGTTTTTACAGAAATGTGTGGAATAAATTTATATTCGAGTGACTCAAAAATATAGAAACAAAAAAAAATAAATATACGCTTATGCAAATACTCTAGAAAAAAACATATTTACTATAAATATAGCCCAAAAGTTACCTTAAAATTGTCAGTTCTCAGAAAATTTCAGAATGCAAAATTGGGTCTAAAACTTACTATTAATTATATTTTTTTTTCTCAATATAAAAACCAGTTTGTGGAGAATAAAAAAAAAACAGACAAAGAAAATTATATTTAGGCAATAATTATCTTTCAACTTCTAACTAATTTAAGAATTAGCACCACAAACTACGATCTTTATTCTATTTGTTATGTGTTATAAAAAAACCTTAAGCCGAGTATAAAGTTTGATTTGTTTTTTTTTTTTAATACATCTTAAACTTTAGGCTTTTGGCTTATGGAAATTTAAATATGGCTCTTGGATTAAGCTTATGAAATCTAAAAAATGATTGCCTTTCAGCTTTTAGTTTTTGGCTGGCTTTCAAGCTCTGTTATTTAGTTTCTTGTGTGTTCATTACAGTTAGCTTTGCCCACTGAAAGTGGAAAAAAAAGTATACTTAGCCATTTATTCAGCCTTATTTCGACTAATTTTAGTTAGTAAATGATTAAGATAAAATTCCTTATAAGCAGAAAAGAACACAAAGTTAAAAATTTAAAGCTCTTAAACATTTAGATTTTTTTTTTCACTGTTTCAAATTATATGTAGCTTTTTGTAATGTACTTTGGAGACCTTTTGCGTGCTATTAAGGGTTTAAAGGAGATCCGTATTAAAAGATGTTTTGGCAATGCTGCTTTAATCATGTCTTATCAACAAATGTAAGAAACTGATCAAATCTTGTTAAACAGGTTTATCAGGTTAATTGGTATTTTCCTATTTCCGCGCTGGAGATGATGAGTTGTACGCTACACTTAAATACGTTCCAGAATTCCAGGTGGATATTTTATCTTCAATATCTCACCAATTACAGTTGTATCTTTAATTTATATCAGTTGTGTGATTAGTAATCGTAGTTGGTTGGTTTAACGCTCCGTAATGTTTAATTTTTCGAAGTTGTGATTATAAATTTTTTAAAAATATGACAATAAATGTATCCTATAAAACTCTGAATCATATTAAAAAACCATCGAATATTAAACAAACAAAACATGCTAAGGTAACGAAAAGCGATAAATCTGTATCCTGCGATTATTCGTCTTTTTGTCCGGAGAAATATGAATCAGTTAAATCAGATAATTGCAAAGAGCATAATAAGGTAAATACTTGATATTTCCATTAGAACACGAATTTTATGAAAGTTTTTATTTTTTACAATAGTACATTTGAGTATAAATTTAAAATCTGGTATATTAAAGTAAATGTTTAAAGAAATACAAACTATGTAATATCGATTGATTAGATATGTAGCACAAAAATAAACTTACATTTTATTCGTTACACAGAAAAACATAGAATCATTAATGAATATGTTTTTGGGTTTAGCATAGTAATTATTGATTGCTGTATAGATTGTAAGTATACACCGGGGTCGCGGAACTACGTAAAACCTGGAATAACCCCCAACTCGAAAAGATATAATGCAGCTACTTATTACCAATTTATTAACTTTACAAGAATGCATATATAGAGTTGATTGAGATTTATTCTTAACTGTTGCATTGTTTTTATTTATTAATAATCTACTACGGCGATATATGGTGGGGAATTTGTGTACTTTATGTATACATTAAATTACTTCAGGAATACAAAGATTTATTTAAAATTACTATTTGACGATTGGAATATGTTTAAATATGATAAAGTGGATTATATTCTGTTTTATTTTTCATTTTCTTATTTTCCTTATCGCCATTTTTAGATATTTATAGGAATAAAGAATATTTGTTAGTACCTTTTACTTTTTGGCGATATTTTGACTTTTACTGACAATTGTAATATTAATACTTTATTTTAAACTATTAGTATTGTTGTTTAACGTGCGACACTCAAATTTTAATTTAATAATTTGAAAAATACGAGGTTTAGAGAAACAATGTTTGTGAAATGCACGAAGAGAAAAGGTAGAATACTTCTAGCCTAACAGACAAGTTTCATATTTGTTGCTAATAATGTAACTTTGCGTTCTTTATATTGATTATATTCACACCATATATTGCAGTAATTTAGAATATATTTACAGGTTTTGTGATCTGCATTAACTCCTAATCAAAATGCACATTATATATTACATTGTTTTGTATTAACCATTTAAACGTGGAGAGGATTCTTTGTTTATTATAGGCATAGTTAATATTTCCCTTTTTGCGTTTCCTAATTGAAAAAGTACTTTTATAATAACTTCGGAATATTATTTATGTAAATTTGTGGAGATGATAATGACAATTTATATTAGATTACGTTTTATCCACAGAATAATAATTTATCATATTTATGCAGGATGATAAGAGTTATTTCATCAAAAAGTATTTGTCTAGTGAAGACAAATATGGATTTTTCAGTCAAATAAGAACGTACATTACAATTGAAATTGATCTGGTATCTATATTCCTTCTTGTTGCCGCGATTGTGACCAGATTTTATCGTCTAACAGAGCCTCATTATATTGTGTAATATTTTTTATCTATTTATTTATTACAGTGTAAGAATTTAATTTTATAAAAATTAATTGCAATGAAGTGATTTGGTTCTCACCGATAAATAATTGTTTCATTTTAAATTTAACTGTGTGTTTATTCCTTTTATTTTATGTAAAACATAGATTATTCTTGGACGGCAAAAAATATAGTTAATTCCCACTTAGTTATAAAATATATATGATTTAATTGCTTCATCATCAAAAATGTCTACATTTACTGTTTGAAAAATATATGTAATTGTTTATTTGTCTAGTATTTTAGATTCCGAACAATTAAATATCAATGGCAAATGCAGTATTTATTATTTTAAAGACAGTCAAGGCAATATACGTATAATTCTTTAGATAAAGTATTGAAATTAAGTTTTTAAATCATTTTCACAAAAGAAAATATTTCAAAAAACCATTAAAAATATTTAAATTGCAGCCTCATCCTGTTTTTTTGCCCTCACTATTATTTTACAGCGCTCATGCTTGAAAAAGCAACGTAATGATCGGATTTGCGGTATTCATTCACTTCTCAATAATATAGTTGTTTAACCTTTAAAATGACGTGATAAATTTTACAGGTTCGATGAATTGCATTATGGAAAATATGTTGGATTATACATGAAAAGAATATTTTTCTTCGATTCTCATCCACCACTTGGAAAACAATTGATTGCTTTAGCAGCCTATATTGCTGGTTTTGATGGTAAAATAGATCTTTGTATTTTATGATAGTTCATTAATTAATCACAAATTACTTCGTTTCAAGTTTTCTGTATTCATTTGAACATATTTAATTTCGAATCAGTCTATGAAATTTATGATCATGACATTTTATTTAATTTTAGTTTTATGTTGAATTCATATAATTCGTCAAGAGATATTTTATTTACTATCTTCTATTAGGTATTCGCGTGTGCTCATGCAGATCTTTATTGCTATATTTGAAGTACATTTTATTTTCTTCAACTGTATTTCCTAAATATTTTTTGAATATTCAATAAATACAAGTAATAAACAATATGACAGTCTGTTCGAATTATTTCAGTTGAAAGTTTTGATTATTCTCATTCTAAATAATTTTTAATAGTTTATGAAAATTTAAAAATCAACCATTGACAGTAAGAATGTTCAAAAGAAAACGGATTCTCTTTGCTGTTGCTGTTTTGAGGAATAATTTTAATAATGACTCGTATAATGTGTTATTTTTTCTTGTAGAAACTAGCTTCTGCAAATTTCTATATTTATGAAAATTTTACGTTCAAGTAAATCTCTTTCACTTTTTGCTCTTCTTAGACATTCTTTCTCTTTTTGCGTAATAATACCCGTTTTGCATATCCGACCGATGCTGTTATTTAGCGGGAGATTTAAAAAATTTTTGAATATCTAATTTTATGTTACAAAATATTTTTATTCAATGAACTTTAACAAATTTATTTAATTGAAAACTAAATAATCTATTTTTTTTTTTAATTTGTTTGCTAAAATACATTTAAAACGGAAAGGAGGGGGGTATTTACAGGCTACCATAAATTTTATTTAATCAATACTTGTAACTTAATTTTTTCACATTTTTTCCAATTTTCTGTGAATTTTATTTGAAACATAATTTTATTGTTACTGTCTTTATATAGATTTTTCACTATATGTTTTAAAATATAACGAAATTACTTTTATTAACAAAAAATTAACATAATTTCCAATAATTGTGTAATATTTTTGGTTTATTTGATCTGATAAAATATTGATTAAGGCAGAAAATAGTTTTAAATTTCAGATTACAAAATATAACTAAAATTTTTACGATCTCTCAAACAAAGTGAACTTTCATAATAAAAATAGTTTTTTTTTTTTTTTGTGGTTATTGATTTAATTTAACCGATATGTGTTTTACAATCTATTAATAATATTTTAATAGTGTATTGGTAATAATATACTGATACTATTATGTTTGAAAAAGAATCTTCCATCTCTTCCACTTTAAATTATTTTTATTTACATACACACACACATACATTCATATACAATCTTCTAAATTATTTTCTTTTTAATAAAAGGTGATTTCAAGTTTGATAAAATTGGCAGCCCATACAATTCTGATGTTCCTGTATTTTTCTTAAGATTTATACCTGCGTTGTGCGGTAGTATTATAGTACCTCTGGCTTATCACATTGTACTGCAACTTGGCCATAAACAGTGGACTGCAGTATTAGCTTCTTTCTTATTATTATGTGGTTAGTATCTTTTTAGCAGTAGAAGTATTATTTAAATATTGTTAAATATTTAAAATTAATTTTTTATAAGGGAGGCGAATCCGGCGACTAAATATAATGTAGAGAGCAAGAAAGCTTTAAAAATAACAGGTGAAATGTTCCTTAAGAGATGAGGGTAAACTAAAGAATGGAACATTCAAATAAAATATGATCGGCATTACAAATACAGTTTTAACCTGTTAGATCAAGAGGGCAATAAGAAAAAAAAAACAGCGAATCGAAAGAGAGAAGATGAAAGGAAAGCTACCATTGAGAAGCAAATGAATTGTAAATAAGAAACATAATTAAATCAAGACCGAAAAGAAAAAAAGAGGCTAGGTATGATGATAAATAACATTTTAAAAATGAGAGAAAATATATATGAATTCGTGTTGTAAAATGCAGATATCGAAATAGTAAGAATTTTGTGTGTAATAAATCGTTAATAAATCGACAATTGACAAATGCAGAACGAGCCAAAAAATTTACGGCACCGTTACCTACCTTTAAAAGTGCAAAATAGTGCTTTATAATTGAGTAGAAAAAGAACAGGCGTTAACTTAAATTTTATAACCCATAGCCGATTAGGAAAAAATTATAACATACATTAATCATTCGGATTTATGGTTTATATTAAATATATTTAAATAATATGTGTATGGATAAACATCAAATATGGTTGCGAATTATCCGTTTACATTATAGTTTAAAATTAATGAAATTTTATTAATTGTATTAATTTTAAAATGCATATATATTATTTGTTTAAAATTATTGTATTTTTCCTATATAACAATTCAACCTTTCTACTTCTGGAAAATACCAATTAAATTAGACTTCAAAATTATTTAGCAGTATTGATTAATCTTTCTGTCATGGTTATGGTATTAAAAGTGATGAAATATATATATACTATATTTTGAATTTTTAGCATCATTTATAATCATTCTTTTTTTCTTTTTTTTTTTTCTGTTCAGTTTAATCCTAATTTTTTCAGTATCTTTGCATAATTCGACTTTTTTTTCTCCATTATAATTTCCATATTTCTTTCGTTTCATCACTGCATTGTATTTGTTTCTGTTTCAGTTATAAAATTATTTTTTTGCCCTCATTTTTGTTTCCATATCATTCTCATCCTATTTTTCTCAATTTGAACATTTTGATTTAATTTGTTATTGATTTTTTCCCAGTATTTCCTCCTTTCTTCGAAATATGTAATTTTTTGCTTCTAATTTAAAAATATGTTGTTCTTATTTATAATGTATTATTTTTATTTTGAAATTTTCTTCTTTGTGAATGACCCTCGCCCGACTTTTTTTCTTTTAGCAATCAGTTAATGATCTCATGAAATAGCTTCTTTACACCTTCAAATAAAATGAATTAGGTACTACTTGCAACGGAAGTTTGAAAAAATATAAAATTTATTTTAATATTTATTAATTTACTGGTCATATCCAGTAATTTCTTTCTAACTGTTGCATAGGATCATTTTTTCCTATAATGTGTCGTTCATTGATGATTCCAGAAGAAGTCATTATGATGAATTAACAATGTTAAATTAGCTTTACGTACTTTGGTTATTTAATTCTAACGTTTTTCTGTTTTAGACAATGCGTTGTTAACACAAACACGGTTTATATTAATGGAATCAATATTGATAGTGTTTTCTCTATTCGGTTTGTACTGTGCTTTAAGATACTGCAAACTGCGACCTAACATTTATTCACCATCCAGGTGGTTATGGTTAGCTTTAGCGTCAGTCTCATTAACGCTCTCGTTATGGTAGGTACAATAAATAAGTTAACAGAAAAATCAAAAGTAAAAATCAAATTTTAAAATTTATTTATTATAATTAAAATCTAAAGCACTAAACGATTAATTTAAAAGTAAGTAATATTAAAAAAAATATTTAAAAATATAAATTAATTTGTAACGTAAAAATACAAATAAAAAATGCGAATTAAAAAAAGGATAATAACTATATCGTGTTTCCGAAGATTTTTTTTTTAGCATGGAACATGTTTTAGCCGTGACCTAACTAGCAGAAAACGTCACACTAAAGTGGAACGCGAGAGGTAAATAAAAATACAGCCTTTTCTTCTAGTTGTCTTAAGTCAGTCGTGTTCACGGACCGCGCTCCGATGATGTTTGTTTATCATGGTAATGATTGTCGTTCATCGATGTCTATATGTAAATGTACTATGCATTATAATGGTGCATCTACAAAAAAACGATCTAAAACTGCTGCCGAACGAATGAAAGAAATGCGATTACGTAGATCGACAAAATTGATTCTAAAAATTACACAAGTTACTTCAGCTATCATAAGCCCATAATGTCCATTATTTCTAAGAATCACATAACACAAGAATAAAAAAAAATTAAATAAAATCGTTAACATTATTATTTTCTTTCGAATTGAAGGCATTCCAGACAGCAAACGGCTAAATCATGTTCGATGTTTTTTGGATTTTAGCCGTATGCTCTAAATAGAGAGCATTAGGGGATTCAGGGGTCTCCAACGAGGAGGCACTCAGCGCCGATTTTTTAAAAAATAATATATACAAACAAATTAGGGGCCGTGTGAAATTACTAAGACTATCACGGTCTCAAAGTCTATTATGCATTACAGAATGGATCTTAGGCCATTTTCCCTAATGAAAGGCAGCATTGACCCTAGGCCCGGTGCTATATTTGAAAGGGCCGACTGCGGGTTAGACCATGCCGAACTTAGATCTTGAGGACCGAAATACAGGGCATTGCAGTAGGATATGCCCGAAAGATGGTAGCGTCTGGGTATTGAATATGCGACACCCGTGTGGCATGCGGCTCCGAAGATGATTAAAACACAATTGTAAAATAAATCTTTGTCGAAACAAAGGACGACTATAATAATTTAAATATCATCTTAATGTCAATGTGAAAAATAACCGGAAACAATGTTAAGGATTAAATCAGTTCAAGTCGTCGCAATAGCCTAGTTGCTAGAGCGCTTGACTTCCATTACGGAGGTTACGGGTTCGATCCTGGACGACGACAGAACTTATTACAAAGAATTAAATTAAATACTCGCTAATAATCAAGTGGGAGGCAATGGAAAACCACCACGTATACCATCATATGCGCGCTAGTTCAGTGCACACAACAGACACACGCGGACTGCACTTGTAGCGCGATAACAAGCGACTGCAATCAGTTCCGGGTGTGGTCTTGCGTACGTACACTCGCGTTGCGTATAGCAATTGCCATGAGCGTTGCCTAATCTGTACTGCTAGTGTACAAATAGGCAGTCACGATGCTCGAAATCGAGCGATACGACTCAGAAATCAGTTCTATTTTAACTGAGAAGAAAATGTAAGAATGAAATGAAACAAATAAACTCACATGTATACGTCGTAAACAGCGACTGCGTATTTTTCATATCAATAGAAAATACATGGAAGTACGAAGTAGGTGCTGTAATAGGGAAAAAATTTACGAAATTTTAATAAAGAGAAAAAGTTAAAATTGTTATTAATAAAATAATGAAAAAACTGTATTTTAAAATATACGAAAAATTAATGTAAATTGTAAAGAACGGGGAGATAAATGATTATAAACACAGTATTAATTAGAGTATAAGAAACGAATGAAGAAATTGACACCTGGAGAGGAAGAAAACTCTGAGTTTCAAATTATAATTAATGATTTAAATAAATGAATTATTAGGTTAGATAATAAGGGATGAGTTTGGTTGAGAAACAGTAATAAAAAGAAGAATTAGATATGTTAAAAGCTCATTTAAGAATATGAAAAAAGACTTTACAAATAAGTTATTTAGAAATGTATTAAAAGATGATATATTTGGGGCTGTCTCGATAATTAGTTTCTTTTAAGTGCTGTAATAAAAGATAATAAGTAAATGTATTTATTTAAACATTATTTTTTGTTAAAATGTAAAATGTGAGAAAATAATTTTTAAAAGTGGTATTATCTGGACGTGATTGGTTGCCCCTAAAGCACCATTTTATTTTTGAAAATAGTTTGGCATGTAGGTTTTTTGATGTACAGTTTCTCATGTTCTATATTTTGCCTTAATTTATGTAGAGGGTGGGACTTGCAGTCTTAAAGCTTTAAGCTTTCACCACAAAAAAAAAAATTGTTGGTAACGAATTGAAGCTACGTGAAGTCCTTAGTGTATGCCATATTTTCCGGAGATCAATTTGTTGGAGAAAATTTCACGAGCGATTGCCAATGATAGGTACGATTAATATTGTTCCATTGTGCTATAACCTTGTTCTGTTATGTTATCAAAGTTTGATGTACAATTCAAAGAATAAAAAATTCTTCAACAATTTTACTTACCGTTACCAGCTTACGGTTAGCGTGCAACTGGATTCATTTCAACGAAATAGGGGTCATTTACTTCATGTGCTAACATTGCAGCCCATACAGTTATGTTCGACTAATTTGATATTGTGTAATAACCGCACTAAAAGTGTACGTTCCACTTCAGTGAATCACTCTATTACAATTGACTTCCGACCAGCTAAACGGGTGATATTCGTGTGTCAAGTATCTCTTCCTCTACCTGTTGAACATGCGCAGTGAAATATTTAAATAAAAATGAATTTTTGAAATGCTCCATATATTCGGTGTCCTATTTTTCGGGACTGAAACAAAGACTTATTGAACAATGTTGTTAATATCGTGGGCGTTTAAAATGGTGAACTCAAAGCTGATGAAGAAATTGAATACCGAAAAAAAATATTTTTAATAACAATCCAAAAATGTAAACTGTTCCTTCGGCATTTGAGGATTAATTAAATTATTAAAAGGAGAGTAAAAAAATGTAGAGGTTGAAGAAAAAAAAATTGTTATACACCTAGAGAATATTTAAAAAAAAAAAAAACAAAAAAAAAACGAAGTGGAATTGGAAACTTAACAAAAACATTTGAAGACTGGATATCATAATGGTTAAGGAAGCATCGGATTAGAGGTATGAAATGTAAAAAGGTCGGTGTGCAAAAGTTCGTATGCCACTTGATGGTGGTTTTAAGTTCAATTGTATAAATGAGGAAAATACGTAAAAGAGAATTGAATTATTATAATGTGTATTTTAAAAAAAGAACAAAAAAACCTCTACAAAGTCCATATAAGGAACGGTAGTGCGTACAAGATAAGATCGATAAAATCAATGAAAAATACAATCCGTACGTTAGAAGAAAGTAAAACGAATTATGAAGTTTAAAATGAACAAATAAGTGGACGATTGATTCGAAAGATAAAAATAATTATAATGCGCTTGGTGTATATTATTTTCAAATGTGTTCTGAAGAATTATAAAATAAATTTTAAAAAAGAAATTAAAAATTGTACAATTCGTATATTTTTACAAATTGTGCATATTGTAACATCTAAAATGTTTTTAGAGTTTTCAATTCGTCATTTAAAAATTATAATAAAAAAGATTAAAACGGTTAAAATAAATACCGTATAATTATAGAGGAACATATGTATAAAAAGTTTCCGCTGATATTTTCAGTGTAAAATATACAGGTTGGTATACGTGGTGCTTGGTTGCATATATCGTATGGTATGATTTTTGGAAGAACGTTCTTACCAATTCCTCGTTGTCCGATTGGATGGTTTTCTTATATGCATCATTACAGTTTGTGGTACCGTTAATGATATCGGTTGCGTTGTACTTGGCCGTGTTTTACATTCATCTTTCAGTTTTAACTAAGGCTGGACCGCATGACAGCGTTATGACTAGTGCTTTTCAATCGAGTTTAGAGGTATATGTTTGCTTTAAAATTTATTAATTGCTTACTTAGTTTTAAATTTACGTTGTACTTCTGGATTGTATATATTAAAGTCCTGCGAATGAGAATTGATTTCGCTTATATTCTCAGTTCCTGGATTTCGGTTACAAACCATGAAAACGTCCAATGTTCAACAAATAACGATATAAAATACTGAATAAAAGATTTGTTGAATATATCATGGGAATACCATGTTTTCAAAAAGACACGAAAAAATGCAATTTCGATGGATTTATTCAACTTTCTCTAACGCATATACGAATAGTTACTATAATGATTGAAACAAATAATTTGAAAAAAGTATGAGAATTAAGTTAGTGAAAAAAATAAAAATTTGAAAACTATTTCAACGAGGTAGAAGAAGCCGTTGAAATGTAACAGCAGTACAGCTTACTGTATGGCCATGCAAAATTTCTTTATAAAAAAATGGCAGCTATTTGAATGACGAAAGGATGAAGCCACAAATGAAAATAATGAAATCGAATTGTGACGATTGAACGATTAATGTATTGAAGTGCTTAAATATCACGGAAACTAAAAAAAAAAAAAACTAAAATTAAATTTTCAGGTATTATTGAAACGAAATTATTTACACACTGACGATATTTACCGTATTATTGCAAAAACGGTTCTTAAAATCTATTACGACAGAACTAATATTTTTCCTGCTATATATGCAACTATTATTCCTAAGAAATAATATTATTATACTTACTAATACATTAATTTTATTTAGTCTTGATTACGATAGAACGAAAAAGTTTATTCATTTTCAAAATACGTTTAAGGACGTCATGTTTGTATCTTGTCAGTATATAATAATTATATGTTGCATTTTTGTTTCTGAATGAGTTGCAGCATGAAATTATGTATACATATATGTGCTTTCGATGACTCGAGTATGTGGTAATCCATGAACTATTATATTGTTAAGATTATAGCTTAAATATGTTTGTTAATTAGTTAATAAAACTAATCAAATTATAAACATAATAACAAATATTAAATAAACGTCAATGAGAATAGTCTAGAAATGTTTTTTTTTTTTTTGGGGAGGAAATGTTTCATCTTTAGTACTGGAAAAATAAAAACATATTGTAAAAATAAATGTAATATATAATATCCGAATGTGATGCTTAATTTGCCTACCTTCAGCTGGAAAAAGAAACTGACGAAATATTAGCAAAGAAAAATAGCTCGAAACGTTTGATCTGAATCTTTAAGACCCCTAAATCACGTCTTTTCTACTTATTTCTGGTATTTTCTTATTTATAATATACTTGATTTAAAAATGCTTAAAATTTTCTTTTATAGTCATATTTATTTTAAAAATTTAAAAAAAAAACAAAAAAACAAATTAGAAATTTATTATTATTTTCAATCAAATACGAGTACAATGTAGAGTAATTTAAAAGTTTAAATCGTGTATTTACATAATTTGCATAGTGGAGAACATTGTAATACGTTATTTATTGCAGATTTTTAAAATAACGTTTAGATTAAAATAATAAAAAATTAACAAACTTTGATTTAAATAACCGAACTTTTTTTTAGTGCTATTTGAAAACAATCAATAATAAATGATAAACTTTTTAAAATTAAAGACACGAATACACATTGTATGTAAGAAAACCATTTTACCTCACGCCTCATATAAATAAGTGAAAAAAATACAGAATGTGTTATTTCGTTTTAGTTATAGTTAAACAGATTGGATGTAGTTGTTAACGATTTTATAGAAATGAATAAATCCTGCTAAATAATAAATTAATATAACTACATTGCAAATTTGAATTTCGTAATGAAAGCGCATTGCATTTCTCACGAGTACATTTATCAAATAGAGTTTTAGTTTTTATATTTATTAGCACCGGTATATTTAAAAATTTACGCATAAAAAGCGACTGTATAAAATCTTTTATTTTTCGTTTTTTAAATGAATAGTTGGTGATTATTTTGTAACTTCGCGTGTGAAGGGTGATTCGAATTGAGATTAGTTGATATATTTTTTATAGGGCGGTTTGGCATCCATAACAAAAGGCCAGCCTTTGCAAGTAGCACATGGTTCGCAAATTACGTTAAGACATACGCACGGACGTACATGTTGGCTTCATTCTCATAACCATGTTTATCCCATCCGCTATTCAGATAAGAGAGGAAGTTCGCATCAACAGCAAGTAACCTGTTACACGTTTAAGGTAAATATGTGAAAGAACCAATATTAAAATATACCTTAATTTTCACTTGAACTTTTACTCGACGAGAAACTACATATCGAATCTTAATATATTTTTTTTTCTCGTAGGATGTTAATAATTGGTGGATTGTTAAGCGCCCGAATAAGAATAATTTGGTAGTTAGTGAACCTGTGGATATAATACGCCATGGAGATATTATACAGTTAGTTCACGGAATTACAAGTAGAGCTTTAAATGCGCATGATGTCGCGGCTCCAGTTTCTCCGCATAATCAAGTAAATTGACTAAATGTAGTTTTTGGATTTTGAATTTTATTTTGTGGATTTACAGCAATACGACCCTTTGTCTAAATTCTAAAAGAAGAACTTAGTATTAAATATAAATATAACTAATTTTTAAGAGATAGCCAAATAACATAGCGCGACAGGCGAATGCGAATGTAGAACACTATAGTAAAGTAGAAGTGAACCCATGAGTCCTGAGAATGAAGCTATACAACTGTTTCTTACTAACGGGGCTGGACATTAAATAAAATATAGTTAGGATTATAAGAGGACCATTCACGAAGTGTACACAAGGCGCAACTGTAGTTACATCACAAAAAGGAATGATCTTTGAATTACGGAGAGGAAGTTAGTAATAGAAATTGCACAAAAACCATATCAGGAGAATTATTATTTGTGGTTTTTTTGCAACATCTTTTAAGAGTATAACATGTTCTTTTTTTTCTTTCCTCCCATTATAAAATGTGTTTTCCTTTATGATTGCAGACTTTTAAAAAATCCTTTTCCTTAATATCTCACTGGTTTTTCTTTCGTTCTAAAATAGAGGAATAAAGATTTACAGAATCGTTAAGAGATCTTAGATAATTTTATAGATGTAAAACAAAACGGAATAAAATAAAATAGAGAAACAAAAGTTTGCAACCAATGAACTAATATGATAAAAAAAGTGGTATGTGGTGGTAAAACTCGTTATGTATTGAACTCTGCGTCTGTGATCCGTATGTAAGCATACTGATGAATGGTTATACGAGATAAACGTTTATTCAACTAAACTCATCTGGTGTATTAAAATATAAAATTAATTTAAATTTACGCGACTAGTTTCGAATGCTATTCTAAACTAGTCGCGAAAATTTATGTTAATTTTATATTTCAATATATTGACGTTTTTATATTTTTAAATCATTTTATTAACTAATTATATATAAAATAAGTAAAAGAGTTTCATTCAAATAAACACACCTAATAATGATAATTAAGATCGTGGAAATAGGGTTTGCAGACATTTATGTCGACGAGCGTGGATTGAAATCGTTATTATCTGATAGATGTTAACTGACATTGTCGGCATTTTTGGATTATGCACTAGTTGCTGAACACTATATAAAAGAGATGCTATAAAATTATTCAAAATCACAGTTCAAACATTTCCTTCTAAAAGTTTGAACCGTTTAATTGAAAATTACAAATTTATTTCGTAATTCGAGATGTACAAATTTGCTACAAAAAATTATAGCCTCGATGGCACAGCAATTACAAATTGCTACCATCTGGTGCTTGCGTAATCTATTAAAATTTTGTTGTACAAAGATTTTTATAATGTACTGTGCATTTGAAACTGCTGTGTAAAGCTTATAAAAAAAACGATCGTAACAATTTGAAAATTTTAATCGGAAAAAATAGGCTACTTTTCTCGAATAATTTTATTTTTCAGGGAAATTTGAGAAACGTCTAAGTAGTAAAGCGGGCAAATGTAATAAGTATTAAATTTTGTTTACAGTACTATAAAAATTAAATTTAAAAAAATACTTTAAGAAAGAGCATGATAATTCCGAAGAAAGATATAAAACATTGTTTGTTGCATATGCAAAGGAAAGTTTAAACTTCAAAAATATTTTCGGAATCATGTTCACGAAGTTTATAAAAAAATTGTTGAAATAAAATTGTATTTAAGGCAATTGAATTTCTTCATAAAAAATTATTTAACTAAAGGCACATGATTATAGAATAATTTCAACTAAATTTTTGCGATATGAAATTTAAATACGTTTTTTAACACATTTATTTTACATTATTTTTGTTTTTAATAATCACAATTTATATTTTAAAAACAGTAGAACAAAGTTTTACAAATTTCTAAAAAAAGTGTATATTATTAATTCTTGAATGTTTTAACTTTAAAACTCCTTAGCACGTTTTTCATACTGTATTAAGGGACAACATGAAAAAATGGAACATTATTAAAAGTTTTACATGTAGTTGCGACGAGGTACAAATAATGGAACCTCTTTTCGAGTACAAAGCTTGTCCGTACAACTGCACTTTAGATGACGTGTTTCAGTTGGATGAAAAAATTCTGGACTTTATAGACTTCTGGCATGGTATGTTATGGGGATCAGATTCCTGATACGACGAAGAAGAATTATTAGGCACTGCTTGAATACTTTTTAAAATCACAAAATGAATTAATATGTTGCGTATGTATAAAAGTTACAGTCAATCTTAAACTTGGTGTCGAATTTATTTTTTTTAATGCTTTATTAAAAATACGCATTTATACGTGAATTTTAAAACAGTCTTTGAAGTAATGAAATTAATAAAATTTTAATTACATCTATCCCAAAAATCAACTTCGGTATATTTTATAATGGAATAAATAACAAATACAATTGTTGTTCAAGTTTCAGTACTTGCACAGAAATGATTTGTCCATTTTATAAGATTTTTTTCAACGAACGCTCTTTCAAAGGTAGTAATGTGACATATTCGCACTTCAAAGATATTACATTTGTCCGTTCTACTACTTAGACACTTATGGAAAAAATTATGTTATTTGATTCCAGCTAATGGGTAAATTTCTAATTTTTTTTTCATTTTTATTGTCGCAGAATAGCCAGAGATATGCTCATTTTTATTTAGCCATTTGTCGCGTGTTAGGTTAGTTAACTTCCGTTGTACAGGTATTTTGTAATATTTTCTTCTTCTTCATCTCCTCAACCAAGAATGATTGGTGGAAACTACCTATTTGTACGTCCTAGTTATATAGATGTAGGTAACGTACTCGTGATAATTTTGTGTTCAACACGAACGCAAGACTTTACTTCATACTGATATTGTAAAAGATTATGATAGAAATGCAATTCCAAGTTTACATGTTTATAAACTGATAACCACATACGTACATGATTTAGTGCGCGGAGGTTATCATTGTCTTCCACAGTACTAGTAATGATTACTTTAATCATTTTATTCATTTTATTGATCACCGCTCGTTTTCGAACTCATGACCCCGATCGGGTTGTTCAATCATTCTAGGCACTCGGCTTTCACTTCCTTTTTAACGAACATAATTATTATTTGTTGTTTTCAGGAAGTATCGTGTTACATAGATTACAATGTGTCAATGCCAGCTCAGAATTTATGGAAAGTTGATATAATCAATCGGGAACAAACAGGAAATATTTGGCATACTATCCAGTCGTTGGTAAATATTTTTTACATTGTGTTCACTTATGAAGTAAAAATTTAAAATTTAATACGACGGTGTTAGATTCTTTATTCGCACAGTTAAATCTTTTTGTCTGTATTATAGCGATAAATGAATGGTTGACTGTTATTAGGTTCGACTGGTACACGTTAATTCTTCGCAAGCGTTAAAATTTAGCGGGCGACAGTTACCCGACTGGGGATTTTATCAACATGAAATAGTAACGGATAAAATTATGCAACAGGATGATACCGTGTGGAACGTGGAAGAACATCGATATACTAAAAGTACAATTTCAATTTTTAAAATTTTTTTTAACTTAATCCATTTTTAACATTTCAGCATTTTGAATACAAATAATGAAACTGTTATTAAAAGGTACGTATAGGGTAAAGTTAAACTACGAAACTGACCAAAATGTCAACTTTAGAACTGAACAAGTATATAACTATATACTCATGTTTATGTATATATCAGTAGCGAATCCTGATTTTTTCTCTGGTACTTCTCTAATACAGAAAAATGTTGAATAATCGCACGCGCCAGAAACAAATTAAAAGTTTTATTATTTTTTTTTAACAAAAAATAAAAAATTTAATTTATTTAAGAGAAAATTAATATCTAAATTTGGGTAAAGAACATTAACAAATCTATTATAAATAATAAATCATTTTAAATTGTTTTATGTAAAATTCACTAAAAGAAAATACCTTTAAAGTTTTTTCTTGGTCGCACTTGTAAGTGATTTAAAATTTTTTATGTAAAATTATAATATACTAAGGAAAATAAAATACAATCAGAAAAAAGAAAAAAAAAATGGCGCCAAAATCGAGTCGATTCTTTTTTTACGTAGACAAATTACAAATAGCTAACATTTATCTGTTTACTGTTGCCTTACATCGCCCAGTAGACTGGGTTTGAGAACTTTCAATAAATACGCAGATATATAGAGACTCTTTATAATAAAATAAACTTTAATAACAAACAATATAGTTCAATAAATTAGATAAATACCTATTTAGAAACGTTTTCGGGCATAACCCATCATCAGCTAACACTAACTTAAAGGAAACTTAAAACTAAGTTAGTGTTAGCTGATGATGGGTTATGCCCGAAAACGTTTCTAAATAGGTATTTATCTAATTTATTGAACTATATTGTTTGTTATTAAAGTTTATTTTATTATACCATTTTAACAAACAGGATGTATTCACCTACATAGAGACTCTTTGTTTTGTTTTTTTTTCACATTGTGCAGATTTTTTGCATAACCATTGTTTGAGATTATTTTACTTCTTATTTCACTTCTAAATAATGTTTTTGGTTGAAGTAGATACTTTTTAAATTGATATTTATTTTTCTTCGAAATTGTAAATTAAAAATGAACGTTTCTCACGTTCCTTTTAAAATTTCGAAAATTTTCATAACGCATGTTGAATTATGTTTACTGAAGGTTTTAAATGATCACTTTTTTCTAAGTTTGTAAAGCAGTTGTTCCTAAATACACATTAATATAATTGGACGTCTTTCCTGTTTTCCAAACAAAAAAAAAAAACTTAAAAAGTGTTTTTAGGCACAACAAGTCTTGCATAATCCAAATTTTATTTACATCAGCTACGCAGCTTTTTTTAAATACATAATATACGATACGCTTATGACAAAATCATAATGGCAAGTTTGGGAAGAAAAAAGTGTGTGATTACAAACAAGAATGGAAAAAGTAACGAAGTAAACCTGAAACTACATAGATTAAAATGTTCGCTTGCGTGAAAATTGATAGTATGAATATATTTTTACGGCAGCTAAACATTGATTGGCTGCAATGTGGAACAATTTTTTTGGAAATTTAACAACAAATAGAGGAAAAAATGGATTGAAATCAAAAAAAGGCTGATGATGACAATATCAGCGATTAAAAAGCTGGATAAAATATGGAAATATTATCGTAAGATTTGGAAACATGAAAGGATGCTGCTTTGAACATTTTTATTTTCTATCGCTACAAACGGATTTAAATCAAGTATAATTAATAACACATGTGATAAATTAATAAATACTGTCTAAGTATATTCGCCTATGAAAGAGTACTTCGGCTAACACAGAGCATCGGTCGTGAAAAAATTAAACATTATGAGCAAAGATAGCTGCTATTAACGATTAACAAATGCGTACTAAATGTTATAGTATAAAACTAAAGAAAGTGGTTTCTGGAAGACTAATTGTTCTCCGTGAGGTAATTAAAAAAGAAAAAAAAAGGTTCGTCTTCATCGACAAGATACATCAATCATATTAAAAGCCTAACAGGTGTCTGATGGTCTCTGAAACAATCAAAAGAACGAAAAACGGAAAGCGTATCGATATTTGATATTATTCGCGAATAAGCCCATATGATCACTAAAACTTAAACGGCGTGCATAATTTCCGGATTTACAGTGCTGAACAAATTCGTCGTTTTTTTTGTTTAATGATCTTTTAAATACATGTATTAATCAAGTTTTAACAGTTAAATATATAGTCCAGTGATTGTAAGGGTGTGTAATACATTTTGTACTACTAAATGTATAAGTGTACTGGCTCGGCTCTAGTTGTAAGGGAAGTTTTTAATTTTACCATTCAAAATGAACATTAACATGTATTTTACATACGAGTATTACTGAACTATTTGAGTAATCGCCTAGCTTTATAGTAAATACGTATAAAATTTTGTGTTTTTCATTTGTAGTGTAATCATCGAGTATCACTACAATTTTAATTTAAAATTTATTAAGATAGATGTGCTTACAAATGATAACCTATACACGAAACCTATTACCGATAAACGGAGGGGGGACAAGAAGTGCGGAAAATTTGTAAGTAAAGAAATTAAATATACCATTTTCATTTTAGACTTTCAGCTATTTAGTTTTATGATATCTAGAAACAGACAACGACCGAAAAGAGAAAAATAAACTATGCTCAGTAATGAACTCAGGTACATTAAAAACCATTTTTTATTAGTGAATTATAAAATAATAAGCAGACGCTACAGTTTTATTTATTTTCTTCTTTTTTATATATAGTATATACATGTATAATATATATGTATATTTTCAATATAAATAATATATTTCGTACCAAACAATAAATTTTTATTCTTACTCTATATAGTTTGCTCTGTTACAAAAAAAAATAAATTGTATAAGCTCGATAACCTAAAAGTACTTGGTTACCAAAATTTAAAATCCTTTAAGTTGCTTGCAAGTATATACTCGTACCTAGTAGTCTAAAATCGAATAAGAGAGTCTAAAAATGCGCACTTTTCTGATTCTTTAGAAAGCGTAAAAAAAGTTAGCCTCCCATGAGAGTATAGAGATCAAATCATACTACGTGAAGCATAATCAATAATTTTTGTTGCGTAAAAAATTATCGTTAATTTTTTTTTTTTTTAATTTTATTTATTTGAAAATTTTTGAATTTTCATCATCCTTGATAGTACGAGAGACGTTCCAAAAGTCATTGCACATAACCTATAGATTGAACAAAAAGGACTCGTAGGAGAAAATGTGCAATGTTCTCGAAGATGTAAACTATGTTTTTTACATAGTCGCTTAAATCATCGAGCAATTTACTGTACCGGTAGATAAGTTTTTTGATGCCGGCGGCATACTACGTACCATCCTGATTGACGAAGAACGTACTGATTGCTCCTTCCGACTCATTGGCCGTTGCAAAATGTCTTCCACCTAGTGATTTTTTTATTCCGGGGAGCAGGTGAAAGTCTGAGGGAGTTAAGTGGGGAGAGTACGGAGGATAACCAAACACTTCCTGCTTGAAATCCATCAGTAAAGTGCGAGTGAGAGCAGCCGTATGTGGACAAGCGTTGTCATGCAAGAGAATGACCTTCTTGCTCAATTTTCCTGGTCGTTTCGATTTGATTCCGGCATGTAGACGCATAGGAGTATCCAAGTTCCTTCTGGACATGATAGTCGAATTTTGCAGTAGATATCAAATGAACAAAATGCCCTTACGAACCCAAAAAGCAGTAGCCATAATTTTTCCTGTAGACGGTATTTCTCGATACTTTCGCGGCACTTTCTCGTCTTTCCGCTTCGAACTTATTGAGGCTGATCCAGTGCGTTGGCTCATAATGTGGTCTTTTCCGTGCACACCACATAATTTTAGATAAATTTCAACACCGTTCACTTTTTCTGCGTTCAAGAACTAAATAATTGCACATACTGCGCAATTGGGCTGTTGTACAGTAGTTACGGACGTGGTAAAACGTGTCTAACGTGCGAAATATCAAACGTATCACTTTGACATTTTGATCACAGACTGGTCGAACCTTCTGAATAACCTCCTACTGCGATCATTAATCAGTGTTTCAAGGGCCCAGAGAGAAAAGTGTGTGCAATGATTTTTGGAACAGCCTTCGTAATCGTTCTAATATATATATATATATAAAAATTATACGTTTTATTGTGCGATTTTGCTTTATTATAGGTGAAGATGAAAAGCAACGTGAACGAGATATGGTAAATGCGGAAATGATACCATTAAGGGCTTCAGTTTTGTCATTTTGGGATAAATTTCTAGAATTACAATATAAAATGTTCTTTTCACATCAAGAAAATGTTCAAAATCATATGTATAGTAGTGAACCGTACGAATGGCCTCTAATGATACGTGGAATTGCGTATTGGGTTAGTGCGGATCATAATGTAAGTAACGCTGCAGATTATATTATATATTACCTGTAAAATTTAATTTCACAGTTTTTTAGCAGCTTACATTATTCGGTGTAAATCCATATGAGAAAATAACGTGAGTATCAACTTAGAAAGATGAAATGGAGTGTAAGTGTTGCCGCTAATATTTTTTTTTTTTTTTTTTTTTGTTCATACGGTAGTAATTAGTTAAGTAAAAATATTTCTTGTCTTAATTTTTTATACATTATGAACATAATTTCTACGTTATTGTAACCATAGGTACTTCTGATTCGATGTTATCTACTGGTTAAAAACAAAACAATTATCTGCCTAAAAAGAAAACTGAAGATAATTTTATTAATAAAAACTATCGCCGAGGCAGAATTAATTAAGGAATAAAATTCATATTGCCTTGTAATACGTTACTGATATTGAAGGAAAGTGCAAAATCACAAATACTGTAAAAATCTTTCGAGAAAATTCAAAATAGTGAAGTAGAGAAAGGAAACTAACAGTAGCCAAAAGATGGAAATATTAAAAAGAAAAAATTATAAGTAATAGTAATATATTAAGTTTACCTATGTACAAAATATAGAAAGATAAAAAGAACTGAAAAATTTAGATATTTAAGTGAAATAATCCAATAAAATAGATGAGCATGCACTTAAAGTGTGGGTAAAAAAAATGAAAATGACATTCCAATTAACACGAAATGTATACATAAAAAATCAATATTAATAAATGCTAAGATATGACACTACAACACATTGGTTAAGCTAAAATGTTTATATCCAACCGAATATGCATGATTTAAACAATATAGGACAAAATTAGAAAAGAAGAAACGAAAAATCAAGAGAATAAGTTTTGGCTTAAGGAAAATAGAAGAAAACTTCAGGTTGAGGCCAAACAAAGAACTTTATATAAAAGTAGAAAAACTGTCGGATAGAATAAGAGGTATAAAAAGAATGGGTAATACTTGATTGAAGAAAAAATCTTTCAACGCTTCGATAAATCAAAAACGAGCCCATTTTTAAATACGAAAAAAAACGAATGAAGTAAAAGCCCGGTATACCGCCTATTAAGAACAGAATTTGAAAAAAAAAGGTTTTAAAGGCTTTGAAGAGATTAAAAAGAAGAATACTGGATAACTGAATAGATGAGAGAAAAAAGAAACATAGCGAGATGATGAATCCGGACAGTAAAAAGCAATTGGGGGGGGGGGGGGAATCGTCGACCATTTTTACCTAGAAACAGTTAAAAGAAAAAAAAGTTGGTTATATTTTAATTCAATCAGATATTATCAATAGAAAAGAACAAATAGCAAGAATATAAGGTGTGGGAAAAGGAAAGGCAGGATATAAGTGGCGCTGTAAGGAGTTGGAAGCCCTAGTTTCAGCAAATAGGAATACAGAAAGGAACACTTCACCAAAAGAGTTGAATACTCCGAGAACGTATGATCACTGCATCGTTTGAATAAAAAGGACAATGTAGGGAGGAAGTCAGTGAAAAACGAAAACAAGAAAATAGTAGAGAATGGGCACAACGCAGCCTAACAATAAAGACAACAACAAAATGGGGAATGAAGGGAAAAAAAGGGAAAGAAGAAAAAGTAAGTTGAGCGAACAGACTAAACGAATGATTATTAGAAAAGGAAGAAGCGTAAATGCCCAACCGGACTCTAAAATGGAAACTTTTTCACAGCGATAGGAGGTTAGCGGATGGAATTTTTGAAAAAGAAACGGGACAAAGCAACCTCGCCAAAGAATTAGTTGCCCCATTATCGGCAAGGCCTGAATTACTAAGAACCCACGGCAAATTAATGTGCACCAATGAAGAGAAAATAAAAAAAGAGCTGCTTCACGTGGTCCATAAATGGCCAAATGGGAAAAAAAGAAAAATATACTAAACGACACCGATATAGATTACACCCACAGGGTGGCCACCCAACAGGGAATAAACCGGGAATTTTGTTGTAAAACCAGGAAAAAAAATAAAAATAGCCAAACACGATGTTTTTAATAAGAAAAAATCAATTTAAGCGAGAAATGAATGCATTTTTAACTGTACCTTTTGGGAGGGGCTCGTCAACCGAGTACCTTTATCCAGAAACAATTAGAAAAGGAAGTAGTCAATTATATCTTGATACAGTCAGATATTGTTAAAAAGAAGGAAGAAATAATAGGAGCAGTGTGTGGAGAAGTAAAAGATGGGATATAAAAAGCGCAATATGGAGTAGGAAGCAAACACTCGGCAGAAAGAGATGAACACCCAAAGAACACATGTTCTGTATCACAAACACGCTCTTCGCTTGAGTGGAGAGAACAATGTGGAGAAGCAACCGGCGAAAAACGAAAACGGGAGGAAGGTAACAGAGAATGGCTAAGGCGCAGACGAATAACGGAGACAACAACAGAACGATGAAGTGAAAGAAAGAAAGAAAATCACGGATTGGCAGGAAAACTAGGTTGAACAAACAGTTAAAAAGAACAAGTGTTAGAGAAAGAGGAAACGCACATATCCGACCAAAACCTAATATGAAAACCTTTGTGCAGCGGAAGGAAATTAGACGGCGGGACTTTAAAAAAAAAAAAAATAGGAACAGGCAGTAACCCGAGCCAAGGAGTCCGCCACTTCATTACCGAAGATGTTTGAATGGTTAGGAATCCACTGCAAGTAAATTTAAATGGAATGAAGGGAAGAAAGAAAATGGACAAGTGAGCGTACACCGAGTATGATAAAATCACAGGAATAATGGTAGAGGAGAACAAATGACTTAAAGGGCGGTCATGTCAGATATAATCAAGAATTTAGAGGAAAGGTGATTGGAGCAAATGAAAATAACAGAACGTAGGATAGTCATCAATTTGGCTGTGAATATAGAACTGAAAGGAGACAGACGAAAAGATTCTGAAAGGTAAAACTCTGTGAGAATAAAAGAGGCATCAACACTTCCGACCTCTTGGAACCATTTATAAACACGATTACGTGAGATGGAAATTGGGAATTGATTTGTACTGTGCAATTCCTGTTTAATTACTGCCTACAGAAAAAATTTGGAGAGCGTAGGTATAATAAACATTTTAGAAGGATGGCAGAGTTCGGCGAAATTAAAAGAGAAATAAGGGGGATTGTCAAAGGTAATTATGTAAGAGCAAAACGAACTAAGCCGACGAGAGATGAGGGATAAAATAGAGGTTTTCCTAGGTACGAAACGCCAGTTCCTAGAAATGGAAATATAGGAATGAATAAGAGTGGAGGACGTGAATGGAAGGCGTTTAGCAAGAAAACGATAGCCCAGATAAGACCTACGAATAGAAAAGGGTAGTGTATTAAATTCGACAAGGACTGCTAGAACTAGAGAGGATTTAAGAGCACCGAGGGCAGAGAAATGAACAGTAATCAAATTTCGAGCGGATAATGGATTTATATAGAGAAATAAGGATATAAGGATCACCATTCCATTTGGTTGGATATAGGGCCTTCGGCAGGTTTAGCCTTTTGGTTGCCGAAGAGGAAGGATACTTGATGTGTTCGGAGAAGGATAACCAACTGTCAAGGAAGATACCAAGCTAACAAAAACAATTAACACAAGAAAGATGTGTGTTTGCTAGAAAAGACAGAAGCAAGATTATGAGGTCGCAGAATAAATACGACATAACCAGATTTAGTAGCAGAAATAAAAAGGCTAATTGAAGAAAGGGAATGGTCCAACTCAGAAAGAGACGAATTAAATACTTCACTGGCTGATACAATATCATGAGATGAGGCAAAAGGTAGCATGTCATCAGTAAAGAATAAACACGCATAATTTAGCGGAAGAGAAGCCACACTGATAGTATATATTGTTGTGGTTCTTATTTCTCTCGAAACGAGTCGCTATCGTATGTCGTTAATTATACGATTCAGAAGTCCCTGTTCTTCTGATTTGCCGAGATTTATTAACGACTCAAATAAAAAATCTTCTTCCTTGCAAATGCGCACAATTTGAACTGAACGACGGTGATGAGCTGGCGTCAACGGTAAACATACACTCACGGCGATTAGCAGCGATCGACCATCCGACAGAAATTGATAACCACCACCAGACACGTTTACCCCGATCAATGTTTGCGATATCGCCGTCGTTCAACCCCGAATCCCGCTAGTGCAGAAACATTTAATAATAATAATAATAATAATAGATTTACGTTACTTTAGTTCACCGTTATCCGAAATTGTACAGTGCAAAATTTCCATCTCATCTGCGAGAAATTAATGCAGAATTTCGTAATTATTTCTTTTACGTTAATCTATTCTCTTTTCCATTGTTCTTAACTTTAACGTTACGTTACATCCCGCATAAATACGCTATTAAGAATTCAGTTATAATTGAAAACATAATACAGAGAATAGCCTAGCCAGATTTTAGGTTAACTTTTTTCTTATTAATTTATTAATTATAATAAATAGCTGCTAAATAACTACACCAGTATTTGTGGTTTACAACAATATGTTGCAAAAAGGTAGGACTGAGGGAGGAACTTTAGGGAAGATCTCGAAAACCCATTCTTGAAGTATCAAAAGATGAAGCAGAGAGGTGGATAGAACGATTTAGCACGAGATTGATAATAATGGAAGTAAACTGAATTGGAACGTTAATTGCTGTCATCTTATCTTTTAGAGTGGGTAAATAAAAATTAAGTAATGCTAGGAAATACATTATTACGCTCTAGCCACTAAACAAAGTACTTGTTTAACATACCCTTAAACAGTTTCCTGATGATGCACGATGCCAAGGAAATAGGACGTAAGAAAGAACTTTTTTAGAAATGGGAATGGTGATAAAAGAATTCCAAGAGGGGGGAGTTATACCCCTGGATAGGGAAAAATTAAAAGATCAAGATGAAAAGTGAGGAACTGTTCGGACGGATAGGTTTTTAAGAACAAGAAAAGGTATACCGTTAAGACCTGTAGTGGGGCTAGAAGATTTGGAAAGAACAAATTTTAATTCATAAATATTGAAAGCAGAAGTTACGAAATTTGTAAGGGAATTATGCGGAAGTGGGGTTAAATATAGTTCGTCGACGTTAGGAACATAAACAGGAGCAACGAACTCGATAAAGGATTCTAGAAAGGTTGAGATTGAAGGGGTGTTCAGAGGATGGGGATTTGAAAGCTCTAGCCATTTTACAATATGTGAAAGAGGGGTATTCCCAGAGAATGAAGAACAGAATTTTTTTCGGGAGGACCTTTTTGAGACTTTCAATATATACCTAGTCTTGTGTTCACTCGCTTATGAGCAAGAAAGTTTTTGGTTGTAGGATCTAAATGAAATGTTCTAAAGGTGACACGACTGCGGTGGAATGCGCGGTTATATTCCTCATTCCACCAAAGAGATGAGGCTTTATTGTGGTTATTAGATGGCTGATGGCGGGTAGGTGAATATAGAGAAAGAGCAGACGTAACGGAGTTTAAAAAGGAATTATATAGAAGTATGGGATCGGGGTTAAGCTGAGTACTAGGGAGTGACGAATTAACACAAGAACGAAACAGAGTTAAATTTACTCTGGAAAGGTTCTACCGAGGAGAATGGAGAGTCTTGAAGCAAGTTGGAGAAGAAAAATTAACAGAAGTTATTAGAATAGGAACATGATCAAATCCCGCAAAAGTTCTCCAGTTATAATTAAGACCAATAGTGGAAGAAGCAAAGGTCAGATCAAGGGAACTAGAAATAGATGAAATCCTGAAATAGATTGGCGAATTAACAGTAAGGAGAATTAAATTATCGGGAAGGATACCATTCTCAAGGATGGAACCGTTGAAATTGTAGGATGTGCAATCCCACAAGGGCATATGAGTATTCCAGTCATCTCCGATGATAAATGGTTGCAGGATAACTGACGGAGATCATAATTATGAGGAACGTAGATGGAGATAATGTTAATAATGGACTATGTTAGGTTGGTTAGGAATAAGAGGAAGGTTTAGAGAAACATCATGAGAGCGGAAAAGAATGTAATTTTTAACAAGGATTGCGGAACCACCATACCCATCATTCCGATCACATCTAATTAGTTTGTAATCTATAATATCAAAGTTCGTGCCCGACGGAAGGAACGTTTCTGAGATCAGAGCAACACTAGCCTTATGAATATCTAATAGACCCTCTAATAAATTTTTATTGGTTCTGAGGCTACGACAATTCCACTGAAGCATATTGAACGCAGCCATCATGATGAAACAGGGAACGTATTAGAAGTATAGGGATTGAGAAGAGGGAAAACAAGAACAGTAAGAAGGCACAATAGTTGGTATAAGGTAAAAAAAAAAAAGCAAAGACATTCGTATTAAAAGGATTGAAATAAATTGGAAGAAAAACGGAGGGAAGTAAATTGTAACGATTAGAAATCCGCAGGAAGTAAGACGGGGCTAACAAATTAGAAAGGAATTCTAAGAGTAATGAAAAGAAAGAAGAAAGAGGGCGTTTGTGTAGGAAATCGTAGGAGGTAAACAAAGAATTTCTGCTAAGTGAAACCAAGTTTTGAAACCTTTGCATAAATGAAATGATACCCGTTAGGGATAAATTATACTGCGCAAAGTTTCTTGCTACAAAGCTTGGCGCTAGTCAATCACATCGCTGAACCAATCGAGCAGCAAATGTGAGAGGAAACAGAAATAATTCAAATGCAGCCCATTTCAAAGACGTAGCGAGTCATCTTGGTGCGATTGCATTCGGAGGAGAAAGAGACGTAATAAATGTACTGAAGCTCGATAGTGATTTTGAACACTTCAGTGACAGTACAACTAACAAATAAGGAAGAAGTAAAAGAAGAGGCAGTGAATACTAAAATTAAACAGTTATAAAACATATTTAAATGTCTTATTTTGTATATTAGCAGAAAGATTAAATAAAAAAGAAGTAGGGAGAATTGAGGATATAATGAGGGAGACAGAAGAGAACAGAAAGAAGAGAATCCGAATCTTCTTACTTTCCTGCCTATTTTCTTAATCATAGAAAGAGGAATTAATTTATCTGTGCGCTACTGGAAAGAAAACGAGATAAAAAATCAACAAAGGAAGAAGAAGAAGCAATGGTATTAGAAGAGAGTATTTCCACGATGGCTGTAGAAATATTTTCGATTAAAGGAGAAGAAATTGAAGAAGAGTTAGGAGTGACCAAAGAGGCGCGATTGTCATTAGCAGGATTTGGGAGAATACTATTAATTGAAGTAGAGTTAGACAGAAGAGGAGTAGATTTGCTCGAAGCCATCCATTAGAGGGAGATGGGATACGATTAAATGGAAAAGGAGGAAACTGCGGAGAGGGTTTATAAAGCACTTTTGACTTACAGATTTTATGGAAGGCAAGAGATTTGGGACGCGAGAAAAAATTAGAAATAAGGGCGGGAGGTGATGAAGGATACTTAGAAGAATTATTAGGAGAAGAGTTGAACATTGAGGCTCACTCTGTATATGAAAGGCACGAGATGCTAAATTGTTATTTTTAAATTGAGAGGCCTCCCGGAATGAAATATTCTTAAAAATGCGTTTTATATCTTTCTGCCTGATTCATTCAGGGTAAGGTCTGTCGAAGGCAGAATGTGTGCCTTTGCAATTACGACAGACGGACGGTTCCTGTAGGTTGCTGCATTTTGAGACTGGGTGCTTAGAAGCACAGTGCGAACTGGTGTTAGAACTAAGACAGTGCTTCGCGATATGTCTAAAAAGAAACGGAAGAGTGGTACTATGAAATTTGATTACTTCGGAGATATCGGATATTTTCCCGGTAAATCTTGTATGATACTCGGTGCGTTTATTACAACTCAGTGCGCAAAAATTTATAAAAAACGAAATAAAAAAAAGTATTTAAAGCTAAGATCGCTCGGGAAAATAATCGTAAGTTAGACAAGAATTTAATAATGCAAGAACTGTAAGGGAAAAAATAAAGGATAGCTCTAAACCGAAACAACATAAAGTGAACATTAGTAGCCACTGCTAGTATTAGACGTAATTCGAAATTACGATTTTCTGTATTTTGTAGCTGTACTAGAAGCCTCGTAGTGAATATAGAAGTATTAATTAATCTCTACAAAAATTCAAAAAAAACAAGAAAATATATTTAAATAATTTAAAAATTATTCATCGTTACGATTCTAATCTCGCGTTCTTTAATACATTTATAAGAGACCATTAGTGAATGTTATTTTTAATTTTGCATCCTAAGTCCAATTAATTTTACCGATTACTGCTTCCGTGTCTCGTGTTATCATCTACTTAGCTTCTTTTTTAGACTTTAAGGCGTCAAAAAAATTTTCTAACTCTGTTCAATGAAATTATAAATATATATCGTCAATCGGACCGATAAAGAGAAACAAGGAATCCTTTATGCGTTGCATGTACAATTTTATTTATATCTGTAAATTTTCTCCGCAATTTTATTTATAATAAATTCGTTATTAAAAATTAATATAAAATCTTTATAAAATATCGGTTTTGCTTTTGATGATATAGGGTCAAGTTCATCTGTTGGGTAATATCATTATTTGGTATTCCGGAGTTTGTGCTGTTTTACTGTACATAGCGTTGGCTGTTTTCTACGTACTTCGGAGACGTAGGTTGTGTTACGATCTTTCAAACGGTATGTTTTATTTTTAATTTCGAAACGACTACTTTTACTCGTATCGCTATTGTATGTACATAGTTTTTTGTCCGACTAATGATGTAAAATATTTCTGATCTTTTTATGGTGGCAGCGAAGGTTTTTGAACAATCGTCCTCGGCTCCACAAACACGTTGACACAGTTCTTATTTAAAACTAAAGCGGCATTGTATTTTTGTTATTTCCTAAACATCATCATTATCTCCTCAACCATTCGGTTGATGGGCATTTCCTAAATAGCTACTATTAATTTTTTGATGTAATTTGCGATTGCCTGCTATTTTAAAAATTTGTTTTCCACGTATAATGTACGAAAGAAAAACTTTCAGAAAAACCTTATGACATTTATATCGATGTATTCGTACTATTCGTTGTGATCTAAAGCGTTTTAAATAATCTTGTTTAAATAAGTTGCAACCCTCTTCCATTAATTTTTCGTATAAATTTTAGTTTTTAGTGAAGTTCGTCTCTATTTGAATTCATTTTAGTCTCATATTGCGCCTAGTCCCGTTTTAGTCTTTACAACACCTATCGTTTTTCATTGTTATAATTTTAATTTTATTTTTGAATTTTATATTCGAAAAAATCTTTTTATTAAATTAATTTTACCTTTTTTTCTTTTCCTTAATTTTGTAACCAGAATTGACGTGTAGAACGTTGATTTTTATTTTACTGCTGTAGAGAAAAAAAACAACTTCTGTTACTGTGCTTATTGTGGTTTTTATGCTGTCGACATGACGTCAAAACCCTCTTTCATTTAATTACTCTACTCTACAATCCGATAACTAGTATAGAGTTAGATTCAGAGTGTGTTAACGAAGACGAGTGGCGCATGACCGCTTCTTGTTTATAACGATATCGATATTTGGAACATCGTCCTAACATAAACTTTTATTTCAAAATTGGTAAAAAGGTTATGGAAACATTTAAATTGATGAAACCGAGATTTATCGGGGAAAATAGAGCGAGGGTGATTTCATCGAATTTGGACATTTTTCGCGTTCGCGTTTTTGTTCAGTCTGGCTGGCGACTATCATCCGATAAATAAACGCCGCGCTTAATTTAATCTTCGGTTCTATTTAACAAATTCTAGCAAATCCTTTGAACACGTCACGAGTGTATGCTAAATTTGACGAAAGATCAAAGGGAGGAGAATAACCGGTACAGCAGAACTGTCTTCATTTCGACATAATGGAAAAGAGACACGGATTTTTGGAAACGATCCGGAAACAAAAGTCCAATTTTCTCTGTGGATGATACCGAAACAATACCGTTGCAAAGAAAAGCTGCATGAAGAAGTGCAATATCAAATGTATGTTGATGATATTTTTTGATAACCGAAGAGAAGTTACATCATAAATTTGCTTCCCATGAAACCAGTTGAACGGTGTTTTTTTTTACTGAGATGAGATTCAACGCTTGTGTAGATCTATTCGCCGTAAAAGACCTTTCAAGTGGAAGAATGGATAGTTAATGCGTCGTATTTGCGCTGCCTAACACGCAATAATTTTAATCGGGGAATTTGTAACAAAAATCGATGCTGAAAAGCGAACTGATTCTGAAAGAAATGCAGTCTGGAAATTTCGTTTAATTTCAGCCGGCCGAATTTAAACGGTCTGTTGGTAATAATAATTATCATTACTTCGAAAGTGATACAGATATCCTTATCAATCGAATAAAAATTAATCGCGTTTTCTTTCTTTTTTAAAAGCCACCGACCGCATTTCCGGATATAATAAATTAACTATATATATATTTATTAGGAACCGAAAAGGCTTGCCATTTTGTAATCATTTATTAACGAATTCTCCATCCTTGTATACTTCAATGACTAGTATTTTTTTTGGAAGCTGATGAAATTCCGCGATTAATTTTTGTTCTATTCTATTAAGTAATCATAAATATCAAGAACTTAGAAGAATGGCTATCGACAGGACACAAAGCAATGCATTGACAATGCATTGCTTTTAGCGAATAAAAAAAAAATGTATCACTGTATCAATGGTTGATTTACATGAATTCTCTGTTATAAACACGTCATCCGCAAACCATTATTTCGATTATTTTTTCTGTTTGTTTATTCCTCCGAGTTCCCAGTTTAATTTTCTAAAAACATCTTTCAGCCGTGCTAAATAGTAACGAGTTAAGCGGATTTCCTTGTTTAATTATTTTCAAATTTCAAAAAATATTTACCTTTTTAGTTATTTTTCTGGTCCGTATATCTGTGTGTTAATGTCTGCTACTTACTATTGTTCTGTAACAGTTTGGCACTTCTTAATTTTCCACTGACATTTGCGTAAAGTTATGGCTAAACAAGTTGAAAACCTGAGGTCCCTATCATATCAAATCAGTCACGTCACGACGAGTCAAATCAAATTAATCTATATCGGTTAACTGCTCTTCCGCTGAATCGGCCAGTTTGATTAGTCCGTTGTGTTTGTATTTTATGTACATATGTGGTGTTTTTGTTTTCGTTTTTTGTAATTATATATTTTTAAAGTTTTTCGTAATTATGTCGAATATTTTAAAATTATTTATTATTAAATGGTTGGAAAAAAGAAAGAAACGTCAGACCAGTAAGTTAAACAAAAAACGAGTATTTTTTAAATTTAATTCTGGACTTATTAAATGATAAAAAATTTTATTTATTTATTTTATTTGATTTTTTTTGGAATGAATTGTAATTCAAAAATTCGTTAAATATAATTTGAAAAAACATACGACCAAAATCGATACAAAAATTCCTCCATTATTACTTTCCATAAATTATATGTGATCTTTATTCGTTACGCATTTTGGGTTATACAAATCATTAAGCGGACCTAATTATGATTAATAATATTGACGGTATTTAAAAATATTATCGATACTGCTGATTGTAAAATTAAAATACTGATGGACTGATGTGATTCGGATTATTTGATCGGTGATAATCAATATATGGGGCGTGGTTATTATCTGTAAATTTACTGACGTTTTTGTTTGCTAATTTGATAATAACTACAATTGGTATTTTATTTATATACTTGTTGTTTTTTTAAAAATAATTAATTTTGGTTCTTACGAATTGTTTAAAAAGAAGGAAATTTATCTCTTAACATTTACAAAGAAATTTTGGAATGTATCTCTTGCAGTTTGTTAAGAGTTCATTTTATGAACGTTATAAAACGCTAAAATTCGCTTGATGCGGAAATTGTAGTTAATTGTGATTTCTGAAACATATCGGTTTTTTATGTGATTATTTAATAATTAACTATTTATTTTCCGAGTCAAGCGAATTTAACGTTTTATAAATGTATAAAAATTATTCAGATTATTGTTTCTTATGTTTGTTTAATTTTGCAACACGTATGTGTCAATGATTTGCTGGTATCCAAAATTTGTTAACTGATTGAATATTTAAAAATTTTAAATCTTCAAAATCAATACTAATTGAAACATATCTCTTAGACTAACGACGAGTTTTTCTTCGGTCGAAATACAGCTTTGCCGTGTTACTGTTTCTGCCTTTACTTTGTCAGATTTCTCTGGTACCCAATTATTTCAGACTGGGTAAACCTGGGAGCAATTCGAATCTGGACCCAGACTAGTCTCGAACCTGTGTCCTCTGATTTAGTAATCAAGCACCTTAACCACTAGACTTTCTTTTATTATTCGCCATATTTGAACTCGCTTTTAAACAAATTTCGGTAAGATTTTACTTAACTGACGTCAGTTCATTTTTGCTAAAATTTTAGTTCATTCATTTTCTGCTACTTTGCACTTTAAATTGAAACTAATTTAAAATTCGAAAAATAGCAAAAAATGAACGAAGTAAAATCTAAATAAGAACAAAACATAGGAATGAACGAAACGAAAATTAACGACAACATAGTGTAAATCAATAAAAATTAACGACAGCATAACCTAAATAAATAAGAACTCATTTAAGAAATCCGACGCTCTTTCGAAAATTACACGCACTAGCTCGTAGATTACATCGAAATTGAAGATTTTTATTAATTATGATTATAATATGACACGTCGGACAACTCTTATAAAAAAAAAAAAATGATTGAAAAATGTGACTTAACAGGGATTAAAAGAAGTAAATTAAAAAAAAAAAAAATAAGTAAAAGTTCTTGATCTGAAATAAGAAAGAATTCGGTATTTAATAAAAAAATTAATGATTTTTTTTTCCGAGCGATAACTTTCAGGGGAAAAAAGCTCGCGCGACGTATCACACAGCGTGTAATTTCATGGGCCATACCATGGAACTTTAAAAAAAAAAATGGTCGAACAAAATAAAAAAATTAAAACGAAATAAATTATAAATTTAAAAATTATTTAAAAATAAAAAAATGTACATAATGCAGCAGCTTGGAAATGGAAGAATATAACAACAATCAAAAAGAAAACAGCGTATAACGGCCAGAAATTTTTTTAAATTAAAATGATAGCCAGTAAAATCTACCGCCAAACCTATTGAATTAAAACTAAATTAAAAAGGAAAAAAACAAACCACAAACCAAACCTAACAAAACATACTCATTGTAAAGAAAAAAAGCTGCGTAACAGTCGAAAACTAACGGTGTTAGAAGTGAAACTTTTTGTGGAATGCAAGAACAGTCACAAAGGAACCAAAAAAGTACATTGAAGTAAAAAAAGGTATACTTAAAACTAAAAAAAAAGTGATTTGTAATATAAATCAATAACAGCGTGCAAATAATCTCAAATTATACACTACACAGGTTTCACACGTATTTATATATGTACATGTAACAATAAATATGTACATATATGCAAGTGTGAAACTTGTGTAGTGTTTAATTCGAGATTAAGTGAAAAATACATAATACTGATCGTGCAGGGTTATTTAATATTGATTAGTATTAGACATTTTTTTGACTGTGTGAAGTCCGCTCTATAATTTTCTATTAGGGATATAATTCTTCTACATTACTACTTATTTGATACATTCAAATTTTAACAAAGAATATAAACATACAATTTCTTTTTAAATAAAAAAAAAAAAAGGTAAACAACCTTAAATTCGATCAGTTTTATATATTGATATCGACTTCTACTAGACGTTGGTTGATTTGCTGTGAAACGAAATTTGTATAAACGCATACATTTAAATATTATTTTAATCGACTTCATCAAATATTGTCTTAAAAAACCGATTTGGTGTGAAATAGTCCTTAACATTATAAGGTCTAGTTTGTATTTTTCTTTACACATTTTTCTATAGATTAATTTATCTCGTATAAATGATTTATACTGCAAAAGAAACTTCTTATAGGCTTATTTAATATACTGTTCTATTTATGACAGATGATTGGAAACAGTTTGTTAACATCGGACAAATATTGCTAGTCGGTTATTTACTCCATTACATACCGTATTTTTTTATGGATCGAACGTTATTTTTACATCAGTATTTGCCAGCTGTTATCTTTAAAGTATTATTGGCAGCAACTTTAATAGAGCATATTGGCAATCTCTTACGGTATGTATACTTAAATTTAAGATTTTAAGTTTTAAAAGGAAAATCCCTAAAAATTAACGATATTTTTCATCCAAAAAATTGTAAAATTATAAAAAAGAATTATATACTATTCTTTTTCGATCATTTTACTTATGCTTTATACATAATTTCCGTGCAACACGATTACTAAGTTTTAAATATGCTATACTGGATTTCTCAAATAAATTACTACGTTAGCTTTGCGACATTTAGTGGAAGAAAGAAGCGGTTTATATATACTAGTGATATTCTGCTAAATAACAGTAACAGTTTTTGTGATACAAAAAAGTATTAGCTGCGGTAAACTGTTCCGAATTACTTACTGTTACAGCAAATTGTTCCAGTTACATTTTCTTATTTCGGATACAATTTCTGTTTCAGATTCTGATGCAAGTCAACGGCAGATATATCAGATTTCATTTGCTCCATCACCTTGCATTACATTTTTTTTTATATACTCGTTGAATTACTGATCATAAAGTTTAAACAACGTAAATGTCACATACACACTGGGCACAACTCTTGTATAATTCACGATTGTTTGATAATAAAAGCTAGGTGCTATAGGTTGGCTGCGACCTTTAATGTCACACTTACAATATCCTGCACCTTTCAAAATAGTTATGGTTTTATAAATATTGTTATTGGATATCCCGGATTCGGTGGGAAAAACGTTTAGTGATATTTATAAAAAACACTTTTTTCGCGCAAAAAACTCTTTTAGTTTCTGTAAAAGTTAGAATATTATAAAAATTTCCTACATTTTTAGTCATAATTGTAGTGCACAATATAACAGAAATTAAAAACAATAAAAAAAACCCATATAATCCATTTATTATTTGTATAGAATTAATTTCTCAACGCAGTCGATTATTTGGTATACGCGAACATACTAATACATTTTCGAAAGAAATAAAAAACTTCGAATTCAAAATCACATCAGGGAAATAATTCCGACCGGTCGGCTAACGTCTTACTCAGGCCGTACATCGAATGATCGCAACGAGATAACAATTTATTTACTATCGGGAATGAAAAAAAAATTTAATTTTTGTTGACGAAATTTCAAAGTACTTCGTTTACCTTTGGTAGAAAAATTTAATGACTTTAGTAGAAAAGATGAGCAAAAATTAAAAACTTGTGATTAGTTGGATAAGAAAAAAACCGTGATATCAAGAAACCAATTATATTTTTTCTTTGGTTCTTATTTTTTTGTTACTATTTCCAATATATAAGGGGTTTCACTTTTTCCAGTTTCTGATTATTACACCAGTAGATAACTGTGTTGTAATTTTAACTGAAAATAAACAATGCAGAAAAATATAATTTATAACAATATTCAAATTTGCCGCATTAATAAACTTGTTTTTTTTTTGTTTTTTTTTTTTTTTGTTGTTTTTTTAGAAATAGAAAAATTCTCAGGCCAATATTTTTCAGCGGTGTCGTTGTATGGTTGTCACTTGTACTACATGTATTTTATAAATTTTCCGTACTGAGTTATGGAACAACTGCATTGACTGCGTTAGAAGTTACACAACTGCGATGGAAAGATACGTGGGACTTCATAATACATAAACCTTAATGTGGTAATAGAATTAGGTAAAAAAGGTGCTTACATTTACGTACAGTATTATATATATTATCAACTTTCATTGTGCTACTTAATTTGTTTTTATATCGTAGGTGTTAATCCCTTCTTTTTTTTTTACATTTTTACCTCGCGAATATGTGTATTAGATTAACAAGCTATGTTGGCAATATATGTATTAAATTGGATATTAACTGATTTTTATATCGCAATAAAATAATTTAATATTTTTATAAATACCCGATAAAAATAAATCTTACAGTGACACTAAAATGTGTTGAAAATTCGAAATTAAATTTCTGTAACAAAATTTGTTACTTTAAATATAACTGGACTAAGTAATATATAATAAAGCATTTATCTATAAGAGATGCAGAAAAAACAAAGTTACTTTTATCACTTTATTTTTGCAGCATAACTACTTAATTAATGTGATGAGTCTTATGGTACGTATACTTATTTATGTAACATTAATTTTTAGATATATTTTGTCAGAGTCAATTTAATACATTTTAAATAAATTGATAAACATAAAATTATAATTATCATTAAAGGTAAACAAACTAAAATACGATATAGGTAAAGAATTTGCTTTTATTGCAGTATTGTCCGCTTAACGTGCCCCTTTATTATTTTTTCATATTTAATTTATACCACATAATTTATTGGCCTTAATCTTAAAATTAACGTTCCCTTTTCCTTTTAATACCGTTTTCCTATGAAGGCATGCCTTGTTTATATTAACCGAATTTTATAATAAATTAAAAATTGACACATTTTAAGCATATGTTTAAAATTAACCTTAGCTGGAATTGTAACGATAATAACGAGCAATGTAAACACACTAGGGGAAATAGAAAATAAGCTTTTATTACAAGTTAAATTGATATTTTAAATTATTTTTATGAAAATATTTGTCCTCGAGAAGAAATTTTGTAAACAGTTTGATCTCAGTATTCTCACCTTTTTTGATGTATAATGCAACATTTCTACTTAATAATGTGATTTCTGTTAAATATACATAATTTAGCATTACTTTATTACGTTGTACATGACATTGTTATATGTATTTCAAAACATTGTTTTCCGAAAATTTAATACGTTTATAAATAAATTTGTACTATATTACTTAAAAATTATTATTGCTAACTTTATTATAATTTTTTTTTCCAGCTGCAAATCATTAATAAAAAGAAAGATAGTTTCTTATTAATTTATGTAATTAAATAATCCAACTTAATTGAAAAATATACAAAAAAAGATGTATTACCGACAAAAAAAAAAAAAAAAAAAAATCACATATTGAATCATAAATTCAAATGTTTTTTCCGTTTTTACGAAGTGTCCATTTTGCATTCACTATCCGGAGATTTCGGTGTGGTAGTAATACTACGTATTATTTCTTCTTCAACAATTAAAGGAATTACTTTCGTTGACAAAACCGCCGTTGTTCCTTTTTTAAATTTGTAGTTACCCTGTCTGCAATCAAAATTACGGTAATTAAATGAAGCATTATTCGGATTTCCTTAATTTATTACATTTAAATGGTTATCTTCGACAACTTTACTTTCAGTCTCAGTTATTGGGTAGAGGGGATATTAGACAGGCGTGGTATTTTGTGCGCCAAGTAGTCAAGTTAAAGATAATCATAATACACGTTTACATCATATTAAATTCATAATAAATACTTCCAATTTTAAATCTATACATTTATTATTTATCACGAAACATTACGGTAAATGAGCGTGAATACCCAAAAATTTCCCCCAAAATTTTTTATAATTTCGAAACTTTTATTGAAGAATTGAAATACAGTTACATTAAGTTCAAATTTTATGATACTATAATATGGCGAGCTTGACTTCTTTTAAAAATAAAACGTATATAAATAACAAATACAATCACATGTATGTATAATCAAAACCGTAGGCAATAAAATCAAATCTGAAAGACCTAACAATATATTCCATCCAATAAACACGCTAAATACTAATTTTGATGCTGGTAATTTAGCTGTGCTCAACTAAAGAAATTTCTTTAAATATGCATGTTACAATTTTTTTTATAACACTCGTGCCATAAAAGGAAGCCATGTTCTTTTTTCTGTATTTTTAAATTTTTGGAAAACCATGGAAGTTCCCTAAATAAATTGAAATACGATTTCTTTATCTCTAAATGGCAATATATATAGTATACGCTCAAAACATCATTTTTTTCAAATTTACTGCTAAGTTTTTATTTTAATGCAACCTTTTATATATGTACATGTTTAAGACTTGCTTTAGTTTTTTCAAGTTTTACTCTGGCTAATGCTTACAAATCATATTTTTTATGCTTGTTTCATGGACGGAGGTAAATAAATTTATGGTTTATCGATATTTTTTTGGAACGAAGTTCTTTAACGCGGGCTACCGAAATGGCGAAATTTCACGTAATAGTCAAGTTCGAACGTTTCGTCGTCGTCGTCGTCGTCGCAGCTCTTGGAACAAGAGATCGCGTGCAACTCATATGATCCTATTTCTGGCATCCGTCACTGTTTTCTGAAATGTTTTGCTAATCAGATTTGATGTTACCATTTCCAGTCTTCTTCTCCCTCTGTAGGGTTTTCCTTGTATTTTTCCCTGTGCTGCCAACATGTAGATTCCGTTTTTTCGTATCTCATGAGCCATATATTTTGCTTTCCTTTTCTGGATGCTCTCGACTATTACAGGTTTTCCTTCTTCTACTCTGGTTAAAACAATTTTATTACTGACGAAGTCTGTCCAGGGAATTTTTAACAGTCTGCGATAACACCACATTTCAAAAGAATTTATTCTTTTTTTACTATATGCACTCATAATCCATGTTTCGCATGCATACTGTAGTATTGACCATACGTAACAGCGCATTATCCTTTTTTTGAGTTTTAAACTTAATCTGGAATCCTTTAGTGCGTGACTCAGGTTGTTGAATGCCTGTTTCGCCATTCCAATTCTTGATTTGATTTCTTTGTCATCTCTGCCATCATTAGTGATGAGGCTACCTAGATATCTAAATTCAGTTAAGTTTTCTATCTCCTCTCCGTCTAAATAAATATGTACATCCCTGTTTTTAGTTCTGGTAAATTTAATGATTTTTGTTTTTTTTGTATTAATCTTCATTCCATATCTTAAACCGATTTTATTTATTTTGTTTACCATTTTTTGTAGTTGTTTTTCTGTTTCTGCCAGTAAAACTTTATCATCCGCATAACTAATTTCGTTTATACGTTGTCCATTTATTTTCACTCCCATTTTCCCTATATTTGCAGCTTGCTTAATCTCTTCTGCATATATATTAAATAATCTGGGTGAGAGTGGACATCCTTGTCGTACACCTCTTTTAATATTGCTTTTCTTATCCGAGAATTCCGCATTTATCTTGATTTTTGCACTTTGTTCCCAATACAGATGTTTAATAGAAACATAATAAACGTAATATTTTAATTTAAAATATTATTAATTTACCACGGAAACATAATTTGGAAAAAAACTAAATTTTCATAAAACATTAAAATATTAATATTAATTACCATGGAAATGTAAATTCGAATAAAGAAAACAAATTTAAAATCGCCTCTGAAATCTCGTTGTACATCTTCAATGCAGTCATAGTGTGGCGAAGGAGGGGACAGCTCTTAAACCTGCGGTTCAAGTCCGGATCCGTATCCGAAAAAATAACAAACTTACCCATCGAAGGAAAAAATGAATGAAATAGTATATAAATTTTTATTCGAAATCATTATCAATAAGTAATCAAATATCTTTTTCAAAATATGCCCCCTTCACAGTTAAACATGCGTCCATTTTGCCATTTAGTGAACCTTTTTTAATAATTCGCCCTCGCGTATTGCCATGAAAAACATATGCGTCACTGTGACAACTTCTTCGTCCGTTATGAAGTTACGACTACGTGGGACTGCCTTAAACTGCGTGAAAAGCCAAAAATCGTATGGCGTCAGGTCTGGACTATATGGCGGATGAGGAATAATATGTTTGATTACCTGCTGGTAATCATTCCGAATAAAAATTAGTATATTTCCTTCATTTTTTTCCGTTATTAAAAATTTTAGAAGGGCTCGCATAAGTACTTATTTTTACACAGCCGTACAGCAGTCCGTTTTCTACGAAATAACCTTGTCAACCGTTTGATCGATAGATAATCAACAAACTATTTATCCTATCATTTTTTCAGCCGATGGTTACGCCTGGCTGTCTATACTGAATTTAATTTCACCTTTTTTTGCGACAGCCTATGTACATAAAATCTGTTTGCTTTGCTGAAATTTCTATGCGCGAAAAGTAACGATTACGGCTCTAATGGCGACTAGCGGTATACTGAACTCGCGCTGTGCATACGACGTTTAAGAGAAATATTCAATGCTTTTTCGTTTTTTTGATTGCCATCAGGTCATTCTACATTTTGCACTGATTTTTTAGAATTTATTCAGAAAGGTTTACTTCTTGTCTGAAAGGTGACCAGGCTGGACTCTGTGTAAAAAAAAAATAATAACGAGTATTATGTGAGCATTAGGTTTTTTATCAAAATTTTGAGCGCCGTGATAATAATAAAAACAATACTGGAATCGAATTCTCACAGGGAAACGCATCGCGGACGCGGGCCCAATGTTTATATCGATGCACGATTAAAATTAAAATCTGCGGAGAAAAATTTATGTAAAAAAAAACACTTTTCAGCGAATACAGATGATGTTATTTCTTACCTATAGCGAATGGTAGCACGTGGGATGAGAATGATAACACAATAATACTCCTTATCACAAAATTCTTTATTGCATGCAGAAAAAAAAAAAACAAAAAAAAAGTGATTTGTGCGATTAGATGAAATACACAGCTTATGAGTAATTCCAAAAAAAAAGAAAACCGGTGGCATCAGCGACGGAGCGTGGCGGTACAGAAAAAAGAAGCGCAACCGGCTTGTGATTAGAAAAAAAAAATTAAAAATCGTATACGCTAACCAGCGGCGAACGATCTACAGAAACGGCAGTGTTCGATTCAAGAACAAAAGCTATGCACGAAGAAACGGCACACTTGCTACGTTGATTTTAACGGGATTTTACAAATCTTTCAGCTTAACGCTACTCGGCAATAACGAACAAAGCACATACGCCACGGATTTACGCTCGATCGCTGTCTACTAACCGCTAACACAAAGACAGACAGCCCTATCTTCGATAATTTACGGGATTCACAATTTCAGCCAAGTAAGTTTGATACGCTTCGGTTGATGACGACATAATAAGATGATGTCCCAGAGATGGAAAATAAAATAATTTTTAACTTAAGCATCACCGCAAGATAATGCAATAAACATCGAATCCATATCACTGCATAATATATACGTATTGTTTGGATGTACGTCGAATTATTTTAAAATATTAACATTTTTTACAATTCATTTCCGGCTAAAAAAATTTTGTTTTTAAAATATTTGCACTTTTAGAAATAATATACGTTTAAAAATTTATATGTATATATGATGTCTTAGTTTTTTTTAATACATGTGCAAAAATAAATCAAAGTTTCTAATTTTGATTTTCCAGAAGATTATAATATTCTCTGCTTTTTGGAAGTTAAAAAGAGAAATTTAGGTGTCACTGAATATTTGTAGAATAAAACTTTCGTGATTCTGAAGTAAACGTATATTCTCATTACTCATATAAAAATTCTTGAAGATTAATAAAGAAATATAGGCGGAGAATCGATATAGTCTAAAAAATTATATTATCAAGTAAACATTGAAATGAAAGAGCTAAAAATGGTATTGTGAAATCAATTGCAGAGCTAATTTCGAAAAAGAAAAAGAAAAACAAAATCGATATTTATAAAAGTCTGACACGTAATTAAATTAAAAAATATATTAAATACATCACTAAGAAAGTAGCAGAAATTACAAGAAATAATACAGCTTTGTTAGAAGAAAAACAGGATCGATTGATTTAATGAGATTTAATAAGATCAGTATAATTGAATGATTTATAAAAAACGGAATAATTAAATTATCGCACTGGATACAATTATACAGGAGAAGACTTAAGACTTGCGTTGAAAAAACACGAATTACGAGATAGAAATGTTAAACATTATGATGACATATGAACGAAACCAATGAAAACAGGAAAAAATATTAAGGTGAATTTATTAGTAATGAAAGAATAAAAATATACAGAAAAAAATATTAAATGTGACAAATTTAGAAATGACATTTTAGTTTTAGATGAAATGTGGTAAATAGAGCAGGATGCAAAAATTAAAAGAAACACGTTAAAAACGCCAAAAAAATAAAAATTGAACAAATGAAAAGCAGAGTAGAAAAATTTAAATACAGGATTAATAAGTAAAACATGAAAAGACGATAAGTAGGAACTAACAACTAGAAAAAAAAATGAATTCGAAGAAAATAATATGAAAACGAAGAATATGGATGAATACAGGCGGAGGTAAAAATATGAGAATAAAATTTTTTATGTAAGTACTTAACAGAGGAAAAAATGAACAAAAAAAGTAGCTTTTTTCTTCCTTTTTTTACGAAAAGTTATAACAAACGAAAAAAAATAAATACAAAAGAGAGAAGGGAGGTAAAAATGATAGCATAAATAAATACAGATAAACAAAATAAAAGGAAGGACGTGAAAAATTTAAAGATAAAAAAGAACTAAAGGTCAAACGATCTAACTCAAACAACTAAGAGAAATAAGGCGGGTACAAAAAATGGAAAAAAATGAACAAAAACGGAAAAATAAAGGACAAAATTAACGTAAAAAGTGTTAGAGGCTAATGTCAACGGACTTATTGGAAAACAAACGATGTTAAAAATTGTTCATACTCTTAATGATAAGTTAGTTTAATTGGCTAATTTAAAAACGTACCTTTTTCCTTTAACATTTAAAGTTTCATACGGTCTAATGTATTCGACAGAATCTTTCCGAATGACACAAAGATCAACGTTACTACCCGATCCAAGATCATTGAAAACACCAGCAGCTATGGCATTCCTAACTACAAGTTTGGCTTGCTCTTCCTAATATATCGCGAAAAAAAAAAAATTAGTCTTAAATTGTATAGCAATAATTTAAATATACATAAAGTAAAAGCATAAATCGAAAAAAGAGAAAAAATTATTGATTGCCTAAAATAAATGATTACTGGGTAATCTCATTTTTTTTATGATCTATTTGTAAAGTAGAATATAATCGTGGAATAGCAGTTATTAACATATATCCGCAAATATTGAATCAGAGATTTTAGATTTAAGTCGTATTTTATAAATTTACAAATATATAAAATTATTCATTAATACAATATATTTTTATACGTATTATAAGTAAAAATTTATTTACCGTTAAATCAGATTTCCATTCGGATTCTAAAACTGCCATTGCAGCTAACGATCCAGATCCCATTGTGGTGTAAGGTAAACTATCGGTAGATCCGTGAGGATAAATGCAATGTAAATGACTCCCAGTTTCATCTACACCACCAAGTACTAATGCGGCTCCAATGTGTCCCTAAATAAATTAATTCAAAATATTTTTAATACAGATAAATCTAAAACTTAAAATGATTAACAAAATATCCAAATTTAATTAAAATTTTGAATTTTCAGACAAATTATAATCACTGATTAATCTGCTCTTGTAATAATTTATTAAAACCGATAAGGTACTAACTGTTCTACTACTGTTTCAATATTCCAATTGGTAACATGTGTATAGTCTTCTTTATTAAAGACTGTTCAAGTCGTTCTTCTAGTTTCAATGTACTCATGCTAATTTATTGACTAACACTTTTCATCAATTCTGATAAGAATATTCTTCTTTTTCTTTTGTTCTTTTGCTATAGTATACTAAAGTATTTAGACACTGAATCCGATTATTTTTTATTTTCGATTTTAAACATTTAAATGTTTTCGAACAGAATATTAGAATACCAGTATCTTTAGTCAATATCCGACAGAGATTTTTTCTTTTCTCATTTTGGTGACCAAAAAATTAACTTTCAGATTCTCTTTTTACTAACGAAATAAAAATGAAACTAAAAATTATTTCAAATAATTGAATCATGTTACGTTTTCTAGATGGGCAAAATATTCTCTTGCCATTAATGCTCTACGTATTACTTAATCATTGTCTACATTCTATGGTTTAAAAATTAGTATAAAATCTAAATTTCAGGATCGTAAAAGAGAAAACAAATTTAATCATATACTAAGTTTACAAGTAATTCTTAAAAGCTTTGTTAATACATTATACTTAAGGAATATGATTATTGAAAAAATTACGCTATATTTTTAGACATCAGAAAAAATGCAGAAACTACCTGGTGAACGTCAACAAATTAAAATAATTGATGATGTAAATAATTAAAAATTTTTTCAGAAAAAGCAGCCCAGATTTTAGCGGACAAAACTGAGAAAAAATGCGATTACAAATGTGTTATGATGATGATCTTGAGAAAACAATAGTAAAAATCAAATTACAAAAGATCCAACCAGACTAAAGTAGTGATGTAATTTTTCGTTTTAGACAATTATTTGAAATAGTTTCTCAAATGTTTAATTTTAGAAAAAAAAATGATCCTAAATATCTCGGAGAAAACGTTATTACACATTGCCAGTACTCCTTTTTTATTTTTTATCTATGTATATTTTTTAAAAAACTAACTTTTTAATAAATATAAAAAGTTGCGCTACGTTCCATTTTTTACCATGGTGGTTAGTTGATTTTTTTAAGTCGCATGTAAAAGCATAAATTTTAAAAACAATACTCGGAATATTGATAATTACTATTTAACGATTAAACTTTCTCGGGAAAATAACTTTCTTTTTTAACTTTTTGAACTTGTACAACAGCTATAAATATTTTATTTTTAACGCCTTTACAGTTAGACCGGCTATTTTCATTTTTTTAATAAGTTGATTTTTAAATACAAAATTTAATGGAAATTTTAAAAAGCTCTTAATCATATTGATCTGTTTCGCAGCGGCATACCATTACATAAAATTTTAATTTTTCGAATAACAAATAGGCAAAAATGTACATTTACCACAAATAAATAATACAATAAATTACCTGATACTGGAAAAGCATTTGTTTTAACATAGTGCAGGCTACTACGACAGGTACAACCCGACCTGTATTCAGGCGATGTAATTCAAGATTGGATGATATAAGTGCAGTAACCATTGTTGTATCTGCTGCAGTACCCGCTCCGCAACAACTGAATAATAAATTTTAAAATACACATGTTTTAAAAAAATCTTATAAATAGGTATTTATTTCAAGATTTCCATAAATCTAATTATATGCGTATGAATAGAGCAAATAACTTACTACATATTTTTATTCAGATAATGTATCTTTTCACAATTTTTATCGGCTACTGTGGTATCATCGGTAGCACGGGTATCCGCACCTAACACAACGCCATTTTTAAATATAACGCCGACGATTGTCGTACCTGTTTTTAATGGTTTCTTTACTGGATATCCATTTTTTTCCAGATACAAATTTCTAAACAAAGTGTAAGTGTCATAATAAACAATTGAACTGTAATAAAAAATAGAATATATTTGTTAAAAAACTTACATTTATTAAATCTACAATTTTATACAAATATTACCTTAAACAGTTGTCGAAAGAAAATCCAGACACATCTTTTTCAGGAACAATAATAGACGTCATTTTTAATCTTATATTTCCGAAATGAATTACTACTTAGTGTATATAAGTTATGCAACAAATTCACACAAAAATCGGCACAATAATTCGTTTACTTTTGATCGATGTTACAATTACACTGCACTTATCGCATTTTATTGGATTTGTATTTTTTCATTTGAAAACTACGTGCCATAATGAAGTTATGGTTTATTCTTTAAATGCCGTAAATTCATGTAAGAAATTTTTATAGAAATTAAAATAGAACAAAGTATTTAAAAAAATTGTTTCAAAAGTAAAATTTTCTTCAATTTTAGTAAAAAAATTGTGAAAAAAATTTATATATTGATTAACCTTTTTATGATACGGTTAAGTATATCATTCAAATAATTAAACGTTTTTAAATTAATTAGTCGTTTGGAACTGAAAGGTTTTACATTAAAAACTCAAAATAAACAGCAATTTTTTTCATATTTTTGAAAAGGAAAATGCATTATAATGAAATGTAATCATTCTTCTATGAAAATAATCTGTGACATAGCGTTTATTCGTTATTTAAATTTTTAAATACAGTTGTTGTTAAAGTTTTGTTTTCATCGGTTGTCTTGTTTAACTTTTTTTAAAATATTACAAGTCATTTAAGTGATTTTAATATAAATGAGGATGGAAAAAGGTGTAGTCTGTAGTAATAAGTGTAAAAATGGAAAACAGGAAAAAGAAAGAAATGTACAAGTTTATGTAAGAGTGAGGTAAGTTATAATTTACGATTTATTAAATAGTAAATATTATCTGCATTATTCAATTATACATTAAAATTATCTTTAACATATTAATTTCATAAGTTTTGACTTTTATAAATCCAATAAAAATATTGTATTCTCATTCTATGGTACTGTTTACTTTATTTAAACACTTTCAATATAATAAAAATGTTAAAAATCGTTTAATTTTAAAAATTTGAATTACTTTAGAATCAATAGCGATATATTAATATTAGTGTTTACACTTTATTTTGTTTATTTTGTTTCGATATCTGAATTGAAGCAAGTAAATGCCGGTTTTCTATAAAGATTCACAAACAAACTTTTAATTCTGGAAATAAAATGATTACTGCTGATAGAAGAAAGAAGAGAGAAAATTTATTGAGCATATGGAATAAGAATGAAATATGGAATTTAAAAGTTACAAGTTTAATTTCCCAATTAAATTTTAATCATTGAAATGACAAGAGGAGGAGATGTAACCGGATATAGACAAAATGAAATATTATTTGCTTTAATAGAGGTGCTTCAATTTAATTTTAATTTGTATGCACTGAATGTTTTTATAATTTATGCTGTCGAATTTACGGATTTTTTTCTTTTTAATTTTATTTTGTTTAATTATTTTGTTGTATTTTGTTGTATTTTATTATTTATTTAGTTCTAATTCGGAGCTATTATTTCAGTTCGATAAAAATTTTTATATATTTGTTAGTATATAATTTAAAAATTACTTGTTTTGGTTAGGCCAGTGAACGAGAATGAACGTTTAGCCAAATCGTATGCAGTTGTTAGTTGTACACCGAAAGAAGTTATTGTTAAAGAACGTCCTATTGAAAAACATACAAAAACTTTTTGTTTCGATAGAGTGTTTGGTCCAGATTCCAAACAGGTATAATATTTTTAATAATTACTTTTATTTCCGATTAATTTAAAATGTAAAATTAATGAGCTGCATTCGTACATCAGCGTAAATCTTAATCGACTATTTCGTAATGTAGATCTATTTTTACGTGTAAAATTGTTAATACAAATACTTCTTTTTTTATACGTAATCACATATGTTTGCATTAACATAAATAAATGCACTCCCCGGATGTTGCATGAAGTATCCCGTTTGTATACGATTAAATGTACAGATAGACTGCATCTTTACATAAATCAGCTGGCAGTGGAGTTAAAGAACTGCGATGAAACATGGCGATTAAGGCTGCAAAATCTAAAACTAAGATTTGTATGAAGCCGTGATATTTGTTTTCTTATAGCGAATATTAACGTCGGATAGTCTGTCATCTTTGTAAACCATTTACCCCTTGCCCTAGCATGGGACAGATTCTAAATTTAATGAAAACTAAATAAAAATATACTCAGATTTACCCATTCTCTCTTTTAATTTAAATATTTGCTAATTATTTTTTCTTTAATGACCTTATACATTCCTCATAATGTAGATCGTGAAGTGTTACATGGGGATGTAAAACAATAATTTAATATAACACTCGTTTGAGTGCCGTATGTAAGTAACGTTTTATACGACTGAGTAAAATAATATAATGATTTGTCCATCGCATATTCGGTGATTGACAGGTAGATGTTTATAAAACTGTCGTGCAACCTTTGATTGATGAAGTCTTGGCCGGATATAATTGCACCGTTTTCGCTTATGGACAGACTGGAACAGGTAAAACTTTTACGATGGAAGGTGAAAGAACTTCAGATAATTCTATTTCCTGGGAAAATGTAGGTTATTTTGAAATTGTATAGATTATTTATTATTAGAAACTTCATTTAGTATCATTATAAATTGATGGTGGCGCAGAAATTTTGAGGGTTTTTTTTAAGAATTTAAAATTTCAACTGTTGCGATTTCAGTAATTGTTAAGTTGCGTGAATTCTTGCAATTGTAAAATAATTTAGTAATAAATGAAAAATTCGCCTTAAAATTACAAGGCTAAAATTTTTAACTTTCTTTTAAATATTTGTTTAAACTTTCCTATTTTCATATGCATAAAGGATCCGCTTTGCGGCATAATTCCTCGCGCTATGAGCCATTTATTCGATGAGCTACGATTGATACCAGCCGAGTATACTGTCCGTGTTTCATTTTTGGAATTGTATAACGAAGAACTTTTTGATTTGCTCTCTCCTACCGATGATACAACAAAATTGAGGTTTGTGAATAGTTTTATTTAGATAACATAGATGAATAAGCATAACCATTATGAATCATTAAAATATTAATTTGTCGTAGGTTATTTGAAGATACGACGAGGAAAGGATCAGTTATAATTCAAGGACTTGAAGAAGTAACCGTTCACAATAAGCATGAAGTTTATAAAATTATGGAAAAGGGATCTTTGAAGCGAATCACTGCTGCAACATTAATGAATGCTCAGTCTAGGTACCTGTTTATTTTTCGCTTTAGTCCCTCTTAATTTCATATTTTTTAAATCAGAAAAATTGAGCGATAAAAAATTTAGAATTATGGCGACAGTGTATTTTCCTAAAGAGAACATTAACTATCGTCAAAACAGTTTTCAAAAACAGCCTATTTTTCCGAGAAGTGTTATTGATTTCATAATTGAATCATTTTTGGTAATTCGCCTGATGTAAAATGCTTCTTTATCGAGGTACATCTTGCGTTTACATATAGATTAAAATCCAAACTGCAGCCGATAATTTAATAAGTTTTATGTCAATTCCTTTCACGATTGTTCCAGTTCTTATACCTAACGTTATTCTTCAAAAAAAAAAAAAACTGACAATATAGTCAAACAAAATGGTGATACTTATTTTTGTTTTCTTTTTTTACATATACAAATATGTATTAACAGATCGATCTCTTTGGATCATTAACTAAGTTAAAACGATAAATTACGTAAGATACTTGAATAAACGAATTAAAGCGATTGTCAGTTGTTCCCCGATTCTTATTAATTCTAATAAAAATCACATTTAATTGCTTTAATCGCACATATACATATTCACACAAATCTTCGAACTTGTACGAGGTTGAGATGATTTCTCGATGTACATCTGACATTTTAATTTGTGCGCAATGGGTGAATTATTTTTTCAGTACTCCCGACAATTTTTTTTCTAAATCAATATTTACGCTTTTTATATTACGTTCTGCGACAGCAGAAAATATGTTTTTATTGTATTTTGAAACGTCATTGAGTTTGATTTGGTAGAACTGTTTTGTTGTTATAGTAATGTAAGCGCCAAAAATATTTCATTTCGTAAAAGGATACATAAAAATTGTAAGAACAGAACGAAAGAGATTAGATGATGATGAGCTTTATGTTAAAAAATCGACTGTATATTACGATTTTGTTTTTTTCAAAAGAATAAAAAAAAAAGGAAAGTAAACTCGAAGAAGTTCGGACTTGACCTAACGAATGAAGTCGATTTTATCATAAACAATAAAAAATTTGTTTTGGAAGATATTACAGTGCACAAGAAATTTTATATAGGAAGCAATGATAAGCTAATCAGAGCAAGAATTCGGTTAAAGAGTATATTAGAACAATTAAAAATGGCAAAAAATAAAGGAATAAACATACGAAATATGATAAACGGTATAAAAGTATGCGAAAAAACGGGAAAATATTCCAACACTAACGTAAGGGAAGAAATAAAAGAAGTCAGAAATTTAAGCAAACTAAATGATACACAAAATATAAAATGCAAACAGTAAAAATGGTTAATTATACGGCTATTGAGGGAAAAACAGGTGAGAAATAAAAGTAAACTTGGAGAGATTCTCATAGAATACACGGAAATGTGTAAAACGCTTCGAAACAAAATGAGACAAGATAGCAAAAAATATAACGTAGAATAAATAAAACAAAGTGAAGTAAAAAGTAAATAAATAAATAAAAAGTAAATTCTATAGAAAATTATATGATAATGCGACGGAAATGCAAAACGAACTACAACAGATCGTATATAAAAGATGAAGTTGGAAAAGTAATTGATAAAACTGTATTCGAATATATCGAAATTCTGTTTAAACGTTGTCTCGCAGAAGGCCAAATTTTATATGGATCGAAAAATAGTCCTAAAAATATACAAAAAAGGCAATGAAGAAGTCGTAAAAAATTATAGACCGATCAGCCTCTTTCTAACATTTATAAATTATTTATTAAAATAATTACCGTACTACTGGCTAATAACTCGGTGAAACGACGGGTGAACTTCAAAAAATTATAGGTCACACATATATCCGCTGACACGAGTCGATAAGAAAAACGGATTCAAAATATCATTGTAAATATTTCAGCGATGTTAAAAAAGCTTTCGATTCCTTGAAAATAAAAACAGCGATGACGGGCTTGAAAGTTTAAATATTGAATCTCTGTAGTACAATTTAGTATATAAGAGACGCGACAACATCAATGGTAGAAGTAAACGGAAAAAGCGAAACTATACATTTTAAGAGGGCAACTATCCGAAGTATTAAATGAAATGAAAAAAGATTGAAAATTAAGAATAATAAAGTGACGCAAATGATTTAGTACTCTGCATATACGGGAAAACTACAGAAGATGAAGAAACTGAATGCGTCATGTTTAGAAGTAAGTGTGAAGATAAATATATAGATAAAACCAAAGGCGATAAAGAAGAAAATGTAGCGTTTGGTGCTTTATATTACGTTTATAGATAAACGTGAAGTAACACGAATGTAAGATACTGCAAGAACTCCAGATATAACACTGAGGAAACACGGCCCGAAACGAAGAAAATAAAGGAATCATTAAAGTAGCATGATCATAGAGCAACCAAGGAAACCGTGCGAGCAAAAGATAAGGAAATTTGAAATGGTTTGTACAATTCTAGTAATCGGAAAATCGGAAGGATTTGGACCGGGAAAATTGGACGGATTTTGACCAAGAAAACCGGAAATTTAAAAATTATATTTGAGGGGTTACCATGTATGCGCTTCCTCGCGTTATTAGCGTAAACTATAATCGGTTTCATAGGTGTAATTTTAGTAAGTGGAATTGTATATCACGTAAAATTACTCAATTTTTCTCATCTTCCATTTTCTCTCTATTCTTCATCCTTTTTCACTTTTTCTGTATTGTTTATTTCGTTATGAGGAAATTGGTCAGTATATATGAGACGTGTTTATTTCCTTTAATTAAACATAAAACGCGTTCAACTATTTTGAAAGGTTTTTTTAGAAAATTTTACATTTGTTCAATTCACGATATTGATTATTTTAAAATGTATTTTTATCACTACCATTTCAGTCGGTCACATACAGTATTTTCTATAACTGTGCATATAAAGGATAATAATGTCGATGGAGAAGAATTACTGAAGACTGGAAAGTTAAATTTAGTTGATTTAGCAGGAAGCGAAAACATTGGACGCTCCGGAGCAGTAGATAAGCGTGCTCGTGAAGCTGGAAATATAAATCAGTCGCTGTTAACTTTAGGACGTGTTATCACATCTCTCGTTGAGCATACTCCTCACGTTCCATATCGGTATGAAATATTAAATATTCAGCATTCCTAAAAATTTTGATGATAATACGTTATAATACAATATGTCATGTTTCAGAGTTAGGCTGATTATCGAGAAACTAATAACTGTTTCTTATTAATAACGTGATTTTACGTCATAATAAAAATTTAAGTTGAGTTATTGTCGATGTTTTTATCTTTTTGAAAATAAGTGTGTTTACTAATTCTTTGGGGGGGGGGGATACAATTTAAACTTCATAAATATACACAGAAAGGGAAAAAATGGTTCGATTTATATAATCTAATATTAACAATTTTAATTACACAGTCAGATAGGATATAATTTCTGATTACAGAATACGGTATTTTAAAGGAAAATTTAAATATTTTTTTGTTTCAAATTCATTAAAAATTGTGTTTACTTTTTCTTTTAAATTGAATGTTTAAACTTTATTTTTACAATATGTGCGGATTTTTTAAGCTTTCTGTATCTTCAAAATACTGTTAAATAAGTTACTTTTATTTTTTTTTTAATGGAAATTTTTTCATTGATTAATGCGTATATTAGCGGAAGATAAACAGAAAAAAATCTGCTTACCAATAAAATCTTCACGTATTTTTTATTATAATTTTCTTCGTTGTATTGCATATGAGTAAAACAAAAATCGTTATTACAAATAAATCGGCGTGAAATTTATGTGCGACTTTAAATATTAAATAATTCACAGTTCTCCGCTTAATCGAAGTTCTTGTGTGATTGCTGGACCCATTGTTTCATTTATTGAATGTTAAAATGTTTCTCGATTGAAAATTTTAAGAATTTTATCGCCAAACTTTAATTTTGTTGTGTATTTATAACATTAGGGAATCAAAATTGACTCGTCTTTTACAAGATTCCCTCGGAGGTCGAACGAAAACGTCAATTATTGCTACTATATCTCCAGCTTTATCAAATTTAGAAGAAACGCTCAGTACGCTAGATTATGCTTATCGAGCGAAATACATTACTAATAAACCGGAAATCAATCAGAAGCTAACGAAGCGTGCTTTATTGAAGGTAACGGAATAAAAATTCAATCCTAAGACATCGATGTTTTTTCTACGGTTTTAATTAAATATTTCGCAATTAATATAAATAATAACAGTTATTTAAAAATGTTTACGAGATATCATTCTATTAGCATTTAACAGATCATTTTGATTTATTATAATCTCTAATGTTTTTTCCCCAATAATTTCCTATTTTTATAATTGAAAATATTTGATTATAATTAATTTAAAATATTCTATTATAATCATTAGGAATATACGGAAGAAATTGAACGTTTAAGACGCGATTTAGAAGCCACCAGGGAGAAAAGTGGTGTTTACGTTGCGAATGAAAATTATTCGCATATGCTACTAAAATTAGAAGAACAAGAAAATGAAATAATGGAAAAAATATCAACCATTAAGGCAATTAAAGAAGAAATGGATAAAAAAGAGGTAAAGAATTAGTGCTAATTTTTTCTTTTTGTCATTGCTAGTTATAGAGCTAATTTAATATATAAATTAACGCAATTACTTCGCTTTTTTCCGAGTGTTCTATTAAACATATAGAAAATATGGTTTTTGTTATTATTATAGGAACTATTAAATGAACTGGATATGAAATTAGGCAAAACGAAAAGTATTCTACATAAGACATTAAATGAACGTGACGAGAGCAAGCATTTAATTACGAAGCATGTGGAAGTTGAAAAAAAGTTAACTAATCAAGCTTTAGAATTGCAAGCGGCTGTAAGCAAATCCGTCGATACTATGGAAAAATTACATCAAAAACTGGAAAACAAAGAGTAAATAATTTTCCTTTTTTTGTATTTTAAGGACTTTTTATCGATGAAATATTTTACAGATTATTCTTGTAAATTTTATTTACTAATTTATCATGCGATTTCGAAGGCTTAAAATAATGAATATTCCTATAATATTCTGATATAAAAGAAATTAGCCCGAAATTTATATATTTATTTATATTATTTTAATATTTTGTCAGGAGCTTTTATGTATACGAGTGACATGTTTTGTAGGATTTTTTCGTTTCCTGCCAAACATCCTTTTCCATATTAAATGTATGATATTTTTACTTTTAGAAATGTTCAAAAGATGAATCGATTAGCTACAACGAAGTTTGTTAGTGATTTTGAAACAAAAAATAACCAATTAGCGAGTAAAATATCAGATTTTGATAAGAAACGGATCGAATTTTTCGGAAGACAACAAATATTATTCAGTGAGTATAAAAATTTATGATCTGTCTTGTTTACAAAAAATAAAAGTAAAGCTTTGCATGTAAATGCACAGTTTAGTGCTTTAATAGTTACACTTGGAAGTTTTAGGCATTTAAATTCTTCAGGACTTAATGCAAGTTACCCCGTATACTTTTTTTTTAATTCCATTTTTATTTTTTATTTTTTTTTTTTCAATCAAGGTCAAATGAATCAATTTTGACTAGTCCATAAAAACAGCATTAAGTTGTAGTAAATAATCTTCAGCGTATATAAAAATTTTCGTTTTAACAAAATCATCATCTTTCATGATACTGATAAGCTTAATAATTTTCTGCGATTTAATTATGGCAGTATCGTAAATTGAAACGAGTAATTTAACCTGATAACTATAATTTATGTTTATTGATGTTTAATATATAATTTATGTTTATTGATGTTTAATATAAAATTTATGGCAGTTATTTTCATTTGATGTTAAGAAGATGTAAAGAATGAAAATTATTGATACCACTTATCAACAATATTCTTAACTTTTAATAAATAATTTAACGTATTTAACATAAAAGTGAACGAAGTCGCGAGTAAAATTTTCGTACTATACATTACAACAGCTGAACCTAATTACGGACTAAACAAGTAGGTAATATACTTATCAAGCAAAAATTACATCCATAACTTTAAGATTAAACAAATATTTGCCACTACATTTTTCTCGAAAACACATTAAACCATCTATCCTAACAACTCAAAAAAAAAAAAAAAAAAAAAAAAACAAGCAAAATATTTTGCTCAAAATAATGTTTTTTAAAATGCACTAAAAACTGAAAAAGTTACAATGAAAAAAATTAAAAAAAAAATGAAAAATATAAATTAGTCATAGGAAAAAATTAAAATCGTTTTTTATGGAGTTAAGGTGAAACGTTCACAATTCTACTACGTATTCTAAAAGGTTTGAGAATTTTCAACTGTAACATGTAGGCTGAAAAAAAAAATCAATTTGCGACAACTGTAAATTCTTAAACCGTTTTAAAATATACACTAAAATCGTGAACTGAAAAAGTGTTTTTTTTTCTTGGTCCTATAAAAAATAATAATTTTTTCATATAGCTAATTTGTGTTTTTCAATTTTCTGTTAAATTTTTTCGGTATTTTTATCTTTTCAGTTCTAAGTGTACTTTAACCCTTATGTGCACACCCGGGTCCCCACCTATGGATTTTATTGTTTTTTAAAATTTTTAAATAAGACGTTTTATTCACATCTGTATTTTATATTACATATCTATAAATGTAATTAGCACGTTTTTAGGTGAAAAAATGAGTACAGTTAAAAAATTAGACCAGGTATACGAGGTAGGAATAAATCGTTTTCGATCGTTACTTCGTTTCATACGTTATGATGTTTATCAAACACGCCAACAGCGCTTACGCGAGGACAAAGCAGCTTCTATTCAAGATATTTAGAACATGCTCAATAAAAATCTTTCATCAATGTACAAACCCACCAAAAATCTGACGATCGACGAGCAGCTTTTTTCTTTTCGTGGTAGGATCAAATTTACGCAGTATATTCCATCGAAGCCGGCGAAATATGGGATAAAAGCATGGTGAATATGCGAAATGCCTACCCTTTGCAAGGCATTTTGTACACGGGAAAACAGGGAATGTTCGCGAAGTAAATCAGGGTGATAGAGTCGTGAAGGTTCTTGTAATAATGTACCAGGGCTTTGTGAGAAATTTCTCGATATATAACTTGTTTACTTCGCTGCCGCTTGCTAAACATCTAATCTCGTAGAATTTGATTATGATTGACACGTTGAAAAAAAATAAATCGTATATTCCATGAGCTTTCGCGCCTTCAAAATCAAGAAAGAAATTTTCGTCCTTGTTTGGATTCCACGAAAAAGTAACTTTATGTTCGTACGTGCCAAAAAAAGGTAAAGCTGTTATTGTCTACGATGCACACAGATAAGATAGTGGCCAACTACGCAAAGAAAAACCGGGTATGATTTTATTTTACAAGTATAAGTCTGGGGTCGATACGATGAACCAAATGGTTGGTTAGTATACGTGTCACCAATGCACTGGGTGTGTCCAGCGTGTTGTTTTTTTCACAATTAAAATTTTGATTGTTAAAAATTGAAACAAACTTTTTTGACGTTACCATTCGATAGAAAACGGGTAAAATCGCGAGGATCCGGGAGGATTTGGAAAAATATTGAGGGGGTCATAAAACATTTTCACAAAATGTTCGCCGGTGGGCACCCGGGTTCCCGGGTGTGCACATAAGGATTAAAACATTTATTTTTTAAGCAAAACTTTTTTTTTGGAATTTTATTTTTTTCCAGTGTCATAACATATTAAAAAAATCCTATACATTAATGTAACTAAAGTTACACCTGAGAATATTGTTTGAAGAAAAAAACATAAACATCTTTCATTTCCGATCTTGTTATCCCATATCATTTTTGTTTACAAATACACTTTTTTAAATTTCTAGATCTTTTAACCTTTGCTTCTATTTTGATGTTTCTCACCTTGTCTCTCTTCTTTTTAAGTTAATAACGAGTAGTCATGGCAAAAAGGTATTTAACAGTGAAAAACTACCAGTAGGCCAAAATAATTTATTTTATAGAAAGATCTCAGAGTGGTGTGTTTTTGTGTATATGTGCTGATTTTATGCAGATATCATAAATATCAGAAAATGTCATACACGGACATTGCCAAACAACTCAGAGCGCATTATAACTGATCCAGCAGCTAAAAAGAAGATACACTTTTCTAAATCAGTTTTAAAATGTTTATATCGTATCTAAGAAAAGTAAATAAATTTTTCATTTAGTCAATAAAAGTACCATAATTTTTAATGAAGTAAATGTAAAATATACCACTACAACTGCTGATAATAATTATAAACATTATGAAGATATTAAATATGTCAAGAATATTAATAAAGAACTAACTTAATGTATTTTTTAAGTCGACTACTTGCGATTATGTTTAATTAATGTTTTATTAATTTTGTTTTTTTAATTTTTACTATATAATAGATTTGTTCTAAAATTATTAATTTTTACTTGGTAAATTAGGTATTTATGTTCATTTTTCTGATTTTATAGACGATAATTTAAAGAAACAAGAAGAGTTATTTGCGATGATCCGTCAAAGCTTATTTGAATTAGATAAGTTAGAGCTGGAACTAGAATCAGGAATTGAAAAATCGAAAGCAATTGTAAATCTTTACTAACAATATAAATATTTTATTTCGTTCCGAATGTTAATTGTTAGAATCATCCAAATAAGCATGTAGAATAATATTTATTTCGACAAAACTTATGTCTAAAATAATAATGAAACAACAACTAATCGAAAATTAAGTGGTGATAATAATTAGAGCGGGGAAATAATAAAAAATCGCTATTCTTTTTACCTACTTTTTTGTAACCTTTTTTGACATAGATATGTGATATGGCTGGGCTCAATTTCATATTTTGTCCATCACGAAAAAATGTCGCAAACAGTTTATTTCATATTTTTACTAAAACGAAACATGTCTAACAATGTACTTCTGTACAAAAAGTACCGAGGTATTTTTGTTCTTTATTATTTTTAATCGCTTCCGAACAAATATTTTGTACATCATTTTAAAATAAGAAATTAAACCATTCATATATAAATGTGAATAACAGAAAAAAATACAATAATTGGCACAATGGTAATAGATTATTGTGCACAGTTTTTTTATTACGAAATAAGTATTTTTAGAATAATTTAGATTACATGAAAATGAAAAAATAAATCATTTTTTTTGATATTATTAATAATTTAAATTAAATTTACGTACACAAAAAAATCAACTACATTAATACATGAAATTTTCTTTCTGATATTAAACTATGTGATAGTTTTTATTCTAAGAATTTAGAAATATTTTAGCGAAAAGTCAAAAATTAATTTTTTCGTTTTTAAGGTAAAATTAAAATTAAAAATAAATGTCACAAAATTTAAAAATCAGGTGAAGACGAAGAACAGAAAAAGTTCCCTATAAAAAGAAAAAAGTAATTTATTAAGAATTTATGATTTGGAATTTTTGAGTTTCACGATGTCGCTGCTAGATAAAATAAATTAATGGCTACTTAGAAAGGGAAATCTATTAAATATATTATTGCATATATTTTTTTTAGTTTGTGGATACATTTTGATTTATTTTTTATTATATTAAAAAATATATATATTAGTAAAGTATTCTTTCGGACAGTGTGTATTAAAATTAAATGAATTCCTTTAACTGTCGACTGAATTAAATTAATTTTTTTTTATTTTTAAGGAAATGTTTAACTCCTTCATTCTTAACATTGCTGGATATATCAATATTATTCCAATTAATCTTATAAGTTTTGGTTTAATCCCGACACTCTTTATATTCAAATCTTATAGATATTGAGTTTCTCAGTTCTAGTATTGATAATATTAGTTTTTTTCATGGTTTTAATTTACGTTTCATATTTTAGCGCGAAAGTTTTTTTTTACTTCGGACACTGTTATTGATTTCCTTATGTCTATAATTTATTTACATCATCTATCATCTTTTTTCTTCTGTTTATTCTTTTGTCTTTTTATAAACTTTAAAAGAATGATCACTCTAATCATTTTTATTTTATTTACTTTTTATTTATATTCCTATAATACGTATTTATCAAACGATAATTATTGAAATACGTTTTGTATCTAGAATAATTTTTAAACTATAATTACTAATCTCTTTCTGTTTTAGAATATGCATTCTCAGAAAATATTATCTACACACGTGGAAAATGCGAAATCATTAGTATCTTCAAATCGTTCTGAGTTAGAAAAGCTATCTAATTTTAGAAATATTTTAAATTCAATTATCGATTATATGGATCCAATTGAGCAAAACTTATCACAAATGAAAAATCATATGATCAAGGTAAGTGATTGGGAAATTAAAGTTTATTCTCTTATGTATTAAGTTTGCAATAATTTTATCTACGGTTTAATTCTACTTTTGTGAAGTAGACTAAATTTCGATTAGAAGATACGGTAATTGGCTAAGACGAATCCGTTACAGTTACGGTAATTGTTACATAGAATTAAAAGAATTAATTACTGATCTAAAAATATGAATGACACGACTGACATAACGGATTGAATAACACGATTAATCATTTTTACGTGTTAAAAATTATAAATATCGAACTGTTTGGATCGTTCTCACGGTTTCAGAAATATCTAAGTTTGTTTTGTTTTTTTTGTTTTTTTTTTTAAATTCTTTAATAGCTAAATTGCACCTAGCCGATGATAGCTATTTAGAAATTATTTTTAATATCTTGTGCACATAGCTTGCATAGCAGCAGCCTACCCAGCGATAGGTGCTAAAAGAGAAGTTTTACTAAAACTTTTATCTTAGACTAGATCCATTGATTTGATTCTATCAAGCCGCCGAACTTCTAGTGAGTTGTCCAGCAACGCAATTGCCATGTTGTTCGAGTGCGTTTCTAATCTGTAGACATACTTCTTTGCGTCGTCGAATATTACTTCTTGAACAAACTTTATTCTGAGGTTTTTGTGAAGCGTTAAATTGGTAATGTACCACGGGGCGTTTACAACCATCCGGAGAATTTTGTTTTGAATCCGTTATATGATTTCTATGTTACTCTTTTTAGAACAGCCCCATAGCGGACAGCTGTAACGTCAAACTGGCTTTAAAATATGATTATAAACTAGTAGTTTATTTTCAGCAGATAATTCCGACTTCCTGTTTAGTAGCCAGTATAATTATCTTAACTTTATATTTAGTTCGGTCCGTTTTGCTGTTATATGTTTCTCCCATGTTAGGCGTTGATCAAAGTGTACACCTAGATAATTCACATCTGTTTTTCGCGGTATTGCAACATTGTTCAAGACTACGCCTTGGATCAGTTTTTCTGTTAGTGAAGATTACTCGCGCTGATGTACTTTCATTGGTTTTGATTTTCCATAAGTTGAGCCATGACGAAATTTCAGGAACCGCTGCTTGGCTGTATTCCGCGCTTTAACAGGACATGCGTCTGAGCATAAAATCGCGGTGTCGTCTGCAAAGGTTGCTACCTCTACATTGGGAGGTGTAGGAATATCTGATGTGTAAATGAGATAGAGTAATGGCCCTAGTACATCTCCTGCTTTTATTGGATATATATTTGATAAATCATCTCCATACTTAACATAAAAATATACCTTTCAGTCATGTATGACTAAAACAACTGATATAATTCATAAGGAAAATGTCGTTTAATTTTCTGTAAAGGCCATCGTGCCAGACTTTGTCAAAAGCCTGGCTTATGTCCAGAAACACAACGTCGTCGCCGTACTTTTTCTTTTCGAGAGATGTTTCAGCGGTGGTAACTACACGATGCACTTGTTCTATTGTACTGTGCTTTGCTCTGAATCCAAACTGATGGTCTGGTATTAGACCTATACCGTTGATAACTGGCATGATTCGTTTTAGTAGCATTTTTTCATAAAGTTTAGAAATTACAGGCAGCAATGAGATGGGTCGATACGAAGCCGGGTCTGTCGGAGATTTCTGCGGTTTTTTAATAACGACAATCTGCGACAGTTTTAGTTGTAAAGGGAAATACCGCAGCCGGACCATCGCATTGAAAATGTATGTCAGTAGTATGAAACCTTTTCTCGGCAATTCCATTCAGATTCGTGCGGTAATTTAATCATAGCCTGGCGATTTATTTGGGTTTAAAGTTTTTACTAAAGTATGGATTTCACGCGGAGACGTAGGTTTTATTGCCGAGCAAACATCATAACAATAAGTTTCACGGTTGAACGTTGCGTTTTCAGGATGTGGTTCGGAATATCTTTGCGAAATGTTTTCCGAATACCTCCGATTTTCCTAGATCTGTTCCAGCCCAGGTTCGGTCCGATTTTCTTATTGGATGTACCGCTTGTATTGGTCCTTTTAGGTTCCTTGTTGCCTTCCACAGCGAGTAGCCATGCTGTGCTAGAGGTGACAGATTTATTAATCTTTCTTTTAATGACTTATTTTTTAAATCTTGCAGTAACTTTTTAAAAATCTTTGTTTGCTTGTTTAATGCTGTCTTATGAGTGGGATTTCTTGATGTTTGCCATTGTTTTCGTAATTTCTTTTTTAACTGGACCGCTTTTTTAATTTTATTTAGGTAATAAATAACAGGCTTATAATTGTTCTCCGTTGGCGTGGATGCCCACGCAGCCTGGTATGCAAGTGTAACCAAATTTTCTATCGCTTCTTCTATTTGTTTCTCGGTTTTTAATCGTATTTTGAGATTTATTGTGCGTTCAAGTTGATCTCGAAATGCATCCCGGTATGTGAATTTATTATGCAATTTCGATTCACGCATTTTCTTGACTACATCCTGACTAACTAGGAGTATAACTGGTGAATGATCTGATAACAGAATTTCATCGGTCCTGATATCGACAAATGCTGATGAAATCCCTTTTATTATATAGAAATCCAGAAGATCTGGTATTTTATTGGGGTCAATTGGCCAGTAAGTGGATGTTCCCGATGAGCAAATGAAGCTACAGGTTTCGTCGATAATTGATTTTAGTTCTTTGCCTATAGGTACTGTTAGTCTTGATCTGAAGTATACATTTTTCGCATTGTAGTGTATCTACAGCTTAAAGTTTTGAAAAAATCAGCAAAGTGTTCTTTTTTTATATTGTGTTGTGGAGGACAGTGAACTGCCGGGACACTAATAGTTGTATTTGGCCCTTCATTAACCTTAGTTGGTCGCGCACCACTTTTCAGATGTTATTGGTCGCTTAGTGAGGGTAATCCCCGCCATGTAAAATTTACTGCCACGTTGCCAGTTTACGCGCGGAACTTTGAAACAGTTATAACTTTTTAAAAGATAGTTGGTTAACAACATAATAAATTAAAAATCAGTTATGTTATTAAATTAAAATTTCTTTATTTAACGAGATTCTATATTATCATATTTCATTTTATTAATTAATTAATAAATAATGAAAAATACTTATTATTTTAATTATTTTTCTACATATTTGGCAACGTTCCGAACAAAATTTTACCTACGATTGTGGTCGTACAGTGATGGAATCCCCGTGATTTCACGGTCTACTCACAATAAAAAATTATTATAAAAAAAAAAACTAAAGTAATTACAACTGTATAAATATTTTAGATCGACTTATGACATTTCAATACGTGAATAGCTAAACTATTTTATGTAAATTATAAGTAGTTTGTTAAATATTTAGATTAAAAAAAAAAAGGCGGAGATTCCCTCATAGTGCGACCAACGAAAGGTTAATTACTACGCTGGTTGCTTGTAGATAATTCAGGTTATATTTTTCCAGTTCATAATGTTTTATACTGCTTTTTATTACGATACCAGTACCGTCGTATGCTATACTATCTAGGCGATTAGTAAAATATCAATTGTATCCCTTAAAATTAACAAACCTGGTGACTGTAAGGTGCGTCTCCGACAAAAGGAGAATATCGATGTCGTTTTCTATAATGTACATCTGTACTTCAACTATATGTTCCCTCAACTCAAAAGTTACATGAAAAGAAACCGATACGACGGCATTACCGAAATCGAAAGTGTCATAACGAAGGTTCTGATTGACCTATCTTGGGGGGAGGGGGGTTGCATGGTGCTTCCAAAAATGGGTCGAACATTGGCGGCGGTACGCTGACCTCGAAGAACACTACTGTGAAGGTGTTTAGAGTAATTTTCCCCATCCCACTATTTTTAGGCCCTTCAAGGCAAAATTCTACGAATACAATTGTCACGCCCCGTAAGCATTGCTAAGATTTTTAAGTAAACACAAGATCGACCGAACGAATGAGTGAAGAACACGAGAATGCACAATTCGATACTCATTAGTAACGTATAAGGCTTTCAAATATCTTCTTCGTTTGTTTGCAAACATAATCTAGAATTCACCGGTTCTGTCGGTACTGACGGTTAGAGGGCTTAATTTTATCTTAACAAAAATGATTTGTATATTTAATTTTGTTTAAATTTTTAATAATGTTCGTTTTTTTATATATTTTAGAATGATGATGTTTTAGCAGAATTGTCCGGTGAAATTGAAATGTTAGGAACCCATCTACGAGAAATCCATGTTCACTCTCAAAATATTTCGAATTACTATTCAGAAAAACTTGATTATTTGAAACAGAAAGAAGAAATATTAAAAACTACAAATACTTTACACAGCAACGTACGTTATTTCATTGTAAACTCATTTATTCTAATTAAAGTATTAATTAAATTTTTTCAGTACATACTTGTAATGAACAGCGATTATTAAACTGAAAGATTATCATAATTTTGTTTCTAATTTTTTTGATTTTGAATTATTTTTTAAATTAATTAAAGTTCAATTTAAATTACCGGCAGAAAATTGAAAGTAACACTTACTCGCGCTTTCGAAATTAGCTCTGAATTTTCCGGTAAAGTAAATTTCTCATTTTTTGTGCGTTTTTTGTTTAAACCGAAAATGAACAATTAAAGTGGAAAATGAAAAGACATTTTATCGATTTCCGTTTTTATATTTTTCTAATGCTTGCCGGTAAATTAATTTTTTGTTTCTTCCGAAATGGAGTAGCTGATAATATTTTTTTAAACCGTCTTTTATTAGTCTGTGAATGAACGAATAGCAACGTTTGAAGAAAACATGAAGAATGCTTTGGAGGAATGCATGCGAAAAATGTTCCGTGAAACTAAAGAAATTAAAGATATGGTGCTGAATGACGAAGAAATCAATAAACATCACAACGATTTTACGACTGTAATATCGGATATAACCAACGAAGTAAACAGCAACAAAGAATACACAAATAATCGCATAACCGAATTAGCAGACGGTCTAGAAAGCTGCCACCAGAAATTGTTAATGTTTAAATCTAACATCAAAAATTGCACTCGAGATACTTTTCAAATGGTACAAAAATTTTTCTATTAGATATATATTAATTTTAATTGGTACATCATAGTGTAGTGTATAATTGTACATTCTTAGTTTATATTTTTTTTTTTTTTTTTGGAAAAAATATGGTGAACTGTGAAATAGTTATGAAATATATTTTACGAATATTCGAAAATAAGTATTTGCTAGAACATAAATGAGTATGCAAACAATATTGATTGTTAAATTAATTAAAATAAAGTAATTATTTGATTAATAAGTCATAATTTTTACACTTTATATGATTTGCTTTTAAAAAACCAACATATTTTTAAGCGATAAGAATTATCTAATTTAAAGGTAGGTAAAATTAGAACGGTAAAAATAAATAAAATAATTGTAAATTTCATCAATTGATCGTAATTGTTTAGTTTTTACACAGTGCACATTTTTCTTAAATAATGTTTAATTCCGTATTCTGCTAAATAAATAGTGATCATTTTTAAAGAAGCTAATATTATATTTTGTTACATACAGTCAGAGGATAATTTCAAAAAGCTGAAATTAGTAAACGGAAACGCAAAAGATGCTTTACAGCATATGTTAGATGTGCAGTCGATTAGCACGAATAAATTTGAAGAAGAAACTTCTTCAAACTGTGATATGTTATCAAATACGTTAAACAATCATATAAAAGAACAAGTTCAAAATTCTGAGGTAAGATTTTTTTTTTTTTAATGTAAACCTATTACATTAGTACTTTAAAAAAATAAATACTATAATATGAATAGTTTAACACTTTGTTTCGTTTTTAAAACAAAAACGTAACATTTTAATATTTGTGTTATTCTAATCGTTTTTCAAACATGTAACTGATTTACATTACGGGAAATTTTATTCTAATAAAACTATGAATTCGCGTGTTTTTCAACTGCAAATTTTTATCATAATTAAAGTAATAACGATAGCTTTAATCTCAAAGAACAAAACATTACTTGATATGATTCCAAGTATTTATGGTAAATTGCTAAATGATTAGACAAATGAATCAGTTAATTTAAATCGAGTTAACTCGAAGAATGAACGAATCGTCGTTAACATCTCTTATCAGGAAATTACTAATATCTACGTTTTTTTAATTTTCTATCTTTGAGATTTTCTTAATATTGTCAACGAAAATTAACTTCTGGTCTCTAGTTGAATAGTAGTTTTTGATCTGACATAGAATTTTCATTTTAACTGATAGCTAGCGTTCTGATCCGAGGATTTTCATGATCGATGTTTTCTATAATCAGATTCCTAATTAACTGACTGTACAAAATTAGTTTGTTTCTTGTACTGTAATCTGATCGAAGGCATACAATTTTTGCAACTTATAGTGCTGCTTGGGCATTACGGTTTTGTAGTCTAGCGAGATCTGCCTAATTTAAAGTTTTCTTTTTTTATATTGAAATATAATATACTGGACTGTTAAAACAATTTGAGATCGTTCGATAATACTTTAGCATGTGTATAATTTATTCTGTAAAGGAATGAATATGATTGATGAAGATTTTTTTTTATTATTTATTTATTTATTTGATTTTTCCATTCGAATACAACCGATAAGGCAAATTTATTGAAATATTCCCTACATAATCTTTATATATAAAATTGTAGGACACGTGTGTTTGTAATGCAACTCCTCCTAAACGGCTTAACTGATTTCGATGAAATTTTCTGTGACTGTTTAAGAGGACCCATGTATGGTTTACATTAAATTTGGACCAGGTAGATCCCTCCCAACCCGCACAATTTCAATTATTTCAAAAAGGAGAGAGATGGAAAAGAAATGCCCTTCTCACTGAGCCGTACAGTGACGTCACAGGCGATAACATAATAATAATAATGATCGTTACGCTCTTCGTTCGTGTTCTAGCAATCCCCTGTACCCTACCCAACCTGCGGATACTATATTCAAACCTCTGCACCGTCACAGACAGTCCATCAGCGCCTCGAACGTCGAATTTCTTCGTTTTGATCTTTGACACTCCTATTCCAGCCATTCGATCGCGTTCTGGTATCTTCCCGCTGGCTTCATCACAGCGATTACAGTGTCATGAAGATTTTTCGTGTGACGATCCGATTTCCGAAATAGTTCTTTCTTTTAGTAAAAATTGTTTGGTTTCGCGAAATTTTAAATAAAATACGGCAAACATGCGAAGTATTTAAAAACTTCTTCGTATGTTTATCTTTTACAATTTCCTTGACTTAATTTTACTGTAGTTACGATTTTTAAAAAAAAAAAAATGTATTTAGATACATTCACGAAATTTTAAATAAACTACAGCCAACATGAAAAGTGTTTCAAAACATTATTCGTTAGATGATGCATCATTGTAAATTTGTAACATTGTTAGTAACACAGAACTCTAATCTAACTTAGACTACGAAAAGTATGATTTTGTTCTAGAAATTCTAATTTTAATTCAGTGCAAAATTATTTAAAACGTTTTAAAACTGTATTCCCAAATATAAAAGGCGATGTATTTATTTTTTTTTTTAAAAAAAAAAGAATTTAGATATCTTTTTCAAATTTTTTGTGCTCAAGTTATTATTTTCTTAATTTAATTTACTTATTTTACATAAAGAACAACGGGAACTGGACCGACTATCGGAACTGCTTAATATTTACTAGAAAGTTCTTAACCATTTATAAAGTATTTGATTTTATTTCATTATTTTGCATAACTTATAGTAAGCTAGATAATTTTGTTTTATCGAAAGCACCTTAAATGTCAAAACTTATTGATACTGAATAATTATATGCTTTATTAAATTCATTCACAATAACTCATTTTTAAAAAAATTTGTACAATTTTCTTCTCTATATCCATATTAATATTTCGTTAAGATATTTTTTTCCGTAATATTAACACTTAGGTGGTATCCAATTATTTTGACATAGTTATATCTGATGGCTCAGGATCATTTCGCAAAATTTGTACGTTACACAAAAGTGTTTCGATTATTTATATTCACACTGTGGTAAACATTTTATTCGATTTGTGATCATCAGTTTGAGTTCACGTTTTTTTTTACACTAACCAAAAGGTATATCCAAGATACATTTTTTTTTTTTTGACACATTTTTCCTGGTCCCGATAGCACAGTTATGACCTATATGCGTTAACGTCTGTTAGACCCTTGCTCATTTTATTTAGTTTTATAAAATTGCAAATGCTGTGATTAAATTTTCTCATCGCTTAGTTTTAACTGGGGACGATTAATAAGAAAGAAAAAAGTTATCTTTCAATTTTAAGTTATCATTTTTACATGCTATGAAATGAAAATATTTAATAATGGCAAAATTATAATCTAGAACATAAAATTGTTTATTATAAAATTTTTTAAAGAAATTTTTATATTAATCTCGTCGAAAAAGAATTTAAGTGAGAAATATAATTTTATGTACATTTTTAATTTTTTTATATTTTAACATCTATAAATGTTTTTTTATAAATTACACTTCATTTATTAAATTTTATATTTAGCTAATACTCCCCCCCCCCCCCCTCAATAACAATTTTAAAAAGTAATAAAATAAATAGTGAAAAATAATGTGATTTTTTAATTACATGTAATTTTGACTGGTTTATTTTTTCCTATTAAACGGCTCCATTACGTCCGCTTATTTTGATTAGCAGGTAAAAATTAAAAATATAGTGTTCAGTTTCGAATTGTTGAAATTTGAGGATTGTAGGAACAGGATTGCTGTTCTGAGTACCGATATATTAACCTTTTTGTAACTAAATTTTACCTTTTATCGATTGTCTTTTTTGCTAAAGCCACAAACAAAATCTCACATGGCTGCATCTTATCTATTTGTGATGTATATACATGATTTAAAGTTACTAAATTTTTCTACTTCAGTATACGCGGTTAGTAAGAAATTTGCAGCAATATTCAAACCATCGAATTAATAAAAAAAAGTTATTTCGTATTTCGCATATGAACCTTTTTTTTTTTTTTTTTTTTTTTTTTTTCAGGATGTTATAGCTAAATTACAAACAAAAGTGTCCGAATTAGAGGGTACCTTAAACACAGCAGTGTGCAATCAGGAAGCGTTCATTCCATCTCAGTGCGATGAATTTAAAATACAATGCGAACAAATAAATGAGCAAATTGCTTCCATTGAAAGTATTATTAATCAGCAACATGAAATTGTTCAAAATTACGCTAAACATGATTTACGGTACGATTTGTCTACAGGTAAGGAAGTTATTCCGTATATATATTCTGATCAATTTATTTCGAATACGCTTCAATTACACTTATGAGTTACCCTTTGTTCATCATATTAGGTGAAACACCGCCTAGGCAAAAGTTGCAGTATCCACAATCTTTAGCAACAATGTCACCGTATGATCGTATTATTCACAATTATTGGGAAACTAGACATCGAAACTCGAATTCAAATTTAATTGATGCCGACGTGAGCGTAAGTTACATATAGATTTTTTACGTTTTCATTTATTACCGATTTTCCAAATACAGAGAAATATTGGTCGAATAATAAGGTGCATATGTAACAATGCAGTTTTTGCACACATATTAAAGTTAATAATTATGGGAATATCGTATACAATATTCAATAAGAGGAAATATATTTGAATAATCAAAAATTGAAAACTCGACGAATAACGAAAGCTGGAGTTAATTTTAAATTTTTATGTTCCATTCTTACAGAGGATTATCTGTCTTTAAGTTTAGAGCTAAAGAAACGAAACAACAGTTTTTATGTCAATGTAATGAACTTGACCTCTGGTTAGTAAATATCAATCCTGCAGATTAAGATTCCAATAAAGAAATTAACAGAAGGAATGCTTAAAGTTTTATACTGACTCTAATAAACGCGCGAATAAATAATTATACCAAGACCATTTCAAAATTGTACGTTCCTTTTTTGTGTAATATATTATAACTATTAATTATTATAGGCGGATGTACTGTCGGATAGCGGTAATTTAAATGATGTTAGTCCCGAAAGTAGTGTCAGTCAGTATGAAAGTAGTACTGATATTATTATGGACATAGATCGTTGCAAGAATTCTAGTGAAGATGAAAATAAAGAAAATATTTGTCGTTCCTTGTCTTTAATCGATATTAATGACAGCGATTTATCCGTCGAAACCACTACCAATTCTGTAAACAGCGAAGGATGTATAAACAAAGAAACGCGTAAACAGGTAAAGTGCGCTTTTAATATATTCATCATTTAATTCGACAACTATTTAATCTATCTTGGTCACTAATAATTGTGACTCCCCCTCCCCTATCCCAAAAGAGATTACAAAAAATTAATGATGTACTATATGTAAAGCGTATTATTAAATTTTGAAAAAAATAAAAAAAGAATTGCTTTTATTTTATTAATAAAACCAAGAAAATACCCTAATTGAATTTGTTCTTTAATAATAAAACGTACCTTTTTTAAAATATTTTTTTTACTGATTCGGTTATATATTCTACAAGTTTTAAGATTTTTCATATGACAAAATTAGGATTAATTGGAAGTCTTCTAAGGTAGGAAATATAAATGCCCAGTTTTAACGTCTATTTTATTGCGAAAATAATAATTCTTTACTTATTTCTAATGTATTTTTTCTGTGTTGAAACGTTTTGAAATTTGACAAGATTTTCCCCTCTATTAGAAATTGTTTACACAAAAGCAAGTTCAAATTAACTTTTAATTAAAATTTTAGTTTTTTTTTTTATATATATATATAGAATTGGTGTCGTCGTGAGAGCCTCATTGCTGTAGCGCTTGGCTTCCGTTATGGAGGTCACGGGTTCGATCCCGGGCGACGACAGAACTTATAAAGAATTAAATTAAATACTTGCTAATAATCACGTGGAAGGCAATGGCAAACCACCACGTATACCATCATATGCGCGCTAGTTAGTACACAGCAGACATGCACGGGACTGCACTTGTAGCGCGATAACAAGCGATTACAATCAGTTCCGAATGAAATCATGCGCGTGTACACTCGCGTTGTATATAACAATTGCCTAGTACACTACCTATATCTGTACAGCTGAAATGTGCAAATAGGTAGTCGCCAACGCTCAGAAGCTGAGTATGGCGCTTTAAAAAAGAAAAAGAAGAAGGTACTTATTAACTCCATTATTTACGGCTAATCCATAATGTTATAAGACTGACTATTTATTTTTTTATACTTATTTATATTTCTTTCTGCTTATTCAGAATACGCTGCGAACGAAGAAAAACAATAATGTATTTAAAAAACCATCTCAACTAAAGAAACGAAAAGTTTAATTTGTTGGTTCCATAGTTACCTATATGTGCGTTTGTGTGTGTATATATATATATATATATATATATATTGTATGTAACGAAATGCTCTCTATTTGCTCATTTTATTTTGATGTTTTTGAAATTTTAAAATCGTCAATTTAAGTTTTGTATTTTTATTTTTTATTTTATTTCATTTAATTTATAATATATTTGTGTACGGTGAATTGTCTTTATCTTTCTTTCAGTGTTGTTAAACTTTGGTATACTTATGATGATTTATTTTTTTCTATAATCAAATATCCGGTAAAATAATGATTGCAAATTAAACTGCAGTAGCCGTTGCTTCGTAAAATTATTTTCATTGGCCACAAATATTATTGTATAAAATTTTATCATTAATTGCCTTATATTTTATTACAGGGCGTTATAGTGTGTTTTATTTCCATTTATTCTTTAGATTTTTGATAAGCTAAATTACTTAAAATATCCTTTATTATCAATATGCGTCTTATCGCGTTGTATTCTTATATCGTTCCGTTCGGTATTTAGTGTTACAAAAATGTATAAAACACGTGACTCGTTCGCATTATAATTAATACAGTATCTGTTTATTTCGCACTGAAACGTAATTATAAGCATTTATTTTGAAAATTCGTTTGTATCGAGAGAAATGTTTTCATTAATATTACTTATATCATAACGTAAGGTATTTTTGTTTTTGTAAAGCAAAGGAAACGTAATGGTGTTGATAATTTTACTTAGAAAGTCGATAATATTAAAAAATGATACTATATATATATATATTATTTGTTAAATATTCGATTAATGCTTAAAAATCGGTGTAGGAGAACTGAAATTATGTCTAAAGGTATAACTATCAGACATTTCTTTTAATTATTAATAAAATTTCGTTTATTAATTTATTCTTGGTGCGCTGTCTGTTACCGAAATAAGTTTAAATTTTACCTATTAAGACTTAGAAACTATCTGTTTTATTGCTATTTATAATTTGCTTTAGTTTTTTACCGCGTTAATATTTTATACGTGTAAAAATGTAATTTTTTAAAAATTTTATTTGAATACAGTATATTTTTATTTTGAATTTAAGATTTTTCTCTTTAATCTTATACATGTTCTCAATTTAAAATATATATCTTTTAAAAAAATTTAACTGTTTTAAAATCAATAGGGCCATTACGACCATTCCGAATTTCAAAAGATTCATTTAATTTATTAAAAGGTGCTCCAGTTTCGTTTTTAAAAAGGAAGAAAAAAGCAATATTTTTTTAAATCAAATTTTTATTTCAATTGTTTCTTCTTTTTTTTTTTTAATTTCATCGAATGAAATGTACATATATTTATTAATAAACGAGTATCGATAAATTTTTTTCGGTATATAAAAATATTTTTATTATTTGTACATAAACAATGGTATATGTAAAATAAATTTTAAAGTCCATTGTTAGCAAGAAAAATAAAGACATTGAGCGCGGTGTACTGCAACAAAACGTTATTAATTTGAATGAAACCTATCAAACGAGTCCAGCTTATTCGAAATTCAGATTGCTAGTCAAACAAATCTTGGAGAACCGTGTTTCATTAATTTTATATCTTCGACAGTATTTCATGTCAAAACCTATTCGGTTAAAATTTTACAAAACTCTAGAATTGCGTATTAAAACTGTATTTCGTGGAAAATTTTCAACGCTGCGCCGTTAACTTTTTTCGTAGATAAACTAATGGTGCATCTCGCCCGGCTAACTTAATTAAATTGACAGTCAAAACTTGCTCATCCTTGCCTGCTTAAAAAACTTTTAACTGTTCTCACTATCATGGGATCTACCTTTTAATATATACACAGAAGGAAGAATTAAATAAAGAATTTTGAAAGTAAACATTCAAATGCACGTGACTGAAAATTACAATATTCGCACTTAGCTGACAGTAAATGGTACGAAATGAACTTCATCGTATTCTCCTTCGTTTTGTTACTCTTTCATCAAAAGTATTTCAACAATTCGTTACTTGAAATGTAACCAACTATCTGCAATCAAATCTACTGTTTTTCTATTTGTATGTTTTAAAGCCTGTTGTAAAATATTTTATTTAGAATTTTTCCTTTATTTATTATATACACATATAAAGTTTCGTTTCATTTTTTTTCACTTTAATTAGTAATCCTGTTTTTATATAAAAAAATTTAAATTCGCGTTTTACTGTAAGGGTATTATTTCGTTACTATCCAATTCAGAGCGTCTACCGATTAACCGATATGATCGTTTTTATTTTTAACTGGAACAGAAAAGTCTAAAATCAAGGTTCACATCCAGATATTTAGAGTTTATCCTATTTGAGGAATCTGTTTACAGTTAATTGTAACAACAGGCAGAAGTTGGTTGTGCAGAATTAAGCTTATTTAACTTAATTTTTCCGATTTTCATTTATTAAAAACAATGTTTTTCTATTTTAATATAATCACTAATCGAATAAAAGTATATTTGACTTACGGCCGCGTTATTTCTGAAAAAAGCTATATATGCACGATTTAGATTTATAAAAATTTATGTTGCGAAAGATAAAAATTAGCAATTATGCGATAATTGAAGATTTTATAAATTACATATTGGTATAAAATTAGTTTTTTGTGACAGTATTTAGTTATAAATAATATTACTTTAATAGAAAACGTTTTGCGTACAAATATTGTAATTAAATAGTGCTTGTAACGTACTCAGTTAAAAATCTTATTTGGGAAAGTTACAAAGTTTGATCGTAAAATATGCAAAATTTTAGTTTTTCTCGAATAATCTTTTCATTCATTTTAATTTAGTCGCTTTTAAAGGAATCCTTTTCAAGTGTAATATATTTGTGCGTTAGCACTTTATTCGATCTTCAAAGCACCTCTGGTCCGGAATTTTCGGTACGACGATTAACTGCTGTAATAATTCTGTTTTTATCTCTTCGGTGCAAGACATTGTTCTTTCATGTTTTGTTTTTTTAGTTTAGAATAAAGTATGAGGCATCATAGCGATGTTGTTTTTTGCCAAAAATCACGAACAAACAGTGAAGTATGAGAAGCTGCATTATTATGCTCTAATTGCCGTAAAGTCAAACGTTTTCTTCAGATTGTCTCATGCAAACAGTATAAAACTTTCCGATAGCACTCCTTATTGACCGTAGTACGACCTTGCAACAGAAACTCATGACACATTCAATTTTTGAAATCGGAGAATGGTGAGCGGAGCTTTCACATTCGATCGAACTTGAGCTTTTCTTCAGTTTTGGCCGGCGATTTCGCTTCAGTTTCGACGTCATACACATACACTCATATTGCATCACCAAAGCAATGTTTATTCAGTATTAATCTGAAACATCCGAAAAAAGTTGCTTGACACGAACTAAATAATATGCCAACATTATCAGCAACATCTTTAGTGCTGATTCAACGACTGTTAATAATTATTTTTATCTCTTTTTTTCGAAGTTATCATCAGTTGCTTATGTGCTGAAACATCCGGAACGTTTGAAATTTTCAACATTTTTACGGCTCTCAGAAACGTTTGTAGTTCTACTTATAAATGCTGGTTTTATTCATAGAAAATTTGCCAGAAGCAACATTCAGCAAGTGTAGCGCGGTGCCACACTTCATTCTATCCTTAATATTGAATACAAATTCTTTGTTCTATTTTTTCAACAAGTTAAAAGTTTTACCGACCATGCAAAAACACGTGTAACCTTTTTGACAGCCAGCAATAAATTAAGCATCTAACATGGTTACCAATGTAAACGCATACGTTAGGAATACGAATTCATCAAAAGAAAGGTACTGAAATTTACATAAAGAATTTAAAAATTTCACGTATTTCTTAATCATATCTCGTATAACATGTAAAATTACAATACGTTAATTAAGCTTAAATCATTCTTTTCTATATACCTGTATATATTACAAATTAGAACAGAAATGATTCGCGTTTGATAGAAAATATTTATAAAAATGCAGTGCTAGTACTGTTTTTAAAGTAATCAGGATCAGGCCACTATACTTAAACTATTTTAACGAAACGTCTATTCGAAAACAGAAAAACATAAATAGTCATAAACCGTACGTCAATGAAGGGTACATGTTAGGAACTAATCTTTTATAACAAAGATTCAACAGATTGTTTACAATTTTTCACACTCATAAATTTAAACATATATTGTAAAATTATCAAGAATACCTCGACAATAAATTGTGTTCATCAAAATTGAAATGATTATAATTTGGAAACATAGTTGAACGCGATAAGAGTAAATTGTAATAAGTACGATGAGCTTTTAATTGCAGTGAAATGTAAGCGAAAAACTAGTTGAAATAAGCACATTTTATGTAAACAGAACTTTTTATTTTACTCTAAAACATGGTGCTCCTATAAAGTAGCAGGGACTAATGTGACTTTTTATTCATATTTATTTTGTACTGCTATTACTACGAGCATTCTCAGTATTAATCCTTTAATGAAAGTCATTATTATTAGTTGGAACAAACCTAACATGGATTTTTGCTATTGCAAAATACTACGATTTAATTAAGCTAACCTGGCAAGGTGGTTGAATGTATCTTTAATCAAATTCATTTCTTCTTGTTACTTTAGTGTTTGCCAGATGTTATGTAGACCCGTGTGCGAGTTCATCGTACGTTGATGACGCCTTCTACCGTTCTTGATATTCGTCCGTTTTCATATGTGATACATCAAAAAGTTTTTAACTAGATGAATTTATTGAGCGTATGTATTTTTTTTTAAACTGATTAACCTAAAAGTGCGAGCATCATGTAATTTATCGGCGCAAGATTTTACAGTATCTAGTGGAAATTCCGTTCAATACTAAAATAGTTTTGTGTCTGAAACTTTAGTTAACTCTTTCTCAAACGTTTAATCCGGAATCGACGGTTCCCATTATTTTCGCAAATTAAATAGAATCCAGAGAAAGCAATGCCTTAAACTCTGTCAGGAACAGCGTTAAAACCAGTAGGCTCGACTAATCGAGAACGGATTTCAAGTAATTCATAAATCCATATCCATGATGGTCACGTAATTTTAACTGAAGTACTTTAAACTTAATAACTACCTTTTTTTTTCGAAAAGAGAGAGAGTTTTAATAGTTCGTTTAAATTTATACTATCGACAGTATAAACTGCGAGAATTTGCTTTTTAAAATTGTAATTTGCGATTTACTGTCTTGTTTATTTACTTCTTTTTTTCGCCCGAAAAAATACACGTCTTGCTTGTAATCGTACATCAACTAAAACTTATTCTCTTGCTTATGTCTGCATACTTGATATTTCTCATCCAGTCATAATTTGGTTAAAAAAGAAACCCTAAGTGAATTTAATCTTAAACTTACACGGGGATTGAATCACCGTAACCTGATACTTTAAAATTATTCTAAATTACATTCAAAACTATAGCCTCGTAGTGTAATGTCTTATTTATCATATAAACAACAGCAGTAATTTTTCTGTTTTTTAGAATTTTTCAGATAATTTGAAATCAAATAAATGAATACGATTTTTTAAAACTAATTTGTTCAACAAAATGTTTTATACAAAATAATTACGAAAAATTTATTGAAGTTAGTGTTTATGTCTGTCGAAGATTTTTATTAACTTCGAAGACAAGAACATTAAGACCCTGATTAAATACGCTATAATGTGTATCTCATATATAATGTTTTTCATATCACGTGAATTAGCGGGTTAGCTTTATTTTTTAAATCATATTTACAATATTCGCACAGCGCCTAACCACAGCACTCGTGATATATTTTCGTTTTATTTTTATTCGTTTCTCTATTAATTTACCAGTTTTGTTTCAAATTTATTATAATTCAGTTAGGATTAAGAAGATAAAATGTCAGCTTATTTTTTTGTTCAAGTTTAAATACATTTCAGACGGCTTCCGGGACGAAAATATTTCACTGTAAAGTAATTTTAAACTTGTGATAAAATTAGATAAATTTATGAAAAATCATATTGAATGATAAGTGAAAAAGTAAGCTTTCCGCGAATATCTATAGCTTACAATGCTACTTTTAAAATATTAAAAATTATAAATTATTTATAAAATATGACAGTGTAAACTTTTGTTTATTGTTTGAAAACTATCTACCATTTTACATTTTATTGTGAAATTGAAGTTACGTTGATCAGCACTTTATTACCACTGTTCACAACAAAGTAAGCGAACAAGTTTTTTTTTTTTAACATCAGAAAAGTGTTTCTTAATAGAGTTAAACCTTATTTCTGCATTTGTGATTATATATTGTTTTTGTTAATGCGTACAAGTTTTTTCAATTATCTACTTATTCCTGTTATTGAAGAGCATTTTCAGTTCATTTATCGCAACATTAATGCGAACAATTTTACCACCGCTATATTTTTCATGTATACAAAAAAAAATCAGTTTTTTCGTTGTAATCAAAAACGTATAAGGAATGTCAGTTTATGTACTTCCACTTTTCATTTGATTTATGCTGTGAACGAAAAATGAAAGTATCCAATTCTGATATGGGGACTGAAATGACTCATCGTAGTAGTATGTAGTAGTGCAACATAACCCCTATTTATTATTTTAGGGAAGTTTGCCATTCCGAAATTAGGTACTGCTTATGCACGGTGTTTTTAATTCTCGTTAACACGACTGCAGTCTCGTTCGAGTTAGTTAAAATGTAATCGCGGTTTATATATTTTTTAAATTAATCTCATACAAACATACCTGTATTGTAATATGGGAAACTATTTAGAACAGCTTCACAATCACAATATTATTCATAGTGGTAAACGATTATCGCAATTATTAATTAGTTGTATTATTAGTATTTGTCTACTTTGATTTGTAATACGCTAAGTTGAATGACATTAGCAATATAAATAATCAAATGGAATGAAAAACAGATTTATGTAATATGTTTCTGTCTTCTTTGTTGGACGATTTTTTAAATTTTTATTTACCCGATAAAATGTTTACTAATTTAAAACCTCAAATTTTTAATTTAATTTCAATTTTTAATATTAAATTGTGTTTATCGAGAATTTATCAAAATTTTCTTATCGAATCGAATTTACGTAATTCAATATTTTTAGGCTTTTCTACTTCATACTTTTTGTTTTCTAATCTTTGGTTTAAGTTTGGTATGTTTACATTTTTGAAATGAGAGGAGTCTGAAACGATATGGTATTTAATTTGTATATTATTTAATTTATCTTATAGAATTATTGCCATTTTAATAATACCAGTGTCACTATTACCTAATAAAATTGCTGTGTTTCGTACGTTTAGATGATATTAAGATTACTGCAACAAATGATACGCTATTTGAACAATCAGTAACGTTAACAGCTAAAATGTGGCCGTCGGTACGCAAACAATTTTTTTCATTTTCTTTTTTAGATCTTATATTCTGATAAATAATACCCATGTAGTAAAATAGCCGCGAGTTATTTTCGTTTATCCTATGTTCCCATTGTACTTCATTTCACTTTCTATGTGTTTTGTTTTTTATCCATTTTTTTTTCCTTTTTAATTCTCTTACTGCTTACGGTATTTATACGTGTATAATATTTAAATCCCGAAAAAAGTATATACATATTAATATTAAATATTAATATTGATAAAATTACTTCATAGGACGAAGATGAAGATAATGATAATTGGGTACTGCATGTGGGAAGTTTGAATATTAGGAGTGAACATGTACCGATTATAGTTGGAATAATTACAAGCGTCATATTGATTATTGTACTAATTGCAATATACGTATTATGGCGTTATTGTTGCTCTTCAAAAAAGGGACAAAAACCAGGTACTACATAAAACTACTATGATCTAATTTTGTGAAATATTATTTTTATGACAGTGTTAAATACATTCTTCTATCCTCTAATTCTCCTCTGAATTAGGAGATAATCTCATACTCGAAATCGAGCGAGAATAGACGACGACGAAATACATTCAAGATGGGGGAAAATTTCTATTCCCTTTTTTTTTTTTTTACTTATATTTAAACCCCGATTTCATTTTTTTAAACAATGTTTATTCGAGTTCTTCCGTTTACACTTTCTCAAAATCTAATTAGTCAATAACAATTTTACTGTTATAAGAGTTTTTAGTCAAAAATCTATTCACATCATCAAAATTTCTAAAAAGGAAAAGTTCTGAAAAATTTTTTTTCGTTTCGTTCTGATGAACTCCTTTCTGTTAATTGAAGAAATGAATAGAACATAAAATTTCATCCATACTTCATTGTTTTTTAGGTTATTATATTATTTTCATTAATTCTGTCTCTTGTCATGTTCCTCACTTTAGAAAGATATTTTTTTCGTCCTTTTTATAATCTAAGGTTCTTGACATCAGTGATATTCGTTCTGTAAATAAATCCTTAAACTCTTCGGAAATTAGCGGTATATCCTTGATCATTCTTAAAATCTTTCAGATTATATATCGAAATAACTGTTTTTATGGTTTAGTTTTTTCGCGTCAATTTGGAATACTTTGTTGTTTTCGATGATGAACGGTAAAAGTATTTTGAAATATGATTTTAATTGATGTAGACGAGTTGCACAGTATTTATTTCTATTCTGCAGAAACATGCATCCTGTTATTTGTCTTATTTTTTCGATTTAGTTGTAAGAAAGGTTTTATATCGATAACATTGTATATACTACAATGTAGAAGTCATTAGTTGCTTTAAAAGACGGTCGTTTCGGTTTTTGGTATTACACTAGAACCGTATTCAACTGAATAGTTAGTTGGTCATATAACTCTTTTTAAATTACACATAAACAAACTGGAATAATTGTCTTAAATAAATTACGACTTTATCCGTTGTTGGACTAATTCGAATCAATTCGCTTTTTTTTTTAACAGCTCATCTACTTTTAGATCGGCATTATATACTTTTGGTGGTTGCTTTGTTAATTTATTTTGGTATATTGTTGTGTACATTTTTATTTTTCAACAATAATTGATGCGGAACAGTTTACTCGTTTAGCACAAAAAGTATGAATTTGTAGGATATTAGCTTCAAAGTATACCATCATAATGGGGACCATCTAATTGATGTCTTTTTTTTTTTTTTCTTTTACAATGGAAAACTTTAAAACAACTTGCTTCAGTAGAAAACAATGTACTTTGACTCATTTTGAGAATAAAACATAAATTACTTGCCGCTCACTGATAAACATATATTCCACACTTGTACCGATTATTTTCGTCCGCATTCGGCCAAATATGGGGTTCCATAAATCCTGATCTTAGCAACAAAGTAAAGTAATTACTAATATAAACAACAAACATGAAATATAAATAAAAATGTTAAAACAATTTAGGTAATATCCCATCTTCAGCTAGAGAAGAAAAATAAATATTAATAAAAATTAACGCACCGTATATGATCGGAATCCGATAGAGATTTATATCGTCAGTGATACTTAAAAAATAAGAATATAGAAGAGTGTACATACATCAAAAATATTAGTGATAGGTAGCCAATAAGTATAAAGCAAATCGGAAAATTGGTAAGAATCCAATAAAAAAGGATTAAAAGTAGAAAAAATATTAAATGAAAGGAAATACAAAGGTAGAAATTTACGTATATAAAAAATTTATCAATAATAATTTGAAAAATCTGTGGGACAAAATAATGATGAAAGGGAAAATAATTCGAGTGACGATGAACGTTAATTAGAAAAAAATTGTTTAATTAATAAACTGTGATTGGTATTCATAATTTTTAGTTAGAAAGAGAATTGGTATCATTTGGCATTTGATATCGTTTAATAGTTCTGATATGTATTTATTTATATAACAACCTTCCGCTATATTTAAATTTTCTTTCTTTACAAGTGATTTTTAATATTGTTATAGAATTTTCTGTTGTGTATCAAACTATGGTTATTTTTTTTTTTTAAGTGATCTACGTAAGTAGATTTCTCTAGTTTATTTCAATGTTTTAAATGTCCTTCATATCTGTTCGCGAATTTTCTGTCGATTTATTCAATATTATACATAAATTGCTAACGTTTCTATTTTTTTCTTTTAACATTTTTTTTTTCCATTAGCAATTATTGATTTTTCCATTTTTATGCTTTATGCCTATTAACTACCTGTCATTAATATTCATGTATATGTCGAATTTATACAAGTCATTACGATTTAGATCTCCATTAGGTTCTAACCATATACACTAAGTTCATCTTTACTACTTTTTCTTTTCTTTTATTCTCAAGATGGAGGATATTATTTTGTGGAAAACGGTTACAAAATATTCATTTATATTCAATTTAAATGTTTATTATTTATGTTCAGAATTATTCCTTATTTTATTTTAACTAATAAAAAAACATAATGTGTAAGTACACTTGTGGTTTTTTGAAAATTGTTATTTAATCTTGTAAAAAATTGTTTATCTAGGTCTATTTTTGAAAACTTAAATTTATCCAAAGTTCTTATACTGTGCAATTTATAAAAAAAATATTTTTTTAATCAGAACGTTATACGTGACAAATTAATCTTTCCCCGAATTAAATTAATCTTTGTACCTTTATTTTTACTCATGTACTTTAAAGCTTCTCAAAATTGGCAGTATTTCATCAATGAATACATTGAAAATTAAAATTTTCGGGTGAAACTGCGTCACTATTAAAAATATTATTTATTCGAAATGTTAAATAAATTTTTTTAATAGAGATGCGGTTTCTACCGAAAATTTTCATTTTAATTTTAGTAATACGAACTGCGAAAACTCGTTACGTATTGTTATGAGTACATCCCTTTGTTTATTCGTGAACCCTGCCTTCACTTCCTAAATGAGAATTTTTCATTTATCTTCTCGGCTCATATCGGTCTATCATCCAGTAGTTAGCATTTGAATACTCCTATTTTTCTTTGTATGATATTCGATTATTCTTTACTTCGCTAATTTTTAAAACTGATACAACTTCTTTTTTCGTTAACTTTTTAAATGTCCTTTATTATATTATTAGATATTATGTTGCGAAAATTTTTGTGTGTTTCGGTTTTATTATTACTATCGCGCTAGAATAAATAGCATCAACGATTATATAGAACCAAAACGTATAAAATATCAATTTTTAATAAATTACAAAAATAAGAAAAGAGGATGAATTAACGCTGCACAGGGAACATAATGCTCATTTTAACTGATACTAAAACATAGACACTAGTTTCCTTTACTATCGTTTTGAATTAAAGATTGGTTTGAGGGAATAATAGAACAAAAAATTTTATATTTTCCTTATACGCATGCATATACAGTAATGAGTAAAAGTTGGTTTCCGTTTCTGCGTTGTTAGACTTTTTCGAGCAAACGCGATTGTACAGTTACGTATTATGTCTTTTTTTTTTGGTGTGGTGACTGACTTACTCATTTGTTTCTGTGATTGATGAAAAAGAAAATGATTTTATAACTTACATGATCTGGTATTTATCATTTTCGGCCAAAATTATACTATTTACTGAAGCTTTACTATTTAAATTTTTCTAGTTCAGCTATCCTGGCGTAATAGGTTAGATAATGGTTCGAATCCCTTTGCTGCACATTGAAAATATACAAAAATTTCACTTGCGCTGAGTTAATGACTACAGCCCCCCCCCCAAAATGGTACAATTATTTTTAATGTTACATACATTTGCTTTGAAAATATAATTCTAAACAATAAGTAAATATAAAAAACTGATATAATTTTACTTTTTTTGTATACTATGAAGAAAAGAAGCGTTAATTTTTTTTTTACATAAACCATAATTTACGCGATTTTATTTGTACATGTAGATATCGATGATTTAGAAACCGTGGAAAAAAAAGTACCTCCTACAATACCAAGGTTTGTATAAATTTATTATTAGTTACTTTTGTAATATATATTTTATAATAATTTTACGTTACGACAGAAAAAAAAAAAAAAAAAAAGACAAGTAGCTTCATTTCTGCTATTCTTAATTTAATTTAAAATAATTTCTTGCTTTGCATCATTGTGTTAGATTTATTGTTTAACTAATTATTTAAATACTTTCTTCGAAATATGTTGGTGTGTATTGTCACTAGGCATTGATTACATTAATATAACAAAAACAAATCAGTAACAAGATTGTTTGTTTTTTTTTAATAATTTTAAAAATAACAGTAATGGCAATAAATTTGTTTGAACATAAAAAACTCTTACTTTTCCTTATTTTTTTCCTGATTGTGTAATATAGAAGTTTTAAAATATTTCAGTTGTAATCAAATAGCCAGAAATAATTAAAATGCGAACACTCGAATAATATTTTTTATAATTTAACAAGTAACAATGCCGCGTGGTTATGATTAAGGCGAGCAGGTAGGCTCTATATCTTCGGTATAACGGTAGAGATTTTGAAGTTAAGGTTCACAATAAACTCATCGACACTTGCTGATATGATTGAGGAAGGCGGTGTTTATTTTCATTAATCTAGTATCATCAATTTAATTTATCGAATTTTTTATTATATTTTGTAAAATTGTTTTAAATTTTGTCGACTATTATTCAAAGAATGTTGTTTATCAATTTATTTAGAAAAGCTTTACTATTTAACATTAAAAATGAGAAACTAATCCGAGAAAAGAGGTGCTCGTAAATTAAAAGAAATGTTTACGTTATTATGAAAAAACGAAAACTAATTTTCTCTTTTGGAAGTTTGATGGATCTCTTAAGAGAAGTTTTATCGTTTTAAAAATAGATTCTATGTCAAATTTCAAAAAATAATAAAATTATCAACTAGTTCCACTTTTAAAATTATTATATTTCATTTTATTATATTGATCGTAAAATTTATTTAACGTTTTATGTGTTTTCAGTTATTCTGCCGTATTTTTAGACCCAAAGGATGGTAATTACATGTATAATAGTCGTGTAGTGGAATTAATTCCAGAACAAGAAGGTTGCCCTTATTGGTTATATAAAAATCACTATCTAGAAACGATTCAACAGCCTTCCGATTCAGAAGGCCACACTCAGTCTGTAAGTTAATATTTTCGTAAATGAAAATAAGGAAATGTTATGGTTTTACGGAAAAATGCTTTCCATTCTGTATTAGTATTTAAATCGTAATTTTTAACATTTTCTGTTTTATTTTTTAATTTTAAGTTTGCACGATATATGTTCATGAAATTATATACTATGCCTTCTTTAAAAGTAATTTAAAAAAAAAAAAAAAGAAGCAATTGGGGCGGCAATCAATCTTGAATGTTATGGATTTGGTTATATGCGTTTATATACTTTAAATTTATAATTCGTCTGGATTTTCCTAACAATTTATGAAAGAGTAAAATAAGTTTTGGGAATTTTTAAAAATATTATTTTACAGTTATGCTAGCTTTTTTTAAAAATCTATTCGCCGTAAGCGGAGATTAATGTTATTATATGTTATTAAGAGATTTCTATTAAAAATGCTCTCTATTTCACTTGTTTCGAAGTGATGAAAATTTTGCAATAATAAATTGTCAAGTTGCTGCCTTGTTCTAATGGATTATTTAGACTAGTTGGGAAACGAAAGACAAATCTTTCTCGCGATGTAGTATTTTACGGGAAGAATTTAACTGGTAAACATAAGGTCATTCCGCAAATGCAACGAAAATTTTTTTATTTAACTTTTGTAGTTCTGTATTGGCTGGATGTCGCTAGAGATAATTTTCTAGGTAGTAGTCACTCGTTGTCAATTGGTACCAGTCTACCGACAACGACACGAAGGATAACATCTACGAGTTTCCGCGCGTCCACGGCGTGCGGGGTGGAAATCCTCTTCTCAGTAGACTTGGTACTGATTAGAGGAACTAAAGCGGAAGCTCATTTAGCTGATGGAAAAAACGGAGGAGTGTTGTTGGCCGATAACAACACATCAATAAATACCGTTAAGCTTAATAATGCAGTTACATCTTGCAGACCACCAGCAGCTCACCCAGAACCAAAGTGTCCCAGGTAAGAATAATATTCTTTGAATATTATGACTTGGGGTGAGTAGGCGAGTCTCCAGCGCCTTAAAACTAGAAAAATCGGCTAAGGGAGTAAACCCTAACAGAAAATCCGGCGGAAGGCAAGAGGGAAACCACCGTCGTTCTATTCCCTAGAATTGTTGTCATGGAGAGAAACATAAGAAAAGCCCCGAGTTCTGGGCGCTCCTTCAATGGAGCAAGGGTGCAAAGAATCTCCCAGTTCGAAATGACAAAAATTGTAAAAAATGGTACATGGAACGTACGCACCCTATATGAAGCTGGTAAAATTAATAATGTAATTCAAGAAATGAAGAGATTACAAATACAAATTCTCGGAATAAGTGAAACACATTGGCTAGGCTCAGGAAATTTTAAAGTAGATGACTATACGATATATTACTCAGGAGCAGAAAATGGATCTCACCAAAAAAGTGTAACCATGGTGTGTAGCCCACTGGCGGCCAGAGCAGTAATATCACATATTTCATTGTCAGAAAGGGCCATGTTGGTTCGATTTGAGGCACATCTATTCAATATCAATATAATTCAAGGATATGCCCAACAGCAGATAAAGAAGAAATGGAAGTGGAAGAATTTTATGAACTTTTAAACGAGCTATTAAAAACATGTAAAAACCATGATGTAAACCTAGTGATTGGTGACATGAACGCCAAGCTAGGTAAATGTCTAACGGGGTTAATAACAAGACAGTATGGATTAGGTGAGAGAAATGATCACGGAGAGCGATTAATTCAGTACTGCCAAGAGAAAAGACTGATAATTATGAACACGTGGTTTCAACTACCTAACGGGAGATTATATACCTGGAAGGCTCCCACGGATAACTCAGATATAATAAGAAGAAATCAGATTGACTATATTATGATTAATGAAAGATTTAGAAATGCCATAAAAGCAGTCAAAACGTTTCCGAGTGCAAATGCCAACTCCGATCATGTACTCTTGGTTGCAAAAATTAAAATACGTCTAAAAAAAACTAAAAACGCTAAGAAACAATTCATAAATATGCTGAAATTAGAACAAGCAGAAATCAAATTGAAATGGAGGAATACTATTAAAAAAGAAATGCAAAAGATTGCGGAATTGGACATGGTGGATGTGGAGAAAGACAGTAATAAGCTAAGGAGTATAGTATTACAAACAGCAGAAACGGTTCTCGGAAGTAGTCTTCAGAAAACGAAAAATCCATGGATAACGCAGGAAATACTGAATCTAATTGAAAAAAGGAGAAAATACAAAGATAGAGATAATTGCAGATATAAAATAATTCAGAAACAAATTAAAAGTGCTGTAAAAAAAGCAAAAGAGGTGTGGTATCAGAAATCATGTCAAGAAATTGAAGATATAATAGATAAACACGAGGAATTCCGGTTACACAAAAAGCTAAAAGAGACGGCTAAAATCTATAAACCAAAGAGGCAATCATATATAATGAAGAATTCTAAAGGAATCATAGTTACTGAACAGCACATCCTAATCAAAATGTGGACAGATTATATTGAGAAACTTTACGATGATAATAGAGAAGATATAGCAGACAAAGAGGAATATAATAACCCTGGTTTAAAGATCATACAGTCTGAAGTGGAAGAGGCCTTGAAGAATACACCAGTACAAAAAGCTTTGGGTCCCGACGGAGTACCCGCTGAATTGCTTCAGTTATTGGAGGACAGTAGCATCGTAAAACTAACAAAGATATACAATAAGATCTACAGTAGTGGGATAATACCTCAAGAATGGATGCAATCAAAAATTATTACAATTCCCAAAAAGAAGAAAACGGAGACTTGTGGAGATTTTAGATTAATTAGCCTGATGTCGCATTTATTAAAAATATTACTAAGGATAATTCAGAGAAGGATACAAAGGAAATGTGAAGAAACAATTAGCAAGGAACAATTCAAATTCAGGCCTGGTATGTGAACCAGGGAAGCACTGTATTACATCCAATTATTATTCCAGAAAGGTCGAGAATTTCGCAAACCAGTGTACGCTTGCTTCATTAACTTTGAAAAAGCTTTTGATAGAGTACACCACAATAAGCTAATACAAATGTTGGAACAGATTGGTTTAAATAACTGGAATATAAGACTGATAAAGAACCTATACTGGAATCAAACAGCATTTGTGCAGATTGGGAATAATGACTCACAACAGATTCATGTCAAACGTGGTGTAAGACAAGGCTGCGGGCTATCGCCATTGCTTTTCAATATATATTCAGAATTAATATTTCGGGAGGCTTTGCAAGAAAAGCATATAGGAGTAAGAATTGGAGGTGAAATCTTAAACAATATTGGATACGCAGATGACACAGTGCTGGTAGCAAAATCATTGCCTGACCTCCAGGAATTATTAAATAGTGTCAATGAAATAAGTAAAAGATACGGGTTTTCAATTAACATCGAAAAGACAAAGATGGTGATAAGTAGCAAAGAAAGATTGAACAATATACAGCTCAAATTATCAGGAAGAAACATTGAAAAGGTGGCCCGGTACAAATATCTGGGATGCTGGATAAATTAGAAGGCAGACCCGGACGAAGAAATAAAAGTACGCATAGCGACAGCAAGAGATGCTTTTAGTAATTGGAAGAAAGTACTAACATCTAAGAACCTCAAGATATCGCTGAAAGTGAGAGTTCTGAAATGCTTCATATGGTCGCGGCTATTATACGGATGTGAAACATGGACACTGAAAACGGCAATGATAAAAAAACTAGAAGCCTTCGAAATGTGGTGCTACCGAAGAATGCTTAAGATCTCGTGGACGGAGAAGATAAAAAATTCAGAAGTACTGCTGCGCATGGATAAAAATCGGGAACTGGTGAATACAATAAAAAAGAGGAAACTAGAATACGTGGGACACATAATACGTGGCCCTAAATATCAGCTACTGAGGACAATTTTACTTGGACAGATCGAAGAAAAAAGGTGGATTGGCAGGAAGAATACGACATGGTTTGAAAACATAAAAAATTGGACAAAACATTCAACAGAAGAAATAATTCATACAGCCAGGAATCGGGAAAAATGGAACAGAATTATCTTCATGTCAACAGCCTAAAGTCCGATGAGGATATGGCACCTTAAAGAAGAAAGAAGAAGTTCTGTATTAATTTATATATAGCAGTCATGAATACTGTTCTGTTTATTGCTCTGTCTCTTTTGCGAAGTGTTCCGATAATTATTACTAATACAAAAATCTTCGTCAAATATATAATTATTGTAAATTCGCACTAAATAGTTACCATGGTTTCGTAACAGTTGCATTATTCGATATTTTTGCAAAATTTTCAGTAATTCTGGCTTATGTTGTAACTTTTTTTTTAAAAAAAAAAAAAAATTATATTAGAAGGTGAGAGTAGTGTTCGGAAAATTTTGGTTTAAAGTATAGGCTAATTAACGATTTCAATTCTGTAAAGTGGAGTAAAATATGTACAAAGTGTAATCTCTTTGAAGCTCTGGACTGCATTTTTGCATTCCAGTCTACCTCCTTCAAATGAACGTAGTAGCAGTACGTGCGAAATCATGTTTTTTGATCGCATAAAGTATTTTATCATTGATCTTGATTATTTTGCAACGAAAGCGTCCTCTGAAATTTCATAATGACTGTTTATTTTCGCGAGTTTGCGGTACTTCTGTTTAGTTAGTTTTTGAATGCGTTTTGATACCTGAATACTTTACGACGAAGAAAAGTGAAAAAACAAGTATGAAGGAATTTTTATAACTTTTTAGCCATCGTCTATTAGTACATACTGGATTAATGTGAAAGAAATATCGTATATTAATATTCACAGTTCATAACTGAAGTTCAGTGATTTCTTTCTGTATCGGTACAATTAATAATCAGAATTAATGTTTCTGCTACAAAATCGTTTACTGGTTAAGCTTTTCTGCTCTGGCGTATGGCGAATAGTTCTGTAAACAGTAAATATGCAATAAAATGTTGCGGATGTTTGACTTTTGGTGATGTGAAAAATTCCTTAAGATCCGAAACGGTTCGAATTTACTGATTTAAACCATATTTTAACTTGACAGAACCAATTTTTTATTTTTTCTCTCATTACATTCGGCGTCGGCTGTTGTATTTAATGCTTATGTCTGTTGCAACTACAGATGTGCGAACAAGAGAATGTTGACGGTTTCAAACCGACCAAAGAATATAAACATCACTATGAAGAACCATCACCTATGGCTAGTCTAGATGATTGCTCTTTACCGCAGATCTCGGAATTTAGTGCTCATCCGTGCCAATATGCTTCCAGTAGCAGTAAGTTGTTCTACGTATTTCGTACTATTAGAGTTATCATATTTACATACGTTCGGCGGTTCCTTTTATTTTTTTAAACAGGAAATTTCGATAAAACAAAACACTTCTTTGTACAACAATTCAGATTTTTTAATGTTAAAGTGGCGTGGAAATAATTACAAGAAATTCACGAACTATAAATTATAATTCAAACAGTAAGTAAGATGTCGTTGTAAAAGAAATAAAATATTAAATGATTAAAATTTTATCAGGATTAAAAAATTTAAAAGTTATGCCTGAATTCTTATTTATTTAAAATTACAATTATTGTTACAGGCGGTAAACAACACGTGAGTGCACGAGAAAGTAAGAATTAATAAGTTTAAAATAAAGAAAATTAAATTGTTTTGCTGGAATATTTTAAGCACACAATTCTTACACGTACGATGATATGTCAATATGTTAACTACTTTGAATTAAGAAGAAAAAAATCGACATAAGTTAATTTTATGAATACTTCTTTCAACTGCCTTTCGTATATTGATAAAAACCATTGCCACGGTACCTGGAACAGTAAAAATAACTCTGAAAAAGTCAATTAGTGTTATAGATGAATCGAAAATTTCGAATTAAGATTTCTATTTTTAAGTCGAAATTTACTGACTGTTGGAGTAAAATTGTTTGTCAGTTAGCTCACAGTGCAGTGCACACTTTGAGCCTCTTAGTTTGGAATGTAAAATAATATAGTCTGTGATTATCGAAAGTGTGCTGGTTAATGTCGTTTTAGAGCTGTTTTCGAAAAATACATAATCTTCCTAAATTTGAAAAGAGTTTCGAATTATTTTCTTGCGCGCAATGCTCTGATTAGAAACAAAATGTATTCTGTATCAGGAACGGCAGAGGAATTTTGTAGCGAACAGTATTCATTTGATAAGAACAGTCTGGTTCTTTTGGATCTGTTCAACGTAAACCAACATTAGCAGAGCATCAAGAAAGAACCAATCCCACAGTTAGGTTTGAGAACAATTCTACTTTGGCAAAGGAAATATGGTAAGAGGCTTGTCAGAGAAGTATCGAAATTGAGAAATGGTCAAATTTCAATGGAGAAGATGCTCTATGTATTCCTGCAGATTAGAAACCATTAATGTAACTAAATTGCATCATATTTGCTTGTAGATTTGTTTTTTTATAATTTCTTTATAACTTTCGTGCCTTTTGATGTTGTCGCTATTTTGTTCACATTATTGGGATATTTCTTCGGCTTTATGTTTATTTCTTTCTTGGTTTTTAGTTTTCTTCTTTGTCGGCGAGTTGTTTAGTATTTTATATCTCTAACATAAATATATATAAAAATATATTTATATTTTATATTTTATATATATATATAAACTTGGTCACTTTGGTCTCGCAAAGGGCTGTGCCACACAAAAAAAAAATAGCATAATCACAAAAATCTTATCCTAACATTTAACTTTCATTACGAAAAATTAGGAAATTTTTTTTTATATAAAATTTGATATTTTTCGTTACAAAATCTAATGGAGGCCGGCCTAAGAAATACGTTGTAATTTTTGTGTGTGTATATATATATATATAAATTCTAAATCGGTCCATATGAATATAATAACATAATCACAAAAATCCTATAAAATATAACAAACGTTACATAAAATTGGGAATTTTTTCTATTAGGGGGTAGCCTAAGAATTAAGTTGTAATTTTTATATATATATATATATTAATAAGATCGGTTTACAAAGGAACACTAAATACTGGTGTTTAGTTTTTATTTGTAATTTCATTACCACGGATATGAAGCTATGACTTTGAAACAAGTTGGCGTTTTTATAATACTAAATATATCAATAATGTTCGCGTTATTACTAGTTATATTAATTTAATGAGTAGAGGATAGGCGGTATACAATAACTGGTAAGATAATATTGTTGATGGCGAAGAGAATATACCTAATAAAACAGAATGTTACAGAAGAAAGATAAGGGTAATGAGGAGAAAATAGTGACGAGATCGACAAAATATGAACCTATGAAAGAGAATAGTAAAAAAGTGGGAATAGTAAAGTGAAAATGGGGAGGGAAATAATGACATTGTAAAGAAATCTTAACTGGTAAGATGAGTTTAATTCTAAGAAGAGGTAATGTGCGAAGCTGCGTTTGAAATACATTATTATACGGAATGATGCTATGGACTGCGAGTAGAGGGAAAAGGGCAAAGCAGATATCTTTGAGATATCAGTCTAAACTTTAATGTTGAGAACTGAATGAATGAATCGATTTTGAGATGCAGAATTTTTTAAAGCAACCAAGCAACCAAGTAAAGTAAAAGAAGGCTGCCCTATTCTGAGAAGCAGTAATGTGCTTACGAGTGTACCAGAAATAATTGGATGAGAATAAAAGCGGCAAATGATGTATGAAAACAAAAAGGCGTAACTAAAAACACGATATCGAAGAGAGATTATAATATTAAAAATATGCTAAAACTAGAGAGAATATCTTCAAAATTTCAGCGCGTAGTTTTTCTTTTCGGCTACTATGTTATCGATTTACTTAAAGTTAAGCAAAAGTGGTTGCATGGCAATTAATATTACATTAAAATTTAACTTGTCTAACAGCTTTGCATAAGAGCTTCCGAATATTTATTACTTTTGTCGATTAAACTTGCAACTATTCTTATTATTTGTAGTTCTCGATGATTGCTACCTGCGAAATGCTAATTTAAATTTGAGAACGAGAAGTCTTCCGTCATGTGTTCGTATGAAAAAGCGTCCACTTTCGACAATAGATAATCCTGCCGAATTATACGATAAGGTTGGTATTTTTATTACATTATATAAAAAAGGGGGAAAATATGGCCTTGTCGAATTAAGAAAATATATTTTTTATTTATCGCCGTATAATGTGTTGCAGTTTGCTAACGTATTTTCGTTAATGCACTTTTGTAAAATACAATGTTTTATTTTAGACATCATTAAAATTATGATAATAATTTTGTAGGTTAACTTCAGTAAAAAACGAAAAAATCGAATGCGAAACGACGAAGCTGCCATCATTGCTTTAAGTAAGTCACGTAGTCAATTTTTTGATAAAGACACTGATATACTTGTGGACAATGAGGCGGTAATTGTATACGACGAACGAACAGCTTTATGACAAAATTTTAATATTACATGTACCTCTTTAAAATAATAATTACGATTTTTCACGTAATTTTTTTACTGCAAAATTAAGTATGCAAAAGTACTTTTTAAATATTGTTCCGTAATTCGAATATTTTGTATTATATGTACGTAATGAAAATACTGATCTGTTTATGTTTTAATGTAATTTGGATCTTTTTTTTATTATTAATCTACGTATGTTTTGTTATTTTGGGAGTGTCTAGTTTTTACCAAAGTAATTTTAACTAGATCGCCACTCCACAAATTGTAATCTCTAACAATTTCGTTTATTGAATACTAATTAATGTTTTTTAATAAATCGTATACTTTCGTTCTATTTATGTTTAACATCTCTTCTAAGGTATTTAAAATTGCTGTTAGATTTAAAATGTTTAGGGAAGGTTTTTTTTATGGTTATTTCTTTCGAGGAATCAGAGAATTTTAAAACTGTATTTTTAAAAAAAGATAAACAAAAAAAACAACTTAGGTACTTTTGTTTAATTCCGAGCGATAAAATTAAACTAGTACCATTACTATATTTTATTTTGAGAATATTTTAAAATGTACTACAAATTACCAGTCATAAATTTAAAAAAAAAGAATAACATTTCTTATTAACAATAGTATATTATCTGTATATTATTTAAATTTCATAATTATCGAATTATTTATTAATTTTATTTCACTATAATAAACGAATAGATGAGAAAAAGATATTATTACGTAAACCGCAAGCCAGCAATTAGATATTATTAGATAGCTCTGTTACCGCTTTTTATTAATAAGATACAATGAAGATAATCGGATCATAGTTTTTACACAGTAATTTTAATTATAATTCAGTCGATTTAAAATTATTTTGGATCGGACGACAAAACAGTTTGTGTGGGTGCTTGAATTTGAATAACAGTTTGTCCTTTCTGTTAATTTTTGATTCATTTTTGACGGAATCTATTATCGTTATTCGGCAAATTGTCCATCAGTTCGGTTGCACGGTAAGATGTAGATAAAAACTTATTACGTAAAATTCGATATAACGAGATCTAAATTTAAGGATTTGTTAAAATTTAACTTATTAACAGTTACCAACTATTACTTTTATGAACATATTTCATGCACTGCTAAAAAGTTTTAAAATCAAACTCTTCCACAATACAAAGAATTTCTTGAAAATTTTTTATTAACCGGTTACATTATACGCAGCTTTTTTAATAAAGTCTGTTCTAGCCAGTTATTCTAGTTAAATCATACATGGTATACTACAAGTATATAGTTTCTTTATTACGTTACTTTAGAATGTCTCGATATTCGGGAATCATTGCTTTTTTAATTTTAATTTTGAGCGCAAAGAACAATTCTTTACTATCAAGTTTGTAGAACAGTACAGTAACACTGTTCTCTAAGTGAATTACTATTATATTGTGAGACAGTGCAATTTGTTTTAACAAGAAACTATTTTTCGTTGCTTACGGACCTGTAAACACATACGTAATAAGAATATATTACATTTACTATTTGTCTTACAAGACGAATTCCTTGTGTATCACTTCCCTAAAATCACGCGCGCGCGCGCGCACACACACACTGTGTTTCTTAAAACTTCTAAATAAATTTATTTTTGATTTAAGGTGGTGAATTTTATTAGCTTTTTTCAATCGTATGTTTTGTTTTTGAAAGCAGTACGACTCTTCACCAATGCTAGTTTTCTTACTTTTTTTAAATTAGAAAATACATTTGATCAATTTAATAATTACGCAGTTCTTTTATCATGCAGTAGTTTTATAATTGAATTTAATCGCAAACGATAAATTCTTTAAAGTTAGGCAATTCTGCTGGTACTTTTATCGCGAATAAATAACGTCGCAGAGATTCCGTTAATCCGTTTTAAAACTATTTAGTCATATTATGCGTATGTACACACAACATAATTTAATTTGAAATTTGTTTTATTCAATTTTTTGGAAACTACTTCCTACTTGACACATGATCATTTTTTTTTTTTTCGCAACTAAAGTGTTTTGAAGTTTAATTTATGATAACAAATTATGTGTGATATGTTGAAAATCAAATATTGTTTTCTGTATAAAAACTGATGAAAATATTTTTATTATATTTTACGAGTTTAATTTTTGTGTACTAAATTGAGAAGCTACTTCGAAGATTAGTTTACGGAGTACAATTTAAATTTAATGCAGTGATATGAATAAGACTGTTTTCCCTATAGTATATGTTTATTTTTTGATACGCGACGACCAAATTCTACCTATAAAGTCATATTATTTTAACAATCGTAACAACAGAATTTACGCTATTTTTATATAAATATATATTCGTATATAATATGCATATGTAATAGTTTTATACTTTAGATTTTGTTTTTATGACAATAGTCGTTTTATTAAAAATTACGAAAACGTATGTGTATTTATTTTATTAGTCTAGTAGTATTTACTATCTAACATAATTTTAAATGAATATTACAAATACATAGTGTAAAAGAGAAGGAGTTTAAACAATAGTTACAGGATAGTTTCGAATAGATGTGTTTATAATTTTTTGTAACCGAAATTTTTATTGGCCAGTATATCCTGAACAATAACTAAGACTCTGAGTGTCCTTTTCAAATTTAGTTATATTTTAAATAGATGATTTGCCGTTATTTCCGTGCATCGCTAACTGGCGGCTTCGAATTTGTGAACATGTAGCCGGACTTAATATGTCAGTCTAGTTGTTGTTTTTGTAAGAAACATATCGTTCTGAATATGAGACGAGTTCTGTTCTGTTACAAAAAGGGAAAATTAATTAAAATCGTCAAATCTAATGATTATTTTTGGTTAAAATGTTGAACAATTGAAAACTTTTATTTCGAGAAAATCCTACGCGGTGAATATACCGCTTGTATAAGTAATAATGGGAACTAAATACCGCATCCTGCTGCCAATCTTCTAATGCCATCTTATAAAATATAAATATTAAAAGAAGAAAAAAAAGAAAAAAAAAATTTTGAAGTAATACACATAGAGATGCTGTTTTACGCCTAACTTTAGCAATGAAGTCCAAACTACAGCGGGAAAAAAGGCGACAATTTCACTTTGTTTTTAGAACAATGACGTCATAGAAAAATGTTACTCGTTGGTTTATTTTGTGTAAATAAAAACAAAATAATTTCATTTCCATTTTAATATGACGATTTATCGGTTATTAAAAATTGTTTGTTTGAAAATTTTTCCAAATTAAGTAGAAGGAAAATCGTAAAGATTACTAATAAAATCGTTTAATTATATTATTTCAAACAAAAAAAGCACAAGTAAAAAAAAATGTTTTAAATACTAATACGATTTATATGTCCTTTTCAAAGTACGTATATTAAACTAATACTGAAATACTTGCAAAACTAATGTTACATTGAATTAAGCTTATTTTTCATTTTTATTGGTACAACAATTATGTTAATACATAATACAAAAACTTACATTAAATTTATTCATTCACAATCTTTTCCTAAATTACTAAATGCTAGAAGAATCATATGTTAATAAAGATAATACTGATGTTCATTATTGTAACAGAAACTATAAGTAGTAAGTTAATTTTATACAGGTATTTGTAATAAATTCTCGTATTAAAGAAGAATTTATTGATTATAGTTTTTCTTACAGTAATGAACATCAGTAATTTTCAACGTTACTCTAATAAAAAATTTATAACAATTTTTAAATCAATAATTTTTTTAATAACCGTAATAAATCGTCGTTTTAAAATGAAAATGGATTATTTTGTTTTAATTTACACGAACTTAAATAACGAATCCGGTAAGGTTGTCGTTATATTATTGCAGAGCCCTGTAGTCAGAAACTTGCACAGGAATATTTGATACTTTAAGGGAAGCGAACAAATATTTTATTCCTGTTAATATATATATATATATATATATATGGGGGGGGGGGAATCCTCTCGCAGCCATTACAAAGAAGGAACGAAATGAAAATTGATGAGAACAGAATCGATTATACAGTAAACCTCGCAAAACCATCGGGAAAATGATTAAAAACGTACAAAAATGTAACGAAAAATTAGTAGAAGCAATAGCAGAAAAATTATAAAAAGGCACAGAACTAATTAATTATCGGAAAGAGACAAAATACGAAAATACAAGAATTACCAATAAAAGTAAATTTCACAAAGTTGTATGAAAAATTTTTATGATACCTCAATAAATTTCGAAAATTATTTCAAACCAGATAAATCCGGTACAGAGATTATAACAAAAAAAGAGTCGAACATGCGTTAAAACAAAGAAAAACCGCAAACTGATGGGAATACAGACGTAACAATGGAAATGTAGAAAATAGCTGAATTTGAAATGTATACTACATGTTTAAAGAATACAAAAATATACTTTCAAAAACTACAAAGAAATTATTAATATAGCGAAGAAAACATCGATAATTACAGGTAAATAACCCCGATGCCAGTGTTCATATTTACAAAAATAGGAAGCAACAAAATAAAAAATAAACTAAATATTATGCGCACAAAAAAAGTGAAAAAAAAGGGTCTGAAAACAGCTTTAATACAATCGATCGTAAACTCGTCATAGGGAAATCATAAACCATAATAAAGAATACAAGCAACCGCTATAGTTAACATTCGTAACCTTATAAGAAGGCTTTCGACTCTACTGATTAATAGTACCCCAGTAAAAGCATTGGAAGGAGTCGATAAACTATAGGTAGAAACACCAATAAAAATTCACACGAAAAAAAAGTTTTGATATAAAGAGGGGAACAAGACAGGAAGATAAATTATCTCCAAATCTATTTGCGGCAATATTAGAAAAAAATATATCTGCTCAGCTAAACTGGGCTGACAAAGCATTAAAAATAATTTGCAAATATCTCAATTACCTTAAATTTGCAGGTGATATCTTTTAATAGAAAATAATCTCAAAAATCGGATAAATTAAACGCTAGCAAAACTATAAGTTCAAAAATTAATATGAATAAAATAAAAATAGTGTTTAACGAGTTCGGAAAGAAAAAAATGTTTACAAATAATAGAAACATTTAACAAATATAGATATACTTGGGACAAGTAATCGATGTATCCGTCTCACTAATTCTAGAAACGAACCTTAGAATAAAACATGAATGAGTAGCGTATAGGAAAAGTTCAATAATTTTTAAATCAAGCTTTTGATCAGTGCATTGTTCCTGTGACAGCATATGCGTGTGAAACAGGGACTCTGACAGAAGAATACAAACATAAATTACGAGTAGTACAAAGAGTCGTTTAGATGTAAAAGAGACTGTATAACTGTGGATATGGGATAAAACAAAAGTTACAACATTACAGATAGAATAAGATTATCAAAATAGAATTGGCTAGGTCATATAGTCCGGACGTCAGATGATAGATTGATTTCGAGGGTTATTAACTAGTTCCTAAGAGAAATTAAAAGACTAAACATGAAATAGGATTACGAAATAAAAAAAAAAAAAAGGAATTAGAACAGCGCGGGCATTTAAAGCGTAAAATTGATAAAAATAACAGACTGGTTAAAATCGCGCTATATGCTAATACAACATAGCAGAGAGGCTCCACCATGAAAAATTAGTTGATATAACTTAACTGGTTATACATACATATACATAAAATCGCTTTTGAAAAAGAAATTGAGGAAAGATTCAATGTGAGCAGTGTAGGAGAAAACGGTAATAATGATAAATGAAAGTACTGCAGTAAAAAAATAAATGAAACAGCACTAAAGCATTTCGAAAAAGAAGAAAAGCCAATTTACAAACCCTAGATAACGGAAGAATTAGTATCACTAATGAATCAGAGAAGGAAAGCAAAACTAGAAGGAAAATTAAATGAATATAGAAAGTACAGAAATCTAATAAATAGAAAGGTAATTAAAACTAGAGAAGATTGGATATAAAATAGATGTAAGGATAGTGACAAAAACATAAAAAATGAAAATGCGAAAAAACATACAGGGAAATAAAGAAGCAATTCAATTCGAGATTCAAGAAACTATTTAATATCAAAAATAGTAATGGAAACATCATTATAGAAAAAGATGAAATACAAAACCGATGGAAAGAATATATTGAACAACTCTATCGTGAAAAATCAATAGACCATACATGAGTAGTAGAAAATGATGCAATTGTAGAAGAAGATAAGAAAGGACTAAACATCCTAAAACATGAATTTAAATCTGCGATAGACAATCTTAAATTCTAAAAATCCCCAGGAATAGATTGGATACTCAGTGAATTCATTAAAATTCACTAGAAGATAAAGTAAAAAATGCATTATATCAGCTTATAAATGATATTTATGAATCTGGAAAAATTCCTAAGGGTTTCGAGAAAAATTTGTTAATTGCTATACCATAAAATAACAACGCTCAATTGTGTGAATAATATCGCACTCTCACCTTACTATTTTACACTCAAAAAATGTTTACTAAAATAATATATCAGCAAATCCGAAAGAAAATAGAAGAAAACCTATCAGAAGATCACTTCAGTTTTAGAAGGAAGAAATGAACCACAGAAGCTATATTGTCCCTTAGATTAGTGGTGAAAAACGCTGGAATTGAATACAACAATGCGTGCAGCCTTCATTGACATAGAAAAAGCGTTTGATAATGTTAATTGCGACATCATCACGTTTAGATGTCTAAAAGAAGTGAATATCGACACTTCAGACAGGCTGAAGAATATTATTCGAATTTTATAAAATCAAAAAATTATCATAAACGGAAAAATCAACACGAGAGTAAGGAAAGGAGTACGACGAGTATGTTGCCTATCATCACTGCCATTTAACATTTATGTTGAAAAGGCGTTAAAATTTTTCTCAAACATTGAGGATGGTGGAATGAAAATAAATAGCGTGAAATATAAAACAGTTAGATACGCAGATGAGCACTGATAGCTAAAAATAGAAATCAAAACTGCAAAAATCGATTGATGATTTCAGAGGTTGTTGAACTTCTTCTTGTTGGTGCTGTATCTGCATTAGATGTTAGCGACTATTCTTCTGGCGTTTTCTCTGTCGGCCATGCTGTGTAGCAATTCCGATATCCGAATTCCCGTCCATTCTCTCGCATCCTCCATCCAGGTTATTCTTCTTCTTCCTCGAGCTCTTTTTCCTTCTATTTTTCCTTCAATGGCTAATTTTAAAAGCGAATGTAAAATGAAAATCGATGAAAATGAAACCAAAATGGTAAAAGGTGTAGTAAAAAAGAAGACGGCCAATTAAAGATATCGGTAAATGGACAAACGCTAGAACATTATCGGGGTATCTGGATAGCTTAATTAAAAAACGATAATCGAATCGAACCGGAAATAAGGAAAACAATATCCCAAGCTAAGAATGTCTTAAGCAAAAAACGAACTTTCCTTTCGTCAAGAAATATGTGTATCAATAAGAAAACAGTTTATTTCGTTTGGAGTGTAGGAAAGTTGGACGACGCTGTTGAAAAATGACAAGTGCAAACTGGAATCGTTCGAAATGTGCTGCTGACGGTGAATGCTACAAATAAGATGGACCGATGAAATATCGAACAACAAAGTATTAACCAGAGTCCAAGTTTAAGGACAGTAGAAAGAAGAAGAAACACCGCAATATAAGACACATTGTGCGACACACTCAACATGGATTATAAACCTAATTGAAGGCAAAGTAGAAGGAAAATTACCAAAAAGAAGGAACATCTCGCATTCGGTTCTCATGGATAATATCAAAGGAAGGAAGTCGTTCGCGGAAATAAAAACATTAGCCGAAGCGCGCGAATATCTACACGATGACATATGTTTCTCACCAATCTGCGGGTTAAGGAAAAGATGATAATGATGATATATATATATATACGCACACATATTTATTATATATGAGGGGTAAAATAATTATAGCAAAACAAGATGTACATATATTTAAATCGAATATAACTGCAGTCTTTGATGCTATTTAAAAGGAACGGTTGTGTGTGTCTCCTCGAATTCTAATATATTCAAATGCAACAATTAATATCTATTTGCGCGTATTGTTATTAGGCTTTATTATATTTAACCAACTTTCACAGATAAAAATACCAATTTAAAGAGAGGGGTTGCTACCGATCTAGTTCTGGACGCACTGATCTAAAAAATAATCCATCGTGTCAAGTACTCTGTTTTAAATCCATATAATTCCATTAACGGATGTATAAAGATACGTTCCATGGAAGGAAAGGAAATAACCGAATTTAGTTATAAAAAGTTCAGCGAGGTAGCATAAGCTAAAAACAGTAGAATGAAAAAAATGCGTAGTTTTCCTTCACTTAGACTATATCTATAGCTAATTTATTTTAACTGATTAATTATTAGGGCTGGGTTTGACAATATAAACGGATTATTTTTGAATTTATGCCTATTTTCACTGATATTAAATTACTTTTTTTTTTGGAATATTTTCCAAGTTGCGTGGCTGAAATTTTAGACCGACAACCTCGTATGGTAATGTAAGCCAGTTCATGAGAAATATATGTATAAAAATGTATACGCGAAAATGAAGGAAAAAATGTATTAGCTTTTTATTATCTTGTATGGCACTTACTGAATACCTATGTAGAAGCAACGTAATATTTCTTGCTCTTCCGGGATCTATTACAAGGGTGCATATATAGATCAAATATTGCTAAAACAAAACTAATGCTATATACAGGACACGTAAATGGTTACTATCTTTAACATATTAAAGGGAACACCACAAAACCATTGGAATCTGACGCAATTAAACTTATGAAAGTCACACAACCGTCTGCCTTAATTCATATATATATATATATATATATATATATATATATGCACATATGTATGAAGAAAAAAAATAAATCATCAATTAGAACACCTGTGAAACCGATTTTATAGTAATACTGGAAAGTTATCCGAACGAGCACTACTTTGCACCTAAACTGCACTCAGTAAAAGTTATAGAAGTTTCTTATTTAAGCGCATTACTTACGAACTGGAAAGTAACATCGATAAAGTTTTCGACTTTATATTTTTAAACAAGTCTAATCAAGCATGATGTTTCATGCGCTGAAGATTCCGTAAATTAAGTTAACGATAACCATAATATTTACATTTACATAACATGAAATTCAAAAAAACGAATCGAATTTTCCCCCGCTACACAGAGGGACAGGCCGTCTTTTTTGCGATTTTTTGAAATTATCGTCATCTCGAAAATTTCGTTAAGAAAATGAAATACCGTTTCGTTCCCGGCAAATAGCGATCTTTCAATCGATATATCACATGCCCGAGGGGAAAATTTATTTTTTTCAAAATATTCGATCTTTTAGTGCCCCGAGGGTCAAATTTTAAAATTAGAAACCCGTAAAACTAGAGAAATACACGGTAAAGCGCATTTTTTTAGCCTTGTTCAAAATTTTTAGTTAGAATATTACTTGCGGCGCCACAGGAAGGGCACGCCATTTTTTGCGCTCTTTTAAACTTTTCGTTAAGGAAATAATTTATGGTTTCGTTCTCTGTCAAATAGCGATCTTTTCAACAATATATCATAGGCCCGAAAAAGAAAAAAAAAATCAAAATTTTGGAGCTTTTAACGCCTTAAGGGTCTGAATATTGTAAGCTTGGTTATATTATTCCTATGAAGCGGTCCTTTATGCATATGTTTGAAATACGTTTTGGTTTCTCGAACATTACTCGGGCTATTACTTACGTGTACTTTTTTTTTTTTTTGCAGTTTTTGGACCAAAAGAAGGGAGGGGGGGTAAATAATTTTTTAACCCTAATTTTTTGATTTTATGAAAGGACTTCTGCATTTTATTTTACATATTGAATTTTACCTTTAAAGGTTTATCTGGTGATGAGTTATGAATTTTTTGAGTGATTTTTGAGGTCGTTTTAAATACCATATTACATATTCTTTACGGTTTTTTGGGTTTTTAGCGGCACCCAGGGTAATCGGTTAGCTTGAAGGTATAGATCGTTTTAAAGAGAACTTTAATTGTAATTTATGATCCAAATTTGAAGTTATCGATTTTTATTTGATATTTTTGTCGTTTCTGAACCATTTTATTATTGGCATTCCGTACATTATATGTGTACGGAATCCTAAAAATTAGTTCAGTCCCCCTATAAAGAATAAATATTCTTTTAAGAGAGCTGATTCAAAGAAAAATTTTCAGAGGATGACATGTTTATTTTAAATTTTACTTTTTCGTATTTCATTAGTGAATTAACGGATGAGGAAGAAAAATAATAATAAATCTTTATCGGTCGATGAAAGGTCTTTTTCGACTTGGAATTTCAAGAACATCGTAAAAGTAAAGACTAATGCACTAAAACATTAATAGACACAATGCGAGATCAACTTGCATAGTCAGTAGTAGAAGTTATTACATTACATCGGGAAAAAAAAAGAAAAAAAAAAAATTACTATTACGAACTAGTAAACTACAACAGTTTCTGTTTTCCTTCAAAGTATTCTTTAATATCTACTATTTTCAATAATCAACTATAAAACAGAACACTTTTTTCGAAAATTAGCTTCTGTAAAGAATAAACTAAGATCATCATCAGCGAATTAAAATAGTCTATTTTTGTGTTTGATTGAAGAAAATATCTTGAAGAAAAGGATTTTAAATTTTTTTTGAAATTTTCTCCGCTGTCAATAGAATTTTATCGTTTCTTAGCACTTATAAACTTCTTCAGTTCTAAAATTGATTTCCGTTCAACAAACCGTAATAACTTGACATATACACGGCATTATTACATTTTCATACGATTTTCTTAACAGAAACACGTTTTTTTCAAGAGATCTACTTGTTTTCTAGATATCATTATTTTAGAACACATTGTCGATATCATTATTTTAGAACACATTGTCGATATCATTATTTTAGAACACATTGTCGATATCATCATTTTAGAACACATTGTCGATATCATCATTTTAGAACACATTGTCGATATCATCATTCCACATACAGAAGTCCCGCAATGCTACCTTCTCAGCAGTCACCCGCTACATTATAGCGAGATTTTTTATCCAAAAACTAGCCTCCCCAAAAGTAGAGGTCTTCCAACTTTCCCTTCTCCTCTTTTCTTCCCTTTCCATCTCCTACTTGTTTTTAGGATGCACGAGATTTTGTTTCGCATTACTTCATATTACCCTACGCCACTGCTAAGCTATCTAATTACCTTTCTGACCCTTTTCTTTCTAGTCTTACATCGTACGTGTTAAATAATACGAATATATGGAAAGTGCTAAAATGGAAGAAATGTGCTAGATCCGTAGGACGGATTCTGTCCGATCCGTCAGACAGCGGATCCCTCTCCCCAAGTAGTAATACAGATCAGTTCGAGTTTTCTCGCAGCTGCAGAGATACTCTCCCGGAGGAAATCTTTGCCGTTTACGCGTGTCATAATAACAGAATTTGACATTTTTCTTCATACAAAATGCCTATGAACATTGTTAGACACTAAAAAATTACCGATATAGGAAATTTCGCAATTACACTAATCGAAAAAATACATTAGCGCCGCTTTAAGTCACGCCGGATGAAGAAAAAGTCATCGAGGAAACGACGAGGTATACTTTTTATATTGCAACGTGATCCAGCCGAAAAACAAAGAAAGCAATACGGGCATGGACTGGCGACATCGACAAAGCTGCTACGTAGCGCTTACTCTCTGAAATGGTGAAAATGCGTTATTAAAAGGTTCATTTTTTTTTCCTTTTTTTTTTTATAACAGTAAACGCTGTATGTGCTTCATCTAGCGCGGGAGATGTTATGTATGGAAAGTTGTAATTGTCACACGTGGCATCGGGAAAGTAAACGATAACGGCGATGACCCCACCTATTAGAATTTCGCGTGGATAATGATTTATTTGGCAGAAAATACTAACTACAATCGGAAAGATCTGCATAAAGAAACATGGATCCAGCATCCGTGCTCAAAATAGCATCCTAGACAGAAATACGGAGGGAATTGCTTAATGACGCGCGCCATGAAAAGTGCAAACGGAGACGCAGATCGTATAGTCTATAGTCCACAAACGCAGTGGGCGCCTTCAATCGTCAGTTTAATCCTCACGAAAATTAACAGTACTAGTCCAACTCGCTACAGCTTAAATGTTCTGCATAATATACTCCTGACAAGTTTAAAACTGCACTAGAAAAGTAACTGTTAGACAATTACAATATCCAACCAACAACATACAACATATCTATGACCTAGACTACTCGCTTCTTTTAAAACTGATGTTACGTGTAAAATAATTCCCACGGTAAAACGATTGAGAAGACCGTATTCACAATATATCTGAAGAAATTAAAGTTCACTGGAAAAAGAAAAAAAGAAAAAAAAATGCATTTCTTATCTGGATGACTGACACATAACGGACAAGAGCAAAAGATCTTAAACTACATAAAACGGAGGAAAAAACATAAATCCAAAAAGAAATGAAAACTAAAAAATCAATTGAAAGCGAATAAATGTAATCTCGTTGGCGGATAAAAACAAATACACGGGAATTTGTTAATGTAATTAAAGCATTCGATATCAACGTAAAACCACAATTACTTCTCTGACAGACCGCTAACCAGCGTTAGAAATCATCCCACACATAAAGATAAAAACAGTATTACACACAACGATAACGAATTTAGATCTCTTCCAGAAACAAACGAACTAAGTGAACAGTCAGAAGCAGCAAACTTGAAGAAAAAAGTTCGTACCGCGATTAAAAATAACTAGTCGCCTAGTGTAATCCCGCTCTCACCTATATAAATTAGGTTTACCGTTTAAGAAGTAACATAGCCACGGCTACCGTGACATTACATCGGGCAAATAATCCCCGTTCTGTAAATTGACAATATGGAAAAATTCCTCTTGCGCTCCGGCTAATGCATTTTCTAAAAAAGAAAAAAAAAAAAAAAGAAAAAAAGAAAAAGGTAAAGGAGATAAGACCAAAACGAAGAACGTTTAAGCCGAAAAATTCTTAGCAAGTTAATAGAAAACAGATCAGCATAGCACAGGAACCACTTCTAACCGCAATGGAGGACAGCGAATTTAATCTTCTCCGGGAGAAGAAGACAATTGATGGAAAAAACCAACCAACAACAAAACATCGATCTTTACAATTCAAAATGTGTAGCGTAATACTAAAAATGAAAGATAACTACGCATGATAATGTACTACGAAAAATACTGTTGCAATAAATATAACTGTAGTAACGTTGTCGGCTCTGATCAGTAGCTAAAAATAATCTAAACAGAATGAAAAGCAAGAACACGGCGGGTGAAAGCATTCGCACGAATTTGAAAAAGTCAAGTCGGAAAGAAAGAAATTTATCGCGCAACAAAATTTTGAGACACACTTAAAGCAGGTTTTTCTCTTTCGTCTTTTTCAGTTTTTCTTGAAATTTGTTCGAATCATTTCCGTCGCGTTTTCGTTTTCATCTCGAAAACGTCTTACCGCAGCTAGAAGTGTTATATATATATTCATTTTCAGTATCGTTTACCGCATTAGGTAGCGCGGTAGCCTAAAAGTTAAGCTGCTCAACGACCAAACCGGATTTGATTAATTTCGTTCGCTCGTAATTTCAAATTCGTTTGTATTCTTCTGTCTTCCCCCCCCCCCTTTTTTCTCGCGTGTTTATTTTATTTATTTATCATTGTTCTTTTTCGATCACCTTCTCGCTGGAACGTGAAGGAGCGTTTCGGAAGGGGGCCGTTCAGCGGGCTCCCCCAATAAACATTCAAATAGAAATTTATCGCTTAACTTAATGAATACAGATCCTGCAACTTAGCGAAAGCCCTCTAGTCCTTTAACCCCTCCACGGTCTTCATCTACCAAGGAGTTACGCCTGCCTCAACCGGATACTTTTATCTTCGGCACTCCCTTAAGTAATACTAACAACACATCCAGTGCCGCTAACCAAAATAGCAATAATATCAAGAATAATACTAGTATCACTAACAATATCTTTCTCAACAACAATAATGATAATCACAATTTTAATAAAAATAATAATAGCATTAACAATAACAATTCCAACACTAACACCACCACTGAGACCATCTTCTCTTCTGACCATCCCGGTCCTTTCACAGTTTTTATCGAAAACTGCACCTCCGAAGGGAATATTGGCAACCTTCATCCGTTAGCTTTGGCTAAGCTCATTAGCAAGGTCTCTACTTCTTTTACTGATATCAAACCCCAAGGTAGGGGGAGCATTTCGGTCTTCTTCCGCTAACTCCTTCCTTAACAACTCTTCCTATTTCAAACACCAAGAAGATTCTTAATACCTTATATAGAATCGGTGTTATTACCGGAGTTCACTCCTCGGTTTCAGACGAGGATACCAAAGAAGGGCTTGAATCTTCAATCCCTGTTATCTCCATTCGACGCATTTTCCGTTCTTTCGAGGGTTCCAAAGTATCCACCAAAAGTGTCGAGTTAAAATTCCACAAACTTTCCTTCCCGAATATATTTCCATCTTCAAACTTCGCTTCCCGGTCTCTCCAAGTATTCGCTCTCTCACGCAATGTGCCAAATGTTTTCTTTTTGGGCATATTGTACGACACTGCCGGAGTTCTCACTCGATCTGTTCCCATTGTTTTTCCTAGCACCTCTTCTCTGAATATGATAGTCTCCAGGAGCCCCCTTTATGTCGCAACTGCAAAGGCTGTCGCAGTCCGTACGATCGTTGTTATCCAGAATGGCAAAGGCAGAAAGACATCAAAAGAATCATGGCTTTTGAAAATGTATCCTTCCATGAAGCCTCCAAATCAAAAGCTACCAGCACGGTTTCTCAAGCTTTTTCTTATGCTAACCGAGCCGCAGCTCCTCTTCCTCTCTAAGCACTTCTACATTTGCACGCAAAGTAACCCCCGCTCCTAGTCCAAAGTCCCCCGCTTTTCATAAATCTCCGAAATCCAAACCGCATTCCAAACCCATTCCCCATTTTCCTCCTATCCCTTCTCAGTATTCTCCTTCGCCATCAGCCAGGTGGGCTATGAATAGAGCTGAATCCTCTTCCTTGAACTCGTCTCCAACTAAAAGTCATCTCCCTCTTGTTCAAAAAATGTGCTCATATCCACCATATTGATACCTCTTCTAATATTTGTAATTTATCCGCTGCCATCATTCAACTCCTTTCATCTTACAACATAGCCTCCTCCCCTTCATTCGGGGACAACCTTTCATCTTTCCTAGCTAATAATGTTCAGTTCAACCAACTCTTCTTCTATTCTCCAATTTTCATCTTTCCTCCATCTCAGCCGTTCTTCTGTCGCTTGCCACACCTGGTCAAATGCAAAGTTGAAACTTAGATATATGAGACACTTCACCACTAGGCTACGATACGCTACTGCTGTAATGGAAGCCTACAAACCTGCATAAAACCAAGTTCGTGCAGGCATTCCTCAGAACTAAAACTGATCCTTTCATCAATAAAAAGGTATTTTCATAAAAAGTCATATCGTATTTTGAATAGACCTCCTTTCCAATCTTCGCTGTCCTCTGCTCCACCTTAGAAGTGTGCCCACGCGACCCTTCCTCTAAATTTTACTCCCTCTTTGTATCTACTTGACCTCTATAACATTCGTGTCGCTTTGATGTCCGAAACTTGGCTGAAATCATCCACCTCCATCCATTTCAGAGGTTTCTCCATAGTTCGAGCTGATCGTGTAGATAGGTATGGTAGAGCTGCCATTGTAATCAGAAGCGACTTATCATACCAATCGCACACTATCCCTTTCCTTTCACCTCCCTATCCTAACTCCCTCAATATGATCCATATTTCCCTTCTAAATCTGTCCCCAAAGCCTATCCGTATAGCTTGTGTCTACAACCCTCCCACCTCTAGCCTTCTTAGAACCATACGTCATTGGTGGAGACTGGAACGCTCATTCTCCCCTTTGGGGCTATATTCGTTACAACTCCAACGGCTCAGTGCTGGAAGACTTTATCCCGAATCATAAACTCTTCCTTCTCAATGACCATTCTCCCACCTACTTCAAAATTACTTTCTCCTTAAGTTCGGTGGACCTCTCCTCTTCCTCTTCCAATATGGGCTCCTAAATGCTCCTGGAGAACACTTGACGGCACTTTTGGTCGTGATCATAGTCCCATTCTCCTATCTCTTAATGATGTCTCACCTCCTATCCAATCCAGGCATCTCCATTCCCCCCGCTGGATTCTTTCTAAAACTGATTGGACCAAATTTCGTTCATTAATTGACTCTTCTCTCCTTCCTATCCTGGCGAATCCTGATTCTATAGCCCAATACAATTTGTTTACTCAATCCCTTCATTCGTCCCTTTCTTCATCCGCTCCGCTCGTTCCTAAAAATTATCACAGAAAAGCTCCTTCTGCCTCCTCACTCTGGTGGAACGAAGAATGTAAACAGGCTTTCAAACAAAGTACTGTTACTTTCAAATCATTTCGTTCGCAGTCTTCAATGCCCAACTTTCTGGCAAACAAAAAAGCCAACGGTAAGGCTCGCTTTGTTCTTAAAACGGCTAAGAGAAATTCTCGGGAACAATTTTGTTCCGCTTTTTCTAAAGGCTCACCCTTTTCGCAGATTTGGAAGATGGCTGGAGCGTTTACATCTCCCCTTTCCAAGCGCCCGGTACATTCCTCTCCCCCACTGCAACAACTTTTTTCCTTTCTAGATTCTATCTCACCCGCCTACGCTCCTTCTCTTGAGGAAACCTCGCTTCCCGTCCTTCCACCCAACTCAGAGTCGCACTTCTTATCTCTTGCTTTCCGTTACGATGAGCTACTATCTATCCTTAATAAATCCTCCAACTCCTCACCAGGTTTAGATGGTACATCGTTCCTTATACTTAAAAATCTCTCCACGATTTCATTGCATTCTCTTCTGAATATCTTTAATTCCTTCTTACTCTCCGGATCCACACCTAAATCCTGGAATGACTTTATTATCATCCCTATACCTAAAAGAAATCAATCCACGTTCTGTCCTATTTCTTTGGCTTCCTGTCTTTGTAAACTGTTCGAAGGTGTTGTGAACAATCGACTCGTCTGGTGGCTGGAACACAATGATCTAATACCTTCTAATATGTTTGGTTTTCGTCCGGGGTTGGGTCCGGTCGACTGCGTCAGTCTTTTCCTATCAGATCTCTACAAAGCTTTCCTAGAAAGGAAATTCACTGTTGCTACGTTTGTTAATGTCTCCTCTGCGTTTGATAATGGTCACCTTCCTACTCTGTGCGCCAAGCTTCTTGGGCTTAATATTCCATCTACTTTCATCTTCCTTATTCTAAACCTGTTCCAAAATAGATCTCTCTTCCTTTCTACTCTCTCCCGTAACATTTCCAGATGCCTCTTAGGTATCTTTACTTAGTCCTACACTTTGCAGTATCCATCTACTTAATATTGCCTCTCTCCCTATGATTTCCTCCTCTCTTCTTTTCGCAGATGATATCTTTATCTACTCCAGTTGTAATGATGTGCCCGCCATTCCGATTCCGCTCGTCAGCTTCTTCTGCTACCTTGGTGTTATTCTCAACAGCCGACTCACTTTCCATGAACGCAAAAACTATCTCTACATTTCCCCCCTCAAAAGACTCAATCTCCTGAAAGCACTATCTTCATCCAAATGGGGTAGTGACCCTTCTATTCTGCTAATCCTTTACAAAGCTATAATTCGTTCCAGGATTGATTACTGCTCCTTCATCTATGGAAATTTCTCTAAATCTCTCCTCGCCAAACTGAACAAAGTTCAAAACTGCTGCCTTCGGTTGTGCATTGGAACGCTAAAATCTTCTCCTATTCCTGCTATCCTCTCTGAATCTGCGATACAATCATTTTTTATCCGCAGATCGCAGCTTGGTTATAATTTTCTAATTAAACGGCTTTCTGTGTTCTCATCTAATCTTATCTCCTCCTATCTTGGTATTAAAAACCAATGGTGTTTTGTTCCTCATAAAATTCCGATCCTTTCTCTTGTAGCAACTCGAGACTCCAATTTTTCGCCTCATGTCTTTTCTTATTCCAAGCTACATTACTTTTCCCATGACTTCACCAGCATTCGGCAGACTATTATTCTCTTCTCTCTCCGTTTCCAGACCAGCTCCATCGCACATTCTACAATCCAAGCCGCATTCCTCCACTTGCTTGATACATCTTTTCCTTCTCATCTAACATTCTTCATTAACGGTTCTAAAAATGAGAACGGGGTGGGCGACGCCTTTACCTCCCTCTCACCGCATCACTCTGAATTCTCCAAGCTCCCTTCCTTCTATTCTATCTTCACAGCGGAGTCTATCTCCATTTTACGCGCAGTCTCGTTCATTCCATCCATAAGAGGGACTAGTAAATGTCTCATTGTCTCCGATTCCAAAAGTGTTCTTCAAGCTATTTCTTCTCCTCCTTCTCATTACTCCAACTGTATTATTCTCCCAATTCGTTTTCTCATATCCAATCTACTCTCATCCCGCTCCATTACTGTTGACCTTTTGTGGGTTCCTAGTCATTCTGGCATCGAAGGCAACGAGTTAGCGGATTTTTTAGCTCGTTCGGCCGCCCGCGATGGTCCTCTACTCCGTAATTTTCCTACCTCGGACATCCTCTTTCTTTCCTCAGCCAATCATTCCCGAATATGGTCGGACATCTATCCTTCTTTATTTTCTAATCCCGCCTCTCATTATCTTCAAATTCAGCCGGTTCCCTGTTCTTAGCCGTGGTTTCATTCCTCTTCTTATCAACGCTCCGCGGTCGTTTCCTTAATCAGACTGCGTTTTAATCACTCCCTTCTACCCTCTTCACGTTTTCGTTTTTCCCTGTCCTCCTCTCCTGATTGTCCCCTTCATAGTTTCATCTCTCCTCCCATATGTGATGCAAACCACATCTTCTTTGAATGCCCTGCCCTTGATTCTGAGCGCTCTGTTTTTTACTCTAAAATCTTAACACTGGGTCTTCCTGCTCTTTATAATTCTTCCGTTGTCCTTTCCTTTCCATCTACAAATATAATCCCTGTACTTCAATCTTCCCTAAGCTCTATTTCTAATCGTCTCTCTATTTAACCCTTTCCATAATTTTTGTAGTTGTTGGGACAAAGCCGCTGGCGCGCCCAAAAGATAATATATAAAATAATATTATTTCATATTTTAAAAAAAAAAAAAAAAAATATAGCCAACCTGAAATTGAATATTTCCTATTCCAGAGAATTATCGAGGGGAAAGTAATAGCGGGTGGTCCCAAGTAGAAAGGAACTGGCCCAATATTCTCTTCCGATCCATCAAGCTTAGTACATTATGAGAAAAGCTCTTAAATTCGCAATCATCCGTGATACCTTACTTTTTCGCGATATTGGTAATGAACATGTTTTCTTAATTTTTTGTGAGTATTTACTTCAAGTTTAGCTAACGGGTTATGAATTAGGTAAACAAATCCTCCGATGATGAATCGTAGCCAATCAAGAAAAAACATCTAAAAAAGTCGGAAGCTTGTCATGAACAGGAAAATATTTAAACGGAAAAAATTCAAATATCAAACGATCGACTACTCTAAATATAGCGAGTGTGCAATTTATCAAACAAGTGTAGACTGATAACCCGGATTTTGGCAGAACACGACGTACAATGTGAATGCATACCAGAGTGTTGTACGATGTACTCCGAAAACAGAAAAGCGACATGTTGGAAGAGGAGTCAGATTACCATTCGAAGATGTTTTCGCCGATGATTTCAAAATCGTGACAATAAACGGAAGATACACAGCTTGGACGCGTAGAATAGAAGATTCGTCGCGAATATGCATAAACGAACAATTATGGAGAAGTTATCGGAGCCGTCGACAACCAGCAACAGCGGTCTCGTTATCGTTTCACTTTAATGCGTCACAAACCCGAGACAGATGGAATGCTGCATTCGAAACATATTAAAGAAAGCACGTAAACATGTATGTGTACGTTTCTTTTTTTTTCGAGATCTGGAATTTCATTTTTTCTTCATGTTCTCAAATTACGACTAGTCCTCAAAAGGTCATAGTTATTCATTGTTTTTGTCACTTGAAATCTTTTATATCGAAATTGAAGTATAACCTCTACAACGATGTACATAAATTGTTAAACTGCGGAATTATTTAATTAAAGTAATCTTACCCGGCAGCGTTTTCCTTCCATAAATTAAATTAGACGCGAATGACACAAGCAGCTTGACAGTTTTCTATAGTTTTAATTCTTGGCTATAACCATGGTCGCACAAAGCTTTTTAATTGTACGGGAACGTAGCCCGCTATTATATTTTGTCAAAGGCGCAGCTAAATGTCGTATTATCAAGATGTCGATCAGAAGTAAATCAAAAAAATTTAAAGTTTCTGATACATTAAAAATATTGTAGGGGAAAAAAATCTACAAAATTTCCCTATAAGGGAATATTTTTTATTTTTACCCAATTGCCTACTCTGTACTGCTAGTGTACAAATAGGCAGTCACGATGCTCGAAATTGAGCGATACGACTCAGATGATGATGATGAATCTTTCAATAAATGCTATGTTGAAAGCTTGACCGTCAAAATACGCAATCATCCAGACTATCGGGCGAAAGCGCGCAAAAGTCGAAATATACTTTTCCTTCATTATAGTATATCGAAATAATAATTATATTAAGGAATTATAAATTTATTTTTTGTACCGTTTTCTATACGAAGTGCAGCCAAAGCGCAATTAAATTAATATCTAATTTTTACCCTAATTAATACATGTTTTTTTTTTGGAACGAAGTTCTTTTACGCAGCTTGTCGGTAGGAGTAAACTGGCAGAAAAGGCGAGATAACGAAATCGCGTTATGCGTCGTCCGGCAGACGACCTTCACTTTTTTGCTTTAGGTGCGTTTTAAAAACTGGCAACGCGTCACTGATTTCAAAAACATATTTCGTTGATCAGTGTTTAAATCTATAAAATAACTTTTTTGACGAATTCACATTATTTTATCGCTATTTTTTTTTTTATCATTATTATTTATATTAATGACCGGTCGGTCAATTTTTCATTTAGCTGCCTCGGTTTCTCTCTTGTGCAATTTTTATCATTCGAACCATTAGACGGTTGCCAGTTTGTTACCTCCGCTCCGTTCTAGCAGTTGATTTGCTTCAGTCGCTTCATTCTTAAATCGCATTTTATTTCCATTTTCTCTTCTGACCTCACACAGTTTCCATAACAAATATTCCGGTTTTTTTGTCAGTAAGTTCATCTTACTATATGAATTCCTTTTATATTTATCGATTGCCCACTTTTTTCTTTGCGTACCTTTCGTTAGTCATTCGGCGTGAAATAGTTCACCCGTTATTTGTTAACGTTTTTTAACGCAACATATGAAAAAGAGTATATTTGCAAATATCGTTTTTTTTCATATACCGTTCGTTTTGAATTATTTTAACACGGTTGACAAATATTAATTAATATTTCAGTTTAATTGAAAATTCATTAATCTCGTCTAAATCCACTTTTAATCGTGTACTTGGGCGCTGTTCCATGATGAGACTGCGCTTCATATAGCAATACAATACCACCTATTGATTAACGACCAAAATAAGGTGGATACGTAATATTTTTTTTTTTTTAGTCCCACTCCCTCCTTTAGCCAATTTTCTCAATCTTTAGACTTTTAAATATTTATCCGATTGATCTTCTACACTAATTGTAAGTACTGGCAACAGTTCATTACTGATTATTATCGTCGAAGTCGGTAATGTTATCCAATTATTCAAACATAAATGAACTTAAACGAACTCTTCTTATAGTGCATTTGGTACTCAACCGTATTATGTAATGTTCTAAAACTCCCTCATTACATTTTTCGCATATCGGATCACTTTTTATAGCCGCTCTAAATAAATGGCTAGCCGGACTGCAATGCCCAATTCCCATTCGTATTAATTTTACAATGTAGTCTCTAATCTGATTGCATATAAAACCGTGATTTAGTATAGGTTTTCCTTTTGAATGAATACATACACTTTACCTTTAGCTTCATTGATTTTTGAGTATTCCTTGTCCCACTGAATCTAAATTCGTTTTTTTAATGTATGGTACTGCCTCTCTCTAGTTAACCTTATTATGAATTGTTATTGTAGTGTACAAACTAGTCTGTATGTAGCGTTGATCGATTGTTAAATAAGTCTAACTCATTTACAATCGCAGGCTGTTGAATATATATATCAGGTGAAGGAATGAATATTTTTAAATAATTTAAATTCAATTATTATTTATGGCTTACGCTTTTTCTGGACAATGCGTATCAAATTATTTACTGGCTACTTTTGCTGATGCTAAGGCACTTATCGTTTAATTTTGCATTTATTAAATTTATTTTTCGTAATTCATTATTCATAATTTATTCCATTATTTCATAATTGATTTATATTATTACGTTGTCACATTTTAACATGTTTACATTTTTTATAACAAGTTATATTTTTTAAGTTGAAAAAAAATTAATTTTATTCGGATTTACATATTTTGATAAAGATTCTCTAAAGAAAAGCAGGACAAAAGTCAGATGGTTCGATATTCAGTAATACACGATAAAAGTCTAAGACGTGAGTAAACATCACTATTCAATTGTCGGAGAATACATTTCTTAAGATATTAGTTCGATGTTGAAGCGTTTCAAGAATTAAATAGAACACAAGATAATAAAATTTACATTAATATGTAAATAAAAAATAAAAGGAGTTTTGTTATAGTTTACGACATATTGGTGTTGTAGTCTACGATATTATATAACTGTCTTGTCAATCTGCCGGCCATCTCCTCGTTTCCAACCCGGTGAGCCGGCACTCACTTAAACTTCACTCTGGTCGGGATATCTGCCCCGTTTAATAATAATCCTTCTTATTTGGTATTCAACATTGCTTGTTAAATTGATTTTTGTCCGGCTTAATCGTAACAAGGAAGCTGCCGGTTACTATGAGTATTATTTGCAGCTCTTAATGTATTGTAAGGCTTCAAAGATACGACATACATCTCTAACGGTGCGGATGATGTACATGCTATGTTCTAGACAGCTGCTTATTGGCATAATAAAATGCTGACATACATATATATTTACTCCGTTGTTTATCAAAACTTCCATCCGTATAAATAACTTCATATTCTGAGTAATCTGTGTTTCAAAGTAGGGTGCATACATAACTCACTGATTACTTACGAAACGAAACAAATTTGAACATTTTCCGATTCACCGTTTTAGCGCCTTAAACGAAAGTAGTAAAGTTTTACGGTGAGAGTTTTTTTTGTTTTGTTTTTTTTCAAAGTATCATACAGTTACAAAAATGTAGAAAAATTTCCAGTTTTACTCGCTATCGGTGTCCATTTCATGAGCTTTACGCACAACACTTCGTAGCTCCGGGTACCACTATCAATAGTGAATATTAGCCTGGTTAAAATTAAGCGAACATGCGACTAACAAACGACAGAAAATCAACAATTTCCTTCGCTGCTCCATTACGACAACGCACGTCCTCAAACATCACAGTTTACACCAAGTTTTCCGCAAAAATGGAAAATCCAGCCGCTACTGCATCCACCTTTCAGTCCGAACGTCGCTCCCTCTAATTACTGGTTGTTCCCGAAGTTGAAAAATGAATTACGTGGCCAGAAATTCGACAGTGATTGCGCAGTTCAGAATTACAAAATGTTCCGAAACGCATTCCTGCAGACGAATTCTGAAAGACAATTCTTGTGATATGCCAACAACGAATGCAAAGCTATATTAATTCTGATGGCTGATATTTCGAAAAAGATCAAGAAACTCGTGAAAAGGACACCAGTGGCGAGTAAAATTGTAAATTTCCGCAAATTTCTGTAACTTTGAAAAAAACTCTTAGGGTAAAATTTTACTACTAACAGTGCACTCGGCAATCAGAAAATGTTCAAATAATCATGTATCCAACTTGCTTTGATCGTTAATCGATAGCTGGTGTTGTATTCTCATACGAAGTCTCAGTTACTGCGGGACAACGCCTATGTACTTTTTAAAAAGTCGTCAATAGAGACAACGTGCTCGGTGCCCCTCTGGCTTCCCTCGGCTAGAGGCGTATGTTGTAAGGTTGTCAATTTCTTCCCATACGATCCGAATTTTATCGCTATAGGAGCTCGTCTGTCAATCAACGACAAAACTGATGCACGCAACCCTTCATTACGCTAAAAAAGAAAAAAAAATCCAAAACAAAGATTTTATACTATGATTATGCACTTCACCAGAAATTGTAAAAAAAAAAAAAAAAGAAAAAAAGATGCCTGTGTAATCAACTCGACCAGATTTCTACTGCGCTTAAATAAACGTATATTTGTTTTTTTAATTTTTTTCTTTCTTTTTACTATGTGTTTCGATTTCATTCAAAAGCTATTAAAACAATAATGATTAAATTCACACAGCTTAAAATTTATATTGTCCGATCTTTGTTTCATAAAATGTTACGAAAATTAGGACACTTCGTAGTTTAAACACAAAATTACTAGCGCGAGAGACGATATTTCTGCCAAATCGTCTACACTCGAAAAAGTAAGAAAACGGTACCTCCGTGGCACGTGGTTATTTGTTCAAAGAAGAACGAGAACGATACACCTACATTTTCTGTCGTTTCTTCCGTTATTTAACAGAGATTTTCAATGTATGATCTATTACAGATAATGCAGAGTGTATTTTGAACATAGACAAAATATATATCATTGTCAGCGATTTGTAAATTTAACTGTTTCCATTATAATCGATATATATAATAATTTCTATCTGCCTGTCTAGAAATTACACAACTTAACGGTTATATTTGATTGGACAATCTTAGAATTCGGAAAGTAATAAATAATGCCAGTATTTCTTATTTGTAGCATTTTTTCTTTTTTTAATTAATCTAGCTGCCTTTAAAAAAACTCACCTTTACTCCTTTTCAGCAATTTCTACTTCCCTGTTCGGTATTGAAGGGTGAATTATCTTCCTTTCGATAATATGTTCGCGAGGTTGTTGTTATAACTATTGCAAATTACCTGGCCCGGTAAAAACTATTAAACATTATAGCTTGCGTATCGATATATTTTCATTAACTTCTTAATTTTCTTTTATTTTTTATTTGTGTATTTTACCAAAAATAACTGAATTATCAATTAGATAAGTGTGTAAATAGTTTAGACTTAATTATTACAAGTATATCAATGATCTGAAATTTGTACGTGCATGTTTTATAAGTTTTTTGATAATCGTATATCCAATAGTGTGCTGAACGCTGGTCGATAAAATTAAATTTAACGAGCCAACTCTATTCATTTTTAAAATTGTAGCCAGCTGTATTAGAAATGGAAAATTAAATTTTGAAAAGAAAATAAATTAATATTTATTTTATTGGAAATTCGTTTAATTTTATTTTTGAGAAGTGGTATTCCATTTTTTAAATCTGCTTACATCACCAACTTACTAATTTCTTAAAACTTCTCATATTACAGGTTAGATCCATTTAGAAAACACAAAAGAACTAGACACCATGATGATTGCGAACCCGCCTTTTTACCTTTAAAGGGGAAAAAAAAGGTTCCTTCGTGGGTTAAATATTTAATTTTTTTTTTTTTTTTTTTTTTCAGTTAATTTTATTGGTACCTTAAAACGCTCACTAGTCAGCTTGCAATAACGCTCCATCTATTGAGTGGTTTTCATTTTGGATTAATTTTTTAGAAAAGTATTTCGTACACTTTCACCGTTTAATTTTTTCAAGACTATTTCAAATAGGAAAACAATCACAGAGACCGCGATTAGCTCCTGGAATTATAAATATAATCCCAACCTCCTACTGCAGAGGGGCGCTAAGCGTTTGTTGAGAAAACATTTTATTTCTATTTATTACCTAAAAGCATTAACAGATCGGCTTAAAGTGCTTTCTTAGGATTTATATAATCTAGTAAATTAGATGTTATCAACCTCGATAGATCGGAGTTTAATAACAAAGATAAATAAAAATTCCAAAAACAGAAATTTGTGTGACCGCCCGTTCTATCTGGGCCTAAATAAAATATATCTAACTTTTATAAATTATTCTGTATAAAATTTAAACATCATCACACCGTGTAACTGGAGGCCGTATCGTTTCGGCGTCATCCGTTTTTCGAGTAGATCTAGTTTAGTGTTGGTGAGTTTCTGATTTTTGTTCTTTAATTACCTATCACATTTAAGACGTAAATTAATCATTAAATCAAAAAAAAACATCGACAAAATTAGTAATTAATTCGCTTAGAAAATTTTCTTTACTAGTCCACCAAGGCTAGTCGTTTGCGCCCAAATAAACGGTTCCGGTTAAAAAAAAACATTAAAACAGAAGTATAACTTTTTAAGATCAACGAACAATTTTTTACAGTAAAATTTAGAATCCAAATTGATTTTGCTTATTTTCAAATTAGTATTTTTTCATAATTATTAAAAAAAAAATTTTTTAATTTTTTAAGGCGCGTTTTTTTTTTTAAAAAAAAAGCAAAAAAGTTATCATAGTGCAAAATTATTGCCGGGATCGACTAATTTTTTCTTAATTTTTTTATTAAAATAACTCGCTAAATGAATGTATAATCAAAATCTAGTGTCTTTACAGAAGAAAGTAATTTTTTAAACGATATATGAATGGAAAAAAAACCCGTTAATAATCGATAATTTATTTCCTAAGCAAATCAATTACTAATTTTTGATTTAATGATTATTTTACGTCTTAAATATATTAATTAAATAAAAAAAACATATAAAAATTCACAAACACTAAACTAGATCTATTCGAAAAAAGGACGAGGCTGAAATGATCTAGACGAATCGTTGAGGTCGAAACGATAGAAACCCATGTAATTTACTTCTCATTTTATTCATCTTAACCTACCGAAATAATCTAGCTTTTCTAAATTCAACCATATAGCAATTATTTAAGTGCAACATTTTTATTTTTTACTTTTCTTCTAAGCAATAATAAATTTTAAATAAAATTTTAAATTATTGAATTAAAACATTTAATACACCATACCGTATAGTGTTAATTAGCGTTCACATCGTAAGTTTACAAAAATTAGTAATATCCCAACAAAAACAAAATTTTATAAAAACTACAACCAAGTTTATCAACTTCCACCTTAAAAATTATTAAAATTAAGCAAAAATATTTCATGATTAGCTCTCTTGTTAGCCTTAAAAATTTGTGACATGTAAATGAAGTGCCAGATTCTTTGTAGACTATATGACTGTCTTGAGTTCACCACTTTTTACTAAATAACTCATGTACTTCTTAGATCCATATTGTTTCTTAGAAAATTCATGAAATCAACAACTAAATATATATATATATATATGTTTACGTACGGTTAAATAATACATTAACACCAAAAAAAAATTATTTACTTGTTCTTTTAATTAATCTTGGCGGTGTTAATTCAATCATTATAAAGTGTGGTTAATATCGCTAAGATTAATAAAGTAAAAGAATATGCGAATAATTTTTTTTTGATAATATATTATTTAATCGTACATTATATATATTATATAACTATATATATATATATTTAATTACTGATTTCATGAATATGTAAGAAACCATATGGATTTAAGAAGTATTCAAATTATATAGAAATGAATAGTGAACTTAAGATGGATATTTAATTTGCAAAGAAGTTTTCCCTTTCTTTTCAAATCAAAATTTTTAAAGCTGACAAGTGAGTTAATCGTGGAATATTTTTACTTATATATATACACGCACACGTACATTCAAGCAACGAGTTTAAAATTCAAAATTCGTTCAAAAGGAAAAAAATTTTCTTCATTTAAAATATAGAGCCCAAGAAAGTCACAATTTTCCAATGATCATAAAACTTAGTGAAGATTAAGCGAGTAAAACAATCAAGAAAAAAATATATTCTAAGGTAGCATCTATTTATAATAGGAATAAAAGGTAGGAATACTTGTGAAAAGTAAGATTTCAGAAATGACTAGAACATTATATTTGATAATGCGTAGTACATATAATAGTGAGACAACTAGAAGACCATTCCGCTAACAGCCCAATATCGATATTTAACAATGAATTATACTATTTTATAATTATTAAATTAATAAACAGAGAAATGGCGAAAAAAAAAAATAACACCAAATATGTCTTCGAAATTTTACGTAAACGAAAAGTATGGATTTTGCAAACCATACATTCCTTTCATTTTGCTCTCCATACAATAATTTGTTACAATATACTTTGTTTCTATGGCAACTTCAAGACAGCGCTACGAGAAATCACTAAACCCGATAACATCATTGCTACCAAGTTATTGTCAGGAAATATATACATACATATGTATATATTGCTGACTAATAAAAAAAACTTTAGCACAATAAGTGTTTAAGATCTAAAGGATGTCAAAGAAGTAACTAGATGCAAAAAAGAAATACGCGAGTATAAAAGTTGTATTAATCGCTGCAAAAATTTAAAGATTTTTCTTATAATCTTGCTATTTACCGTATCAGCAGTATTTTAAAGCTCTTGCTGTCCGCTTTGCTCACCAACCTTCAATGTTGTGAATTTACACACATTTCCCACTGACACTTAATGACCACAAAAATAACGAACATGTTAGACCAATTTCATTTGTAATTAATGTGCCGTGATGTTGAAGACTACAAAAATTTTACGGGAAAACGGATTTCAAAATTCAGCCTAATAAATGCTGTGGTCAAGTACCTTTGATGATCACTTTCATATTGTTTACACGATCATCTGGACCGAATGCAACATGCGCCAAAGTCTAAGTAATGGAAAGGTTAGCAGCAGAATAATGAACAGCTGAAAAATTATTTCGGAATTATTTTCACTAAGTTATATCATTTCTCTTTCCAGTACTGCAATGTTTAATACTTATTATGACAATGAACCATAGAAAATTCAAAAAAAAAAAAAAAAAAAGAAATTACGTTACTTACATAATGCGAAAAATAACGAAGACGCAGCAAAATAGTATATTCGGTCAGTAGATTAGTAAATTTCATATGCTAGTCATACTGTTATAGCGACCAGAGTTAACGATAAAGCATAGGTGAATCAAAGTCATTGCACGTCACCCTATTTCATGTACCTTCTCTCCTACTAAAGAACCGAAAAATGGCGAACCAAAATCGAAATTCATTTACAATGTTATTGTACTGATAAGCCAAGATGGCCTCATTAAAATTATACCAGACATATATTAGATCGTATTTTTCAAACAAAAATATTAGAGCTAAATGTGAACTGTATGCTTCTTTCTATTTCTTACCGGATTTTACCAGCTTCCATTACTTTTCACTATCACTGAAATATTTGTACTTTTATCACTTCATTAGAAACCACGATATAACTACTTCCTTAATTCACCTTCACAATGGCTGTGAGTTAACGTACTTTTCTGATTGAAATTTGGTGTGAAATATAAAACTTAACACAGAATTCCGTACAGATTTTATGTATAAGCAGATACACTAGTATTGCATGTATATAAAAATTAAAATTTCAGCAACTTATTAATAAGTCGAATGGAGAGATTACATTTTTAAAACCGACAAAAAATGAAACTAAACATCTGATATATAGTATTTAAAAGAGAGAAATTAAAATATAATAGAGGATTTGAAAACATTCCAAATTAAAATTATTTCGTGATTTCCATACCACTCACGACCATGTATCATTACGATTATGAAAGCAAAGTTACCACCATGAAGAGTACAGAGGCTCCAAAGTTTCTTCTCTGTAAGCCTCATTTACCTACTTAGATCTACCACCAAATTCGATTTTAGACCTCAAAAGTGAAGTGCAAAAAATTATAAGTTTTTGTACGACCCAATCTGAAATATTTCACGATAAAATAACTTAATTATTGGGATACCTATGCGTATGTGTGGCGTGAATGAATTTCAATTTAACTTATTAAAAATACATTTGAATTTGAATTTGAATTTTTTAGTAATTTTCGTTGAAATTAAGTTGGTAAAAGTTTCTTTTCATTTGTGGGGCATATAATTTTGTTTGTTTTCGAGGTAATTTTCGCTGGCGTAATTTTTAAGAATTTTAATTAAATAAATAGATAAGAAATACTCTATGTAATGTAATCTAATAGGTTTTTATAACTAATCCTAGGCAACGTTAACTCTGGTGATTTCATTAACTGCATTAAAAATTAAATTCCACACAAATAATTACTACAAGCGGTAGAATGTTTATTAGTTATATATATATATATATATATATATATAAAATATATATACACATTATACATTTATTAATCACAGTTAAATTTCTTTTTAAAAGCTTATTAAACACAATTTTTACCTAAAGACTAAGTAAAAGATTTTATTATTATATATAATTTGAATACTATAATATTTGTACACTCGTATCAGGAAATAAAATGGAAACAGTCCTGTCGTAATAAATAAAAAATAAGTGCTTAATACTAACAGTTAACTATGAAAACAATTTAAACCAAAATTTACTTCTCTCAAACAGTACCATAGTTATGTAATGAAGTATACAAGCTGGCGAACAGTAAAATTTTTTGTATGATTGCAATAAAATAAAAATTGGTACGTTTATTTGTATAGAGGTATTTAATAGTGTTAAATATAGAAGAGGAAAAAAATTTCCAACTATAACGAACAATAAAAATTGATAGAACGTATTTTATTAGTTACCTGTGTTTATGTAATAAATATGTATAAAGTATATATATATAGTTAAGAGAAAATACGCATCTTAGCATGACGAAAAATGGCTTTGCCGAAAGTGTAAAATTAGTGAATTTATATATAAATTTTAAAAACAGCGTTTAATTTTTTCTTCAAATGAAAAAGTAGTACGTAACGGATATATTTACGTAAATATAGGACGACAAAAAATACACGTATAAAACGGAATTTTCATCAAATTACAACAGAAAATGCGTGAAGAATTAGAGAGATGCATACTTTAAATACACCGATTTTAAATAATATATAACTTACAGTTCGTTTTTCAAAACAGTGGTTCTTCACTGTTGTTTTGTACGTTTTCCTTTTTATCATCCGAATTCTCCTTACTTAGGTCGTTTTCGGCGGTTGTATTACCGGTGTCCATTGGAACGTCTTGATTTTGGGCGGTTGGTTTTGGTTTCAACAGTACTTGGCGAACTGTCTGCTCAAAAGTATTTTTTTCTTTCTGTATCTGTTCGGCGGTAATCGGCGGATTCTGATACGGCGAACAAGATTCTAGTTTCGAACGGGATTCTTCCACCCACTTCCAAGCGTGATTTGTAGATTCTTGTACTTTACCAACTTCGCTCTGTGCTAAATGCGAATAGGCCTCATCGCCCGATTTAAATTGGTCAATAACCTTTTGCGTTAACTGTAGCATGGAACTGAAATCTTGCAGCAGCGTAGGCTGCACTTGAAATTCCAACTTACGTTTTTTGATTGGTTCGCCGAAATCTTTCAACACTTGGAGCTTATCGCAATACACTTGACGTTTACAATTCTCGCCGTCTTCGTACAACCACGTTTCTAGTTCGTCTAACAGTTTGGAATATTTTTCTTTTTCATCCTCCGGCACAAAATGCGCTAGCTCATCCGGCGAAGACAATTTTCCTCGCAGTTCATAAATATATTCCTCCAGAGCATTCTTAGCGTCTACACGATCACGCTCTTGTCGATCAGCTGCCATCATGGAAGCTTCAGTTTCTCCATACGTCAGTAACTCCTTTTCATCGTACGAACCGTACAAGTCAACTTCGACCGGCAGTTCGACGCTTTTTACGACCGGCTTTGTCGGTTTTTTAACTGCTTCCTGTTTTTCGGCACCAACATCTTGCGCATTACTACCGGTCTGTTGCTGCTGCTGCGGTTGTTGTTGTTGTTGCGACTGTTGTTCATCTACCGAATTCGAAACGTCCATTGGTTCTTCCTGTTCGCCTTTTTCTTTCTCAATTAACGTGGCGCTAACAACGCTGAATATTCCGTTTAAATTTATTCGCGCTTTAACTTTTACCTTCTGGTTTTCACCGTCTGCAGCTGGTTTTACTCCTTTAATCGAAAATTGTCCGATAAATTTATTAGTGTCACTGTAGACGGCATTAAGTACGAATGATTCTCGACGATAAAATGTAAGCACCTTTGAAAACGGTACTGGATGGTGTTTCGGGAATACCTCCATATGTCCGTCTTCCTTCGGTGCTGGATCCCAAACCATCTTTATCGGGTAACTCTGAATGTCGGTTATGCTAAAATCACGAATAAGTATTGCCGGACACAACATGGCACACTGTAACGTACAACCCCGAGCAACGGCTTCATCTTGATTTAATGTTGTACTAGGCGCTTTACCGAACACCACTTCGATCAACGATTTAATAGCCGGTATCCGACTGGAACCACCGACTATTTCAACCGCGTATATATCTTCCTTTTTCAATTTCGACTCCTCGAAGCAAGTACGTAAAGTGCGCTCTACCCGTTCAAACAGTCCCGCACACAGCTGTTCCATGTCACTCCTTTTCATATCCGCGCGAACATCTTTATCATCCATGAAGCATTCGATATTTAAAGGTAATTTCGTCGAATTAGCCGACATCTGTTTCTTTAACTTCTCCACTTCGCCCAGTAATCTTATGAACGCTCTTGGATTCTCTTTCGGCTTAATTTTATAACGCGAAGAAAATTCTTCGCACAAATGATCGGCTAATATCAAGTCGATATCTCGACCTCCTAATTGCGCGTCGAAAGCGCACGACAATACTTTCAGTTTTCCTCTATTAAAAGCGCAAGCTGATACCTGTAATGAGGAATGACCGCAATCGACGAATATCACATTTCGCGGTGCAGACTCGACCGGCGGCAAGTCTTGCTTGTATATTCCGTAGCTTAAAGCGGTAGCGGCCGTTTCGTTGAATATCCGCAACACTTTTAAATTGGCTATCGCTGCCGCATCTAGTAAGGCTTGCCGTTCGGTGTTAGTGAAAAAAGATGGCACACTAATCACGCATTGATTTACTTCACATTTTAATGCGGCTTCGGCCAATTCTTTCAGTTTCGTAAAAAACATAGCGGTCACTTGCTGAACCGTAAAAATACGTTCCTCGTCTAGGTACTTAACCTTAAAACCGATATTATTATTCTGATCCTTACATACTTGAAATGGAAAAAATTTCAATTCATGCTGGACTGACGGGTCGTCCCATTGTTTCCCTAATAACCGCTTGAAGCCGAAAATTGTATTTTTTATGTTGGTAACCAACTGATTCTTCGCCGCAACTCCTATAATTCGATTCTGACTGCTGAAGGCTACACAAGACGGAGTAGCCCGTAGACTGTAATCGTTTGTTATCGTTTCTATACCGCCACCTCGTGGAACAGCAACGTACGACGATTCATTGCCGAAATCAATACCAATTACGGCCATATGAGCCATTTTTTAAATTATTTAAAAACGTCCTTTTACAAAAAATAAATTAAAAACTCTAGTAATCACACAGAAACTCGAATAAGAATCAGAACAGATAACCACTAACTACAATCCACAGCGAAACCGAATTGGGTAGAAAGTAAAGAGACCAATCATACCGAACCGGTGATCCAGAAATTTCTAGAACTTATTGAAATTTATTTGTTCTACGGTTTCACGGTCGTTTCTTCACTTAAAATGCAGTACATACATTTAATAAATTATTTTAAAAAAATTCAATTGAAATTTCCTACGAAATATTTTGAAAAAATATATGTTCTTTTTATAAAAACCTACAATTATGTAACGTTCCTGATATTTAAAAAAAAAATGAATTTATAAAACACTAAATCATAAAATAATCGGCATATTTATAATTTTATATTTTAATATTTTACATAAAAAAAATGCAACATGATATTTTTAACACTTAATACAAACTGTTAAACAAATATATTAAAAAAAAAAAAAAGAAGAAAACATTACATAAAACCAATTTTAAACTAAAATATTTCAGCGTCTATTATTTAGGCTAAGTTTATTCTTACGATTCTATCGTGCGTTAAAATATAATTCTAGTCACAAAATATAAATTTAGAATATAGCCTGCTAATGATATTAAGGTGACTTTTCATAAAGTTGCCTTGTTAAAATATATAGAGTTGAACGGTTATGTACATACAGAGAGAATTTTCAGGTGTAATAATCAGATAATTGTTTTCAAAAGAATTTAACTTGGTCCAGTCACTGCCCTTAATCACCTAGATGGACGATTTTTTAAATATCTTCTCTTTGTTATTATCTTTAGAATTACGTTATTATCACAAGTTGTTTTCTGCATGTCCGCGGTCTTTAAATATAAAAGAGCGATTGTTTCCATTAGTAAAAAAATACATATATAAAAGTGTGAAGTTTTTTATTTAAAAACTTTAGTTGAATAAAAATTAATTTTTTGTCTTATACTATACTATCGATTTATAAATGTTAAAAGAAATATGTAAAAACTAATTTTGAAAAAAGTTTAATTTGAATATTTTAAGTTTATTGGTATTTTGTCTTTAGCTTGTCTACACGAGTGTAAGTTGCAAATTAAAAATCAGAAAATATTTCTAATAAAATTAGTGGACTGCTTCAAAGGTTTGCAGAACATTCATGATCAGGGCTTGAAAGCCAGCCGAAAGCCAAAAGCTAAAAGCTGAAAGCCAATCATTTTTAGATGTCATAAGCTTAATCCAAAAGCCATATTTAAATTTTCATAAGCTAAAAGCCTAAAGCTTAAGCTATATTCAAAATTTAAATAGCCAAAAGACGAAAACTTAAGCTGTATTTTTGAAAAAGCTAAATTAAGCTTTATATTCGGCTTAAGCTGTTTTTTTAAATTTCTTGATTTTGCATTTTTAACATAATTATTCGCGTAAGAAATTGTTTTTAAAAACTTTTATTTTTGTGCGGAGTTTTTGTCATTGTAAATGTATATTATTATTTTACGAATAAATTATTCAAAATAACCTGTGCACTTAAATTTATTTTCCAGTTTAAACAAAAATTGAGAAATGAAAATAATATAATATGAATAAATTACTATTAAGCCGGTCATGTCAACACAAACTGTAAAAATATAAACTCAGATGACCAGTTAATTAGGTTCGTATGTGTGAAAATATAGCTTATGGGAGAGCGCCCACATAAGCGATACAATTCCGATACGACAGCGATTTTAAATCGAAAGCAATAGTAACACGATTCCGATACGACATAACGCCCACTTAAGCAACATGATTTATCCGCTGGAGAAGCAACTTAATTTATGATGTGGTGTAATAATGCAAAAAATGTCATGTTTATCTTTGTTTTCCTGTTCTCCTTCTAGTAAAGAAACAATGTATCGTTAATAAATCTTAATTTAAATCAAAAAAGAAAACAACATTATTGAGTACATTCATTTTTTCAAAAGAGTTACAGAATAAACGCTTCAACGTTTATAAAGAACTGAATATGTACCCGGAAAAGTTATAAAGTTTTTATGGAATCAATAAGAAAACGATTAATTCGTTAGTAGAGAAAATTGGCCCAAAAATTGTAAAAAAGAACACCCCATTTTAGAACATTTATACATCGCAGAAACGTATTTTAATCACATTACGGGAAATACATTTGTTAATTATGTATACCTAATGCTTGGAAACATTTTCTATACCATATACATATATATTGCTGTAAATTTATATTACATAACAAAATAAGAAAATGTTAATATTAATATTTATTTCATAAATATGAATTGTTTTTAAAAATATTCTGAAATAAATTTAAAAAAAACCGATTTTAAATTGTTATTTTTGCCGATCATTCATATTACGCATAAAAATTCACAATGTAAACAAACAATCGCTAGCTCAAGCAACAAAAAATAGAACATGTAGCACTCGAGCGACAGCGATACGATAGTTGCTTATCGGTTGCTTGTCGCATCGCGTAAGTGAGCACTAACTCATTTAATAACGTGGGTTATATTCTGAACTACATTTTGTCGCTGTCGTATCGGAATCGTATCGCTTAAGTGGGCGCTTTCCCTAAGATGACCAGTAAAAGCAGTTCAGCGTTTATAATTATGCTTTCAAATTGCAATATCGTAATTTTCTCTGTATGTCGCATCGTTTTCAGTTTCGCGCGCTATCAAATTTTGTGTCATTGACGCGATCGTGTAAACAGATCCTTACAATTTTATTTGCGGAGTAGTTAGTAATTGATCAGAAAATCAACGCATGCGCAGTAGTGTATAAGTGTTTCGCGGTGGATTATTCGCTGTTCGTGGAAACTTTCAAGCTGATCATGAACAAGGCTTGAAAGCTGAATAATAATACGGCTTATGTCCTTGAAAAATACAGCTTAAGCTTTCGACTTTTAGCTGTTTGAATTTGAAATATGGCTTAGGCTTTCGGCTTTTGGCTGTTTAAATTTAAAATACGGCTTAAGCTTTCAGCTTTCGGCTTACAAAATGAATTTCAATAGAAGTTAATTAAAATCATTTACTAATTACTATGCATCAAACTATTTAGCTTTACTATTGAAACTTCAACTTTTTTTTTACGCACAAAAATAAAAGTTTCTAAAAACAATTTCTTACACGAATAATTATGTTAAAAATGCAAAATCAAGAAATTTAAAAAAAAGCTTAAGCCGAATATAAAGCTTAATTTAGCTTTTTTAGAAATATAGCTTAAGCGTTCGTCTTTCAACTGTTTAAATGTTGAATATAGCTTAAGCTTTAGGTTTTTAGCTTATGGAAATTTAAATATGGCTTTTGGATTAAGCTTATGACATCTAAAAATGATTGGCTTTCAGCGTTTAGCTTTTGGCTTTCGGCTGGCTTTCAAGCCCTGGTGAGTATACTATCTGTCTACATAAGATGATAAGTTACTGTCCTTTTATAGCATTGTATGCAAATTTTTTTAACATGTCAGAAAACTGCAAGTTATAAAGTTACATAACCGTTTTCATCAATTTTACTTACGCTAAACAATTAAAACAAATAATAATAATAAAAAAGAACAGTGCAAAGCAAACAGTTTAAATCAGGTCTAGTTCAGAAAACATCAAGTCAGGAACGAACAACAAATATAATAAACAAAATAACTGTTTTTTAATGGATTTAAAATATAATAAATTCCTTATTTGCTCTCAAACTTAGAAGTTATTTTGTTAATTTTCTTTTATAGCTTACTTTTCTTCTATTTTTTCACATCATCGATCCAAAAAAAGAAAAAAACAAAATACAAATATTTCCGTAAAACTTATGCGGTAAAACTAATAAACGTAATATTCTTTATAATAAATTTAAATTAATAATTAATGATTGATGCAAATACAATATCGATTTTTGTAGACTTCACTGATTTTAGCTATAGATTATGTTATTTTAATATAGACGAAAAAGTAAACATCAATATTATAGATGAAAGAATGTTTTCAAGCTACTTCCGCTAGTTTTATTTTATTTCTTATAGTATTTTAGTTATTGTCTTTATTTGCCTAAAAAATTTATTAATTTTAAAGTGAATATTTTTAACTGTAGCAAATTGGTTTTGAAAAATGGCTGATGTTTCGTTAGAAGCTAAAGATAAAGAAGATGTTACTCCAAATAATTCACCGAATAACGTTGAAGAACTTACAAAGTTTGTTAGTATTAATCGTATATTGTTATTTCCTGAAAATTTGGCACCACTTTAAAGCGTATGAATGTATCTATATAATTTATAGTTTAATTTGTACGAATTAATATAATTTTTAATATTGGCGTCATTTTTCGATTTTTAGATTCAAATTATGTTAGATCAGTTCCAAGAAAAGTGTCAGACTATGTCCGATCAGATATTAGCGAAAAATATCCTTTTGTGATTTATAAATAGCTTTATATTTATTATGATAAAAAAATGTTTTATAGCTGATATGAACATCACAACATTATGATTGAACTGTAAACTAGAAAAATCTTTATTATAAATTTTTAAAATACATAAAATATGAATGTATTCAATTTGATGAATAATCTCATGAAAATATAACAGTTTTGCAAAAATTATATAATGAAATAAAAATAAAAAAAATCTTTACGTTAAATTTTTACTTACAATTAAATAGTTTATAAGTTTTTATTTAAATATTAATGAAGAATAAAATAAAGTTTTTACTTAAAGTAGTAAAATTTTAATATCTATTTATTGAAATTTTGAAATTTATAAAAATGTTATTAAAATACTGTAACATTTTGTTGATAGTTTTCGAAATAAATTTCTAAAAGAATAGATACGTAGTATTATGAAATTGGCACCGATGCATCAGTTTATTTCCGTGTAATATTACTAAAATAAACTGACTTACTGTATTTTTCGCTTAATGCGATCTTAAAATAATATTTTAAGCATAAAAGGTGAAGTATTACGGTCAACAAGTACACAAAAATAATTTTTGATAAATTCTACCAGTTGATTACAGGGGTGCACGTTACTTAATGACACGGTTACTTTGTAATAGTTACAGGTTTACCACTATTCGTGGCAGTTACGACTTTTACAATAATAAACAGTTACCAAATGTAACTACAAAAATTGAGGAATACAGTTTTAACTATCGATTTTAACCGTGAAACCGAAACGTAGCTTGAATGTGAACAAATCGAATTGTTCAGATTAATGCTTTTGGTAAAAAAAATTGTTCATAAAGAAAAAAATTTATCTGCTTCGTATTTTATGATAAAAAAAAAAAAAAAAGAAAAGAAAAATGTAGGTAAAGATTTAAACGAATATCAGTACGAGATCAATACTGCGGGAACAACTAGTTTATATTATAAACAGTTGGATGTGTAATGTTTTACGTATTTCAAAACGAATGTAATTATACTGATAATTCGCCATCGTTTCTAAAAATATAAACAAAAATTTTAATCTGTTGGTTTTATTTTACGTGATAATGATAGTTCATGGATTACATCACTTGTAAAAAATGTTTTTTTTTTTTTTTTTTTTTTTTCTAAGCCACCCCGGTCTGTTGACCACAAATGGCGAGGCTAACAGCTTAATTATAGGTTAAACTTAAGTAATAATTACAGTTTTATATGCCTGTTTCCCTTGAAAAAGGACATAAATAATAGTATTACAACCTTAAAGTGCGTAAAGTACGTAAAATAAGTAGATAAGCCAAGATAACAAATAGTAAAATCTAGTACAAAACAAAAAGAGAAAATAGCCAGCTTATTAACAAATAGTAAAATCTAGTACAAGACAAAAAGAGAAAATAGCCAGCTTATATATGCTGTGTCTCTAAGAGTAATCAGGATCTTCTTAACCTGGGTCCAGGATGTCTCTGGTCCATACTCTTTTAAGCCTTCTCGCTTGAATGTTTCTATGATGCATGCTGGCAATTGCAATGTTTTCACTGTCCCTCAGCTTATTGAAAAATTTCCTATACTGCTCTTTATAATATTCATGCGTGTATGGTATCCTCAGATCGCTATGGAGAGTCCTATTGGAGACAAAATAAGGAGCGTCGGCTATCTGCCTGAGTATCCTGGACTGCATCTGCTGGATTTGGTTGAAATGGCTCCTGCTTGTAGCGCCATAGACTTCAATACCGTACCTCCAGATTGGTGCCAGGATTGCGGAGTATATTAGCCGTTTACATGGCAAATTTAGTTTAGATTTCCTACCGATTAATTGAGAGAGCAGCCTGTTCCTTGATTGGATGCGTTGTTTAGTATATGATACGTGGGCAGACCAGGTTAGCCTGCGATCTAAAACGAGGCCAAGATATTTGACCGTATTGCTCTGAGTTAGAAAGTTGTTGTTGATTTTAACTTTTGGGCATGTTCGCCTGTTTAAGGTAAATGTAATCTGCTGACTTTTACTGTGGTTGACTTTAATTTTCCATTTTACGGCCCAACTCTGAATCTTGTCCAAGTGTTCTTGGATTAACAAGGAAGCACAATTTGGGTCCTCATGAGCAGCTAAGATACAAATGTCATCAGCGAATGAAGCTGTAATAGTTGTCTTCAATACAGGAAGATCGGCCGTGTACAGACAGTACAACAACGGCCCAAGTATGCTTCCTTGCGGCACCGACGCACCAATAGGTTTTGGAGCAGACATAGCAGAGTTCACCTTAACTTGAAAGGATCTGTTCGACAAGTATGATTTCAAGACTGCAAATATGTCGTTAGGAAGAATGCTTCTAATTTTGTAGAGGAGTCCATTATGCCAAACTCGATCAAAGGCCTGCTCCAGATCGAGGAAGACCGCATTGCAATATTGTCCTTTTTCGAATACCGTAGCTATTCTATCTGTTATTCTGTGAACCTGTTGGATGGCTGAATGTCCAGTGCGAAAACCAAACTGATGATGAGGAATAACGCTGTTGACTGAGGGAGCCTTGAGGATTCTGTCCTGTAAAAGCATTTCAAGTATTTTTGAAAATGCGTTTAATAGGCTGATTGGCCTATAAGACGAAGGAAGAGATGGACTTTTCTTCGGCTTAAGAATTAGTTGGATAACGGACTCTTTCCAAGTTTTAGGAAAATATCCCAATCTTAATACTGCATTGTATATGTATGTCAGAAAAGTAATGCTCTTCTTAGGTAGCTTTTTGACTATTTCGTAGGTGATTAAATCTTTCCCCGGAGCTTTCTTTGATGATAGGTGGGCTATTTTATTCGCTACTTCCTTGGGAGATATATGTTTAGATGGTAGCGTTAGCTGACGTGGTGATTCCAGATAGTTCATTACTAATTCATCATTTGAATCATCATTTAGATCGTCAAACGGCTGAAAAATATGAAATAGATGGTCGCTGAACACTTCAGCTTTTTCGGTATTGGTTTTAGCCCATTCTCCATTGCGCTTCCGCACGAAGTGGAGTTTCTCTTTCTTTTGGAGGAAGGATTTGGTTACTTTCCATATTGATTTATCTTCAGGGTTTAATTGAGAGAAAAACTGCTCGTATCTGTAGCTTCTGTATTGCGTTATCTGCTCACGTAGTTGTTTGTGTAACGCATTATAAACTTTTTTAAGCGACTTCCTTCTGTTGCGCTGCCACTGCACTCTAGCATTTCTTGTTATCTGTATCAATTCTCTCACTTTAAAAGGAATATAGAACGAGTGTTCGCGCTGAGTTTCTCGATGTTTAGGATAGGTTGTAGATTTGTAAGTGGCAGCGTGTATATTTTTTGTAAAATTTGATATTGCTTCGTCTAGCTCATCAGGAGATTTTAAGCGTATATTGAGGTTCGTATTAAGTTCCATATATTTTGAAAATTCAATCCAATCTGTACTCCTGTTCGTTAGATAGGTTCGTGGTGTTGTTTCAATTGGTTCCAGTGAAAGGCATGCCAATACTGGGGCGTGGTCAGAACCGAGCAGGGGAACTGCTTTACATATCTTATTGACATTTTGCATGTTTTTCATGATAAAGAAATCCAGTACGCTTGGCGTTCGATTTATATGACTTGGCCAGTAGGTGGGTTCGTTTGGTGATAAAATTGAGAGGCCGCTCTGCTGAACTAGCTTTTCAATCATTCTTCCTCTTGAGTTACTTTTTTGGCAGTTCCACCTAGGACTAGTAGCATTGTAATCTCCTCCTACGATTGTATTAGTCCCCAGACTAGTAATTAGTGTTTTCATTCTTTCTTTTGGTAGAATAACATTAGGATGACAATATATGGAGGCGACAGTAAAATCGAAAAGCAGCGTTTGAATGTTTACGGCTTGTAGTTGGTAAGCGAAGGAAGCTTCTGCATATACTTCGTGCTGATTAATTCTGTCTCTTACTAGAACCGCTACTCCCCCGTGTGCCTTTCCATCGGGATGGGAGGTGCAGTATGCGGTATAACCTGCAATATTGAGACTGACGTTTGATTTCAGGTGTGATTCGCAGAGAAGTGCTATGTCAATTCTGTGTGATTGTAAAAATAATTCTAATTCCGCTTTTTTAGTAATAATACCGTTACAGTTCCAGAGCATAACTGTCAGAGACGTATTTGTTATATCGTTGCGTGACATTAAAGGAGTTTTTCTAATAATTTATTTAAAATAGCAAATAGAGGATTTACTATGGCTTTGAAATCATTTAGCATTTTGTCCATTGAGTCTAACATCTTAGTTGTTAGTACTTCTAAGGGGTCCATATTTTGTGTATTTTTTGTTGGGAGCCCAGTGACGTTATCTGTGAATTTTATGTTCTGCGTCTCGTTGAGTCTTGTATTATTGTTAATCCATGGGTTGCTGGAACGGAAATTACTAACCGGTAACGGGGGAAAATCAGCCTGTTTAAGGTTTACATTTTTCATTGTAGGATTAACAGTACGCATAATCCTTTCCTTAACTTCACGTTTATATTCGGGACATCCTCTGTAGCTGGCAGGATGGTCGCCATTACATAGAGCGCAAGTAGGCTTGATTTCCAGCGACTTCTGGCATAGTTTGGTGTCGTGTTTACCTCCACATTTTACGCATCTGTGAGGTAAGTAACAATAATTTTGTGAATGACCATAAAGCTGGCACCTTTTGCACTGAATCAGTTGTTTTTTGGAGTTTGCTTCTTCGACTACCACCTTTGTATGTAACAAACTCACCAACGTGAATATGTCGTGATTGTTAGGTGCCGGGTGTAAATCTATAAAATGCATAGGCAGCTGTGTCTTATATTTTGGGTGTATGACGTTAGTGACGTTCTTAATTTTAAAGCCTTTACTTTCAAGTTCAGTGCTAATTTCCTTAACGTCTGTTGATGGATGAAGGTTTTTAAGTATTACCCTAAAAGGTTCATCTTCCCATAGCTGGTAGGTAAAAAAATAATACCTTCGTGCTTGTAATGTTTTAATAATTTTTCTGTAGCTATCTACGTTCTCAGGGTTAATAGTTACTCCTGTACGAGTAGATTTTAACATAAATTTGATGTCTTTGTCTGCTAGCAAATCATTACGTAAGGTCGATATATTAGTGATATTTTTCACTAGTATTGGAGGTATTTTTTTATTCCTCAAAGAGTCGGGATGTTCGTTAGCATTTGGTTTTACTGTCTCTACATTAGCGATTTCAGTATACCTTTGATGATTATTTTCGTCGCATTCAATACTGCTATCCTCGTCCTTTAAAAATTTGAATATATTACGATTTGAACGAGCAGCCTCGTATCGATTTCCTTCGGAAGTATAAGCTGCGGTTTTTTTAATTTTGAAGGTTCGCTTAGGTGTTCGCCATTCATCTCCTTCACTATTTTCAGGGTTCGATAACTGCCTCTTGATATTATGTTCACTTTTAGTCTTTATTATTTTTATAGGGCTAACCCGTTTATGTGTGTAAGAAGTGGAAGCGGTAGCATGTTCACTGACCGCCGGTGTTGTTGACGTCATTAATGTAATTTCAACACTTCGAACTTGGCTATGATTTTCCTTGCCTTTAACTTTTCTATTGGTTATACTACTAGATCGCTTTCAGTATGAGAATAATTTAAATACGCTAAAACTTGTACTAGTGATCTAGCCAAGATATATTTCTCTTAAACGATAAATTAACAATGGATAAATGGCTGTACTGATCGCACGCACTTGCGAGGTGCGTGCGCATAATACGCTTATCAGTTCGCTGAAACGCCGAACAATAAGAGAAGCTACACGTAAAACAAATAATTTAATTTAACGATCTCACCGAGCTAATCCGGAACAAAAGAGCACAGCGCGAACGAACTTATCTAAACACAATCACAAAACGTTACGAAGCTTTAGTTTTTTTGTTTTTTTTTCACTTTTAAACATGTGAAGTGCAGTTCCCGTGTTTGAAAAACTATAACCATCAGATCGATACGGATGTAAAGAATTTTTTATTTAATTTTTGGAGTGGTAATATCAGTTCTGTTTAGCTCTTTGATGTTGAAATGCCTTGCTAAATTATTTTGAAATATGTTCAGCTGCAGTAGAATAATAAATGTACATATAGCAGAACATTAACATTGGCGGATGAAAAAATTGTGACACGTTTTAATACCCGCGAAGTGTTAATTTATAAAAAAAAAAAAAAAATACCACTAAATCAACACCTGTTTAAAATTCTCAATTAACAGTCTATTTAAATTGATAATAAAATGTTTAGTCGACGTCTTAAACTTTTTATATAGCGGTATAAAAAAATAGCGATCTATTGTTTTCCAAATAATGAATATGGTTATTGTAAATTTATTCTTTGCATATTCTTAATTCGTATTATAAGAAAAAAATATAATTTAATATTGTTTTCGTTTTTAAAAACAAATTTTTAGTTCCTATAAATCAGATGAAAAAAATGTTTTTTTTCGTCCTGGCGATCCTTATTCTTATATAACCTATAAGAAGGTATATTTTTTATGAAAAAATTGTGGCCTTGCAAATGTTCAAAGTTTATTATGTACATAAATATTCTAATAGTCCTGAAAGTGGTCAGTTATTCAGTTATGATTTTTTTCAAATTTAACTATAAATAAATGGTTTAAATCGTGCACTGATATTCATCCCTGGTGTAGAGTACCTCCAATTACAATTTCCGTTATATATTTCATAAAAACTTTTTGAAACGCTTTCTCATAATTTTTTTATTTGAAATTTGATGTATTGAGATATACAAAATATTTAGTAGAATAGAATTATTTAAATATATCAAAAATAAAAATATATTTTAAAGTGGATATAAAATTAAGTATTAAAAAGTTCGAAAATGTTTGTAAAATTATTTTAGAATTTTATATTATTTTGAAAAATACTTCTCTACAGATTTTTATTTAAACATCATAATGAGACCTTAGTATTTGCTGACTATAAATAGATTTTTTATTATTCTTTATTGTATGTGCTTTTTTCAAACCTCTTTTTCAACTGTTTAAGAATCCTTCCCCTTTCACTTTGATTATTTAGACTTGGTTAAGTTTTCTATTCGTACAAATTTCTTCCTTAGGTATAATGAAGAAATGGCAAAAAATTATCTAACAATATAATGTATGATTGGTTAATTCTACATTACAGTTTACTATCTAAATATATTTATTGCATTTATTATTCATTATTTAATCCTTAACCAGTTAATACACTAGATGAAATGGGTAATCGAATAGACGATTTGGAGAAAAATATATCAGATTTAATGACACAGACAGAAGTGGAAATACCTGATAAATAATATTTAAGCTCTTCTTTAAACAATAAAATTAGCTTTATACTTTTATTCATTTAAAAAGGAAGATGAAAAAAGTAGGAATATTCATTTATATAATAAGATATTTTATTTCGCCAATTATTAATTAATTTGAATTACTATACTGTATTATTTTTTATGTGTAATTTGAAAAGCGCCGCATTAAATTTATATTCAACTGTTTCATCTATTTGTTATAGTGAAACTTTACTAGTTCTATTTATTATCATTTAATGTTTTTTGATATTTTGTAATTTCTTAACATTATAGTACGTTTACCAAGCTGTTCCATCCAAAGAGTATGAAACCCAGATAAATTGATCTCTCTTATCACCTGTGAATAATATAAATTACAAAAATTATATAATCAATCTAACACCAACTAGAGATGCAACATATTCTCTATAAAAAGATATAAGAGGTTTAAAATAAAATTCTATAACTTGTTCATTTCTAAAAATGGAAACAACTGTGTTAGAAATAACCAAAACAAGACTAACATATTTGCTAAATACTTAGTCAACATTTTATAACAATATATGAATAAAATAACATAATAGTCCTTTTCAGATATCTCTTCCCTATAAAACCTGTATCACTCGAAGTAAATATGTGCATACAAAAAAACCTTCATCCAAACAAATTACTCTTGAATATGACTTAATCTCAGCGAGCATTTTAAAAAAATTGTCAAAAAAAGCTGTAGCTTTATTAATGTATATTTTTAATGCTATTCTTTGAATGGACTACTTTCCAATATAATAGAAATTCACATCTATAATAATGATAAAATCTGAAAAATTGTGAGAATAAGCTCCTTGTTGTTATGAAAATTTATTTTAAAAGACTAAAGCTTATAATTCTTAGCTGACAGTTTAGCTTTGGGAATTAACATAGCACTATAGAATAGATTTATTAGTTAATTGATATTATAAATTTAACTTTAAAAAAAAAAAAAACAGTACTACATTGTGCGGTGTTCTTAAACTTGGAAAATATGTTTATTAAAGTGTAATTTACGGGTTTTATATTATAAACAAACACAAATTCCACTTAACTAATAGATATTTCCATGAAAATACAAATAGTGCTCATTTAATAATATATGTTATATGCTCAGACATGCCACAGCATACTTGATTCAGTCTTATATTAGGTTTACATTTTTAACTTTCCCAATGACATCGAAACTACAACAGCTATGTTTGCAAATGATACAGCTGCATTGTCAGCTTATTATGGTCCCATAGTAGTAACTCAAAACCTTTTAAATCGTTTAACATACTTGGAAAATTGGCTTAAATTCCGGGAATTTAAAATAAATGAATCGAAGGAAATTCAAATTTTTATTAAAATTTAAAGAACACATTATTTCGGTTTCTTATTAACTACTGTGATCGTGAAGCTATTAGCTTTAAAACGTGTCAGGTTTTAATTCAGTAAAAAACTCAAATTTTATTTATGTTAAAGGAAGAAGCTTAAATACAAACACACCTCAATGGACAAATGATCACTGCAGAATATGAAATAAAATACTTAGTATTACATTTAGATAAAAAATTGATGTAGAAGGATATTTTTCAAAAAATTAAAAAAAAAAAATGTATGGTAAGATTACCATTGGATAGCATGTCATTTAATACAAAAAATCGAAGCATGCTACTTATTGTTTTGTAGATTTTACACAAAAAAAACGAGATGGTATCTAGGGTAGGAACAAATTTCCTTTTGCTTTTTGGCAGATATTAACTATAAAGTCACTCATAAAGTATATGATAAACTAACAGGTTAAAAGAAAAACCACACTTCCTGTACTTTGCAAAATTAAAGGAACAGAATTTTACTAACAGAAAACATCAAATTTATACTTATGTGTTTGATGTTAAAATGTGTAGGATAATTTGTTGAGTGTTTAGCTTGATGAAAGAAATCGATGTATTTAAATAATTGAATATAAAATTTCAAAAGGCCAGTTATTTTTATTTTTTCTCCTTCCCACACTCTCATTTGTGTGCCTACTAGGGATATTGCGGATATTCGTATCTGCATACGCAATTGCAGATCTTCCACATAAATTTTTACATCTGCATCCGCATCCGCATCTGCAATAATCAAGACGGATGCGGATGTATCGATTTAGAGTTGCTAAAAGAATGAGAATGACAGACTCCTCGAATAAAGATACAAAACAACCAGGAACTTCCAATATGGTTAGAAAGGCTGGCTTAAAAAACGATCTTGCCATGATACTATATTCGTCAAGTGAAGATGAGTTTCAAGAATCGTCAGAAAATGGTAACGCCGACACTGTACTCAAAAAGGAATTGCTATCTTACAACAATAAGAAAAGGATCAATAAATAGTGGAACGTTCACCGAGAAGAACTAAAAATATTATCTACAATAGCACGCAGATTTTAATCACCTCCACCAGCCAGTGTACCTAGTGAACAGTTGTTCAGAAGCGCGGGCTTAATTTATGATCCTCTGCGAAACAGACTGGAACCTGAAAAGGTGGCGACATTACTTTCTATTAAATATAATGCACCAATTTTTAACTTAAATTACTAAGTATATAATTATTTAATAAAATTATAAAAGATTACAAGCTTTTTATATTATTTATGTAGCAATATGAAATTAATTTAAAAAGAATCCTAAGATCCGCATCCGCGGATGTCATAAAATCTGCATCTGTAACATTCCTAGTATCTACATCTCTACTGTACAGCATGTATGTGTATGACATATACCTATATATTTTTTGTAATGATCGGACATGACGCTGATTTTTAACGCTCAATATTTTTTTTGCCTAGCCACTGGTCGCTACAACCTTGGTTAAGGAACTTTATTCCAAAAAAAAAAAAAAACAAAAAAAAATTGACATTTTGTTACAAAAGTTTCTTGAAATCTTTTCTTCAACAGTTGTGTTAATTTCATTAAATATCTCTCTATATAATATTTTTTTTTTGTGATACTATTCTTTTTTGTCGCTAAGGAACCACCCTTTTATTCAATGTTAAAATTACGGTTGAGCCTCCACACAAACTGCAGAAATACCTCAATGTAAACAGTGTCAACAGTATGGGCTTACACAACGTTTCTGTAAACGGCCTTTTATGTATGTTAAATATGCTGCTACTTACACTACTAATGTATGCTTAAAGGCTAAAGAAACTCCTTCCAAATATGCACTGTGTATAAGTAACCACCTTGCAAACTACAAAGGGTGTGCAATTTACAAGGAATTGAAAAGAATGTGAACCAAGCGAATAAACAATGCACCTCAAAAATTTTAGTGATATGACTAAGACACATGACGAACCAGATATCCTGAAATTTAAACAAACGACAGATGTAGTGACTGCAGACAGCCCTATCATGGTGGTTCAGTTACATAAGCAGCAGTTGAAAGCTCAAGTTAAATCTTACTATTACACTTTGTAAGGAAACCCATCAACACCAGTACAGCAGCAGCTAATTATTGCTGATCAAGATTGTCTAATGGCTATCTTAACTCGCTTTATATCATTGCTTGAACAAATGAACAAAATCAGTTAATGACGGAGCTATAATTTCTTAGCAATGATGAATTGCTCTTTGGAATACTAATAGTCTAGTGCAATGAGGTCTGGAAACAGAACTTTTCCTTCAGTTACAGAAAATTGGTGTGCTTCTTGTGTCAGAAACGCATTTTACTAACAAAATGTACTTCAACATAACTGGCTATAATTTGTACCATCCACAACACTCCAACAGAACTGCTTGTAGGGGGAGTGCTATATTAATACATAACGGTGTTCAATACTACCAGTTAAACTTTTACCAACACGATTATGCCCAGATTACTAGTGTTGTAGTGAAAGAACTAAACGTATCTCTTGTATTAGCTACAGTGTACTGTACACTTCAATATTCAATAAAAGATGATCTATTTGCAGACTGTTTTCAATATCTGGGGAAAAGATTTATTGCTGGAAGCTACTATAATGCAAAACATACACTGTGGAGATCAAGATTAATTACACTAAGAGGACTTGAGCCAAAAAAAAAAGTATGGATTCCTTGTAGCTTAACCACCTATTACCTGAAACCAACCTACTGGCGGACTGACCCCAACAGAATACCCGATTTACTAGACGTTTTTGTTGTCAAGGGGGTATCGATTCATTACACTGCAGTTGAAGAATGTGTTGATATAACGTCCGATCACTCTCCAATTATCCTTAAGATAAATACAAATAGTATGAAAAAAGAAAAGCCGTCATTCCTTACAGATAAACATACATGTTGGGAAAATTTCCGAATGCAAATTGAAAACGATATAAATCCTGGAATATAGCTTAAAACCATTAATGAATTAGAGGAAAGAACCACTAAAAACGTATCATGGAATTTGATGCCATCTGAAACATTGGATAATAATGTTATTACCCAAAAGGAGATACTAGCTGAAAAGTAAAGAGCTTGCAGCATATGGCACAACACCAGGCGTCCAAGTGACGAAACTTTATATAACAGAATAAGTAGACAATTAGGAAGGCTCTTATTGAATAAAAGAAATAAAAGCTCTCAAAGTTTTTTGCAGAATCTCAGTACCTCCCATGATAAGCAATATTCCCTTTGGAAAGTAAGAAAATTAAGCGAGTAAAACAACAACTCAGCCCGCTTATTAAAAATGTAATAGGTAAATGAGCTAGAAGCGATACTGAGAAAGCTAACACCTTTGCACAGCACCTGGCAGATGTATTCCAGCCACACTCGCCTGATCCAAAAAGTAAGCATGAGCAAGAGATCTCTGAATTCCTAGGACATATCCTAATGATCAACATCACATCAAATCTGTATCCCCAAAAGAAGTGCGGCATGAAATATTGGCCTTAAAAAGAAACAAAGCTTTGGAATACAACTTAATAACCGCTTACATCTTAAAAAAGCTGCCAAAAAGAAGGGAATATTACTCATTGCTTACATCTTCAATGCTATATTCAGACTAAAGCATGTGCCGGTACAATAGAAAATGGCTCAAATAATTATGGTGCATAAACCTGGTAAATCTGCAAGTGGTGTATCGTCACACAGAACAATTTTGCTTGTGCCTGTACTATCTAAAGTTTTCGAAAAATTATGAGAAGGATAATGACGATTGTTGCTCAACTGAAATTGATACCGGATCACTAATTTGGTTTTAGAAGCAGACATTCCACCCTTGATCAAGTCCACAGAATTATCAATAAAACTGAAAACGATTTCGAAGAGAAACAAATTTGTTGGGCAATCTTTTCAGATACTTCACAGGCTTTTGTCAAGGCATGGCACAAAGGACTGCTTTATAAAATTTTAAAAAATTATCCCCTACAACATGTACAAGATAATTTCATCTTATTTAAATGAACAATTCATTAAAGTAAAAGTCTAGGAAGAAGAATCAGAGTTATACCCAATAGGATCTGGCGTCCCTTAGGGTAGCATTCTGGGACTGCTGCTTTACTTGCTCCATACAGCTGACATGCCGGCTACAAATAACACACTAATTGCTACTTTTGCAAATGATACTGCAATATTAGCCTCAAATATTTCTGAAAACGTTGCTACTAGAAACTTGCAGAGTTCCTTAGATCAGATATATAACTGGATAAAAAAGTGGAAAAGAAGTGTAAATGAAAACAAATTAGCTCATATAATGATCAGAAATAGAAAAATAATCAGAACTCCTGATGCAATAAACCACTAACAAATATCAATATTGCATGAGATTAAATACTTAGTTACATGGAAACAACACATCATTGTTAAGGAAAAAGACATTGATCGTCTAATAACCCGCATGTATTGGTTTATCAGAAGAAGTTCAGTATTAATGACTGATAATAAATTACTAATCTACAAAGCGATTATAAAATCTACTTGGAGCTATAACGCTCAATTATGGGGTTATGCAAAAAGTACTCATATCAAAATAATGCAAAAATGTGAAAACAAAATACTTGGTTTAATAAAGAATGCGCCCTAGTTTGTAAGAAATGACAATCTACATAAAGATCTAAATATGTTCCTGCTGTGATGGCAAAAATCGGATGATATGCTCTTCGCCATGAAGATAGAGTACACAAGCATCTAAATATGAAAGCAATTATTATTTTAGATAATTGAAGTAAAACAAAAAAGTTTAAGCAGAATAAGCCCAATGATATTATTTAGCCGCCATTGTATATACATACTTTTGAGGCTACTGTCACCAGATCGATAGCCTTTTCACGTTAATACTCTTACGTCAAATTTGCTGGACAGTTCGTAAAGTCTAGTTACAATTTTTAAAAAAAAAAGTGGGATAACTATTACAGCGAGCAGTATAATCGATTTTGAAACATGAGGGTCAAATGTGAATTGTTTTTACGTGATTTCTACCAAAAGATAATTATTTTCATGGAAAAACGAAAGTTCTAACTGTATTGCATAATAAGAAAAACATAGTAAATACATTCAATCAGTTATTATGAAAATTACCCACATAAACTAAAAGCTAAAAATCGAAAGCTGAATCTGTTAATTATATATTTTAAAGTTTAAACAATCGAAAACCAAAACTTTAATTGTATTTTCAAGAAGGTCAATCGTATTAAGCTTGAGCAATATTATTCAGCTTTCAGCTCTTGTTCTCTTGTTTTTGAATTTTAAGTGTAATATAAATTGATAAATTAATCTTAATTTGCAGTTCTAATATTTTATATTATTAATGCTGTAAAGTTATGCGATATTTTAAAATGTAGCATAATTTTTTTCTTCATTACTTTAATTAAATCATAAATAAAGGTAAAAAATATCACGGAAGCAACGTTTTAGTAATTTAAATGAAATAAATCTGCAAATTATAAAATTTTATCAAAGTTTATTGCAGTACAAATAATAACTTTTAATGTATTTTAATTGAAATAAATCATATTTATATAAACGCATCTCTAAATAAAAATAAAATATTAAATTTAATAAAATAATACAATTCTTTTGATTTATAGCACAAGAAAAAAATCAATTAACTTTTAAGTACTATCTCGCTTGATATTTTTTGTGTCATACTTTAAAATTGTCGTATTTACATTTTTACTTTTATTAAAAATATTTGCAATTCAATAAATTAACATCGTAAATTATGATATTTTCCATAAATCGATTATTATAATTGTTTCTTGTTATTTAATCGATGATATTTATGATTTGTTCAGTTAGTGTAAACAATGTGCAGTGTTCAGGATTTAATAATAGTCTTATATTTTTAACATTAACAAAATAAATTTATGCTGATGACGTTTTTTATAGCACATTAGAAAATATTTTAATTATGGCTGAAGATAACGATGATCAGTGGTTATACGGTGATTCGGATCCTGATAAGCCTACAGAAGAGTCAGCCAAAAGTGACTTAGTGCCAGATGCAAATGTTTCAGATGAAAAAAATGTAAAATACTTCTATTATAAATTTGATGTAATAGTATGGATTTATTATTTATAAGATTTCTAACGGATTAATTAATAATGTAACGTACATAGGATGACGGTAATCAGTCGCCGCCTACAAAGAGTAATGAATTAAGTGCATCTGATAATAGTGAACCGTTAAAAGAAAATGATGAAGAGTCAACTGAAATTGCGAAAGAAACTATTGAAACAGGTAACAAAAATTCATAATAAAAACAATTTTATATTTACATTACGTAAAATTATTTAATAAGTTTTTTTCAGATGTATTATTGTCCGTAAAAGTTTCCATTTCAATTTCCGATTTCAAAACTGTATTTTCTTGTCAGCTTTTATAATTTAGCTTCCTTCTGATAATTTATATTTATGAAATACTATGTCGTGGGCTCTTAAAAAAAATATCGAAAGAAAGTTTGAACCATTTGAAATGTATGTTTTAAGATAGTTGCTGTAAATATCCCTGGCACTAAAAATTACAAATGAAGGAGTCTTTAAACAAACAAACAATGATAGAGATTAATTGTTTGTGAAGATCAAGTATCTAAGTTGCATTCTAAAAGGAAAAAGAATGTGTATACTACTATTTCCTTTAAGTCGCTTTAGGAAGAGCAATTTAAAATTATCAAAGATTAGAAGAAAAAATACTTAGAAAGGGAATGGAGCAACATTGCAAGAGCGGAGGTATTATTACATCGGTTAGCACAGACAAAGAATTCGTCGCCACTGTGATTGTCGGTGATTGAGTTTTTGTTATTCATATAATTTTTTTTTTAAAGGTAGATAACATGGTTAATGATGAACATACTTTTTACGTAAATTTTATTTTAACTGCGTCGTTAAATATTTAGTTTATTTCATATAAAATCATTTTGATAGTTGAATTTGTTTATTGATTTTAAAAATGGATAAATAGTAGAGGTGTCAGAATTGTTCAGTGAAACAATGAAGTTTTTATTTTTTTAATTTTTTTAAAAATTACCTATTAATAGCAGGCGAGTTTTAATTTTTTTTTTACAAAAAGGATTTAATAATTTATTTTTAAACTCAAATTTACTACCAATTAATATTATAATGAAAAATATCTTGTTTCAGTATTTTTTAATACCATTAATTGCATTAAGCGGTCTAAATGCGTCTGCTACAAGTATAATGAACTGCATATAATTTTTTTACAATAAGGTTCTAATTGTACTTGTCAGGGTCATAAAGTGCAAAAAAAAATATTTAGAATTTTTATTCTCTAGTGATTGACTTTAATAAACAGACCAAATACAAACTATCGACGATTCAATAAAAGTATTTTTCTACACGCAAATATTTGTAATTTGCTTAGTTTTATTAATAATTTAGAAATATATAGAATAAGAATTTAATGCTTTATTTATTTTTTGTACGTTGTAAAACCTTTGCGGTAAACTTGCAGGATTAGGTTCTGTAATGTTATCTATTTTTGATGATACATTAAACCTTCAGGTGTTTTTTACATTTTTTTGGTGTGGTTGTTATGGATTAATAAACTGTTTATGATGAATTAGGGGGAAGTATTGTTATGTTCTCATAATAGAGATTTTAAGAGTATATTTAAATTCAGAATATTGAAATATTAAAAGTGTACGTTAAACCCTTTTTTATTCCATTCCTGTGTAAATTTTATAATTCGATATTACTAATTCCAAAAACAAGTTATTGGAACAAGTTCAAACAAACTATATCGTAACTGTGATGAATTAAGTCATCGTGATAGCCTAGTTGCTAGAGCGCTTGACTTCCGTTACGGAGGTCACAGGTTCGATCCCCTGCGACAACAGAACTTATTACAAAGAATTAAATTAAATACTTACTAATAATCACGCGGAAGGCAATGGCAACCATCACGTATACCATCATATGCGCGCTAGTTAGTACACAGCAGATATACACGGGACTGCAATTGTAGCACGATAACAAGCGACTACAATCAGTACCGAATAAAGTCTAGTGCGTGTACACTCGCGTTGCATATAACAATTGTCTAGTACACTATGCCTGTGTCTGTGCAGCTAAGATGTACGAATAGGTAGTCGCCGACGCTCAGAAGTTAAGTATGGTGCTATAAAGAAAGATGATAAATTAGTCAATATCACAATCACTTCAGTAAAAAACGATCAGATTTTTTAAAGAAACTTCTGATTAAACTTAAACATTAGATGTGTAGAACTTTAGATGAATTTATAACTGTGCTTGGCTCATAATTATTTCTGTGTAAGCAGTTCGCGTCTTAAGTTAAAAGTTAAAAAACAAGACAAAATAAAACAAAAACATAAAATAAATTCTTATATCGTATTCTACTCGTTGGGTTTTTTTCCCGCTACATTCATCGCAGAAGTTTGTTCAAATTATCGATACTTACAAAAACAAAGTATGTGTGTGCAGGAAGTTAATTTCTACAATTCAGTTGTATAAAAAGATGAAAAAATAAACAAAAGAGGATTAGATGTTAAAAATTGTAAGCAATGATATTTTCGCTATTAAACATATAATTTAAATATTTAATTATAGGAGCAGAAGAAAATGAAAAAAACAAGGATAAAGATAAAGGAAAGGAGAGTGACGAGGAAGAGGAAGAAGATGATGATCATGTTAATGTGGTTATTGGCGATTTACGAACAACTCCCGGTTACGGTTCTGGCGGCTTGCACATAAAGCGAGGGAATTTATTGACCCTCACAAAGGTAAATAAAAGAAGAAAAGATAAAACTACTGCATCGGTTAATTAGTAAATTTTAAAAATTTGCTTTGATGAAATTAAATATTTTTGCGCCTAATTTCATACATTCTTTTTTTTTCTTTATAAAGTTGCGCCAAAAATTAAAATTTATATGCTGCTATAATGCAAAGATTGATAAAAGTAAGATCATTTTTCACTAACAATTTATAATTATTTAGTTCATTGTGAAATTCAGTTTATTTGAAAATAAAATATATATTAATAACAAGAAGAAAATCTTTTGAAGACTTCATTTTTTGAAGAAGAAACAATGTCTGGTAATTCTACCAGTTGATAGTTGTAGATTTTACATTGGGTATATAAAATTCGACTATTCATATTGAGATTCGCATCAGGATCTTCGTGAACATGGCGATCACTGTTTATTAACTGCACTCTCAGAACAGTTTTTCAAACACTGTGGTGTTGCTAAGATTAAATTAGCCGATTCGTACCGATTTTTCCACTGTTTCTGTCTGGGATTTATAAGTATCTTTTAGATATTTAGTTGTGTAATAATTATTTTAAAGACTTCACTATAAGAAAAAAGCTGACGGATAATTTTGTAATGAAGAGAAATTCCTTTAAATATATGTATATAGCAGGATAAAATAGACTCTAGAATGTAAATATTACCATTAATTAAAAGTTTTAAAAGCTTGAAGAGATTATTTAATTTCTTAGTGGCAAAAATATTAAAAGTGTTAGTTAAATAAAGTAAAACATACAAGAGCTAAAAAATGTCTTTATCGAAAGAGTAGGCACAAAGGACGTGAATGATAACGGTGAAATGTATGCAGGCAAAGATTGCATATTATACCATTTAATGGAGTCTTTCAGAGAAAGTAATAAAACAGAAAAACTTTATAGATATCAGAAAGTAACAATGGAAGTAGATACTAAAAATAAACAAAATAGATGAAGATAGAACGAGAAATATGTTAAATGATGGAACTTAGTTTCGGAGAAAATATCATTTTACTACCGGTTAATCATGGTAGTGTAGTAGTTTAGGATAAGATGCTTGGATACAAAACCAGAGATCGTAGGTTCGAGACTTGTCTTATTTTATACTTTAGTTGTTCCCCGGTTTACCCATGCTGAAATAATTGGGCACCAGGGAAGTCTGGGAGGAAAATAAAGATAATGAGAGAAAAAAATTTGTCACCCTACTGTTATTAGTACCGTTTGAATTAGTTCTCTGTGAACCTTAACTTCATAATTCCTAAAACCTTGCCAGAGGTATGGAACCCGTTTTATTTTTTACATTACGTAATAATGTTACAAAAATTAATTAGAAAATAAAATTAAACTAAAACTTCACTGATACATTTTAATCACCTTATTTGTGGAATATTGTAATAATGGCACAATTTTCCGAAAACTATGTACATTCTTTATTGGAAATAAGTATTAGAATAATTTAAAATAAAGTAAAGGTCTGTATAAACATTAAAAGACAATAATAATAATAAAAAAAGACGGTAAAAACCTGATAAAATATGTTAGAGAAGAATATTTTAAATGTAATTTCCTCGTATTGTGTTTAAGCAACCTGGCAAATTTAATGTAGAAGACTTCGATTCAGTTGGAACAATTAACGGAACCAACGCACATGAATTTAATTTAGATGCTTTAGAAGAAAAGCCATGGAGAAAACCAGGGGCAGACATAAGCGGTACTTACTTCTATTTTATTACTTAATTCTTATTATCTTAAACCTTTTCAAATGTGCCGATTTTAAATTGTGATTTCTGCAGAATAATTAAATTTTTCCGTTATTATTCGTTATCGGTTTATTTTTATTAAATTTCAATGCATTACTACGCATTTTTAACTTTATAAAAACTGTAAGATACTTTTAAAACATTCTTTCTTTTTTCTTTCTTTGTCAACTATTTTCAGTCCATTGCTGGACGACGTAGCCTTCTCGAAGATTTTTTTATGTATTTATATTACAAAAGTTAATTTCGAAATAAAGAATAGGCGATATCAATATTTTCGTAAGCGAAAAGATTTCTTTGTATTAGTCTGAATTATTGTTTTGAGCGATTATTTTTAATAATTCTTAATGTTTGTCGATTGGCATTAAGTTAAGAATATATATACAAAAAAAACTGCGGATGTCCAAGTAAAGAGAAAAAAACCCTCTAGGGTGTAAAACAGTTATTACATAACTAGCGTCTTATATATGTCTCTATCAATGGTAGATAAATTTTTTAATGGAATCTTGTTTCCTGTTGTGTAGCGCGAGTTACCTTTTTTATCTTTTTAATAAACTTATAATCTCTCCTCTAGAAATGATCGTTATTATGTGTTTTTATTGTTACACGGTATATTCCAAACCGTTTTTTGTCGTAAAAATGTTATGAAAGCATTTAAAGTATGAATTTATCGCGCAATAACTGAAGTATACGCAAAGTAAATTTAAAACAGTCATTCGATATTATAATGCAGTAAAAACTGGTTGTGATAGTGATTAATCGTTATTTTAAAAGATTTATTAAAACTGAAGATTCAAGCTAAACGAAAGCCGAAACTTTAAAAAGAATTAAAAAAGAAAAAAAAAGAGAAACGTTTTAAACAAAAACAAAACTAAAATTAAGCTGAAATTTCAAATAGTCTTTTTTTCTTCTAGTTTTTAAAATTTGTGTTGAGAAAAAAATAAAATAAATTATTATAAATGTAAACAATTTAAAAAAAACAAAAATATGGAACATAATTTAGATTATAAAAACATAAAAAAATGAACCATATAAAACAATTAATATAATAAATTAGTCCGACCGGTTTCGTCAATTGTTCGACATATTCATAGACTGAATTTTTATTGTGTTGTTATTTATATTATTCGATCTTTATAAAAGAATAAATCGATATATCATGATAGTTGGTCTATGTGAATGTGGTTGATGAAATAACAATGAAATAATAAAAATGAAATAAAATAAAATAAGAAAATATAAAAATATAACAATAAATAAAGAATATAAAAATAAATATGTATGTATTTAATTTATTATATTTTAATTTTATAAAGTTTTTATGTTAAATAATATGTTTTTTGGTATTGTTTGCTGTATGTTTAATGTCATATCTTTGTATTTATTAATATAATAATCTGCTGTGTTTTAAAGTTTATTGTCGGTAACTATTTTTAAAATTGTCATGTCTGTTTGTGTATAATATATTATCGTGTGGTTGTGTTTGATTATGTAGTCAGCAAATTTTGATTTTTTCAAGACACTTATATTTAATCGCATATACATGTTCCTTATATCTAGTTTTAAAATTTCTTTTATTTTGGCCTATATAAATTTTATTACAACTGTTGCATTTTAATAAATATATACGTGGTTTTTCAAATTTACTTTCCTTGTTATTATTCTGCGAGTTTAGTGTTATTAATTTTTTAAATAATTTATTGTTTGTTTTGTATCCAATCTTATTACTTTTGAAAATGTTTGTTAAAATGTGTATATTTTGATTGATGTATGTAAATGTGAATCATTTTTGTTCTTTTGTTTTTGATTTATTTATATTTCTATTCCTGCATTTTGAGTTGTTTATTATCTTTTGATTTAATTTGTCTTTAATGTTAGGATTATAGTTATTATTTTTTGCTATTTGTTTTATTAAATTTATTTCATCATTTTATTTTTGTCACTCGTTGAGGTATTGTGTATTCTATGTAAGTATGTTTTAAAGGTTGCATATTTATGTGTCTTTGGATGGTTTGACGTTTGGCTTATGATTGTATCCGATTGTGTTATTTTATGATATATATATTATAATTTAAGTTGTTATTATTGATATGTATATTTATTAGTTCCAATTTCTATAGTGTACTGCAAATTGGATGAAATGTGATTTAGAAAATTGATGTGGTGATTAGAATTTTCATTAAAAATACATAGAATATCATCAACAAAAATTACATAGAAAGCGATGTGGTGTGAGTGTAGGTTGTTATTATATTGTCTTCATAATATTGTAGTACTATTTCAGCTAATAATGATGAGATTGGGGTTACCTCATTGGTAGTCTAGATTTTTGTATAAATATTTTATTATTGAATTTAAGGTAATTTTGTTTTGTTAATACCGGAATTATATTAATTATTTCATTAATATGTGCAGGATTAATATTTTTCTTTTTATGATTTTTCTATAATTATAATTAAGTTAGTGATAGGTATATTTGTATATAAGTTTATTAGGTCATATAAAACTAATAAGCATTTATTATTAATTTGAATATTTTTTAATCTATTATAAGTTCATTTCTGTTTGTGATAGAAAAATTTATTATTTAATTGTATTAAATTTAATGTTTTATTAATATATTTAGCTACATAGTAATATCGATTTATTTCTTTATAACGATCTAATAATGTAAATAACAACACAATAAAAATTCAGTTCATAAATATCTCGAACAATTTACGAAACCGGTTGGACTAATTTATTATATTAATTGTTCCACATGGTTCATTTTTTAATGTTTTTACAATTTTAATTGTTATATATTTTTGTGAATTGTTGATATGTATGTCGTTCGTGTAACGAAAAAATATAACATCAGTAACTGAATGTTAAAAGTCATTGCTTAAAATTATTTACATTTATAATATAGTGCGGTTTAAGGTAGTAAAATACTTATAATAAAAATAAATTATATTGTGTCGATTAAAGACTTGGATTTTTTTATCATAGTTTTTGCGAGTAACAATTTTTTCCTGTACTAAAGTATTTGGAAACGTTAATTACATTTTAACTAGTTTCTAAAATGTGAGAAAATTAAAAACGTTAACATTTTCAGAATTTTATTAGTAAATTAAGAATAAATTCTCACAATTATACTAAAAATCTACCAAACTGTTGAAATAATTTCAAGGTGGTGTTGAAAGTTGGTTTTGTAAGTCAAAAATTTATTAAAAATGTTCTAATTTATATACTTGTTTATATTTGCATATTTTATGTTGCGCATATTATAAACATAAATTTATTTATTTATTTCCTTTTTTGTGGATTTTACTTAGAACAGTTAGAAAATGATTATAAGGAGGAGGATAATTTAGGCCGCAAAGGAAATTTAGAAAGAAAATGATGAATTTTTAAAGGAAATATTTTATTGTTTATAAAAAAAAAAGAAAGAATAATCTTACCCCCCATTTTAAAAGGATGTTTAACATTTTTATTACAAAGGTTAATTTTAATAATAATAAACTAAAAAAAAAATATAGTAAATAAAAACGGATCAAAAGCTAAAATTAAGTGAGCTTACTGAAAAAATAAGAGATAACTTTGAAGAGGGAAAGAAGGTGTTGATAACGTTTATAGATCTTACTAGAGCATTTGAAACGATTGATCGTAAAATTATCATGAACGCATTAGAGGAAATAGGAATAACAAATAGTTTGAAAAAATGATTTCAAAGTTATTTAACACAGAGGAAAACATGTGTAAATATCTTAAATGTGCAAAGTGAAAAAGAGGAGATGAATGTAGGAGTAACGCGGGGTAGCAACTTAGCGCCAATACTGTTTATTGTATATACAAATGGTCTATATAAGGAATTAAGTTACTGTGAGGTAGTCTCGTTCGTGGATGATATAGCAATACTTACATCACATAAAGATGTTAAAGAGGCAGAAATAAGGATGCAAAAAGATTTAATAACAATAAGCAAATGAGCACACGATAAAAGTCTAAGAATAAGTGTAAAGAAGACTAAAGCAATGGTACTGCGGGAAAAAAGAGACAGCTCCGATTTGTATTGTCCAAATATAATAATGTACTCAAACGAATGTGTACATTCGATGGGGGAAAAACACGAATGCGAAATGAAAAACTGTCAAAACTTAGACAGTAACGCAGTATAAATATTTGGGAGTAATGATGAACCAACACTTAAGATGGGACATACATATGGAATACATTGCAAAGAAAATAGGAGCAGTTTTACCAGCTTTACATACATTAAAGAAATATGCAACAAATGAAACATTAAAAGTAGTTTATTATGCCCTAGTAGAGTCGAGAATCAGATATGGAATTTAGGCATGGGGAATAGCGAGAAAAGCATACTTGAGGAAAATAAATAAACTGCAAATTAAATGCTTGAAATTAATAGGAAATCATAAAGGAGAAACCGATAGTGAAATAATTAAAAAAGAAGACGTAATGAGCATAAGAGGAATGTACTTATTACTGAAGATATGGGAGTACATATCAGAAGAAAAGAAAATTGAATTGAAGGAAAGAATAAAAACAGAATACGAGTTGAGGGAAAACTTGCGTACCAACTGCCGTTAGCAAGAATAAAGTTGGGGGAGCAAACGGAAAAATATATTATAACTCTGATGTTGAATAAAATACCCAAAGAAATAATAGAGAAGGAAAAAATAGGGGAAAGAAAAAGGAAAATAAAGGAATGGCTTCAGGAAGAAGAAAATATAAAAAAAGTGATAAACAAAATAAAATGACAAGGCGCAACAAAAAAAGTGAAAAAAAAAACACCGAATATAAAAGATAGAAATAGATTATTAAGTACTGATAAGTAAAAAGATAGATTAAGATTAGTAAATATTACACGATTAAAGTTAATTTAAGATGGTAAAGTGTTCATGGGAGAATTCGTCGACAAGCGTTTTAGCTTGACGAAAGATTTGTATGTAAAAAATAACAAATACGTATTTTTCAAAAAAAAAAAAACAAAAAAAACACAAAGTATATGTAGTATTGATTAAAAGGAACAGTAAAAGATTTAATTAAATAAGGTTAATTAGGAATAACATGATTGTCGCGATAGCCTAGTTGTCAGAGTACTCGACTTCCGCTACAGAAGTCTTGAATTCGATCCCAGGAAACGATAGAAATTACAAAATAAATAATTAAATTAATCGCTCATAGAATCATAAGGAAGGCAATAGCAAACCTGCACACCACTATATGCGCGCTAATTTAGGCAGTCACACACACGGAGTATCAATTCCAAGTGTAGTCTTATGTCTTCACCAGCGTTGCATACGGTTCCTGGACATTTCTCCGAATCCTTTTTTCCGAAAGACAATTCCCCGAACAAAAAATTTCCTGAATAAATTTTTTCCCCGAATGAAAACGCATTACTTTAGTATGTAAGTACAATATTGCGGTCAGTGATACGCAATTAGTCAAGTACAGTGTCTGTTTGTACTCGTCATATTTGGTCGCTGTTGCCTATATCCTTTTCGTTTTGGAGCTGCTTTTACTCGCCGTCCCAGTAAAAGTTCTGTTACGGCAATTTCCGTGTCCGCTTGTTTCTTCTGAAATTCCTTCAGAGCTGAATCCAGATCGGAGTGGTGTTTACCGACTACCAGCCGTAAAATCTGTTATGCCAGTCTCATTTTTCGCATGCTCTTTGCCAGAGCCTCTCTCTCGGTTAGTTGATTTAACACCCCTTCGGAGACGCCTGCTATTAAAAGACCTGTTTGTAAATTTAATTCATAGGATAAAAATAAAGGAAATACTGCGTATGTATTTGAACAAAATTTTAAAAAATTCTCGCTTTAAATAAAGTAAAATTAGGGAAAGTTAAAGTTTTTTCATTTAAAATTTTAGCAAAAACTTTTTTATTTCATTAATAGATTCGATAGGTAGAATAAGATTATATCGAACATTTCGAGACGATTCTGTGCTGTTACATTTGGTCCAATATTTAGATGGAAGTACTTAGTCACAAATTTAAAAAAAACAGCTTTGTCAATTTATACACACCACGGACAAATTTTTATTGCTTCGAGCGGTTATTATAGCAAATATACCTGGCACTTGGAGAAAATAAAAAATGTACAAGTTAAAAATTGATTTATATTAGTGAAAAAAATATGCTTAAATTGTTTCAAATTCCGCTTTTCGTTTAATTGTAATTATTTTGTTTGTTTTTTTTACTTTTTGTTGATACTTGTTAAAAGATTATTTCAATTATGGTTTCAACGAGGATACATGGAAGGCATATTGCGAACGACAGAAACGAATGCGTGTACATGAATCGGGTACCGGTTTGATACCGATGAATACGAATAATCCTATGGTCGGTCCGCCACCGATCATACCGAATCTTATACCGCAGGTAAAATCAAACGCACAAGAATCAATTATAGCCTTAAATAATATGCCGCAACAAATAATGAGGACTATGAATGATATACACAAGGAAAATGTAATTCAAGTGAGTAGCACCACATTCTGCACTAGTCGGACGCAAATTACTATGTAGCTTTACAACTCTGTGTTCTTCTTTCCGGCTGTTGCATGCTGATACGCGATATTTATTCAAGGCGCTATTCTAGTAGATTAGAGTGGATGATAATTCTTGTAAATAAATGTATTTCGATAATACCCAATATTGTAAACATACTTGCTAGTTGGTTAGGCAGTGGTATTTCGTTCGGGTAGAATATCCCGTTGTCGTACATTGAAACTTCCAAAAATTTCACTTACGCTGGGTTAATGTGTCGACACGCTAAAAAAAAACACGCGTGCTTACACCAGTAAATCAGTTGAAGCGGTTAACGCGTTTTGACGTATTTTTTCATTTGCTCCGATTACCATAATGAATCGGCAACACGCATTACGTTTATTAGATACGGAAACAAACTGAAAATAAATCCACTTTTTTTTAATCATGTTTCTTCCTCTGAGAGAGGATTTTTTTTTTGTATCCATACTGTGGAGCGAGTATAATTAAAGGTTCTAGTGCAAAAACCAAGGTAAAATTTAAAAAAAAAAAATTTCAACTGCTTTACTCCCAGTAAAAGCGTTAACGCTAAAGAATTATCTGAACACAATTTTTATGCGAAAAAAAAAACAAACTATTCTTCATTTTAATACAATGAATAGTATAGCTTTTTCAATGTCATCATAAATTTAAGTAAACAAAGAAAATATCTAGTAATATATTCAGATTTATTGATTATTAAACTTTTAAAATTGATGGAAGATTATTGTGCAACTTTACCTCGACAATTTTCCTATTATATTTAAAAAGTATTTCAAGCGCGACGGTTTTAAACTTAAAAAGTGATGCTAGTATAATAGTGACATTCATCGTTTATATTTGAGTAGGTGCGATAACTTTTATGCAGTTCTGTTCATTTATGTTAAATATATGACCAAAGGTTTCTTGATAATCCGAAACATTAATTTATTGTAGAGATATTGCATGTTAATGTAAAAATTTATAGGGAAAACACGACTCAATAAAAGAACTGCGTATTTTCTTGCATTAACATGAATATAAATTCACACAAGTGTCAGTTTTTTTGTGGTGTTTCAATTATTTATATTAATTAACTCGTGTCATTTTTCTATGAAAATAAACTAGTAATATAATGATCGTTGCACACATTTTTTCATAAACTGTCATTAATCTCGATTATGGAATTTTCTGAAATATGAAGTTAGAATTTGTTTTTTAAAATTTTTACGAAGTTTGATATTTTGTTTTCATTGAGTCACTTTTAATGCATTTTCTTTTCTTTTCTTTTCTTTTTTTTATTTTTTCTTGATGGATTAAATTTAAAATAGTATTACCAAAAAGTTGTTCCAAAAATAATCCTTATTTTTTTTAAAAAAAAAATACGTAATTCAACTTTAGGCTATTTTCTACTTTTTCCTAAATTTTTCTCGATCAGGTTCTTAACCTTCTGGTTTATTTTATTATATTCCAACGCTAAATTTAGAAGTAGTTGAAATTGACAAAATTAGAGATGGTACTTTGTTTTCTTTATTTCATTCTCGATATTTTTGTTCACTTTCACTTCTTCAAGAAGTGTTTAGCATCTAAAAGTTATAAAACAAGATTAAACTCGAAGAATCAAGAAAAAAAAGTAAAGTAGTGAATTTTCATGTTTTTGGATTTTAAATATTTTAGCATAAAAAGAGGAGAAAAAAAAAAGTAATCAAATTCTTATTAAATTATAAAATAATTAGTCATGAGCATTTTTAGCTCACTACCTTGTAAGTATTTTTTCATTGATGCTTTTTAATAATTTTCTCGTTATTTTTTATTCGTTTATTTATTGAGATTTTTGTACATTATACCTTTCGTTTTTTGTTGTTTGGAAAACGAAATTATCCATTTATTCTTCGAACTCTTTCTAAGGTTTAATGCTGTACTTTTTTTTATTATTTATTTACTTTATTAATTTTTCATTTATTAAACGTCTCTTCCGCTGATGGAAACATTATTTTAATTTAGTGTTGAATCTTTTTTTTTTTGTTTTTCAATTGCAAGAAAATAATTTAGATTTTAATACACATTCGCATTACATTCAAGTAGTTTTTTTTGTAAAAATAATTAGTGTAATTTATTTTAGACTGGTATATTTTGCTTACAAATTAGCTTTGTAAAGGTAGCAATCTTCAACGCTAATTATTCAATTCACTTAGTACGTCTTGTTTGTCGCACTTGCTTAATGTATTTGGTTAAATTTTATATATTTACAATTGGATAAAAATTGAATAAAATATGAAAATACTAAATTCATGTGTAAAATCAAACCATCCACGATGATGATAGTATGTGACTAAAATCTATGTTTATAGGGGCGTGCTGTATTCACATTTCAGATTTCACTTAAATATTTTTTTACTTGTTTTTTTTTTTAACTTAACCTCTGTTTTTTTTCTTTTCTTTTTGTTCCACTTTAAACTTTTCTGTTTTAAAACCTTAAGCGGTCAAATTTCAGTGTATCAGAATTAAACACACAAGCTAAAACAGGTAAATTCATAAGAAAATTATATTTTTGAAATAACACCACTTTTACACGGTATGTATAGTTCGTTTAACCTGTGCACACTAAAGCTTACCGGAATTCAGTCAGTCAAGAGTTGTGAGATATAAGCGGAACTATAACGTAAAGATAACACATACAGAAAAAGAAAAAAAAACAAAAAAAAAACTACACTCTCAGAAATGTCTGTAAACGAAATACTCGTCTACATTGAAAATTTAGCTTGCTTTTTGTTTTATAAAACAGTTTAAGGTAAAATTGATTACGCTCTATACTGTCTACCTGCGGTACGATAATTTTAAAAATGACTGTGAGTCGATCGAAGACGAGAAAAGAAGTGATTGACCCGCGATGTCGCGGAATCCAGACTGAATTTTTTGCATGTGCACTCAGTCAAACCGACGCTTGATCATCGGTTTGTTGTAGTCAATTCTGGTGGCCGACTTGAAAATGTCAGAAGTATACGCTGAAAATTTGTGCCGCAAATCCTGATGAAAGAACAAAAGAAAAATCGCTTGAACCCATTTCCCACGAATTGCTCAAAACTATACGATAGATCTTTCTTTCCTGTCCAAAATTATTACCGGAAGGTGAGACATTGATTTTTGGATACAATTCGGAAATTAAGTTCAGTGGATAACGTCAAAACAGTCGCCCATTCTTAACAAAACTTGTATATAGAAGTTTATCGTATATGAAGTATTGTATTGTATTTTCAACGCCGTAGTGTACCTCCCAAAAATTGTATATATTTAAATGAACAAATATATTGATGATTAATTATTTTTTTCAATTACCCACATTTTTTTTATATACACAAGATACATACATACACATATATACGATTCTATTGGTGCATACATCGTTTTGCATTTGTTACGATTAAAACTGCAAATATATATAATTACCTGTTTCGTTTTAAAATGTTTCGATTATTATTTACATTTGTTAATGCTTTCTCCTTCACTATTCTGTTTAACATTATTCTTCTAAATATAATGATTTGCTATGTAAATTCGTCAAACTTTAAAACGTTTTTCGTAAGGTTTTAGTGCGCGTTATAAAATTTAAAATATATGCCAAGATATTATTATTCTGGGATGCACTTGCCTACCCCAAAGACTGTCAAAAATTTGTATACGTCGTATAAATTTTGTAATATCTGGATGATTATTGAACAAAAATTTTTTTTGGATTTTCGGAATATTATCAAATAGATTTTCATTATAACGGGAAAAGCACTTCTAATCGGAAAATAATCGCAGCTTACGTAATACTAAAATTGATTACCGTCTGACGATAACGAAAAATTCTTATAAAACTTAGTAAATTCACAATTTCTAAGAAATATACAAATTTAACATTTGCAAATGATTTCATTTGTTCAAAAATTTCTTCCGGGAATGGATGTAAAGGCATTCTTATAAGGGTAAAATCTGAACCTACTTATGCTTCGTGTGGATCGCTCATCTTGTATTCGACGCGAATTGAATTCGATGCTTGTGTTTAACTTTACAAACTACCGACATTACTTAAATTTACACGGCCAAATTAGAAGAATAACATCGATGGTTTTTCGGAGGTTTTAATTAATAATTCTTTTTTTATTAGCGTCAAAATGACCTTGTGAGACATTTTCTCTTTTTATTTATAGTATACGAAAATGTTTTTTAAGCTAACTGTTGGAATAACTTAAACTCCTTCTGGTAGAAATGTTCTAATTTATTGGACGCGAATTAATAGTTTTGTTTCCTTATAAAAATCTAGTGGATTTTATAGGGAGCAGTAATGTTGCAATGGAAAAATAAAGTGACCCGGAGAGGACATTAAAATTGTAATAGTTTTTTTTTCTTTTTTTGTATGAAAGGAAAATTAGCAGGTTTTACGGGATGACATTCTTAATTTAATTTCGAAATTCGGTTTTATTGAGCATAATTTCTAGACAGATTTATATTTATTCTAGTGATTTTCGACGTGGACATTTTAATTAAAATAAATATATAAAAACGGAATGGTTTTTATGATAGTTAAAGTTATCTCTACACGTCTATTTGTGGTAGAAGTTCGTATTTGAATTTAACACTCCGAAACAGATTTTATACTGTTCGTTATCAGAGAGAGAGAGAAGTTATTTCTCTGAAAATGAACAGTATAATAATTTGTTTCGAAAAGCTAGATTCAAATATGAATTATTTCGACGTGGTTACCACAGAAAGTAGGTATGTGAAAAATGAATATTAATTATAGAGAATTCGGTAGATATTGTTTTCGTTGTGCATATTAATGATGGTCTTTTCGATTAATTTCATAAACGTTAATGACACGCGAATTCATTCATTATGCACTAATAAGGAAAGAATGGAAAAACCATTGTGTAATTCACTTTATGATAGAATGTTTGAATAATGTTTTTTTTTTCGTAGAACAATTTCGATTTAATTTTCAATTACAATGTTAAAACAGGAGATATTTATGGCAGTGTGGCTTATTAATTTTTTCGGAAATTTATTAAAAACAAAGACAAGATCATCGCGAGATATTTGTAATTTCATCGAGTCCGAAGAATAAAGATATTAAGGAATTTAAGTTGATTTATTTACATGCAGTAGTTGTGCATTTTTTTTTTTTTTTTATTTTGTAAAAGAAAGCCGAATTTACTGTAACTGAACATCAACTTGAAGAAATGTCTTCTGACAGTAGACATAAAAAAAGAAGAAGAAGAAGCGAAAAGGAAGAGGAAAGAAAGATCCCCAGCGAAGAAAGAATATTGATGCTGCCAGCGTGACGCATTAGATAGCCAGTTTCTTACATTTCTCAAATCCTCTTCTGAACTAATTGTATATTACATTAATTCCGTAAAATTGTTCATAGTTTTAGAGCAGAAGTTGTGCAGATCTCATTTACATACGTTTTTCTTCGAATTTGAACTTTAGCAACTCTAGCTCAAATGATTTTTACTTGAAAACGTCAGCTTATGTTTCCCGCTCACTCGCCATAATGACATACTATATCATCATTTATATGTTTGAGTAATTTACACCTGTACAGTGTGCACAAATCGTTACCGAATTTATGAGATAGCGATCAAAAGATTGTAATTATACTGAATTTTCTGTTTTTTCATAAAATTGGGTACGATACATACGACTTTTTTTAGGATGATCTTAAGGTTTCGAGATTATTAAAGTACCAAGAAAAAAGGCCATACCATACGCAAAATATCTTATTAACGTTTTCCTCTTACTACGCTGTAACTTCTTAGTGTACGTTTGGAACAGTTTTCTATTTTGATCCTTTTGCTGGTTTTGTACATTATATAATGTACATTAGTTTAATTGTACGATTATAGTACATGTAATTTACCGTGTTTAAATTATCGCGTACGTTATAAAGAACATATCTAGAAATCGGAATGCATGCTGCATCTTAAATATATTAAACCTATCGAACGGTTTTTGCATAATCCGGTTCTTATAACTAATTTTAAATTTGATAAGCGCCAGTAAAAGCTTTTCTCAAATCACTAGCATCGTAGTTTGCCAAAAGAATATAAAAAATTCTGTTGGCTGAATCTAACGGAAACGAACTTTACGAAAATGATTTTCAAAATATTCAGTCTTCTAATGTAAAAGTATAAATGAAATCTGACAAATAAAATTTACGGGAAAAGTGAAAATAGCGACTTTTTTAATTTAGGCAGTGTTTGTTTGTTTGTTTGTTTTTTTAAAGAAAATATAGCAGGAATTTTAAAAGGTTCAGCGGGAACAAGAAAACTAAAAATCGTCATGGTCATTTTAATGTTTTCAGAATGGGACAAGTCGGTGCTTAAAAGTAGATACCAACAGTTACCACATGGCTGTATCGGATTTGTGTACTTAGAAATGTAGCCTGAGATGAATGAAAGAATAAAATGGATTTGAATGTTTTTTGAAGGAAACATTACAGATGAACAGAAAATATGTATAAATAAAACTTAGGTATTTACGAAAATAAAGGTGCGAGCAGTGGGTCTATGGTTTTTAAAATAATCAGCGCTAACGATTTGAAATGTGTAGTATAAAACAATGAACCACCGTGAAATTTAATGGGGAGGTTAATTTTTGAAACCTCTAAACGCAGCTTTTAAATAAATAAATTTCGTTCACGTAAGCGGTTATTAAAAATATTTTTCTTATTCACGATTATTGCATGTTCAAAATTTTTCCGTAATTTTTTCTACTGCTTCCTTTGAGTAATGTAGAAATATAATGTACTTTTACCGTTTGCGCTTTCTTGCGTATATTATTGAACGAGCTTTAGAAAGTGCTTTTAAACTACGATAAAATTTGAACGGAAAAAAATTTTGCGTTATTTTCAGGTAATGACAGCCGATCGGAGGGAATACGGAAGAAAGAATTTCCCGCAAGACATGTCAGTTCCACCTCCGATGATTCCTCCCCCGTCTCATCAGTTTCAGTCAGTTCCTCCGGTACCCCCGCCGGGGTGCGTAATTTTCGTTTAAAGATATTTCTGTAATATTAGATAGTAGCGCTAAAAACAAAGAACATAGTAATACTTGCCATTAAATTAAGTCGGCAAAAAGTAAAATTAATAAAAAAAAACCTGATCGTTGTAGAAGATTTAATGTAAATTTTTAAAATTTTTAATTATATTCCACATTTTATATACAGATATATGGGAAATACTTTTGCCGGTCCCGGTGACTATTATCCAACAGACGTAGATCCTTATTATCAGCCAGTTGGTTATAATGGCATGCACGAACCGTGGGTGCAACAGGTTAGTATATGTAATATAGAGTGATTGTATAATTATCCAACATTTGTACGTAAACTAATTCCCACGCGCCTTATGATATTATTCGAAACCAATTGGAGATTTATATATTTTAATTATTTTGAATTATTAAGGGTTTTCGTATATTATTCTTGCTGATGTACTTAAAAAGACACCGAATGGTGAAGAAACAATATAATACAAAGAGGATCAGTTAGTAAAATAGTGTAATAAGAATGAAATCCTCGTATTCAGAATAATGTGTAGTTTTTTACCGTTTTTCATAGCACATTCGTAGTCGCACGTTTAATCTAATTTTGTTGGCCGTTATAGGAATCTATAACAGAAAAAAAAGGAACATTTTAAGTGTTTGTGCTGCGTAGTAGAGCGACTTCAGTCGATGATACTGATCAATGAGTTATTGCACCTCACGAACGATGTGCACTAGTAGCGAAGATTGTACTATATCTAACGCACGTGTTAGGGAAAAATTCTACATTCTTCGGATTTTCTTTCATATATGTATGTCGCTACAAAATAAAAATCGGATTTGAAATATTGTTAAAATAAGTAATCTATTCAAATATAATGACGGCATAAGTAATCCACTATTGCGTTTCTATTAATACATGTTAGACGTGTTCAGTTTTTCTAAAAAATATTCCAAAAAGCATCAATTTATTATCAACCGTTCACTTAAAATTTCTTTTTAAAATTTATATTCTTGCACTTTTTCGGCTCATTGATGCATTTCGGTATTTTCGTAGAAATAGATTTCGCGTAAAATGTAATTTTTATTCTTCGTGACTTGTTCTTCTTACTCTCTTCTATCCTTCATAAATGGCGATTTACCTTTAAAAAAACTTCAATTTTATCACTTATTTCTGTTCGTCTTCTTTAATTTTCACCATTTATTTATAGCCATGAAAAACTTCCTTATTTCTCTTTCAATTTTTTCTAATTATTTTCATTCTATTAAATGTCCTTCTTTACCATCTTGTTCTAAATCCTTCCCTCAACATGTCGCCGGAATTGAAATTTCCAATGCTTTAGATTCTCTTTTTTTTACACACACCACCATCTATACTGATGGTTCCAAAAGGCCAAATGGAGTTGGTTCTGCCTTTTTTTTTATCTTGTCTTAAATTACTCTGAATCCTTTAAACTTTCTTCTTTTTGCTCAATTTTCTATGCGGAATCTATTGCTGTTCTACGTGCTGTCTTCTTTTCTTCATCATTGGGTTTTCATAAAGTGCTCATAATCTCAGATTGTAAAAGTGTTCTTTATGTAATACTTCTCGTTCCCTCATTTATAATCGTTTCCTTCTTCACTCGATCGAAATCGATCTTTTGTGGATTCCTGGTCATTCGGGCATTGAGGGTAATGAGGTGGTGAATTCCTTAGCCCATATTTCCATTTACAGTGGCAGATTTTTAGGCACCTTTTCTGCTCATAATATTGTTCTTCTTTTTTCGGCCGCTCATTCCAAATTATTGCATAACTTCTATTTTTCTTCATTTTCTAATATTGCCTCCTTCTATCTCTCTATCCAGCCATCTCTTCCTCCTCACCCATGGTTCCTTGATTTCCCTTCTTTTAAGCGCTGTACAATCTCTGCGTTTAAGAATAGAACGTTATTTTCTCCTTTTTCCTATTTCTTGGGCTAATGTCCTCGTTGAGAAACCCATAGATACTGAAAATTTAAATTTAAAAAATAAAGAATATGCATGTATTTACGCATTTTAAACAGAGTGGCCATCGGATGGGGGAATAAGCCGAAAATTTTGTTGTAAAACTTGGAAAAAAGTAAAAAAAGCCAAACGATAGTATTTATTTATTTATTTATTTATTTATTTATTCATTATACAATTTGCTAGTGCAACAGCTTACGCCAATTACTGCACAGCACAATATTATAAAAAGAAAATAAAGTACGTAAATACAAGAAATGCCAAACGGCATATATATATATATATATATATATATATATATATATATATATATATATATATATATATATATCCACACACCTTCATATGCTCACGCAAAACACACACATTCAAGTACAATTAAACCCACAGATGAAAAACAATCACCCACATACATATCAATATTCCCAACGACAGCAGCCTTACGTTGTCAAACTCCTGACAATTTTTAAAGATTCGCCCGAACAACTATCAAATATGTCTAGTTCCTGATGCTCCTTCTCTAGTTTGTTGTACAGTGTAAATAAGGAGCGTAGAGGTGAACATGCGTATTGCTGAGTCCTTGCAAACTGAACTGCCAGTGTATGAGTTGGTCGAACACCAGAAATGGGTACTTTAATCAATATTTTCCTTAGGAGGTGGGAACAATTTATTTTACCATGCAACAAATGATACAAAAAGCGAAGCGCTATCTCCTTCCTCCTCCCCACTAGACTGTTCATGTGTAATTGTCTAAGTGTTTTACTGTATTCGAAATGCTCACCATTGAAATTACCAAATCGATATAGTAAGTATTTTATAAATTTTATTTGCACTCTTTCTATTCTAGCTACTAAATCAGCAGATGTAGGATTCCAAATCAACGAGCCAAATTCTAAATGTGAACGAACCAAAGCGAAGTATAAGAATAAGTATGTTTCAATGCATCTGAAATTCACACTGCTCCGTAACATTAAACCCAGCATTTTCCTCGCCTTACGAATAGTATTTATTACATGAAATTTAAATGTAAATTTTGCATCTAAAAGAATGCCAAGATCCGTGACACTTGTCTCCTTTTTTAAAAGAGAACCCTCTATATGGTATAAGACAGAAGTAGGGTGAATTTTGCGAGTAAACGAAATAAATTTACATTTAGACGTATTCACTGGTAAGTTATTAGCAGCACTCCATGATGCAAAACTATCTATATCTTTTTGTAGTAATATAGTATCTTCAACATTTCTAATTTCTCTAAATAATTTTGCATCATCAGCATATAACAGAATTTTGGAGTACTGCAAAACATTCGGTAAGTCATTAATGTACATTAGGAAGAGGAATGGGCCTAAAATAGAGCCCTGAGGCACTCCGGAGGGGCAGAGAAAAGAACGGGACCTACAGTTATTAAAATAAACATATTGCTCCCTATTTCGTAAATAACTCTCCATAAGTTTTAATAACCTGGTAGAGAACCCTAAATTATTTAATTTGTACAATAGACTTGAGTGATCTACCCTATCAAATGCTTTTTGAAAATCAGTGTACACTACGTCTACCTGCGAAGACCTATCTAGCACCGCGGAAACGTAATCTGTAAACGTCATTAGGTTAGTTACGACCGATCTACCTTCAACAAACCCATGTTGATCAATTGAAATATAGTGTTTTAGAGATGGATATAACTTTTTATAAGTATTGATTAAAAGAAATCATTTGAAGCGAAAAATAAAAACATTTTTTATTGTACTTTACTCTATAATAAATTACGGATTTTTTTTTTTTTTTTTGTTTGCATAAAATATGCTTCAGCGGTCGTCAAACGTCAATAATAAGAAAAAAAATCCATTCTTTTTTTTACAATTTATCTCTAATTTTTCGATTAAAAGATTTTTTCTATAACGGCAGGTCTATTTAACATTTATATTTATTGTCAGTACCTTTTAGTTAAAATTTTAACGAAACGCACAAATTTTTTTTTTTATTACGAATTTAAGTTTATTGGAAAGGTTGAATTCTCACAGTAAAACTTTTGGAGAAGCCCGAGTTAAACCCCTCGACAAATATAAAAATTAGACGTTAAATAAATCTTATAAGTCAAATGTGGAAGGAGTAAATCAACCTGTTATAACCTGTATTATTAACTTCAGTAACATTAAAATAAAGATATATTGCTTGAGTTAGATAATGGTCATTATAATAGTAAAAAATTTAAAATGTATGTACATTTTTTTATACAGTTTCGAATAGCATATCATCTTTTTTTTATATACGCTAATACGCGTACTTTTAATTTCTTTCAATAAAAGTTTTTAATGAAATTTTTTTTTTTTGTAATTATGTTTTATATTAATTCTTTCCTTCGTTTACCGAACAGAACAATTTTGAAAAAATTATTTATTTTTATTGATATATATACATAGCGTACTTTTATGCAAAAATTTTTATTTCGAATGATTGTTAAGTATTTCTGTTTATAATTTGCATATTTAAAGTATTTAAGATGCCGATGATTACAATTTCTGTTATGTTTTCTAATCTTCGTATAAAATATTATTTTAAATATATATATACTCGGTCATTTTGGCCTCGCAAGCGGCTGTGCCTCTTGACCCCTCTTGCTTACATTTCTATCTCTTTCTCTTCTATACTTTGTATAAAATTATCAAAATTTACAACTTCTACATCAGTCCATATGAATATAATAACATAATCACAGAAATCCTATAAAATATAACAAACGTTACATAAAATTGGGACATTTTTTCTAATGGGGGTAGCCTAAGAATTACGTTGTAATTAATATATATCTTTATAGTTTCGTACTCAGCTTCTGAGTGTCGGCGACTGCTATTCGTACATTTTAGCTGTACAGAGATATAGGTTGTGTACTAGACAATTATTATATGCAACACGGGTGTACACAAATAAGATTGCATTCCGAACTGATTAGTAATCGTCTGATTTATCGCGCTACAAATCCAATCCGATGTGTGTCTGCTGTGTGTACTAACTAGCGCGCATATGATGGTTTACGTGGTGGTCTGCCATTGCTTTCCACGTGAAATAACGAGAATTTAATTTAATTTTTCGCAATAATTTCTGTCGCCACCTGGGATCGAGCCGAAACTTTCGTAACGGAAGCGAAGCACTCTTAGGCTATCGCGACGATTATGTATATTAATTACAACGTAATTCTTAGGCCGGCCCCCATTAGATTTTGTAACAAAAAAATGTCCCAATTTTATGTAACGAAAGTTAAATGTTGAATGAAAACGTCATTCTTAATAATGCACCCATTTGTTATTAATTTGATATTTTTTTTTTTTTGTCGATGCCGGTAAGAATTACGTAAATTTTGATCATTTTATACAAAGTATAGAAGAGAAAGAGATAGAAATGTAATCAAATGGGGTTAAGGGGCAGAGCCCCTTGCGAGGCCAAAGTGGCCGAGTTATATATATGTATATTTTATTCGTATAACGAATTTTAACGAACTAACGGGGTTAGTTAGGTTAGCAACAACGGTCAACGAGATTTCGAATCATCTCGTTGCTTTCCCCCTTTTTAACCGACTCCAAAAAAGAAGGAGGTCTTCAATTCGACTGTATTTTTTTTTTTTTTTTTACGTGTGTTACCACAGAACTTTCTTCTAGGTGAACCGATTTTGATGATTCTCCTTTTATTTAAATGGTGGTGCTTTTCACGTGGTCCCATTTAAATTTGATCAAGATCTGATCGGTAGTTTTTGAGTTATGCTTAATAATGCGGGAGTTGAAGCTTTTTGGATGCTTTTCATTCATGATTAGTTTCAACGTCAAGTTAGATTTATTGACTTAAAATATTATAAATTTGCCATATTACTATGGAAATGTAGCTTTTGATGTTTTTACCTTGGAAATGCATTCAAAATAAAGAAATCGATTTTTTTGAGTATTAAGTATGGAGAATAATGTGAAAAAAAAAATTATTTTTCACAAGAAAAAAATTCAAGCATAACGCTAAAAATTGTAAAATAAAATGCTTTTTTACAAAAAATAAATACCGACTTCAAGGTTTATTATAAAAATTTAAAAATTCACTAAAAAAAAAAAAAATAATTACTCCCGATAAAAAATATATATTTGAGTGATATAACTTAAGGTGATATCGTAATTCTTATACAACATTAACTTTTTGGAGTTGGCATCAAATGCATATTATAATAATAATTAAAAACTGCGTTAAATGTTTCCTAGATATTGTAACATGAATGCATTAACGTTGTATAAGAATTACGATATCACCTTAAGTTATATCACTCTGATATATATTTTTTATCGGGAGTAATTATTTTTTACTTTTTAGTGCATTTTTAAATTTTTATAATAAACCTTGAAGTCGGTATTTATTTTTTTTAAAAAGCATTTTTATTACGATTGCACGATTATAAGAAAATAAAATTGTAAGAAGAGTTATTTAAAGAAGAGGAAGTGCCAAGAATTACTAAGAAGATGGGAAAAAGAGTATAAAGAGATATCGTGTTTTAGTCCGTAAAACTGATGTGGTTTGTAGAGAGAAAAAAAACATGGATAAAGCAGCAGAGAAATAGTAAAGAAAAAGAAACTCTTCTTTGTCCTTGAAGTCATTTTACATACTGAAAGGAGAAGAAATGATCATTCGTTTGAAATGAAGTCTGCAAATGATACGCTTACAATGAATTAATGAACTGAAGAGAGGCAACTATAAATGAGAAAAGGGATATCGTGGTTGTCAAATGATAGCATAAGATTCCATAGTGGTTCGGGTGAATACACACACCCACAGTAACCATGATCACGATTGGTATAATGAAGCCTAATGAATCCCACAATGCACTAGGCGAAAGTGATGTGAAGAAATAAAAATACCAGGACAAGAACTGACGTAATTAAATATTATTAAGCTGATGCATCAAGGATAAGAATTTTACTATAATGGGAATAAAAGACAATGAGGATGAAAGACTTACAATATGGAATGGAAATAACAAGAGGCAGTAGCTGTGAATGGAGAACTGATCTTCCAGTCGAATACTCGAAAAAACCGTGGTCATCAACATCATATGCAATCTCATTGTTTAAGCTTAGATGATAAAGAAGAGAATGCATAATAGAGAATCGATAAGAGGAAGCAGGAAGACGGCCGGGATCGCAGCGAAAGTGACGAGTAAGAAAGTAAAGGAAAAATTGTGAAAATAGGAGTATTTCCAATTTTTGACTATGTGCTTAGCAATTCAACGGAAGGAAATGGACCGAGGAGAGACCATAATATCTTAGTACGAAAACATTATTTTTGGAATGCCACGTCATCTTGATGTCGTATGGAATGATGGCACGAAAAGACCATGTTGAATCGTTTAAAATTTGAAATTGTACCTATTTCTGTAACGATACTTATCGTTTTCTTCGCCGTATAATTTAAAAACTGCTGCAATATTACTTTTTTTTTTAACCGAAAGAGAGATTATGCAATTTTATTGTAAACGAAACACCGACCTTATTTTATTGGTTTATCGTATTATTTAAGTATTTAAATCGATAATAGAACATTTTTACTACTTAATGATGTGTAATTTTATATCAAAAAATTAAAAAATTTCCTGAAATTTGTAGTAAACGTAAATATTTCTTTTAGTTATAAACATCTTTTGTAGCTCTGAATGAAATTTTTCGAATTATCACAAACAATTTCCTTACTTCTTTCCCCTGCAGTCGTAACCTGTTGGTATTTCATTTTAGTAACGGAAGAGGAAAAAATACCGATTTTGTATTTATTTTACAAAATCTGACATTCCCTAAAAAGTTCTAGTTTCGTATAATTTTTCGGAGATACTATATATTTTATTTAGTAATCGATACGATTAAAGAATGTCCGATAAATTTTTTAAAATTCATTTATGACATTTTGAAATAATGACACCAATAATATTAATACTTTTATAAAAATGCATCAGAAATTTCGAGGTATCTTAAAGGAATTTTAACGCGTACTATATTTGTTTATAATTCGTATCAGGAATGGACAGGAGTAATACCGTTAACGAATTCAGATACAAATGCAGAACCGCGGGATTCAGCGATGAATGGTAACCACGAAGTAAGTATTTATTAAAGTAAGGAACGCAAAATAATTTGCATTCTTTATTAAAAAGCTTTCGTTCGTTTAATAAATTGTGAAATTTTTCAGCTCCCTGGAAATATAAAGATTAAACAAGAACCAGATGATGATTATAAAAGTGATCGCAGTAAAGAATCAGAACAACGAGAAAGAGAAAGAGACAGATATAGAGAAAGGTATAGCTTTGATATAACTTTCGAAATAGACCTTATATTTATTTTGCTTTTTAACCTTTTTGTGGTGTCCGTCAAGGCCGTTATTGATTGTTCATATTTTTATAGTTTCTTCAGACAGTTACCTTCAAATTGTTTTATTTCGCTGATAAATCATTGAATTTTTGTTTCGCACGCACATATATTTTTTTTTGTCATCAGTATGTGATTTAAAATTGTCTATCGGTTATTTTAACAATTAAAACGTTAAACGCATATTTAAACGTAAAAATGTTCACAAATAAAACGCCAAAATTGAAATTTAATGTTCATTGCCAGTAACAGATACGTACGTATACAGAAATAAAAGTCGTGCGGTAGGAATAAATAAAAAGGAAGCATATGTAATGTTTTGGGTACTATAAGATATGTAAAGGAAATAAAAATAACAAGTAACGGTCCAGTATAAAAATATAGCTGAATAAAAGTTGTTATTAATTTATACACCTGTTAAAAATATTGAAATAATTACAATATGATAAGATATGAAGAAAAAAAAATTGCGAAAAAGATGGCACAGAAATTACAGCTATAATTTTATAATTGTGCACTACGATTGTGAAATAGTGCGAAAATATATTTTTTTATAGTTTATAGGCTTTTGCTTTTATTAAAATGAAATCAATTTTTTACTTCGAATTCTAAAAATTCGCAAAAATTAACGACGTCAAATAAGTAGACATACACTATTCCAGTTCATATATAGGTATTTTTATTGCGTTTCAATTGTAAAAAGCGCACAATAAATTGTGTTGAATTTTTCGTTTATGTTGCTGTTATATATAACATTTTCTCTTTAATGTAACTATTAATAATACGAAATACTAATTTATTACGCAGGTCTCATCGGCATAGGTCAAGAAGCAGAAGTCATGAAAGAAGATCTCGTAAACATAAATCTCGTAGTCGGTCTGGTCATCGAAGTCATAAAAAGAAAAAATCCAAAAAAACTGACAGATCAAAAGATGGATCTAGCGAATAATTAATTATAATTTATTTTTATACTTTTTTTTTTTCTTCGGATGTATATTGCTGAGAAATTTCAAATATATTTATTTCACGGGATTGTACTTTAATTTCATTTGCGTATACCTAAGTTTAATATAATACACTATTAAATTTTATATAAATCAAGATTTATTACGATTAACAACTATAACAATTTGAGTTATACTGAAAAAATTCAATCGGAAGAAAGTTTATTTGCGGTATAATTTTACTTTATGATGATCATATGCATTAAAATCATTAAGTAAAATATGTCCATTTCGCTTGTAATAACGTCAATGATAAAAATAGACTGTTTCAATAATAATTTGTTAGTTCACACAGTTAAATAATACGAGAAAATGCGTACTCGCATTTTTATTATATCAAAATCGCTTAAATTTGTATAAAATGCGTTGCATTTTAATTTTTGTATTGTTACTTATGGTAACTAGTTTACCGCCTTGTTCATTACAATACTATTATTGAGCGGATTTTTATTTTGGTGGGAAATGGTCAGTGTGATCACTTTATGATTTTAAATTTCGTTTAAAATTATAAAGAAAATAACTCGGAGAAAATATATTTTCCTTTTTTTTTTTTTGTTACAAATATTTAATACTTTAGTAATATTACATTATAATTCAAAAATATTTAAAAAATAATAATTACGTTATCTGTTTGTAAAATGTGTAAATTAGTTGATTAGTTTCAAAAAAGATTTTTTTTTTTTTTAAATTTTGGTTTTATGCTATTTATCAGTGTAAATAAAATTGTTAAATTTATATATTTAATTTTTGAAAAGTAAATAAAAATAATTTGCAGTTTCTTACAAAATGTCGAATTTTTACTTTTTAAAAATGATAATGTACACAAAATGGTTCTTCAATAGTTGAATAAATTTCTTATTAAAAATTCCCGGATTTAATTATAATGTCTAAATTAACTTGTATAATTTTTTCCAATAAATACGATCGAAATAACTATAATTTAGACAACATAAAACAGCTGACGCGCGTGTACGATCTTATCGTATAATAACAGAACTTGTATCTTCCGTGTTTGTACTGCAGCGCAATGTAAAATTACCGTTTCGCGCCGTTACAAGAAATTGATGTTTTTTTAGCAGTAGATTTTTTAATTTATCTGCTATTTCTTGAAATAGTTCAGGAGTGTTTGTGTATGTGATGCTTATCGTAAAATTTATTTTACGTTACTTCGATTTTTGGTTAATTAACTGTATCTGTGTTTATTATTTTTATACAAATCTGTTATTTCCAGTACCTTTAGATGTTATTAAAATGGCTTTAGTAGCAACAGGCTGGCTGATCATTTATGATCTGATAGCAGTTGTCTAACAAATAAATTGTTGTTGCCGTTTGTTTATACATGCACTTTTAACCGAAGGTACATAGTTATGTTATTATTTTATAATTTACTGTTGTAAATTTGTTTATTTTTACCGAGTTATATTTGGCGCCATTTGTAAAATGTTTAAAAGGATTTATTTATCCGTTTAATTTTATAAAAATCTAAATGGTACTTGTTCGTGTGTGCATTAGAAGTAATTTTAACGAAGTACATACACGAAATTGACCGTTATTATGTTTTTTTAGCAACCATTTTACGTTAGAGGATATGATAAACTACGTTACTCGTACGGTTGAAAACGTTAATCGATTACAATATTCGAGTTATATATGTATGTACATACATCTGATAAAGTTAACTGCGATTATTCGATATTCGCAAGTTATAAAAGTTTTCTATAACCGTTATATATTCGTATTTGTAAAATCCACAGAAAAACTTGCGGTCCCGATGTCTACAGCGTATCGTTCGTTGACTTTTTGCGAGGAACCGTCAACGCCAAGTTGTAACGCATCAAACGGTTTGTATTTTAAAAAATTTTACTAAACTACTTCCCATTTTAGAACTTTCATTTTTCTACTTAGCAATTTACAAATTGTACGGTTTCATTTATTTATATGAAGGTAAATATCAGAAAAATTGTTTCCACCCGTTTGTAATGTGTTCTAAAAAAAACTTCTTTTACCTCTCGTGACCAATAAAGATTATGTTTCAATATATAGTATGTGTTATATGGATCTTTGAAAGAATGATAACATCGGTATATACTTATTGGACTACGTTTATTATGTTGGTAGTATATATATATTTTTTTTTATTATTATTTTTTGCTACCGTTAAGGATTTTTAAACATTTGAATATAACAATACTGTCGTATATTTTTTAAGTTTAAAAATTTTTGAAGTTATAATTCTTTTGCAGAACTTATCTGTTTTCCTCTTCCTGACCCTCCCACGATTTTTATTAAACGTTAAGATTAAAAATTGTATTATTATTCTGTAAGATAGTCAGTAGGTTTTTGATCAATTTGTAAAGTTTCTTTTAAGTCAGAGCTTTTGTATTTTCATTTTTGAAAATAAACCTTATTTGAAGATAATTAGTAAAATTTAAAAAACACGGAGGAGAGAATTGCCTGAATATATATGAAGTTTTTTTTTATAAAATATTTTTTGCGGTTATTTAACAAAATTGTAAATTTTTAAATTTTTACGTTAGTTTTATAGTGAATTACCGTGTACAATTCTAATTTGAATTAAAAAATATCACAGTACGCGGCTGTTTTTATTAACAAAGTTTACAACCGGCATATTCGGCGCTATCATATTATTGTTAAAGTGAAACTAAACAGGTATTTTATTGTTTGATAATTGCGGATCGAAGTAAGAACAGTTGATTTCTTTATTGCTGTTTATATTTTATCATATATGACAATGAAGGGTGCAGCTTACATTTACAGTACGTTTACTATGTAGCGAGAAATATTTTCACATTATTGGGTAGAAACCTTCAGAGAAAAAAAATCATTATATTCGACCGTTTAAGAAAGTAGCTTCTTCGCCTTTATTTTTACTTTTCTAATATTGATTATTTTTCATCGTGATTAAAATTTCCTGATTCACCGTACTATAACATGTTGCAAATTGTTAGTGTTGTGAATACTTATTAAAATTTATTTCTTGGAAATATTACCGTTCTTACTGTTATAATTTCCAATTGGATTTTTATAATAGTAAAATTAAATATTGTTTAGATTTTTTTTTTTTTTTTTATCGTTCAAATTTCATTAATTATAAATTTATTAATTTCAGTTATGTATTGCAATGTTATGTTCTTATTCTTCTACATTGTATTAAACTGATGATAGTATATGTATAATTACTGTTTGTCAGTTAGATTTTAACAAGTTTCTATACATTTATCAAACAAAGATGTAACATAATTTAGTCGACCTTTCTTCTATCCTCTCTCCGTCAGTGTTATTACATTCTTCGTACTATTCTCTTGATTAATCTACATGTACATTGTTAAGATTCGACGACTGGAGATAAGCTATTCCAAAAAATATTTTAATCTTTAAAGGCAAGTTTATGGGATATCAGTTACATATGTGACAAATTTTTCAGGTAATAAATCGGGTTCTGTTGTTACTTATAACGGGGATACCTAATAGTTTAATAGTTTTTAACGTTTTTCCCTTATGTAGTGTTCGTTGTTTGTTTTACAGTAATGATAAACCACTGATTACTTTGTTTAGATTTATATTATATAACCATTTTTCTTACGGATAATGAACAGATAAAAAAGTAAACATTTTTAAAATGGTTATTACATTCAAATAGATACAAAAAAAACATTTTTTTGCCTGTAAATTCAAAAATGACGAACAAACACTTTTGATGTATTTAATAACTAGCAAATACGACAAAAATACAAACTTTATAATGCCAAGGTTCCTTCTGATCGTTTGGAATTACCCGTATTTGTAATATACGATGTTTTAGGCAATTGTAAAGGACCTTAAATTCTTTGAAATCTTTTGATAAGCTTTTCATACATTACATTATTTCATACTTATTATAATGTTCTTTGTTGTTTTTTTTTGTTTTTTTTAACGACGGTATTTATACAGTTTTATTTGAAAGAAAATTATTAGTGTTGCATACAATGATTGAATTATTTCATCTATTGTTTAAATTCTAGCGAAGATACTATTTCAGTTTTACGATATCTTTGCTTTATTGTCTAAATCGTAAGCATTTTCAAGAAAAGCCGATTGATCTTTTAATTACGAATTATTCAATTATTTTAGTATAGGTCTTTGCTCGAGTATACGTTATAAATTTCTTTCCACCGTTTACGGATTCTTTTGGGTTAATTATTTAGCACATTATTACTGTTCATGTTACGTAATCGTATAATTTTCTAGATATAGACTGTGATTTCGATCATGCAAAATGTTCGAATCAAAGTATTAATCGGATTTCTAATGTTTTAATCGAGCCTTTAGCGATAGTTTTTGCCTTTGTAATCTTAACATTTTCATTTGTTTTTCTTGTGTTATTAAACTGTATTTACTTTAGTATATCAGAGCCTCATCAAGAAGCAATATTCAACGGTGTATTTTTATTTTTATTTCAAGTTTTCAGCGGTAAATATTTCTGCTTTATTTCAAAAAGTTATTTCTAGAAATCTTGTATCCTTTCATGTTCTAACTGATTTTCATTGCTTATTGTGTAATATTTTACAGTCCTGTAGAACTGAACATTACGTTATAACTATTTATTTCCATTCGTTAATATTTTTCATCAAAAATGTCACCTGTCCGAGCACGGGGATTTTTAGATTTATTTTTTGAAGCGTCTTTTTATTGTTGATATTTTTAAATTTCAATATTTTTGTGTAAAGTGGAACAGATAATTTAAAAATTTGTCTTAACATGATTTATGATAAGTGCGATTTATAAAATATAGGTTAAAAAGTTTGAAAACCGAATGTACTCTTTTGAAATGTATCCTACAACTGAATTCAAGCTGACAAAATTTTAAAGAACACATATTTTAAATTTGAGCCTTGTTACACATAAATTAATGAACAGCCGTAACACGTTTAAAATTTACATTTAACAAAGCCTAAATTTTTCGTAAAGAAAGTACGTGATAAATTATTTTTTTTATTATGAAAATTAAATGTAATTGATTATATATACAATTGTTATCAGATTTAAGAGTTAGTTTTGTAGTTTTAATACAAAATTTCATAAAATCGAATATGCCTATGGTTTTTTCTCGCCTTTTTTTCGTGTATATTAACGGTTTATTTGACGTAATAAATAATATTGTAAGTTAAAGGTATTTTATACGGAATTTCTCACGAATTATATTTTATTCAAACAGGATCAGATAGCGGAACTAATTTTTCCAGCACTCCGTCACCGTACCACTTAATCGATCACGAATATGGATTCACACCGAAAAACCAGATGATTACTAGACCTATATCGTCCATAAGAACGCAGGTTTGTATTCATATTCTTCTGTTGCATTATAAAAATGAGGTATTTGTTGCTATTGATTGCATTAGTAAAAGTTAATTATACAGTAACCGAATTATTATTCTGTTCGCTAGGGAGTTAAAAGGCGGCTGAATTTAGATGGTCAAGGTAAAGGTGAGCAATATTTTAAAACGCCAGTAAGCCGGAGGCGAAAAACTTCAGTTTCATCGACTTCCTCTAATTCAAAATATAGTCCATCAACGAGAGGTATAGTGAATGTATTATCACTGAGTTAAATGTTAGTTAATCGTTTCCGTATTTACATTGGTGGTAAACTTTAGTGTTTTCCGGTCATACCGACCGGTTGTAAATTTTTATTAAGTTGTCAAATTTTCGGAAGAAATTTTATTTATTCCTATACCCTTAGTTTAAAAATGCTCGCTCTTTCAGTTCAAAATGTTCCAAATAAATAGCTGATGATATCATGACGCGTATATGTACAGAAAAGATGAAACAATTCGGTAATGTTTACAGTTCGCTAAAATCTATTCCAAAAATATTTTCAAAATAATTCTCATTTTTTTTTTCGCGATCACAATATATTATTTTCAGAAATTTAAATCTTTTTAATCACGAAATCATCGAGACTATTCTTAAAATTTACTCTTTACACTGTGTTTTCGCAGTTTTAACAATTTATTAATAATTTGCACCGTTAAAGTTCTATTTTGATTATATAATTAGGTCGAAATATGATCTCGATCATATATTAATTAGAAATCAGTAGCGATTGAGCTTCTATCCTTTTTTTCATTTTTAAAAAATAGCAGACTGCCTAAATGATATATTCACTAAATTTTTTTTAGCTCGAATTATTTAGGCTGTATTTAAAAATTACTTTTTTTTCCCTGTCAATTATTGCTGAGGAATACAGTAGTTTTATCGAATGATAGTATTGAGTCAGTTTTAACGTTCTTGGTCGGAGTCTTTAACCATTTTACTTCCCATTCGCAGTTTATGATCTTTTGATATGGAATTGGCGCTTGATACACGTTACTTTTTAAATTACAACCACTAACGATATTGCTTGTTTTTTTTTTATTTTTTTAAACTTCGGGTTTCATCGTTTGGTTAATTGCTTATTTTTTATACGGTCCTCCTATGCGCCATTATATAATTGGTATCTTGATAAATCTGTTTTTATTAAAAATTATATTATGGTTTAGCTTTGTCTTTTCGATATACCGCCTTAGAAATATTAAAGTTCTACGTTGATCGCTCGTTCCAAACACTTTTCTGAGCAGCTCTATAAAAATGAGTTTTTGCTAAGTACGACTAAAGGCAGAAAGTGCTTACGTAAAATTGTAAAAAGAAACAACAAAAAAATGCTTTTTTACAAAAAATAAATACCGACTTCAAGGTTTATTATACAAATTTCAAAATGCACTAAAAAGTAAAAAATAATTACTCCCGATTAGAAAATATATATATCAGAGTGATATAACTTAAGTGGTGATATCGTAATTCTTATACAACATTAATTTTTTGGAGTTGGCATCAAATTCATATTAAAAGAATAATTAAAAACTGCATTAAATGTTGATTAAATTGTTCCTAACATGAATTTAATTCCAACTCTAATAAGCGAAAATTTCTTACGATTACTTTTTAAAATTTGTTGTAGTGAAATTGTTGTTACAATTTCGCGTAATTCGAATAATAATGAAGAGCGGTGGAGATATTGAATTTGGCCGCGTTAAAAAGTCTTTAAATGTTTATGAATGAAAAACTACCGTAATTTTTAAACATGAGGAGGAAATTAAATTTTCGAAGGTCATGCAGTATTAATCTTGTTATGTTTAACGCAGGTAAAAAGCCGCTGGAAAAATCAAATCGTTACGATACATCTTTAGGATTATTAACTAAGAAATTTGTTGGTTTGTTGCAATTATCAGCCGACGGAGTAGTTGATTTAAACGTTGCTTCACAAAGACTGGACGTTCAAAAACGAAGGATATACGATATAACAAACGTACTCGAAGGTATCGGGATATTAGAAAAGAAATCAAAAAACAATATTCAATGGAAGTAAGTGTATTTTTTCTTAAACAAAGATAAAAAATAACTTGAAAAAAATTATTATAGGCTTTTGAAGAATTTGTATTGGTGTTGGCGGTGCGTTTTTTACTTTTTAGCACTGAAAACAATCGTGAAATTTTAAGGTTTCGATTTTTTGCATTTTATAGGGTTCGGTGTTTTTTCGTTTCTGTTGTTCGACGGTTTCGTTCTTCTTTTACACCTACTTCGCTTTTTAAATGCATGAATTTTTATTGAGAATTTGTTTAATTTGTTAAACTTCGTGTTCTTGTTGATGCGGTATGTCTTCCGTGTTTCACTATTAGAAAAACCAGAGTAAATATTTAACAAAATTAGCAAACGATATTTCTCATATATGAATTATTGAATGCGTGTATGATCTAGTTATTTAGATTTAGTGGACAATGAATGTAATTAAACAAAATATTTAAATTATTTTATGGTAATGCTTTTTTGAAATGTTAATCTTTGTGTGACGTGTACTTTGATTGACCTCTCGCTGTAAAATAGGAGTATTTCAGAAAAAGAAGGAAAAAAGGTAAAAATTTTCCCACTTTAATATTAAACGATTTTTACTATTAAGGAAAATTATATCGAAAGAGAAGAAGAAAAAAGTAGTTTGCGTTGCATAACTTTTTTTATAAAACCGAGTATTATTGGAAGCTATCATCTTGTTTCGGTGTTTAATTCGGGAAGTGTTTTATTAACGTTATTTCTGTCGTATGTACGTAAATCGTGTTACTACATTTTTGCGGGTGTTTATTTTTGAAGGCGCGGACAAATAACCGAAGACGAATACAAAAATTGGCAAAACGAAATTACCGTTTTAAGTAAAGCGGAAGATCGCTTAGATCAGCTGGTTGAAAATGCAGGTGATTTTTCATTTATTTGTAACACTCTTCCGTCAAAATAATTGTGTACTAATTATACGGTATGAATGATAAAAATTTATAATTTGGATACATCACAAACTATGTCATTTCTTCGCGTAAGTATATATTGGATAACGTTGTTTTTAGTAGCTTACCGCAAAACTTTTATTTTGAATGAATAATAGTTATTTTTTCGTTTAGTATTAATGCCGTAAAATTATATTATATTCTTCTGATAAAGAACTATAAGTCTGCTCCCTACTGCTACCTATACTATTTCCTTAAATAAGTTTCATTTCTCCCGTTATAGACAATTATGAATTATTTGCGGAAAAGAACAATAATTCATTACGCTTGTTTTTAGGAAAAGTTTAACTGTAAAAGCATAGTGAGGTTTCAGAAATCATAAGCATTTTTATGTTGGTATACAAGAAAATAGTTACCGATGATGCTTAAATTAAACAAATTACACTTTTATATAACAAATATATTTTTTGATTTTTCAGAAAAATATAATGTAAAACATTTGAAGAGGTGTAGAAAAAAAAAACAGGAACAGAACAAAGTTCATTACGTAGAGTAGTGGACAAAAACGTGTCTTCAGCTCTATTTGAAAGAATTAATATTAAAATAGCTTTATTTGACGCCCAAAAAGTGTTTGTTGTATACTTCGTTAAAAACACTTTTTTTTTATTTGTGATTTTAATCGGCATTAAATGTGCGTTTGATGGCGTGCGATAGAGTAAATAATCGGATTTTCTTAAATTAACCCATAAAACTTCTCCAACGGTGTATGTCGATGACGTACTTGCGATAGTAGAAAATTAGGAAAATTCAACATGAGCATAAAGAAATTTTTACGTGTTTTAGTAATAAAACCTGTTGAAATACAACGAACGTGAAGGAGTAAAGAAACCTGTATATTTATACGCAGGTTGCTGAAAACAAAGATATATACCTTAATTCACGCTAAATGTCATTTAGTGAAGGCTTTTATTATGTTATCTTCGATACAATTTTTTGGTAACTCAGCGCGTGCGCGAAGGTACACTTCCGCTGGTTATTAGACAGAGTGGTTTAGCGGGTGTTACGCAGTAAAACAGGAACTCTCATTACAGGCTTAAAACGTTGAGACTATACTTGAAATATCACAATTTTTCTCTTATCCTTCTTTCTCAGGTGAATAATTTTGTTGATAAGAATAAAAAAATCGTTGAAAACACATTTACAATTTGCCATAGAATAGATTAAGAAAGTTAAGTATTAATGCCAGACATGAGCGTCGATTTTTTCGCATCGGAGTATTTTTTTTTTCGATATACCGCTACCACTTGAAGCAGGTACTATTTTTGTGCTGGGCAATGCTCTCGACTGGCGATCCCAAAAAAAAAAAAATACTGTTTTTGATCTTCTTTGCGGGTCAGTTTGTTGTCGTATTGTTCAATTATTGACCACTTTCATTTTGCAGATTAATTCTCTACTTTTTATATAATCTTCATCCTGCTCCCATTCACTTGGACTTCTGAGAAGAAAATTGATGTTAATGCGAAATCTCAAAAAAAAATTTGGTCAGCGAATTAACAAATTGATCTAGATCTCTTCGGCATAAATTTTCCACGTCAGAAAATTTAATCTGCAAATGGCTCATGTCGTCATCTTCTGTTGCATCGAGATCCAGGTTTTTGTGCATTCTTTCTTTCACCTCATTAATGACATCGTTATCAAAGAAAGCGAAGTAAATTGCTTCCGGAGTTAGATACCATAAATGGCGAATAAATTGATTTACAGCCACTTTTGAAATTTCTTCGTAAGAATTCAGTTTTTTTAGAAAATTAAAATCTGAATTTGGTGTTTTTATAGTAACCGGAGCTGAAAACCACACTTCCACATAAATTGTCACAGTAAAAATACAAATATCAGCTAAACCTTTCGTTTCTGAAGTTTTCAGCTTAAATTCACAGCGAAATAAATACATTTTCAAGGATTATATGACCTTAGACATCCATCTTGCGTGGTGCATGGCTCCTGGATATCGAAATGAAAAATTATTTGGAGTTTCTCCTAGAAATACTAAGCATAATTTTAAAAATTCTTGGTAATCGTCACTAGGTTGATGTGTATCAAGTGTATGCCACAGGAATGTAATCAATTGGGATTTTCTGTCGTCGTTAAATACTGATCTCATTTCTTCTTCCATTAATGCTGAGTGCAAATTGTCTTTATTCATCTTTGACCACTTATTTTGGAATTCTTTAAAAATAGTAGGACCAGAAGTGCGGGGCATTTTCAGCTTGAAAATAGTTCTTACAATCATTTCAAAAATATGGTGACGATACGCCAAATGTAAAAATTTGCGGTCGAGGAACCGTTCCAAGCGAACACAAGTCCCTTCTTTGTCACTAGTATTAACAGCAATTGTGTCAAAAGGAATACATTTAATAATATAGGCACGGGATTTTTTGATTTTGGCCGAGTAAGCGTTTTTGACAAGGCAAAGCGACTGCTAAAAAGAATGATGTCCGAGAGATCGTGAATTAATGACACTTTGGAGAATATTTTCTACCTCGAACATCGTCGAACGATAGTGCTGCAAGTACCAAATCCGTATCAGTATAAAACAGAAAATAATATTCTCACTCTGCGCAATAAATAGGAATAAGTAAGTACAAAAAATCTATTCACTCTTTTCTTTGCCTCACTTATGCAGTAGAGAATTCTTATACATTTAGAAGAGATATACAAATGATGATACTGTAAGAAATATTCCATCAGAACTATACTGTGTTGCTGGCACACAGCAGTATACTGTAACGAGGGAAAGCAGTGTTTACGGCGCGCATGTACGCTCGTTTCACTGAAACGCTTTTCGGCACGTTTTAAAGTTGACCAAATGAGCTAAAATTTTAACGGTATGATTTTTTCATATAAGAAAACAATTCTAAGGGTTGCGGTACCTAATTTTTGGGAAAAAAAAAATTCCGTCATCTATAACTAAGGGCCACCCTAATATATATATATTAACTGTACTAACTAAAAAATCAGATATAAGACAAATTGGAAGAAAACGGATGCCATGTAAAATTTGAAAATAGCAAACTCGAAATATCCGCATATGCGGAACACGCTTAGTAAACAGTAAACGCCAATTGGACATAATAGAAAACCCGATAAATTAATAATCTACTTCAAGTTGCTCTGAGGTATATACCTAATCTGAAATAATTTGTTACTAGAGAAATCCCGAAACTTCAAAACTATCGAGAGAAGGAAATAATCATCCAATATTTTTTTAGTATGTCCCGAATCTTAATTTCACAATTCATAATATACCTTATCAAGGACATATGGAACTTACTTTTTACTTTATAAAATATACGCTTTTAAAAATTCTCAACCTTACTTATAGTTTCATATTTCGTTTTCACCTGTAATTGTAATATAGTCGTTCGTTATTTTTCAACCTTGTGTACATGTGAATCTGTGTTTCTTTTAATAACTTTACTTGCGATTAAAATTTATCGCGATATTTTTTAATTAATCGATGACCGGTTTTACTCGAAAATGTTGCAAAGTTAAAAGATAATTTACGTGTATATTTGCTGTTAAATAAGTTTTATACATTTTCAACTATGTATAAATGACAAAAAGAGGATATTTCATTATTTAAATAGATAAAACCGCGAAAATGTGTGAATGTTTGAATCGTATGATATAACATTCAATATTAATTATGGAGCATTAAAAAATTCATATAAAACGAAACGACACATTAACGAAATGATCAAATTTCGTCGGACTTTTATATGAAGTTTAATTACCGAAAGAAAAAGCGATTTTGTTTTTACCCTGCTATAACTAGCTGGAAATCTTCGTGGATTTTATTTTTGTTATTCGCACGAGTGTCTTTGGAACAAAACATAATAGAAAACATCGGGGCCGTATCTGAGCCCCCCCCCCCGAAATGTCTGCGAAATCACAACTGCTTGAATTAAATGGACCGAAATTCAGAATAAATTTACTTCTTTTCAATTTTTGACAAAAAAAAGAAAACTAAAATTTTTATGAATTCTATGGAAACGACTATTTTTTATTTGTTTTTCTTGTAGTGTTAAAATATTTGTTTGTGTGTGTGTGCGTGCGTGCGTGTGTGTGTGTGTGTATGTGTGCGTATGTGTGTATATATATAAATAAAATCATAAAAATATTTTCGTAATCCCCCCATTTTGGTCTATATACGGCCCTGGAAAACATTACCAAATATATCAAAAAATTATGGAGAACTATTACCGAAAAGTTGGATGTACTATTGTTAGATAATCTCCAACGGTAATTGTTTGAATAGAATAATTTTGAATAAAAATATATAAATAAAAAGAGGAAAAAAAATGAGTTTACAGCTGTTGATTAAAAGGTATTTATTCGTATTTTGCTTAATTTTTTTCTTCTACGGAATATGGTTGACCAAAAAATTAATAAAATCGATGTAATTATACACTTTTAAAACGTAATCTTTAATTTCTTGTACACTTAGCCGTCCGTTTTATTCCGTAATTGGACAGTAGAAATAATTAATACGACCATTAATTTTTGCTGATAGTATTTTTTTTATTAATTACTTTGAAAAGACGAATTGTATTTTATACAGTCAAAGAGTAATGATTAAACAATCACTAAAAACAAAAATCATAAATACACCTGAAAACACCGATTAATAGATTTGAAAACGATATTTTAAACAACATATGTATTTGGTTTAGATAAAATTTTGTCTTAATTAAAAATCAGTATAAACTATCGCCTGAAAATATATTTATGGCCCGCATTATTTTATTAGCCGCTGCTCAGATTCAAAGTGAATTCCCATTTTGTTAACTGCAGAACTCTTTGCTTAAGAGAGTGCAAAAAATAATTTAAAGTCAAAATGCAACATTGACAGAAGTATTCTGATTAATGAAAATTGCTCGTATGATTTATGCTTTGTTAACAATAATAAAATATCACACCTACAATGATTGACCGTTGTTAATTAAAAAGTTTTATTTTGATTTTATTTACACTTTCACTCTTATAGCTTATATTTACCACACACATTCAGATCTGTATTAAGCTTAGATACACATGGCATAAAGTGGGTTACACTAAAATCGAAAAAAAAAAAAACAAAACATTTTTGACAATTGTAGGCGAGTAGTTACCATTCTTCGGTATCCAGTTTATCTTATTTATGTAAGATTCCATCCAATTCGATTGAAATAGAAGCTAATTAATGTAATTTTTTTATCTTGGAATTCTCCTTTTTCCTGCAAGCAATGTAAACTGGCGGAAAAGTTACTAAATTGTTTTTCGTTTACAATAGAAAAACATTTTATTTAAAAATCAATATCGAATTGTAAATTCGGTATTGTTTAATGTGAAATTTTACCAAATGGCGATTATGTCTGCGCATTGGAGTAAGAAGAAAATAATTACTGTAATGCTGAGATTACTTAATGGTGTGATGTGTGGTTGAGTTTAAAGATTCTCCGAGTTTAAATTTAACAATGGTTAAATATTAATTAAAAATATTTAAGTAAATGAAAGCAACAATAAATTATCATACGCGTATCATTTACATGAACTTTCAGCTAGAATTTGATCTGTAATTAATGTATGCCATTAGTAATCGTGTTTGCCAGCTCTAATATGTTTTGAGTGTTTTTCGTTTATAATAAGGATATAAGATGAAGATATGTCTTATGGTTTGAGCAATTTAATCAAAAAAAACGTTTATTGACTGGTGTTTTTGATTTTTTATCTTCATTTATTTCTACTTTATTTTTAAAGTTCCTTATATAATAATGGGAATGAATATAATTCGGCTTCGAAAATTAATACGAAAAGCCATTTCGAATTTGATAGCTTTATTATATATTCTTAGACGGTGGACGTTTCAGAAAGCCTTCAATAATATATAAAACAAGATGGAGTACTAAAAAATCGATAAAAATATTTAAATTCGGGACTATTTATAATAATTTAAACTTCGAATGTGAAATCTACAACATATTAATAATCGGGTCATTGTTGGGTTGCGCGATCATTTATATATCTGGGCACGTATAAATGTATGCGTCAATAATGATAGAATTTGTAAAATTTAACCTCGTATTTGGATGACTTGAATAGCCATAGTGATTTTATCCGGCGTTTTTGGAAATCCGTTAAAATCAAATCGATTAATACCTTTAAAGTTTTATATTTTAAATACTGTTATTTTATACACTTATAACTGGTGAATTTTACGACTGCAAATATTTTCTATCAGTCGTTAATTTTAATTCATTTTTTTTTTTTTTAAATTAAATAATGGTTGTTTTATTTAATAATTTTGCAGAAAACGCAGTGAAGCAGTTATATTCAAGATTTACTTATGTTACTAGTTCTGATATACGAAATCACTATAAAAATTTGACTGTATTAGCGATTAAGGTTACCGGTGATACTACGTTAAACGTTCCTCCGGAACCGGATGAAAATGTAAATATCTTTTATATGTTTCAATTTTACGCGTTTTAAATTTGTTTTGAGCCGTTTGTGAAACGATTAATATTGGATAAATATGTTAAAAAACTCATTGATATTGATAAGTTATAAAATTGGATTATAACACATTTAAAATTTATCTTAATAAAGAATCTTTTATCATCCTGTTTGTTAATTATAGAATATATTAAATTATAACAAACAAATTTAAGTATAAAATGACCGCTTACTTAGAAACGTTTTCGGGTATAACCCATCATCAGCTAAAAACAACTCATTTAGAATTTGTTTCTGGTCACATATATTGAGTTGTGTTTTTAGCTGATGATGGGTTATACCCGAAAACGTTTCTAAGTAAGCAATCATTTTATACTTAAATTTGTTTGTTATATTTGTATTTGTTATAATGTAATATATTCTAAAATTTATCTTCTTTAAAAATCCAGCAATTTGTAACGTCGCTATAATTATTATTGCGATCCTGTGTATAGTGCTGTAGCTAAAAGCGGAGGAAATCGTGATTTGCCTTAGACAGAAGTTTTATAATATAAAAAAATTACTTATGTGCCACATTAAGCGTAGTAAAATTATTATCTATTATTTAAAAAATGTATTCATCTTTGTTTTAAAGTTTTATTTAACTATGTTTTACCATTTTGTAAAAGAAGGGAAGTCGCTCGTGGCATTGGATATATAAAAAAATAACGATAACTAGCAATAAAATAACCTATTAATTTTTTTTCAAAATTTTTCAATTATTGATAATTTTCACTGCTTACAATGTATATTTTCCGGTTTTTTTTTCTTTCTATCGTGAAGTAAAATGCACAATTGAATACTTGTGACAGATAAGGACTAGTCTAAAGAAATCAAATTAAAATTTACTTTTTAACGTTGTCAAATAGTAGGTTTAACTTTGTTTCTTCAAAGGAAAAATCAAAAAAATTATGAACTAATAATATCCTAATTACTTTATTCCTTTTACACGGGGCATGATGAATGACATTTTATAATGAAACGTGTAAAAAATTTCATAATACGAAATTTAATTTTATAATAAATTTTTCGTTGTGCATTCTATGCTTTCTTCGGTAATGCGTACTATCATTAATGCCTTTAATTCCAGTCCGTTTGGGATTGTTGGAAAAATTGCAATGTGTAATAATCATTAATTAAAAAAAAAAAATCCCTGATTTGAGAAAAGCAAAAAAGTAAAATTACAGTAATGCAAATATATGTATATAATATTTTTTTTTAAATTATTAGAACTCGTAAAAAGCGTTTGTATTTTTCAAAATCTTTTTAGAAAACTTTAACGTAACCTAGAAATTAGGAATGTAAATATCATTAGGATTTTCGGTATTTAGTAATTTTACGATTTGTATTTTTAAGAAAATCTTTAAAAACCCGATAATCATAATTGCAGTTCTTTAATTAAAGTATCTGATTTGTTTAGGACAAATTATCAATGTACATGAAAAGTAAAAGCGGGGAAATCGGCGCGTTCCTTGTCCCGGATATAAATGATCAAACATCCGGCGGTGATACATCATTTTGTCCAGTTAGTAAACTTCAAACGCACGAACAGACATCAACGACTGACGATGCGAAATGTCAACCGTCTACTAGTAAAGTAAGGAATAGTTTTTTTTGAAATTTCTTTTAAAAAGGAACAAAAAAAGCAACCCGAGGTAATCGGCTAGGAACAAACATAATACGGAATATAAAGAATATGAATTCGACAGCAATCGCAGGAAAAAGTGAGAAATGGAGAGCAGACTGAAGGATGCTCATGGAATCGGAAACAATCCAATAATTGAATGAAAGACGATTAGAAGAAATATTAATAATAGTAGAATGACCGTAAACTCTGGAATGATAAAGAAGTACCAACTTCGCCAGATCCCTTTGAACCATTAATAAAAGTAATACGGAATAATCTCCAATCTATCATTTCAAGAATTGATTAGATCAAAAAATTAATTTCTGTCGTCTGATTCGAAGCAAACGAAAATGTATTAATATATCTTAAAATCGATGTCATGTGAGAATACATTCTGAAAATTGCGCTGATTTACTCTGCTCAGCTATAATAGTTGTGGTCGATTTGTTAGAATTCCATTCTGAAATACAAAAATACAATTTCGTTTTGTATATATGAGTGAACATAATGAAGGTACCTCATTTATTTCAATGCGTGATTTGCGTAAAAGTTATAGCTGCACGTTTCTGTTTGATATCTGCAAAATTAATGTATGATAATTCTTTTTCAGTTCTTTTTCTCTATCTGCAGTTGAATTTCGGATTAATTTTGAAAGTATGAAGAAAGTTAATAAACTTAGCCTATTACAATCTTACTATAATAGACAAACACAGGAAATACCAATCGGCGTAAAAGCTTTTATCGGAGAAATTTCAACTTTAGAATATAGGGTCTGTTCTCGGTGATTCTTTATACAAAAGTCTTGTTTTAAGCAAAATAACCACAATCGAACTTTGGTGTTTATTTCACTTTCTGATTTAATTGAGTTGTTAATATGATATCTTTAATAAAGTTGCTTACATTAAAAGTATGTGATATTTTGACTGGGAATGTAAAAATGTGATGACTTGTTTGTAATGTAAAGATGGTACTACTGTTTTATATCTGTCTTTGTGTGTGAGATACTTTGATGTGTTTTATAACGTGTTTAAGCCAGCAAATGCAGCCCCGATGTCATTATATAAAACGGAGACATTCGGTCGCGCGGTTTTTCAGTAATTATTGTATCTTAAACAGCGGTAGCGATAATGCCTGGGAAAATTATATTAATAATCCTCACTCATTTCCTATATGTTCTAGGATGTTCATTCGGATGCGTTCGATGAAATTGAAATAAAGAGTGAACTGAATTCAGGAACTGGATACTCATCGCCTACTTCGTCGTTCGATATGAAAGATCAAGAAATGTGGATGTCTGGATTGTCTGATTCGGATGAGCTGAGCAGTTTACTTCAATTCGACAAGGAAACAACATCGTCTGGTATGAAATGCAGCATGTTGTCTTCTAATAATCACTTGGCTTGTTGCACTTTCTAATGCTTTCTACTTTTTATAGGCTCCTTGCAATAAACACGTTCTGCTGTGTGTACGCATCTATTCCTGAGCAATATCTTTTGAATTAAATATGTATTTTGCTTTTTCTTGGTACCGTTATGTCAGAAAAAATAAATAAAAAACAGGAACGCTTAAACATACACGAGAAATCTGTTAACATATATAAAAGCGTATATCAATTGTTGGTGCTTTTTGTTTTTTTTTTTGACACGACTGGGCACAGAAATAATCTCATTACATTTTCGTTTTTGTAATTCATTCGTGTACATATGAAAACGGATAATTCCCGCGATCTCGTTAAAAATTAATGCAGAGTGCTGTTGCGACACTTTAAAAAAAAATTGGATATACGGTTAAACTTGTTTAATTTTAAATCGATAAACTCGTTAAATAAAGAAAATCAAAAATATCGTAAATTAAAACCTGTAATCCAGGCGATAAATTTACAGAGGAAGAAGAAAAAAATAATAAATTAGCTTGAATTCCAATAAATTATTTTTAACTTATCTACACGAATAGGTATCACCCGTTGCCATTGTAATTTGCGTCTGGAACAGTTCGAAATATTCGATTATTATCGGTGCTATAAATACAATTGTTTTAATAGCCACAATTTAAATGATATAATTTGTTGTTTTTTTGTTTGTTTCTCCATTTTAGATTTTAAATAAAAAATTAAAATGAAATTTAGTTGATAACAATAAATTAATAAAAAATTCGCGAGCTAAACGAAATAGGAATTAAACAAGTTGACTGTGCTACCGAAATTTGTAGTTCCTGTTTTTCGCTACCAGTATTTAGCGGTTGCTTGTTTTTCTACTGCAGTTGATACATGCGCTATTTGGAATGACGAGAAAAGTATATTTATTTTTATTAATCGACAAATTACCGGAGGTAAAGGTAATCGCAGTTTTTAAATATGTTCCAAATTTTTAAATACGTTCTTGATATGAACTTCTCCCGCGTTTATTCTAAGTAAATTCGTGAAATAGTAGACGACGAAACATTTTAAAAATTATTTTAATTGTTCAAGCTATTTTATTGGAATTTTAAACGAGCATATGTTACAATAATGAAATATTAAAAGTTACCGCTAGACATTTGTTATTAAAGATTTTCTCGCATTATAAATATTTTCGATTGGCTAAGTTATACTTTGCTGACTATTTTTAATTCCTGCGAGCGAAATTTTTATCGCAGCATTAATTTATATATTTAAACAAGAATAATGGAAACGGTCTCAGAATGTGTTGCTATTTATTCCATTAGTATTGCTATTATTAAATATGAGTATTTAACTTATTCGTCTAGTTTTAAAGTGTTATTTAATTTTAAATAATATTTATTTGACGTCTAAATATTTTTGAAGTTAATGACATTTTTGCTTTTTCGTTCTGCTTATCGTGTAAATATTTATTCATTCGTACGTTCATTTATATAACGTATGCAATGTGCGGTGGATTCGCTTTCGCATTACTAATATCCCCGCTTTGCACTTGTTTTTTTTTTTTCACCCTTAGAATTAATATATTTGCATTCGCATGCTTTATTTTACCGTTTTCTTGGAACGCAGCTTTTGTCGAATTCGAATGTTTCACAAATTATCGTAAGTAGTCGCATTTTTCCTTTAGCACATTTGCATAATAATTAATACACCATAATAATATACTATACGCGCGTTCTCCAATGCACCGTACTTTGTAAATAAATTGCTTTTCCGTTCTTATTATATATTATTCTTTTCGCGAAATATGCGCTCCATTATGGGACGGTAACAAAAAAATCACTTGTAATCTTAAGTATTTTTTATATTTTTACTTTAAAAAACCCTTTAAGTTTTTTGTACGTCATACTATCCACTAGTGATCATTTAAATTATGATAATGCAGTAGAAATTTGGTTTAAAAAAATGCATACGCATATATTTTTCAGGAAATTAAAAAAAAAAAATTAGGAATATCGGAGAACACTAATAACGATAATTTCGTTTTTTGAAAAACAATAAATTTAGGATAAAAATTTAGCAGTCCGGAAATGTTGAATTTATTTCTATAATGTCACAGAAATGATTACGGTAAGATACCTTCAAATTAATTTGTTCTTTCGTGGTTATTAGCTAGGCCCAAGTATCGATATGAAAATTGAAGTAAAAAAAATAAATTCTATCAGATGAGATAAGGAAAAAAAATTTTTTACGTTTTTTACGTTTAATCCGGTAAACTTCACTACGAAACGCAGTTTATGATCCAAGAGGAAGAGGGACCTTTTCTTTTCTTCAGTGCATCGTATAACATTGTTTTTGTGGACACGTTCTCCATCAGCACGGATGTTTCGTCCATTTTAATCGCTTCTCAGCTAAGTCCCGTGTTTAATTGATAAACATTAGGATATATATTCGTGTTCGCCTTGTTTTCTTTCAAGAAGCGCAGAAAATTTTTCTCAAGAACCTACAGTGGTGGCACAATTCTAGTTTTTCGCTTTCATAGAGTGTGATTAAAATTAGCCCTGATGTGTATACCAGTATCTTGATATCAACTGATAGATTCTTATTATTAAGCACTTTGTGGGCTAATTTGCAGTATACTACAATAATTTTCATTATGCTGGAAGAAATTTTACGGTCTAGAATTTCGTCCTTGCTGACGAAACTCCCAAAGTACTTAAGTGAGTATTTACTGCGAAGGCAGTTATTTCGCCGCTACTATGGATAATTTCAGTTTTTTTTTTTTTTATTTTTTGTTTATATAGTTTATCATGAGTTCTTTCAACCAGTTACAATAGTATTTATCATTGTCTAATCTTCCGTATACTGCAGATTTCTAAGCTTAAAGAAATAAGTCGCACATTTAGCTTTGTACTTTACCAGATTATGCCAAAATGGAAATTTATCTCTGCACCCGAGCATCTGTAACCCGATGATGAAATTATCACACTCGTGTAAAAATTGGGCAACGTTGGTGCGGTACGCATTCCTGTTTTGCTCCTATGTTTATGTCGAATTTTTGTAAATTTCGCAATCTTTATCGTTTGTGTATGAAGTATTCATATTGGCTGAAGGAGGTTAGTGGGCATTCAGCAGATCTCTAGTACATCTATAGTGCTTCTGTAATAATCGAGTTAATGGATGCTATATGTTCTTTTTCATTAAGTGCCTTAAAGAAATAATTATATCAGTAACGTTGCAATTTTTACGAAAGCTACACTGCTCTTCAGGTAATGATGCAGTAATGTTTTTAGTTTTTCTTGGAAGATGTTGCTGAACGTAATAAAACTATTAATTTCCATAGTTCACTCCGTTTCCCTTTTTTTTTGACAAACGCTAGAGCTGCTTTTTTAAAGTCATTTTATACTGTTTCTTCATGTCACATACCATTAAGAAAAGTATGCAGATGATGATCCCTTACTGATTTTGAATATATTAGCTGGAATTCCGTCTAATTTGGCAATTTTTTTATCGCATTCTGGACTTCGTCTAGGATCGTGTTACTCTTCTTTTTTTTTTTTTTTTGAAGCGCTACGTAACGCACCTTTTTTAAATTTCGAATTCTCGTAATTCCTGTGTATACGACATTTAAATTTCATAAACGTATGACTGCAAGTACTACAATATAAGGGGTCAGTTTAGTGCTAATCGCAAGTCCAACACTATATAATCGTTTTTTACCATTTGCCACTCCGAGTAAATTTTATAACCTGCAATATCCATAACAGTTTCCTTTTTAATTTCAGTAATTTTGTTTTACCGAGTGCCCCGTACCGATTTTTATCGTTTTAATTCGTTCAGTGTAACTTCTGTTCCTCTAATTGAAATGGCTTTGTTGTCTATTAACGTTTTCACATTCCAAATTCCATATTTTTAAGCCAATTTGCTTTTATTATTGATTGACCGCAAATGTGCTCCCTCTTAGGTGGTTCCGTACCACAAAAACATATGTGGATTCAAACTAACGTGTGTTAGCATGTTACCATACGTGATTATCCACTGTCTGACGAGTTTATTTATTATAGCTCACCTAGTAGATGTGGTATTCATTTTTCGTTTGCGTTTCATTTCATACGAATTTTATATCGGATTGATTTAACAACTAACATATTAAGGATGCGCAGAAATAGAATGGAAATACACCCTGTCAAAATTGTCAATTTAAATCTCCCGGGTAATAGCTAGGCAGATAATTTTTTTTTTCCAGGTTGGTACAACTGTTTTGTATTATGATGCCTATTTTTAGCGCGATCTGTCAACCAGTGTGTTTACAGCAGCTGTTAAAATCAGTCGACCTTGAAGTGTTTTGTCGAAGTTTTACAATGAGTGAAAATATTGAACAACGTACTTGTGTTAAATTCTGTGTTTCGAACGAAATTTCTTGTGCCGATACACTGAAAATGTTACAGAAGGCTTTTGGTGAATCTGCTTTATCAAAAACGCGGGTTTACGAGTGGTACAGAGCGTTCAAGGATGGTCGGGAGACGGTCGAAGACATGCCTCGCTCTGGACGGCCTTCAACGAGTATGACCGATGATAACGTCGATAAAATCAAGGAAATCGTTGCTGAAAATTGTCATGTGAGCTTGAGAGAGATGGCTCATGGATTGGGCATGTCACACGAGAGCGTACGTACGATTGTGCACGAAAAATTGGGTATGCAACGCGTTGCGGCTCGGCTTGTTCCGAAAGACCTGAATTTCTTTCAAAAAAAGTACCGAGAACAGGTAGCTGCAGACATGCTGGATCGAGCCAATTTGGATCCTACCTTCTTGGAAAAGATAATTACTGGTGACGAGACATGGGTGTACGAGTACGACACGCTTACGAACCAGCAATCGTCCGAATGGCGGCCAATTGGCGCGCCAAAGCCGAAAAAACCTCGCCAAAGCCGATCGAAAGTGAAGATCATGTTGATTGTTTTCTTCGATATTCGAGGCGTGGTACACTATGAATATGTGCCAGCCGGACAGACAGTCACCAAAGAGTTTTAATTAAGTGTTTTGAGACGTTTGAGAGAGGCTATCCGTCGTAAACGTAACGATTTGTGGGTCGACAATTCTTGGATTCTCCATCACGATAATGCGCCGTCTCACAAAGCCATAATTGTGAATGAGTTTTTGGCCAAACACTCGGTAAATATCATCGAACAACCGCCGTATTCACCAGATTTAGCACCCTGCGACTTCTTCCTATTCTCAAAACTCAAATTTCCGCTACGGGGAAAGCGCTTCGAATCGATTGAACACATCAAGACGAATGCGACGCGAGAGCTAAAGGCCATCCCGGAAACCGCCTATCAGAAGTGCTTTGCCGAGTGGAAAAAGCGTTGGCATATGTGCATCGCTTCGAATGGATGTTATTTTGAAGGTGACAAAATAAATTTGGATGAAAATTAAAAATTGTTCGTTTTATTTAACAATTCCCGATACTTTCTTGACAGGGTGTAAAAACAGTATATCGACGCCGTAAGGAAACATAAAAGCTCTAATGCAATAAACGCCCTTATGTTGCCGATACAATTCCGGTAGTGTCCTCAAAGACTGTTATCAAACTCGTTGGCTAGAAGAAATCAGAAGATGAGTGAAATTATAACCTAAGTATAAAACGGATAGGGTTTAAGGAAGAACAGTTGAGGCGTACTTTATCTCACTTTTCCGCTGAGATGATTCTTCAGTATAATTAATTACCGCCAATATAGAGCTCTTAGCATCCTAGAAGTGCATAAGCCTCTTTACTGCGACAAGGTGGCACTTTTGGAAGGAGCTTGTTTAAATTTTGGGAGAGTGAGCGGTATTTATTTTAATACAGGTGCTCAATTCGAAAATATTAAAAACAGTTTTGTAATCAATGATATATATCTATTCGCTCTATCTCTCTCTCTCTCTCTCTCTATATATATATATATATATATATATATATATATATATATATATGTGTGTGTATATATGGTGTGTCCAGAAAGTCATAAAACATGTTTTTTTGTCGCGCCCCTTTTGCCCGTAGCGCGATCGAACCGGTTCGGTTAGGTGGAGATGACTCTCAGTTTCACAGCACACCGCAGTTCAGTCTGTTCCGAGCATCGGTAGTGTCAGCATTGGTGAATGAGTGCACCTCTGTTTGGAGACCTCGTCACGACGCGCGATGGTTGATTCGTGGGTTTTGGGGACGCTGAGCTGTGCCATTCAGAACTGGCGCATCGTTTCCAGGTTGTACCGAAATGTCCACGTTTCATCACCGGTAATAACGTTGTCCAAATAATCCGGTTGAATTTCCATGCTTTTCTTCAGTTCACTCGCGATCGAAGTTTTGAGACCAGCTTGGTGCACACCTCACGCATGTGCAAGTCTTCTGTAACAATACTGAACACAGAACTTTTTGGAATGTTCAGGGTGTCAGCTAACAACCGAACACTTATTGGACGGTCGGAATTCAACAATTCACGAACACGGTTCACATTTTCTTTGTTTTTACTTGTTGTTGGTCTTCCAGAGCGAGGGTTATCGTCCACTCCTAGGCTGTCCTTAATCTTTTTCACCCACCTCGTAACTTGCACATAACTCATAGCAAACTCCCCGTCGGCTTGCTCCAGCATTGTGTAAGTTTCGGCAGCTTTTTTATCGAGCTTTGTGCAAAATTTGATCGCCCAAAGTTGTTCGATTGAATCAACCATCGTGCGTCATGACGAGATCTGCAAACAGAGGTGAACTAATTCACCGATACTCGGAATATACTGAACTGCGGTGCGCTGTAGGCAAGAGGTGTGTGACAAAAAAACATGTTTCATGACTTTCTGGACACACCATATATATATATAAATAAATGTAAGTTTGTTTGTCCCGTATGCATTCCTGTGAGCACGCTGTACGCATCATACTAAAATTTTCAGTGTATGCGTGTTGTCCCAACGATGGTTTTAGATATGGCTGAGTTTTCTACCCATTCTCCTTCATGAAATATGAGGTTTTAACTAGTCGTACAATGAATTATAATGCAACCAGCGGTACAGAAATGTATACGGGGCGAATAAAAAAAAAAAAAATTTGTATGAAATTTTAAATAAAATGATTATTATGGTAAATAATAAACTCTAGATTACATTTTATTAATTTTCGTTACTTCTCTTTTTACGTTGTTAAAATCATCGAACCTCCATGACATGATTTGAACATACAAGACATGCTCCTAGCCTATTTGCTGTACTCATTGGGAAGAGTTCAAAAATAAAGAAGTTTTTTTTTTTATTTTTTTATTTTTTATGGAGAAATAAAAAATCTTGCAACACAATTTTTAATATTTGCTACCGGGAATGTTATTTATACTTAAATTTGAAATCCTTACTGAACTGCTATAGTTTACTGTTGCAGTAACAAATTACTTTTAATAAAATGCTCGTAACGGAGAGGTCGGAAGATATCAGTGAAAAAGATGTTCTCTTAAATGGGCAATTATGGGAGATCATCGTGTGAATAACTTGACCCCTTCAAAATGACTGTGTGTGCTGTTTAGTTGAGCGAAACTTCTTGTCAATTCACGACAGACAGGTTATAAAAGGGCTGATAATCTTTAGCTAAATGTGAAACGTAAAGATCATTTTTTGTTGGACAGCGACAAACATGTTTTCCATGGTAGTGCAGCAGTCTAGTGGTTAAGACGCTTGACTACTAAATCAGAGGACACGGGTTCGATACTTGTCTCGTTCCAGATCGGAAACGCCCCCACCAGCCTGAAATAATTGAGTACTAAAGAAATCTGAGAAAGTAAAGGCGGCCGAGAAAAAGTAACTGGCCCCCCTACTCTCATTAATGCCGTTGGGCTTAGTGCACTATGAACCTCAACTTCGCAATTCCTTACGCCGTGCTAAGAAGGGTATGGTGCTTCTTCTTCTTCGATTGCCATACACATATCTGCGCGTTGACGATCCTACTGGCACTAGGCTAACACTATTTTAAATTTTTCGTCCCTCCGCTGCTCGCACAAGATCACCAACAGCGTTTAATCTTGTCCATTGTCGCACATTCTTCAGCCAGGAAGTTCTTCTTCTTCCCCTTCCGCGGCGTCCCTCAATTTTTCCTTCAATTATCAGCTTAATTGGTTCGTATCTTCGACCTCTGATTAAATTCCCGAAGTATTCGATTTTCCTATTCTTGATTGTCTGCGTTACATATCTCTTAACACCTGCCAGCTCCGATACTTTTTCGTTGGTCATCTTTTGTGTCCAAGGAATTCTCAGTGATCTTCTATGCAGCCACATTTCGCACGCTTCCAAGGTACTTACTTTACTTTAATCTGTACATAATTATAATTCCTGGTAAAACAAACATTTTTTTATTCATTTCCAAGTACAGATTTAAACAAGTAGTATTTATGTGTATAAATTGTGTATATATATATATATATATATATATATATATATATATCAATACGATCGTCGCGATAGCATAGCTGCTAGAGCACTCGACTTCCGTTAAGGATGTCTTGGGTTCGATCTCAAGCGACGACAGAAATGATAGCAGAAATTATCATAAAAATGATTAAATAACTTCTAATAGTCACGTGAGAGGCAATGGCAAACTACCACATATACCATGCATGCTAGATGATGTATAGTAGACAGACATTCACAGGACTGCATTTGTGACGCGATAAAAAGTGATTGCAGTCAGTTCCGAGTGTAGTCTTGCGCCTACATTAATGTTGCGTAGAACAATTTCTATGAAAACCTGACAACAGGTATAAAATGCATCTCCCAATTTGCCTGGCCAGCACGGGAGATTAGGCCAACTTATCGCACCAAGGAGTTAGCTACATCCAGCAGTGGATCGAAACGATCATATTGTGATATATATATATATATTTATTTATTTAAATATATATTTTATATATAATCTAAAATATTTACTTCAAATTCTAATGATTAAATGTATTTTTAAAATTATATTATTGCCAATTTAATACTTTCTTTTTTAAAAGAAATTCGGTATTTAAACAGATTTTCTAATGAATGTACAAAGGTGTGCACTTTTATCTATTGAGAAAAGGTTTTTTTGTATCGATGATTTGATGTATGAGAGGGAGTAATCATATAGATTATTATTAGCATCGACTACTAATAGCAACATGAAAAACGGCAAAGTATTTCCCGGATTACTGCAAGAACAAATAAATCTTATCTGACCAATGTCCATAATAATAATATTTAAAGACGGGACTGGAAATTTCACGAATAACGTCTACCTTTAAAAATATTCCGTTTGGTAATTAGCATTCTCTTTAATGCAAAACGGTCAATTAAATGAATTGTCTGCATGAAAAAAAAAAAAAAACGAACCATCTAAAATTGCGCTCTTTTACTTGCCAACAACTACAGCAATTTATCGAGAAACAACATATCTTTAGCACATTAACAGTCTGCTACAAAATGGACATTTAGAGTAATGATGCGACAACATGCATAAGTTTTTTATTATATAAAATGTTGAAAATTTAAAAAAGGAAATTCGATTCGACCCGAACCCCACCCAGATGTAACACTGCTGGCCGACCAAGTACGCTAGGATTATTGACTAAAAAAAAAAAAAAAATAACAATCCGTTCATAAAATTGAAAGGTTTGTGGTTTTTCGAAAATGGATTTTTAAAAGAATTCGGGTACAGATGAGTAGAAGAAGACTGTAGGAAAACGGAATTAAAAGTAAAAAAATTACAATGTTTGGCAAGATAAAAAGACTAATAAAATAAGTTTAACCCCTTTAAAGGGGCAACTGGACTAGATGCTGTGAGGTGAGTTGTTTTACGAATCGCAGATACATAGGTAAAAAGACTTCTCAGATACCTATTTCGGGTGGAAACTATTAAAGATGAGATAGTAGATATGTAACGCCTGGAATTCGGGCGTGCAAAAGAAACTCGGTACGTAATGGAGGCGAGAAAAAAGATGTTGCCGAAGACAAATATATATTTACTAGAAAAGATCATAAAACCCCAGGGAATAAGGCAAGACATAAGACACAAACATGCAAACTGCAATGTGAAGAAAAAAATAGCAAATGGGGAAGAACGATGTTAATTGGCGAAAACTGCAGGTGATTATATAAATGCACTGTAAGTAATAATTTCCTCGATGAATGCTATTTTTATTTCCGATTAATTCGTGTCGTAAACATTTTTAGGTAAAATATATAAGCTAAAGTAATTTTTTAAATTATCCTGTCAAGGAATGATTTTATTAACCACAGCTACAAAATTGTTCCAAAGGTGACGCGCGTAATTTGTAGAAAAAGAATTGAGCGCGGAAAAATGGTTCAATTTTGAAAATAACAAATTGTTCAAATGTAATCAACCATATATAATTTTAGTAAAATAGTAAGTGAAAAACTTTTTTCTGTAAATCGTACTGTAAATTAATTTAAAAAAGAAAGAAAAACCAGTTTTCCCAAATTGCGAATTAAAGCGGATAAATTCAGGCGCGCTCACATTTTTAACTTTTTCCAAAATATACTTACATCGCAAATATTTTAATTAATCGCGCCTGTTATTGGTCCGAATTTTCGCATTAAATAAAGCACACTTGTTCCTAGAGAAGTATCCATTTGTTGTATTTTTCCTGTAAACAGTTGTGATTGAAAAGTTATTCGCTGCAGTGTCGATTATTACGCAACACTGTGTTCGTGTAAGTTCTAGGACAATTCACGAAAAAGGTGAAATTTTTCACGCTGTATGACTTGGTGTAGTCACGACGGGGCTTCATATTTTGTCGCTTGCTCAATGTTAATTTGCGGTTACTGGTGTATATTTATAAAATAGATGCGTTGGAATGTTTTAATAGATTCGTCGTTATCCCTTGAACGGTTATTTCATGCTACATAATGTAAAGTGGTACTCTTATTTGTCGTCCTTTTACTCTGTAGTACAGTTAACAAACGCCCGATGCGTGTATTAATTTTCACGAAATAATTATTTAATTTGATAGTAGCCGATGTCCCCGAAGGGATATGCCGCCTAAAATGAGCGTCGGAAATTCTGTTGCGCATGTAATTTCATGAATTGAAGCTCTTTTTGCATTGTATTATATTGCACAACGTACACATTAATTTAGTGTAATGTCGCGGGTAAAAGGTCGTTTCATTACTAACTTTTAAGAAGAACGCTAGAAATCCTAATGCATGGAAAAGGTAATAATTTTTATTTTAAAATAAATTTAATATACTAAAACGTACGTGGGCTTGGCAAAAAAATTTATATTAGCAATATTCGAAGATGTCGAGTAAAATTTTTTATTAAAATTTATCGGTTCATATACATTTTCTATCTTAGATCTATACTATTTAGAATGTTTAAATGGCAAAGAAGATCTAATTGCGAAACTTTATGAACAAATCTGTTAAAAAAGATCTGCCGCGGCCGGTTTGTCAACTTATTTATCGCTTAACATGGCAAATTAGTTTCTGATTTAACACGAAGTTTCGAAAAAAAAAAAAGAAAATTTAAATTTAAAATCGCGATTTAACCGGCAGCGCGTCGATTAAATTTTGGTCGACGTTTTATTTTTTGCGACGATACCGACAAAGAAAAAATTTGATGTGGAACGCACGATTAATATAGCAGAGAACTGGATATTCAAAACATTCTTAGATAAAAAAAACAACAAATAATAACAACCGCCAACCTGGCAAGGACCAAAAAGTTGATTGCTGTGAAAGATGTAAACAGATCACATTTCGAACAAAAGCTACGTATATTTATTTTTTTCGATTATACATCAGCCGCTGAGGTTGGATATGGTGGTGAGCGACCACACAGGGTACAAGCGCGTCTATTCCATAAAGCAGATAATCATCTAGATGAGAAGAATCGCAGATATCAAAAGTCGCTAGGATAAAGTCTGTTTTAGAGAGCGAGCTCTAACGGTAACTTTTCTTGTCGCAGTGGGACACATAGATCCCTTAAATGATCACTGCATCTGTTATATATCATTTGCGATCAGGATTATTATCTCTGGATTACACCCTATTTGTGCCCTGTAACCAATTTTATGTATTACACGACTTGAATGTAGTTAATACACATGTATATGCATGTATACCTAGGTTTTTCTAGATTTCCGTTCGATGTAAAGGCTAATTGCATTTTATTAATAGCCATTTGAAAGAAATGTTCTTTAGTGAGCAACTATGTATCGTTTTCCCGAGATGAGTTAAGTTTGTTTTGCTCACCCGCGCTGCTGATGGTTTTCCTGTAAAGTGTAAGTTGTAACGTCTCCTATATTTCTCATTTCTATTTACATGTCTGGTATTCTGGCTTGCGTTATAGTTAACGGCGGTTCTCCCTCTTTAGTCGTTCTCTGTAGGAGGATCATCTTTTACCAAAATTACCTATTCTGAACGCTCGTTGGTGCTGGCTTTTGCAAATACACTATCGAAATATCGAATTTCTTTTTCCGTTTTTCACGCTTCTTCCAAACTCGTTATAAATTTTGCATATATTGTTGCATTTGAATCGCTTTTTGTTGTTTAATCTTTCATTTCGTTTTAAAAACATAAGCCATATTAAGAGTTTACGAGCATGAGTGTGACAGTATTCTACCGCGTCCTATACAATAAAAAATCTGGTATTAATATTACGCCATCGGCGTTCCGTAGATATTTGAAATGCGATTATTATCAATTTTAAAACCGCATCATCTGTTTGAAAATCGTTTGTTTATTTAAATATTCGCTTAGCGGTTACAGTAAAAAAAATAGTACTGGTGATAAAGCGCCTTTTTTACCGGTGAAGCACCTCTTTGATTTCAATTAAAATTTTTCAGATATACACTGCCAGACGAAAATTTCGTTCCACCGTTATTTTTTATAAAAATTTCAATTCAGCGTCCTTCAAGCGAATTGAGGTCATATACACAGTAGGTTTTTATTATTTAACCCGTCTACTAGGCACGGGTAACTCTGGACACAGTTAACTTTGTAATTCCGTAAAATAAGTCAAAAATATTTTTCTTTCTTGTTTTAGTAAATTTTTTTAAACGCTAGAAAAATTGTTAAACATCTTTCTCAATTCTGAGAAATTTATTAACAGTTGTTTATTTTTTTCTTTCAAACACAATTTCGTATTTTTCTGTATGTTGCTTTTATTGCTTACAATCCGACCTTTGACTAATTGCTTATATTGTTTCCAACTTAAGAAGCATATACAGTACCTTATTAAGAAAGAAAAGAGTAAGCAACATTTTTGGACTTTTAAGTTCGCAATGTATCGCGCACTGTTGTTTAAACGATTTGCAAATTTAATTCAAATTAATCTGCAATTCGCTATACTGAAAAAAATCATGAATGTGCAAAAATGTCTTACTTTCGGCAGCTGCAGCGTCGAAAACTTTAAAAGAACCTACTTCTTCCCCTTTTAAACCACGTGATGGTAAGGCTATGCGAAGCGAGCAAACATTTTTCTCTTCAGTTCAATCTGCTGTTTAGTTCTGCATAAAAAGCGAAATGTACATTTTACGCGGTATTTTATCGTCATGCAAGAAAACTGCTTAAATTATTATTAAGGTCTGGTCGAATGTGTTCAGTCTCCGCCCATATTAAATCATGGAGGGTTTGCCCAAATCAAAGCTTTCACTGTAGTTTTGTAGGGCCTTCGCAAACTAATCATTGATTTAATTGCAGATTCTAAAAACGTTTTTGTTCAAGAAGGGCCGTCTCGATCGATGCAATGAGGTCTACAATGTCAGGTTTGCAGAGAGATGTGCCCTGCGTTGCCAGTTTGTAGCATGCGAGAAACTAATCAGGGCAAGCCGAGAAATAATATTTTCGCTTCGCTATGAAATGTATATGCAGGTTTTAATAGAAATAATAAAAAAGGCAATCGTTTTTTTTTTTTTTCAATTTTTACTTTCATTTAGAAAGAGATTTTTTTATAAGTGAAGTGTGTAAATATCACGTTATTTCTTCATTTCTATTTTCTGGGTAAAATTCTAGTAACGTGAATATTTTAATAACCCATTAACGGCTTTTTTTGGAATTATTTTTTATGATAATAATCAATTAATATCTTTTTAAATGATAAATATGGGTGCGAATGTACATAAACTATTTTGTCGATGCGCATTGTTGCTAAATTAAAAAAATACTTAAATGCGAGATATTGATTAAACCTAAAAGAATGATCAAAATAGTGCTAATACATGGTAAAAAGTGTAAGTACCTAATGATATTTTTGTATCTTCGGCGTAATTGAAATTTCATTTGCAATCAAATTCTAACGTTTCTATTGCTTCTATCTGGTACATTTATAAATGAAATAAAAATACAATGAAAATACAATGTATATTTTTACGTTGTGTTTGATTTTTATTTTATTTATACACACACACACACACACATATATATATATATATATATAGTATATAGCAAGGCCGTGTCCACGTCCACCTCCTCCCATTAAAACTAAAATAGTTATTATAAATACACAAAAATCTAAAAAAAAAAAAAAATCAAAAATCAAAAATAAATATTGATAATTTTTTAGGATGTTCTTACATTTAAAAAAAAAAAAAAAGCATATTTTTAGGTACTTCATTAATGTTTTATGCAAAATTTTTTATTACGATATGTAATTTTTATTAATATGTTTATACAGAGGGTAATTAATTTATGTAAATTATTAATACATAAATCAAAATGATGGAAATTATTAATAGTATGAATATTAGTGAAAAAGGTATCGTTATTTATAAAATAAATATGTGGAAAAAAAAATCGTCCCCTCCATTTTAAAATTTTGGGCACACGGCCCTGGTATATAGTATTTTTGAATTATTTATTGTTCAATAAAGAAATTTACGTTTTGCATTTTACAGATATAGATGTGTCGAATAGAGATACATTTCTACAGTTAGAACCGCCTACGGAAGCCGATTATAATTACTGTTTATTGCCGGAAGAAGGTGTACTAGATCTGTTCGGATATCAGGTTCAAGCTATTATAGTTTTCGATATTGTTATATGATGAAGTATTTTAACGGAATGTTAATAGATTTTCTCTTGCATATATGTTCTTTTAATTTAAGAGAAAACCATTTACTTATATTCGGTTGTTTTATTTGTGACAACCATCGTTTAGCAAGAGTCAAGACCGGAATTTATGGTAGTAGCATCATAAGCGGTACTTGTATTAGCAAAATTTCGCTATTTCCGTAATTCGTTTCTTTTAAATTTTCAAACGGAGTTGTGTCTCGAACGAAAATGCGTTAGTCTCTCAACTGCTATTTTTCGTTAATTCGAATTTTTCAGTAACATGTTACGAAAAGGGAAGTATATACTTTTTATTCGATGCTGGCGTAGTAAATAGAGGCAAATTTTTCTTTCTTCTCGATCTCCTTCGGAAGAATAGTTTGGCATTAAATGCCTCACGAAATATTAATGTTCAGGTCGTTAAGTATGAGAAATCTTTTTCAACGACGGAACTCTGTTTACTTTGACGGCTATGAGATTCCAAGGATCACCTCGTGTGTATATTTCAAAGATTCCGGTGTATTTTTTATTTTTATCTTTCTCGAACCCTTTAGTATAAATAATACATTCGCTCCTGCAACAGTGAAATAGCTTTAACACAAATAAATTTTTGGGCTGGGGGTCAGTTAAAAATGTTCGTGGCGCTATTTGTCGCCTGCAAGAAATATAAAGTTTTAATGATATTTCAAAAAACTGCAGCGATACATGCCTAACTTACTTTAAAAGGATGAAATGGTGGTATTTCATATTGCTATAGAAATGCAAAATACGGAATAATATGATGCAACATATATCTAATTTACTTCACACGGTTGGAGTCACGTAAAGCGATATGTTGCAGACACGTCGATGGTGAGAAAACACCCTTTTAAATCATTCTTACCGGTCCAACGGGATGTACTAAAGTTTTTAAGGGGTTGAAATTACCAATGGAAACATAGCAGTGATTCGCTCACTCTCAGAATCTAGCGTTTAATGCTTATACTGCATTGATATGACAACTGCTACATACAAAAGACGATAATATCGGCTGCGTTAAATTCGCTCAAGAGCACGTCCAGCAATGTGAATGTAGTATTCGTCGATAAGTGCAATATGATCCGATTGACGTAATTAAATTTTCTCTTTCAACATATTCTCTACATAGTTTCGTTTGCCGGTATGAGTTTTGCCGTGACCTACCTTAATTTATCGCCTGCGTGTCAAACACCGACATAGAGATGTATTCGTCAAAAATTTTTGTTATCAGATTGTGTAACGGGCTAACATTACATTCTCGTCCATTCTTGTCAAGATTAACGATGGGGAATAGTTATAGTTTATTATACACGGATATGTCAACGAACACTTTAGCCGCGATTTGCTACCTAATCGAATACGTCGCCAAGGATGTGAAAAAGGAATATCCGTATAGATTCGAGATAATGTTGCTATTTTGTGACAAATCGGCTCTCAGTCCTTTTTCTTCTGCTTCCAAGCGGTAGTCTCCATGTCTAATTTTAATTAATTAGATGAAAACACGACATCAGCTTATCTCATAACTCGAATAAGGGAATGTTTATATCGATTGCCAGTCTCCGAAGCGAAATTTAATTTACACTCTGTAAATTGGTGTCTGCATTGCGAGAGGTAACTGTCCTAAATCACCATTCATACCAACAAACGGACGCTAGTGGTGAAATAATATACCGCAATGGGGAATTAATTTAAGTTTACCAGTACCATATGCTACGCATTCTTCTCTCAATACTATCCGCTCGTTTTTGAATACGATACAAAACGGATTTTCGACAGGGAAAACGTTAGCACGACTTAAGTTACTAATGCGAAAGGCTGAATGCATATATGATTGTACCATTTATAGCTGTAGGTAGCATACTGGTGAATACGTTAGCTGTGTACATTAAATGTGCCATTATGTTTTTAACGTATTATTATATACCTTCCTCAATAACTCTGCGTAGTAAACATTTTTATCCAGCTGGACCACAGGGAGAAATATCTGAAGTGGCTGTCATTCACTATCTCTGTAAGCGTACGATCTATAAATGTGAGATCTCCTTGGCGTTCATTAGTACAGCGCATATGCTTTTATTCTACTCATCATATTTTCGCGTTTTCGTTCAATACTAAACATTTTACAGAAAGTGTAGCGTAATATTTTTTAAATTCAAAAAAAAATAATAATCTGAGAAGGTGCCAATGATTCAATGTTCTCGCGAATAACGTAGAAAATGATACTACTAAAATTTTTTTATACTTGTATTCCTCAATTATCTCGTTATAATTTTGTCATCGTTTTCAGTGTACATTTTGACTTCTCGCTTTTTTTTCGACCCGTTGCGATGTAATAATTTACCGATTAAATCGCTTTCTATAAATTACTCTGACCGAAGCATTAAAATCATGTACCCAGTTTTTTTTTTATATATTACTCTTATTTGTCGCGAACAGTTTATATATAAAAAAGGTTAGCATTTTTTTCGATAAAATTGATAAAAATTTAAATGCAACGAAGAAAAATAGAAATTTAAATAATGATCTTCGCTCGATTTTTCCGGGGGAAATAAACCGCTCGGCGTATTATAGCGGAATATTAAATAATGAAAAATTGTTGCGATACTCGTTTAAAAACTATTTTAATCTCTCCCTCTTAAAGAACACATTGAAAGAGTTGTATGAGCACGATGATCCGTAGTTGACAAATCACCCTTTTACATAGGTGATCTGGTCTACGAAAACCGGGCTGGTGTGCGAAAAAAAGTTTTCGAGATAAAGAGGGTGGTAGCGCGGTGTTACATGTTGCTACGACAACACTATTCTTCTACTTTTGGTTTCTCAGCACATCTGCCAGAGATATTTTGTGACCGTCTGTATGCAGTGATGATTTTATAAGAAATATTACCACAGCTAAATCGAACAAATTTCCCTCTAGTGTTGCTAATTTTTCTATACGTAAAAGAGATACAATGACATTGTTTGCACTTCGTTATCAAATCATTTTGGAATCGCGATGTTTTTAATTGCGCGAAACGGTTTTGCATCGTGAATATTAATTGGCAATCCTGAAAAAAGCTGTTTTAATTTCAATAAAGTGAAAAATGTGTTCGGAAGAAGTAGAAGAAGAGCTTAGTAATACAGAGAAACTCTACTTTGACAACTTGGATGATCAACATCAACTTGCTGCTCATAACAGTGATGAAAAAAATCCTGATGAAATTCGCACTCTCAACTCTTCGAATAATTTGGAATTATCTCGTCTAGGTGCAGAGGGGAAAAAAATAGTCTCAACATTTTTTGAAGAACCTTCTAATCGAAAATGTAATATTTCAATACCACGAGATATGATTGAGAAATCGAGAAATAATTTTTCCGAATTAGATAAAGAACAGCAAGATTTAGTCATATTGAGCCAAATTGAATCAGGTAGAACAAGTAATGTTTTAGATAAGGTTTACGAGGAGATCTGCGAACGAAAAAAATATGGAAAAAGAAAAGAGGTCGAAACCTGGTATGATTGGACTACCTACCTAAAGCAGTTTTATAAATCTTTAGTAGGAATCACAAGTTTCCACCACTTCCAGATTTCCTCAGATGGCGTAGCAGCAAAAGCGTATGTGAACAATGACGATATAAATAAATTTCATTTACTATATACTACAACCTATTAATGATAAGATGCCTGAGAAAATCACTGCAAAAGGTTTAGATTTAGAACGCCAATGGTACCATTATAATAACGTAAGAAGTTTAGTTTCTGATATCGCTAAAGCTGATATTGTAGCGCCATTACCTGAAAAACCCTTAATTAAAGAACCGAAACGGAAAGTAGATGATAATTTGCCGAAATCAGAATCGAAGATGAAAAAATAAAACCAAAACAACCGAAACAAGATAAAAATTTGGCAAAATCAAAAAAACAATAAAACTGAAGTGGCTGTGGCAAAGAATAGAAAGAAAACCGATGAAAAATACAATAAACCCTATCCGGAAACCTCAACACCGAAGGAAAGAACTCGCAAGAAGTAGTTTTTACTAATTTTTATTAAAAAATTGATTATTTTTTTTCTACGGTAGTTTTTCACTTCTTGTATGTTTTTTTGAAGTTTTTGTTTTCTTTTAAAACGCGATTTGTGAAGAGTATAGAAATCTGGGGGTTGCTCCATTGCAAAGAGCGTGCTTTCTTCTATAAGAATAGCCAAAAAAGTGAAAATTGATTTTTTGACACATTAGCCAGGTTTTCATAGATCAGAGATCATTTTTAAAGCGAATTATTTTCCAACAAAACGACAAATGCGTGTTCTCAAATATTATTTGCCGCGACGATTAATATTCGCTTATTATAATACAAACGGTATTTAAGATCACTTATAGATCAAACCAGGAGAGCACACACTGATTACTTAATAAACTAATTCTATGAATTTACTTTTGGCCAGCTTTAGTATAGCTTTATTTTTCAGTCCGATACTTATAGAACATTTCTGCGGCGACGCGATTATTTAGATTTTTTATTTGTTCAATAACGGCTTCGAATTTACCCCGTCAGAAAGAATCGATCGACTGCATACAGTGTTAATAAACTATAATATAATTTCTGATTCTTTTGCTTTCGAAATACACACACACACACACACACACACACACACATAAAAAAAAAGATTTGTTTATAATCTAATAATAATTTGACTAGTAAAGGCATTTGAATAGTATCGCTTACGTGTAATTATTGTATTATTTTTTTTTTATTACGCGCCGTAGATTCCGGACGATGAGAACGATGACGCAGAAGAAAATGCGGACGATGCCGAGCAAGATTCTAACTTACTGCCCAACTTTTAATTATCATCCGCTTAGTGAATCTAAGTTCCATAGCAAAAAAGTCCGTTATCGTTTTACGTGACACTCGCTTCTATTGTTTTTATTATTATTATTTTTTTTTAAATCTATTTTAATTGACTCGTTTACTTTTAAAAACAGTGTATATTCGACTTTCCGCCCCTATCATTAATTCGTGTGCTTCTTCTTAAAACTATGCAATTAATACTTTAATCGCAAACGTATTTTAAATGTATTTTAACTGTAGTCGATATCATTTGTTTTCTCCTATTTGATTGTTAACTTAGAGTTTTAGTCTTTAAGCGGTTTTTTTTTTATTATTATTATTATTATTATATATATTAAGTGTTTATTTTTAATAAAAACTTAAATACGTATGCAGCGTATTTCGGATAATCGGCCCGCTTTGCTATTGTCAGGACTTAATCGGTTGGCAACAATTATTACAGCGTTTCGTTATAACAACGGGGCGCGGTGTTTCAAGTAGGTATTTGAAAGTACAGCAGAAGAAGAACAAAAACGAACAAGAAGTGACAACGAATTTATTTATGAAACTGTACACAAGATATAAAATGCACATTTTACATCTTGAGAAATCTTATTTTTGCTTAAGACACTTTAAGACAAAAAAAAAAAAAAAAAAAGTATCTAAGTTTTGATTTTTTGTGCTTCACTTTACGAATAATAAATTTTGCGATATGTGCATTAGTTTCGTTCGTGTGATGTTTTTTTTCTTTCTTGAACATCTTAAAAAATTACCGATTGAAGTTTCACTGTACGGAAACGAAACATTATTCGCTGCTGCTTCATTTGTCTTCCCTTAAAACTTAGGAAGAGGACTTCCTAATTTTTATATGAGTGTCACGTGTTTTTTTCTGATTCTCTGCGATCGTTTTCGATCACTCTTCCTTTTTCAAATTTCCTCACTCTCATAAACCTTATACTTCATTTTATAGTTGACGATCGCGTTACACTTTCTTTAGACTTTCTTTTTCATCTGCGTTGATCCGTGAGGGTGCAATGGAAATTGCCAAACTGTCGACCTTCCTATTATCATTTTACTCTCCAGCGACGTACAATTTTTAATTTCTTAAAAAATTACTATTTTGTCTCTTATTTTTACTGTTCCTTTATTTTATCGATGAAAAAAATTTTCGTCTCGCCGTTTGCGCGTGTAAATATATGTTAGAAATTGTGCGCTTGATTTCGTTGAGATTTTTAAATTAGTTTCGAAAACGCTGCCCTATCTAATGAGTATTTGCTACGATCGAAATATCTCGCGGTGAAAAATTATTAGTCTGAAATAACTCGATTACAGAGTAGGTCTTATTAGCCGAAATCCGCTGGATACGTGTAGTAAAAACAATCGCATACGACTTTTATTTAATCCTACAATGATCAAAGTTTTTCATGTTGAAGTTACGTAAAATTACAACAGAGTCAAGTAACTGTATGGCGTGTGTGTGTGCGTGTACAAAAAATTACATTATTCAACTATAGGATAGTTTATTGTAGTTTTTGACGTAATGTTAATTTATTCAGATTAGTTTATTATTTGTTTATTTAGAGCTTACGAATATGATTAACGTGTATGTTAGTTAATGATGTTTATCCCTTAAATATTTTGTATTAGTTAATTTGTTGGAAAATTCCTGATCGGGCGGAAGCCGTCTATTTTTATAGTATACTATCTTAATTTTTTAGAAGTATCGTATTTAATTAGTCTCTAGGAGTTTTAGTCTTAAAGTAAGTTCTGAAAGATGTTTTAACGTTTTGAATTTTTTGCCCGAGTTTGACGGAATAAGTTGCGTTTTTTATTTAATAATTCTTCGATGGAAGTTACGAAAAATAATTTATTTTTAGGGTTCTTTAATGTCAATTCCTAACAAATACTGCGCTCACATTTCCGTTAATCTCTGTTTTTGCGCTGTAATGCGAGTTGAAACTGGTAAAAGCGCACAAGTGTGGCCATAACGCCGAACATCTTTGTAAAAGAACTTGTCCACGTTTTGGCGGCTCATTTCTTTTTTCGTTTTAGGTAACTACTATAATGTAATTCTACTAATTCATGACGGTAGAAATTGTAATTACGAGTTTGTTAAAACAACGAATAATTTCGTATAGTCCAGTTTTATAAGGAATATTTAAAATTCACGATGGCTCATTATTATTATTGGACCGTGCAATATTCATAATCTTTTCTCCGGAAATTCCTATAAAGAACAATTTCAGTTTCTCCCCCGACATTATTAATTTTTGAAATATATACATACATATATATATAAATAAATTTATAACTTGAAATTAAAACGTAATAAAATTTTATTTGCGAATTAACTATTTTCCGTTCAAAATTCCTACAAATTGTACACAGTTTTTATTGTCTTGTATGCTAAAAAGTGTTTTTGAGGATAATCGGTTGAAAATTGTGCTAAAAATCTCGGTATTATTTATTTTTTTTAGTTCAACAAGTGATGATCAGAATGAATTTTTATGTAATGTGTTTACTTTTCCATCCGTTACTGGTTTTCTGAATAATCAAAGATGCGATAATCATCGCATTTTACTTTTGATTATGGTTTTTTCTTTTCCATTTAATGAGAAACTATGCGATGCTAGTATAGGTACTACGTTTAATCGTTTCTTTATTAAGTCTATAAATAATTACGGATATTCGGATTATTCTTCGGGTGATTCTTAAATTTTGCCTAGTCTGAAATGAAGGGCTCATAAAGCAGTTTTTAGACTTTGCTCGCGCAATATTTCCATAATAGTCATTGACGAATGATTTTATTTGTATATACATGTGTATGCGCGCCTGTTTACGTATGTATAAAGTATATATTATACATGATCTTTTCTTGTATGCTAAAAAGCCGATATGTACGTGTCTAATTAGTAAAGGTTAGAAATTTAAAAATTAAATTTATTCACGTGTAAAACATTTTGTATTTCTATAGAAACATGAAAAACTTATAAAGTTACCTGTTAATTGTAGTTTAAAAATTTATATTTTGTGCAGTACTACGATCGTATACATCTGCATACGTATCTTTTTGTGTATGTCAGATATTCTGTTATGTCTAATATTTTTTAAAAATAAATGTATTTACTAGATCGTTGTAAATATTACAGAAATATGTATACTACACAGCATTATAGGTACATTTAATAATAAACAGTTTACGAAAAATTCCAGTTACACCAGTGCGTTTATTTAAACTACCATTGCGCCATTTAAAACAGGGGGTAGTTTCATCCTGCTATGAGCGTTGATAAGTTCCCGGTGCGTTGTATAATTTTACAGTGTCAAGAACTGTAAAAATTTCAAAGTAAACTGAGTTAAAAAAGATGGAGTTGCTGAAAATTAGCTTTCAGAAGTTGAGCACTGAGGAAAAAAGCAAAATTGTCTATGGACTGGAGTTTTTGGAGGGTTTTTTTTTTTTTTTTGAATTTGGTCAGCACAGAGAATGTATCACAAATAATAATAGCATTTTAATTATTTCGCGATAAGTTAGATTTTGATTCTATTAGATATTAAATATATAATAAAGGACGCGAGGATATGAATAATAGAGGGGATTAGGAAACGGAGTAGGAGTATTGAGTTGATGGAGTTTAGGATAAAAGAGAAGAGAGACTGTCCGTAAGATAGGGAAGAGCATTCAAAGAACAATTAGTATCACAAAAAATTATGATCTGGCGACTGGTAAGGACAGAATGGAGACAGAGAAGGAAAGAATGAAATTCCTCATTGGATATCTCTATATCTCTCGAATGATGCGGCTATCGGTGATCAATAAAATGTCATTCAGTGAAAACGTTAACGCAAACTTCGTGCTTAAGTGCCCCGAGTATTTTTGATTATAACGTATTCGGCGAAATTCGGGAAGTACTGGTGTTTTCTTCACCAGTGACAACCACTTCTTGACTTCGGAATCGACGATTTCTATTTATTTCCGGTCATGAAAACGGCGTTGGAGTTCGCAAATGACGTAGAACTCGAAGAAAAAATCATGAAATTCTTTCGAAAAAATTCTAAACAATTACGCGCATTAGAAGTTGACAAATTAGCAGTTATTAGATTGAGGAAATGATTATACTGAAAAGCAGAGTAACCTGTAAATACTCGAGTTGATTTATAACGAAATTACTTTCGAAACGATACCCCGTGTAATATTTGTCTTTCGTAACAGAGTGCCGTTAAATGCGTGGAAAAAAGGGAAGAAGAAAGGACTAATTGGGAGAGGATTTAATTTAAGGCTGTGTTGCTATTGAAAAATCACGCTAGAACAAAAACTACAAACAAAAAATACCGGTAAAAATTAAAAGGAAAGACATTGGATATAATGAATGGTATAGCAACATGCAGCACTAATTTATGCTTTTGTTCAATTTGTAGTATATGACGATTTACATAATCTATCTGATATATCTTATGCATGTATATATAAAAATAATCCGCGAAGAAGGGTTGATACGAGTGTAATGTAGTATTTTTACTCGCCCAATCATAAACAAAAACTCTATTTTATTAGAATTCATGAAAACGATGTACTTCATTTTTTCATCCTGTTTAATCCCACGAAAGAGGTATCTACTTTTAATGAATATCCGTTTTATTGTTCTTTAAATCGTACCTCAGAATTTTTGATACTTAAGGACTTCTTGATAATAGTTGAAGTCCTTAACATAAAAACATTATTTCGGGAATGATGGGAAGGTTGATTTCAGTAAGTAATTCGCTTAAAAATTTAAAAGTCTGACGCGTAGATATATTGTTAAAGGATATATATAATATATAATATATTATCATCATCATCGTCGCCGTCGGTTGCTCGTTTCGAACATCGTGACACTATGGATCATCGTAACGTATATCCAGCCGCCATGAAGTCCTGTATTGCTCCAGCGCCAACTATCTTTTTGACTCCGTCTATGTATCTTGTTGAGGGTCTCCTTCTTTTCCGGCGACCCTGTACCATTCCATTCATAACCAACTTTTCGAGTCCATCCTGTCCTATAATGTGCGCAAAAAAGGTCGCTATCCGTCTCTGTATAACATGCTGCAACCTGTGCTCCACATTGACTTTTTGTGGTATTGACAAGTTCTTTCTTTTTGCAGTCTATGGGACCCTTAGCATGCACCTCCAACAGTGCATTTCAAATGCATCAATGCGCCTTATATCACTCGTCTTTAGGGTCCAGCATTCGGACGCGTATAGGAAAACCGAGAACACCAGTGTATTAATGAGAGGTACTTTTGTGCTGATATATCGTGGCTCTTCCATACTTTTGTTAGCTGTGATAATGCCAGCTTTATTATCGCTATTCGGCATTTAATTTCTTCAGTTGATCCACCATCTTTCGTAATCAGTGTTCCCAAGCATATGAATCTATCGATTCGTGGACTCTGTGCCTGGCTGTTGCTATCTATGATCATTATTTTAGTTTTTCTTTTATTTATTAGTAAGCCATATTATTTACTTGCATTTTCCAGTTTTTGTTCCGATGAAGCATATATATATATATATATATATATATATATATATATATATATTTAATTAAAAGCTTGTATGCGATAGCACTGTTTGGTGGTTTCGTTTATTACTATGTTTTGCTCTATAGCGAATTTTTACGTATAGGTGGATTTTCTAAAACAGTTTACGAATATTTCGCGAAGTACCTCAAATAGAACAAAATACTTGAAAAAACATCATTAAATGACAAGATGAAAAGTAATCAATGAAAATGTTTCAGACGTCACAAGCTGGAACATTGTTTGACCGCATAGATAATAATGTAAGAAGTAATATAGAATAAGTAAAAAATGAATGTGCTTCGGGGCACAGACCAGAAGTGAAACTTCAAAGGCATTTTCCCTAACTTCCATTTAAAACATCATTTAGCTGGTTTAATCTAATTACTATAGAGAGCCGATGTATCATTTAATTAAAATACCTCAAAAAATTTTTTTTTTTTTTTAAATTGTTAATTTTGAAAATAAATAATACGCAATTATTTCGTTTTGCTACAGGTTTTGTGATGGTGATGCCGCTGCAGTGCGAAAGGGATATCGAAAACGTTTCCCTTACCGCCGTTTACCAGACGTGAGTGTGTTTGGCACGACATATCAATGGATTCGGGAAACAGGATGTGTTCAGGGCCGACATAGTGACGCTGGCAGACCTCAGGTTTCCGATTTTGCTAACGAAGAAGAAATTTTAAGGCAATTTGAAACAGATCCCACAGTTTCAATGAGAGCTGCGGCTGCGGCTTTTTAATTAAACAACACGTTCACTCTCTGCATTAATTAGATTAAACCAACTAAATGAACAGAAGTAATTGACTGAGACAAGCACCATCCATCACATTCACGAACTGCCCCGAATGTTTCCGAAGTCTACCGACTTGTACTTCTGTCCTGAGTACGACAAAAGAAACAAAAGCATGACGGAATGTTTCTTGGAATTTAGGGATTTCCTCAGTTTAATGTGATTTTCTTTGTGTGCACATATACAAACTAATGACATTTATACCTTTTTAGAAAGCTAATGAAACGAGGAACTTATTTCTGTAATTTGTAAGTCAAGTGTCATACATTTTTTTCAAATAATAATAATAATAATAAACCTTTATTGAGGAAATTCTTAAACCATATAACAAACATGAATAGCATAAATTTGATATAGAAAAAACTAAATATTAAATTTCCTCAGCAAAGATTTCCTGTAAACTCTCCCATTCAATCCTATCTATGGCTACTCTTGGAAAATTTTTGTTCAATAAAAAATTACTAAAATCGTCCCTTTCTTCAAATAATAATAGTTTAATTATGAACATAAATTAGATAATAAATCTATCATTGTTATTTAAATAGTTGTATTTCTGAGATTATGATAATTGTGGGCATGTATTTTTTTCCAATGTAATAAATAGCTAATTAGCTTTTAGAAAAATATTAATTGCTTGTTTAAGTATTTCTTTTACCATAATTTTTTTTCTATGCGAAGTCTAAAATTTTCTACAAATTTGTAAAATCGCCATAATTCAGTAACCATCAATTTTTGACCCCTAGTTGATATGACTTAATTTGCTGCAAATGATCTCTAGAATAACCCCTTTCAAGGAATGCATTGAATTACCAAACGAGGTGGTATAAAATACAATAACATGCAACGTAAATTTTAATTCAATATATTACTGGCTACGTGTCTATTACGAATTTTTAGATATATTAATACTTCAGTTCTTCATAACGTACGCTCGCTCGTTTTTCTTGTTAACTCCCCATACATTTTTATTTATATACATATAAGGCGCGCCTAAAAAAGTTTCACTTCAAAAACGGATCAACGAACAACATTATGTAGTATAAATTAACGGAGAACGAACGATCATATACGACGAACATAATCACAGGATAATCATCTACGCCTACAAGATAACCATCATTGCAAATACAAAATACAAGAGGAAGTGATAAAATGGGAATTTAATACAATATGGTTAGCAGAAAACGGACAAGTAAAGCCATTATTGATTTGCATTGGTAAAATTGTAAATGATAGTTTTAAAATACAAACAGAGGGGATGATAAGGCTGTGGTATTAAACGGAAGCGTGGCCAAAAGTAGCCCGAAAAGTCTGGAACAACCCCTATCAGAAAATATAGATTTAGAGTAAAATTATAAAGTTAAAATAATTATCGATAGACATAAGCGTTAATAAAATCAAATTAAACTTCCTTCCCTGTTGATAAATTTTACGCCGCTGATACTAAATAAAAATGGTGGAATGCTCCATAACGATAAAATAATCTGTACGTAGTTATGGAATTAGGTGCGTGTGAAAAAATACGAACAAAGAAAGTGAGGAGCGAATAGAAATTCCAAGTAAAGTGTGTAACGAATAACGTATTCCCAAAAATCGAAGGGGGAAAGAAACATGAGTCAACTTGGTGCTCGCTAATGAAATAGGGCCTTTGTCTACCAACACTTGGAGGTGTAAATCGATCTATAATGAAACTAGTAGATGATGTTAGTTGATACAGCTACACATATTTTGTAAGAAACAAATGCAAAACATTCATAGAGATGTTTGCGGTGTAAAGCGGAAGGAAAAAAATTACGCGGAAAAAACAGCTGTCCTGTTATGCGGCGGCAATTATGAGAACATAAAAATACGGTTTAATGAAAATCCTAAAACGAAAACGGAATAAGACATAGTAACACTGCACCGTTTAAAAAAGAAATGGAATAGGAAAACAGTTATATCAAAAACATTGATGGAAATAACAAAGTGTTTAATAGAACCTAAGTCGGGGGAGAGGTGAATTATTACGGACGGCGAATTACATTGAAAATAGAAAAATATGACGCCAATGAAAATAATGAAATTCAATTTAAACAATAATACGGACAAAGGCCATATATCGTAAACACTCGCGAATATTTTTGGATGTAGAAACTGGCATTATAATGAATATTGAAGAGAAAAATGAGTACCAAGAGGTGTTGGGGGAATTTGAAGAAAGCAATGTTTATGAAATTCGAGACCCGTAAAAGCAACCAACAGTAATAGGTAGAAATTAGAAATAACAGCAAGAGGCGAACGAAAAACATTTATAAGACTTATTGTTACTATAATGAAACGGATTTTTTTAGAATTACAAATTGAGAAGATGTATGAAGCTGAAAAGAATTGACGAATAAAGGAAAGAAGAACAAGCAAATATATGTAAAAAAAAACAGAATTTAGAGGAAAATGAGATGCGGACAATAATCAGACGATCGAAAAATTGCAAGTTAGGACAGTCCGTATGTTCAAGATAAAATAAGTGAAAACAATAGTGACCAATGTAATCACTAATGCAAAATATAAGAATAAAAAAAAAAAGAAAATATGAATACATTTTAATTTTTTCACCGGTAGTTTCACTTAATAGTAATATAGCTCTGACTGTATGAAAACATAGAACACGCATGTGCCAACGAAGCATATTTGAATATATGGAAAAGCTTGGAGCAAATTACGAATTATCGAGAAAATTCATATGAAGCTCGTTGGAAGATTATGGAGCCGTGAAACGGTGCGAAGTTAACCAAAACTATGTACTTAGTTTAATAATAAACAGAAATTAATAATCACCGCATATACGTTGCTGATTGTTTATTAAGTGACGAAAAGCGAAATATAGTTTGAAAAAAATCAACAATAAAGCGTGAGTTTAAAATCAGTAAATTGGGAAATGTTAAAAGCTTATTGAAATTAAATATTGAATAGAGCCAGTCGGAAGCATTTTCATATAAGGAAGGTGTGCTGTATATCCGCTGCCTTAATGCTTAAATGTTGCATTTCAAATACATAATTGTATGGATCAGAAACCAAGATGCTGCTGTCTGCCGCTCAAAGGGAAGTCGAGACCTTCGAAACGTGAATCTATAGAAGATCACTGAAGATCAGTTGGACACAAAAAATTTTATTAAGACCACTTAAGAAACAGGGAATTATATTAATGAAATCACGTGAAATACAGTCATATAATGAGAAAGCATTCTACAAGGTCTGGCATGACGGTCTCTTATGGAAAATCAAAAAATAATTTCCATATCAGTACAGTAAGCTATTTTCTTCATATCTAAATGAAAGATTTTATCAGGTCAAATGTGGAGATGAAGTTTCTAATATAGATCCAATAGCTACTGGTGTTCCCCAGGGTAGCGTATTAGGACCGTTGTTATACGTTATTTATACAGTAGATCTTCCTGTTGATGATAATGCTCTAGTGGCTACTTTTGCAGATGATACAGCTATTCTATATTCAGATGCCAGCTAAGGCAAATATTGCTTTGCAGACTGCAGTTAGTAAAATAACACGATGGTGTCAAAAGTGGCAAATAAAATAAATGAAAATAAATCATCTCATATATTATTTACTTTAACCGATATGTAAAACCACAAAGTGTAATGGTTGACAATAAAGTAGTTTCGATCAAAAATCAGGTCAAATGCCTAGGAATGCATTTGGACCGAAGATTGACTTGTCATAAACACATTGAAAAAAAAAAAAGAATTAAGCTAAAAACCAAAAAACTATACTGGTTAATATAGAAATGCAATAAAATACAATTATACAATCAAATACTTGCGCCAATGCTGTGAGGTTGTAGTGCAAGAAGCAATATTATTACAAAGGTACCAAAACGCAACATTGCGAACGATGATCAGTGCTCCATGGTACGCAAACAATAAAACGATACACACTGATCTAAATATGTATTATGTGAATGAAGTGGTTAAAAAATCTGCACCAAAACATAAGGAAAGATTAGAAAGTCATACGAACTGGATGGCAGTTAGCCTATTGAAAAAGGACGCGGATACCCAAGTGCGCAGATTAAAAAGAACTGAGCTGCTAGGTTTGGCTGAACTTATTAACCGGTAATGGGACTTCGTCACTGGATGAAGAGCCTGTTTTCGATTTAATTGTATTTATTATATCATCTACTGATAGCTCGCAAACTAGGAGTAGACAAAAGGGAAAACAAATATATATATATAATGAGAAGAGACAAATGTGAAATGCTACAACTAATACTGCAAGGAAAAATTGAAAGAAAACACGGAAAAGCTAGGCCAAAAATACGTTAGTAGGATAATATAAAAAAATGCGTGAATATACAGGACAACAAGAGAAGAAGAAGATGCTTTGTTTGAGGGGCCTAACTAAACTATACAAAATTACTTAAAGCGAAAAGGTGGCAATCCGAAAAAGTAAATTATTCAACAACTTAAAAACTTCAAAATACAAATACTAAAGTTAAAATAGGAGGGCCGTTCCGAAAATCATTGCACACATTTTTTTCTCTTTGGCCCCTGGTAACACTGATGCATCGACCCAATAGGAGATTATCGACGAAGGTTTCACCAGTCTGTAATCAAAATTTCAAAATAGTACGTCTAGTATTAGATACGCGTTTTACCATGTTGGCAATTAATACACGATCGTCCGACTGTGCAATGTGTGCAGTTATTCAGTTCTTGAATGCAAAAAAAGTGAGCAGAGTGCCGAAATATACGGAAAAGACAACATTTTGAAAGCCAACGTACAGTATATGCCACTGGATTAGCCTCAACGAGTCGGAAACAAAGAGACGAGAAAGCGCCGCGAAGATCTCTAGAAATACTGTCGGCAAGCAAAATTATGACTACCGTTTTTTGGGACCGTAAGGGGCATTTTATTGATTGCACAGCTACCACAAAGTTATCATGTCAGGAAGTTACTTCGATACTCCTATGCGCTTGCGTGCTGCAATCAAATCGAAACAACCACGAAAATTAAGTAAAGGGCATTTTCTCTTATACTACAATGCTTGTCCACATACGGCGGTACTCTCACTCGAATTTTACTAATGGATTTCAAGTGGGAAATATTCGGTCACCTTTCATACTCTCCCGACTTTTCAGACTTTCACTTACTTCCGGGAATGAAAAAATCATAGTTGGAGGAAGACATTTTGCATCGGCCGATCAGTTGGAAGCAGGCGTCAATGCAAATCAGGACGGCGCGTGGTATGCCACCGTCATCGAAAAATTTATCTACCGATACAATAAAGGTCTTAGTGGTTTAGGCGACTATGTAAAAATATAGTTTACGCCTTGGAGAATATTGTACATTTTTTTTTATTCAATCTATATAGGCTGTGTGAAATAACTTTTGGAACGGCTCTTGTATTTAGTTTGCTTCACGACATCGTGAGCGCGTTAGGAGTTGCCCTTTTTTTTGTGCTTAACAATGCTCTAACTCAAAACTTCCATTAGGATAAATGTGTTGCATCAGTTTTGTAAATAACTTTCTGAGCTTCCGAGTAAAACCGCAACTTCGCTAATGACGAAACGTAAAAGTTAATATCTTTTAGGCATTTCTGATAAATCTGTATTCGCTGCGGAATTTATTAATGTGTTATTTTTTCTTACTTGGAAAATTGAAATTTTTTTCGCTCTTTATCTTTTGAATTTTTCGTAAACTTATGAGTTCGATGCTGACTATAACCTATAAAGTAAAGAATAATAATAATAAAGAAGCGAGAAAGATTAAACTTCTATTTTTCTCCTAAAATGGCCCCAATCAATATTATAGGATACAAACTTAATCGCCGCAATCCTACATTTGAATGGTAACGTACAGTTGCCTATTACTATAACTGACGGCGAAAACATTAGTATCATACTTCGGCTACATAATAATGAAATTCTCGACAAAATCGGTTAGTTTGTTTCGAAACGAAATTCGCTATAAACTCATGCACACCAATTGGTGCTGGATTAAATTTGAACTTCAGGATTCGAAATTCGCTTAAAGTCGGTCGTATAATTCCGATTGCATTATCAGAGGCATGTGTATATCCATAACTCCGACCTGCTGAAGCTGAATCAACGAATGATTCGGTACTGTTGTAAATTCAGAATAAGAAAGAGGCGCGAACAATGTTTTATATTCGTGCAATTCCGCTGTAGAAATTAAATTTTTACCTTAGAAAACGAAGAACTGTATATTCCAGTTTGCTGTGTTTTTCTATGAATGTTTCAGTGCGTCTGTATCAAAATTTTTTGCGAATTATGATATCAGTATTATTACATTCGAACTGAAAAAGAAATACACACCATCTTCTATTTTTTTCTCCACAAAAACCGACTTATTGGTTCAGTTATGTGCGAGTATTAGTTATTTTGCAGTTTCCTTCTTAGCAAAAACTTCTAACGATGAGCGGCAATTCTTACAGCTACGCATTTACCGATCTACAGAATTACACTAAATACTACATTATTGTTAATAGAACTAATAAATTTTTGTATATCAAGATTAGAATAAGAGCAGTGTCAAAAATGACAAGTATTTTTAAAGCGAAGCAAAAAAGTTAATTAAAAGTGATTTATAATCATAGTTTAACGCGGTAATAAAAATTCAGCTATTAACATTTGAAGTTTTTATTCGGTTTTCAAACACAAACGGTTGCAGCCAAATTTAGCGATCGCGTTTAACTCGGTCTTGTAAAACGATAAAATCTGCCGGGAAGGGAATTAAGAGCGGAAAATGTTTACAAAAAAATTAATAAAGACAACGTCAATGCATGTGAAATTGCGTGGCGTAGAAATGGTTGGTTCATTCTCCATTTCGAGTCAGAATTCTGTGCGCATAAATTCCATGAATGTGGGACTGTGTGACCCTCGTAGATTCAAGTTAAGATCACCACCAAAAACTTGGACCACTTCAGCGCCTTGTAAGACTGATCGACGTTTGTGTTGCGAAAAAAGAGGCGTATAGCCTGAGAAAACTTACGATCGACGAATTCACGATCCATGAAACGGACCTCGATCATCGTCTTCTCCTCCCCAATCTTGGTTAGTACAGATGAGAAAGCGACATCAGCTTGTCGCATTACTTGCACGAGTGGGTAGTAATGTAACGGTTCCCAGATAATTTCGCAGTAGAACCTTTTACTGGATCGCTTGTAAATCTGTGTCCGCCATCCCTGAAAATGTTACTAGATTCACTGTATTGTTGCTAAATAAGATCTTATATCAATTTATTTATTACAATTAGCGTACTAACGAATGAAGTGAATAATTTATTACAAATAACACATATAATAATGTACATTTGGATATTGTGCATCGCAGACCCATAGCACAAGACGTAAACAATGTCTGGACATCATTCAATAACCTCTGTAAAGCCAACTCTTATAAAAGGTAAATGAGTAGACAAGTATATCAAACTAAATTTCTACAATAACATTTCAGTAGTTTTGAAATTTTTTATTTACAATAAATATAATTTTCAAGCGAAACTATAATACTTATTAGTATTGACTTTAGAACTTGCTCTTTTGTATATTTTTAGTAATTAGTTAATTATATTTAGGAAATAATTATATTAATAAAATCAATATTTAACTATAAAAGTTACTGATTAATTTTAAGTATTAAAAAAAAAAAAATTAGTGTACATTCTTATAAGTCAACTAGTAACTTAGCTAACTAGGAAGATCTCTTATGCTATTTGGATAGTAGAAGAAAAAATATTTACAAAGTCCGTTAAATATAGATAAGTTTTAAATGGTTAAAATTATCGTGACTGTGTGTCAGAATTACTCTTTTACTTTAAAACTACGTTTAATGTTTTATTATACATGAGTATTTAAAATTATCAAATGATTTTTTTTTTTTCATTTATGAGTAATTATAACACAAAATTCTTATTTTTTTAACAAATTAATAAACTCACTTTTTAATGTTAAGAGACTTTTTTATTAATTTAAAGAACTAAACTTGGATATTGGCGGAAACAGTGGTTACCTCTTTCTCTCGTGAAAGCTAATTTTCGTATTTCCTATTTTAATATTCGTGAATTTTCCAAGACAAAATATTTCAGTAATATTTCATCTGCTAATTTATGGCAGAATTAAGTTTCATCACAATTATACATTTTAAAATTATACGTTTGAAAGAATTATAATTCAGAACAAAAAGTCATTATGTATAATTTTTTTTTAATGGTTCTTTATCTAATTTAAATAATTGCTATTTTTCACGTTTCACAAAATATGAATACTTTTTTTTGTTTTATAGTACAATTGAGCCATTAAATTTCTTTTACATTTAATTAGAGTTTAACACGGATAATATAATAGATTTTGTTAATTTCCTAGTGTGGTATTCTTTATCAGTATTTTTGATTATTCAAGAATTTAAAATGGATAGAAATTTAAAAAATGTATTGTATAAGTTTTATTTAAAAATTAGGCAACAAAACCGTTACATTTAAATTTTTCAATTTTATAGGTCGTCAAATCGGTAGCAAAGAATTATTAAATTATAATTAATAAATATTGATACTATTATTCAAAAATGTTATTACATATATTTTAAATTAAACTTATAGCATTTCATAATAACCAAACGGATAATTTATTAGTATAATGAAAAAAAATAAAAAATAAAACATTTTGAATAAAAAAAAAACTTTCTCGCTCAACTTGATGTTCCATAGAAATTAGAATATAGAATAGCTTTTAATAATGTTTAAACTTAAATTAGTATTAAAATGTGTTAAAAATTTAAAATACAATAGTAACAATTTTGATATTTTAATCCTCGTGAAGCGACCTTATTAATTTTTGTCACTTATTTTAAATTATTTTAAGCATCGGCAAAATTATAACAGAATAGTTTTAAAATAAAAATTATATCTAAAAAAAGTATATTTAAACTGAAATATTAGTCATTAATTTTGTATGCATGGTTTTTTCTTCTTCTATTAAGGGGTGATTAATTTGATAAAGTGAATAGATTCCGCTTCTGTCAAAAATATCAAAAACGATAATTAAAATAAGCTAAAAACACATTTTACAAAGCAATATTTTGTTCATTTATTTAAACTAGTTTTTTATATGTAATTTGTTAGGACTTATTCGAAAAAATTTGAAATAATCATAATATGTTTGTATTGACTGTTTGAAATCCGTTTAAAATTACTTTTATTTAAAATTACATATTAAACTCTTGTTAAAAGCCATTGAATGTTTTGCCGATAGCTTTCATTTTCATTCTGTAAACCACATGATTGTTACACCGCATTCAATAAAAGTGCCCTGCCTATGTTCTTACGCTGATAGTATTATATATAAATTACCACTGTTAAACAAAGATGTCGCTAACTGTTTATGTTCGTCGTTTTTAGTGGTTTCCTTCCCTAGGGGAGACTAAATTTTTGTAAATAATATATAAGTAGTGTAAAATTTTGTATAAAATTGTATTATTTTTATTCAACATTTAGTGTATTATATGTACATTATGTATATATGTATACATACATATAAAAAAACATTGTAATAAGGCACATGTTCTAAAGCTCGAATTCGGAAGATATACGTAAATTTGTAAACCGGTGATTTGATGAAAATTTATTATTTGTAAGTAAAGTTTAATAAAACGTATACGATATATTCATTTTCTAAACGTTAATCGGAAAGTTTGCTATCGTTATATAAGCGGTTTTCGGTAAATTCAGTGCTCACGTTCGAGTTATTTTTATCAGAATTTTACGATTAAAATAATTATTTTCGAAACAGTTATTTCGTTAAAGCATGACACTCTTTACTCTTTAAACCGAATTAAGGCTCTTGTTATATGCGAATTGAATTAGTAATCACGATATAGAAGTTGAAATTCTGTTTAAAAGCCGGTTAGTTATTTTTGCTAATTATTAATCGGTTTCGCGTGATTCCTAAATCGTATCCGAAAAATTTCATTAATTAAAGGCGAATTTTATATCGATGACGGTATTAATCTATACGATACTGTTTAATTTTAATTAGTTGAAAAAGAATTAACAAATTGTAACACGCTGTTTACTTTTCAGAACGTACGATATTTCTGTACCGCTTTTTCGTATTAGTATCCCGTGTTAAAGTTAAACAATAAATTACGCACAAATGCCAAATGGATCTTTTTCCGCATCAGTGGCCCAGGTTTCATCACCCCATTTTTCTTCATCTCAAGTAAGTACATTTTCATTACTGTCTTTGTTTCTCTGATATCTATTTCAGTAGTTTTTTCGCGAAGTGAAATAGTACGAAACGCGCCAAAATTACGAACTCTGCGTATTATAATCAGTATCAATTCTTTTATTATCTACCAGTATTGTATTTTGTACGAAAGACGATGTTTGTTGGCGCTTTTAAAATCTTTAACATTTTATTAATTTTATTTTTTCAAGTTCGGAATTGGTTCGTTTTATTTTTGATAAAAATTCCATAACTGATGGTTTTTATTTCATACACTTTGTAGGACGAAATATAAAATCAATGGAATAAAATTATGAATTACATTTTCGAAACATAAAACTTTTAAATTTGTTCGGTTTTATCCTTCCTATGGAGAAATGAATAAGGTAATCTAATTCTGAGAGCGCAAATGCGCTAATTTCAAGATGAAAAGAAATTAGGGAAATAATCTTAAATTCGGATTTATTTTTTACTTTGGCTTACATATATATTTAGGGTCATGCACTATCGGGTATTTCCGTTTAAAACAATCCGTATCTGTATTTTAATTAGAATTGGTAAAAATGATAAGTAAAGAAAGTGTTTCGTAATGTTATTGAAATTAATTCGTTTAATTTTTTATGGTGAGCAACATCATGTGTACAAAGAAACCAGAATTTCTTCTATTTGGTTATTTTAAATGAGTTTTTACAACGATTTATTTATTAACAGTTTTTGCATTTAAATTTATACTTTTGAATATTCGTATTGGCTGTTCATACAATTATTATTTTGTTTTAAATGTTTATTTTACCATTTAGTGTAATATCTTGCGTGTTTGGTGTAGTTTGGAGAGCGCGATGAATGATAAATAAAATTTTATAAAAGGTGATTTTACCAGTTTTAGTGTTGAAATTAAACGTAATATTCCACAATGCGCTCTCTTATATATTCTTGATTTTTACATTTTTTTCGCGTGCACAATAGGGATTTACTTTAGTTTTTTCAAAATTAGTTCCAATTACTTAAACTATGTAATTTTAATGGTTCTTCACATAGTAAGAATGTTGTTTGTTGCGGGTGAAAAACATTCTAAAAATTTCTCCGCGAAATAGGTTTCAATTTACGATTAACTTATAGTTGTGTGTTACAAGTAATAACACGATTCGTTAGCTATTAATTAAGGTGGTTGCTTACGTCGTTAGCCGTGATCGTATTCACGGTTTTGTGAATTAGAAATTATTAATAATTTTCTTGCTTGTTGCGGACATTGCAATTGATTTTGAATTAAATTGTAGGATTTTCATGTTCATGAATCTTCGCTTTAGTAATAATACAGCCTGTGATGTTGAACGATTATTTTTAGATAGCTCGCGTAATTGTTTACCGTTGTTTTCTTTACATTCAGTGTCGTTTAAATGTATGTAATTTTTTATAGTTATCATTTTGGAAATAGATTTTTAATTTTAAATGCACACTGCCATTCTAGTACTGAGAAGGAACGAATTTAATATGTAGCAGTTTTCGCTGTGTTTAAATTTAAATTTCGTCACATGTCTTACGGGTGTGGGATAGTGCAGGATCGTCGAGTTAGTTTTCGTATATATAGGATGCATTCACTTGCTAATATATTTGTCACGTTTTAGCAAGGTTACCAAAGTTAATTCTGTACAGAAATTTTAAATGCGTATATTTTAGTGTCAACGGTAGCTTTTCGATTTCATGAAAGCACGAACACCAATCTGTACGGTTAGTTTCTGGCAGCTTAGATAATCTGGAGTTTAAGATTCCGGTCAGATATCTGCCGAATGTACATGCGAATAATTTTTACCGAATTGCTAGTTTATTTTTACTGTTTGATAATGAGTAAACTTGATTAAGTACAATCTTTTTGTTGTCAGTAGTTAATACTTTGCTAGTACGGTATGTTTTAGTGGTGGAATCGTTCTTCGCTGACGATGAAATAGTACTTGTTATATTACCTGTTTCGTTTCAGAGTTTTATTCTTGACGATTAAGACATATGAAAAAAAAATAAAATTGTTAAATAAGAGTAGTCATAAAATTGATCAAAATATAAATTATTCGAAAATGATTTCTTATCGGGGTTGACTAGATTCGTCATATTTTAGCTGACGCAATTAATACTTTATGTACATTTATTCGGATGTGTTTAGCATATATTTTTAAATTAATTTAGTACTTTAAACAATACTCTATTCCAGAAATGTATTATTACTATAATTTAAAAAAATATAAAAAATATACAAAAAATTGACCAACGTGTTTCGCGGAGCAGCTCTATAATCGTGGTATATCACTCTTTTTCTGTTGCGATATTTAATCGACTATTTCTCTTGTAGAAAATATTTGTTTTTATTGCTGGAAAAATTTTATATATATACGTGGGGCGTTCAATAAATAACGTGACGTGGCTTCGAAAATAATCTTCGCGGCATCCAAAAATTGTGAAAACAATACCAAAGAAACTAGAAGAAATACTTTTTTTTTTTTTTTGACGTAATTTCTGAAAACAGTAGGGCATTTATCGTACCGGGTCACGAGTTTATCGGTACTGTCATGGTAAAACTGGACGGTGCATTTAGCGAAAAATTTCGTTACTGCCCCCGTGACTTCGTCGTCTGTTACGAAACGTTTTCCACGCCTTTCAAATGGGGAAAATCCGAAGGTGCCGCCACATCTGGCGAGTAGGGTGGATATGGAAATTCGTCCCAATTTTGAATTTTAATTCGCGTGCGAACCGAAAAAGACGTATGCGGTCGCACACTATTGTGCAAAAGCACTGCTCTCCAAACTGCAGCCATGTCTCTTCCGATTAATCGCTCGATGAAGTGTCGCGGTAATTGTACTTCATTATCGCATCCTTCTATGTACGAAATTGCAACCGTAGGAGTCCGTGTCGGTTGCAGAAGATGGTTGCGAGAACCTTCCGGCAGAGCATTCAGTTTTGGTTTTCGGCGGACCTGGTTGACTTTTTATTATTCACACTTTACTCGTTTCCTTTGACTCTGAGACACACTTACGCATCGCAATGTTAATTACGCGTATATTGTGCATAGTCTGCGATCAATTTTTCCACTTATAACTTCTTCAATTGTCAGAAATTTGGTGACCGCGCGTGTCTCGTAACTCACCAGCTTGGAAACGTTCATCGACATGTTTCACACGTGCGTACAGAAGTTCTACTGATCAGATCAGAACGCGGAAAACGGCGTTCTGTTCACATTTTTCTCCCCTGCCCCCCCACACAAATTTCACAACCAGACAGCGGGCGTCCGCGTCACGTTACTTATTGAACGCCTCACGTATATATACACATATATATATATCCATGGAAGATTTACTAAAATAAAGAATTAACGTGTTATTACCATAGAATGCATTCTTTTTTGTGATCTGAACACATTATAGATTTTAAAATATTTTTCGCCAATACATTTTTTGATTAGATTCTGTTTTATTTCGTTTTAGGAATATTATTTAATATCATTTTCAGTGCCTAACTTATTAAAATATTTATTATATGGTTTGTTGTACAGCGCATGTGGTTTTATATTATTTACTTTGGTTTACGGTATTTACTAAAAGCACATAATCGTAATTATTTTATATTTAAACCGTATTCCTTCTCAATAAACATACAGTTCGAAAAAATGTGATACAGTAAGAATAATTTTATTCAAGCATGATTCATTAAATGTTATGTTGTTTTTTTTTTTTGTATAGAGATGTACGTTTCCACATGTACTAATGTTATTTAATTTTCTTGTACACAATCAGGTCGAACTGAACGGCAGTGATATTGCATATAGACAGTTACATCCTTCGCAGGACGAAATGGCGAATTATATTTTCCCTGTATCTAATTCCGAATCTGATTTCGATTTATCCTCTCAGCAACAGTCAGCTCCACCGACTGGTACGTTACATCATCCGATGCCGCATCAGCCTCCGATGCCTCCTAAATATCCTCCAATGAGATGGCCATTGAATGAACAATCTATAGATTATGTAAGTTGTGATTTGTATTTGATAAAAATTCGTGCTATCGTTTAACGGTCGACCTTACATAAGTAAGTTTATCTATTGTGATTAATCTGGACATTAAGTGGCGTACAATCTGAATTTTATGAATTTTAGTTTCTTTGCTTTTGTTTCAGTCATCTATGAAAAATTTTTATGAGAAAAATATATATATTTTTTTTCAACGAGTAAGATGAGTTTTAGTACTGATGTGTTTTTGATTATAAAAATGGCGTTCACTTTCCAACTGTCTAATAGTAGTAGAGAACGGTTGCAAGTTTTTGTACCGTTTGAAATTTCTAGCAAACCCATTCTATTGAAAAAGTTGTTTTCCGTGTACTCTCATTTAAAAAACTAAAATGAATCATGTCAATAAGTGTCCGTTTTTATTCTCATTCTTAAGTTATTTAGTCCGTACACTTTTTTTTTTTTTAGAAATATGCGAATGAAAGTTAATGAAATAACAGGTTGGTCACAAATTATTGGTAAAGCAGCGCATGATTATACACATTCGTTAGAGGGAATGCCACTTCGACGCGAAAATTATTCAATAACAATTAGTGCCTGTTATGATAGGAGCATATGTTGAGTGTCGTAGAAGCCAACATTTTGAGCATGTTTGTGCTACCGGAGCGAATCGCATTTCAAATGAAAAACCTTACAAAAATTTTGGATTCATATCAGTATAACGAACAATGAGTCATCGTTTGAGTAGAAAATATCGTTATAGTCGGGACGAGTCAGCGTTTTAAAGTTAATTTTTAAATTATTTTACTAATAATGTCTGTTCACTTTAAGATTTAAATTCAGAAAATATTGAATTTAAATTAACTAATCCAATAGTGAAACTAATTAAATGTCTCGTTTGGTTAATTCCATTTTCTCAATGTTTGTTTTTAAATCCTAATAATAGTAATAGGAAAAATTAGCAAATGATTTATGTTGTGTAAATATATTTTATTAAGTTCTCGGTACTGAATAATTAACATTTCTTCTAAATGAAACGTCAAACGTAATCTTTTCGGTTTAAATTGGGCATTTTCTGTTGCGAGCATTGGTTTTTATTTTAATGTGCGATGCCTTTGCGTAATTATTATCCATTTAATAAGGCGCATTTTTTTACTGGCCCATTCCATCCAGTAATTTTCATTGTCAATTCCGGTTTATTTGTATCGGATTCTATTTCGTTTTTTTTTGGTTCCTCCTATCCCGTTTTTCCAATGTTCTCATATTCATTTATTTATTTGTATTTATTAACGTTATTACCCGTTATTCTTATCTTTATTATTTTTTATATATATATATTTCTTTTCTGCACGTTAACGTAGGAATCTGCTCAGAAACACGATTAGAAAAGGAAAAGAGTTAAATACCGATCAGTTAAAAACTGGTAGAATAAAGGAATTAAGAATTAACATAATAGAATGGAAGGGGGGTAAGATGTAAGAGGTGCAATAAGGATTTGAGAGTTCCAACAAATTAGAATACAGGAAGGCACTCTAAGTCGAGAGGGAGAAATATTCAAAGAAAATATGGTTACGATCACAAATAGCTTTGTAATTACGACAGAGTGGCTGTTTGGTACGGATATTAAACGAAACGTGGAAAAGATTGTAGGATTAAGGAAAGATAAAAACGGAACAGTGTAGTGAATGAAAATTATTGAAGAAAAAGGAAGGAACGTAGAAGTCTGATCAAAGTTAAGTATGAAATGTTTCGCATAGAAGCAAGTTAGAAAGAGTAATTTTAGGGAAATAGAGATGCAAGGATAATAAGGTAATGATTTAGAACTTTTTTAACAACTTCTTTAATTTTGGTTAGTAACGGAGATATAAAATTTTTCGCGGAGAAATGCTTAAATATTTTTTTACAATGACTTATTTGAAGTTGAGTAGTTGACTGTTTTTTTTTTTTTTTGTGTAGAGATTTGAATTTAGTTTCGACAAAGGAAAAAAAAAGTGTAGTAATTTTAATATACATTTTTTTATTACTGTTTTTTTCTTTATACGCTAAGTCGTTTTTAGTTCCATAAGAAAAATACCGTTTTTTATGAAAGAGAATAAAAAATGTGTGAAAAACATTAAACCAGGTCTCTTTTCTCTCTCCGTACCGTTCTAGAAAGCGACGTTTAAATAGTTAGCGGGTAAAAATCAGTAACAAGAAGTGCTGAAGTTTAATATCGGTCATATAATTGTTATTGCGATTGCTTACTTCTTTTTTGTTATTGTTTATTTTAAACAAAGTTTTTTTTTTCCGTTGAATTTTAATTTTTAGTGTGCAACGGCTTATATAGAGTAATACACTATTATGTATGTGAAACTATTTATTAAGCTGAAGAAAGGTGGTAAATATATGCTAAAATACAAAAATGGTGATAAAGAGATTTTTGTATAATTAGAAATATCGGTTATTTTTATATAACGTAAAACGAGGCTCGCGAATAAGAAATATTCACAACTAGTGTGGTATTAGAGCCGTGAAACGATAAACAGTTAGGATAGCGGATTAGTAACCCACACACTGCAGAACACGTGACGGAAGAAGAAGATAATCGTCAACAAATATTTCATTGTGCAGACGTTGGAGTAGAAAAATTCGAACGGTTTGCGAAATATGTGAAATTTTCTAAAATACCACTTGTTGTACAGTCGAGGAGGCATGTAAGTGACGTATTTATTTGAATAAATAATACAGCCACACAGGAGATCAGAAATACACGTTAATATCTAGTGTGCCGTTTGCGGTTTTTAAATCGTAATTGTAATTGAATTTATGTGATACACACACGAGTATAGGTTTACGGGCTGTGGATTTATCGTGCTTGATTTCTAATTTTTTCTGTCCCTAAGATATTTGCTCACTTACAAATACAAACAGTTTAATTTAATCGCAAGCAAATGCACCTTTTGCACAATACGCTATAATACCGAGTGCGCTTGATACTCGGTGTTATCGCGTATTACAAAATAACACGCATTTTATGGATCTATAAATGCAAAAAAAAAAGTAATAATATTAAGAAAAATGGCTGTTAGTAATTTGGAATAATTAACGTTATTGAAAAATTACGAATGGAGAATTACATTTTATGGTCATGCGAATGGAGTAAGTCTAGTTGATTAAGTAGATCTCTCTTCATTTTTCGAGAATTAAAAATCGACGGACGGATTTGAGAATGGTGCTGAGAAAAGAAGACGAGAGAAATAGGAATTTATTTTGCAGACGAAGAAGTTGCGACAGTTTCAGGCTTTTAAAGAAACGGTCAAATTAAATAATGAAAATGAATGGAAGGAAGCACACAAATTAAGAATAACTGTTAAAATGATTATTAGTTGAAATTTTACGTGTTTCTACGGTGGCTGTGTGTAATCGATGAGAAGAAAAAAGTAATTATTATTCCTGATTTGTAAAATTCATCCAAATTTTCATTCTTTATTCTTAATTAAGTAAAAATATTTTTGTGGTTGGTTTAAATTATCCGTCAAACTGGCCACATCCGGAGAAGTCAGGAAATTTGAAGCAAGTACCGAAATACCTACACGATATGTATACGTAGAATTTGAAAGTATAAAAATGATTGCGAAACTAGTATGTCGATTTACTCCCTACAGTTAATAAAAAATCACTTCGGACTTTTTTATAGTAATCCAAACGATGAAATACGAAATTAAAGTGACAAATTTTACGTTGTATTGATAAAAGGTGCAAATTGCATTTTATGATTTTTGCGATTTTATTCGCGTTATGTCAAATAGTAATGTGAGAGTTATAAAATATGTATGCATATAATTATTACCCTCGTCTGTATTTTTATTCTTTGATGGTTTACCATAAAAAGAGCATATTGCGAAATATTAGGAAATTTTATGGTTTTTTCTTTGTGGGTTGTTAAATCAGGGAAAAAGTTGAAAAAATCTAAAAAACCGGGAAAAGTCAGGGAAATTTATTTTGCAAAAATAATGGCTGCTTGTCTGTATCAGCATAACGATGTATATAAGGAAGTTAAACTTAATTATTTGAATGTTCTTGAACCGAGATTCCATCGAAAATTCTTGAAAGAAAATACAAAGTGGTTCAATTTTTAGAATATACTTACTAATATGGAAATCACGAAATAACGTAATTCAGGTTTGGAAAAATAGTCCTTTTTTGTCAATAACCGAAGTAATCTTTTTGAATTTCTTACTCGAATTTTCCAAATTCTTTTTTAGTGTATTACACACTGTTGATGAACTAGATCGTTATTATTTAAATAATTCTTTAGCAATATTAGGTTTTGCGTTGTTTTTTGTTTTTTTCCCCATGATTTTGTTATTAAATGTCAGACGTGATTTAACATTTCGTCAATACCGGGGTACCTCTGGTATAGTTATTTATTTATTTGTTTTAGTTAATAATACGAGTTCACCACTCGTCATAAATGTAAAACGAAGCAAAAGAAAATATGAATATAAAATGAAAAATTATGCAAAAGTTAATGTGTAAAACTGAAATTAAAAGGAAAAATTTTAGTTAGACGCATTGATTATCGTGTACGTTACGTATTGAATTTCGGCATGTAGGATGACTTTTAAGTTTCAAGGCGTGATTTTGTTGGATTTTGCTCGTATCTTTTCGTATTTTGGCACAATGATTTCTGTTGAAATTTAATTTTGCCGAAGTCTTTTTAAATTCAAGTTTAATTAATTAATGGCATACTCTTTGTTCTTCTGTTAATGTAAAAAGCAACAACGTGTTCATCCTTTTTTCGTTTTTATTTTTATCATATTGAAATTATAATTTATCGTTGAATTGCAGACTACAAACTTTCAACGCAATCTTGGATCCGTTATAAAATTGATTTTTTTTTTTTTTCTTTTCAGTTTTGATACATTAGAATGTTCTAAGCTGAAAGTGTAACAGTTTTATTTAATTTTTTCGAACGATACCGGTGGTTATATTTTCTACACTATAATATTCCTATAAAATGAATTTCATTAAAAATTAGTACGTTTTTTTCGGGTTTTAATATGATAAAAAAAAAAAAAAAAAAAGATATACATAATATATGAAAATCAAAAAATATTTTACATCACATCGGATTTAGCTGCCATTGGTCTTGGGATGTAGTTATTTTTTTTTCGAAGCCTTTGGCATTACGTTAAAAAAAAAACAAAGATGTTATTAAGTTGTATATTTTTTTACAAAAATGATTATTACGATAAACCTAATGCTTTAAAATAAACTGAACATTTTCAAGAAAGTGTTTATAACAACAATATTTAACAAATTTCATTCGGTTTTTATTTTATTATTTTTCTTCGAATTACAGCTTTTATTATATTATCAGGTTTATTGTCTTTAAAATCTTCTGTCTGATCGATAACAAATTCGTACCTTTTCGCACTGTTGATCTAAAGGTTTATTTACATTGTAATATTGAATTATCATCATTGAATCTGTAGCCCACCCTTAGCCGCTACCTAAGTTTAGGTTTGGTTTTATTAGAACGTCAAATAATGTACTTGTTTTCAGCGCATTCTGATCAAGATCAAAAACTATTTATTTTTTTAATCATATGAATTTTCGAAACAATTCGAAAATTCTGTAAATTAATTTTAGTATTTGTATATTTTATAAATGCTTTGTAATTGGAAAACTGAATATTATATTAACCATTCTTTTATTTTTTATCCCACACAAATTAAAAATAGCTAGTATCGACAAAAACAAAAACGTGTACAACACTGAGACAAAGTTATTTTGGAAGTCGAATACTATTCGCTTCCGAAGGGAATTACTCGATCGAAAGAAAAAATAAAAAAAAATACGTCATTCCTATTGAATAACGGAAAGAACTACGGACATTGACAAAACGGGTAAAAAACTGAAATTTGTAACGCGTGTATTAAAAAAAAAACAAATTTGTAATGTGGAAGGGTGTTAGTGTACCACGAGATGGGTACAGTAGTATGTGACGACGAAAGACATGGAAACTGTTATACGAAAGAACATAAATTGGGGAGAAAATAATGTGGTTTATCAGTTCATTTTCAATTTATGCGGGAATGCCCTGGGTACAGTTTTTCAAAACTAATCATGCGAAACTCGATGTTTGTGTGTAGAAATTAGTTAATAATTGTAGTGCTGCGAAGGAGTTCTTTGTATAAGTTCCTTGGTTTATAGTACAAGAATAATCGTCAACTTAAACTGTATCGGTGTAATTTATCAGTTTGGAAAATAATTTGAGGAATCTTATGATACAGTTTCACTAATAATTTGGACTTAGTTTAAAGAGAATAATTAAATTTACAGATTTAGTAGAGTTAATTGGAATACTGTCAATGCACTCTGTTAACACGATATTATGTGACGTATTGTATTGTGAAAATTGTATGGGTTAAATACGGATTTATTTACAATGTCTTCATTTAATTAATCTTTTCTTTTTTTTTTTCAGTAACCTTTATTTCGTAAGAAATATTGCTTGGTTTTAAGTTTGCGTTTGTTATTATAGTTATAAATGAGCATCACCTTTAGTGAATAATTTAAGAAGCGGAGGTTAGGAAGTCTATAGATACATTGACACAAATTTTTGTTTTCTTCTCTGTTGAATTTAAAATTCAACTAATGATAAATATTGCTGTTACTGTAAACTCTATGCTCAGTGTACGTGTAAAACTCTTTAATTAATCATTGTATAATTGTCGATAGATAATGTAAATTAGTACAACTTACGCTTGTGTGATATTTTGGTGTTTTTGAAAAAATAAAAGGCTCAATTTTGTTGAGATTACTGCTTTGAAACGGTGCGCGATTTTTCAAAGTATTTCAGCTGTGCGTGTACTACACATTCACAGCTATACAGTGCGTGTACTCCTAGTCGAGAAATTTCACATTTTAGCGTATATTATGTTAATATTTAAAAATGATTTCATAAAATTCGGCGTTTTTACATTAAACACGTATGTTTTCAGTCTGCTAACGAACAAGTAATGTTCGATTCGTCATTGAACGGACCGACTCGATTATATCACAGCGGACCTCCTCCTCCGAATGTTGTGCAAGCATCGTACGGACCCGGCCCTCAACAACCTCCACATCATGGACCGATGCCACCGATGGTCATACAACAACCGCGATATCACTCTGCGTTACAACAACAACAACAGTTTCAACATCAGAATCATCACTATCCCAGGAACCAGGTGAGACACATTTTTTTCAGTTTTTGGAGTTGACACAACGTTAAAACTACATTTAGTCTTGGCGACGTACTACGGAGGATGCAAGGGGGATATTTTACGTTCGAGTTGCGTTTGATGAAAGGATGAAACTCGATTTTTTTTTAATGTTATTGTTTAGTTTCTTATTTGCATTGTTGTTCTAATTTTGCCAAAGCAGTTGCAGTTGGTATCAAATTTTGTGATTTAAAAGAGGGAACTAATGTTTTTTGAATTTTCGTTACCGATAATGTTGTTTTTTTTTGTTTTTTTTTTTTGAACGTTATTTAAGTCGTTGAACAAGGTTATACGCTTTGAAAGGGAAGGCGTTAGAATAGTAAAAACTGTACTTGACCCTTGAAAAGTTCCATTTATTTTTTCTTGATTGCGTGTGAATGGTATTTGTATTATCCTGTTTCTTGATCTCGTCATAGTAATCACACTTGCAGTGGTTTTAACTTTTGCGATGTGCGTTTCATTGTCCGCTTTTTTATTTCAAATGATCCTTTCCTGAAATCGTTTAGTAATATTTTATTTTATAGTTTCGATTTTTATTCCGCGGAATTTAATTTTCGAGAACGGAAATCGAAATTAAAAACGCAACTTCACTGAACTATGAACTTTTTCATTAATAATAAATTATAATTGGGGGGATTTAGATCGGTAACTGTGTTTCATTATATTTAGGACGAGTTTAAGAAAACTCGAGGTTAAACACGATGAATGGACTAGATCCACGCTGTTCTCGTAAATATTATCGAACTACAAAATGAATAGAACTCGGTGACTCTGATGATGTAGCGATCGCCTAGTATTTTGTGCGTCGATGATAACGACAATACTATAGGAGGTATGCGCAGAGTTAGAGAATTGGAAAGTCTGGGAAATTTAAAGACAGTCCGGAAATTTGCTCGCGTTACTTAAAGGAAATTTTAAATTTAGTTACGCATTTCTTACTCAAGTAAACTGTTTTTCGGTAAATACTGCTTGCATTCAATTCGCCGTTGTTCCTGATCGATTTATCGGTGATTTTAGTATGCGCTTGTTGTGTTTAACGATAGTTTTTTTAAAATATTTATCATAAAATGAAGGTCGTATTTAAGTGCCGTTTTATTTTCTCTATTTTATTTCAATCTAAACTTCCATTTATTAAAAAAATTCTTCAGATGTGTTTGTTTTTTTACCGTATTGTTCGTACATTTTTTTTCCCGGTTAATTGGCTAATTGAATAAAATCGAATTAAAAGGGAAAAAAAGTGTTTCCGTATCGGAATCAAAAAAGTGATAATTACGAGTAATTTACCGTGTTTTACTTTACGGAACAACTTTATAAAAATGTTTTTGTTTCAAATTTTCCATGTCGCCTTCTATTACAGTAAAACCGTGAACGCTTGCTCTTTAGTTGGGAATTTGAAATATACGATCGTGTAAAAAGACAAAAAAATCAAATTAAATTAAAATGCGGTTAATTTTTATGCGCCACAGATTGTATCTCATCGATAGTACTTTTTATATTTTACCGGAATGTAACCTGAAAAAAAAAAAAAAAGTTTACTGTTGGAAACTTTGGGAGATTTTTAAACATTGTACAAACATTGCGACAGATGTATATTGCAATATGAAAAATAGATAAATTGATTCTCCGTTGCAGAATGCAGAAAGTCTAATGTTTAAACTTGGATAAGTACATGGTAAATATGACCGGCCGTTTTTAGTTTAATGCGTTTTCCGATTACCGTTAAGTTGACGTCTGAAGTTTCACAGTGTAGTGTTACAATTTTTTTTCACAATGTTTAACTTACCGTTAGAGTATGGAATAGTATCTGTAAGTTTTGTTAATAAAATAAACGGCACAGATAAATTCGTTTGAAAGATAAAAAAAAAAAAAATGATTTCAGTGCTTGTTTAATCAAATTTCTAGGGCACCGTTTTTCGTTTTGTTTGCATATTATTTTTCCGCTGTCCTTTCTCTTTCGATATTTGTGTTAATATATAATAGTGCGAGTGTAAAATGTTTTTTTTTTTTTTTAATTCTTTAAATTAATGTTGCTACATGTTTGAGGTAGTTCGCTGAAATTTGAAGAAATAAAATTCCGCTATTTTTCTGTCGAAGAAAATACCCTAGCATTTAGTCGATTTACACGAGTTGCATATTGTGTGCTTTTTTTTCCCTGATCGTAACTAATCTCGTATTGTTTATATTGCCCGGCAGAATGACGAACACTTGTGCTAGTTATTTATGTGTTTTAGTGTAGCAAAGAGGGCTGTTTTTTTTGTTTGTTTTTTATTCATTATTTTATTGAATGTTATGGTTGATTAAATCATTTACTACTTTTTTAGTAGTTTTTTCGTTTGTGTTATTTATTACGCTATGTAGTTTAATGGATTATGTTTTATGTATGAATAAATAATAATACATGGAAAACAAGTGTTGCAGAATTAAATGATTTATTGGTAGCTTTTTATATCGAAAAATAACAACCTTTCCGGATTTACAATCTTTCGCGCATTTCAACAAAATACTTCGCTGTGCTCGAAGAAAAAAATTTAAATTTTGCAAATTACGATGTTGTAATGATGACAGTTATTTTTTAATAATGATAACTAAATAGCAGTATTAATATTATTTGGATATTCGATCATAGGTACAGTGAGGATTTTGCTTAGAGGAGAACTAGATTGATGATCAGGAGAAAAAGAAGAGTGCAAAAAATTTGTAGAAATAAAAGAGTTCCTTTAAATAGGGTTTTATTTTTAAATTTATTGAAATAAAAGCCCCCCCTTCCAAAAAAAAAAGAAAATAATACTAGTCGAGTTATTGCAGTTTATTTTCAACTTGCAAAATATAGTGTTACGAAAATTGTCCCTTGAATTTTCAAAAAATATTTTTCTGTCTATCGTTTTTTTCTTTAAACGATATTTATAAAGAATAGTAATTTATGTTTAAAAACGGTTTTCCGTTATCATAAGTCGTTACTAATTTTTGAAATTTCTTAAAACGTTAAATAACCTTCCAGTAGCACGCACACTCTTATATATAGGATACCAATCGTATTAAAATTACCATTAGAGCTTTTTGAACAAGATGCGAGTTTTACCGTTTTAATTAAAATTTTTTAGATTTTCCAAAATGCCTGTTTTTTTGTTTTGTGTAGCATAAATTCAGCACGGCTGTTCAAAATTTATTTTCTTGACCCGAGAAATGTTTAATGTGTTGGTTCTGCGATTAATTATTTTAACTCGTTTAGTTCGGATTTTTTTTCCCCCCATCGACAAGTTCCGCAAAAATTATCAATGATTAACTATCTTTTAAAGTAACATTACAGCTTGACTGATACATTAAAACAATTCTTTCTGAATTAAAGCGAGTTGTTGCTTTCATTGCAACTTACCCTTCTTTTAGCTATCTGTTTATTCCCTTGTCTTCGATTTATTATGATTTCCTTCTAGCACACACTTTACATCAAATATATTTAGGATACCAACAAAAATAACGTCTCGATGATGTTTATGTGTTTATTTGAAATACACCATCGATAATTATCAAAAAAGATTGCAAAAAAGTAAGAATATTGTAATAAAATAATGGGTAACTGTTATTTTCTAATGTAAAATATTAGTTTATTTTGGACATATGCAAGATATATGATTGTTTGTGAGAGAAATGCGAATTTTCCAAATTTATTTCTAACTGCTTCTTGTTCTTTTTTATCCGGTGAATTAATGAAATAGCGAAATTTGGAAATGCTTAAATGGTATTTAAGTAAATCGCGCTCAATACAGTTGAACAGAAATTGATTTTTATTTATGTATATGTATGTACACTACCTGTTGTCCACTTGTTATCCATATATCGCGATACTCGTGTCAGAATTTAATAAAAATTTTCTTGCTTTATCTTGAATTTACATTTACTACATTTAATTTTTTTTTTTATTATATCAAGTGTATTTTACTCCCCTTCATTGGCAAAAATCCTTATAGAAGTCGGTTTAAATATACTAAAACATGTAAATTATGTGTTAAAACATTCCTCAAGAATTAATTTATCCAGTGGTGAAAACTGAAACAAAATTGGTTCAGTAGTGTTCTTAAATGCGAATTTTTAACATGTGCAATAGTTTATGGAGCCAGTATCTTTTTCGATAAAATGATCATGTTTATTTAACTTTTAATTTTTTTCTTCTTATTTTATTGTTTTTAATTATTAAATTATAAATTAGCCCGTACGGTACCTAAAACTGACATAGCTGGCTGCTTTTATAATACAAATTGTTCACCTTTTATTCCGGTGCATCAACTTTCAGTAATTTAAAATAATGCGACGTCCGTTGTCACATTCTGCAGTTTGTCTTTATTTTAATTCGAGTTCTCTTGTTTTTTGCCTTGACCGTTATGTAATTCCCATACATTTTTCTTCCCTCGCTGCCTATATTATCTGGAAATCGTGACCTAAAAAAGTAATAGATTATCGAAGCGTTTTTTATCCTAAAATAAGAATTTTTATTTACTTTTTGATAAGTTCAAATATCTTTTCTTTAACATACAGTGATTACTAAAGCGCGCTGTTGGCCTCCCTTTGACCATAACATGGACTGAAACCTTTTTTGGGAACAGCCTGAATCAAAATCCATTCAGCAGTTTTTGAGATTAATGCGTACCTATTTAAGTATTTAATTCTTATTATGTAATAATTCAACATTATATCTATCCTGTAAAGTTTTTTTCCGCGACTTGTTCTGTCAATTTTTAATACCTTCTTTATCGAAATACATATTAGAGTTAATCGGGTGTATCTTTTTAAAGGCCCTATTACTTTCATCATTATGATCATTCTGTTTTTTATTCCTTATCATTACACTAACATTTACCTATATCTACAGAGTGCGCCAAAACAAATTCCCTAATTTCAAATGCTTCGTGTATGCGAACTTTTTGGTCTACAGAGTTGGTAACGCTGCTTAGTAGTTCTCTAGACTTTGCCATTTATCGCAGATATGGTTGGTTAGTAATCATGGTTCGTTGGACGGTGAGAGACAGCGTTTGTTTGCCGTAAAACTTCAAGTGTGGTGAAAAAATGGTGTTAGTTCGGCGCGCTTTTAAGAAATAGTTTCATTTAAAAAGACATTCCGGTCGTCCACGGTCTACCACCAGAACGAAAGAAAACATTGAAAGAGCTCGCACCGCCGTGTTGAATAGTCCAGGCCGATCTGTGTGTCGTCAATCTGTCGCTTTGAAAATTCTAGATACATCACTGAGAAGGATCATAAAAGAGCACTTAAGCAAGCATGTGCCCCATATAAGCTTCAACTCACTCAAGAATTGTTACCTGCCGACCAGCTAAAAAGGTTAGAATTTTGTAAACGATTTTTGGAAATGGTCAATGATGAAGAGCTCAATTTGGAATATATTTTCGTTAGTGGCAAGGCGCATTTTGATTTATACGGGTTCGTAAACAACCAAAGTATGCGGCATCATTCAGATGTAAATCTTCAATTTACGTATTATATTTCCCTCGGGTCACTGTGTGGTGTGCAGTGTCAGCGCGGGTGATCATCGGTCCCTACTTTTTCCAGGATGAAAGCGATGCGAATGTTACAGTAAGTGGTAGCCGCTACCTCGACATGTTACATAAGTTTTTCTTCCTCTCTCTCAGACGAAAATGAGTATCGCTTGCCTGCACTTGATTTTCCAATAAGACGGCGCAAATGCGCACATTTGTGATGATGTTTTAGCGCTATTGAAAGAGAAGTTTCCTGATAGACTGCTTTCGCGTCATACGGATTTCAACTGGCCATCTCTCAGTCCTAATCTGGCGTCAGGTTTTTCCTGCGGGGTCTAAAGAGTAAAGTGTACGCCAGCAAGTCGAGGGATGCTGAAGCCGTGAAAACTGCGATTACCACCTAAATCAACACAATTACACGAGAAACTCTGTAAACGGTTTTGACAAATTTTCAAAAAAGGTTGATAGAGTGTAAGAGACGCCGCGGAAAGCACCTGTTAGGAGTTTTATTTAAAAAATGAAATTTTATGTGAAACGGTATTGTTTATCCTTCATTTTAATTTTGGTTTCAACATTCTATCTTGAAACTTTTTCATTTACGAAACATTTAAAATTAGGGAGTTTGTTTTGGCGCACCCTGTATTTATGGACTTTAAATATAGATTAGTTTTTTTTTTATTATTGCTTTTTAAATCAGCAAATGTTTGTAATAAAAGTTAAATATTTAAATATTTACTTTCGATCGCCTTGAATATTATAAATAAAAAATTGGTTGTTTGTCTTTATATTTCGTATGCCGCTGCTAATTTAATTAAACAATAGTTTTATCGGCTTAATAATTATAATGATTTTTGCAAGCCTGCTAACGTGGGATGTTGGGTAAGTGTTGTTGGTGCTTTGTTCGGGTAGGAGTTGCCATGCATTAAAATTTTTCATTTGCGCTTGGTTAATATTTGACGTCTCCCAATAAGTTTAAATCGTAAAATTAGAACTTTACTTAATTTTTGATGAACTAAAAAAAATTTTCTTTACAACGCAATAATTATTAAAACCAATACTGTTCACCTCTCTTTCATCGTAATATCATGAATCGTGGACTGTATCTTTTTTCCTTTGAAATAACCCTGATTAACTGCGAAAACTGCATCAATATTTATCCAGTGGTTTTTGAGATTATCACGGGCAAAGAAATTTTTCGACTTTCATTTTTATTATGTGAATGTAGGTGTATATATATGGAACTAGAAGGAGAGGAAGAGAGATTGGTAAAGTTTTTGAAAACAAGGAAAAACATATTGTTTAAAATAGTTTTAAAATAAGTGACAAACTAAATGAAATGATTAAATAGAAGGTTACTATAATAGTTATTATGTTACAAAAATTAACTGCATTCATTATATCGCGCACTCGATTGTTCATGTTGAAGCAGGTTGGCTGTGTGTAATACCAGATGTTCACGATTGCTCTTATGCATCTTTTTTTTTGACTTCGCAGTTCATTAAAAATACTCGATATGAGCGATATTGTTTTGATTTAATTTTCATAAAAGTATCAATTTAATAGAAAAAAAAAACGGGAACCAATCGTGGAATTACTCTTTGTTTTTGGTTGTTGAGTATCGTCTGTGTAATTGTTCTACGGTTATGTATTTGTATTTTAAATTAATACATTTTTATGATGGATAGAGTGTTTATACGTGCAATACCCGCTGTAGGAGATTCAAGTACAAATGTATTTTAAACCGGCATATTATAAACTCTATTGCGGTTTGAGAAATTTCCGGATATTACGTCCATAGGTGCAAGAAACGCTTTAGCGAAAAATGTTTTATCAGTATTTTAATATAAAATTCCATTATGTATCTAATTATTCTATTAAACGTCGGTATTTTAAATTCACATATATTTCGTATATTTTACCAATACATACACAGATCTTAACCACTTTATATAATGTAAAACAGTTTTAGGTAAGATGTACGGTGTGGAAAAATAAAAAAATTTTCTTTATTTATTTAGTTAAACCGTTTCAAAGTTATAAATTTAGTGATTCTCAGCAATAAATTAATTTAGAATGTTACTTGAAATTATCAAACTAATAGAAATTAATTTATTTTTACAAAATTTTTAGTATTAAGCTTATTTCATAAAACGCTTATGCGTTATAAATCATAAATTTTACATTTTTTCAGAAACATGTGTAATCGAAGAAAAAACTATTTAGTATTCAAATAAGATGTTTAGGAATTATATAAAATGTCCTGATTTTATATACTAGCAGTATATGAAATATAAATAACTAAAAATATACATTTATAAATTTAAGCACTATTTTACTTTTACAGTATACTATCAGTATAAATAAAATAGTTAATTTATTATTGAAAAATACTATTTTATAAATATTTCTTACACATTTTTAAAAATAACAAAACCTAGAGTAACGTAAAAATGATCAATTATTTTTAGTAGTCTTATAGTTTTGTATTGATTCTATATTGAATAAATATTAACGATTTAAATCATCAAAAAAGTGCTTGCACAAAAGTGACTGCGAACATCTCCTGTGTATAATGAGGTAAATGGTAATTGTGTTATTAAAATTTTGTTGGTTTTCGACAGATACATTGCGAGGTCAATATTTTATGTAAATTCGGACTATTTTTTGTCATTAATTTAAATAAAACTAATTCGAAATTTGGCAACACTTACATATTTTTGCGGGGAAAAAAAATAATGACATTATTTGATTGACAATTATTTTTTTAATGTTCGCATAACTTTTAATTGATAAGTAAAGCGTACAGTTAATTTTGAAAAAATGAGAATAAAACTTTTAAAAGTAATAACGTAATTATGATATTTGTTGTTAGTAAACGAATAAAACAGGGCCTTTAAGTTATAATTTTCTTTAACTGTAACGAAAGTGAGTTTATCTTAGGCTCGTTCATTATGTTTGTAAAAATGTAGTGGAAGATTATGTTTATCTAATGCTATCAAAACGTTTATTTTATTTTTTTATGTTATAATAAAAAAAATAGTTTTTCAATTGAAATCGGATACATAATCTTGGAAAACAGATTGTTTATTCCGAAAAGTATTAAAAATTGAACTTAAATTCCGTGTACTGATAGGAACCGTTGAAATAAAGCAGCGCGATAGAATTGTCCCCGGCTTTTATTGATGCAATTTACAGAAACTTTGTTATTTAAAACGTGTTGATGAAATAAAAACAGTTGTACAAAGCTGTTTCTGTATACGTTTGATGCGAGTGTAGGCTCAGTATTGTCAGTAATATGTACTATACAGGGGTTTTTAAATTTTGGTTTTAAACTTGCGCTTCAGTTATCTACATATATATATCTTAAATTTCTTAATTTGATGTTTTTTTTTGTATAATTGAAAAATTTTTATCTTTATTAAATACACGCCGATGATGATCATTATTTGCTTATCGTTAGACCATTCCCCAATATTTTTGCCCGATTAAATAATATATAATTACTTAATGATAACAAACGAATTGCACGAGGAAACTTGGAAATAATGAATAAATTTGAAATTGTGGTTACAATTAAAAAATTATCTGTTGGTGCGTGAATTATGTACACCAATGGAGCCCAACGTGCGCATGTTCAAGACGTAGATACGGAAATTCTCAAATCGTGTATATCAGCTTTAAGTTTTGATTGTTCAAAGGAATTATTCCTCTTTTTTTTCATCTTTTTTTTTTTTTTTTGATGCTATATATTGCAATGTTACTACTCATTTTTACAGTAAAACATCACAAATGATTTGTATTCCGGAGAATGATTTAAATTTTGTTAATATGTCGATTAAAAAATATTTAAATATTAAATTATAAAATGTTTTTTGTTTATTATAATTATTTTTAAGTTTCTATGATATGCAGTTTGTGCGGTAGGTGAAATCGTAATAAGCAGTAGTAAAGAATTTTACGTAAGGAAGTAGATCAACCATTACACCTATTTCGTTGATAAAAAGTCGACTTTAGTTGATTCTGAAATTGTTTCATGGCATGAAGGTATTTTTTAGAATGCGGAAAGTTCATGATTGTAGTAATGTTCTAGAGTAGTTTATTAGTATACTGCGTAATTTATCAAAAAAGTATTTTTACGATTTCGAAGATTGATAGAAAAAGATTTGTTCTAAAAGGATCGTTAAATTTTTTTTGCGATCGTGGCTTTTTTGGATTGAAATTATTTTGTACTGTTCGTCTTAGCGAAGTTTCAAAGATTAATAACAAATGACTATGTGGTAAATTAGTTTGCTCCCCAGTAGTACAAGTTTTGACTTAATTACCAATAACTTGAGAAGTAAGTAGCGTAAAGTTGATGAATTTTTTTTGTTCTTGGTAGAAATATGATATAGCTACATTAGTTTTCTATCTGGTATAAGTTGAAATATCGAATATTCTTTAAAATATATTTTTATATCTGTATTTGTTCAGTCACGACGGAGGACGATGTAATTGCTGTAATTTATTGACTATGGTTAAACGATTCGATTTTGTAGATAGTATACTCACAGTATTTGCAATTCAACATAAAATTGTATCAAGTTTGTTGGAAATATTAAATCTAAAAGCAGTAAATGCAAAAAAGATTGAGGACGATACTCTTTAGAATTTTTGAAAGCGTACGTTTTATTGGCAATGCTTTTTGTGAAACATCTATCGCTTAGGTATATTTTAATAATGAGAAAGTAAAGAGCAGTTTTTAGTTTGTATAAGAAGTCCGTATGCCAAACTGAATAAATTGTTACAAGTGCATTATAATAAAGTTTCTTTAATTTTTTTTTTTTTTTTTTGAATGGGATGTGTATTATCGAAGGTGACATTGTTATAACGTTGAATAAAATATTCTGAATTTTATATTCGGATCGGACTAGTCTTTTTTTTTCTTTTTTTTTTTCAAACATTCGAACATTTATTTGATCAAGGGAAAAAAATCGATTCGGAGTGATACGAAGTAATTGAACACGATGTTTTATTCAGTTTCGGCGCTATTTTTATTATTGACAATTTCCAAAGCACTGGGTGGTATAGTAGAATCAAAAAAGGTATTTTAATGTCACAGTGGTTTAAGCAGGTCTTTATAAAATTTGTGATGTAATGAATAGCTGGTTTTTGTAGTTGATAAAGTGTAAAACTGTTGTTTAAACTAACGTGGAAGTGTAGATTTAGAGCTCATACCGTGGAAGAAGGTAATCCGAATGGTTAGTCACTCTATTTGTATGATTTTAGTTTACAATATTTACATGAAGTTGGAAAATTTTTTAATGATAAAGTGCAGATATTTCAATTTTGTCGAATTTGTTTTAGTCTAATTTTTTTAAGGATTAAGACCGGAGAAATTCGTATTCGGAAAAGATAGAAATTTATTTAAACTGCCGGATAACTTTAATAATTCTGCAGGCCTGTCATCATATACGCTAGATTTGAAATTTTGTACGCTTTTGTTGTATTTTCTATTAACTCTGTTTTCATCATCGCAAGAGTATTTCGTACGAACTATTTAGATATTTTTCTTTATTTGCCGCATTATCGGATTATCATTGGGAAGAAAATATATAGCTAAAAAGAATTTCATATTGTTTATTTAATATAATTCAATTGATACACCTGAATCAAATTCATTTGCTGCTGCAGTATTAAAAGAACCTTTCGTATCAGTACGCTTTAATTATTTTTGAGATACATTTGAATTAATATTGAATTTTTCAAGCAGTTAAAACGGGACGAAAAGTCGTCTGTTTGTTTTCATTTCAGATAAAAAGTGTCCGGTATTAGGGACGACAAAGATATAATGTATGTCAATGTGGTATTTTTTTTAAAACGATTTGATTATTTTTTGTGGTGCTTAAATAATTTAGTAAAGCATTGAATTTACCTCTTTTTTTTTTTTTTTTTTATAACAGAAGATCAATTATATCTTTCGGATAATTTTAATAATCTAAATTTTTCGGTGAAATTCATTAATTTCTCAAGTGCCACAAACATTCTGCATTTTATGAAATGCGTCGCAGTAGAAATAAAATCATTTAATAGGTTTTCAAAACCTATATTACAACGTAGGAAATAAATAATTACGTTTTCTTTTTCCTAATATAAAACTATTCGGTTGAGTCGCCATTGTTAATTAATTTTATCAATTATGTTACGATAAATTGTCGTTGATACAAATTTAGGTCTTTGGAAATTTGCTTTGCGTAATCGTAAGCCTTTCTTTTTGATAATGTTAAATATTGGTCGAGAGTTGTCGCACCGAAGTATTTCAGTTTATACGGAGAATATATAATAAAACTACTTGAAAGATGGAAAATTATCAAATAGCGGTTTGTAGATGACGCTGCATAGGGGAAAAGAAAAGCGTTATTTCGTAAGTTGGAACTAATTAGTAGAGTAGAATAATAGGAAAAACAATGTTGTATCAAATAGGAACGTGAGACTGTAGATATTTTGTGTACGTGGGATTGTTAATAGAAGGGAAAGTAAGAGTATAAAATTGTAGCCTTGGTCAAGTCCTAAATTGAACAAGATTTGGTTTCATTGGGGATCAGTGAAAATTGGTTCGAATCTTGATGTTTTCCGAACATGATTTGTGGAAGGCGTTAAGAAAGTGTGAAAGAAAACGCCTTGACAACTTTCGAGTATGGTGCTGTAAGAGATATCCCCTTTTGGAAAGCCGAATGTAGTAATCGATTGGTACCTCGAGAAATGGGATAAACACAGAGATCGTGAACGTAATGTACTTCCTGTAAAGTAAAATATTTAGTTAGGCATGAAAATGGGAAAGATTACAATCTAGCAAAAAGTAGCGGTAAAAAGGCTGCGTGGAAGATGCTCACGTGATGGACAGATGGTATTTGATAAAAGCAGTTGGAAAAGCTCTACAGGATATGGTCAGCAAAATTAACCTAGAGTAAAACCATATACATTCTCTAATCCGAGTAGTAAGGGCGTTGTATCTTAACGTACAGATTATTGTTCTCTATGTAAATAATTCGTCGAAATATAGCGAACGTGTTGGCCTCGAAAATTTAATAAATTGGTAATCAAATTTTAGTAAATCAAAGGAACGCAGTATTTATAATAATAATAATAATTCTATAGTAATATTTATTAATTATGTTTTCTTAAAGGCGATCAGGAATTCAATCTATAAATTTTAATATTTCAATATTACACAATAACACAACGTGAAATTTGCTCTAAATGGTATTAGAAAATTAGTAACATTTTTAAATTCACTAGTAAACTATTCATTTTTATGAAATCTTTAAAAAAATGATTACTATTAATATTTACTGATTTTAATACGTAATTAATAAAAAAAAAATTTTCATTCGTTATCGCTGTTTAGCGAGAAAAAAGGAAATAAAATTTTTCTGCGGAACCTTCTACTTCCCGAGAAAATTATCCGTTTTTATCGTATGCTGATCGTTGTTTATATTTTTTCGGTACTTATTTAAAACTATGTTATTGCTCGAATTGGCATTTAGTCGTTCCATAGTTGAACGTTGTTATTAAAGCCGATCAAAAATCGATCACTTTCTGAACTAGTAGTCGATAGCAGTGATGCCAGAAGTTCTTGTAAGTTTTTACCCTTTAAGGGAAAGGGAAAAAGAAATTACTGTTTTAAAATGATGAACATTTAAAATGAAAAAATGAAAAATTAAAGAATAATATTTTTGTTTTAATGCTTTAAGTTTAAGTAAAAAAATACATATTCTCTTCTTGTCTAATATCACTTCTCGTGTTTTAAGCGTTCTCTAAAATCAGCATTGTTAATTCGTGTGACATTTGCAAACACCTACCTTCGCTTTAACTTACCTCTGCCTAACACGCTAAGATATTAAATCTCATTTATACATGAAATCGATATTCAATATTTACTTTAAAACGACTTTTATGAACGGTAAGCAATTGTAAACAGCGCCGCAAATGCGATGTATTTTGAAAATAATATTTGATGATGTACAAAAAAAAATAAATATTTTGCATTTATTTTAAAGATAATACCGTAATCATCCCTACACGAAAATGCACTATAAAACATTTCGGCGTTAAAGAATTGTATGTAGACGTTAATTTGTTTTTAGAAAAATAAACTCATAATTATTTTATGGAATAAATTTTAATAAACAAAACGTTGCGCGATTTTTAAAAATTTTGAAGTATTATAAATACGCAACCAATCCGATTGTAAAATTAGAAATAAATAACCAGAGGGCATTTACAAATCTTAAGATGTCAAAAAATCTTGTTCATGGCTCCTAAATATTAGGATAATATGGGGCGGCGGGGATGTTTTACCGCCAAAACGATTTTTTTAGGCGGAATTTAATACAGGTTTAATTTTTGTTCGATGTTTTGGATCAATTTTAACTTCCGTCGAAATTTTGGTTTCGGCGCCATTTAAAAAGTATAAAATTTCGGTTACTAAAAAAAATTTAGTAAAAGTTATAATACGGAATCGATAAATTAAAAGAAGAAAGAAACAGTAGTTGTATTTGGCATTCATGAATTTTACACCTGTCCAAAACATAAACGCTTTAGAACGCTTCTGCTTGTAAGCGCCCCGAAAGTGATGTTATTGTCAATGTTGAGTTGACCGACTGAAGAAGAAATACATTTCGGTAAGAAAGATGAAGAACTAGATATTCAATGCGGCAGTATAAATAAGAATAGATTTTCTGTTTATTTATTTTTTATTTTTAGATTTATTCGATGCACTAAATTAGTATAACTGGTACTTTGAAATTTATATTTTCATCTTTTTCTGAACGACTGGAAAGTGGTGTTTAATTTCTGTTATCATTATGATGAATATTCCCACTATTATGCAGGCGTGAAATCCTTGTCTAAAAATACTTCAGTGTGTTTCATGTTTTGCGGAATATTGAGGAACTAGTGGGACGATTTTAGTAGGTAAATAGACCTGTCACGAGGTATAATGCCAATTTACATATCTACTAGCACGTAAAACTAATGACATTCGGTTTTGTTTATTTAATGTGGAGTTGGTTAGTTAATTGTGTTTCGTTCGGGTGTGAAATTACCCCACAGTCGCGCGTTGAATCTTAAAAATTTCACTCGCGTTGCATTAATGTCCGTAAGGTGCCTAAAAAAGAAAAATAATTAACGTTATTATACGCGAGCACTGGCTGGAGTAAAATAACGTAATATTACCAAAATTACCGAAGCAAACGCCTCTATATTTTTAGGATTTCCCGAGCCCATGTAATGTACGGAATTCCAATAAAACGATTTTCAGACACGACAAAATATTAAAAAACGCAATAACTCGAGAACAGCTTGACTTATTAATTTAGAAATTCAATTCAATTCAGTTTTATTAAGAATTATTTACAATTTATTAAACTTATGTAAATTTTTTACTCCACATATGAACATTGTTGCACGAGCTGTGGAGATTATTATTAAAACACGTGAAGTATTTACAATGGCCATAATCCCATAATCAAAATAAAATATTACCAAAGTAACTTGAATTGTAAGTTAACAAAAATGGAATCTGCTTAATGGCCACCGCTTACAATATTCAAGAAGTCTTAAATTTTTCGTAAGTAGAAAAAAGTAAAAACTAAATAAATAACAGCCTGTGGCAAAACTAAATGTTTACACATATTATACAACATATAAACTAATCTCAAACAGACACAATTATTCATAAATATATTCTAAAAACATTAACATCCAAAGTAGTATCTAAACGTTCACAGGCTTAAACCTATCCATACACATAAAATATGATTAATATTATAATTATGCTAATTAATATAAACAATTATTATTAAATACAACATTATTATTGATAACAATACTATTAAATTAACTATTTACTTTAACCTCTGAAATAGTTACATTTGGATTTTTAAGACCCTAAATATAAATAAATAAATTAACCATAAGACTATTAATAATTGTATGAGTAAAGTAGCTTATAGTAATGATGGATATAAACGAAAAATTGTAACATGAATGAGAATTGAAATGCTCTTTGAGGATAAAATCGCAAAAACCGTCAGGAATATGTAATAAAGAGTTTAAAACGATCCTGAAAATCATTTAAAAATTCATAACTCATCACACCGGGGATAACCTGTTAAAAATGAAATCTGAAAGATGTACAAAAAGCTAAAATTCTGTCGTAAAATGAAAAAATTACTGTTAAAAAATTAACTAACTTTTCTCGATGCAAAAAGTATCAAAAAAAAGAAAGTACATGTTCTTGTAGGTAAAGGCAGGGGCGGCAGAGAAGCTGAAAAAATTAAAACATACCTTATAAATGAAGATAAAAGAGCGTTTTAGAGGCGAAAAATTCATTCGATATTATTACAACTTCATATTTGAGCCCTCGAGCGATGAAAACTCCAAAATTTGAGGGAGAAATTTTCTCCGGTCGGGCGATATCGACAGAAAATTCGTTATTTCTAGATGAAGAAACCGTATTTTGTTTCTTTAACGAAACTTTTAAAGTTGCGAAGCTTAAGTGCTATGGTTAAAAATTTCGAACTTGCTTATAAATACGTTCATTTACGGATATTGAAATGTCTGAATTTCCAAAATGGGGCCTTCAGACATTGAAAACTTAAAAATTCAGAAAAAAATTCTTCGAAACAATCAACCGGTTCCCGAAAGGTCCTCCCATATTTATATTGGTGTAATTATCACAGATAAAAACCTTTAGTATTGAATTTTTACTTGTTCATCTTTGAAAAATAAGTTCGTGTCGGTACCAAAATTTTGTCTTTTTATTAATATTGGTATACAAATATAGCAGCATATTTATCAATTTTTTTTTTTTTTTTTTATTATTATTTTTCTTATGGAAGTCGAAAACAAAGTAAGACTGCAGTTTGAAGTTTAACTGAAAGTGGGGGATCGTTATGAATACAAAATATTCTTATACATTTTTTTTTTATTTTTTTTTATTGTACTGACAGCAGTCTGTCATAAACAATGGTGATATAAGAATAGAAGGAAAGGGGGGAGACGATTGGGGAAAGTGGAATGAATAGAAAAGGAAAAAGGAAACGAATATTTAATACCTGACAGTTCCAACGAATTTGCTCGATTCAGGTCTTAAGAAGAAAGTGGTTTCTTTATTTTTATTTTATTAATTAATTTATTTTCTCAGTACATAACAATTATGCGTAGTGTCTCCGAGAGCAGTACAATAGCACTTAAGTTATCGGAAGTGCATCGCGGCACCACTTTTTCCTTTTTGCGAAGATTTTTTTTTATTTTAAATGGGTGCTACTGTGGTTGTTATTTTAAGAAAACGGTAATTCGAAGTTTAACATATATCTAATAATAAATAAGAGCTTAGATAAACACTAGAAGGCGAGCAGGAGTGCAAATATGACCCAATAGAGACGGAAAAACGTTATTCCGCTGTTGTAAACAAAAGATACCTGTTTTATACCTTTAAAATAACTGTTTCGGTATGCAAGATAAACCATCAGACTTTTGCGACATATATTTAAAAGTTCTGTTAGCAATAAGAAACAGACGGAGTTGGCTATATTTGGTCAAATGCCTCTCCACCAAAAAAATCAAAAAAATTACCTAATGTTCTTTTATATTTACGCAATGCTCCGTCATTTAAAATGCAACGTAGATGAATGGAATTTAACTGTATTACACATTCGTTATTTGACCGTTCTTTTTCATTCCTATGTAGCATGCTTATTTGGGGTGATACGATCTTTGCAGTTTTTTTTATTTTTAAATATTATTATCCACGGTCTTGATTGTACATGATTGCATTTGTCGTTTGTATATATTTTAATTTTGTTTTTCAAATCCGTCGTATTACATTTTCTTTATTGATGATGAACCAATCAAATGGGGGGGTTGTGAAATATTTTCATTCCTTACCGAAGTTTGTAAAGTTTCAAAGGATTTTGGGGGAAAAACCAACAATGACACGAAAACTTTTAAGCGTATTTTTACACACTTACGGGTATATTGAGCAAAAAGTAAATATAATATTAAAAATTTGAAATTGGATGTCTTCGTATTATGTAAAGGTAAATTATTCTTATTTTTAACATATGGAAAATCTTCAGTACATGAAACACTACGGCTTCATTGGCCTTGTGTAGCCGTTGTTTTCCTTGGTACTGTATGGCTAAGCACATAGTGATGAGTCGAAGAGAGCTGCGATAAAAGCTAAGAGTAAAACGACGAAATTAAAAGCATGGCTTATTATGGAAGAGATGATCGCGACAGATCCCTCATCAACGAGCAAATCAAAGAATTCAAACTGATTTATTTTCGCCCGTATATCGCTTTCATTCCCTTCCATTCTTTCCCCACATATTACTACCGGATTATCAGTTCTAGCATATTGCAGTACGCTGTCGCGTTCGCCGACTGAAAAAAATTCTCATACATCCGGTAAATAACCGGGTACGCATTTTTGGAAGAAAAAGAGTGTGTATGTAATTATTTTTATTTCATCTTTGCTTATTCATCTTCTAGGAAACCATGAAACATACTTACAGTAATATTTGCGTACGGATCAGTTTTTCTACCGTCAATAGCTCCCTTAAATATTCTACACAATTTATTATTCAGTTTTAAAAATAAAGTAATAGCCGCGATCTTAAATTATTTTCAAATTTTCAAATTTTTTTTACTAACATTATATGGAAATGAATAAAGAATTACCTATTAGTAGTGTTTTCGTTCGAAAACCACTTTTGGATCAACAAAATGATCACTATAACCCTTTTATTTTGAATAAACTCTGGGATGAAGTAGCTAATGAAATGAAATCTGCATACAAATAAGTGAACGTATTAACATTTGATTTAAACGTTTGTATAAATATTTTCTAATTATAAATTCTAAATGGACAATTTAACGCAATTTCTATATTGGAAAATTTATGCCCGCCAAATTAAAAATCTTTTATTGTGTCAAATGTATTAGGAACAAAAACGGCTAGTTTTGAAATTTAAATTTTTATTTCGATAGTTACTGTAATATTTATTTTTTTGCAAGCAATCGTGTTTATTTTATCATAAGATCGTTTATACATTTGACATAATATTTTATAATATATGAACTTTAGATTTAGCATCGAAAAAAATGTTTGTCCATCGGGGGGGGGGGGGGTGTTAACTTTGAATATTTTGTAAAATATGATCAACAATTGAAATATTCATCGCGAAATACGAATAAAATTTTTGCGTGTCTTTTTAATTCTCTATATATGTACATAAATGGTGAAATTTGATACGTATATTTCTAGTACTATTTGTTCCGTGCACATTACATTTTCTCGTACTTTCCCGATTTTTTATTAAATAGAATATTTTTAGGGCAGAATTTTCGACCAAAATAACATGCATCTTTTAATTTATATCGACCGGCCGAATATACTAGTGCGTTATCTGAAACCCTTCGTCGTCGTTCTTCACTATGCTCGAGACGTCATTATGTGTTGATACTTTCTCATCGATGCTATATTGGACTTTTCGCTTTGCGCGTTTGCTACTATCGCAGCTCTCTTCAACGTGTCACTATGTGCTTAGTGTAAGGCTGTGGTTACCATCCACGCCAATAGACGCGAGTAGCGAATAAGCGAGTCCATGCGAATGTTTAGATGCATTGAAAGTAATGACAGTGGTTACCGTTACGCGAATTTTTCTCGCGAGTGGCGAATGAATTGAAATGATTTAATTCATTCGCTTATTCGCCTGATCATTTTTCCCCCCTTGAACTCACGCACGTATTTTTTTCACAGTACATACATGAACAGTAGGCTAATTTCGATCTCAAATGCAACGGATGCCAGTTCAGTGTGTAATTTTTATGCACAGTTACTTGTTTTGTCAACTGTTCAAAATGGATAGGGAATTATTATTAACCCTTCTTACACAAGGTCTGGGTAAAAATGATCCGATCAATCTTTGCATTATTATAATGCGGCATTGTGCTGGAATTTGGCCTTGACGATTTAGTACGAGTCTTTCGTCACATTCTTTATGTTGGTATTAATCACTTCATATCCGAAAAAAATCGCTTTGTTTACAAAAAAATCCTATTTGTTTGCAGCAGTGTCCAGCAATCGGGTAAAAAATACCCACGTTGTGTATAATGATATAATAGTTTTCAAACGTTCAGTTTTATTTCACAGTGATTTCAGCTGTTTCTTGTGTTCGTAAAGTCCTATGCAAGTTGGTTTCGTTATGAATTTAAATTTTATTTACGTACATCAGAAAATATTCTGAAGGAATTAGAACGATAACATACTGAATCCGATTTAGAAGAATCATACTCTGAAGAATCACTCTAAGAAAAAATAAAAATGTTATTCTACTGTTAACCATGCACTTCGCTGCGGACATTGATCCTGCAACTCAAAAGCCGGATGTAATATTGTTTTACAACTCCACGACTTTTTTATCAATAATTATGTTATGTAGAAAACATATAGTTTTTATAATAAGATTTGTTGTCTTCACATCGGTTTCAATTGGTTTCTGAAGTATACGCCATTTTGCAGCAATTATACCAAATGCACACCTACTACTATCATTAAATATTGTCTCTTCTTCAGTATGTGCGCGGTAAGGTCGTAATAAGTACGTTTTTAGAGGATACGCTTCATCTCCAAGTATAACAAACGGTGCAGTCACACTGGTATCTGGTAAATATGTTGGTTCTGGAATATTGTATTTATCATTTTCTAAATGATCATATAATTTAGAGAAAGTAAAAATTCCTCCATCACTTTGTCTGCCATACGCTCCAACTGCAATATTCAAAAATCTGTACCTAGAGTCAACACTTGCTTGTAAAACTGTGGAAAAGTACTGTTCGTAATTAAAATAGCGACTTCCTGAATGCGGAGGTGGTTTTATGCGTACATGTTTTCCATCGATACACCCAATGCAATTTGGGAATTTTCATCGTTCTCAAAATTCTTTTGTTAGCTCATCCTGACTTAGAACCGGCATATGTATAGATAAAAAGGTTTCCCATATAGCTTTACAGACATCTCGTATTATCAGAGATATAGTAGAGTGAGATATTCCGTAACTAAATAATAAACTTCTGTAGGAGCTTCCAGTAGATAAAAATTTATGAAACAAAAACATATTTTATCTGAGATAAATATAATTTAAAATTTTTATGGTTTATAGAGATACAACCGTGTTATTTATTCCGTAGCAACTTTGCGAGAATTAATTTACCGTTTGAAGGGGCGGTAAACCCACTGTAAATTATTATTATGGAATTCGACATCTATTGTTCGCCTTTTAAAAATTACATTATTCGATTTTTTTTTTTTTCAACTGTTTATAACATTTGTATCCTACGTGATAACTGTTTTCAAACAGAAATAATTCAGAAATTGTTGATTTATCTTAACGCACAAACCGAAACTGATAGTTAAAAATTAAATACGTTAAACTACGAGGAAAATCCGATTATTCGCTACTAGCTAGTCGCGTGAACAGTGACCACATTATTCGCGCGCGAGTCATTCGCTCAATTCGCTTCTACTATCTTCTGCTCGCTTATTCGCAATTCGCGTGGATGGTAACCACGGCCTAACAGTTCCAGCTCGATACTCGAAATTTGATGATCTGTTCGTACATTATCCACTACTCTTTGCACCAGATCCAAATGAGCCTTAGAAAAGAAGTTTAAATTCGATTATTAGATCGGCAACTGTCAAATTTTGAAAAAAATTAAAAACTACGATATCATCTTTCGAATGTGTGGCATGTAGAGCGGCGTTTATCACATTTCATCTGCTAGAATCATTGTTGTAAAAATATGTATGTACGTCTTTAAACCTTGATCATACCGGAACCGTATTCAGCCGTATTGTTTAAATATATTAAATACCGGCGTGTGCGGTGAAAATTGATCCGCTTTCATCCGATGTCGGAATCGAATTATTTTGTTTATTTTTTATTTATTTTTTCTCGGCTGATTTGTCCGATTTTGTACGGATATATCGAAATTTTATTTGTGTTTCGTTTGTTTCGATAGTTTATAATTGTGTTTATTATTTCGTAACTATGAATGATACAGCAAAATAATCGATTTAGAACGAACAAACAAGGATAATAATTTCTGAGATGATATTGGTTCCAAAATGCTTATCTAGAAATTAAGAAAGAAAAGCGATTTAATTGGATACCCGATAAAAATTTACGCAATTATGAAAGTTCGAGTTCACTGAAAAATTATTAATTATTTGCTTTTTGATTTTGGCCATTTTATTAGAAAAACATTAAAAATTCTTGTATTCTTTTTCGAATTACACATATTAGTTTCGCACAATTTCATCATATTCTATTTGTGTGCAACATTGCTTTAATTTAAACCGTATATACATGTTTATTTATTTCAGATATTTATGGTGTAACGGTTTGGTACTGCAAAAACAAAAACATTTCAGACTGAAAAATATGAAAATCTGAAAACGCAATAAATGTTAATTTTAAAACTGAATTTTAGTATAAAATAATAACCTACTTTCACCCGTTTTCGGAATGAAGCAATCGCTGATCACATTCAGCTGAATGACGCTAAAGTTCCTTGTACAAAGTTGGCCTTTGTATATTAACGTTAAGAAAAGCAAGCGGCTGTTTCGATATAGTTTTGTTTTTAAATTCCTGTTCGTACTTTTAACAAAATGTCGGTTTGGAATACGTAGTTTCCGGTTAATAAAGTAATAAAAATACCGCAAATGAATTTGTTCACTTTATTGAATTTGAAATTTTCTAAAATAATTTGCGTATATATTCATCGGGTACCTAATTAAATGACCTTTATTTCAAATCAAGGTGCATTCTAATACCATCCCACAAATTATCCTTGTTTGTCTAAATTATTTATCCCGTGTCTGTGACGTTACGAAATAATTAATATACTAATTATGTACATAATCAAAGCGAAGAAAACACAAATAACATTTCGATATTAAATATATCGATATAAAATTGAACGAATCGTCCGAAAAAGAAACAAAAATTTATTATGCTTCCGATATCGGATGAAATCAGATCAATGTTCTGAAATCACCTTTTCTAATCACAGTTTAGAGTGAAGAAAGAGGTCGCTAATGGCTCTTCGGAATGTGTATTAACTGAAAATTTTATTACCGGTATCAAAGAAAGCTGTCGGAAGAGACGATAACTTCGCCTTTCTTTGTTTTCTCATTTATTATTAATTTGACGCGAGGTAAGAATTTTCATTTGAAAATATGGACCCTCAAAAAAAAAACAAAAAAAAAACGCAAAAAACAAAAAAAAACTGCGTTTTGCTTGTTGATAAACACTACCGATTCGTCGACACTGCGTACACACTGAAATACGCGGACACTTAAGCGAACATACGCGAAGGAAAACGGACTGAATTTCAGCTGCTTGAAAAGCTCGCCTTTATCTGACACGTTCCCGCGTTTAACGTCATTTCGAATGTGAACTTGGATGAAAAGTGTAAAGTCGTCAAAACGTGTCCCGACCTCGAAAGCTCGCCTCCCTGTCTCGGCAAAGTCTAGTCACCCCTTTCTGCGGCTGCACGCTTTATCCCGAATCAGAACCTGGAGCAGTGACCTGACGCAAAGACAAACAGGTGCATCGGTTGCCTGAGCTTTCAACGTTCCTTATTTGCGTCTCTTCTAACGACTCGCTTTCTCAGAAATTCTCAGACTCTGCTAATTTCGGCAAACGAGCGCTCTGTTTTGTTCGTGTTGCATTTCTCACGAGAAGACATTCTTGCGGTTCGAACCGCCAGCGGCTTAAAGAGAAAGTTTCGATAGCGTACTAACTGGAAGACTATGACGCAGCGAAGAAGGCGAATAATTTTCTTCTTCGGTAGGTATCATTACGGCTTGTTATTTTTTGTAATTGTATTTAAGGATTTATTTACGCGGACATTGGTTTCGAATGCGCCCGAAGAAGAAGAACGTTACGGATCTTTCACATTGCACGCAGGCGTTAAGCGCTTCTCGAGAAATAAGATATGCTTGCACACGCTAGAAAATATCCTTTTGATTATTTGATCGGTTTTAAGAATTTTTTGGTCTTTACAATGAAAACTGTTGATAGATTTTATACGAAAATGGATTAAATTTTTGTAATGAAGTTACCAAAATTTTAATTTTGGAGATTCGGCGTGTATGTACGTTATTTTTTTTTCTTATTGTTTCTATTAAAAAAAAAAAAAAGGTGTTTGAAACTTTTAACTTTTACGATTTATGCCTGTTTATCCTTTCTGTTGTCCGATAAGTCCATTAATACAGCTCTCTTTATTGATTAAGCACTTAAGGATTTCCCGGTCATCCTTTCCTTTTTCTGCAATATCATCATCGTTATTTGTCGTTGCAAACGCAGGAGACTATTAATCATTTTTCACGATATCGGCGGTGAGACGTAACGAATTTTTCAGTGATAGGCGAAACCGATTAAACACTACGAGCATAAGTCAAATACAGTTTTAGTGTTTGATCGTCTGATTTTTTTTTAACTGTGTCGAGAAAAGAAACGTTTTATTTGTTTTCTTTTGCGTGTTTTTTTGCTTATTTCTTTAAATGAAGATTAACTTTGGAGAACAGAAATCTTCCTATTCTTTTTGCAACGCATTAGACGGCGGTGTAATTCGGCTTCTCCACCCATTGAAAATATCGAAAATTATCGATGGAGGCGGAGTGAATTATTATTAAGCAGCGGTAAAAATATTAAATATTTCCTTTTTTGAGATTTATTGTCCGTATACAGTCTGTTTTTCGTTTTTTTTTTCTTTTTTAATCGGTTCATTAACGAGGATATTAAAGGGAAAAATAAAGTTGTATTCTTAACTTTTAAGGATAGGAGATAAAAATAATTCGAGGGCAGAGTAACGGAAGCAGAAGGAAATGAGAGAATATAAGAAGCAGCATCGATAAACGGGGAGTAGGGGCCAAGTTTTAGTATAGAAGAGTAGAAGGATGATTGTTCAGCGAGAAAGGTTGGACATCCAAACAAAACATGATTTCACGGTTACAGAGAAAGTATGCGAAAAGGGATGAAAACTAAGAAAATAATGCAAAAGAGGAGACTGTGATTAAACAACGAAGACGACAGAGAGCCGAGATCGCACTTAACAGAAGGCCGGTTTCTAGAAAACCATGGACGAGGAGGAAGAGATGACTGGAGAGCTAAATTTTAAGGAGTACTACACGATGATGAGCATATCGTGATCACCTATTTGTACACTTTTTTGGTTATGCAGATGTAGGGTACATAGTAATTATTCAGAACGTGAGTGTACACACAAGATTAGGCTTAGAACTGATTGTAAATGTTTAATTTATCGATATGTAAATGCAATCCTTAGTATGTGTCGGCCTATATACCAAAACCGACGCGCATATGATAGTATGCAACGTGACTATTAGCAATTATTTAATTACTTGCAGTAACTCGGATCGAACTCAAGACCTCTGGGATGGACGTCGAGCGTTCTAGCAACTAGGTTATTGCGACGACTAGGAGCCAGAATGAGAAGATGAAGAATGGGCGTTCAACCGCAGCTCAGAATAAGTTATTTAGGGAAAGAAGAGCAATATTATGAGCTGAAAGTGTGCCCAAAAATCTCCTACTGGAAATTCGAAGAACGCGCTTTTATGAACCATCCGCTATTTCAACGTTTTTAATAGGTAATTGAGGCCAGGAATCTATAGAAGTTCGATTTCGATCGCTTGAAGGAGGAAAAGGACGTGGATGAGAGAGTGTACACGAAGTAATCAGAAGAGATGTGATAGCTCGCAAAACACTATTAGAATCCGAGATTATGATGATCCCTTTATGGTGGGAAATTAATGATGAAAAAATTAAAGAGAACGTAGAATATCATTAGATTTCGCATAGAAAATTGAGTAAAAGGAGGGAATTTCAGAAGATTCGGATTATTTCGAGGCAGGACAAAAAAGGCGAAGTCAACTTTACTCGGCCCTATGAAACTGTCAGTAAAGATGCATGAGTAGGGAAGAGAGAAGTATCAAAAAATTTAATTCTGGCCATCTACTGAGGAACAGCTTTAGAATGGATCTGTGAAGAAAGACATTTAACACATGACGAAATGGAAAAATTGAAAGAAAAATTAGGAAGCTTATCTTAACTATACATAAACGGTGATTAATAGATTATTACCAGCTGGATAAAACTCTGTCACGATTAAACGTGGGAAACCGATTTTGAAAATATCACGCTGAAAAAACTTTTCGAAGGAGGGATGCTTTGTGTACCGGTTATTTACGCGATTTTCAACGGAGAATTTAAATAACGATAATTGTTTTTTTTTTTTTTTTTTTAAATTAAGTTTTAAAAAAAAGTTTAAAGTTTACGTTAACTTTTAAATCAACTTTAATTTTTTATAATGTACGGAATCTTAATAAGATCTTTCAGAAACGACAAAAATATCAAATAAAAATCAATAACTCATGATCGAATTGACTTATAAACTTCGAAATTGGATCATAAATTCTAATTAAAATTCTCTTTAAGGTAATCTACGACTCCATGCTAACCGATAACCCTGGGCACCAAAAAACCGTCAAGAATATATTGGAATATAAAACGATCTCAAAAATCAATAACTCATCATCAGGTAAACTTATAAAAGTAAAATTCAAAATATAAAACAAAACGTAGAAGCTCTTTCATAAAAGAAAAAAATTACGGTTAAAAATTAAATGTACCCCCTCCCCAGTGGGTCCAAAAACAGCAAAAAAAAAATGATGTTCACGTAAATAGTTCGAGTAAAAGAGTAGAGAAAACTAAAATGTATCTCAAACTTATGTACAAATGACCGCTTTATAGGAAATTTATAGCCGAGCTTACAACTTTATATTTAGACCTTCGGAGTGCTGAAAGCTCGAAAGTTTTGAAAAAATTATTTTTCGGGCATATGATATATTGTTGGAAAGATCGCTGTTTGTCGGGAACAAAACCGTATTTCATTTCTTTAACGAAACTTCCGAAGTTGGCGAAAAGTTCAAAAAAGTGCAAAAAATGAAGTGTAGCCCCTTTGCGGCGCGAGTATTATAGTTAAAAATTTTGAATCGGGTTAAAAACATACGCATTCACGTATATTTCGCTAGTTTGGAACATCCGGGTTTACAACTTTACAATTAGACCTTTGGAACGACGAAAGCTCAAAATTTTTGAAAAAAAATATTTTTTTTTCGGTCATACGATATATATTGTTGAAAAGATCGCGACTTGTCGAGAACAAAGCCGTATTTCATTTCCTTAACGAAACTTTTGAAGTTGCCGTGAAGTTCAAAAAAGTGTGTAAACTAAAGTGCACACCCCTCCTTGCGGCGTGAATATTGTAGATAAAAATTTTGAACAAGGTTAACAATATGAGCATCCCCATATATTTCTTTAATCGGATGGGTTTCTAACTTTACTATTGAGCCTTCGAGGTGCCCGAAAGCTCGAAATTTTTGAATTTTTTTTTTTCTTCTGGCGTATGATATATCGTTGGAAAGAACGCTAATTGTCGGGAACGAACCTGTATTTCGTTTCATTAACGAAACTTTCAAAATCAGTCAAAAAAGCGCAAAACTTTAGCGCTGGCACTATTATAGTTAACATTTTTAAATAAGGGCTAAAAATGTGCGCATCCCCGTATAATTCTCTAGTTTGTAGCATCCAAGGTTTCAACTTTGAATTTGAACCCTTGGGGCATCAAAAGCTCGAAATTTTTGAAAAAAAATACTTCCCCCCCCGAGCATGTGTTATGTTGGTGTAAAGATCGTTTTTTTCCGGGAACAAAATTGTATTTCAATTCCTTAACGAAACCTTCAAATTCAAAAAATCATGAAAAATGACGCGTCTCTTCCTCTTTGCAGCGCGAAAAATCTGATTTCTTTGTTTTGACTTTAGCATTGTGTAAATGAAAGTTATAGAGTTATGTTTCACTTAACATACGGAATCCTCAGCGCATGAAACATCATACTTGATTGAACTTGTTAATAATGAAGGTGGAAAACACATGTGTCGGTTTCGTGGTCGTATCAATTGTTCTTCCCAATTGTAGTCGTATTTAAGAGTATTTCGTCAGTTATAGTGATATTACCCGTTTTGTTTTTTTGATTTAATCAGACATGAAAGTGCACAGTTCCTAAAAAGACGCAGTATAAATATTTAAAAACGTTCCGACTATGACGATGTCGGAAGTTCCTGCTGTAGGACAAGGTGCAGAGGGTAGCCGTTTGAGAGTAATATTTATTTCTTTTTTTAAGTAGTGAAATTTTCTGACAAGGAAACGTGAAATTACACGCTACGTCTATTTATGAAACTTAATTAAAAAACTTTGTAGAAAAATTAGCAATTTAACGGATTCGAAATTTAACTGCGTATAATTTGAATTTGTTAAAAATTCCTATAACTTGTACTTTTTTGATCGCATATTGTTCGTTTAATTGTCTGTCTTCTCTTTAGTGTACTTTATTATCTTTGCGACGGTGTGTTATACACATTCGAATTAAGAGAAATCGTGATTTTTTCCCCCTTATTTACATAATTTTCTTTTTGTTTTTCCAATATATCCGTTAGTATTTGTATTTTTTCATTTAGCGATGCGGCCAGACTTCTTATAAGTTGTTGATTGCTAATCTTTTCACTCTTAAAATGCCGTATGTAATTTGCTTTATTGTTTTGGATTTCGCGAGTTCTCCGTGTTGACTGTACACAGCTCTCGCTGAAATGGGAATCGTCGATGTATTTTACGTTCTTTGATTTTTCTGAAATGCCAAGTTGTTCATCGACGCAGTCACTTCGACTTCTTTGCTATCAACATTTTTCATTTTTTCTCTTATGTTTTCACTGTAAAAGTTCGTTGCGCGTTTCAATTTCGGACCAGCTTGTTTGTGATATTTACAAATTTTCTCTTGTATGTTTTAACTTATTTTTTTCAGTTTGTTTATTGACTCATTTTTCTTTTTATTAATAAGTACAGTTGTCGCGATGTTCATCTGGCTGATTTCGGGGTCCTGAATTTGAGATGCGGATAAGTAAAAGCAATTAAAAACATATATAGTCGTTAATAAGGGTAAACTACTACACATAAAACTATATGTGCCTGGCTATCGAAACTTGCGCAGTGCCTTTGGGTAGCAATTAAAAATCAGACTATGCAGTTCCAAGTGTAGTCTCCCGTACACATTTGCGTTGCTTATAAAATTGTCATGAACATTTTTGTGTACAACAAAAATGTGCAAGAATAATTGTGATACTCGAATCGAGCGGTATGATGAATAATAATAATAGTAATAATAGTAGTAGTACAAATAATTATTATTATAATTTGTAGAAGGTGTTGCACAATGTTTTATCGGACTGATCGCAATTGGTTAGCGACTGGCGATCATTAGTTGGGGTTGTATATATCTGCCGAAGTCATATAAATAGGAAAACAGCTAAAAGTACGAAAGTTTGTAGTTCGATAAAATTCTGTTTTCTCGATGAAGAGGAATTAATTCAAAGTTCGAATTTCTTTATTCATTTTTATAATAATCAGAGCATAAATGAAAAAAAAAAAACCAACATAGAATCAGTAATTATACGAAATTCTCGCTGCTCACGATTAAAATAACTTTTTCCATTTGCATCCTGCATCCTGCAAATCTGTATTTATATCCTACACTTTGTTAAACTGATTTCGATGGTATTAACATTTTTTTTGATCATCGCAATTCACTAACCGTTCTCATAAAACTCCGCGCCATTATGTAGCCCGACAAGATTTGGAAGCGGTCTCTATATTGGACTTTGGTTTTTTTTATTTATTTATTTACTTCTCCGCATTATTTCTTTCTTTTTCGATTTCCGACCGTTATTTGATCATTAAAAGTCCTGCCATGATGGATTCAAATAAAAGCTAGAAATCGTTCAAATGACCAATAAATATCGGATTATGCTAAATATTATCATTAATCCCGTGACAATGCGGTGGATCTATCCGCATTTTACTTCTTACTGTGATGCTGTACCGTTTTATCGCTATCGTTTGAACCCAATACTGCTTTATTTTACTGTAATTTTTTATAATTTGGTAGAAAGTGCGCACGCTCTATTATCTATAATTTTATTGATTCTATATGACGAAGTAGTTTCTTTTTTTTTGGTTCTACATGGATTCTCCGATTATTGTAGAAATGAAAAAAAAAATTCGAACTTTGAGTTACCTCCTCATTTCGAACAGAATTTTATCGAACTATAAATTTCTGTGGTTTTAGCTATTTCATTACTTATGCAACTGTATGAATTTATACATTCTCTTACTAGCAGTTCTTACACATGGGGGGGGGGGGGCATTTTTGATATTTTCCATTACAGATTTCGTAAACTTTTTTCCACAGTGATCGTTTATGAGGGATAAATCAATTTTTTTCTTCTCGGATGCTGTGTGTCGTCGTTGGCTTTTTAGCTCATTCCCGCCTCGTTCTCGCCCGGTCGTTGCAATAAATCGTAATACGCTACTAAGTACTTTTTTTCTTTTTCTGCCCCTTAAAACTTGTGGTTAATATTCATTCTGTCTTTTACAGTGCCGATATTTAATTTAAACTGCCTGATTCTCGACGAATTTTTTTGTAAAACGTTCGAGTTCCTAGTGTACAGATTTTTATTCTAAATTTGCACGTGGCTTGTTTTTTAACTCGCGAGCAATGAAATGGCCAATTCAAAAAAAAAAAAAAATATATATATATATAATAAAATAAAAGCAAGCAGTTGTGTTATTTTTTGTTTACATTTGCAAAATTTATTTCATCCGTTGCGAGATCATAACAGCGTGTTCGAATACGAACAAGAACACGTAGGAAAACTATGACAAACAAGTGTATTGTTAAAGCCCCCTCCCCCCGCGTTGCATTCCTTCGCAATTGCGGGCTTGAGAATTTGTCTTAAAGTTCTTAGCAAAAGAGATGTCGACCAATGTAATCTGATTTGGGTGTAAAAGTGTGTTGATGAGCCGCGTTAGGACATTTGTGTGTGTGTGTGTGTGTCATTTGCGCTTAATAGTTATGTGCAACAAACTCGTATAATGTTTCGTATTTTTAAAACCATCTCTGTTAAAAATGTGTCGTTCGGTATATCTGTGTTTTTCAGTATATCCTGTTCGAAGTTTTTTCGTACAAAGTATCTCGTTTCTTATTTGCTTTTCTTTTTTGGAAACATTATATTATTGGCCGTAGTGTGTTTTTCGGTACTTTTGTTAATACTTTAAACTTGTTTTTTTATAACACGGTAGATTTTTTTTTGTATTTTCGGTCTTTTGTTTTAATTCCGATTGTTCGCGTAATTGTTCCGTTCGTAATTTCATCATCATAGAGCATATGATCAGCAGAGATAGGCGTGTAAACGATTTATTATTCGCAGCGAAGTATTAACTTTGTTTATATATAGAAATTTGTAAAATGATTATGTGAAAATGTTCAGCATGTATAAAAAAATCGATTAGGCAGCGCAGTTTAGTGTAAAATAGATTAAGTATGTACATTAGAAATAAAAACACAAGACGCTAAAAGAATAAATCAGTAGGAACTGATTCTAAAACACGTCATAATGAACGAAGTGAAAAAATTAATTTTTATGGCAGTAATTAAAACTGTAGTTTCTTTTAAACTGAAATTTATGTAACTTCAGTTTATAATTCTCTTTACAAATGTTTACATGTTTTTATGATTGTTTATAACTGTTTATTGGAAACATTTGTAAAACATAATTCGTAGATGAAAATGCTCATCTCGAATTGGTGATGATTATTTGCGTGGATATAAAAGTAAAGTGAATAATCGTTGGATGTTGTATAGCATTGTTTTAATTTTTTTTTTATTTTTTTTTTGAGTAAACATGTGTGATTATAAAAGCAAAAATTGTCGATATTTTTCATTTCGAAACAGAAGAAGTTTTAAAGTTTTGAGAGAATGCGAGAATCGTAATATTTATTTCCTTTTTTTTTTTTTTTTCTTTTTGAGCGCGTCAATTACAGACATTTACCTAGTGTAAGTGAAGTTTTTGGAAGTTTACAATGTGCGGTAACTGCGGTTCTACCCGAACGAAACACAATTAACTAACCAACTATGTTACGGTAGCTGGCTTTTTTTTTTTTTTTTTTTTACCTTATATAATACCAAAAGTAGCATCTATGTGTATGCGTGTGTGTGTTCTTTTTTATATGTTACTTTTAGCGCAACAGATAGATCGACGGAGCCGATGAAATTCGGTCATTCGATGTTTTTCTTCTTTTTATCGAATTTATTAATTTTTCGTCAATCCTTAATGTTTATTTCGCTAGAGTCTCATCGTTTTCATTGATAATTTTAAAATATTTCAATTCGATCTTAAGCTGGTGTACACATACACTCGATTTTAAAAGTGAAGTCTGTGTATTTCAATTAATTCATCGATAGAAAGATAATTTTAAAAGCGTCTGTAGTCCTGAGTAAACTTGTAATGAAAAGACCTGAATTTAGAAAGCGCAAAATGTGATACATGTAACCAGTGGCGGCTCGTTTATGTGTTCACATTCGCACGTGAACACCCTGGATTCAACTACTTTAAAAAAGTAGAATCCAATGTTTTTATTTATATTTATTATTTACATATTACTATTAGTAAAATTAATGTTAAAAATAAATTGATTTTACATTTTTAAAAAGTAATTAAATTTTGTCCAGAATTCTTTTAGTGTGAAGGCTACTTGTAGCACGTGCGATCGAAAACCATGTAAGTATAATGTAGTAGTGTGTCAGAAAGATAAAAATGATGTTGTGTTAGTGCACGTGTTACATCGGCTTGATGGAGCACACTCGAATTGTGAACTAAACGATAGGCGTTGTTTTTGCAAAATTAAATTTTGTAGGTGTGCAGTACTTTAGTGAAGTGAATTTGATTATAAACAGAATTAATCGATAAATTTTCATAAAACGATTATATGTTTACATTTTTTTTACTACTTATACCCATATTTGAATTTTGAAGGAAATAAAGTTTGATTGGAGTATATTTATATGTTTATTTTTACTTTTATTTTATAAGAAAAGTGTATTACTGCATCTATAATTATATCGGTTGTGTTATTACGTTGCATACATATATAAGTTAGTACAATATTGTACATTTAAAAACAGTAATGTGTTTAAAATTACCGTGATTCTATTTGTCAACATTATAATTTCCAAATATTGAAATACAGTAAAAATTGGTTATAATGGCATACCAATTAGCATTTAGCTTTGAAAGATTTATGCAAATGAATTTAACAAAAACATCACCCTCGATCTTTTTCAATGAAAAAATGAAATTTATACAAACAGAACAGATATACCGTTATTTTTCGTTTTGCTTATTTTGTTAGTGTGACATGTAAAATGCTTATTATAAATATAACGTTGACGAAAACTTGCGGTAAGACCATTGCAAAAAATATTAGAAAAAGACTACTATATTCATTTTGTTATAATAAAAAATTGAAAAATTACAAATTTCTTCAAAAGTAAGAAAACATCAAACCACTTCCGTTTTGGTACAGCTTCTTTTCTTTTACTCTTGCTTTATACTGATTTAAGTTTTTTTATTATCATATTTTTAGGTAAGAAAAAAGAAAGTGTGGTGTTTGTATTTTTGTCTAAGAAATATGTGTAGTTATAATTATAAAGCGTCATTTATGCCATAAAATATTTCATGTCAGTTTTGTAACGAACTGTTCATTAGTAGTAAATTTTGGACATTAAAAATTATAATGCTTTATTTGATATGGGATATAACGACCGGATTATTCATCTCTTTGAATGTTTTTATAACTAATTTCTACTGCATCTTATAATTTGTCATTTTATTATACTTTTATTTGGTGAGACATGCATTATGTAAAACTGATACTGTTCAAAATGTTGGCTGGATAATTTAGCAAAAAAATTTAATTGTTCTTCTTTTTAAGCAAATTCAAAATAATTGTAATAATCGACAAATTAAAATAATAATAAAATATAAATATTACATAGACTTAAAAAACAATAACAACAAACATTTTGCAAAATTTTAACTTTTGTTTATTTTTTAATGTACTTAAATAAAAGTATGTAACGAGTTTTCACGGTTCATATTATTAAAATTAAAATTAAAATATTTGGTAGAAACCATATCACTTTTAAAAATACTAATAACGTTTTGTCGATCATTGGGAACACTGTTTAGTTTTCAATGATGGGCCGTATATATTCATTCGAATATTTTTAATAGTGACGTAGTTTCTACCTAAAATTGTAATTTTAATTAAGGATAAAAAATGCTAATTATATTCTTACTGAGTTTTTCGACACTAAAACGAATTAAAACATTTTTATGTAGCACAATGTGTGAAGACAGGTTAAATGCTTTAGCTATGTTATCAATTGAAAAACAAATGTTGCACAATATTCCTAACTTTCATGAAACTGTTATAGATTTTTTTTCTTTAAAGAAAGATAGAAGAATAGATTTAGTTTGTAAGACTTTTAACTGAAAATTGTTAATATTATGCACACACACATACAGACACATACATACATACATACATTTATATATATATATATAGTTTTTGATAAATTTTTTTCAATAAATATTTGTGTAATATTTAATATATTTAATTGTGAACCTCAACTTCTGTTACTCACGAGCCGCCACTGCGTGTAACTGACTAAAAGTGTAACGGGGCGAAATCGTTAGTTCCACTAAGAAGAGAGTATTGATTAAGAGAAACCGTGAAAGCAGTCGAAAAAAATCCGTTGTTAAATTTGCGTAATATTTCTGAATATTAGTCCGGAAAAAAAAAAATGTGGAATTTGCTCGGAAAAATGCAATTTAAGTCAGATGTTGGGAATCTGTGTACTAAGTAGGACGACTTGGCTGTAATTTAAAAATCTCCATAGCTGGAACACACTTAATGCTGGAACTATAACGCCTACTGTTTGCCAGACTAGGCTGTCTTTACGAGCTGAAGGGATGCCAATGGGAACACCACCTTTGCTCTTTACCATCATTTCGGAGCTCGTGTTCGCTATTGACCTTGGCTAGTGGGCTGTTCCTTATAAAGCCGCTATCGTCTCGCAGACGAACCGGTACTATTACCGTTGCCTGTTTTTTTGTTTGTAAACGTGCATGTGAACTATTCCCATATTCCGAGTCGAGCAAGTACTTCTACCGATTTTTTCTCGCTATTAATTATTTTTTCGTATTCGGCGTCTCCTTTAATAATCAGTTACTCTACCTTTGCGAGCGATAAATATCGCCAACCTAGTAACTAATTATTTTTCGCGAGAATCTGATCGAATTCGTATCAGTAGCCGGCTGACGGTAAAGTGTATCCGCGATTCGATTCTGTGTTATTCGATTTGGTAATATATTCTGGAGGCGATTACTTTCCGACCAGGGTAAACTATGCGCCTCTCTTCTCGCGAAAGACCAAATCTCGCGAATTTGCCATTATTGTTGATAATGTGTTTCTGACAAAACCCTGGGGCTAAGTTAAGCCAGTTAATTTTCGATCCGGTAAACTACTCGTTATCAATATATTTTGTTTGTTTATGGGTAAAATATTTTAGGGCTTTCGACAGCCCAGAGAAGTTTGACCGTATTTTTTTCGGCTTCGTAGCGGTGCGTTTGTATCGTCGAATTTTATAATTTTAGTGACAAAGCCGGCAATATGTAAACATTTAGTGAATTAAAATTAATCGCGACTACAATTTTTTGTCTAGCAAACTCGCTGCAATGGCCAGTTAAAAAAAAAACATTTCACATTTTATATTCCTCGCTGCAGTGTTGGGTCTTTTATTAGGGTTGCTTTCAAATTAAAATAGTTCAATACTAGAGAAATCTGGATTGGTAAAGGCAACCCAAAGAAGTGAACAGCCTCTTTCTTGACTTTCCCAATAATATTCTGCTGTTCGACCACGCGCATGAGGCGCATTTGCCGCTCGTTTTTTGTTTTTTTTTACTGACCTTAAAATATCCGTCGCGTATGTTTTTTTTGTTGTATATTTTTTATACGTTTGTTCACGCGTAATTTGCACCGACGTTTCGATGATTCCTTTTGTTCATTGGAAAGTGTACCGGTGCCATGTGTCGGTGAACATATATATTCGGTAGTCATTAAAATAAACGTTGAAAAAAGGTTTTTCCAGAGAAGTTTTTAGTAATACAACAAGCCCAATGTAACTTGAAACATTATCGGTATTAAGCGTGGAAATGTAAATTGGTAACTTTTAATGGAAGACAAAAATATTATCAATGTTTCACTCGGGCAAATATTATTTAATCGGGTTTTTTTTTTTTTGTTATCTTTTGGACTTGTCAATCAAGGATCTTCACCCAGAAACGAACAGAAAAGAAATAAGTTGGTTATATTTAAATCCGATCAGAAATTTTAGATAAAAAGGAACAAATACCAGAAATAACTAGTAGGGAAGGAAAAGACAGGATATAAGAAGCATAATAAGTAGTAGAAAGCCCAAACCTCAACAAATAGGATTACAAAGCAGAACGCTCCACACAGAGAGAGAGATGAACACTGGAAGAACACGTGATCGGCGTTTCAAATAACTGCATCATCAGGATGGAGAGAACAGGGCAAATATAGTTTCGAATATAGAAAATTGAAATAAGGCCGATCACTGACGGAAATATTATGTCTTTGCATTACTGCGCGCAACTTCTGACCATTTGACTCACTACAGTGATAATGATACTCTTTCTTTATTAGAAATTTTACCGGTCAGGATACGTGAATACCGATGAAAATCGATTAGCGCAGATGCTCAGTAATCATTAAGATAAACGTTGAAAAAAGGAGCCTCCTTAGAGATGATGTATACATTTAATTAATATAATCAGACAAAAAATTAGCAAAAAAAAAAAAAATAAACTAAAGTTTTAAAATTAAAGGAGCGGGTATAAAAATTAATTATTACGAACGATTCCAGCCCTACCGATGAAATAGTTTACCCCGATACATGTATGTCATATTAAATTCATATTAAACGAGCTGCCTCAGCTAATGACTGTGTAGAAGAAATTCCAACCGCCTGGCAAGATATATTCTTTTGGGAATACGTAGCGGAATCGAGTTACAAACTTAAATAAAACCACAACTATTAAACAGAATGCGAACGTAGTAGCGACCGATAGGGCGAGTCGATCCTACTATTATTTCGATTAGAGCACTTTTTAGAATTGACCGTACGCGTAGAGAGAAAACGCGCGAGGCTTGACCGAATTTCGAAAATTCGCCAAAGCTTCCTAATTCCCAATTAATTTACTTTCTGACAGAGGTGTCGTACAATTAAGAGTAGACGCGCGAAACCTTTAGCGGCAAGTTAGAATCTTTAGTTACAGTTCGAAAGATGGGAATTGAAACGAAAAAAAAAAAAAAAACAGGGAGGGAAAAACGAAGCGAAAAGCGCCACTGATAAAAACGTCTTCTGCTATTGTTTATGTTTCTGAAAGTATCGGCGTGCTTAGGTTCGGCGACAGTTCATTGGTCTGTCTGCGATTGTCTTCGTCGTAGTTTTATTGCGCGCCGAGTATGTACGCCATGGGCGACGGTGTAGGGACTAGTTCGAGTTTGAGTTTGCGCTTGAGTTTGAGTTCAGTTCGGTTGAGTTTGTTTATCGTCGTTCATTTCAGTTTCAGCGGTATCATAATAATAGTGATGGTGATAATTGTTGCCGCGTCGTCGTTTGCGCATGCGCGTATTCGCCGCCGATTTTGGAATTTCCTTTCTTCGAGCTACTAGTGTGTTCGAGCGACGCGCGCTGAACCGCGTGGTTCGGCTGTCGGCGCGTTGGTGTGTGTGTGTGTGTGCCTGGTCGCGTCACGTCGGCCCGCTCCGCTACCTCCCGATGGATTGTTATTGTGCGGCTTGTTGCGTGCGTGTATTCCATTGACGACTGGCTCGGCGCGTATCGTTCGGCTTACCTGTTGATCGACGCGCGTTCAGCTGGCTGTGCGAGTAGCGGCGAATTTCGGAGTCGTAATAGCGGGAACGCGTGTTCTTCGATTTGTTTATTTATTTATTTATTTGTAATTTTTTTGTTGTTTTTTTCCCGTTATTTTTGGTTACTTATTCACACTCGTAATGTAATTAATAGAGTGCGCGTTGATATTTTCCGGTTGTTTTTCTTTTTTCTGTAAATAGTGTACAAAGTGTTTTATTTCTTACTTCCTTTCTGTTTCTTTTTCTTTATTTTTTTGTTATATATATATATATATATATATATATATATATGTATATATAATATATAATTCAATTTTTTAATTGTTATATGTGTACATGTATGATAATCTTGTTACGCAACGAGTACAGTGGAACATCGATCTTCAATGTCTGCTACAGCCATGAAGGATATGGGATCGGATATGGTAATTATTATTTGTATTTTTCATGAAAAGCTGAAACATTGACAATGCAAATCGATATACTGAAACTGTTGCCACGCGCGATATAAGCGTGTACTAAATTGAACCTGATTATTTTTTTCGTTTATTTTCGTTTATTTTCGTTTATTTTCGTTTTTCACGGTAACGACGTAATAGAAGTAATAAATGCGCAGGGCAGACTGTTATATAGACGTTTCAAAAAAGTTGTATGAATTGCTATCGCCACGCGTGATGTCTCTGTTACGCGTCCGTTGTGCGTTTGCAGTACCATTGGCTGGACGACGGCAGTTTTTATTGTTTATCTCGTTAATTAAAATATTTTCGAAATTCTAAAACCGCTTTATACAGACATATACACACACACATATATATATTTATATACAGGTGCGAATTCAGAGAAATCGTGGGAGGGGGGTTATATAATTACATATTATCTTTTAGGGTAGGCAGTAGATTTGGAAAATACGTTTTTTCATAAAGGAAACCAAATAAAAACCTCTTTAGAAATTTAAAAATGTTTTAAAAATACACAATTACTACAATTTAATTTTAATTTTGTTTTATTTTCAGTTAAAAATTAAGAAATTATAAAATTCTAGCTAAAATGGTAGTTTACTTACATTACAAAATAAATAAGAAAGGCAAAAGATCGATGGCAGTTGGGTTAAAATAAAATAAAAACATAACTTTAATAGTTTTACCAGAAAACATTATTAAAAATTAGTTATAATTAAATTCGTAGGTAACATTTATACAAAGCTTTTGTAGTATAAATTAAGTTTCTCTATTAGAACAAACTTTTTCATAGAGGCTTTGGTTGTTTAGTGGGTGTCCCCTATTTCCCCCCGTGGATCCGCCACTGCATGTACGTGTATATATATGTGTATATGTAAACTCGGCCATTTTGGCCTCGCAAGGGGCTGTGCCCCTTGACCCCTCTTGTTTTCATTTCTGTCTCTTTCTCTTCTATACTTTGTATAAAATGATCAAAATTTACAACGTAATTCTTACTGGCATCAACACACACAAAAAATAACATAACCACAAAAATCCTATTCTAACATTTAACTTCCGTTATATAAAATTAAGACATTTTTTCGTTACATTTTTCGTTACATTTTTCGTTACATATTTCATTACATAAAGTTGTGACATTTTTTAAATAACAATAACAGAAATCCTACAAAACATAACAAACGTTACATAAAATTGGGACATTTTTTTGGGACATTAGCGTTACATAAAATTGGGACATTTTTTCGAATGGGGGGTAGCCTAAGAATTACGTTGTAATTAATATGTATATGTATATGTATATAAATATAAATATATAGACGCGTAAAAAATAATTAAAATGCTCCTAAAGTTTTTGAAACAAAAGAAAAGTTGGTTTTTAATTTTTTGACGTAAACTTTATCCGGGACCTCTGTTGTGTAAATGAACAAGATGCGTTTTTTTTTTAAATTTACTAATTTAAAGTCGAATCAAAACTTCTTTGTTTTGCTGGTGATTACGTGGAGAGAGGTCGCTAGTCGCAGCTATTAAATATTATTAAAAGACAGATTAACAACAGGATCGTAATAGTACGCTTTATGAAACATATAAACTAAAAGCGAAGAACTGCAAAGAGAAGCATGTACGAATGAACTATTATAGCGACCGAGTAGAAGAAGAACAGTGTTCCTGAAGGCCGTTTTGTTTGCACTTTGTTTTATGCACGTACAGTGCGTTTAATCGTGCTGTATGAATTAAGTGGTAGCGGTTAACTTCGCGCGGTTCATTCGTGTTCGTTTGTTGTTACACCCCGTACGTTTAGGGCTTCTGTGAACTATAAATAATTGAACGAACTATATGAAACGTAAATAAAAAGATTTCAATGGAAAATGTTGTTCATCCAAGTAGAGTCAATGACGACTCACTCTCACGGCGCACCCGATCTCAGTTTTTAAATAAAAATAGTATATTCTCATTTTGCAATATATTTTTCCGGCGCGATTATAAATCGGCTATCATTCAGTCGAGTACAAAAAAAAAAAAAAGGACTTCCGTATCCTCGTAGGATGTGTCACGAATATTGTGAATGTCTCGTAATGTACAAAAGTCAAACGCGGCATTGATGCGAGCAGGGAGTTCCTGCTGCCCTTAAATTTGACAGTACAAAATTTTACGAAGACAATGAAAGTGTAATATTTAACAAAAATTGATTTATTTAGATTTTTGTATGCGTTAGGCCTTAATTTTAGTGTACGTATTTCTACGGTAGCTATTATCGCAAAGTTCGTTAAAGTTATTTCGTGATCGGTTCTGGGCTCCCCCGAACTTCAGTTCCTTCTTGGACGAAGAATCGGTTAGTCGCGTAATTAATAAAATTCTGCCTTTCAGGAGAATAATCGATGAACTCTTGGCCGTCAGGAATGCGCTTGTTAACTTATGCGATGCTTAAAAACACCCGTTTACAAATTGAATAATAAGAGACAGACGCGCGAACCAATTTCAAGCAAGATGACATATATAGGAATACGAAAAAGAAGCGTTTTTAAATTCAAACTAATGTCATCGGAATCTTTTTACTTTTTTTTACTTTTTTACTTTTTTTTTTTTTTTTTTTTGCATTAGTATCTGTAATGTAAATCGAAAGTTTGATTATGTACCTTCTAGACTTAGTTATTTTTCGTGTTCGTAGAAAGAAAAAATCTCGTTATTTGGATTTCGATCGCACTTTTTCATTAATTATAAGAATCGGAGAATTGAAAGTATCTCGAGCCCTAGCCATAGTTTTTCCCTTTTAATAATGCGACGAAAAATAAGTTATAAATAAAAACTCAAGACTGCAGGAATCTGCATTAAGTTTTCCTTCGTGCTTTGAGTGTTTTAGCGAAATCGATGGAAAACGAAATAGTCGATTGCGAATACGGATGTGAAGCAAGTTATATGCAAGTTCAACGCGCTGTGTATTGTTTAGTCGAGTTTTGTAAATATAACGGCCGAGCCTGAGTGTTAAAGGTCGGTCGTTAAGCCTTGTGGGTTTAATTACCGCGGACATTCAGTTGACCAAAAGATAAGTTTCTACATACATTTTTAAACTAATTTTTAAAAGTTTTTGCAGAAGGGAACAATTAAAATGTAGTAAAAATAAAGTTTTTTTTTGTATTCAATTAAAAAAAAGACACACTAAGAAAAAAGCAAGAATATTATAATAGCACGTGGGTTTTCAAATAATATGTGATACTCGATTATTGACATCCGTTTGAATTTTGTATGGAATAGGAAAATGTTCTGTGGCGAATGCTTTCAACTCTTGTGGGAGTGTAAAAAATATGCTTTCTCGGGGGAAACAAAGTTAAATTTGTATTCAAAAAAATTAACCATGCTCTTGTTTTATTACGGCTTAGATGCATAGTTCTAACGAATTGAAGAAATTTAATCGCCCTACAAAGTGTGAATTCTTTAATTAGTGGAAAAACTCGATAATTTAATTAACTTATCGAAACAAGAAAAATACGAACTAAATATTACTACATTTATATTATAAATATTGCCTATTTTTCTATGGTTTATGTAGAAAAAGTAAAATTAAAATTTTTTTACCTTTAAAACATAAATCATTTTCATGATAAAACGCGCGAGTTTTTGTTTTATTTATTTATTATTATTATTATTATTATCTTGTATAGTATTTGTGAAGGTTTTCATAAACAACTTTTTATAAATAAAAGTGTTCGGAAGTTTACATTCTCATACAGCGGTGAATTAAATGTCGTTTGTTTCTTTATACATCGCCTGTCTGAAATAATAATAATAAAAAAAAAAAAAAGTGACGGAGGATCGGGATTAATGTGCCTGCAACAGTTGAGTCTGTCGATGTAATTGAAATGGTCCGTACCGATCCGCTGTAGTGAATATCGGTAACTATCGAAGATTTTTGCCGAGTCCGGCTTGATCATTATGTGTAGTCTACATTGTAGTTTAACCGAAATTATATTAAAGAATATTTGAATACGTCATAGCAGTTGTATACATCTAGTTTCAATGAGCCGCCGGTAAAATGGGAAAACAATGTGAGACTATCGCGAATACGTACGAAGAGTTTACAGCGATAGAATTTGAAATCACATCATATCTGTCTGACCGACTTAAGATGAATTCCCTTCTTCGGTGCATTATACATAATTGAATCTTAATTTTTATTTGATGGAAACCAGTTTTATTATTACCGGATTAAGCAGTCTTTTCATTGTGCAAACATTAGTACATGTTGAACGTATAAAAGCATACGCTTAAAAAAAAAAAAAAAAAAACCGAGATATCCAATTTATATCCATAAATCTGAAAACTGGTGAACTACTTCGATAACTCTTATGGCTGTATTTAGCTAAACTTGTGAGATAAAAATCGAGATTTCATTTAATTGTTACTGTTAAAGTAAATTCCGAGATGCTAAGTGCACTTGAAATATCGGTACAAAATAAAACAGTGAATATCGCACCGAACAAGTGAGCGGGGTGAAGATAGAAAAAATCGAATTTTGGAAAGGCTGCGATTAGTAGCAGCGATCGTGGAAATGAGTACGGTAGGAACGGCTGTTAATTTTTCAAAATTAAAAGTTATCGAGAGATTTGAGTTTTTCAGTTGAAAATCACTTCAAGCGGGATTGTAGTTTTCGCTCTTGGAAAAATGTGCATACCGAAAAAGCGAAATATGGTAATAGTTTTCCTTCGTCATCATTAGAAGCAATGGATTTCGTTTAATTACGCTAAAAAGTGCGTAGACTGTTCACTTGCTTAGATTTAGGTTACCGCATAACATGGAACATTGTATTTTTTTTCGTTGTTTCCATCTTGTCCGAGTGTCCTCAAGGTTTTGCGTCACTGTTACCACATTTTGGTGGAACGGATTTACGAATTCATTTTTGTATCATGAATTAAAATATAACAGTCGATATGTAACATCGCGAGCAGACCAGGGTACCTATCGGTTGTAGCGACGGGAATATTCTTAATAATATTGTCAGCGTCTTGGCGATTATGCAAAGCAAGTGTAAAAGTTGCAGACGACGCTTTCACCATTATGACAACAATCACACAGCGTATAGATAAAATCTTCATAGTCACCAGTAGTGTTGTTGTCGCTAATGAGTTTGTTAAAAAAAGTCCGTCAAACGGATCGTCTTGTCTCTTTTTCAGTACCGTATGTGAACCGGTAATTGTCCTTTTGACTCACAGTTGCGAAAAACTGCCCGTGACTCTACTTTACACGCCGCATAGTTGTGCCTGTGTCGGGTTTCAGTTGTTACGGTGTGGTTTATTTACGCCCAACGGTTACGTTGCAACACGGTACGGCGGAAGAAGTGAAACATTTAAAAAAGTACTTTCTTTCTATTAATGGAAGAACTGCCTTCGTAAATGTTCGCGCATTGAGGTATAAAAAGCCGAATAACGGGACAACGATTTTACGTTGTGTAATTGTTGTTGGGTATGTTACGATAATTTTGAAGTTTGGAATGTACTAATTTTTCGGGAAAACGAGACTTTTTCCCCTCAATGTAAAATCTGTCACGTGGATAGAGTAAGCAGCTTAGTAGAGATAATAATAACTTGTACAGAGTTGTTCTCCCCTGCAGTATATGAAAAATCATTAAAAATAAATTACTTAAATTAAAGCAATTTAAAAAGATTGTAAATGAATATTATATTAATAAATTCCGGGAAATTATACGGGGTAGCATTTTAGTTTTTTCCAAATATTATTGAAAGAATAATATTTAATTTTAATGTACAGTTCATGTCGGGCCATTTAGGAATTATCTAAAAAAAGATCTAACATTTCAGATTTAGATAGAATTATTAGATTTAAATTACAAGATAATATAGGACACAATCTAGAACGATATAATAGCGATAACGTAAGAAAAAGTAAATAGTAATATAGATGAACTCACAAACCAAACTTTTTAAGCAAAAATTTACAGTTGATGAAATCGAGTATGGTAAAAATTGTGTATGCATTTATGTTATTAAGTGTACATATTTTAAATAGGTAAGTATAAACAATATGATATTGTAAAAATGTGTCACACTTAATTGGATGGGGGGACATATTAATCACTCATTGTAAAAATATAGTATATAATAAATAAACATATAAAGAAAAACGAAAAAAAAAAAAAAAAACGTTTTCCCTTGCTTTATTTAAGTAGGTACAGTAATTTTGTATTTTCTATGTAATTTTTTTGTAGAGTCATGTGTTGTGGCGCTATTAAAATTTCCCGAAAAAAAAAATTCGTGGTATTTAATTTTATCCACCCCGGTCATAATTAGCTTAAATCATGATGTGCATCACTTGCAGACAAGTCGGGGGACATCGACTGGTTTTTGCGGAATTTTTCACTAAATATTGCTCGAATGAAGCAGCAGCTGGTTTTCGCACTGCTCCGTGGTTTTATTCCACTTGTCGTCCGTATCGATGTAAATGGGAAATTCCTTCGGTTGGAAGAGGTGGATTTGATTTTTACTAGTGTTGACACTATTATCTTCCCGGTACTTCAAATCTCTTATTACGTAACGTCTTTTGTTCCGAACTGTATTATAGCGGTGGTTGCAGGTGAATCGTATGTAACGGAGATAAGTTTGTGCGGTGACCATTAACTTGCCCGGTAAATTGTCTCGATTATATTTGACGAATTTATTTCACATTTTATTACACGTGAACAGCCCCTCCTGACGTTTAATTCGTTACTATTGGTGTCTGACACAAAATGAACTTTCGAACCATGTTAAAACGCCGAAATAAAGTTAGCTTAGGCATCTTTACTTTTTAGCGTGTTCCGTTATTATTCGGTATTGTTTTTTTTTTTTTTTTTTAATTTATATATATATATATATATATAATATATTGAAATAAAACTTGTAATCATAATTTAAATTAATATTGGAAATATCGCTGATGATTAGAATCGAAGTTGACTCTTATGTCACGGAAAAAAATAGTGCGGGAATTGATAAAGCGGTTAATTTTATTTCTTTGTATTGGGGAGAAATTATTAACTTTTTTTTTCTTTTTCGGCGTGATGGACATTAATCCAACGCAAGTGAATTTTTGTTAGGAAGTTACAATGTGCGGCAACGAGATTCGAACCCGGTTCTACCCGAACGAAACATCACTGTCCAACCAACTTCGCCGCGGTAGCTGGCTGAAATTGTTATAATTTTAATGTGCTATCCTGATTATTCGAATTTTTACGAATTAGTTTGTTAAAAGGGTACGAAAAACAAACCCCGTTTTTTAATCACTGCATACCCCAGTTTTGGCTTATACCTTATTTAAGCTCTTTAGACACTATCGGTTATGGTATGTGTGCATATACACGCCGGTAGTATAGCGTAAAAATTTAAGAAAAAAAAAAATCGTTTTAGCTATTCGAGAACTATTAACTCTTAGCAATTCGTGATATTCTCGATTAGGGCGCTGATAAAATTCCTTGATGGAGTGATAAACTAATCCGGCCCTTTCGAGAATTTGTTTAAAAATTATTTCCGTCGGAATGTTGGATTCGTGATAAAGAAAAGGGACAGTTTGCAAAATTTACGTTGTATATGAGAAGTCGTGTTTTAAGGGGAGAATTTACGTCGCCATAATTTATGCACAAACAGAGAACATTGATGAACAATATTTTACAACACTGTGATTTGTTTTCTTCCGCGGATTTCACTAGCATTTAAAAAGAGGAGGTTTTCGTTGAGTCACCCTTTCCCGTTTTTTCTACGCTTCTTACATTAGTGTTATTTTTTCATTAGAAATAAAATGTTCCCCTTTAAATGAAATTAGCGGCAAAAAGAAAGGGAAAGATGTGCGCGATGTCTAGAGAATTTACGGAATCTCGATATTTCGTTCTAGAGGAGATTAATTAAAAAACTGCGTGTTCGAATTGGCTATTTTAATTGTATACCTGCCGTTTAGCGTGGTGTTTATCTTAAGGGAATCAGCTTATATGGGAGGGGCGCGGTGATGCGAATAATTTTTTTCATCTCTTTTCACAATAACCTTGTGTAGCATTTGTCTCCCCCTTTCCATATTTGGGTAATGTGTTAAACGTCGAGAAATTAGTATCTGATAAGTAAAACCACATAATACACTTAGTTCAGCATCGTATCACGTTTTTGCTGTTTTCACCGATGCGATGTGTGAAGAGGTGCTTGAATTTCTTGTTATTTTTGTTAGTTTGACCTTTACGCGTTGAAGCCGTTTTATAGTGTGGTCGCCGTTATTAAAGCATTCGTATTTATTAACAAATTCAAAATACACGGATAAAAACGCCATCTGCCTGATAGATTTCAGCTAATATATTTATTTTTTTTGTATACGCTTTTTGGCGTTTCGTGTATAATCGGAAAAATATTTCGCGGTTGCGCTGATGGGAGGTTCGATTCTAGTTATTAAAAGTGAGCTTTTTTTTTTTGGAGTTGGTTTGTTCGATTTTTCCTTTTTTTTTTTTTTTTTTTTTTTTTTTTTTTTTTTTTTTTTTTTATTTTTTATTATACTTGAGCTTGATTGCGCCCTATATAGCCCAGTGGTGTCCTGAATCAGTGGCGTTGAAGCTATTCAAATTTTTCTTTCTTCTACTCTCCCCCTCCTTTTTTTAAACTTTTGAAGTAGGCAATTTTAAGACACGAGATTTTTTTGGCCGAGGTTTCTTGAATGAGAATTCAAACTGGCCTATCGTGTGTGGTGGTCACTTCGCGTAACACATTTTGTAAAGAGGCCAAAAAGTGCAACGCATGTAACATCCGCCCTGATTTCTTTCTGCGTGTCTATACTGGTCTGTCTGTCTATCCACGACCAATCTCTCGTAATAAAAAGATTGTCTTCCCTGCAATTTTTCTTCCCCCAGTACCATTCGATTGAGAATCGCCCCTTATTATTCATTGATCCACGGAATTCGTTGTGAGATGACGTTTGACGGTTTGTTCGAAAAATTCATTTACAAATTAAAGAAACAATATCGCTGCATTCATTTTTAGAAAAAAATATCTAGAAACGGATTGTTCGATAAATAAAAGTTCGGTTAAGATTAAATTCGAATTTTCTGAAACATACAGTATTGTATAAATGCAGTTGGTGTTCCTCGTTTCATTGTATTCGTTTATTTTTTGATAGAGTCGTTTTCACCTAATACGTGTAAAGAGAATTTTAATTTTAAAATAAAGTATTTATTAACAGAGACTTTTAGTATAAAAAAAAAAAAAAAAAAAAAAATGTGCTGTACAAAAACGAAATCAACATACAATAAATATATTTCTTTCATAGATTTATTGTAGTAAAGTCCGAAAAAATTAGTTTGTTCTGATTGTCTCGTTCTAAGCCGAACCAAGATCGCAGTGGATTGTAATAATAATCAGAAAAAAAGAAAGCGGACTATGTTACTCAATATTGCTAATAGCGGGGATGGTAAATAAAATTTGATTCATCTTTGTTGTGTGTTTCGGAATGAACAGGAAAAATAATTGTTTTTTTGTACACATCATTAGAATGATAATAGGAGCTCCATTTGAAACCTTTGGTTTTTTCTGTTTATTTATTATTTTGTCAATTAAAAAATAGCGAGTTCTGCAAAACCCGAGAGGCCACTATCAGTGCTCATCGCAGAAAATAAAACTAAATTATTATATTTAATACATTTTTAAATATATTAAAATACGTTAAACTAATGTTATTCACATACAAATAGGGTAAAGTAGATGGTTTTGGCACAGTTGACGGGGTAATATCTGAAGGTAGGGCGGTAAGCGATAACAGGTACCATACCGCCAAGCCGTAGTATGATGTCACGCACTTCCACATCATTATGTAGGCAACGTTATTATTCTTTAACTGTCCTACCGCCCGTATGTGTCCCAACCATCCCACCAACCCCTTGCACCACTAAATAGTACGATTGTCCTGCTCAGGGACTGGATGACCTCAAAACCCTTATCAGCAGCAAGCTATATATATTTTATTACGCAATGATTCATTTACCTCTCGTTCCCGCCAGATGACGCATCCTTTGCGGTCGTCTACCTTCTTTCCATGCTCAATTAATCAATCAGGAGTCAGTATTCTCCCCAATTTTCACATAGTTAGCCTATTGACGTCTATAAAAGCGTATTCTAACACGTCAGAAACATTAGTCTGTGCTGTAGCAAAGTAGTGCCAAGTTTAAAGTTATATTAGCTATTGTTCAGTGTTAACAAAGTAAAGAAAAAAAAAGAAGAGTAACGAAGCAGTTAATGCTTCAGAGTTTATTCAACAATTTGGCAAAGATTCGCCTACGGATGCTGTAGTTTTTTCCATTCCTAGAATACCATCTACACCACCACAAGCCGTATTTTTTTCTCAAAACGATAAAACACCATACTAGAACGGGAAAAAGAAGACGTTGGTGTGTATTCAATGCGCGCAACAACCATCTCCACCATCACTATCATAGGATAAAATGCCTACAGGGCTGGAATTACCCAGAGAAATTATACCGACGTGTCGTTAGCATGTAAAAGACTCCACTGGCCTGGAAAATAAAAATAGCTTCATGTTTGCAGTTTTGGTCAAGTTTGCCAACTACTCATTTAGTATGTGGCAGTATGGAATTCTGCAAAAAGTGTACAATTTTTCTTGCATAGAATTTCCGACCTGGTCAGTGGCATATATTGATGTTTTTGAAAAAGTCAACGGCCTAACCATCAACCTGCATAAATTAATTGAAACGGACGAAACCAAAACCAACGGCACTAAGTATAAAATAAAAGCTGTGTCTGCTTTTAGAAAAAAACTGTACGTTAACAACTATCGTAGCCATACCAATATTTTGTATTGAGGAGTGTGAAAGATAATTTCCAGTTTGCCTGGATAAAAAATTTTACACAATTAATACGGCTATAGTCACTGAGAGCGAAATTCGCCTGCTGGGCTTGTGCTGAGCCTATGAAAGCTGATAATGAGCATAACGATTCATTAAGATGCGAAGCAGCAAGCTTTGAAAATATGTATAGATTATAATAATTTTTGGTATAATTTTTTCGTTTAATTTTTCTTAATTTTTTCCATTATTTTTTCATAATTTTTTTAAAATATTTGTTTCTGCATAATTATTGTAATTGTTTGTAATTATAAGTTGTGTATTTGTACGATAAGAATATATAATACACAGGGTGTTAGTGAAATCAGTATCATTATTTCCGTCCTATTCATATAGAATTCATAAGTATAAGTTTTTCAGTCTCTAATGCTAAAAAAAAAAAAAATCGATCTATTAAGAAGAAAAATATTTGCGATCTTTTTAGAAGAAATTAAATTTTTTCTATATAACTTCAATGTAACAATTGGTAAAAGTTTTGTTGTGTACCCCTCTCTACTAGTCTAGTGGTTTATGTAACTTAAATGGTGATCCAAAGTTGGTGGTGAGTGCTATGGCCACTGTACCAAGGGGAGGGTTGTAATAATTTTATTCTATTCGCTATATAAAATATTTCCTTTTAGTACACGAGAAGAAAAAAACTCATCTTAATAAGTTGGATATTACTGTATATAATCAGAAAAAAAATAATCTTGCATTTTGGAAATAATATTATGACCGACCCGGGGGAAATTAATTAAAGAAAATTACGCACAGCGTTCTGATAAAAAATATAATAAATTTATAAGAGAGGGGAGGGTGCGGATTGTGAGCGCTATAATTCAGTTATTATCCTTTGATACGAAAACAAAGTTACAAAAATAGGTCGAAAAAGTTGTAGGACGAATGTAGAAAAAAACATACATCTTACAAGGGCGGGTCCTTGATTTTGATGAAATTTTGCAGATCGATAGAAGACCATGAGTATATGAACTGTGTAAAATATTAGAATGCAACTTTTTGATTTACGAGAAAAATTAAAATTTATAGTAGTCGCATTTTAACCGATAATATAATCAGCCGTTTCGACAATAATATGCAAAAAATCTGTTCGTCTTGACCTAAATTCCTTAGAACTCCGTTCACTCTTTATCCAGCAATCCTTTCAGAAACTCTTCTACTGCATGGTTCATATGCAGATGTATATCGATTTCTAATCAAACGTCTTTCAATCTCCTCTTCCAATCCACTCTCCTTTTTCCACATCTGGCGATTCTCTATACTCAAAAAATCTCTGTTCTTGCTTTCATTTAGCCTGTATCAGTTTTTTCCCTTAATTATTTCTTTCAATAAATCTACGTTTCATCCTAAACTTAACATTCTTCACCCTCCCTAAGTTAGTATTTTTTTCTGCGCCCATTTGATTCGATTATTATCAGTGGTTGCACCTTCAATTCTGTACATTTCCCTTTCATTCTCTTATTTTCATTGATGGTTCAAGGAGACCGGAATCATCCCGTCTCTCGATCATCGTGAATCGATTAAATTCCTTCTGCTTTATCTTCATCGCCGAATCCTTCACTATTCTGCATGCTGTCTTTTATATTTCTCCTAATTATTCCAGTAATTTTATTATTGTTTCTGATGCTAAAAGTGTGTTTCTAGTCATTACTTCACCGCTTCCTCCTTCCTCGATGGAACATCTATTTTAGTCGACCTTTAGTTTTTAAATTATTTACCCGTCGTTTTATACATATTGACTTCTTGTTGGCCCCCCGGTCATGCAGGGATTGAAGTCAACGAGCAAGCTGATTTACATGATCTTCTGCACGTACCGGTCGATTTATCATCGACTTTCTTGTTTCTAATATTAATTTTCTCTCTAATAATTGCCATTTTAAACTTTGGTAATTTGCTTATCCTTCCTTTTTTACTAATCCTCAATCTTTTTATCGCTTTATTCAGACTTTCCCGCTTTCCAGATGGGCACCATGGTACGATGATTATCTTCGTCTTAATCGTTGTTTCATTTCTTCCATTTGCCGTATTCACTTCGGTCATAATTTGCAGCCTTCATCTCTTTTTCGTTTTTCTCTAACAGCCTCTTCTTGTCAACCTTTGGCAACAGCAGTTGTAATTCTTGGCGCCAAACACATTTTCCTTTGAATGTTCCACTCTATCCGCTGAACGTTCGTGTTCCTACCTTCACCTCCATCACCTCTTAAGCTCTCTTTTTCTACATTCTATAATGCTTCCTTCATTCTTACGTTTCCTTCACACTCCATAATTCTTATTATTACCTTTTTATTTTTTTGAGTTTGTAACCTCATTAAGATTTAGTTTGTTTTCTTCCTTCTAGTACCGTGAACTGTACAGCGCTAATGACCTCGGCGGGTGAACCTAACAGAGAAAAAAATAGTTTTTGCTTAAAATTCTCAGCGAAATGTATTATTTAATCTGTTAACAAATATAGTATATGTGTTATATATTTAATCTAGTTCGTGCTTGGCCCTGTAGAAGCTTTTTTCCATTCTCTTGCATATTATAAACGTGTATTCCGTGTCGTGAATATTCCAAATTTTAACGTTTTATTTGGCGCGTGACTTGCTTTGACCATTTGCCGTGTACCTTTCTTTCTCTTTTCGCCCATTTTATGGCAGTTGCGGGAACAATATTATCGTGGTTCCGCGTTTTATTTTTCGTAGATAATTAGGCTAAGATGGCAAATGAATGGAGCGTCTATTGATTGGTCCAATTCCGGTCAATATTAAATCGCCGGTTTTCCCTCCAGCGTTAGTAATTTCGTTTCCCGCAGTACTGTAATGAGTAATGCGAGATCACGGTTGCAAATAATCTCGCTTAAAAGTTTCTTATTTATTTTTTAATTAGTTTGCGTTGTATAATACATTTGAATATCGAAGACCGATCATCTTTTCTCTTAGTGAACATTTTGTTTATTTTATTTTTTTTCAAATTCCGCATTAAAGTTTCATCAGGGATTCCCGGATTTGTCGTTAAAGTTTATTAAGGAAAATTAAAATGATAGAATGTTTCACACATGTAGTCGGCTCGATTTTTTTTTGGTTATTCTTTTAAAAAATGTTTTCCTTTACTTTGTTGAACTTGACAGCAACGGACTATAATAATACGGCTGTGTTCTCCGTCGAGGGGCTTCGTAATGTTATTAGTCCCGATGAAAAGATGAAAACTCAGCGTGTTTCACTTATATCATCGAGAGGATTACATTTATAACAGAAAACATTCGGTGTTAATGTAGTCTTGAGCGGTACCACCGCAGGAATTTTAATTCGACAGAAAATTGTTTCTTTTTTTAAATTTCTTTCTTATTATTTTAGATTAAATTCACAGGTTAAATATTTATCGGTTTTTAATAACATCCTACGTTAATATTTCTTCGAAAACAATTAGTACTGATATATATGTAAATATCACCGATAATAAACGATTAATATAAAATACTGAAAGATCGATTTTATGGTCTATATACGCGTGCGGTGTATGTGAGAGAATGGGTATTTTCTAGTATATTTTGCATTTTTGATCTTAGAAATAATTTCACGAGCCAAGTAAAAAACTCATAACAGGTATATATTTTTTATGTGATATTGGTATGGATTAAATTCATTTCTTTCCGTCTGGTCGGCTATGTGTTTAGTTTTTTTTTCTTTTTTCTTTTTCACCTTATAATTAGGTAATTCGGTTATTGTATTATCGCGTTTATCCGCAGAACGGATGCGTTTTTTGTAAAAATACGTATTCAAATATAAAGTTCTTTGAAAATAATGATAAAAAATTTGAATTATGGAACCTACATCGATACAGCTGAAGGAAGGGGTTTGATACATATATCTTAAAAGACAGTATGGACTATGCCGATTTATACTCTGATCGTTTGTAATTATTTTACCGGGAAAGAAAAGGCGAGTGTTTTACTTCTGGGTTGTTAATTAAATGAATTCTTTCCCCGATACTTTTTTTTTTTTTTTTTTGTGGTTCTGTTCGATGAGTCATAATTAAACAGGGTGGCTACCCGACCGGGAATGAGCCGGGAATTTTATCGTAAAACCGGGAAAAAAAGTAAAAATTGCCAATAACGATATTTTCAATAAGAAAAAATCATTTGAAGCGAAAAATGAATGCATTTTTCAATGTACTTCACCTCGATAATAAAATTACCAAGTTTTGTTTTATTTTCATATAAAATATGCTGCGGCGGTCAGATATTACCAATAGTAATAAAAAAAATTCCATTCTTCTTTTTGTACAATTCTAGTAATTAGGAAATCGGGAGGATTTGGACCAAGAAAACCGGGAATTTAAAAATTATATTTGAGTGGCCACCATGTTAAAACTGATGGATTTTACCCTGTTACTTCACGGAAACTATTCCTCATAACTGACCTTAATCATCAATAGTTGGAATTTGTACGGATTCTCTTTTGCAAGCATTTTCTTAAATTCGTACCGGATGAAGCATTTAGTTGTGGCTGAATTTTTCGGATCATTTCGATAGTTCAAGCATCTTTTTGTCAAATCGAAAAATTTCATAATTTTCTGTAGCTGTGTTAACATATTGCAAATGCGATATTGGGCGATTATTATTCCCCCAAAATGAGGTGAAGTTTAGCTAAATCGCTTTTTTTTTTTTTTTTTTTTATATTAAATTTCGGAACATTAATTTAAAACGGAAGTTGATAACCCAGTAATTAAGTATTTTATTCGTCATCTTACCTGAACTCGCTATAACTTATTCAGTGTGTTCTAGAGTGTCGTTCACTGTGATCTGCTCCTTTTGTCTGTAATGTGTTCTCCTGGTTTAGCGAGTTTGCTTTTGTATAGCTCAATCGGCGGTGTATTTTATTTTTGACCGGCGTCGTCCAACGCAATATTACTCGATGATAAACCAGTTTCCGTTAAAGTCTCACGTACGACTACTTCCAGTTCCTTAGCAGAAGAAGTAGTCTGCGCTTAGTGCAACTGGTTCGATAACCGCTGCCATGTGTACTCTGCCTGCTATTCTGGCAGTGGTAAGAAACAACTGCCACTGTTACATCCACCTATTTTCCTTTTCTATATTTACCTTTACTTTCTAATTGTGAGATAATCGAAAGTTAATAGTGTGCAGAGTTCTACCTTATTCTTCAGACAGCCATTATTTATTGTAATTAACGAACTCATTGAATAATGTAAATTGTGTATTATTTCGAAGATTACAACGCTGTGTGTTTTGCCGAAACCATTACTGTACGAGAATTGGTTTTTCAATTTTAACATTTACGTTTCGTAAAGTGATTTTTTGTTTGTCGTTTTTTTTGTTGTTTTTTTTCGAACGAACGTCAAAAAAAGGTTGTCTCGAACGCGACACACTTAATTGCCGTCGAAATAAATTTATTCAAAGATTTAAATTAACGATAACCGAAAATATCGTCATATTATTTGTAACAAAGACTAAGAAATTAATTTCATTTGTTTTTATAATTTCTTTAAATGGAATTTTACATAATGAAAATTTTGTAGGATTCCGCTAACCGTTAAATCATATTTTAGCCTTGTATAGAACATGCGCTGATGTTAACTTCGCCATTATATATCCCTTGTTTAGAGTTCCGGCTATGAAATTTCTACGCATTAACTTTAAAGTTTTTATAGTCAGTTATACTATGTGAATTCAAAATATATGTCAAATTACACTATTTTTAGATATAATTTTTAAATAACACTGTGTTATAATAGAAAAAAGAGAATAAATATTTAATTAAAGACGGTTATCCGAATCGCTCTCAGGTATGTACCTAATCTGAAATTGAATTGGATACCACAGAAATCTGGGAGAGTAAAGGCGGCCGAGAGAAAGGAACTGCCCCCCCCCCCGTATTCTCATCAGACCCTTTAGGCTTAGTACATTGCGAACCTTAACTTCACAATCCATGATACCTTATCAAGGGTATATGGGACTTGCTTTAATTTTTTACTTTTTATCGTCGATAAACATTTTATTTTTGGGAAGAAAAAATTAACGGAAAAATAAACTGAACGACGAGACAAATGCGTGTCAGCATCGATGTTATAATTATTTTAAAATTATATTTTATTTTGTTAAGGTGAGGGAGTCGATTAAAAAATTTTTCTCTGAGGGTCTTGTCACGGAAGGGTCAGCGCAGTTATTGATATTATATTTTTGGAATGATCATTTATTAATAACAGAGTACTTCTTTTAAAGCTGTGATCACTGTGGCGATCGCTATTCCGGAAAAAAAATGTACGAGTTAAATTTAATACGTGTACATGTGTGGAGTGTGAACCTAAACTAATCGCTTAAAGAAATAGAAGTTAAATCGTTTTAAAATCTCGTAGATTTTTTATTGTGCTTTTTTGCCAACTAATCTTAGATTTCGAAACCGACTTGTTTTTTTTTTTTTCTTTTTACAGCTATATGCGGATGATTTTTTAAATGTATACATATTATGTATGTGTCTAAAATGCAAGTAATATTAAATGACAGTTATTTCTAAGAAACAATTGAATATAAAGCAATACATTTTTCGATAAATACTATCTTTGGAAACGAATCTATTTAAAACTATATTCAGAGGTGTTGAGAAGTAAAGTGTTACATAGTGCTGCTAATGACTGAATAAATTTAAAATTAAAACTAGGTCAATTAAAGACTAAAAATTTATTGCAAATTCCCGCTTCTATTCTCGTTATGCCGAAATTAATTGTGTGAGAATATCTTGCAGTTTTTAAGTGTAGTGGTAATCGTTCTGGGTTTTCGCTGGGTTAATTCGTTTAATAACGCAAACTATATTCACCTCTATAAATAAATTCTTACTTTTTATACGTCCGATGTCGCTTGTCTCTTAAGAATTCATCTCTGTTCATCGAATTATGATGTCGAGCCAAAACGTGATTTATATGTGAATTTTTTTCTCATCTCATTTTTTTTTTTTAGTTATTGAAATAATTTAGATTTGTAAAGTGTTAGTCTATCTTGTTATTCTGTGATGCATATAAAACTCGATCAACCTCGCCATGAGGACATCCCTTAAATCCACAGACGGATTGCCTTCTATATAGAAGAGTCGATTTTAAGCGACTATACCGTTTTTAAACGGTACGATTGACCGTTATAGAAAAACGTTATGTTAATTTTTCATAGTCAGTAAAAGTGGTTTAGTCATTAACATACTCGAATATAAATATTGTTCACGCTGGAATTGTATGTATAAAAGCGAATCGGAATTCTCGTACTTCAGCGATTTCATCCGAATCAGGGCTAGTTCTATGTTCACGGGAACCTTAACCAGTAGCCAAGTTTATTTTGTCGACACTTACTGTAGGAAAGGTCAAAAGTAATTATTGATGATAAATCGATAAATAAAATTGGAAAATAACGTATATAGTTTTCAACTACTTGCTGTCGGAAGGGTATTTTTGATAATGAGTGTTCACAACGTGTCAATAATTTTCGGGAACGCTGTCGATTATATTGTAATATTCGGTTGTTACTTGATCCGTTGTAAGAACTCGTTGTAGCCGTTATATAGTAATAATTTTAGTTTCAAAAAAAAAAAAAATATAATAATAGATGAGAATCAAAGTGTAAAGAAGAAAGTGAAGAAAAAGGTGTAAGAAGTAAGGAAAATGAGGTCCTCAAACATTCGTTGATTAAGTGGAAATATGTAAATGGATGTGGCAGTAGCGAGGCCGAGAGTAAGATTTGCTGCAGTGGCTGGTTAATGAGTTGTTTTTTATTGAGCCGGAGGAAGATGAATCTGTAAAAAAGAATTCCCGCTAATAATTGTAACAGAAACGCGGACGACACGGAAAGTATGGAACATACGAAGGAAGTGAAATTCTCGCGGTTAAAATAAAATGCATGAATAGCTCTTGAAACGGTGATAGTATGTTCGACACGAGAGCGAGAAGTATTATTATAAAGAAGTTTCGAAAGGCCGAAAGAAGAATTGAAAAGAGTGATAAGAAAAGTAAAAAGATAAACAGGTGCACGGTTGTGTTGAAAGGGGGGGAACGTATGGTGTTGACTGCGATGATTTGTCCAATCGGCATTGTAAGAAATTTTCGAAATACATATTTAGTTCTCGGCCAAAGTTTCGTGTAGTTTATGTTTTAGTTATTTTAACTTTCGACAAAATTTGAGTTTGGCTGAAAAGATTTACAACATGCAACTGATAACTCTATCTGACGAATGCTTCCGATTTTTTTGCCGGTAAAAAATTTAACTAATACAAATTTAATCACAAACATCGAGATAACGAAATAATTGAAGAGAAGAAGTTTCATCTGTTTGATTTTATTTCGAAAGTAGTTCGCGTGGATGTCAGTACAACTTTGATATTTTCTTTTTACAACTATTTGTCGTCAGTTATTTGAAAAATTTCATGAACTTTGCTCACAGATTTTGTTTAAAAAAAGCATACCGCGCCTATGCGTGAAAGTTTAAGCTTAAGGAAGGAATGCGTTGCAGGTTTACGTGTATACTGCGTTTCTCGAGGAATAATTTTAAGCCGGAGAGATAGAGACTGGTACGTGCGGTTAAATATAATTCTATTTTCATGCAGATGCTGGAATACGTTACTAGCCGTGTAAAAAAATAGCGATGTCGTTAGATTTTCTTTTAATATCAACTCGAGAAAATTGTATATTTTACAGAACCGAAATGTTATTAGGGGTAATGCGGGAAATTTTATGTGATACGAAATCGGGTTATCATTAATGGTATTGCGTATTTTTTCCGCAGTTTCAAATATAATCTATGAACTTCCAGCGTGTACTGTGTGATGATTAAGTGCTGCGGTCAATTGATCTGCTTCGTCGTTCATGGTCGTTCATTTAATAAATCAGAATTGTAAATTTACGTAATAACGCTCTTCCCTTAATAAATAATAGTTCGGTATTTATTAGTTGCACTAGGATTGTCGCGAAGTATCAAAACCTTCCTAAGATAAGTCAGCAGCTGATTTCAAGTGTGCCAACACTCTTTCTTCAATTTCACATCTGCAAAAAAGTATCTGCAAAACTAGCTACGGACGAGAATAACAGGCGTGTTGCCCATACTTTCAGGCATAGCATATCGGTGAGAAGAGTTTAGCGGAGACGCGAACAGTTTATTAAAAATAATGAGTACGATGTACTGAAAAGAAGAAGCGATTAAGTGTGCTTTTTGCACTGTGATAAACGTATAAATTGTTTAATGTAATTAATGATATGAGGATGGAAAATCGGGAGCAACAGTGAAGGCAACTCTACTGTATTCGAAATTTGAGCTCGTGTTTCGGGAACTATGTCATTTTGAAGCTTAGTTGGGGAGCAAGGTTTTGTTTTTTTTTTGTTTTTTTTTGCGACATTCGAAGTATAATTAAGTTTTTAAATAGACTTCGAGAGAAAAGTCAATTAAGTTTTAAGTAAATGGACAAGTTTGTTCTTCTTAAATTCGAATAACGAGCGTATATTAGTTAGTGGTAGAAGAATGAATAGGCATTCTATGATTCAAAGAGACAGCCAGCAAACAGACCTTAGTCGTGTAATTCAAGAAATTCGATGTAGTCGATGATTTATGTAGCGCGCACGCCCATATTGGTCAGTTTGTAAAATATCACGTACATTCTAGATGAATTTGAAGAGAATCGGTTTTAAATTTTATTTTTGAAAAGTTCGCGTTAGAGCGTGAATACTTTTTCGTTGATCCGCGCAATTGGCGAATTTTATACGTAAAAATCTCCGGGCACTGCAGTCAGTCGTATCATGTGAAATCGAAGATAACTGTAATAATGTGAGAAGAATATTTGGCAGTTTAATTGGAAATTTAAGGTAAAGAATGCGGCCGATTTAGTTCCCATTTAAACCCCTTGATGGCTGTCATAAGAGCAATCAGAGAGCAGAGTTCCGAATTTATACATAAACAACACGGTGTTTTTAAGCGTTTATTATTAAGAACGACGATGGAGAATTTTTAATAAAAACTCAAATTCCGATAATCCATCGGTAGCGGGGCGATTACCAAGGAAAATATGTGTGTGTTTTGTGTATGTTTTTTAAAATGTATTTAAATAAATTATAGTAAAGTATAAAATTTTGCTTTTATACATATGAATGAACTCTAGTGAAAAGAAAAAAAATAGAAAAAGAATTTTTGAAAATAAATTATCGTTTACTACGTCGTAGTTGATGACCTTCTTTAAAATGGCAAACACTAATTTCAACACCTGAGCAGCAGCGTTTTATCGTAACCAGAAATTCACTATATTGGCTGAGTAGTCCGCGTGGTTATTTAAACTATTCCTTCTTATCCATTACGGCGACCTTCTTTCTCCATTTACTTAAATCGTTTCTTTTTCGGTGTACTTAATTTTAGTTTTTCTTTGAAATTAAAGTTTATTTTTCTTTTATCGTTTTAAGAAGTCATTATTGTAACTGTATAAATGAAAAGTAACAAGGAGTAGCTGAATTTTTTGGAAAAGTTGGGAAATATTAATCAGGGAGAAGTAAGGCAATTTAAAGAAGATTTTTGAAATACCTACGCACGTTATATTATAATATGTAGAATTTGAAGGTGTTCTCACTCTATCCATAGACTATAAAACATCTCACTGTATTGGGAGATACTTGGAAATTATTTACGGGTTTTCTTGTACGAATATTTTTTTCAGAGCAGAGAAAAAGCTGAAAACCGAAAAGAGTTGGGAGAATTTATTTCGAAAAAACCAAAAAAATAAAACAAACAACAAAATAACTTCTATTTTGAATAATTCCGTTTTTTGTGCGCGACGCAATATAGCGGGAACTGGTAATCGTTTTTTTTTTTTCATATCTCAAGTCGCGGGTTATTTTTTCAATGGTAATGCGCTACTTTACCCTTTTGTCTTTGATGCATTAAGAATTGGACTCCACATATTTTACGTGTGAAGGGTTTACCACCTCGTTGAAGTGTATTGAAGGTTGTTATTGCGAACTTGCATCTTGCAATAATTATATATTCCCGCTAAATTATCGTTTTAGCGGTAATGAGTGCGCATTGACAATCTCTGAATTTGGTCGTTAAAATTCTTACGAGATGGTTGTATTTGGAAATGCGGGAAATATTAGGAATCTCATGAGCGCCCCCAAAAAGGCCTATTTGACAAGGCGCCCGAGCTTTTAATAGATAAATTTTGATTAACATCCGGAACCTATACACTCTTGCAGAGGTAAGAGTAGAATACGAAAAATACGTATTGCTGAAAAAATAATTATTACAGTACGAACTCCTTGTTAAATGATAAAATAAATGCTGTTTGTCAAGAAATTCGCGATTGAAAAAAATTATCCAGGTAAAAAAATCTGCTTGGGTTTCTGAAAAGTAAAACCGCGAGTGTACACAATTCGGTGTTGGTAATTTTTTTTTTTTTTTTTGTCTTTTTTTAACTTTTTTCAAGGTAATGTTTTTTTCCCAGTTAATGAAACGAACCGTTTTTAATAAATAAATAAATATTTTATGATTCGGCGTAATTTTCTCTGTGAGAACAAGAATAAAAATAACGTCAACTTAAGTTGGAGCAATGTAGTTTTGAAAAAATAGCAGCCGTTTTTTGCTAATCTTATTTCGCATCGCATGTACAAGAAGCTGTTTTAGGCGATCCTTTTAATGTTGTTGTGGCTCTTTGCAAAAAGGAATAGTTCGTTGAACATGTAGTAATAAAAATAGCGAGATGCGTTCACGGCCTTTGCATCGAACACGCGACGGATTTTTTTAGAGTAAAACGCATCAAATAACGGTAATAGTAAAATAATAAGTGCTCGCTAAATCAATCGAGAGAACGCTACTGCGGAACGTTTAAAGTAATCGACGGTTTCGTTTTTGCTTCTTACATGTTTCGGCCTCAAAATTTCTCCTTAAAATTCTCGGAGAAGCCTAATCAAAAATAAATGTATTCACTACTATTGCAAATGGATTAATTTTTTGCCGAAACGAATCTGCTCCATCGTTATCGCGGAAACGTGTTATTGCAGTTTGTGCAGTGTAATCATTCAAAGTGTGCTGCTCTTCTGAACGATTTCAAAATGTTATCTACCATTCAAAATTATTTACTGCGGGTTTTTTCGTAAAATGTTTATAGCATTAGTACTTTGTCACTCGCTGTGCCGCCTTAACATACTCGTAGTAAAATATACGCGTTTCTGTTTTAGCTAAAAGTTTGGCGAGTTTGTATTTCGACTAATTAAATAAACGGGGCATTTTATTTCTAGAAGTAGCAGAAACTGTCACTCGGCTTTTTACTGAAGGAATTTATCTTTTCATTCGGTAAAATAAACTAAATTCATTTAATGTAATCAACATCAATAGAATGAAACATATTAGCGATGTACGAGTAGGACCGAACTTTCGGTTGCGGTTTCGGCGAATTATTGGCTCAATCTTCGGGGTTTTCCACCGGATGTTTTATTTCGCTCTCTAATTTTACAGTTAAAAGATTAAAAACCCATTTCATATTTCAGTTCATTAGACATTGACCTTCTTAATAGGGCGGATCTGTTTAAACAAAATAATTTCTCGGCTATATAAACAAACGATGACACTAAGGCTGAACGCATCGTTAATAATACTATATCATTCGTTCGAATTCCACAGAATTACCATTACAGAAAATCCTTCTGATAAGAAAATACTTGCAATTTAATTAAACAGTTCAATGCTATTTTTCAGAACTATGATTAGGAAAAAATTCGGACATTTCTCACTGGAATTCCGATACGCAGCCTTTAGAAAATTGTTGAATATCTCTTGTTTGTCCCACCAACCGGCGGTTGTTGTTTAGTGTTGCTGGTAAAATTTACGTAGATCGTCGATTTAGTTTACTTGGTGAGCAGGCTGAAAAATTTTATTCCCGAATCGGACTTTTTAATTATAATTATTAATTAGGTAAATTCTTAACATTTATTCTATAAGCCAAAACATATACGTGACGGTCGCGCTGAGAAAAGGTGTGTACATAGTGTGTTAAAAATGTGGTTTTAACTTGAAAACGGTTTCGGACACTTTCTCTGCATGCGCTCTTTAACGTGATAAATAGGTGTCGAACTAATGGAAACAAACCCTTTTTTCCCTAATGTAAATCGTAATTGTATGTGTTTAAAATTACCATCTTTAAAAGCGTATTATACAGCGAAACTTTAAACGCGTTTTTCTCGATTAATTGCTTTCTGACACACTATGTGTACCTTTTTTCTCAGCGACCGCCGCGATTGTATATTTTTCATATTTATTTAAAATGAAATGAAGCTGACTTATTTTTTAACTCGGTATATGGGATAAAAATTTAAATAAGCGTATTTGAATCTTTTAAAGGTAAAACTTGCACCTCGTAGTTGAAAGACAAAATTAAGTTCAATCATGGAAGTAGTTCGAAATTTTAAGTACTAAAGGGAAGACTTTACACTCTACTGGTACACTTGATTTGGCTTAAGTGCTTGTTGCCTTTTTTACCTAACGCGCAGTTACGTATTAGCATATTGGCGAACGGATTTCACTACAATAAGTTCGATAAAACTAAAATTTGTGTAGACTTTTTTTGATTAAGAATTGAATTGGTAATATAACTGTAGATTTTACCGTTATCGATTATGTACGCGCGAGTGCAAATCATTGGACGGACTTTCATGACGAATTAGTGTGTTGTGTTTGAAATATAACTTCGTCTCTAGTGCCTATTACTATTGCGTAGTAATGGAACTCTGCATTACGGATTATAGTTGCGTATATAACTTAAATTAGTGCAGTTGTGAGTGATTTTCCATTCGAGTGTGTTACAAATGGATTATTAGAAGTACTAACACTGCTAATTTAATTCTTTAAAAAAGAAAAAAAGAAAACGAAAGAGGAAAAAGAAATATTACATTACAAGACTTTCTTAATAATTGTATTTATAAGCCGTGTTGAATTAATCGGAATTTATTTTGTCAGGGGTTTGTGATACACATTGTTTGAACAGACTTATATAATAAATCGGCGACTAATTAACTGCAGTAATGGAACTATCGCAAGAAAGAAATCGATTTGTTTTTTTTTGAATACCGGTAGGGCTACATCCTTAAATTAAGAAGGTTCCCTTGCCAAACGTGCGATACTTACTTTATATGATAAATTTTAGTCGAATTTTTCGTGATTAACTAGATTAAATTACGATTTATTGAATTCGCTTTTTTTTTTTTTTTTTGTGGGGAAGGGCTTTTGTTGCGTGTTTGTGTTGTAATGGCTGATATGAGGGAATTTGCTTTCGTTTCCCTTTTTTTTCTCCCGGTACGTCAGCACGGGACCTCTATCCAGCAGCAATAAGAAAGGAATACAGACCCGATCAGAAATAGCCGGAATGAAGGAACCAAGAATTGGGATAATGGACTGGAAGGGAAGAGGCAGAATGGAAGAGATCCATTAAGGACCACGAAGCCCGAGAGACAACAAATTAAAGTAAAGAATAGCACATTTAACCGAGAGGGAAAGACATTTGAAAAAGACATGGTTGGGAATACACACAACTTCGTGATATGGATGACAGTTAGGAGAGGTTGTTAAAACGAAAAATCGAGGAAGATAACCGAGTATGATTAAGGCGTAAACGAATAATAGAGATTACAATGGAATTTCACAGAGTAGGAAAGTCATAAAACCAAGGGTTGAAAATTTGGTGAGACGGACAGATAGAAAGAAAGATCATTAGAGAAGGAAGAAGTATACATATCTGACCAGAATCTAACATGAAATTTTGACCATGTGGCAGGTTCAGAGCGGCAGCTTTGTTGAAATAGAGGCAGGAGAATGGGGCAGCTCTAGCCAAGGAATCCGCCATCTCATTGCCCTCAGTACCCATATGACCAGAAACTCAGTGTAAATTAACGCGGATAGAATGGAGGGCGAGAAGACTATTAAAGGGTTCAAATGTGAAGAATGACAAAATCGCAGGAGTGAGTGGGGAACTGAGAGGAAATAGCTTGGGGAGCACTCGTAGTCGGAGATAATCAAATAGTAGTTGGAAAAAAGGAGCCATAAGAAGAAATATGGTCAATAGATCGTAAGATGGCGATAAGTTCATTGGTAAAGATAGTGCAGAAGAAGGAAAAACGAAAAGAATCAAAGTGATTGATATATGAGGAAAAATGAATGAGGCTCTAACTCCACCAGCTGTGCCCCTCGAACCACCCATAAATATGGTCTTGTAGCAGAGAAATAGTTGAGTATTTGGAACTTTTGCTTTCATGATTTAACTGAAATTAAAAATAGCAGTTCACTACATTTTGGTAACTGACATTTAAACAGGCGAATGGTTAAAAGCACTCTTTTAATCTATTATAGCCTGGGTTTGGTCAAATGGTTGTTCCTACGGATTTGTATGTATGTGTATAAGTAAATAAATAAATAAATATATATATATATGTGTGTGTATATACACACATACGCTAAATTTATAAAAATCAATAATTTTTGGAGATTATATATACATGGTACAAATATCATCTGATAAATATTAGTGGTTTATTCCGAATGTTTGATTTACGAGTGTGATGTTTTCATCGAGGTTTATCTATATAAATTTCATTAAACTGTGATGTTTGAAGTACTATATATATATATATCACATAGTTTCTAATGATTTTAAATCGGAAATTTCCAAAAAAAAAAAAAAAAAAACAACAAAAAAACGTATGATTCTAATAAATTTAAAATCGGATCTTGCAAATGCAACATTTTTTATAAAAAATATACAAGAATTTTTATTTATTTGCAGAATTACATAATTACTTCAACGTTCCTAACTGTCGCACGATTATTATTAAAATAGCTGTCAGATTTCCGGTTAGTTTAATGGCAATGAAATGATTCATTCAGGAGCGATAAGTGCTTGTTATGAAGAAAGAAAGTTTAGCACTTATAATATACATTAAGGATTGTCCACTACATTACGTCAGATTCAGGTCTTAATGTAGTATTATCGAATGAGTAGTGTATACATGCTATAAACGACCCAACTTAATTTCTAACAATTTCTTGATACGGTACTTCGTTCGCAGCGCGTAATAATAATTTCAAAACTTCGATGTGAATGTGTGATACTGCAACCTTAGCCGGCCTGTAAGTACGCTTTGTGTACTTGGCCGTTCTTTTGCCTGTACTTTTTGTTGATTTTAATCATGTTTCAAAAGTCAAGTTTATGAAACGTAATTTCCATTGAATACGTATGTAGAGATATTTTGCAAACACGTCGTTGGTACACACGGTGAGTGAGATATGTATCTCCGTTTTGGGCGGCATTCAGAAGAGGGAGGTAGCTTAATTACTGTCGAATGTTATAAAAATATTCGGATTTTAAAATTTCTTCGTACAAATTCTTAGACGGTTGATTGCGACACATTTCAAGGTTATCACGATCAGTACCGCGTGACTGATTAGTTCTCGAGGTGAACTGTGTTGATCGTGAAGACGTATTAACTTTCAAGATCATCTAAGAAAGGCAGCTGTCACGGGAAATTAAATATAACATATTAAATAATTTAGCAATTTGGAAAATAGGTAATTTTATTTTTGTATCAAGTGACGCAACGTTTATCTATAAATGGTGTATTGAATCATGAAAAACCAACCAATAATTAACTGTTGTATTGATATTTAGTGGAATTATCAATTTTTCCCGTCTTTCGTAAGATGTTCAGAACATAAAACACTGACTTTCAACTGACAAGTCTACTCGCCCCTAAAAATTGTCATACAAAAAATTTTCTCGATTAGTCAATTTTTCTGTTAAACTTTCACTTTTTTTTATTTGTTCTTCTTTAGAGACTCGGGTTGCAAGCATCTACTTGCCCTGTGACGAATAATGGTTATACAGTAGTTTGAATTTTATTTTTATTGAATATTGAGTGGATGATGGAAACAAGTATAGGACTTAAAAGATTAGATAATGTAAGAACAGATGAGATATTTTAAACGGACATTAAGTTGAAGAAGTATAGAATAAAGTAAGGACTGTTTGATAGGATGAAAAAGAATATAGGAAGAGTATTCGAAAAATGTATGTTCGGCGGTTATCGCCTGGCGAGTGAAGGAGCAGCAGAACGAGGGTGGTGAAAGAGTATATTGAGAAACACGGGCAGTAAAAAATGGTGTTAAACTGAAGAGGACACAAACAGAGTAACGATGAAGACAGGAAAAGTCATGGAACCATGAACAGAAAGAAGAAGGCTGAAAGAAAAAAAGGAGCGTGGATTGGTAAATAAAGAGAATCGAATGAAACTATTAATGTTTTTTTGCTTGTTTTTTTTTTTTGGAAAGAGAAGATGTTACAGGCAGAATAATTATTAATGTAATTAACATTCGGAGTTGCTGAGTATGCTAGTTGACTTATTTCCATCAATCCATACACGACTATAGAGATTCAAAAGGCAGTGTCTACCTCTGAGAAAATTACGACAATACGCAGTAAGGATAAAAACAATGGATCGAATGCGAAGGATTGTGGAATCAAAATTCGGGAAACAGTATGGAGAAATAGATAGCAGTACACTCACAATGCGATGGAAATTATGAAGAGTTTATTAATATCATAAATGGATGATGTACAGAGAAAGGAAGGGTACGTAATTGATTCTGCATAGTAGACGAAAGATAAGATAACGATTTTGAATATTTTGCCCAGTAGGAATTAAGAATGAAGCTCCGAGTCGCTGAGACCCGTAAGGAAGAAAAGTTGGATTAAGCAGATACGGAAAAAGTCGAAGATATCGAGAGAAAATTGGGGAGAAGTTTATTGTAGGAGATAATGTGAAGGATAACTTTCTCCATTCTACGATAAGTGTGCGACTGTGATAAAATTGGAATATTTTTGGAAGATGAAAGTATAACAATTAATGGGATTTACTCAGGAGAAAACGCGGAGGCGTGTTATGAGCTAATAACCATGATAGGATTTATAAATTGACAAAGAAAATGATGCACATTGGATTTAGTGTCTATAGGAATAGGACTGACGTTTCTAAGACAAAAACGACTTATTGAAAACATCACAAGCTTCTTATTAAGGCTAGCGTAAGATATGTTACCGTATAAAAATAAACTGTAGTCAATTTTTGAACGAATTATGATTTCGTAAGTGTTGTAATGAGAATAACAGGGTCATATTCAGTTGATTGGCGAAAATCATTTAAACGAATTTAATCTTGGACAAGTGGAAGTGTGTAAATAGTTATGTTCCGAGAATAGTAGGTCCGAGATAGCGGAAATTATCGTGAGATAGTGTTTAAAGCGACGAACAGCAGGTCGAAAGAAGAAGAATTAAGTTATTTAAAAATATGAACAATAATAAAAGAGTTCTGGCATAGAGGATTTAAACAAGAAGATATAAAAAAGTTAAAGATGCTGAAAAAGGTTAGGAAAGATAGGTGGGAGAGATATTTATAAAAAAGATAAATCAGCCGATTCGGCAAGAAAATTTATTTGCTTTATGTAAAAAAGATTGCAACTCATACTAAATGGAGTAGTCAAGACATATGGAGGAGCATTATGGGAGGCCGATGAGGAGTAAGTTTTTTCAAGGTTGTTGAGAAATTTTTTACAGTAAAGTAGCTTTAAACGATCTCTAGTTACCTTTCCTAGATTTGAGGGGGGGGGGGGGGGGATTGTATAAAAAAAGTAAATTTTTTTCGTTTTTTCGTTCCTTTTTTTTTTTTTTTGAAATTTTAAGAATATGTACCCGGCTTTAGCATTTGATTTTTACACGCGAAAAAGTTAGAAATTAAAGGAAAAGATGGAAAAGTTTTAAGTGTGAATAAACTTTCTTCGAAAGTAAATTTACAATCACTGATTAACTACAATGGTGAAACTGAGTAATATTTACTGTTTAAAAAATAAAAAAGGACATTGTATAAGAGGCAGAAAAGACTAGAATATATTAACGGATAGGACCTGTGGTTATACAGAGCAAAAGGAAGAATCAAGAGAAGGACGGAATATTCGCGTTGTCGGTTTTGCTTAGGATTCGTTCTGGAAATTCAAGAGGTTTGAAGGGTGAAGAATAGGAATGTAGGAATAATCATTGATCAAAAAAGAACAATAGGATCGTTGCCCAAAGTACAATCCAGAGTTTTCCGTAAACATCCAAGGCTAATATTGAGCGAAGAAAAGAAATGAGATCCCTATAAAATAAAGAATTTATTAAATAGGTAGAAGAATGATTGTTAAGAAGAAGGACTATGTTCTACGGGTGTTAAATCCTTAAGAAAGTCCTCATTATTATTTTAACAGATACATCCTTACACAGAGAGTAGTGCACATCCAGTTCCCACTAACGGTGAACGATGAGAAGAGAGTGGAAAAATATTTCGAACGATAAGCTGGTTTATCAAATGGATCGCTAACCAGGCAATGCATCAGCGTGTGAAATGACGCAAGCAGTCCTATACGTTTTTCATTGTAAATTGCTATTTCATTAATAAACTGTTTTCCTTTTCGATAGCAGTCCCGGGGTATATATTTGTCGTATTTCTTAATTCACAATCACCTGTAGCGTGTCTCAAAATTGCTGAGGACATGCAGTGCCTTTTTGTCAGGATTTGAACGCAATAATATGTACAATGTAGTTCGCTGGCTTTTTCATAAGAAACCTTTCGTCTGTCATTGACACGGGGGCTCTATAGGTAGCAGATGTTTAAGAGCCAAGAAAAAAAATCACATTTGACTAAAAGTGTTGGAAGATCGGTGCTGATTTGACGAGCGAAACTCAAAAATTAATTATTTAATTTTTTTTTTTTTTTTTTTTATTTAAAAATGAATTTTTTCACGACAACGACCTCCTGGTAAACTTCCCTTATACAAAGTGGTTGTATTTCGTTGATTTTTTAACTTGTAATAATGATTGTTAAAAAACGAATTATTGCTTCTCGATTCGGTCTGAGTATTGTGTGGGGAGAACGTAATCATATTTCGTTAGATTGATTAAAATAGATTATTATAGAATTTCATGTTTTTTATGTTAGAGTACGTGTTAAAAACTAGCCGAAAATGTAGTTAAGAGCGTCGAATAAAAATGTTCAAAACGAGCTTGCAAAACGAAGTGAGAATATAATAGTAGGTTCCGTGTGAACGCTTCAAAAAAACATAAAAACTATCCATCCGAACTAACCGGATTGCTGGACGAAATTCGGATGTGCGGAAATTTGGGTGATAATTGGATAAACATAAGTCGCGAAGAAATTATGAAACTAAATACGGAAATTACTTGAAAATCACCATTACCCTTTTTTCATTATATAAATGCGTAGTAGGTTTGTTGATGCGATAATTACATAGAAAAAAATCGGGATTTTATTATTAAAAATAAAAGTATTCGGGGCGATTAAAAATTTTTACTCGACCCAGGTAGTCTTTGTTGTTTTTAGACGTTTGTGTATTAGAAAATGCGTTTTTCCTTATTTCGCGATATCGATTAACTACCGAATTGTTCGAATGATTGATTTCAAATTCATCAGTTGTTGAAAAAATTTAAATTAATTCAGTTATTTAATTGTAATAATTACGTTAGACAACGTCGTAACATTAAAATATTTTTTATTTCATGGAATTTCCAAACTTCCAACCTTTCTCCTTTTGGTGCGCTAGTTATGTGTAGTGTACTTACGCATCATCCTGTTTGTTCATTAGTTAATAAAAATAAATAAGCATCAAATTTAAATAGAATATCCCGGAAATATTTTCTGTGATGGTGTATCCTATTTTTAATACTCGAAAATAGAGAAGATAAAAATTTTATTAATAAAAATACAAATGTAGCATATGCATTATCTGGATATCCGAAGGAGACCTGAATTATCGCCTATCTCCTAATTAAGAGAAGGGAAAATCAAAAAAGCAAATATTAGTAAAGTTGACAGTGCCAAAGTTTCACAACCAAGGTGGGCAAAAACATACATCACAACCAGGGGGAGGCCTATTGATAAAAAAAAGAATGTAGTTTTTTTTTTGTCGCTATTGATAATATTTTATATACGTATAAACAGAAAGAGGCTTTAATTATGAAATGGAATATATTAAAAACGCTTTTCTTTTTTACTTTAAATGATTTTTTCTTATCGAATTTTTATTTTTTCCAACTATCCGAAATTTTTGGTTTTTGTTTTCTCGGTTCGGTGGCCACTTTGTTTTATTTTTGTGACGACGATATAATATTTAATATGGTTAAAAAATTTAATTTTACTAATTCAAACGATCTCTCTTCGTATTTATTTAGCTTTTTTCGTTTAATTTTCTCGGATTTTTATTAAATAACTGTCATATATACTGGTATAATATATATTTTTCTCTGAGGGGGAGGGCGACTGCCCCTGTTGCCTACCCCGTTTGGCAAGCCGCTGAAAGATGAACGAAATATATAATACAGTGTCTGTACGGAATTTCATTACTTCTATATTTTAGTTATTATATTAACAGTTCTAGATAGTATATAAATACACAATGCTGGCCGTGTATTTATTTATTTATTTATTTATTTATATAGACCAAATAGACTAAATTTTAGTTTTCTGTAAAATTGTAGCGACTATTTCCAGAACATTTTATTAATATTTCCGCGTTTCACAAACTGCGCCGAATTTATTAACGCCGGATTAAGAGAGTTGTCCATTTTTCGAGCACCTCAATCTCTGTCGCGTGCGGGTCGGTTTATGACCTCACTTTTGATGGGCGGGGATACATTTTTGCTACGTACCACGTATAGGGTAGTAGCGTCCTTAAAAATTATTCCTTTTATGCACTTCTTAAATTTACGGAGCAGAGTGATTTCAGCCCAAGTCGAAAAAAAGGAAAAATGTATATTAATTTATTATCGTTAATTCTAATTATTTCGTATTTTTTCTTATTACACGAAAAAACGTTAGCGTCTTCGAAAATTATAGATGTAGGATGTTTTAGTTCATTGGAAACCGATAAAACTGCCGGCTAGATCTGCGTTCGATCTGCCGATGCTTTCTGTGACGCAGTGAAAATCCTACTGTCGCGTTTTACGGCGCGTGAGATATCGACCGCCGAAAAAGCTGCCGGTAGTCGAACAATTCCGCGGAATAATTTGACCTTGAAGATAACTGCTCTTGCCCGGTATTTCCGAGTAAAGCATTGGAAATCGTAGTAGGTGCCGATGATGAGGTTTGGTCCGCCGCCCTTCTCCGAGTTACCCGTACTCAATGAAGTTCTTCTAGCTAGTTCCTCGCTCGTCCGACTGTTGCGATCGTCGTATTCCTTCGTTATCGCATTGCACTGATAAGAGCTCTGGCTCTTTCAGTCGGCGTTCTTTTGCTGATGCGATAAATTAGATCTAACGGCTGCCTCACTACGTCCAACGCGTCCTCTATGCGTGAGTTGTGTGCGTGCGCTGCACTATCACACACGTACCCGGAGATGTTACGTGAGTTTCGCGTTCGAAGACGACCGCTCACACATTCGCCTGTTGCGCGATGGCTCCGTGTATCGGAGAATGTGTTTCAGAGTTTTTAGCAGCTGCCGGGCAACAGTTTATGGCACCCGTCGCGTATGTAATCATCTTTCCTATATGTGTTGTATAAAAATTCGTTGTCGTCATTTGGTGGACATGTAGTTTATTCTTTGTTTGAGCACGGCAGCTGTTTTTCTCTTCGTTTCTCTTCATCTAATACTCTCCTCTAAGATGTCGCACACTGTTGCCATTTAAATTTCTCTCCCCGTTTTCCATCATTAGCTCAGTGTCCTATTGCTGTCAGTGTCGTGCGTACGCGTAGCAAAAAAATGGCTAATAATCAAATCTCTTTCACGTGTCGTTAATCTCTTTTTCCATTTTTTTTTTTTTTTTGTCCCTTTTGTCTTGTTATTGTTTTTATTTTTAATTTCTCGAATATCATTTGAATGTAAACAGGCGAAAATCCACCTGTTCTGTTTCGAATTGTAGCCATTAAAAAAATGCTTGTTATTCACCGGAGGCTAATTTGTATAATTTAATCAGCGGTCGGACGTTCATTAGTAACGGAAGAAAAAATAGTGTATTCTCTCGGCGGTAGTGTTGCTATAGCTGAATAGCTGATGCCGAGAAATTCATTTAAACGTGACGATCTGTTGAAGAGTCAGCGGAACTTTTAGATTTTTACGGGAATATTGGGAAAGTTTGGTCGGCTAGAATAAGAAGAAAAATGAAGAATGCGCGCAAGTGTTGTGTGCATGTAGCGCGAAGTTGAATAGTTTCTGTCAATCGCAGAGTAATCATTCGAAATGTGTATTTCGGTGTCAAAGTTCTACAAAAAATTACGACTGGTTTTTATCAAGCCCCGGGAAAGAAGATGAAGTGGATATAAAAAGGAACTTACAATAAATGAAGACTTTTATCTTAATCGCAGGATCGATACGTAGAAAGAAATACTCGATTTTAAGAGAAACTAGCCTGGATTGTAAAAAATAATGCGAAGGGGTAACTGTTTAAAAAAATGGAGCTGGTTCGAATCGACGTCGTTTTGACCGCAGCTATTTGCAGTTATTATTAGAACGGCGGCAAATTTAAAATGCCCCGAAATTTATTAGACAAACTTCAGCTTTTATGGAAAGTTAAGAATTGTCAGAGAATAATTTGGAGTTCCGTACGGCTGCGCGTGTTATATAGTGTGTAGAATTTTTATTAAAAATGAATGCAGAACTATCCGGTATTATATATACAGGTTCATTTTTACTGTAATAGTTGGCAAATCGTCTCATCAACCGTAACCACAACAAAACGTGAAAAATGATGAGAGTGATTTTGGATTTTATCATTGGTTTGTATCAAGGTATGGTAAAAGAAATATTGCGAAATATTCGAAAGTTATTGTGCATATTGTTTCCCGAGTCAGAGAAAAACTGCTGGGAAACCGGGAAAAGTCGGGGAAATTTGTTTGGCCCCACTTTGCGCGACCAATTCTTTTTCTAAACATAGACAAGCGCGACCCCTTTCGATATGCTCTTTTCTTTTTTCTAAGAAGGAATGCAGCAGTTGAACGAAAAAGATGCATGTTCAATTCTCAGAAGCGGACACTGGTTGTTCGTGGAGGTAATTGAAAAAGCGGTTGCTTTTCCAAATACTTCTAGCGGTCTAGCGACTTTGTGGTCGAAACGGAATTCTGTCGCCGTTTAAGAATTTCGCAAATTTACATTCTTTGTCAGCTAACTGAAGTCGTATATAATTGTGAAAGTATTCGATTTTCAAAATATTGTTTTCGGGGCGAAAATGAATAGGTCGAAAAATTTTACGGCGCAATAGCGGCGCTACTTCAATGATTAAGCAAATTCTGTGACACTAGTGATAAATTGACGTGGGAAATAACGGATATTAACCCTTTTATCTCTCCTCTGTACCCTCGTGAACATAGTTAACACGCATTGATGACTTTGTTAGACACAGGTGTTTCGTATGGTGTGTGTGTGTGTGTGTTGTGTGGAGTGATTTACACGTTAGTAGAAACGGCTACTAGCTAATAGAAGTCCCGCAAGTGATCGTTGGGGACAATCATTCCTAAAATTTAATACCGTAAAAGTTCATAATGTGAATAGTAGTTTCTTCGTCGCGCTATATGAGAAAAATATTTTTGTTTCATTGAACGACGGATTGAACTATAATGATAATTTTCTGTTCACGGATTAAACTCGTGAATTTAATCAGCAGACTCCTGCTTTTCCGCTTGTAAACTTTCAGCTTAATCGCCGACAGGGTTTTTTGGTTTTTCCAACCGTTGTCGCCATAGTTTATTGTCTATTTCCTTTATCGATTGATTATCTCTCACTTTTATATTTTTCCCGTAAGAAAATTTTAAAACTGCAGTCGTATGTTTTTATATACAAACTAATCGCATATCTTCCCTTCTCCTGTTTATTATATCGAAGGAATTTGTGACATATACGAATACGCTAATCATTAATCACGGAATAGTAATAATAATAATAATATTAATAATAATAATAATAATATTAATAATAATAATAATAATAATAATAATAATTGTAATAATAGAAAAGTATAAAAAAAAAGGTACTTTAAAAATATCGATGAAACGAATGGTGCACATCGGCAATTTCGAGTAGTGTATTCGAGGCACGCGAGCTAAATCTGTGTAGATGTAAAAGATAATTTGAAAGAAAAGGGATAAAAAAAGAAATTGGTATGTCAGTAAATGTAAATTGTTTAGAATAATGCGTGAACATGAAAAAAAGTATCAACGCTGAATGAAATCAAAAAATAAGAAACAAAAGTCTGAAATTTTAAATCTGTTTTGTAGATATTATGAATAGGCAAAAAAGAAAAAAAAAATTAAACAAAACACAAAAATGGCTGATATTAAATTTTTCGGTTCTACGAAACATGTTAAAAGTTTGTTGTGTACCGATGATTTAAGCGAATTAAATTAAGATACACTCGTGTAAATGTTAAACGATGCGGAAATGAATAATTTTAATAATCGTACGAGCCCCCTGTCGATACCACCTGATGTTTAAAAATCGCCGTGAAGATAATTTTACCTGTTTCATCAAAAGTTACCATTAACCGTGGATCGTTAAGCGAATAAATGAAAAATAATTTTAATAGTCGACTTACGCGCTCATAATATGAAATATTTAAAAAAAAGCTTTTCGAACGACCCGAAAAATTAATTATAGCGGTTATGTATTATTATAGAAATGCCTATTTTCTCGCAATTATGCGTAATATAAGACGGGGGTGGTATTCTTAGCGGATTAATGGGAACTGTACTGCAGCATGACACTTATTCTCCTTCACCCCGCGTAAACTTACTAGTTTCTAAGATACTGCGACTGTCTTCCTTATTTGTTTATTTTATTTCTTTCGCCCCCCCCCGCCCCCCAGTCCAGCTCCGCTAATTATAAGGATATTACCACAGCGCTATATTCTAATTTTCGCGATAAATTTCGGGACCCGATTTCACCGCTTTTTGGCGCAACATGAAACGAGTAGATTAAGCAACTGATCTAGCAAACAAATATAGATAGTCTCCAATGGAATTATAGAGGTTCGGCAATTTTGTGTATATCGGATGGATTCGAATTCCGAGATATAGTGGAATTTTTCAATTTTACCCTATTTTTTAATTGAATCATCCAAAATGCGTACTTTACTTATTACGGAATCGCGAGAAATCCTCCGTACTTTTTACTTTAGAACAAAAATTTTATTTACGACATAATAATACACGCAAAAAAATTGCGTTTTTAATGTTATCATATGGCATGTGATATTAGGTAAAATTTAACTTTCGAGCTATTTTAAAATAGAAGCATATAGCAGATAGAAACATAACATGTAACGGCCGTTTACAATTTTAACACACACGGGGAAGAGAAAAAATTATCCGCATTGTAAAAGTTGCAAATTCGTTTTCGTTAGAAAATTGTAAAAGTCGGTTTTCGTACTAGTAGTAGCACGTGTGAAATGGTAGCGATTATGTAAACGTGTTATAGATTGCGCTGCTAGTATGTAAGACTCGGCCCATGTTTATATAATTGTACAATTAAGCCTGGCACTTCAGAATTAATGCTAGCCATGAGACAACGTACCTATCATAATAATGCTAATGTCGGTGTAATGTTATGCTTTTTACGCGTTGAATGAAAATTAATAGCGCCTAATATGAGAATACTACTACATGTATTCTTTTAAACGTAACTGGTAGCGGCGTGATATTTCAGATTCTCGTTAGATTTTGTAACATTACACGATGCATTTAAAAGATATACGAAATTTATGCCTTTTTTCCTTATTATTAAAGTTCGATTAATTTTAATCGAGGTCAATTACGAAGTTATTTCAGAAATTGATATAATCGGAAACCGATAATTGGGTAACACATAATCGATTTTTGTGAGCGAAAGGCGCTTTGCGGTCGTTAGCAAATTTTAAATCCGTTCAGCGGCGGAAGTCTGTTCTCTATGTAAATCGGACTATGTCACCGGAATGTCCATTTTTAATGAATCACTTTCTATTTATTTCTGTCGTTCTAGTTTACGTGATTTATTTGCAAATAAAAAACTCAAAAGTCCGATGTTCTAAAACTTCGTAGAGTAATATGTCGATGTTTTCGGCGATTCAGCAAGAGCTACTAGCTAAAATTGGATTTACCTACTCTCGAGTTTCTATTAATTTTCCTACGTTATGTACAAAAATATGTAAAATTAAAAAACGTTTTTTTTTTTGTTTTTTTTTTTTTGTTTTTTTCATATTCATGTTTTCAGTGCATTTTAATTTTAAAACGTTACACACCACAATTAACGATAATGTCGGAAAATTGATGTAATGAAAAATCGAACGAATCTATGGAACTAACGCGCGGAAGAAAATACAATATGTACATCAAGTTGAATCGAGCCGTCACTACTTTAGAGCTTTAAGGTTTATAATTATCTCCAAAACTGCGGGCGACAAATATATATGTATTTCAACACGTGATTAATAAACGTCCCGAAGAGGAAATTATCACTAGTTCGCATTCTCTCAGCAGTGGCGTTAATTGTACCATCCTATTAAAACCGTTAATACAATTACGCGCATTTTCGTATCAGGGGATCGCGATATTTATCTTATTTCAGGGCACTTGATTTAAGAAGCAATAGGGTGAAAAATGATAAAATGTTCAACGAAACAATTGTAATTCAGCAATTTATATAAATGTTCACTACTTCCCATCAGTTAACTTGTTTGAAATATTTTTTAGTTTGCTTCTACATCAATCGAATGTAATAATTTTTTAAAAATCCATTGTGATTATTATTTTTTTCTGTTATGAAATTCATTAATGTTTACGTTCCATTGTGATTATTATTTCGATATTGATTGCAAGTGAATTTTAAGTTGCGCACAATAATTTACCGTGCTTAATCGTAATAATATTCGTCATAAAACAATTTGTTCGTGTTTTTAAATTAATTATTGTTAAATATGTGTTTTTTTTTGTTTTTTTAGATTGCATCTTCGACGAAAAAACTATGGGGCGTGGATGAGGTGAAAGAAGACGTATCTAAGGGTATATTGAATATAAATGGTAACGATATTCCTTGCAGTTCGGTATGGAGAGATTCCACATGGAGTACTTCAGGTAATTAATATCAATATATGTGTTGGATTAATTTTGTTTATTACATTTATTTTTTCATCAGATTGCCTCGAATGTGGATTTATGCCATTAAAACATGTCGGGGTTTTTTTTGTTTTTTTTTTTTTTTTTTTTTTTTTTTAATATACAATATCAAATGATTTTTATAAAATCACAAAAATAGAATGATCTAGATCAGTATAGAGAATAAGTTTTTTAAATTTATATTCTAACTCAATATTGGTCAGTTTTTAAATTTCTTTTTCCATCTCTAATAATAGGTTTTCATTTATTCCCAGTTTTATGCTCTTACTTTTTATAATTGAATATATTCACTTTTATGTATTCGTAAACGTGATATACGGCATATATACTACTAATAATAATTTTCATTTTTTTTTTATTATTTATTTATTCGATTTTTGAATCTAGAGCTAGTTATGCGGACAGTAAGTAGCGTATTTTCGAAAATTCTGAGTTATCTTCTAATTTTAGACTTTATGTAATTGGTTTACGAATTACGTGTTGTTAAAACCAGTTAAATCTGAGTTATTTCCCCGCACACAATTTTTATTTTTCGTTACGGGTAGAAAAACTTTCGTTTAATTAAGCTATTATGATTTAATAGGTATAAATGCCAGACTATTAAAGAAACGGCTAACTAATTATTTTAATGTACAAAATCTAATAAACTTTACAACTTTTTTTTTTTTTTTTTTTTTTTTTTTTTTTTTTTTTAACGGGTTCACGAAAGAGATCGGTAACCCGTGAAATAGGAAGAAGGGGGGAAGTTCTATTCTTGAACGTTTAAGAGTAGAGGATAAAACCATTTTATAAGGAGCACCGATAAAAAGGGAGTAGGGATATCAAGTTTTAGTAGAAAAAAGCAAAAGGGCATTTGTTCGGCGGAAAAGGTCGAACATTCAAATAAAACATGATCAAAATTACAAAGAAAATATGCGGAAGCGGAGTGAAAAAGACAAAGTGGAGTAGATGCAGATAAAAACCGAGAAAATAATACAAAAGGAGTTTTTCAGCGGATTAAGCTTTTTTAAAAAATGACAGATAGAGATGTTTAATGTGTTTGTGGAAGGAGAGACGGCTGTCAAGAAAGATTTTTAAACAATGGGAAGAATTTATAAAGGGGTTTGGACTGTCATTTTAGGTAAGACTAATCAAGGAAGTATTAAAAGGACGAAGAATAATGGTAGCCGGAGAGGTTTTAGGGGAAGGGAAATAAAGAGATATGTGTGAATATATTTAAGAGCATTTTCTAATAACATTAGAGAGTTTAGAAGATGAGAGTTAGCTAACGAAACATTGCAATCTAGTAGTAAGCATGTCATAGGCACAAAAAAGAAATGAAGTAGAGTTACGAGGAAGAGAGCCGATTTTAATAAAGTAAATATAAATGAGCGTAGGTTCCGTGACAGGCATCTTAAAGTAACGCTTTGGCTGTATTGGAGTAGAAAGGAAAGGAAAAAATTGAAGTTCTGCATTGAAAGAGAGTAATGATAAGAGAAGCGCGAAGTGGACAGAACCGTTGAACGAGTATACTATGTCAAGGGGTGTGGGAAGGTGGACGTTTCTAAAAGTAGCTGTACAACTTAAGTACATGAAAAGTTACATTATAATGAAAGTATAATTAAGATACTAGCTCGGGATGCTAGTTTAGATATTTTTCTTTTTGCGTACACATTTTACTCTTTTTTACGCTGTAAAAAGTGAAAGAGAAAATAGTTATTTTGGAAATATTTAAAATAAGTTTTCGATTTTTTTTTTAAATTTGTGACTTAAAAGATTTGTACGAAAGATAAGGATTTAAATGTAGCGTATCTGTAGATCCCGTTTGTTAAAATAGTTAATGAAAAAATTATAAACGCTACGACAAACATCTTATGTATTAAATGAAACATTGTAGAATTGTCTTTTCGAGCGATTACCCATCTTCAGCTGGAAACACGAACGAAAATAAATTCCCGGCGGTGTTTATAGAATATTTGTTTATATTTAATTTTAAAATGTTTGTTATTGCGTTTATAATTTTATTTATTATTACAAAAGGGTTTCGGGGGGGGGTTGACGCAAAATTTATACATTACTTCCCAAAATTTTAAGATTTTCCAAATTTATTAAAGAATTCTCAGATTTCCATTGCATTCTTTGAACTTGCAGGAATTCGTGGATGTTTTTTTTTTTTAGATTTTCTTCCGTGCACTTCTTAAAGTCATGTTTGTATTTGTTTTCGAAAAAAATTGGTTCAAGTGAAAAAGCGATGTAAAGATACAGAGTAATTTTCTTATTAAAATTTTTGTAAAAAACCGAAAACTAAAATTACAATAACAAAATGTTAATAACATTAATTAATTATATTTAAAAAATAAAAAAATAAATGTCCGATTGAACTGAATAAACAGAAAAATTATTTAAATTCTGTTTTTCCCTTTTTTTTTTTTTTTTTTTTTTTTTGAAATTCTTACACGGGGTAGCCACACAACCGTAAAACGGGGAATTTTGTAAACCGGGAATAAGCCGAGAATTTTGTTGGAAAACCGGGAAAAAAGGTAAAAATAGCCCAAAACGATATTTTTAATAAGAAAAAAATCATTTGAAGCGAAGAGATGCGCTTTTTAATGTACTTTACTCTTGACAATAAATTACGAAGTTCTGTTTTATTCATATGAAATATGCTACGGGGGCGGTCAAATATTAGCAATAGTAACAAAAAAGAATTCCATTCTTCTTTTGGTACAATTCTAGTAATCAGGAAATCGGGAGGATTTGTATCAGGAAAACCGAGAATAAATCGGAGATTTTAAAAGTTATATTTGAGTGGCCACCATGTTATATTTTATATTAATTTCTATATTATTTTTTTTAAAGTCGGAAGTAATTGAGCAACAAAAAAATCGAAATTTTCGAATAATATTGTTCAGATGTTTCTTTAATATAATTCACGTTATAACTCAAATCATCGGTTTTAGATGATTTTGGTTATCCTTAATTCTAGTACAGCCAGTTTTGACTTTGCGATTATAACCTTTATCCCAATCTAAGAATTTGCAATGGTTTCAACATTGCCGGTATTTTCGGAGTTTGTTTTTTTCGTTCTCTTTTCAAGATTTTCGAGGCTACAAAAAAAAAACAAAACACATTGAGATGTGTTCGGCAGATTTTTGATTTTAAGTCGGAAGAGAAATTTAAAAATATTGATTCGGTATATATTGCATTATCCTTCGATAATTATATGGAGATACTTCTTTCTGATATTCAAAATCTATTAAATTATGGCTGCAAATGAGGTAGTAACCTTTTTGAGCTGACAAGAAATTTATTTTATCTTCCCGTTTTAAACCTGACACATATAAAAATGTTCATCTTTACGAAAAGGTAATAAGAGTTTTATAATAATGATTAGCAGATACAATAACACGGTGTCTAGTTTTATCATTTTTGTCATTATTTCCTGTTAAAATGCTTACAACATCTTACAAATTAATTCCCTCCGCCTTTCTCTGCACAATAACAATTTCCAATTAGATAATTTTTTACATCTTTACTAGGAAAACGGCTTTTATTATCATTGTCGTAGGAAATCCGGCTTTTCGGACGAATGAAAAACTTGCTCTATTTTTTGAATTACATTTATTAGCTACTGTTTTTGTGTAACCTTCATCTTAGAAGAATCCTCAGCTTTAAAATGATTTGCAGTTTGTGAAAGTTGAGCGATAATTATTTGAACAAAATTAACCTTATCTGCTGTTTTAAGATTTCCCCCTCCACTTTTTTTCAGTCAGTTACGAAAGAATTCCGTTTTACGATAATATCCATCTTTGACTTAAAGAACAAAACCGATATATAAATCATGCTTATTTAATTAACTGTAAACTGAAAAATTGCCTGAGATAGAAAAAAGATTTAGGAATGAAGAAAAAAATTGATGATGAATTTTCTGAATTCAATAAGGTAGTTCGTTAGCAATAAAATTAAACGTTTAAATTAGTGTATTCGTTGACAGCTGGGCGCGGAATATGAAGGCGAAACGAATGCAAATATTTAAAAGTACTCGCATAAACGGAGTTCCCGACTTAGAGATCGGATCTATTAGCCGAACCAAATATGAAAGTAACGTTCATGCGGGTACAAACTTGATTTTTTCTAAAAAAAGCTGTTTATGCGCAGAATAGAAAAGTGATACGTGTTTTTTTTGTGAGTTTATGGGCACCGGTATCAGAGAACATTGTTACAGTTTTGAACTAAATAAAAACCAGTGCCGTTTAAAAATTTTATTTTCCTAATAAATTTCGTTGAAAGGAAAAAATTCGCTCAGGTATTTTTTTCCCTCGTATGTGCTGTGTGTAATTGCTATATGGTCATTACAGCACATGCATGGGGGTAATTTAAATATACTGGGTTAAACCGCTCGTTCTAACGAAGGCAATAGTCCTGGTGATGGATATTGCATCATCTGAGAGGATCTGCTCTATTTTTCTTGCTGGGCTAAGTTGTTTTCATAACGCAGTGAACTTTTTAGGAAAATAAGAAGTATATGCGAAACTGCCGGTACACTTGTATGGCCGCGTAAGAGATACATAGTCAGAGGTGGCGTTTTGTCGCCCATTATATGTTTATGGGTGACGGGGAGACGGCGATGCGGCCACAGTCGGCTACGAATCTTAAAGTTGTAACGGGACATTCCTTCCGGTGGCCACCATGGTTCAATTGAGTGCTGATGATTTTTAAGAACGTCTTAGTAGCTGCCCATTCAGTTTTCCATTAGATTTCACCCGCTTTTAAGAACGCATATACCATCGATGAAGATAGCTCCGCATCTTCAGGCATTGGCGAGAACAAGGCAGAACGTGATGCTCGGTCGACCCTCTCATTGCCAGGAACTTCGACGTGTCCAGGAACCCACCGTGGCTGTCCATTTGATACAGTTGATATAAGTAACGGTATAATTTTAGTAATAGCGGGTTGTTGTATTTTTGGCTTTTAATTATGTTTTTGAAAATTGCAGGGAATTCGTACCTAGGAAGAAATTATTGGCTTAGTGTGAGTTATGACCATGTGATGGAGGCGGCGTGTAATTGTATGCAGTTCTGCAACTAATGCGGAACAGGCATCGTTAAGTCTGACGTTGTGCGAAATGTCGTGACCCTCGAATGCGTAGGCTGCTGACAGTGGTCCTGTCTCGTCAACTGCCTTAGCCCCATCAGTGTAGTAAATTAGGTGATCCGAAGATTTGTTAATTGTCCTAACTGACGCCTCCACTGTGTAGAGGGGGCTTATTGCGTTTGGACTTTGTTTCAGCGATAGGCCGATATTTATCTGGAAAGTAATTCCAAGAGGAATAAGGATATTAGAGCTGGGTATTGGCCTTTGTATAGACGTGATGTCAAACATTTGCAAGGCTGCCGTTTTGGTAGTGGATTACTTGAGAAGGTTAGTTCAAGAAAATAGTGATCCAACTGTTCGTCGCTACGATAGGTAGTTTTTACTTCTTTTTTACGTACATCTCAGCAAACAAATCCCAGTAAAGAATAGTATAGCCTCCTGATCCGGTGGACTGGAAATAATCGAAAAAAACTGTATTATCGAGCGATTTAAATGTCAGGTATGAAAGGTGAGATGTAACAAGCAAATAGATTAATACGAGTAAAAGATTCGGGTTATTACGAATAAATTTATTTACAGTAGCGATGCGTGAAATGAACGTGATCGATTTAATAATAATATATTGGTAATCGTTAAATATTCCAACACAACTGGGCGGCATGAAATAAGATAACTTCTAGCGATTAACTTTTTGTTAAATTTGATATCAGTTTCAGTGTATGAATAGGTATGCTAAATGTTGAATTACAATTAAACATTATTATCAGTTTGTCGTATAATATAAAATATGATAGAGATATTAAAGATAATTTCGTATCACTAATGAATTTTGCGATACGCGTGAATAGTGCAGCAAAAAAAAGTCTGATACACACGAAAATAATAATAAAAACGATATGCCAGTAGAATAATAAATTGCAGGAAAATAAAAAATATAGTAAATAATTTAAAAAATAATGACAATTTGAATTAAACTAAGCAACAACGTCTCTTTAATCAATAAACATAAGCGTACGAGAACTATAATTGTGGCATTGAATTTTGAAAAGCGAATGAAATTTACAAATATGGAAATATGAAAATTTAACGAATAAATTGAAATCGACCCGCGCATTAGAAAAAGTAGAATTTTGACGAATAAATTATACATGGTTTTAACAGGTTGTTGTAAAAATTTGGATGACGCAAACTTCTGAATACATGCAAACAACTCGGAACGCATTATTTTTTCTAGGGTAACATGAAAAACAATTTTTTTTTTTGTTTTTTTTTTTTTTTTTTGCAATTACAGTCCTAACAGGTTGGCCCCAAACGAATTTTTTCAAAAATTTAATAAATTTACGCTCTCGAAAATCGTAGCTATCAAAGTTTTATTTATGATAACATTAAAATAACTTTAACAATATGTAGCAGTGATGATGTAAAAACAGCTTTCAACTTGTAAACCGAGCCTTTTAAATTCTCATTTTTTAAAGTTAAATTCTATAAAATTTTACAATTTTACAGTTATATTAAACGACACGCAGACAAGTTAATTTAATGGTTTGCAGGTGAGAGAGGAGGAGAAAAAAATTAATTTCTACAATTTGCTTTTGTTTCTTGAATTATAAAAAGTTCCTTGATATTCTCATTTCTCTCTTCTACGGTAGAACAGATATCATCGTTAGCTTTTGCTGCAAGGTATTGAATTTATACGTTCAGTTTTTTTTTGTACATTAAAAAAGGTAGCTTCTATAAAAAAAAAAAAGACGTTGGAAATGGACGCTCAGGATAGTTTTTATTAAAGATTACCTGATCTTGTACAGTAATTAATTTTAAACACCAATTTAAAACAATTATTTATCAAATACCCCGACGCGTTTCGAAGACAAAGCTTTATGATCACGGGAGTTATTATAATATATAAATTTGAAACAATGAGTGAAATAAACAGATATAGTGATTACCCGATCTTATTGTTTATCAAAGTTCTAAATGTATATGGATTTGACTGACAACACTGTTCTCAATGTTTAACAAAGAAAAATTGCGTATATCGTGAAAGATGTGATACTATCTTTTATTGCAAATTGAAGGTAGGCCGCTGTCAATGAACGGTATTATCCACATTTAAACATTTTCAGAAATTGCGTCTTTAACTCTCGTTAGTGAAGGTGAAACTCGGAGAAAAAGAAGAAGAAGAAGAAGAAGCCGATTATCTTAAATCTGGATAATTTACATTTTGCACCTTTTAAGAATAGAGTGCAGTGTAGGTTTTTAATGCTATAAAATGAAATCTCGACAGATATTGCCCCTTTATTATTTAAGAAATTTTACGTCTTTGGTTCTTTAGAGGGAACACATTTGATCGGCTTTTAAATTAATTAGAACTAAAGAAGACTGGAAATTATAAATATCAATGGGCTATTTGATTTATCTTCTTTTGTTAGAAATTAGTTTACAAAAAAATTTGTTGCATTAGTCAGCTGCGTGCAGGAGGAATTAAAAATGTCGCATATTGCGGTCGGTGTAGTTAATGTGGTTTATCGCAATTTAATAATAAGCTAAAGTTTTTCTTATTACGTATTTGTTTCCGGTAATATTTTTGAGATGTACAAGAAGCTGTATTCTCTTTCAGTTAAGCTAATAAAAAGATACCAGCGTTATCGTCGTTTAATCGTGTGGTCCCTAATAATAGTATAGGGACATTGTGAGATCGAAACGCTGTTATTTAACAGTAATGTTCGCCATCCGTCCCGATTGTAAGTTTTGTGATCGCATTCACTATAAAGATTTTCCCGGCGAACTTGGTAATGCCGTCAGATCGTCTTGTAGGTGCCTCATCTTCTCTTTCCGGCTGGTTTCTCTTCAATGAAGGGCGCCTCTAAACTGTTTGTCTGAACTGTATGTTCAAAAACCCGTCCAGCTCTACATTGAACCGCTGTTAACAGTTGTTTTCGTTTTCCTATTTCTTCCAGTATTGACGCGTTCGTTCTTTTAGCAGTCTATGTAGTACGTAGCCTACCGTCTTCAGCATCACATTTCCGAAGAATCATTTCGTCTACATTCTGCTCCTTGTACCGCTTAGGTTTCAGCGTGATGCAGGAAAACCGAAAATGATAATGATTTCACTAATTTAATTTTCACTTTTTTGTTTATAACTCGATGGTGCCGAATTTTTGATAAATAGTACTTTTAGTTCACTCATTCTCAATAATTGATCCCTGAAATATGTAAAGTGACTAACTACTTCTCTTTATCCTATCTTTTTGTTTTATGCCGTGCAAGTTACTTTTTCCTCGATTTATTATCACCATTTTAGTCGTCTTTTTGTTGACCATTAGCCCATGTGCTCATTGCAAACTTGTTTCAGTTGCCCTGTGGTATCATCAGTTTAACGAAGATTTAATACTTCACGATTACCAACTGAAAATTCATCGTTTCATTCTGTTGTCCCTTTTCTATCATTGTCTTAAGATAAATTCTGTGAATAGTTTAAAGCGAGGATTGACATCTTTGTCTCACTCCTGTTTTAACCTTTGCTCTGTTGTTTGCTATACGGCCTCTTAATTATTAGCACTAAATACTTTGCAGTTCTCAGTTCCGTAATGGTTGGCCATAGATTGCTTTACTGTACATAACCGAAATTTTTTTGATTGTCAACAAAGCGTAGAATTACTTCGGATACTCGCACGATTCAGGATTCTGCGCATCTCTATCGTGTCTATTGTCTCCTAGTTCCATTTCTTTCTTTCTTTTTTTTTTTTTTTTGTGTTTCATTTTATTGTTAAAATGTTGTGTATACTTCTTTCATGGAGTCTTCGAAATTATTCCATTCTCGTTCCGGAAGCATTGCTTCAGTCGTTTTTACTTCCATACCGTTTGCAGCCTCGCTTTTAATGCATTTTTGAACGTTTCTAGCTTTTGTATATTTACTTTTTTCTGATTTTGTGATCTTAATTTTAGTTCGGACATTAGTAGCCTGTAATCAGCGTCACACTCTGAGCCATTTTTGCATGTAGTTCGCAAACTATTACTTATTGACACACAGTTAATTTGATTTCTAAATTTATCTGCCGAAGCGAGTCTACGTGTATGATATTTAAACATTGTGATAGCAAGAAGCAGCTGGCAATCAAGAGCGAATTGTACAAGCTTTTCACCTCTCTCGTTCTGATTTCCTATATTAAAATTTCCAACTGTTTCTCTTATTGAGTTACCTCCTACTTTGCATTTAAATCACTAATAGCTGTGATTTCTTTGTGTTGTAATTTGTCTAGTGCTACATTGAGCTCATCATAGAAGGGGTTTATCTTTTCGTCGTACAAGTTTGCCGTTGGTGCTGCTTATACTTATATCAGGTTAAGGTTAATTGATTTAGTTTGTAACCGAACTATGATTATGCGGTTCTTTACTGAATGATTGATATTTCTTTTAATGGAGTATTTAATTAAAAATGTACCAGAAGATATTGTAATTTTAAATTAAGAAATTTATGTAAAATTTTCTTCTCTTACACATCTATGTACTTCAACGCTTGCGCTATTTTGCGGATGTGTGAAATTAAAAAAAAATATATATTGATTTGATTTGAATCATGAGAGTGACATCTGCTCTTACTTCCATGGCTTGCGCAATATATAAAATAATTATCAGTGTGCCCTGTTTAGTTCTAATGTGCCTCAGATAGACCATGGATTGCTATTTTACACCGGGTCAGTTTATCTCCCATTATTTTTAATTTTTCAGTTTATAATAGACTTTGTATGTTCCATGTTCCTATTGTGTTGACTACATGAAGCTTAAGATTGGCTTTTCCAATTACTTAACATTTGTTTTCTTTTTTACGAGGTTGTCATCCTTTGATTCGTTATATTGTATATTTGGAAATGAGATTGGTTTAGAATGTGGTCTAATGAAGTATCGTGTGTTGATTATTTGTGCCAGTACTATTGTTCTTGTAGATATTGTAAGAGAAGGGGTGTTAAAATGATAATATTCTGTTTCCCTATTTTCTCATTGTAGCGCGGTAGCCTAGTAGTAAAGGTGCTTGGCTACTAAATCGGAGGGATCGTGGGTTTTTGGGAGTTGTCTCGTTCCAGATTCAAGTCGCTTCAGGGTATGTACCTAATCTGAAATTTAATATTGATTGTTCCGGAGAAATCTAGGAAAGTAAAGGCGACCGAGAGAAAACGAACTCGCCCCGGTATTCTGTTCAGATCTATTAGGTTAGGTACATTGCCTGTGAGCATATAACTTTCCGTTTAACAGAAGTCCTAGCGTGAGAGGGTATACATATGTGTTCAACAAAGTTTAGTTACTCTACTGCTCTGTACTGCGCATGCTGCCGCTTTGATCTAACAGGAGACTTATATTGCCGCAAAATTCATTAATTTTTTTGATTTTACTTTTCCACTTTTGCCGAAAATGAAAGCACTAGTTTCATAGCTGCGTAAGAGTAAACGATTTATACACTGTCCGAACTCTTGCGTTTTTCTCTTTGAGTTCTCTTTTTCAGTGTTTTTATATTTTTTTCATGCAATTTTGAAAAGTGCTTGTGCTCACATAGATGATCACTTTTTGGTAATGTATTCAAGTACTTTTTACAATCAGTGGAATTATGTTTTCCAAATTTAACGCATTACCGGTAAATTTGTTTATTTTAGTTTGATTATTCCTTTAAAATATTTTTCTTGGGGGATGGGAAGCAGAGTATGCTTTTTTGAATTCATCGGGCGGCCCTCAAAATTTAGGATGAAATTGAAAACAACCCGTTAGCTCAAAACGTTGCACAGGTCCGTTTTATATTATAGTTTAACAACGGCTTTCTAAAATTATCAATTAAAAAAATTTACCTGTTCTTTATTTTTTTTAGGATATTTAAAAACAGGTACATTTTATTAAAAATATTTTCTTAGTGCAATAATGGGTAATTAATAAAAATTGTGACTTGAAATAAATTAACATTATAAATGTTCAATAAAACCAATTTTTTTTTTATGATTTATTTTACTCTTTTTTTTTTAAACATATTACTTCTCGAAAGTAGAGTTATTATTGCTATACTAAAAAGTTAATTATTGATATATTTATTAATTTCAGTACAGAGGAACTAAAAAAAACAAAACATAAACAAATGTCTGTCGTGAGCTGCATGTTGACCGTGAACAGAATTTTATTGCACGTTTCCGCTTGAACAAATGATCTCTTCGGTTTAATGTCATTCTATGTGCATTCGTATGAAATCGCGATCATTAGATTTTGCGGAATTTAAGGAAATGTAAAAAAATTAATTTAGTTATTTCGTACCAACTAATCATAATGTAAAGTTGAAACATGTTGTCAGTTAACACGTTTTGACGTACGGTATAATACATGGTTTAATTGTGAAAAAATAAGTATTCTGTAATTAATAAAGTGCAGTCCGGTAACTTCCCGACTATATATAATTTGCCACAAAATTCGGCATCTGTCAGGAATAATTATATATTTATTCAAACATCCGCAGCTTACAAATGATTTTTTAACTTTTTTTATTTTTTGAATTAAAATATTCCTTCATTATTTTTTTTTCTTAACCTCGAATCATTTACGCTTTGCGTCAAGACGTATAGGTTATATCGTAACTTACTGAAAATGCAATCTATTGAATTTACTCAAAATTGATTGGTTACAATTTTAAGTTAATGCGCGTCGAATGACATGGATCCCAAGTAAATAGTATCATTTATTCAAATGAAAACGTTTCACGAAGTTCTTTCACACTAGGAAAAAAGCGTTTCTATCTTTAATATATATATATATATATATATATATATATATATATATGGGTTGCTTCATTTTTTCACAGTCAAATTATGTTTAGTCTGTTTCGAGATTAGATTAATGATTAATTTTTACAAAATAATTAAATTATCTTTTTTTTTTATATTTTCCTTAATTACTTAAAACATTTTGGACCAAATTTTTTCGAAATGTAATGGTCCCGATTAACGTGCATCGAATGTTATGAGCTGAAAGTAAACAGTTTCACTTGTTTAAGATCAAACTTGTAACTAAATTCTATCTGTTGCTTACTCGTGTATGTGAATATTTGCTTGAAAAATGTAAGGGGGGGGGGTACACGAAAACATAACTAAAATTTTTAATTTCAATTTTTGGAACGATTAAAATAACCTGATTTTATTTTTAGTTCATTTTACACACACACACACACACGCACGGTGTTATTGCAGAATAATGGTCAATAAATAAAATAAATATTTTCATTGGGAAGGTATTAGTGTGGCTTTTTCAGGTTTATCAGTTTGTCTATGTATATATTGTTTTGTAATTTAGTCTTCCTGGAAGATTTTCTTAATCCTACTTTCTGTAGAACAACACATATTGAGTTTCCCACTTGTTTTTTATGTGATATTGTAAAATTCGCTGAAGTTGATACCATTTGGTATGTTAATGATACTCCACTAAATTCTGTACCGCTTTTCGATTAATTAAAACTGATAATAAACTGCTGCATAAAATGAAATTTTAAAAGGTAATAAATTTCCAATAATAATTATGACAGTCACCCAAATCTAGAGGCCTTAGAACTGCTACTTCTTGATGATGACTTAAGGCGCCTTAAGCGCACAAAGCCTTATGAGCTGGTCAATTAATTTATTCTATATGTGTATATGTATATATATGTGTGTGTATTTTGTGGGTTTGTGCATGTACTTGGTGTGCGTGCGTGTGGGTATTTATATGCGCGTATGATTATTTATATACCTATATAATATTAGGAGTTATGTAATTGTACATAGCTTCTACTCTGTTCATGTTACAAATTAGTTAGTTTAAGTTGTAACACCGTTTCAAAAGTAGTGCTAATTTATTTAGATTGTAATGAAATATACGCGTAAAAAAAAAGTGAGAGAACAAACTATTTTGTTTTTGTGTAAACGTTCAAGTTTGTAGTTGAGAATAGTCTTCTTGTGTGCTTTAATCTGTTTATTGTCCAATTGTGACAAAAGAAAAAAAAAGATTACTGTTTTTGTTTAAATATAAGAAAATAAACGAATGAAAAAATGACTGAAAGTATTTATAGGATACGTTCTCTTTCACGTTCCATGCTTTTTCATTACACTTTTACATTAATTATAAAAAACTGTGTATCCCCAGAAAATCAAAGGTAATTCTTCAGAATTATAATTTGAGTTTGAAGAAAATTGAAACGTCATTTAATCTTTATTTTCTTTGTATCTTTAAGTATTCGATGTGGACAGCCAGTTTTTGGTGGCATGTGCTTTTTTTAAATTTAATAAAAAAAACAGCTTAGAAGTAATTGCACCAATTAAGGGGATAATCAAGCGGTAGTTATATATATATATATATGTGTGTATGTATGTATGTATATACGGGATGCGGCAGCATAACTTCCTTTTTTAAAATGCACCACTTTTTTTCTACTAAATTTTTTAAAGAAATAATAACAGAAAATCGAAATAACATACTCTAGATTCCATTGGCAATATGTATGCTTCTTCCCTTGCAGATTTATTTCGATTTTCTGTTATTATTTCTTTAAAAAACGTAGTAGAAAAAAAGTGGCGCATTTTAAAAAAGGAAGTTATGCTGCCCCACCCTGTATATATTTGACATAATGGAAATATGCTTTTTTGTTATAAAATTTCGATTTTCTTTATTCACTTGAAGCGATTGAGCGGTGATTACACATGTTCTCTTCTCCTTTTTGTTCTTTCAATCCTGATGATTTTGATTTACTCTCTCACTTTTATAGTCAATTCCTGAGTCCTGGTTTGCTTACTCTGTATAATGCTTCGTATATTCTTTCACTTCCACTGCCGGTGATCATTCGTGTTAGAGCATCTTTCATTTCTTCTACTCTAGTAATATTCAGTTCAAATTTGCTTCTTCCCCTCTCTCATTAATATAATCTAATGCTGGGTAATACCCTTTGCTAGCGATACCAAAAAAAAAAAGGATGAATTTATTAATCGTATAAAAGGTGAATTCAATAATAAATGCCGATGGTATTCCAAAATTTTGACAAAAAATGGAATACACTATTTACTTTAATATGACTTTATTAATATCTTTAAATTTTATTTAAATATTTATTTTAGAAGCAGTCTTGTGCTAGTTCCTCGCATGAAGAGACTCCTCTCTCAATCACTTTTATACTTATTTCATCATGTCAAGATTTGTACGTTTTTTAAGTGAATACAATTTATGCAATTGTTATCCGTTTTATTATTATTTTCGAGGAATAATTTAAAATTGAATTTGTAGAATATCATTTATAAAATTCTACAATCCATGCTTTTGGAAAAGCATTTCTTACTACACATTCCAGCTAAAAATTAAAACCTTATTTTGTAGACTTTAATGTTATAATAAAAACCTTTCTAAACGTAAAAAGAAAACTGTCTTCTAATATGACATAATTTGTTTAAAACTTGATTTCCAAGTAACTTGCGTTATTAAAACTAACGGAACGAAGACCTTTAGGAATACTTCGGTACAAATTCAGCACTACTGATTTTTGGTTATTGCGAATTTTATATATGAAAGAAATAATCATTTATTTATTATTATAATTATTGCCTTTTAGAAAAATTCATGCTTTTAAAGTTCAGTTATGTAATTGGGTAACGTTAAATAAATTTTTACTATTTTTAATTTTTTTTTATATATTAATTTTTTGTTATATATTAATTTTTTGTTATATATTTTTTTAGACCACTCAGTTTCTCAGCCGATGACCATGGTGCCTCGACGATCAGGAAGTTTTCCAGCCGGCGCTGAAAATAATATATTGTCCCCGAGATCATCAGAAACAGGCGGTTTAGGCGTTAAAATGGTGGAATATGTTTTAGGCACATCGCCGACTAAACAAGATTTAGAGCCTCGTATGCGTGGATTAGGATTGGTAAGGACTGAATTCTGTTTATTCCATTATTATTATTGTGTACAGAGATGATGAGCTGTTATTACATTTTTTGAATACAATTTGATGCTAATTTAATGTATGAAGTATACATATTATTATTCTGCAGACAAATGGTATATTTTAAGGGTTTTGAACTAAATTCAGTTGATAATTGCCTGTCAATTGAATCATTGTTTTTGTTTTATTTACTTTTTTCAGTTTTTCTTCTCATTATGCACTTGGCGCATTATTTTTTGTCTCTTCGAAAGTATTAAAATAAATTGCTGTATTGTTCATTTTTATTCCGATTTCTTGGTCCAAACAATTAAAATTAAAGAAAGTGTTTATTTTAAATAACTTTTGCCCATCCGGAGATAGGGGTAATGAAATAAGTAGTACAGATTGAGTTATAATAGTAAAAATAATATTAATTCTGAAAAAAATCAAACAGGACTATAAAGTAAGCGGAAAAAATGAATTGGAGCAGTTTTTTAAAAAAAATATATGTAATACATACATATACATATATATGGATGTGCGTGTGTGTCCATGTAAAACGTTTTTACGCACATAAAGAACCTACATATTTTGTGTAATAATAGGCAAAAGTATTTTTGTGTTAACCATTTGAAGGAAAAATTTAATGGAAAAATTACTAAATTTTCTAATATGCGACATTAAAGAATCAAGTAAAAATTGCAATAATTGAACATTTATTTTATGTTGTTAATTTGGAAATATAATAATAGCAGTAATATATTAGCGTTCAATTTAAATATTCGTTTATAAATTGTATAGCGCTAGTAATTAATTGTGGTTGTAGAATTATTTTACGATTAATTTAGTAACATTATGCTTTTAACATAGAGTAATTTTTAATTAATGCATATAATAGATCATTTTAGAATCCGATTGTCCCGTTTATAATGAAATAATCCCTAACTAAACTGAATAATTTTACCAGCATATATTCTTTGAAGCGTAGTAGTGTGAAATAAAATTGGAATAAAATAGTAATACAGATTTTGTGTAGAAAAGTTTTTTGAAAACCTATACTTTTCAGATATTAGAAAAATCAAGAAAATTTTAATGAAATTTAAAAATTTTTAGTGTTACATTGTTTTGTGTTCAACTTTGACGACGGTATTATTGGAACTGAGTAATTCATATACGAAAGAAATACGATTTAAAAAAATCGGCATCTGTGTTTAAAATATGTCATTTTCGTTAGTTATTTCAGTTGCGTAAGTTCATGAATATACTAAATCAAAAAGAAATAGTCTAGGAAGTTTTTTTTTTTTTTTACCCAAAAGTGAACGTTTATTTATTTATATAATTACATATGTGTTCTAAACAGGCAAGCGTATCTAAAATAATTAAAATAATAAATTTTATGTTACATACTAGAAAATACTATATTAGCTAGTTAAGAAGGGTGTTAAGTTGCGCTGGTAACAGCTAACAATATAAACGAGATTTGTTTAAAAAGTACAAAATACTTCGTATCAAAATTTGACTACTTTTAAATCTAAGATTCTTCAATTTGTACAAATTTGATTTTTAAATAATAAAATAAACGTTTTAAAATATTTATTTAAATTAAAAATCTAACCGAACCTGCTGTAGTATTGCAAAGGAAAATCGTTTATGGCTGTGATGATTGAAATAACGGTAAACTTTGAAAAATGTATATAAAAATTAAATGCGTTCTAATTTTGTTGCCTTTTTATCTTCAATAGTGCAGCTCTTTACGTAGAGTTCAAAATGAATTTCCGAAATGAAATGGTAAATTCAAATTTCGCCAACAAAACCGGTTGATATAAACAATTTTAATTTAAGTCGGTGTTGCGCAACAGATTTCTTGACTGATTAGGAATGTTCTTGATATACGCGTGTGTTTTGATTGACATGGATAAGAGTTTATTATTATGTAAAACACTAGGAGAGTACAATTCGTTGTTATCAAAAATTCTGTAATCTCGTTTAAGCAATAAAATGAAGGTCACTCGGATAGTAGATGGGTTTCTTTGTGTTGTAATATTTTTGCTGCTAAATTAGATAAAGTGTATTTCATTATCCTGGATGAACTTTTTTTCCATCTAGTGTAATCATGTTATAAATGTTAAAATTAGAAACTATTTCGTAATTATTCGATTAAATAAGAATAGTTTTGATTTAGTAAACTATTTCCTTGTATTTCGATGTATGATTTTTTTTTTTTTTTTTAAATTTCAAATTCTTTATATTATGTTACACAATATGTATTATTTACATTGAACAATTCGATGAACTTTTTTAGCTAAAAAATAACTAGTACCTATCGATGTTTTTCGCAGACGCATATGATTTTTATTCATTTTTTTTTTCTTTTTTTTTTTTTCGTAAATTCTAAGGTATATTGCTACGTGCGATTAATTTAATTGTGTGTATAGGATTTACTTAAAACATTGAATTATAAAAAAAAGTTTACCCTACACTCGATTTTCGGTTGTTCGTATATATTTGTTTGATAACTTAAAGTAATTAACGATTTAGCTTAAAACTTATTTATTTTTACAAGTGCTAGTAAACTATTATTTCATTTCAACTTAAATGTTACATTTTGTATTTGATATTAAAATTATACTGGTATCTTAATAGATTATCATAAAAAATTATTTCTCAGTTAGTTAACACTTACATTGCCCCTTATTGCGGCGATACCTCCCTGTATCTTTCAAGAAATAACAGGAATTTTTGGTAATATTAATTTCGTCTGTCAATGAGTCCTGTTGTATAAAGCATCGAGTTACACGTTGTATACTGCTACAAAAATTGGTGAATTATTTGCTGTTTTTGTTGTTTCGGTTTTTATTTATTTTATTATTATTATTATTGTTTTTTTGAAAGTAACTACAAAAGTAAATTAATAAAAAAGGTTTCGAGAGTGAGAGATTGCATTTTTTATACAGTCATCACGTTAATTTGTTGATATATTTTAGTTGTAGCATGTTAACTAGATTTACTTGCTACGACCCTACTTACGTGTATTCGTTTACACAGGTTTTTTTAATCCATTTAACGCCATTTGATTTTTTTTCTTTTTTTCTAACGGGAATCAGACTATGTTTCATTTGCATTCCATATTTGTTGCAGTTAGCATGATCATGATTATGTTTAAATATTATAGCATTCTGAATTGCGTAGGAAATGGAAATTATTATTTTGGCCCGTTATTTATTGTTTATATGAAGATCGAAATTAGCCGCTTATATCGTTAATGGCATTATTAAAACATCGGTTTCATTATTAGCGATGATCTGTTTTAATTTGTAACTTTATACTACATACTCACCATTAATACACAGTGACTGTAAGGGTTAGTGCGCAAATCATGCTGAGTTTTGTTATATTTTCTATTTTATTTCCGTGTATTATTGCTTCATAGTTTGTCGAGTTAGTGATGATTTTGTCATGTTTGCAGATCGCGCGTTACACTATCTTTACTACTTATTGCAAACTCGGATAGTGAATATTATTTTTTTTGTTTGTATCGTAATTATATTTGATAAATAATGTTAAGCTCTAGATATATTTCACTTCAACAGTTTGAAAAGAAAATTGTACAGATTTTGGTTTTTAAATTTTAAAATTACAATTACTTATACTCAGTTATGAGTTATCAAACAAAATAGGCTATAAATAGCAGAGCATAATGTAATTTCGTTCTTGCTTGAATATTTAAATCAGTGTATCCGTGATGAAATGCATCATATGTTTACGGTTTGCGTAGCAGTTATGTAATTATGACGCTAGTTTTCTATTCGATAACAGTTTATACGTATTGATAATTTTAATTTACAACTATTTTATAAAGGCGACTATTTATATAAAATTTCGCGAAAATAGATCATTAAATTTTCTTTATATTGCAATAGATTAAGATATTTTTCCGTTCTTGTTTACGTAGAGTTCGGCCGAATCGAGCGGTCCTGAAATGAAAAAAGAAAAGGAAAATAATGCTTCCCCTTACGAAAACGTGAATAATAATAAGAAAGATATGGAAAATGGTAATTGTTCGGCGGTTGTGCAGCAGAATGGTATCGTCATGTTGTCAAATGGTTTAGATGATGATAAAGCTTTTAAGTAAGTTATCTGCGCTATTTCTCTAATAACTTTCTTATTCTTTTGTCATATATCAAAGAAGAAGAAAACTTTTTTAGTGATTAAAAAATAAAACTTACTGGTTTTACGTGTGAAGAGACGTTTATTTACTTTCAGGGGTAATAATTTTGAAGTATTAACACAAAGTAGGTAATGTAAAAATTATGAAAGTTTTTCGGTTAGCAATTATGTCTATTTTGATATAAAGGAAACGTTTTAAAGATATAGTTTCCGCATTGAACGAAACTGTATTTTTATTTTTTCATTTTTTCTCCTAAATTCCTAAATGCTTCACTTTTTTAAAGAAAAACTAACCTTAAATTATCATATATATATATATGTACTCATTTACTTCGTGTAATGGTAAATGTACAAATCTGGGACCAGGTGGAATGTAAAATGATTACCGTAACAGTGGTATAAAATTTTTGTTTTTGAACTGTTGTACTTGTTTATAAAGAATCGAAGCGTTTAATGAATGTTTGTTATTTTCGATTTTATTATATGGCATTTGTGTTTAATATGTCATCTTTAGCATATTTTATAAGTTAACTGGTAAGAAAATAACGAATAAGTAATAATATCTGGTTGATTTGTGTCACGATATTTAGTTGCTCGAATATTAAATCGGCATTGATGCGTAAACATCTTTTAAGTGAAAAGCGACGTTTTTAAAATTTTGAGCATTCCCCAGATACCGGCATAATATACTACAAAATAACAATCTGATAATTGTGCAAGATTTGAATTTTTACAGTTTAGTAACAAAATGGGACGTTATTTAAATGTAAAAAGTTTTGGGGTAAATTGCCGTCAAATCTTCAGAGAATTCTTTTTTTAATATGTACACATGCTGGCGCGATCTACTTTCAGCTGTTTTAATTTTTTACATATGAGTCTATATAATCTCAGATGCTTTTAATATTTTAAGAAATAATGGATTCTTCCGTTTCGTTACAAAAAATCGTTAAAAATTCAGATGTTCTTTGTAAGATAAGAAATATTTTTTAAATCGGTGATCTTAGTACAAAATAACTTTTAGCGCAACAAAAATGCGTGAAGGTAAAATTTTACGGTTCTAGAAATATAATTATAAGACAAGTTCATTTTATTTTAATTCAGTTTAGTGTTATAAACTTTTAAATTTCTGATTGCTTTAGACCAACATATGCTGCTGTGTTTTCGTTGGTGTAACGATTCATTAAATTTTTTGTTAAATACGGATGTAATATTTATGATCGTGTTCGAATTTTTGAAATTTCGCGTAGCTTAAGGGTGTTGGAGATATCTGAGCATTGTTCAAAATATTGTGCGAGCGTCCAAGCAAAATAGAACTGAAATAAAGTTTGTCAAATTTTTAAATTACGTCATCTTATTGTCGAATGGCATATAAAATCTGTTTCTATTTAACTTTTAAGAGACGATTGAATAAAAATTGTACAACAGTAATTCTAAAAAATAAAAAAAATAACATGCATAATTAAACTACTTATTAAATTTTTTTACGATGCGTTTATGAAAAAAAACCCATATACATTTAAATTTCGGCTACATGTTAATAAAATTATAAATTAAATTATAAATTGAAGAAACTTTTGTTGACGAAGGTTTCAAGATCTGTTTAAAATAAAAATATTAATATATAATAGAAATACAGGAAACGGCAGTAACGGTTTTTCTTCTCGTTTCATAAAGAATAATTAGAAATGACGATATATTTGCACTACAGTGGGAAAATAAAAATATAAAATATTTTCAGTTTTTAAATATTTCACCGATTTATGTTATTTTTCAAAATGGTATTTTTATTGATAAAAAGAAAAAATAATTTGTTTTGAATCTTTCTTTCATTTTGTGCGCTAAAGTTTGAAAGATGCAACATTTAAATTAATCGGACTTAAATTTATATTTAACAGATTTTCATTTTTCCCTATAAATTGCGGTTTTCAACTAGTTTTCTATGGAACCCTAAGGGGAAGACCGTGTACACTTATGTGGTGTTGTAGCTTCGGCAAAATTTTAAAAGAAAAAGAAAAAATAGATTCGAAATAAGAAAGATAAATAAAATAAAAAAACATGTAAATTACATTTTGAACAGAATTCGCAAGTTTAATTTTATGCCTCTTCTATAGAAAATGATTTTCTGTTTATTCTGTTTCGCCAACTTAAAAATTTTCTTATTGTACTGCCAAACAAATACGATGAAGTTGAGTGAAGAGCTCCTTTGTCGAGTGTTGCGTTTTAAAGACACTTTCTGAACTGTTCTTAAAACGCTACGTATATTCTAGAAGTGAATGTTTTTGATTTTTAATGAAGTTGTATTTTGTTTTGTTTGCGCGCGTAAATGCCAAACTACTGCCAGAATTCCGATAAAAAAATGAAAATAATAATAAAAAAAGATATATTTTTAATTGACTTACAGGCTTTCATTGATTTTAAAAAGGTTATTTGTTTATGTTTTGGTATGGAATTTTTATTTATAATAAAAGTAAGTAAAGCAAGTCCCGTGTCCTCTGATTTAGTAGCCAAGCGCCTTAATCACTAGGCTACTGCGCTACCTTATTTATAGTAAAGAAAATAAATTTTTTTTGTAAGATATAATATACTGGATTATGAAGAATAAAGTTGATTCATATTTTCTCTTTATCTTCTTTGAGGTTCCGATCGCTGGTTTCAGATAAGTAGTTAGTGTGATGCTCCCTCCCCCCAAATGAAAATACGGAGAAAGCTATTTAAACATGGGATTTGTAAAATCAAACGATTATCGGCACGCGGAAATGTGTTTCCTTGTTTCCTACTAAACTGCAACGTCATTTTTCATTCCACGAAAAACTGAGACAGTTCCACTTAAATTCAATAATACAGGAATAATACTGAAATGTTTTTATCTAATAAGGTACGGCGAAGCTGGTACTATTATAGAACACATATTGTTGAGGCTTCTTCGATGGAAAAACAAAGTTATTCCTTTAAGATTATTTTATTGAAAGATGGAGTATTTAATTTTTCAGGCGAGATTCTTTTCGTTAAAATTCTGTGGGAAAACTAAGTAGACACATCCACTGATGACGGAAAGAAAGTAATTAGTTACGGTGTTAGGGTCGCTATTAAAAAAATTAAAGATCAGACAGAAAATTATGGTGGCGACCATTGCATTTTTTATATAGTTACAGTTACACGGCGTAGATTTGAAAAATTACGTGCATTTTTTTTTGACTAAAACAAAATGCGGAAACCGCAGAACTAAACTTTTGTCCGAAGTCGTCATTAATCGAATCTGACCTAAGAAAGTTACGCAGAGAATAGAGGCGCGAGTTTCTCATTAAATCGTTGGCATTTTATTGTTATATTATGCTATTACGGCAAATTTGGAAATTTAAAATTCAATTTCATTGCTTATTGTGTAAATGTTTACGAATTTCTTTACTGTAAATTGTTTTTACTATTCCTGCCCAGTTTCGTTTGGTTTTTAACCTATTCTTAAACGTAAAGTATAGGATAGGTCTAAATGTAAGCGTACAAAATTTCCGTCGATCAAAATGCTGAGAAAGCCGCTGTTGCAATTATAACAATTATTTATGCGGTAAGGGTGTGTTTGTTTAAATTGATTTCGGACTTTCGGATATGTGCGGATTATTTTTTATTTTTGGTTTTTGTTTTTTGCTTTCAAGGTACGAATTAATTGTTTTCGTTTTCGGTAATTGTATGGTTATGCGAGAATTGCGTCATGTCTTAATTTTCTACCACTTTAAGTGGAAACAATGCAATTGAGATCGGTACTTTTAATTGTTTTTATTAGATGACAGACCGATAAAAGATGCACATTTGTATATAATATCTTTCGGTCGTCGGTATGTAAGAATTTATTTTTCACCAGAAAATTAAACTATTCGATAATGAAACACGTATATTAGACACGTGAAATTAATGTTTTTTTTTTTTAATATTCGTGAGTTTTAACAAATTAGTCCCAGGTCCAACTGGTGGATCGTAGTGGCCTGTTAAGTAAATTGATTTTTTAACCGATCTTCGGAAATATATTCATGTAGAAAACAGTTTGATGACAGAATGGTATCCTACTAAAATGAACTAAACTCCAATAAGAAGTAACCGCTAAAAATTAAGTGGAAATAGACGTAATCAGAATCGGCTTGTAGATATGTAATTACTTTTTTGAGGTTACTCTTCTTTTTTTAAAATTGTTTACTATTTTCTTTTATTACAGGTTGCTTTCCGATAATTAACATTGTTAATCCGAGAATTCTTGATATAGACAAGTTTCATTTTACTGTAATTTAACATTATCTTATTTTCGTTACGTAGTTAAATGTAATAAATTACAAAATATGGATACAAGAAGCAGTTATATTATATTTAGTTGAAATTTTTATTTGCCATTGATGCGAGCTCTGTTTTCCACTTCCCTTCTTGTTTTTGTTTAAAATTGTAATTTACGTGAGGTATTTTCATATGTAATATGCTGGTTGTATTTTGCTAGCAGTGCAAAGCATGGAAGATTTTAAAAATGTTTTTATCGATATTATTAGAAGTCCCTTATCATCCCACCCATAAAATGTATATTAGTTAAACACTTCGAGACAGTTCCCTCGGATCTGGATGTGTTGAGCTTGATCGCGGAACTCCTGCTACTAATGAGGTTTATCTCTATCTCCTGTGACGGGAACCTGCGAAGATTAATAGAAGCACGGAAAAAATACTTTATGTTTGTAACATTTAGAAAACCTATTAAAGTTAGCAACGGGGTGAAATTGGGTGCTTTAATAAATTCAAAATATATTTAGAAATTTTTGTTTTTTGCATTTGTGTCTCTAAGATTATGCTATAACTCCAAATTTATGAGGTTACAGCATTTTAAATTTCAGAGGATTTTTAGTGTTCAATGTATTCCTGTCATTTAATTAATCGCATGTCATTAGTAGATAGAATACAAGCGGAAATATTTTTGTAGTGTTTTGAATTTAGAAGTGTTGTAGATAATGATTTTTTATAATCAGTGATATTTAAAAAAATATTTCATGATTTTATTTTCATGCTGTATTATAAACATATTATGGATGTACGTGAGCGTATACAAGTTGGTTAGATTGTTCTTACGAAGTATGTTTAATTTCGTTTCCCTTTCTGTGAACTGTTTAACCATAAAAATGAATGCACATTTTTTATTTTAAAAAAATAAATAAAAAGACATCAATATTAAAATTTGCAATAATAATTTCAAATAAAATGCACTAAAAATTAAAAAATAATTATTTCGCGAACCATTCTATGCAAGTATATCGGAGTAATATATGTAGTTCAGAAAATTATTACTATTCTTAAACAATATTTAACTTCTTTGAATCGCACAAAATTTAAATTTCAAGCATCGTTTTATTTAACCTTCGTTACATACCATTTATATAAGTTAAGTACTGAAATTTTTTCAAATTTACAGTGCATTTTGTTTGTAATTTTTATTGTAAATTTTAAAGTCGATTTTTTTTTTTTTTGTTTTATAAATCAATTAATAATTTTTAGAGGAAATATTTTTTAATGCTAATACATACAAAATAAGTAAAAGTGTTGTTCGCATGAGAAATTGTTGACGTTTATTGGATGTGTGACATTAGAAAATAATTTACGCAAAGTTTGTTTCGTATTAGTGCTCTACAAAAATAAAATTAAATTAAAAATTTACTAATCGAAATTTAAAAAAACATTTTAAAAACACTAAATTGTAAAACGGAAGTCAGCTTCGCATTATTCGAAATTTCTGATGATTTTACAGAATTTAATCTAGTAAAACTGAAAATTTGGTTGAAATGAATTATAATGAAGATGCTTGCTCAATAATTTTCTCAGAAATAAGAATTCTTCGCAATGATGTACGTTTTATCAACTCTGTTAACGATTAACGGTTCATAAGGCCGCGTTTTTATTTTGTATTTAAAATATCGACGCTTCGGGAACATCTTTCAGTATCTACTTTTCTATCACTTTTCACAAATGTAGTTTATAATTGTCTATAGTTTCAGAGAAATCGATGTAAAGAATATATGAAATGAGTATATAATCGTAATTATTGTTTGTTTTATAATATTTGTAATTACAGAATGAATATGAATATTATGAAAACCAAAACATATTGACATTTCAACGAGAATATTTATTTTAATAAACAGTAAAAATTATTCGATATATAAAGCTTTTATTTGTTAATTTAAAGAGTGTGCAGCATTTATATGCATCGTTTTTTTCTGAAATGAACAGAAGTATTATAATTGTATATATAGATCAGTTCAAAATAAAACATAAAAACATTTAAATTTAATTGCTAATATTTTTTGTTTTGAGGTGCGATCAAACACTTTATTTAGGTTAAAACATATACTAGATGAAGTATTTTTGAAAATGCTTCTTGTATAGATTCCGTTATGCATAAGACTTGGTCTATTGTGGATCGTGCCTTTCGGAAACCACCTTGATAAGGAGAAATGAGGTTTTTGGTTTCTTATTTCCACTTTTTAGTCCACCATTAATGATGCTCTTCAGTACTTTGCATAATACTGATGTTAGGGATATCGGACGATAGCTACCTACACAATGAGGATTTTTATTGTTAGTTTTCAGTGTATGTTTAGTCGAATTTTTTTTGTTCTTGTTTTTAATGTAATTTTTAAATATGTCTTTTAACGATGTTTCTACTGCCTTGTCTGTCACTTCATCGTCTGTATTTTCATCCGATTTGATGGTACTTTTCTTTTGTTTTTTTCTTTCTTTGAATTAAAGGCGTAGTTATGCGCCATTTGAACTGGCAAAGAAAATTAAAGAATTTGAAGGTGCCGTTTTTTTTTTTTTTGTTTTTTTTTGTGTATTTAATTGAAAGTGTGGCAGAGAAGGAAAATTTTGTTTTATTTCAGCGTCCTCAAATTTTCTTGATCTGCGCTAGAGTTCTCCATTAGTTGAGAGTCATTTGTGACACTCGTAAGGATGTACGATTTATCGGACCGCGATTCTTTTTTTTTTTTTCCGAAAAGATAATTTTGCTTTATGACTGTATTTAAGGGGTAATCATCACCCTTATGTCCAGTTTTGTGGCATTTAAAACATATCGACTCATCGAATGTGATAAATATGCTATGCTTCCGGTCGTTGTAAGTTAGAAACAAGGAGTCGGGTGGTTTAATGTTTTCCTCGATATATATTGGTATAAAGCTGCCCTACAATGCGGCCGAATTCTTCATCTTGTGGTTGGGCGCATAATGTTGAAATTTGGGAAACAAGTTGTAATTTTAGAAATATTTGCACAGAGACCTGCAGCTTTTTACTGTTCTATTTTATTACAATGCTTTCACACATTAGTAGCTAAGGTTGAGTGTTATTTGTAGATGGGGTTGTAAAGAATAAGAGTGAACTTTAACGACATTTTAGTTAAGTTAAATTATAAATGAGTGAAATACTTATAGATAGTATTGTAGCTTGAAGATATTTCGAATTTATCTCACTTTATTCCTAATTGTATTGATCACTTTTTAATTTTTATTTTTTGTATCGTTGCTTTTAGTAGAGAAGAGGAAATTTTTTACGATGAAGATTTTGTTATATTCATATTTGACGGGCATTATAAATGAGAAATAATTAATTATTATCACCTTGGTAACTCGAGTTGTTTAGTTAGTAACAGAATAAACGTTCTAATTTGAAAAATCTTTAAATTTGTTATAAACTCTACTTATTTGACCTTGCGTTTTTTAAATTTATAATAATGCATTATAATTATTCTACAGGGTAGTTTAATATAAATGAATAATTATTATATAAAAAACAGATATGTTTATTAAAATTAGGTACCGATAAGTTTCGGAACAAGTGCACACCATTTTCTAGGTAGTACAATGGGATAACATTATACCGCCTAGAAAATGAAATATTTATACATTTCGGTGTATTCTTTTAATTCATTTTTTTTTTTTTATAACAATAATTATTAATAACATTTACAGATGTGGTTCATAATAATGTAATACGATTCAATGTAGTTTGTCCAAATTTATCGTTCTCTATTTTTGTTCCCATTTTATTATTTTCTTGGCAGTCAGCATAATTTTTTTGCGTTTTCATCTCATATGAAAAAGAAACTCTTTCATTTTTAAACAGTAACACCTTCTGATAAATAACATACACCAAAGGCCAGAAAAGAAGAAAAAAGGGAACAATAAATCAGTTCGTGAATGTGAAAAATTTTCGTACATTTGAACTACCTTTTTTGACTATTTAAAATTAGTTTTTGCTTATTTATCTGCAACTCTTGTAGATAAATGTTTCGTTTTTCCTCGAAAATGTAAAATTTTATTTATGGCTGAGGTTTTTTTTTTATCCGAATACGGCCAATTAAGGACCACGCAAAATAATTATAGCACGACCCCACTAATTTTCCGCTTCCTTTTCTGCCAATATCGTTTCATTCTTTCCTTATGTTTTTCCCTTCTTTCTTCCCTCCATATCTTCCCTGTCTTCTTTATAGTCCTTCTCTGGAATGTTTTGGATATTTTAATCTTAAACGTATTTCTATCTTCTATTTCTTGTTCTGTTATTTCCATCTCTTGTGTAGGTCTTTCTTCACTTCTACAAACCATGTAATTTGTGTTTTCCTATTTTTATCGAAGAAATCGAATATTCTTTTCGTTAATCTTGGCGTATTCATCTTTTTTTAAGATGGCCGTAAAAGATCATTTTTCTTTTGCGCATGGTATCTACTATAGTTTCTTTTATTCTTCCGTATATCTCTTCATTGCTTCTCAGTTTCTAAGTAGTATCATTTTCATATACCGACCCATATATTTTTCTTATTATTTTTCTTTCCTATTCTGGTTTAACTACTGTGTTGTAGTGCCTCAGCTTCGCATTAATCGATATCGATTTTTTATTATATACATTTTTGGTGAGTTGAAACACAATTTCTATTTTTCCCGCTCTTTCTAAATTAGCTTCTTTGTGTCCAAAACGTTTATCATTTCGCTCAAATACTTCAACTTCGGAACTTTGTGAATGTTTTCATATTTCGTTTTCATGTACCCTGGTGCATTGTTTACGTTTGTTATGTATTTTGTCTTGTCAAATGAGATTTGTAGTATAACCCTCTCCCCGCTTCTTCTTTTAGAATGTTTATTTTCTTTTATCGTGTTAGCCAAAATTACTAAATTATCTGCAAAAGAAAAACAGTCGATTACTAAGTTCTCCTTTTTCCTTCCTAGTCTGACTTTTTGAATATCTTCTTTCGTTAATAAATGCTTAAATCTTTTACAGTGAATACTCGAAATAAATAAATTGCGGATACAACTGCGTTAAAAAGAATTTTATTTGCTTGAGGTTTCGGCCAGCTTACACTGACCATCATCAGAATTGCTTCTGATGATGTTCAGTGTAAGAGCTGGCCAAAACCTCAAGCAAATATAGTTTTTTTTAGCACAGTTGTATCCGCAATTTATTTATTATCTTCTTTTGTTACTCTATTTCGCCATTCTCGAATTACTTTTTCCAATACACTATTAAATAGTAATGGTGACAGACCGTCTCCTTGTCTTACTCCCGTTACTATTTGGAATGACCGTGATGTTTCTTCCTTGAACTTTATTTTGACACTGTATCTGTCATTGTTTGTTGTATGAGGGATCAACGCCAATTTCTTCCAGTATATTAAACAATGATTCTCTGTCAATGGACTTGTACGCCTTTTAGAAGCTCACAAATTTTACAAATACATTTTTCGGTCTCATTTTTCTGTACTTAAGCACTAATTTAAAATTTCATACCGGTTCCGGACATGATCTTCTTTTCCTGAAGCCTGTTTGGTATTCTTCAAGTTGTTCATCTATTTAATTTTCCAGTCTGTTTTGCAGCGCCTTCGAAAGAATCTGGTTTATTTTAAATAAACTGACTACTAATTGTATCATCTCTATATTTTTTGTCTAATAATAATCATTTAATTTAAAATCGGATTTAGTTAGTTTTCCAGTTTGTAATTGTGCCTAAATTTTAAGAGATAAGTACAGCTTTGGCGTGTATTTGGTTCATTGATTGAAATCCTCTTACATTGAAAGATCTACTTGCGGGGAAAATTAGAATTTCAAAACAATTCATTTTTCATGAAAACGTGAATTTGGACTAATTCGACCGATTGAATTGACGCGTTTTACGACGCAAGTATGTTTAATTACGCATGGGCGCGTATCGCGTTGAACGTACGTATTCGTAAAAGTTTATTTGGAATACGTATGTGATAAAGACCGGAATTATCCAAGTGTTCTATTGTATTCGATTTAACAGTGAAATTTACATTTTTTGCAAGCCCAAGTAATTTACAATTTTCGTGTTATATGTTTATCCTTCCATTAGTAATAAAATTTATGCGGTTTTAAAAGGAAAAATTAAATGTTATAAATTAATTGCGAAGAAATAAAGGTGATATTTTTTGCTTGTTCCGAATTAGCACCGCGTGATATTTTGGCCAAAAAAATACATAATTAAGGAAAAAAAGAATCTTACATTGTTAGGAAGTTTTATGTATTATTCAGAGTGCCGTTATTATATTAAATTCTCTCCCCCCTCTCTCTCTCTCTCTCTATATATATATATATATAAATATATAAAAATAAAAAATATATAAAAAATTTACTACGGAATGTTTCAAAATGGCGATAAACAAAAAGTCTCTTTTCATAATGGCTATAAAAAAGATTTTGTTAGTGCAATAATAAATTTGTTTTGTTTTTTGTTTTTTCTTTATTACAGGGTGCGGCAGCATAACTTCCTTTTTTAAAATGCACCACTTTTTTTTTTTACTACGTTTTTTAAAGAAATAATAACAGAAAATCAAATAACATACTCCAGATCCCATTGGTAATATGTATGCTTCTTCCCTTGCAAAAAAGTGGCGCATTTTAAAAAATGAAGTTATGCTGCCGCACTCTGTATTATGTTAAAAAAATATATAAAAAAGTAGTAATTTTTCCTTCTAATTGTTGAACATTTTATGAAGCTGCGCCTGTAAATTAATAATACTAAAAAAAAAAAGAGTAAAAAAAAATTCTTGAGCGGATAATTTTGTTTTTTTACTTTTACATTTTTCAACTATTTTGTTTATTGATCTTTCTTTTTTTTTTTTGCAATTGTTCTATATAAGTCATGCGCCTAATCTTGAGTTTAAATTTGAACTATGATATAACGAATTTGAGGGGGACGGTTAAATATTTTTTTTTACTTCTTAAAAATTTTGATTGTGGTTTTGTGAAATTTCAGTCGTACACCAGGCAGTAGACAACCGTCGCCAACGGACGAAGAGCTAAATAAAAATGGAGCTTCCGTGGTTAGCGGAAATAGTGCCAATGTTAATAACCCGGGTCCAGTGGTTGGGGTTGTTAACAATGGAGTTGCAACCATTGTGGAGAATTTACATCCCCAAAATCATCAGCATCATCAACAGCACTCACAGCAGCATCATCATCACAATCATCAGAATAACAATCCGCATCATCAACAGCAACAGCAGCCTCCTCAACAGATCCACCATCATCATCATCATTCAATTTTAAATCATCACGGTATTCCTTTGACGGCCATGCATCCCGCGCCGCCGCCACCGCCACCACCTCCGCCTCCGCATATTAATCAGATTGATTCGTTAAATCAGCCGTTCGAGCAAATTTTAAATATCGATCCGAATGCTTTCGATCATCAACATGTTCCGTCGGGTCATTCGCAGCTGAATCATGTTCATTCTGGTCTGGATTCTACAAATACAATGATGCAGCCTTCATACGATGCACAGGTACGTGTGTGTAAATTGGTTAAATGATTGTAATATTTAGTATCAAAAATTGTCTAGTGTTACTACTCCGGTATGGGGTCGTAAGCGTGTTGATGAAATTCGTTTTGACTGTACTTTATAAATGGTTCGGACGGTATCCATCTGATTTTTATCATTCCTTCTCCAAAAATCTAATCGATATTCCTAAGAAGATATATGATGCGAAATGATTGGAAACGATTGTCATTTTGTATTTTCATTTAGCGCTATACATTTTTTTTTCTTTTTTTTTTTTTTTACACGTAACGGTTTCAGTTGAACGGATTTTTCTTCTATCACCAAATTCATTAGTCAGAAACGAATAGGAGCGTAAAATCTGCCGCGCTACGTAACCTGATTGATGTATTCTAGTTTTTTACCAACTCACGCGTCACTTATTGTGTTTCGGTTCTTTAATTCCTTCTAGTGTCTTGCGTTTTTTTTATCTATAAATGTTTATCAATAGTTTGTTTACTGTCTGTTTTAAAATATTTCACATATTAAATATCAATATTTCGCATTCGTGTAACCCTTTCATTTAATAATTATTGAATCGAAGCATACGTGTATGCAGTGCCAATTTGAGTCAAATTTATAACTAATTTTTTACAGTCTGAACTATTATTCTGGCAACAATAATTGATGGTCGTAGATTAAACCATAATTATGATATTGTAAAAATAATATTCTCGTCATATTGCTCATTAAATACAATAACATTATAACTCAAAAAATAGCGAATTTAAGTCATGTGTATAGTTGGAATGCATTTTATGAGTACAATTAGAGGTTAGAACGCCATATTTGTAAATAAGAAACTCGACAAAATAACCATTGCTTTTGGAACGGATACACCGTTCAAAGTATAGTAAATGTAAATGTTAATTTGCGTTCCCTGCGAAATATCGTTTTTTGAGTTATGACGTTATTATATTTAATGAGTGATATGTGACGATAAAATCGCGCCTGAATAATTATAGCTAGATGATGTACTTTAAGTCGTATGTATTTTCTAATTTGAATTTTGGAACTTCTAGGTTCATCATTTGAATAATGTTTTTTGGTGATGAGCGATATTATAATTAGAATAAGTTTAGCGGGTCTCAAAAGGTTGAGGGAATCAAGAAGTTAATAAAGTTACTGTACATGAATTTAACGATTTTGAAATGTAATATAATGCAATATTTGATCGAACTTTGCAGTTCATGTTTAAGGAAACTTAAGTTTGTGCTTAAAAGTTAAAGTAACTGTCAAGTGCATATTTAGATGTGTACTATCGGAGATGGATTTTGTCGCAGTTTTATTGATTGTAAAAACAGATATTGCAATTACTTGTTTTATGCGCAAAAATATACAGTTACCTTTATGAATTTTGATCCATTAGGTATTTATAACCTTCGTCATGTAATCCATTTGTAAATTCACCGAATCAGATCGTTCTACGTGGCCGACACATCGAGAATTTCTTTATTATAGTTTAAAGCATTTTTCGGGCATTATAATTTTGATCTTACTGGTTTTTATCGTGCGTCGGGTAATTGAAATTTTTAGTCCAGTTCGTGTTCATAAATTATATTGTTACTATTACAGTTCAGAATATTTGTTTTTATCAACTGAATAACAAATTACCAGTAATTTAATTTATAGATTAGATTTCTCGATTCTTTCAGTTGCGATTTCTATGAACTTATATTTATCAAAAATGTAAATATACAGATGCATAGGATATTTAATATCAATGAAATACTGCAAAGCAGATCAATGAACTATTAGACATTTATAAGGAGCACAATATACTTTTGATTTTTCTGTGTAATTTAAAACTACTATATCTAAATAAAATTATCAGTTTGATGCTTCTTTCTCCCCGTATTATGTATATAATATTTTTAGTGTACTCAACATGTTTTCAATCATAATAAAATATTTGTATTTCGGTTAGTAATTATAGTTTCAGAACATTTTGCATTAATAGTGTTAATAACTGTACGGAAAATATAATTCATTAAAAAAAAAAAAGTTAAATTTATTTTCTGTGCAACTATTATTTAAAATGTTGCTGGTTCAAGAAATTAGATAAAATTATCACATTAATCTATCATATCTGGATTTGGCGAGTAATCTAGTTTAAATTCTCTTTATAATTACTACGTGTATTGCTTCGGAATACTATTTGCATATTTTCTTTAGTCCGTTTTTTTTTTTTTTTTTGTTTTTTTTTCCCCCTTCTATATAAATAAAGTGTATACACATATGTACGAGGGTCGGTTGAAAAGTAATGCACACACGGCCGTAGAGAAGGAACGAGGAATGATATCAGGATGGGACCAAAAAAAAAATAATAATACTAATAATAATGGAAGTACAAATCTTTACCTTCAAATTGATCAATTTATTTTTCTCCACAGTCGCCATTTACACTGATACACTTCTACCAGCGCGTGACAAGTTTTTTCATTCTGTCAACGAAAAGATTTTCATCTTTTTTTCTTTTTTTTTTTTGATTCAAGACTTATCTGCCTCCTTCGCCTCGTTGTCTAAGGATGGTTAACCGGCGAGGTCTGGCTTTAACATAGAGAAAAAGTGAGAAAATCGTACGGAGTCAAATTTGGTGAATAGGGCGGGTGCAAAATGGGCACGAACTTCAGCTTGTAGTGCTTCCTCTTGATTTCATCAATTAATCGGCGCGGAATCCACCTGGAGCAGATTTTTCGGTAGCCAAGTCTTCGAATGTTATGACCTACACGTTCTTTCGGTATTGCTAGATGATTCGCAATATGCTGTTGCGTGATTCGATGGCCACTTCGAATCAAATCGTTCACTTTCTCATGATGAAAGCATAAATACACGCTGAACGATCAATCAGAGTTGAATATTTAGGTCATCGAGCATTTCTTTACTCTGAAAAACGATTGACGATTTTCTTTTTTTTATCTGGGCAATGCTTAAGTAACTGAATACCTGCTATATGCATGTGTGATGTCGCGTATCCCTTTTTAGTTTTCGAAGTTACAATAGTTTTTTCACTGCGTCGGCTTTTCTGGACTAAGACCTAAAATAGCGCTTTTTCGGGTATCTATTTGCACTTTACGCACTTCTAATTAATACGAGTCTGTAGAGCATTTGTCATGGCAGTATTAAAAAAATGAGGGCCTTAATTTCGAAACACCCGTTGTTCCATTTTCGTGAATATTGCAAAAAGTTATTAATGTTTATGTACAAAAAATGTTATAATTATGCATAGGCATTTTTAAAAGCTACAATTTAAGCCTAAAAAGTATTTTCGATAATAAACTGAGTATCTGAAAAGTTATTTGCCGATTATAACGATGCAAATTTCAGTTTATTCGTCTTTTCAATAGTTATGAAGCGCTATTTTTGTTTTTGTTTTGTTTTTAAAAGCGGAAAATCGCTTTTTTGTTGCTTTTTTGTGGTGAAGAGGGTTCAACAGAAAACCGTTTTTTCCCCTAAAACAAATCCAATTCATACGTTTTCCCCTAATTTTCTTGCTTGTAAAATGATTTGTAATTTTATAACAATAATTTTTTGAGGTTTATGTTTGAAGGATTTTTTTTCCCGATACTAAATACATTAAAATGTACGTATGGTACAGGATGATTAAAAACTCAAAAAGAGAAAAAAGAAAAAAAAAATGATTTTTCGGTAATGAATGTATTGATAAAAAGTACGTAATGAAATTGTATATTGATTGATGAAAGAGTGTAAGCAAACTGTTAACTTCTTCTTCTTCTTCTTCTTCTTCTTTAGATGCCTTCTCCTCCAAGGAGGTTGACTATCATATGACGAAACTGTTCTCTATTGCTAGCTATCCTTAAGGCTCCTGGAACTTTTCTGATATTCAACCATTCTAGTATATTTTTAATCCACGGGCCCGTTTTCCTTCAATATTTCCTTGAAGGATAATTTGTAATAGCTCATATTTATTATTTCTAATTATATGTCCATGGTATTCCAACTTTCTTCCTTTTACCAAAGTTATCAGTTCTCTATCTTTTTTCATTCTGTGCAACGCTTCCTTATTGGAAACTTTATCGACCCATGGCATTTTTAATATCCTTCAGTACAGCCACATTTCAAATGCTTGTAATCTGTTTATGGATGCCGCTTTTATTGTCCAAGTTTCCACCCCGTACATTAGTACCGGAAGCACATAACATTTAGTTATTCTCCATCTGGTTGTTAGCGGCAGTTCCCTATTAGACACTAAATTTCGTACTTTCTGGAATACGCTTCTTGTTGCTTCAATTCAGATTTTAATGGTGTAGTCAGGGTCCCATTTATCATTAATCCAATATCATAAGTATTTTATTCTATTTACCCGTTGTATTGGCTGTGCATTTACTGTTATTTCTTTCGAAGTTGTTATTTCCTTATTTATAATCATTATTTTGGTTTTAGAGGTGTTTATTTTGATACCATATTCTCGGCAACTATCCTTTAGTTTATCCACTAAGTATTGCAAGTCTTCTATACTTGTTTCTAATAACACCACATCATCTGCATATCTTATGTTATTTATTAACACCCCATTTATTTTTATTCCTTTTTTAACCTGATCTAATGCTTCTTTGAATATCTGCTTCGAATAAAAATTAAACAGTAGCGGTGAAAGTATACATCCCTGTCGGACTCCTTTCCTAATTTCTAGTTCTTCTGTGAGGTGTTGATTAACTTTCACTTGAGCCGACTGGTTCCAATACAGATTCATAATTATTCTTATATCGTTGCTATCGAAATCTATTTTTGTAAGTCTAATAGTTTATTATGTTTAACATTATCGAAAACCTTTTCGAAATCAATGAAGCACGCGCAAACTGATTGTTGTCGATTTATACATTTTTTAATTAGTACTTGTGTCCTAAACAATGCTTCCCTTGTTCCACAGCTGTTTCTAAAGCCAAATTGCGTATTTCCAATTTCCTGATTTATTTTCATATATATTCTGTTGTATATAATTTTTAAAAGTATTTTTACTACATGGCTCATCAGGCTTATTAACTGATAATCCTGGCACTTCTTGGTCCCTAGTCTTTTTGGGATTGGAATAAAAGTGGATTTCAACCAGTCTGTTGGAATGCTACCGGTACTGTAAATCTCATTATACATTTGTAGCATCCCCTTCAAGTGTTTTTCATCTAGCCATTTTAAAAGTTCTACATTAATTTCATCCGGTTCAGTTGCCTTTCCGATCTTTGCATCCTTAATCGCTTTTTAAAGTTTTTTTCTCATAATAGCTGGACTTTCTGCTTTTGTTCTCAGTTCCGCTACTTGCTCCCGATCGTGTGCCAACAGTTTTTGTATATATTCTTTCCACGTTCTTAATTGTTCTTGCTGGTCGAATTATCAGTTTATTATTTTTATCACTAATTATACCATATGTTCTCTTTTTTTATTATTATATGTATATGTAAATTCTTTTATTTTTTTGTGCAAGTTGAATAAATCGTATACTTCAATTTACTGACATTTTCCGGTTATTCAGTTTTCTTCCACTTACATATGATGAAACGAAAAAGCTGTTAACAAATATACAAAATAAAAGAGCGAGTTAAAAATCGCGCGGAACAAAGGAATAATCGAATATATATAAAACAACCAGTTTAAAAACAAGATAATTCGAAATCAAATTTTTGCTAAATATGTTTGGATTTTTTTATGTTTACACGGATGTTATATTTAATTTTCTACAAAAGAAAAACGTGGATACACTATTTTGAGTGAAAAAAATAGAGATTTTTAAGAAAGTGAAAGTTTAAGGGGTTGGTAATTTTTAAGAGGAAATGAGTAAAGCTAATATTTAATAGGAGAAAGAACGAGGAAAACGAAATTCCAGTTAACTTATTTCAACGTTTAGAATTTCAAATTACTGATCATATTAAGCGCAATTTAAAAGAGTGATTTTCATTGATAAAAGAGTTACAATTTTGTCAGTTAATCGAACGGATTAAGAACGAATAAAAATATAACTCCATTTGTTCATGAAGAATTTTTTAATGGCCTGATGCATTCGCATGATGAATTCTTTGACTTACTGCAGTTAAAATATGAATTAATTGTATTTATTTCCGGCAGTAATTCCGAATTCGTCAACAAATTAACTGATATTACGATACTACTAGAAAATCCGAATTAATGCCAGAAGGATTTTATCAGTTAATACAAATTATTCCCAGCTTAATTTTCCCTATTCTTATTTCTGATCTGTCGTGATGTATTTTTCCTTTAAATAATATATTTAATTTTTTTATAGTTTTATTACTATTATACGACGATCATTTTATACTTTTACAATTATGTCATCATTTTTTTTTTTCATTTTCGAATTTATTTTGCATCAGAGTGGGATTCCTTTTTGTTATTCAGAAAACTATTGTTTACCGCAGATTTATTAATTTTTCATATTTAAATTTAAAATCAATTTTCTCTGGCATAAGTTTTTGTTTTTTTTAAAAGCGGGCTTTTAATTTGTTTTTGTTTTTGAGGTAGTGCGTGTGTGTATTTTGGGGCAAATTTGTCTTTTTGCATTTTTCACCCTAGAGAAGCATTGAGAAAAACAGTACGTATATATATATATATATTATGGGTATTGTATGTGTATGCGTATATGTATATATAGGAATGAGGGACTTTTAATAGCTGTATTTATTTACTCAAAAGTATTGCAAGCAAGCAATTTAGCAGATATTAAAGGCGTTTTAAATATTGCATTTCATTTGACTTTTTTTTGAGGGGTGAGTTATTTTTTTTTTAAAAAAATCGTTTGTCTTTGGCAATCTAACAGAATAAATCGGCAAAGGAACATCGGAACAATAAATACGAATTTCATATTTATTGCCGAATGGTGGTGTCCCCCCCCGTGATGTATAGTGTCCGTCAGGTGCGTATTTGTTGTTGCAGTGTGCGCATGTTTGTTCGGTACGTGAACGTTGGTCTAATTTGTTTTACGTAGTTCGTTAATTACCGTTCAAATTCTGGATGTTCTCGGCAAAACGTCAGCAGGGAAATAATTAAATTTAGCGTGGAACGGTGTGCCGCCGCATTGCCAACTAGTTAAACGATAAGGTGTACACCTTTTCGTTATTGTATCTTCTGGCCAAAATACCTTTCGGTCGTTATACCGTGATGAGATGCGATGGGTCGCGAGGGCTTTGATGTTACGGTTACTTTTTATTGGCATGGTACCGGTAGCGACGACGGCAGTAACCATTATTATATTGTGATGACGGTGGCGATTTTTATCGCGGTCTCTACCGTATAGAGATATTCCTTTATCAAGATTAGACGACGGAACGTATTTAAGCGCTGACTTATTTATTACTTAATTTCTGCTGTTGCCTTTGCCTTTCTTATTATTTTGGCAAGAAGATTTTTTTAGTCATTTGAAAAATAAATGAAAACGGTACCGGTTGAGTTCGACTTTCTTTTTTTAAACGGCTTACTATCTGTGCACGTTGATACTATCCTGTTGGCCCTTATTCCGGTGTATAAATATGGACGCAGTTATCGACTACGCTCGCTTAATTACTCGTGTTGTTATTTCAAAATTCGATACACAAGGAATCTCTCCTCGTAGTGTGCTCCACAACTTTAGACATTAGCAGTTGAATAATTTACTTTTTCAGCCAAGATGAAATATCCTAAATAAAGCAGCTTCCGAAAGAAGTGGAGTCTGCTTTTGCACGAACAGCTTCTAGTCTAATGTGCAGCGCTTATCCTACATACGTTGTAGTGCGATGGTAAATTTATGGCATACATCCATTATTAAGCCATTACCGTTTTATTTACACTTTAAATCATTGCGTACATACATATGTATATTATAAAATCGTTGCTCGTGGCTCTAGTATTATATTTATTTTTAGGTACGTTTTTGAATGTTTTCCGTCGTTTGTCAGTTCCTTACACGGCTTTATCGGTGTAAAAAATGAACTGATAACAATTGAACTTTGGTTTTTGTATTTTTCTTTCATTCTTATTTGTAATATCTTATTGACGACAAGTGCCTGCCTAAGGAATGTGACGGGAATGCAAAAAAAAGTAAACAGCGTCAACCGATTATACATTATGTCGCCCATTGGCGCACCCAGGATTTGCCCCCCCCCCCGGGGGGGGGGCTAAAAGAGTAGCATATGGCAAAATGTAAAGGCGGATGTCGAACATGTTTGGTATATTTCTCTCTCTTCTCTCATTTATATATTTATTTTTGTGTAAAATGTATTATTTTAAAACACTTTATATTTTTATCAAATATTAATTTTTACTGTCAAAAATTTTGCCATTATTAACAGTGTCCGTTTATTTTCTCTGGGGTGAGCTGTAGCCCTGTGGCACCTCCCTTGGATGCGCCAGTGATGTCACCCGCCAACTTAACGGTTGAAGGGAAAAAGAAGACGGTTGATCAGCGTCTCGCTGTCACGGCAAATTCTGCTTATTCAGTTAACTAAATTTATTTTTAATATGCTTTTTTTTTTCCTTCAATTTTCTAGTGCTGAACATGGGGCTTTCTAACATCTATTCATGTTAAATTTAAATGTTTGTCATTGGTTTATAATTTTCATAATTTCCCATTAACAATAGAAGAACTGCTTTAATTCAAACTGTTCGTTTGTTTTCGGTACATTTTCAAATGAATTCTGATTTCTTTTGGACGAATTGTTTTTGAACTATTCCTTGTTGTCATGTTTGATTTGCTGAACGTGGCGGTTAATAATTTCGCAAGAAGCCTGCGCTATATCTGAGACTGTTCGGTAAAGGTCTGACGTATGTTCAGTTTTTGAGTAAATTACGACATTTTTTGATCAGTTTTTCAGTTCGCATTGAAACTAAAATTTACTACCGCTTCCTTCTAAATGAATTAATTTTCGTTATAACATTTTTTTTTTTTTTTGCAGTAGCTTTTTCAAAGTTTCCTTTTTTATGCCAATCTCAGTGCTTTCCTTTTAGCTTTTAGCACCCTTTTGGGCGGGCTTCTTTGTTTCTTATACAATTAAAGGTGTTTTAGTCGATTTTGGAATTCCCTTTCATTGTTGCTAACGTTATTCATTTGCACAGTAAACGGGACTTTTTATCAAATAAGGCACATCAATTTTTGAATCAGTTTTTCATCGATTAGTGATTTTTTTAGCCATTATTTTTGTTCTTTATTCGGAGTTTTTTCATTTTATTTCTAAACGGACGTAAACTCAAAGAATGTACGATGTCTAGTGGGATTAAAATACTAATGGAAATGTAAATATATATGTATCTTTTTTTGGCCCCAGCTTTCGATATTTGGCCAGTCTATGTATTTATTTATTTATTAACGTTGTGTTGTGTTTATGTTAAAGAAATTGTGTGGTTGTATTTTACAGATATAATTGTGCGGTGTTGGAATGAGAAACAATGTGCTTTCACCGCATACAGAGTTTATACTTTTTTTCGATTTTTTATTATCCAAAATCTATACCAAACCGATTAAAATAAGTAAAGATTGTATCGATAATGTCATTAATTAAAGGTATTCGCTTGATGTTTTTTGCGTGAATTAAAAATGAAAATTAAAAAAAAAAAAGATATTTAGAGATATCGATTATTGGAGTTTGAGCTTTGGCGAAAACATCGCGAAAGGAGGAAGTTTTTGCATGCGAAATTACATTAATTACCGTGTGATGTAAAATTTTCTTTTTCGGAAGTTACACATTAAAATCGCCTATCCTTGTTGATTTTGTCGAATCGTTGTTGGTTCTCTATTTTAATATATATTTTTTTTAATATTGACGTAATTAATTTTTGAATTTTATTTGCAAATGTTTGATTTGCATATATTAATATAAAAAGGTAAACTGACGAACATGTTTGGAGTTGTTTGGAAGAAAAAAATATTGTTTTAATATATTCGTTTTTTGAAACGTTTGTCTTTTTCGATCATTGCGTAGGTCCCTTGTCGTATTTCACACAGCTGAAAGCATCTTCGGATGTTTTTTTTTTGAAAAAATCCTAAAGCCTGCAACAATTTTTCACTTCCTCTACCGTACCAGAACTTAGTTTTTTCTTTTTTATAATTCATTATCCGGAATAAAAAAAAGTCGACCGGGATAAGATTTTTAATGTATCGTGGAGCGGGGCTAGTTGAGCAATTTTTCACTTGTCCGGTCACATGACTAAAACGATAACTCAAAATTGTTTGATAGGTATTTTGACGGACAAGTAATTTGTTCCTTTTTAAAAGCTTCCTAAGAAATTTATTTCTCAGTAATCTGATTTAAAAGCGCTACAGTCGTTTGAGTAAAAAAGGTCAACTTACTCCGTAGGTGGGGTAAGTTGAGTAGGGGTACGGGACAAGTTGATCAATTAGGAAATTAAGCCACACAGTGACGTGAATATTTACTGGTCATGTAATAAAATTGCTATTTTGCGATCAACTATTGATTTATAACCTCTTAATGGTATAATGGTGAAACGGAACTTATTCTTTTTTCAAATATTAAAAATAAACACATAATCAACATAAGAAAAACGTTTCATACGCTTAATTTTTAGAATAGATTCGGTGTCTTTCCATTTGAAATCTTACGTTTACGGTTATGTAATGATTGATGTGGTTTAAATATAAAAAAATACCATTAATGTGACGCAGGAAATTAGTCATTGTCGTCACTGTCGTCACTGTCGCAATTAATGCAAACACAAGTAAGACTATCATTAGGTGCACATTTTGTATTGCCTATTCCTCACAAACTTGGCACTGGATCTCTTTTTCACTTGGTAAACTTTTGGAATAGTCTTTGCAGCAAAGAAGGCAAGCATAGTTATCTACGTTGCTTCCACCACTTGACTAAAGAATGTTTTTAAAAACACTTTTTTTCTTTTTTTATCAAGCTTTTGCTTTTGGTTTTTAACTTTTTTAATTTTTTTGTTTTGTTCCTCTTGTAATGTGTTTTTTCCAGGAGTGTTTGTTAGAATAGCCGTTTGGCTTCAGATAGGTGTGCCCATTTTTTTTGACCTGCCTTTGAGCATGGTCGAACAAGTTGTGGAAAAAAACCTAAGATGGGTCTAATTGGGGTTTTTTTTTTTTTTTTTTTTTTTTGTAGGTTGCACCAGCTTGTTCTTCAGGGTGATTAGTAGAGGTTGTAGCACTATCAGGTTCACTGGCATGCATTATAGCTTGCTTTGAATGATCTTTTTCTAGCTGTACAGATTGTGGATTTGGATGGTCGGTTACAAATTAGTGTTCGCATTAAGTGAGGCTATACCCATCTGTTGAAAACCATTTATGATGTTTATGCTCGTGTTGAGCCAAGGGCGGTGAATCTGCATCAATTTTTGATATATTGTAGATAGTTATTGCCTTTCCCGGTTTATTTCGTAGCCAAGTATCTTGTGAAGAAGCGCAATACTTCTGTCCGCATCCTAAAATAACAGAAAAACACACATTGTTTTTGTTTCAAATCGTGTAAGCAGTTGCTCAACTAGCCCCAACCGAAATATTTGAAAAAAAAGTAAGGCTATGAAAAAACCGTTTAAATGACTAAATGATTTCTTGATATCATAAATATATGCAATAGATTTATGAAAGTTTAATACTTACGCGGTCGAAAATGGACAATTTTTAAAGCGTACAGTAGAAAAACGAACCGAAACTAGGTTTTTACTTTTTCGTCGCAAAATAAACAAAACGTGCATGTACGTCATTCGATTTGAGAAGACGTTACTGTCGGTTGTGTGATGAGCTTTTATCCCACGACCACTACCTTTTGCCATTTGATGAGTCAACACGTGCTGTGTAGTTTTCGAGATATTTCGATTGCTCAATTTACTCCTATGCTCAACTAGCCCCGCTTTACCCTATGTGAAAAAAAAACCCAATTATAAACACATTAAGTATTAACGTTCTGCTAGTAATAGCAGAATGGGGAATCATGAAGAAAAACAAAACAGAAATCTGATAAGTTTTAATTTTAAGGAATTGTCTCCACAGGGTGGCCACTCAACCAGGATAACCGGGAAACTGGGAATGAGCCAGGAATTTTGTCGTAAAACCGGGAAAAAAGTAAAAATAGCCGAAAACGATATTTTTAATAAGAGAAAATCATTTGAAACGAAAAATAAATGCATTTTTTTAAATGTAGTTTACTCAAAATAAATTACGCAGTTCTTCTGTTTCAGTCATATAAAATATGCTGCGGCGGTCAAATATTACCAGTAGTAATAAAAAATTTCCGTTTCTTTTTGTACAATTCTATAATCAGGGAATCGGACCGGGAATTTAAAAATTATGATTGGCCGCCATGGTCCCAACTTGTCACGAATGAATGAAAACTCCTGCAACGTATCGTGAATTCCGTCCGGCTGAAAAAGCGAGAGCAGTGTACTTTTTAATGTAGGTAAATAGTAATCTTTATTTTATTGGATACTACGTGGAGGCAGTAATGAGAAATTTCAGTAACGTTCATGCCCGACAATTATGTAATTTTGAGGAGAATGGAGTAGTCGGTTGAAACACCGTGACTTCCGTAAGAACTGTAAAAAACTAGCATTTTCTCAATTTACCAGGAGATTATCCAGGTTGATGTTTTTAAATGAATAAGACATTTGCAAACAGCAGTTTTGGACAAGAGCTATATGAAACAAATTGACAAATTACGCGGAGATCTGTAAGCTCTAGTCGATACCCCCTCCGGATTAATTAAAAAAAATAATTTACTGTCTGATAAATTACAGTTTCAGTTTCTCCGGAGTATGTATGTTAGAACTATTTCAAAAATGTCAGCAAACAGAAGGTGACGAAATTTTAATTCACCAAAAAAACACCTTTCCATTAGATACTTTGTCTGTTACGCTGCGAATTAATGCGCATTTGGTTGTTTTTTTTCTTGGTTAATAATTTACTTCGATGCTGCTGTAAATTAAATTTTTGGAGGATTTCGTTATTCGTCGACAGTCAGATGTGGCAGCTGATGGCATCGAAGCGGGGCGAGATTTTACGCTAAAAGCAAAATGCAGTTTGTTGGCAGTTCTCTTTTGGCTTACAAGCGATCCGGAAGAGAGAGACAATTAAAGCGGCTCCGGCAACGGATTTAGTGCTGTTGACCATCGCCTCCATAAATCACACCTACAATCAGTGCCGGTTGATGAAATGATTTATTTCGGCCGTTTAATGAAAATTATTTTGTAAAAATGTCGCGTACAGAAGACTGCGACCACTTCGCTACGAAATAATCGCAGAATATTGTTCGCGCAGCAGTTGTGGATATAATTAGCGTGCGGCGACCGAGGCGATCTGGTTAAAAATGTAAGACGGATATTGTTAAAGGAAAGTAATGTAGGTGAGAATGTGTGCCAACATTCTTGAAAATATCGTCATCGTCCCGGACTAACAGGCTTCACACAGGTGCTCGTCGGCTTTGTTTTCCCCGCATTTGCGTAAAGGTAAGGCAGAATTGTCGTTTTTATTGGCTGCTAATCAATAAATATATGGCGCGTACATTTTCACTTCGCAACCATTTTTGCTCTGGCTGTGCTCACCTCTTTTCTGGCCTTTGTCGATAATGTGTGCGGACGTATTCGCCATCTTCCGAACGAATTCTGTGTTAATCGACGTAATCTTCACGGTCCCTGAGGCGACACCGAAGTTAATGTCGCTGAACGGCGGTTATGTTAAAATCAGTGTAAAACGCGAAAAAGCACGAAAGCCCGCATCAGTTGTAACTGTAATGGCCTCTTTATTTTCCATTACTATTGACGCGCGATCTTCGTCGCTTCGCTTCCTTTGTTCCGAATTCGACGTAAACCTCATTGTTCGATTATCAATTACTCAGATTCTAAAGATGATAGGATCGTGTAAATCACTCCATTCGGGAAATTTCCATATCTGAAAAGTAGGAATGTGGGGAGCTTCGTCGGCGTCGAATTCAGTAACGAGTATGTCGTTAAGGGAGTAGTAGAGTTCATTTCGCCGTAGGTTAAGCTAGCGAATCGAATGGCTGTCCGTCAAAAAAATTTCGAAAATCTTTTTAGGCTACCTGCTGTACGCTTCTCCGGAGTTTTGAATTTTATTTAATGGTTTTGTGAATAATCGTACATTAGCATTTTGGTTGATTAGTATCCGTGTACGGAATTCTAAAGTTTATCTTTAACTGCAATAGTGCGAATTATTATTCCTCGTTTTTTGTTTTTTTTTATATATATATATATATATATATATAAATTTATTGTTAAATTGCTCATAGAACACATAGTTTATGTGAGCCGTTGTAGAAGAATGTCACACGGTGGTGGTAGCACAAAACAAGAGGTAGTCTAGAATGCCATTTGAAAGGTTAGTTTTCAGTGGGCGGTCATTCGATCGGTCGGCGAGTTTAGCCGGTGGCTAATTCAACCTATGGCGAAATGATAATGTCCCATCTTGATAGTGTTCCACGTTTGTTAAGTGTGCCCCGCCGGGTTAGCTCATGGACTCAAAACGCTTTGCCCGGTCCAAAATCGAATTGAGTACCGGAGAATTCGGCTTCTAGTTAATACAAGTGACAGCAAGGAACAGGCTTTGTGTGAAAGTTGCGTTTATACCTTCCCCACCTCTTTTCTGTTCAAAAGAAGAAAAAGAAGAGTTTATCGAAATCAAGCGGGGAAACATTGATGATTAAAAATGGCCTTTATTTTAATTTGCAGAAACAAATGAGTAATCACCATTGTAGAGTTATGATCTGTATAAAATAGTACAATGTCAACTTAAGATTAATCGCCTCTATTATGTATTACTCTGGTTATATTGCACGTAAAAGAATACACGTATTTTCACTTTTCACGGTGGTATCTTTTTCTTTAAGAGAATTACTCGTCGGATTCGTCGATGCATCAGAAAACTATAGTAAATTCACATTATTTTTCCGCATTTGGATGTTTCTGTTCATTTTTGTGTTTTGTGCCTTTGTTAGATCTTTAACGCTTCTTCGATACATAGCAGCCGAGAGCTTCGCTAAATGGATTATGGTGCAAAATTACATATCAACGAAAGCGATTATATTTAAAAAATGTCGACTTTTTTGAAATTCTGACTTTCAACTACGTATCATCGTGATCGATGTGCTGATAGTTTGATCCGTTCGAATTGTCCCGTATTCGGTTAGATCATGAACAATACTAGTTAAAGTTTGTATTTTTGAATAATAATAAATAATAACGCAGAGCAATTACAATCCGGTCAAGTCTGTACGGCACAGTGCAAAGAGTATGACGAAGTTATATTTTGCTACTGATTAAATTTGAGTAAGTTTTTGTAAAATATACTGAAGTGCTTTTTATAATGCGCTAAGTTTTTAACGGAGTTGAAGAGAATATTGGGGGGTCGTTTTTTCGGAGACAATTCGTCGCTATTTTCACCCCCAAAATAACCCCTGTAACCGATATTCAATTCGGGTGTAGCGACTTATCCGAACGTGACATAATACCTTTGGTTCGGTTGACAGATTGTTATACTCCAAGTAATGGGAATACTATTACAACCTGTTAACTGTTAGAGGGGTTTTATAATTTTTTGTCTCAGGTCCGATTCGACTCTTCATTTACCGAAATCTCATCAGATTGCTCTGACTGTAATCGTGACTGTTAGATATTCTCCCCATTAAGTTAAGGAAACAGTAACGGGCAAATATCATCAGACATCACAACACAGCAACTTGCGTGGGCATTGTATTTTGTATATTCTTGTATTTCTTAATGCGAATTCTCTTTTTATTAACATTGGCTTCGATTTTTCGCTTGGCGATATTCTTGTTTCTTGCACGTTGTGTAGCAGTGAAAACGGGACAAAAAAAAGCGGAATCAACTCCACTTGGCTCTTTAAAACCGTTGGTATAGAATGTTTAGGAAATAGAGAACCAAAAGCATAGGAGAATTCAGCTCTGGCGACTTGTTGAGGAATAGACTTAGAACAGAGTGGTAAAGAAAGACAATTAATAATAGGATGAAGGAAACTAGAAAACTTGAAGGAGAAATAAGGAAATTTATCGTGACTATAAATAAAAGACGAAAATTGACAAAGACAAACAGAAATAAGTGATAAAACTGGAGTTTAATTAGAGGAAAATCAACACTTATGAAGGATAGAAGAGTAGGAAGAAACAAGCGAACAAGAATAAATAGGCAGGCGCTTAATCAAAATGCGATAGTCCAAATAGAATTTGCGAATAAAGAGAGGAGGAATATGAGATTCGGCAAGAATAGCTGGTACTGGGGCAGATCTCAAGGCACCGAGGCAGAGGCGGAGACAGGTATTTTGAATACGATCTAATTTGGAAAGAAAAGACCCGGAGGAATTGAAAAAACAAAGCAACAGTAATTCAGCGTAAATCGAATGGAGGGTTTATAAAACATAAGTAGGCGCAGGGATCACCCCTCAAATTATGTAGTAGGAGAAAGAACTTTTAACGGATTGTGCTTTTTGAGAGATGATAAATACAGATGATTAATGTGATCACGAAAGGAGGAGATTTTTCAGTATAGATCGTCTTAGAAGAAGAAGGAGTGTCAGGAGAAGCTGTTGAGTGATCAGAAATTACGGAACGGGTATCTTTAGAGCCAGCATTAATAATCAGATTGGCATAATATTTCTTAAAAGGATTTTTAGATTGAAGTTGAGAACGGTGTTTTGGGGCGAGGAGCCTGATATATGAGGAAGAAGAGCTGCTGGAATGATTCTGACGCTTTCTTTTTGGGGAGTTGGAAGAGTCCTCCTGTAAGGCGGGAAAATTGGTAGTGTTCGAAATATCAGCAAAGGTGAAAGCCGGGGAAACTAGCTTACCCTGACTGATATTCTTAGCTTCGGAGTACGAAAGGTTTTCTAGCCTCATGATTTCATGTATCTTTACTTGCTCTATAAATACTGGTCAAGAAGGGTCGAGGGCAGAGTTATTTCCGCCATTATGGGGAAGCCTGCCTCCTCCGTCAGACGTGTCAGGCTTTAGATTACGCTAAAATTAAAAGAATAAATAATATAAACGACGACGATACTAATAATCGAGATAATAATAATACTAATGCTGATGAGCAATAATAATAAAGGCGATAAAATTACAGAATTAAAACGATCTGACCGATAATTATCGCAGACAATTGAACACAGTAAAGATAAACTTTATCACTATAAGCATTCTTATGAGTAAACCAAAACATATCTCAAATATATGCATAACGAACCGTTTTATAGGAAAACTATAGCCGAGCTTAAAACTTTTATATTTAGGTTCACAGGGTGCCGAAAGCTGGAAAATTTTTGAAATTTTTTTTTCCCGGGCATGTGATATATCGGCGGAAAGATTTGTCGGGAACGAAACCGTATTTTATTTTCTTAACGAAACTTTCGAAGACGGCGAAAAGTTCAAAAATGCGCGAAAAATCAAATTTCTTTGTTTTGAATTTAGTATTACATGAATGTAAGTTATATCTTTAACTTAACGTACGGAATCCTCAGCGCATGGACCATCATTCTTGACTGAACTTGTATAAAAGTTATTTAAACACTCTATGGTGATGCTGAAGAGGCATGTATATATGTGTATCTATCTATCTATCTATCTATCTATCTATACATATATACTCGTGTGTATATATATATATATATATATTTATAGAAAAACAGTCAGGGGAGAATTGCGAAGGCCGGGAAATTTCAGAAAATTTATTGGTTCGATAGATTGGGTGGAACCGTGTAATACAGCTGATTTTGTTGTACGCGTAGTTTTTTAGTCGATCGATATAAAGCCGTTTGTTTTTTTTTCTTTTATTTTTTGTTTACTTTTTAAACACGTTCAAAGAATAATTTTGGCATATTTACGTTGTGTGACATGAAGGAATTTAGCGACGTTTTGTTTTTGCATTTCTTCTAAATTATATCGCTATTACGGGATGTCGGCAAAAAAATCCCTGTGAGCGAAATGCCCGGACGTTTCGCTGTGTTAGAGAATTATTCGAGGGATTTAGCTTTAAAATATTTCAGATTTTCAAAGATAGACCGAGAATGTTTCGTGGAAGGAGGAAAAAATATTCTTTTGAAAATTACCTCGGAATGTGTAGAATAAACTCTGGTTACGCGATAGCGCGTTTGAAAATTTAGACCTTTCGTTTTTTTGCTTCCACTTGGCCAACTTGAACAATTTTTCTCGGTAAGCTTTCGAATAAATTAAAACCGAAACAGATCGCTAGATTTTTTTTCCCGCCCTCTTTTATATCTTTTCCCGTTAGCGTTATGTCGGCTGAAGAGGAAATAATGTAAACGACGTGAAAGAGAGTAAAAAAAAAGTAATTCTCCGCTCCGCTTTTACCGAAATAATCGATTGCGCGAATATTTGACCTTTTCAAAATCGTTTATTTAAGAAGCTGTTTTCGCACTTGAATGGCGCTTACGCGGTCTCTTGCTTAATCCGGACGGAATGCGCCGTAAAAGGACATACTCGCTTTGTCCGATGGAGCTGAATTTAAGCCGAAAACGGAAATGAGAGGAAAACGTTTCGAAAGCGAAAGCCGTTTTACGATTTCGGGTTTGCTAATCGCTGATGAATTTCTAAGCGCCGAGTAATTCGTTTTAATTTGTTGCTAGGAAAAGATATCATCGGCGCAGTTTCATCTTTTTGACATTAAGTGAAGTCGACGAGTCCCAAAAACACAATTTTATCTAATTTCTGACTAATATAGACCGCGCTGAAAATCGCAGACTGCTCGGAAATTTGAAAATGCGTACATAGTTTTTAGTTGTTTACATTGTTTGTAGAATCCGAGCGGGGGACAGACTGTACGTTTGATTTGTTTCTCTTTAAATTCTCTGGTTTTTTTCGTTTTAATTTAATTAGTGCTCTGTTAACCGGCACGATTTTAAAAGTCTTAGCCGGCTTCGAATCGGCCACATCATTCTTTATGTCGCACGGTCATATAAGTAGTAAATCTTCGCCTCCCAACTATGAGCTTCTTCTGCGGCCAGGCTGGTATACCGGCAGTTCCACACATTCTTCTCACGTGCCCAAAGTTCGCCACGTTCAGGACACAACATAGCCTACCCAGTAACACACAGCATTGTCTGGCAAATACTACTAACGTCACAAGGGTTATAGCCTTCGTTAGAACGAGCGGTTTGACCGAACACATATAAGTTACCTCCATATATGTGCTGTAATGACTTTAGTAGTTACAAACGGCGTATATAAAAAAGGTGAAGAGGAGAATTAAAAAAACAAAAAAACAAAAAAACCTAGATGTTACAGTGTGGATCTGTTGATGGTTTCTTTCTGTTGAGGAATGTTTTTTAAATTTCCGATTTTGAAAGTGTGAACCGCCATCAAAGTGCGACCGTTACAAAGCTGAAATATTTTCTTTATCCGTTTCTCTGCTAAAAGCCATTACTACGAACTGGGCGAGTTGCGTTAAAAAACAACATATTCGCTGGCTGCTTAAGTCTTAATCTGCTTAGTGACGCGGAGCAGAAAATTGGTAAGGTACAAGCGGGACACAGGACTGTATTCGTTGGGGCACGGCCAAAATTTGTTTCTGGCCTAATTATAAAATTTTTGTTTTTAGTGACTGTGTGCCGGTCAATGTTTTTTTTTTTCCTATCCCTTGGTGGTTACTTCTGTCGGCGGAAAATAAAACAAACGAAACAATGGCGTATTCTATAAGAAGGCGCGACCGTGCTAATTGCGTCCAATGTTTTTTTTAGCGCATGTAAAGGTATGAACACGCTGGCGCAATGTGAAACCATCTGCGGTCCTTTAAAAAAATTCACGCTGAATTCTAAGGATGAAGCATAGTATAGAAAGACAATTGAAAAAGTGATGATCTTCGGAGAGTCTTCTGCGGCTGTAGCAGATGGAGATTTTTTAAACATAAGGAAAGAGGGTAAGTCGTTAGGGGAACCGGGGAATATCACTACTAAATAGTCAGTTCAACCAGGAAAAGTATCGAAGCATTATGGGGACGGAAACTTAAATGATGAGCGATAGCTGCACCTATCTGGTGACTAGCACTGTCGCAGCGACTGTGCAGCCTCTATATACTGCGGTGTATTAAGAAATTTGCAATGTTTAAGGAATTCTTGGGTTCTTCATCACCTGTCACTGACTGTAAAATTGCAACCATTTCCTTTGTTTTACATTTAGTTCACGAATATCGCTGTACATTAAAATTTTGAGCTCCATTCGCTCGATGATTGCATGATTGTATATTAAAAATATAAAATTATCGCGTCTACATAAAATTATAAAATCAGAAATATTAGACGATTTTTAGCTGTAAAATATCGGCAATGCAATTAGACGTTTGCCTCGTGTCAAGGAATTAAATTATTTCGCATGGACACTATTATCGGAATGTGAGAGGGTTGGAGTATAATCGATGCGTCTTTTCATGTAAGGCGTTCAGTCGTGAAAAGGCAGTTAGAATGTACGACCCGGTGAAGGTCGAACGGCGATAATTTCGCACAGTTCGCCGCTAAATTCGACGTGCATCAGAAATAACTATATAAAAGCATATTTTGATCCAAAATATACAGTCAGAGATGTGGGAGCAAATGAAAATCCGTTGATCTAGGCTAAGGCTGGTAAGGATCATTGTTGCCTCGGTAGTAAATCTTACCTTTGTGTTGTTGATTTTGGTAGAGAAAGAAAAGAATGGTTGATGGTGAGAAGAAAGACTCGGAAATAAAGTTGCGCCGCATCTAGGACAATATAAGAAGGGTTTCTTGCCGAAACAACAGACGTCGGGAAATTAAGAATTGGTCACACTCGGTTGACACGTGCGTACTTGCTTGAGAGAAATCAGCTCTCAGAATAATGTGAAAACTCTGTTCAACACGTTCCGGAAAGGAATTTGTCTTGCCTATATCCGTTTGCTGAACACAAAATGGATGAGATGTTACACGATACGGACTAATGATTGCAGTTTTTGAAAATTAAATAAATTGAACCATTTAAAATATCCTAGCGTGTACCACGTACAGATAAATAAAAAAGTTATGGCTTAGAAATAACGAGTAGAGGTAAAGGAAAAAGTGTTAGGTTCGGATATAATTTAAAAAGGCAGAAAGAAAACGGCCCGCGACAAAAGTTTTTTTCCAGCGATTTTCTGATAACATTTCCACTTGTTTTATATATATATATATATATATATATATGTGTGTGTGTGTGTGTGTAAAGCACCTGGGCGACCGAGCCTTGCTCGGTATTTTTTTTTGTAACTTTTTAACCATATTTTAATCTTATACATATTCACAAAACATAAAATATTTTAAAACTAATTTATGAGTTACATTTATGAATGTAAATCCTCTTTCCATACAACTTTGCTTTCCAATACTGAACGCAACAAAAATGTAGAGGTCCTTCGAATTCGCTTTCCAGATGGTTGGAGAATGTTTTCAATGATTGCACACGTTGATTTTTATGAATATATTTCTATACATTTTTTATTAGAACATTCATATTTTAGGTATGTGGGGTTGTCAGCTTTATCTCTATCGGTTTATTCGTTATAAAAAGAAATAAAAAGCCTCTTGTAATTTTACCTGTGATCAGCTGTTTTTCAACAAATTTGAAAAAATTTCCGACTAAATCACTGCAAAATGTAATAAGAGCAGGGATTTTTTAATTGTGCACAACATATTCTCAGTTATTCACTTTCACAAACAAATATATAAACACGCAAAACATTTAATATCTGTATATAAATAGGCAAAGTCCTCCTTTGTTTATTAACCGATTTTCTTTTTCTTTTTTTTGTTTAGTAGCTATTAAAAAGCAGTTTTTTTTTTTTCTAATTTAAATATAAAATTAATGCAAAAAAATAAAAAATCGTTACGATATTTTCGATTCGTTTGTTGTTTGTTTTTTTTTTTTTGTTTTTTTTTTTTTTTGTTATACATATATTTTTACTGCATGCGTAGTAGCGTATGATTTTCGAATCGCCATTATTTGACCGCCCGCTGATCGGCTGAGAGCTAAGACCGATGCCGTTTTTTGCGTATTCGTTCCTCGCCGTTTACAGGTATCTGGAATTACCCGCTCGCCTGTTTTACCGACCATATGTTTTATTGCTTTGCCTCACCAGTATTGACGCCACCGGGCGTACACAGAGACACTACCAGAGCTGAGGTATTTTTGTATAATTGTAAACATCCGTGCATGAACAAATTAAGTGTGTAAATTAATACTCGGTTCTAGAATATACATATTCTTTATGCGCTGCCTGGAACTTACAAAAACAAGAAGGAATTATATCGTTCATCATCGCATCGTAAAGTTGTCTGTAGCATTTGCGGCTTCGGATGTGTAGAGGCGGCTCTCCTGCTAACGCAAGTGTACTAGATGCTAGTTGGGTAAGTTCTTAAAGATGCCCATGCTCCAGTATGACCTTTTGGCGATTAAAATAGCACGCGTGCTATAATTTGGTAACTTTCGAGTTATCGAAATATTGGCGATAATTTAGTGATGGTCAATAAGAAGATTAAAAAATGTCACGCAGACTTCGCTATATTAAAAATTACGGCGGTATTAAATATTCAATAAGAGAAAAAAAAACGAAAACGAAAACGAGAAAACCTTTTCTTGTTAAATTTCTCGGTAACGTTTTTTACCATATACTACTATTCCCTTAAGAAAGGCATTTTTAATGTCACCACTTGAGAGGATAAAGTCAGCCGGCGTGTTAACAATACTCGGTGGCATTTTTTTTTCGTTATCTAGGTACCTTGTAATCATTATCGCGAGCGCTTAATTTGTGTAATGGCAGCTCGGATCGCATTTTATTTTATTCATTTTTTAAATTTTAATAATTGACTGTAATACTTTTCCGCCGAATATCTTTAGCTTTTAAAGTTCACGAGAGTGTAAAGCGGGTTAGTTGCCCTGCTGTTGTTTATGTAAAATGAAATAGTTGATGTAACGCGAACTGCCGATTACTGTATCGTCCCCTATCGCGTGTAATAAAAATTTCAAAGGTTCGTCGAACGAGTTTATCTTTTTTTCGTTTTCCTCTAATCTACCACGTTGGCCTTTCGCGAACGATAATAAAAGTCGAGCACCGAGAAAAGCCGACGAAATATTGGCGTACGCTACGTAGCGAAAAAATCGACCAATACAAATACGTTTCGAATTTTATGTGAAAAATGTCGTTACGAGAGTGTATATTTTGCGCATCGAGCAATTAATATGTAAGGATACGCATCGTCCTGCTGTCTCTTCTAATACCTTAATGGCATAGTGGACGATTATCAGCATGATCAGCTAGTTCCGGTTTTGTTTGCTAAGAGACTTGCGAAGGTCTTTGAGATGGTTTTTCCTGGTTCTTGTTGGTGAATGTTACGTTTTTTGTTGTTTTTTTTTTCCGGATTAACGTTTAACGTTTGCTATCTGCCTCCTCTTTTTTTTTTTTTTTCTTTTTTTAAAATATTGTAGCTTGTTTTAATTATTCATTAGATTGGTGGAGACCGAATTAATCAGTTCACCGATTTTTAGATGGCCGTTGGTGGAAGGCCAATCGTAAAATTCAAAGCAACGAGGAGATTAAAGCTTAATAGTTGTTAATTCGAAAAGCACTAAAATAAATATATATTTATAAAATATCGTTTTATGAGGATAATTAGAATTTTTAGAAAATCCCCTCCGATAACTTTTCCGGGCCGAGTATTTCTTCTTATTCCCCATCGCCCCGAAGAAGGAAAATTGTTTTTTAGCGCACTAGTTGCGACGTGAGAACGATATAAGCAAGTCTGTGTATTTTATTGATATTTGTTAAAAAGTAAAATTAGTAATAATTTGAAGATTACATATAATATATTTTTATTCAGTTTGATTCCAAAAAATTTCGTTTATTATCTTTTTTTTTTTTTTCAAATCATTTCTTTTTTAAGCTTTAAATTTTAAAACTTTGTAGCGTGAAAAATCTAACGCCACAATATTTATTTGCAATTCATAACCAGGTATTAAGATAATATATTATAGGTATTTGATTTTTCATTTGTATCTTTCTAAAACTAGAAGTGAGTAAATTCTGTGAACTCTACTCGGTTATGTAATGTTCGTACACGCGTGGAACACTGTGATGATAAATCACGTTTGTAGGATAAAGTTTACGCATCGCGTGCTCTGTCGCTACACACCGTTACCAGCTGCTGCAACCACCGTTGGTGTATGTAGTGTGATCATTTATGATTGATTTGCGTTTTTTTCCCCCCGTTAGCTAGGTTTTTCTTCCTCTCACTTGTAACACTTTTGGTTTTTGTTGTTGAAATTTATCAATATAGTTACTTAGTCGGTGCAATTGAAATCACGGTAAATGCATGGTAGAGGTCACGGTCAGTATGCGTAGTAGCAAGTTTCGTCTTCTGACGTAATCTGGACACCAACGCGGCCGAGAGATAGTATACTATATTTTGACTGTATTAAATATTTAAACAAAAATACAAATTATTCGAAAGAAATTAAATTAAAAAATATAGAGATCATATATTCGAAAAAGAAAATAAGGAGCTCAAAAAATAACGTATTTCTTCTTCTCGTAAAGTTATTTAAAGAAGATGGGACTCGTTCCAGTGGAAAAAATGAAATATCGTTTGAATAATGATTATTTCTCGATAAAGAGAGTAATGTAACGAGGCTAACACACAACGATCATTATTGCCTTTCAATGGTCGCCAACAACGTGCAATAGAAAAAACGTGCGTGCGTGACCTCTACCGTGTATTCTAGTTAGCATAGTAGAATACATGGTGTATACGTGTCCTTCCTGTTACAGATAAATCCAACAGTTGTCCTACATCCTTACGTCATTATTGTTAATATTAAAAAAAAACAAAAAAACAAAAACAAAAAAAAAACATTACTATTATCGCTGTCATCAATAAAAGTTTAAGTTTAATTTCTGATTTTTGTTATACGTTAATTTTTCTTCCGAATTCAACTTTAACGCAAGCCATCTTCGCGGCGATGTATTATTTCTCGATAATTTAATGCGTAATTAGAACCAGAAATACTTTTTAAATGCCTTTAAGAAACTCTGGTAATAAAGGGAAGCTCGGGAATAAATACCATGTGTTACTCTAGTAAAAATGTACATTTACATCATACAAAATCACGTTTTTTTTGTGTTTTTTTAAAAAAATTATTGGGCATCGCTTAAAACAAAATTTTAGGTTATGTTTAGCTTTATTTTATGAAATATATTAATAATAACACTTCATAAAGTTACAGAATGAAATAGAAACTTTTACACGGGTAGAATTAAAGTACATAAAAGTTGTTAAAAAATGGGATCATATATAGTTAGTGATTTATATCAACTAGTGGTTCTACTTGTAGCAGGAAGGATTCTTATGTAATTTTGTACTTCCGTTATGTGTAATAGACAAAATAATAATAGTGATAATAATAATAATAATAATAATAATAATAATAATAATAATAACGAGAGGGGAGAAAATTTTCAGCGGGTTTTAAAATGCATTTAGCGTATTAAAAATATCCCGAGTATATTGGCTATTTCGGAGCTTACGGTTTATTTCGAAGGCTCGATATTAACCTGGCCCGTCTGTATTTAAAACGCTAACGATTATAAAATGCTCGTAAATGATTCGGATAGAATCGTGCTGCATTTTGTTTTGCGTTCATTCTGCGTTCGATGGCGAATGAAGCAGCAAAAAAAAAAAAAAAAGATCAAAGTGGAATTACCGTCACGCCTTAAAACCTATACGGAACGTGTTGGTCCATATTTCGTTGTTTATTTGTACACTTTTGGTCTATTTTTTGACTTTTTTCTTATTAAACTAAGGTCCTCCTCCGTCATATGAAATCTAGCGAACATACGTGAGTCTCTACCTCTTTCGTGCCTCTTTTGACCGATTATGTTCTCTCGAAACTGATTATACTATAACGATGAGAAGGAAGAAAAACATCAAACGATTCGGCGAAAATGAACACATAAATCGATAGAGAATTTCTATAGTACCGGGAATCTAACAAGCAGGGTTCAAAGTTCCACGAAAATAAACATTAAACAACGCCAATCTAATTTATATGCACGAAGAATTGTCAAAATAATTAGCCGTGTAGTAATTTAACCGTAGTTATATTACGACGGAATAAAAACGAAATTTTCGATACCGACAAAAATATAAACTACATATTCACGCTGAATAATTTGTAAAATAATTTTCCGCGAATGAAATAACGCTTTTTTTTTTTTTTTTTTTTTTAATATTTATAGTTTTCTTTTGGTTACTTTCGTGTTCTGATTGGCCGAAAAAATTTGTGCCGAATGTTTTTTGATAAAGCTCAAAAATTATTATTATTTTCAATTATTCCGATTCAATCGTACTATTATAATTCTACCCCTTAAACATGTTTTTTCGCATAATTGTCACTTTTTGGACGAGTTAAGTAAAAGATGGTAACGTTCCGAATTATCAAGCGAAGAACGTACATTGCTTGACAGCAATGTGGCAAGTACTGGCCGAGGAATCTAATAAAAGAGAAAATTTGAAAATGTATCTCTGAAGGGGGAAAACGAAATGTCAAATGTTTATATTAATTCGACTCCGGTGATTTGTCGACCGAATGTGATCATTATCGTTTTCCATATGAAATGATGTACCAATCGCAAACAAAGCGATACATAAAGATACATTATTTATAAGTTTCACTTTTTTTGGTACTATTACGTTTCACGTGAGAAAGTGATATATGTAAGGTGAGATAATAAAATTTGGTTGAACATTTATCGCGAGATGCCTTTTTTGAGACATAAGAGATGATCGTTGTTTCGATTTTCGACTTGTGGACGGCCCTAGTGTAAGAAGAGAGCGTTTTTCTTGACATTGGCGCGATTTTAAGGAATCCGTTCGCTATATAGAACTCGGCTGACTAGGAACGTCACATTTTTTGCCTTCATCAGCAAAGGAAAAAAAAATTCGTCGCTGTTTCAACGTCGATTCAACCATCATAGAGACAGATCTGGCGCGTTAGTTAATTAGAGTGGAAGCGGTCAAGTTCTATGTGCGCAGGTGTCTTGCTAAATTTCACTTTTTTTTTTTTTTTTTTTGTTGGGACGCTTTTAATTGCCAGGATTATTGCGCCCATCGGATAAGTTTTAGATTAGGGAGTATAGGTGGGTTTTTTTGAGAAAATTGATCAATGAATTTAATTGTTCTGGGTCATCAGATATTGATTGAGGGGTTATTTTGTGTTGTAATCGTTGGACAGAGAAGGAAGGGCAGGAGAAAAGAAGGTGTTTTATTGTCATGATATCTGAGGAGCAGTAGGTACAAGTGGGGTTTTGTCGAATTCCTTGATGTAGGTGACCGTGGGTAATTTTGGTGTGACCAATACGGATTCTAGTAATAATAATTTCGTCGGTCCTATTGAGGCTTGATAAATGTTTCCAAGGGACGATTGATTTTTTGAAAGTATGAAGTTTGTTGGTATGTTGTTGGGACCATTCTAATTGCCATTTGTTTTGAGTTTGTACACATATATATGACTGGAGGTCTTGTGGTATAAAGGGAAGGAGAGGGGAAGAACGGTGTGCGGATTTTGCAAGATTATCAACATTTTCGTTACCGGAGATGCCGATGTGACTCGGGATATACATGAAGCTGATTTTTATTTGTGATTGGAATAAGATGTTGTATAAGTTGAGTATTTTCTGAATAAGAGGATTGTTTTTAGAAGTGTTTTGGAAAGAAACTAAGGAACTTAAGGAATCGGTCATGATTAAAAATTTGCCAGACTGATAAGTTTCGCTGATATGAAATATACAATGGTAAATGGCCATTAATTCCGCTGTGTTATTTGAAGAGAACGAGGGAAGAGAGAAGTGAAATGATGATTGCTCTATGGAAAAGGCGTATCCTACGTGGTGTGTTTTTCTTTTTGAGCCGTCTGTGAAGCAGTGTATATGGCCACTGTATCTCGATAATTGATCAATGAAGTGATTTTTAATTATGAAAGGTGTGTAGTCTGGTTTTGGGTAGGCTGTAAGCGAGATATTTATTGGAGGAATGGATATAAGCCATGGTTGATATTGTTGATTTATTTGTTTTTGAAGTAGTGGGAAAATATGATTACTTTTGATTATTTCAGTGAATGAAGTGATTGGTTCGTGGACTGAGATTGATGGAATTGAGAAAAAATCTATGACTCTTTTAGATATTGGATGGGATGTGTTTGACATTGTTTTGGCTAGATACTTGTTTGTTAGTAATTTTCTACGATAAGATGGAGGGAGTTCAGCAGCTTCGCAGTAAATGCTAAGATTAGGCGAAGATGGAAGAGCTCCTATGCATAGTCGAATCGCTGCGTTATTAACAATGTCTAGGCTGGAGAGAGCTGATTGTTTTGCAGAACAGTATATGGGTGCTCCGTATTCGATTTTTGATCGAATTAGGGCACGATAGAATAGTAGCAGGAGGGATCGAGATGGGTTGTGTCGAGGGTTTCTAATTATTTTTAATAAATTCAAGGATCGGAGAATTTCGGCTTTCGTTTCTTTAATATGTGGAATCCACGTAAGTTTTTGATCAAAAGTTAGGCCTAGAAACTTTGTTGAGGTTTTATACTGAAGAGGTTTATTATAGAAAGTGAGAGTTGGTTCTGTTAGGGATTTTCTTTTGTGGCTGAAATTAACTATGTGTGTTTTACTGCTAGAAAAGGAAAGGCCGTTTTCTTCGGCCCAGATTTGAAGTTTGTTTAACGCTGGTTGAAGAAGTTGATATGCTATTTGTGGGCTATTGCAACGTAAGGCTATGTTTATATCATCTGCGAACAGTCGTAAGGATATCGGGTAGGAGATTATTTCGGTTATATCGTCAATCAGAATTATGAAAAGGATTGTGCTGAGAACGGAACCTTGGGGTACTCCATTCTCTATTCCAAAAATTTTGGAGGATTCGTTATTTAGTCTCACTTGGAAAGTTCGGTCTTTTAGGAAATTCTGTACGAAATATGCTAGATGACCTTTTATACCGAGTGAATGAAGTCTACGTAGGATTTTGGATCTCCATGCTTTATCATAAGCTTTTTCGAGGTCAAAGAATATGGAGTATAGATTTTCCTTGTTTTTGAAGGCAGATGTTATTTCTTGTTGGAGGTCTAATAATTGATCTAACGTAGAACGATTTTTTCGAAAACCGCTTTGGAGACTGCTTAAGTAATTATTCGATTCGAGATACCAAATTAGTCGTGTACTGACCATTTTCTCCATTATTTTGCATGGGACGCATGTTAAAGAAATAGGTCGATAACCAGTTGGTAGGTTGGCGTCCTTATTTGGTTTTAAGATGGGAATGACAATAGCGTGTCTCCATTTGGTGGGGAAAGTGTCGTAGACCCAAATGGAATTGAAAATCTGAAGAAGGGCTTCTAAACCTGATTGAGGTAATTTTTTGATCATTTGAGGGTGAATATCATCTGGTCCTGGTGAAGAGTCTCGGATATTATGGTTTAGAGCTATTTCAAGCTCATCAATAGAAAACGATGCATTGTGAGGTTCCGAGTTATCTGAATTAAAATTTATTTCAATTTTTTCTTTCTGAATCTTATGGTTTTGAAAAAACATGCTGTAGTTAGAGGATGCTGATACATCGGAAAAATGTTGGGCTAGACTATTTGTAATTTCAGTTTGATCTGTTAAAATTTTGTTGTCGACTGTTAAAAAATTTATGGTGTGGGGGATGTATGAGCCCTTTAGGATTTTTATTTTTCTCCAAGTTTCTTTAATAGATGAATTTTGAGTAATCGATTTTATAAATTTTACCCAACTTTCGTTTTTTTTTTGGCGAATGATTAAGCGAGTTTGGGCTCTATTTTTTTTAAAAAAAATTAAATTTTCCAATGTAGGATTTTTTTTGTATTTGCGTAATGCACGTTTTCGGTTTTTGATCGCAGTTTTGATTTCTGGGCACCACCAAGGGACTACCTTGGGAGGAAATTTGGAAGAAGATTTTGGTATGCTAACCGAGGCTCCATGTACGACAGAGGTTGTGAAATTTTTGACATTATCGTCGATAGAAAGGTGGTAGTCGAAGGTAAAGGAAAAATTTTGTTGGAATTTAATCCAGTCGGCTTTATTAATAATCCATTTCGGATATTTTTTCAATTCGTTGTGTGGGGTTTGGTTATTGTTTAACGAAATTTCGATCGGAAAATGATCACTAAAGTACAGGTCATCGAGAGGTTTCCAATTTAGAAAATGGGCTATATTAGGTGAGCAAAAGGTTAGGTCAATTGCGGAGAAACTTCCATTAGAAGCGTTAAAATGTGTGTTATCGCCGGTGTTTAAAAGAACGGAATCTGTTTGGTTTAAATATTTATCTACGGAATTACCTCGATTATTTGTGTTATTTGAGTTCCAAGTTGGGCTGTGAGCGTTGAAGTCACCGGTGATAATGTAGGGAGTTGGTAGCTGATTTCGAATATCATTTAATTCATCGCTCTGGAGATTTTGATCAGGGGGTATATAAATATTGCAGATAGTGATAGGGCTTTTGAAATGGTTAAGAGTATATACTTGAACGGCTATGGCTTGTAAATTACTGATTAAATGGATTGGGACTGCTTTTATATCTTTATTCACTAGAATTGCGACTCCACCACAAGCAATGATGCCTCCAGGGTAGTCGTTACGAAAAATTTTATACTTGGGAATTTGAAACGAAATTTGTGACCGTAAATGGGTTTCTTGTAGAGTGATGATTTGGGGAGAGGTTTTTTGAATTAAGAGTTGGAGTTCATTTTTATGGCTTCTCACGCCGTTACAATTCCATTGAATAACGTATTTGATTAGGTATTAAGAATAACGGATTGGATTAATTATTGTTGATACGATTTAGATAAATTTTTACAAATAGCAAAGTAGATTGCGTATTACCATTCGAATTCAATCGTTCATGTCGGGCTCCTTCTGTATGTTATCTGGATTGTCTGGATTGTCTGGACTTTCAGCATTTTCTAAAATCGATTCTTCTAATTTTTTTTTCAGTCTTGTAAAACGATTTTTCATTGATCGGTGTTCCAGATGCAGATAATTGTCGGCCAGGATTTTTATTATACCGTTGAAATCGGTGGTGAGTTGAGCTACGCATTGGGTAGGATCTTGCTGCCCTTTTACGAGATCCATGAGTAATTTGAAGTTGGAAAGTGATATCGGATAATCTTGCTTATTTTTTTCAAAGTTTTCTTCGATGGATTCCAAAAGTTGTTTTGTTGAGAATGTTTCTTCGGTTGAAGTTGTTGCCGGATTTTCGATTTTGGCCTTCTTTTGTTTTTGTTTTTTTGTATGTGGTGTTTCTGTTTCGTTAGCGGGCGTTGGGAGGTCGTCAACTGTTTGGTCGCTGTGAGATTGGGTGCTGATTGATAGTGGTCTTTTAATGGTCTGTTGAACAACGTCCGTTTCATCGCGGGTATAATTTTCGTTACCACGAGGTACGTCTTCACTTTGGCAGATGGTGTTGGAAGGTGCCTCCGTGTTAGCATTTCCAGTTGATTCGACAATTTTAATTGTGTTGTTCACATCCTTTTCGTCATCGTTCGATTTATAGGAATTTTTTTCTGATTCTTTGGACGTTAATTTTTGGGATTTATCCAGAGTTTCATTATATTCTTCGGATCTGTTAAACTCACATGACTGCGTTGTGTGACCGAATTGATGGCAGATGAAGCATTTGATTTGAGCATCATTGTAAAATACTCGATATTCGTCGTCTTCATATTTGACAAACTCTGAGTTCGGCAATTTTTCCGAAGTTTCTGCTGAGATATATACAAATCTTCTTTCTGAAAGGATATTAGTCAAACCCTCTTCCTGCGTAAGTCGCAAGAATTTCATGTCTGAAGTAGGTACTACTCCGTGGGAGACGATTAGTTTAATTATTTCTGCATGGGGGACGTGGGGGGGTACATTAGATACGATTACTTTTTTATCATTTTTTTCTTGTCGGTACCATCTGGCTTTGACTAGTTTTCTATTAATCTCGATTTCTCCACCTGACTTGAAAAAATTTTCAGCGATTTCTCTGCTTCTGATATACATTCGAACGCGGTTATTCGATATTTTGGCGCAATGTAGTATATTATTACCTATGATGTTTACCATTTTTCGAGCGTAATACGGCAGCGGAGCTCCATCGACGTGTGGGAAAATTATAGCTTGGTTGGCGGACGGGAAGGTTTCTTTTTTCGTTGCAGTTGCGTACGACATGCTCGGTCTGTACTCAGTACCGGATGTCGTTTTGATTGTCTGATTTACGAAAAACCAGCTGAGGTCGGCTGCGACCGGCAAAGTCTTACGTTGCGATTACGATTTACTTGACACTTATCGGAACACGAATACAAAACGATTAATATGTTAGAGATAAACTATAGAAGATAAGATAAGGTTAAAACTCTGTTTCGCGTACGCGTACAACTACGTCTAACTCGGAACACGTTAACTGATAAAATCCTAAATTTCACTTTACAATGGTTAAAAAAAAAAAAAAAAAAAAAAAAAAAAAAAAAAAAACGAAAACGCGTTATATAGTTTTCTACGCCATAATCGGCTGCCATTTTATATTACGGCAGCTGCAGCGGCAGCCGGAAGACATGGAAGCAACTAATGCGCGTCTTCGTTTTCGGCTAACAAGAAAAGATTAGCGTCGATTTGATTTTGGTCGCAAGCTAATCGGTTTCGTTAAACTCGGCGGGTTTCTGGGACGGCAAGTGCTGTTCAGACGTGAAAAGGCAGTAGAAGCCGAAATGCGCTGGTCATCTGTTCATTTAAATGAGCGCGGCGAACCGGTGACCCAGTGAGATATTACTTTGTAACGTTGACTTCTTGTACTGTACGCGAATCGTGATTCTCTTAAAAGCACTTCTTAATTCGTTTCAATTAACCTTTAAAACGCTGCTAGCGCCGAAATATTTACCATTTCAGAGAATGGGAGAGAGAGAGAGAGAGACGACTGCCTAATTACACATACCGCTAGATGTGGGTGATGGGATTTGACCTGACGCGGATAAAAAAGTCGGAAACGAAGAAGAATGACCGGAAAAAAAAATAGTCTAAAGAGACCGATTTGGCGAATAATGAAGTTGACTCTATCTGGTCGGAGAGAGTTTCATTCATGTAGAAGGATGTAGATAATTGGAGTGCGATTATCACGTTTTACGTGTGCTGAACAGCTCCAAGTGCGCACACACACCGGCTCGCACTCTATGCCTGTTGTCTATTATCTTTTGTTTAGTAAGTTCGGTGAACTTTGAACACTCGACGTCTCTTTCTTTTGCTTGTCTCTGGTTTTTTCCACGTCGGACAGACGGGGGTTAGGCTGCCGCTAAATAATAATAATGCCATCCGGAAGAAGTGAGCAGGTAACATGCAAGTCGGCGAAGAAGCGCGATGTAAGAAGACAAGAAACATAGTGAGACCAGAGAACCGAGTAATGTTTGTTAGTCAATATTTAGGTCAAGTCGGAATTGTTAGTTGGCAAATGGAGAGCGCATGCCGACTGCCTCGAACGGATTAACGGTACTTAGTCTTTCGGATAGGTTGGACCGTCCGAGGTTTTGCGGCCTAGCCGCTGCAGAAATTGAACTTCTCTACCTACCTGTTGTCGTCGCGCTTCCGTTGTAATTATTATTACCGTTGCGCCCGGCCTCGACGTAGCTGACTGAATAGCGAAATTATTACGAGACCGAATCGCTGCTGTAGGGGCCCCCCCCCCTATTCGGAATTCGTTTAACTAGTAATTTTCTCTCTATATCCTGATCGCGCCAAATTACTTTATTTTTCACGAGTATTTCACGCGGCCGCCATATTCCTCCCGCTCGGCGGGGGTGGCTCTTCATGAATTTCCGATCAGACCGATGATGTGTTAGTTTCGAATAAATTTCAACATAAATGCAATTCTGTGTAGTTAAAGATTTGTATTTAAACGAATTCGTGCATTTCTGAAAAAATGTTCCTGTTAATACGAGAAATATTAGCGTGAAAATTAATTTATAGAATGTATTAGAATATCTATATAATAGAGGTTTCACTTGGAGTAACGTTACCGTTTTTTGTTGTATTTCGAAAGAAATATTTCCTTTTTTCCACGCACAGTGTGTGGTACGTAACACACATCGGTGAGAGCATGCAATGAAAATCGGTTAACATATACGCATCGGTTACAGAGACTAACCTGCAGAGTTACACAAAACTCCACACATGTTTTGATCTCTGTCAATTAAACGGCTTGTTACGGTCAAAATTTTCGCGCGTAAGTAAAAAATTATCGTCTGTAACAACCGCACGATATCTTGTAACATTTAGCTTGGATTATTGATGAATTTTAAGAAAAATCGTCTTCCGATTTTTATTTTACACTCGGAAAAAAGGCGAGTTCAATAAACACATATAACGAAAGAGAGGTTCACAACGTTATTCCGCATGCTACAACTTTAACAATTGAAAAGAAATCCAAAAAAAAAAGGTTATTTTGGGGAATACGAATGTAAAATTTGAAAAGAAAAATAATTCGAGCAAGCGTTTGTTAGCTAAGTTGAACAAAATCATTTCGAATGATTTCAATCCAATGTTCTTGCTTGCCGGTAGACTAATTTTACAAGACCAACAAAAATTTCCCCGAAAAATTCGTGGTTTTCTGATGCCACATCTTATTGTATTTTCGAAGATCACCGGAGAGGCAGCCGGTGTTAAAGATGGAATTTCTAAAAATTGATTAGAATCTGTTCGGCCGCATGTGTTGTCTTAAGAGATATTGCGTACCGATTAGGAAAAAATCGTCTATAAAATTTCACGCGATATTACATCATTCTCCTCTCACTGCTTCGAGATTATTAGTTTTTAGTGAAAATTAATTATTTTGTACGTATTTCATTGAATTTAACGCCAGAGGGCAATTATTCGATAACAGTATTCGGGCGCTAAAAACTTTATTCGATTGTATCGACAAGCCGGTCGTGCACGACCACATCGTTCCGTCTTTTCAGTTATAGTCGAAATTGTTTATGGTAATTTGTAATAAACGACGATTTACACCAACTGCGTAAAAATGGGCTCATAATTTCAACCACAAAATTTAGTAAATATATAATATTTCTATATGAATAATATATTCCCCGATTCTATTGCCCCGGTTACATATTATGTCCTAGCGCAATTAAGCTGTGCGGTGGTGTACGATGATGAAAAACATATTGCGAAAAACTGGGAAAACGTAGGTTTTTTCCTGTACGGTTGTGAAGAAAAATCAGGGAAATCTGAGAAGTTGTAAAAATTATTTCATTTTATAGGGCAAGCTTTTATTCTCGTTTACTAATACGTGAGCGAATAATATATATAGCGTATGTTTAGAGAAATATTTGATCGATTACTACTAAGACCAATTAATTTTAGGTTGAAAAATCTAACACTGTTCGCACTGTAATTGTTTTCGAGTTTTTGACGCGGAATCGTTACGGCGACCGTTTTTTCCTTCTTTCTAGTAGATCGCGAATTTCTTGGATGAAATAGGATTTAATCACTGAAAAAAAAAGCAGTTAAAATTATTATAGAAAATGATGATCCCCCGTCTGGTTCGGGTTCCTTGACTATTTTGATTTTACAACGCTGTTAGCTTCGGTCGCTAAACTAACAATTATTTTCCTGATCATTCCTTTTTTAATTTAATTTAGTTTCAACTGTTAAAGTAGAATGCCGCCTTCTACATTTTTCTGAAAACAACAACAATTGACTAAAAATGTATTGCTTTTTTTTTTTTTTTTTTTTAAAACAAGAAAGACGGGGTAATTTAATTAAAATGCTTTATTTTCGTTTTGTTTTAGTTCGAAACTATTTCATTTGTTAAAACTTGTTTCTCTGAAAAAAATTTGTTTTCGACCTTTAAGTATAGAGGCGTTGGAAATAATTCTTAAAAATCTCCTGCAAATATTTTCAGGTTGACGAGTAAAACTTTTTCACGGAGCTTTCGAACGAAAAACCAGATTAATCGGATTTATGGCCTGGTTTAAATTCTGGCAATTTAGTTCGAAAATTTTTACGTAATCGTTTTATTCGAATTTTTTTGTATTTTTTATCGATGTAAAAATCGTAAATGTGACTATTTTTTGTTGCTGCATTTGTTATACGAAAAAGTAATTTTATTAATAGAATTTTTCGGTGTTTTATCGCGGGAAGGTTGCGACCCCGGCTACGGTTTTTATTTGGAAGCGTTACCTTCATAATTGTAAATTAATAATTTATATTTCACATTCGGGTATTTTATTAGTCGTCCTAAGTGTAGATGTTAAGTAATAAGTGTTTCTTCTTACACTCGCCGGTATTATTTCCTTTATTATCCTTCTTCTGTTTCGTTTTTTATTACTTTTGCGTAACATGGGTTCAATTCTATTTTTTCCAGCCAAATGTGTCGGATATTCCTTAATTAATCTCTGTCTTAACCTTAATATGATTTGGAAGTTTGTAATGTTCATCTTATCATCCTTCGAGCCATTTAATATTGATACATTGCGAATAATTTATTAATTAACGAGTCAAATTTTTCCACATCTTTTAAACAATTCCCCGAGCCGAGCCTTCCGCACCTAATACTTCGTTGAAATTACTACATCCTGTTACGATTCCAGACCCTATTAACTTATTGTTATTTGTCGGGTTGGCTTTAAATGTAACTTGCAACTTATTTCGATCACGAATGATGTGAGAAATTTTTACATTACATTTCTGTATAGTCCAAGTGCCCTTTACACTCTTCAACTCGTAATTTTGTAGACAGAAATTTATTAATTTTTTATTCCTCGAGTTTCTTTTTTCGTTCATACCTATGTCTACTTTTATCAAATGCTTCTTCCAGTTCCACTAATACATATATCGTTACTAATTAAAGTTCTTATATACATATCTATCGGCGCCATTTTTAAATTGATTATTCCATCGCTATCTTTATTGAAACTATTAAACTTTCTTCTTTTGGAGTAGTTTGGCACGGGTTTGGTCTTATTCGCTGTCGTCGACCGGCCTCGACTAAGCGAGCGGAAAGATTATCGTTTACATAATTTGTACCAGTAATGTGTTCGTCAATGATCTGTTATCCGGCAATGTTGCTTGTAAAACGGTTTAAATTTCAGCGTGTTTGAACTGCGCGTGAATTCCCGCGAAACTTTATTAATGGCGCCGCATCGAATTTTTTGCAGGTGAGTCATGACGAGTACACCGAATCTAGAGCATCACGGTTTTTCGTTCTGTTCCCGTAACGGAATTTCAACTGACTTTTGAAGTGCGACACTTAATTTGTTACGGTAACAGAATGACGCCCAGTATCTTCATCGATAAGCTGTTCAAAACTGAAGAACTTTGCCGCTTTTTCTTTTATATATATTGCACTGTAAATAAAACCATCTTAAAAAGAAAATGTTCGAACCAAAATGTGGATACTTTTTTTTTTTTTTTTCAAAATTGTTGCAAGAAATATTTCCTTTTTCGTCACGTTTTTCTAGCATTTCTGATATAAACGCGGTTTATAGTTACCGAAAAATGTAATAAATACTTTCCTTTGTCGTTGTAATCGAGAATAAAAAAAAAATATCCGAATTAAATAATTTAATCGGATATGGGGAAGCAGTGGAACAAAAGAAACAATTCAAAATACTTAGGGCAAATAATAACAGAAGATTTGTATTGCGACCAGGAAAAATCAGTGCTCGTATTGGATTTGCAAAACTCGCTTTCGGAAAGAAACAAAATATTTTGCGTCAAAAGTCATTGGCACTGAGTTTAAGGAAACGATTAATGAAGGTTTATTTATTTTATGTATGGTCCATAGCGAATGCCTACGGAACGGATAAGTCAATAGCTGAGAGTGATCCATTTGTACGAATATTGAAGTGAGTACCTCTACTAGTGTTTAACAGAGCTAGGTCAAATCTGGCCAACAGCTTCTCAATATATGTTTTTCTTCAGTTAGAAAATCTTGAACCACAGATCGTGTTGTGAGCATTAAAGTTACCGCTCATGAGAAAACGAATTGTTTTATTAACTGATCCAAGCAGTCCTTGGTAACGTCGTCCGAGTGATATTTATTGGAGTTCGTATTTTGTCAGCTGCAGCTTATGGTTTAGTTATAAGGGTTGATTGTCTCGATAAGAAGGTTGCTTTTGGTAGCAATAAGTGTTCCATCTTTTGCTACGGATTCAGAGTCTAAATCTTTTCTATCATTTAAATAAAACATTTTCTATTCAGGTGTTTTCTCTTTAATTTGAAAAGTGCGGCGTTAGTTTAATTTGAACGAAAATTTGTAAAACATCGTAGACTGAAAATGTCTGAATTTTATTTCATTTTCCATTTAAGTTTTAACCTGTATCGCCTAATGGAAACAAGCAAGAACTGCGGAAAGGTACCGTGGATAATTTGCAGTCTTTGTAACTATTCCCAGAAAATTAAATCGTCTCTTAATTTTTAAAAGGCAGCTAATTATTTTTAATGAATGTTTTCATTACATTTCAATAGGAAGTATATAATTACAGACATTAATATACCGGTAATATGTTCTCTTAATTCTGTGTACGCTATGTACAAGTACTCAATGAGCATCTTCGCATTTTACCGTTATGACCAAAAACCCCCATTAATCACGCCCGACACGATAACGAATAATAGTGTCAGTACTTTTAGTTGTAACCTGATGTCAGCACTGTCAGCGAACGTCAAACTTTGTGAATGGCTGTCAGTACGCCAGCACATATTGTAAATATGACTGAACGCAAATCAGCAGTGTATAAGATGTTTATTTAACGTCAACATTAGTTTGTAATTTTGCTTTTATACTGTGAGTGGGTTTATAGGAAGCTTATACAATAATATATATATATATATATACACTTAAAACATATAAGTTCATTTTCTTTATTGAAAAAGTTTTATGTAATTATCGTTAATTTCTATGGAATTTTCCTGCAGGTGATTTAACTTTTACATATTGGGGCATCGTGAATAGTTGCCGGCTTGTTTAAGAAACATTATTTCATGTGAAAATGTGCTACAGTCACGAGGAGTTCTGCCCCCCGTGTGCAACCCTTTGCGTAACAATTTCATCAGACGTTATTTCGTTTAGTTGTCAATTCTTCTTTTGTTTGACGCAGAGTTATTCTATGGCATGTACGCAAGGACTTTTCAGCTCGGCCTCGAACAGAGGATTTTTCATGGTAGTTTTGATGGTGGGGTGTTGAATCTCTGAAATTATTTTTGTTATAAATTTTGTTCGCCGATAATAAAATAAAACATAATTGAAGTGTGTGAAACGTTATTAGAGTCTAATATGGATAATCGTGGTTTCTATCAAAAATGGACACGTGGATAATAATTTCAACGGTTACGAGAACCATCCTTCTTTTAGAATTTCAATATTATTAGCCAGCGTTGATGAGGAAGAGGAATCGAAATGCGCTGCTACTGATTGTTCTGATGAATTTGATATTAATGTATCGAAATGCAGTGATCGTGATTTGAATTGGTAAATTTCTAGGCAATACACGACGGTAATATATAGAATGACTTGCGTCCAATAATAATGCTTTTTATATTTTTATGCGGTGCTTTTAGAGAATCGTGAGATGATGCACCAAAAAGTGTACAGTACTTTTCGATACGTTTAAAACTAATGCTAACATTTTTGGTTTTTCACGCAAAATATCGTTTGTGTATTCATACGATTTTTAAAAAGTTTGTAGGTAAAGTGCAGTAATGAGATGATTCAGAGAAATGCTAGCTGTGCAACCGGAGTTGTGATGTTATATTTTCTTCGCCACTTCTGATGGGTTAATTCGGTAATGGGAACTGTTTTTCCTTCACGGTGGCAGCGAAATGTGAACTTAGTTCTACTAGAACCGAATTATATTCTACGTTTAGTAGCTGAAAATTAAATAAAATTTAAGATTTACTGAAAATAAGCACAATCAATGATGAACGATAAATTTTTAAATAAGCGCGTGCAAAACATTTTTAGCGTAATTTAACGTTTAAGAAGCTCTTAAAATATATAAATAAAAAAAGCTATAACTACTGGATCTTAGTGAATGTTCAAGAGTAATAAAACAGTCTACTATAATATGCCGTCAGTTTTTTTTTTCTTTTTTTCTTTTTGGTTCCTTAAACAGTATTTTTTGTTTTCTATTACAGTTGCTTTGTGGTATGACTGTTTATTACTGAAATAATAACAATAATAAATAATAGTAACAGTAATAACTATTAATTATTCTATCGAAGACTAAATGCAGACTATTACTGAAACACCGTGTTAGGAGAATCATCATACGCAGCAATATATATATATATATATATATATATATATATATATATATATATATATATTCCGTAACACTGGTTTATATTTTTCCTGTAATAATCCCTTTCTAATTCTAGCAAATAGCGAAACCATGCGGTATTTCTACATGCAGGTGAAATAAACCGGTGAAAATAAACAGCGTCGTCACAGCTCTTTCATATTTCATGCTGCGAGGCACAAGCAAGTCGTCGGTGCTTCGAAATTTTCAATTGTGTTCAAAATAACATAACATGTCACGTAATGTCCAATGCTATTATTCGTTCTAATCAAACTCTTGCTGTAATAATGCCATTGGTTCGATTTTACGCGACATTGCGCACGTGAGATACATGTTTCGGCGCATTTTCACGGGACGATTAAAATATTTCTCAGAAAGTTTTTCCTGCTGGTAGGAAGTGCTTTAAACCAAATACGGAGTCTCATGCAAAACATTTGCGTTCCATAGGACTTTATGATGCCGTCCGATATTTCTTTTTTTCATCCATGTTAACCGAATTAGAATCTAATCCGACTGCTTTTTTTTTTTTTTTTTTTTTCTGCTTTAAATTTAGTTCAGTTTAGCCTGTTTTTTCGAGTTTTTTTTATTAATGTGCTGGATGTTTGTTTACGGTGTAATCATCGGGGAAACGGAAATGTTGATTTAGTGAATAAAAATTGTGCCTTCGAATTAAGAGCTGAAAAGGCAGCAAATGAAGTTGCCGGTCGGACGTTCGTCATTAAGGAAGGTGGCAGTGGAGCTACGTGTAGGAGAGGCCGAATGATAAGGGACGACTAGCGATCGACAAAATGCTAAAATGCCCGACCGGGGAAATAATGATTATGCTAATCATCGCGCTGCGCGCAAGAATAACAGATAGTCTGAGGGCGGCGGAATCGCAAAAAGTTTTTGTTTCACGACGAACCTGCCGCTCTGTTCTCTTTGTAGTGCGCCTCGGAAGCCGGTCGCGGCTACAGCGTGAAACGCGGCTCGAATTGCCGGCAATTTATTTTCTAACTCTACTGCTATGCTCTCGGTGTCGAAGAATTTATTAAAATGAATTTCCTCTTTCGCGGAAGCAAATTAGACTTTTCGATTAGTTCGAAAAACGATCCTATAATTTATTTCACTCGAGCTGGCCGATTGCCGTTCTTGCTTCCGTCGACCTATCCAACATTTCCTCTAACCCTTTCTAATGGAACTTTAGCCCCGTGCCGCTGTGCCAGAGCGGCCGTTCTCGTTGAAATTTTCAAATTTATAAATAACCCGCTATAAATGAAAAAATGTATATACATTTACGCCGGAAAGCGTTGCGCAAGTAGCGCGCAATTAATTACTTACTTTTTCGAAATTTCCCACCGAATATTACGACGTTGCCCAGAAAACGAAATTTATTATCGCACTCGTATATATTATAAGCGGTTACCGGGGAAAGTTGTAGCCAGAGTCGGATGAAATTAATTTTCTTTCAGTTATTGCTGCTGTTTCTGTTGCGAACTTGCACCGTCGCTTGCGTTTTTTATAAATTATATACGTGTGTGCGCCATGGTCGAGCTTTGAAAAAAATGTTTAGAGCCGAAAAGGAATTGTCCCGTCCTGTTCCCGATAACGTGTCATCGTGTAAGTGAAAAAGTAGGTTTAGATAGATATTATCCTGCGACGTATTAGAAAATAACAGCCAGTCTTAGCCCCCCCCCCCCCCCCCCCCTTCCCCCCGGAAATGGAATGAAGCGTTGCCGAGCAGTGTCCAAAAGGGGAATTTGGTGGTTTTCAAAGAGTACAGGTCAGTCGGTGTGCGCGCACGTGTAGCGGATATGTAAAAACTTTAGCAGTATTTTATTAAAATTATAATTGAAATAAGTAAACGCGTTACATTTAAAAGGTACGCGTGGTTTGTTTTTTATTATTCGATCACCGCGACGCGCACGCATAGAAATTGGTTTGACGAAATAGGCAAAGCATGATGATTTTTGATTTCGTTGAAGAATTTTGAGAAATCATTTGTTGCTTGCTAGGAAGAGATGACACAAAAGAAAAAGAAAGTGAAATCGGGTTTTGGTTAAGACTCGGTGAAATAGTGTGTCTTTCGTTTTGTGATAGTTTATATATCGGCAGAAATCGAAATCTTATAGAGTGGACTAGCGTGGTTTAAATAAAGGTTGGGAAGGAACAAAGAGTCGGCGAAAGTTATCAGCCAACCAGCTGGGCTTTATAATACGTATTATTCGATTAATCTTTTAATTTTTGTGTAATAACCACATTCGCATACAGTTGCAGTGAATAAATGCGTTTGACAAGGCGAAGAAAAAAAAAAAGTTTGTGGAAAGACGGATAATTTTAATTTAGCAGTTATACTGTAGTTATTAAATTGAATGAGCTGCGAGAGGAGGATTCTCGAAAATAAAAACGGGAACGGTAAAAATTAAGAGATTTCGACAGTTCCATTCGTACCGAAACCACAACGAGCAGGCACCCAACATAAACTTACTTGCGCACCCTTATTGAGCAAATTATAACACATTTGTATTTGATTTCGTAAATAAACGAATGCCATTTGCAATTAAACTTACTGTTATTCAACGTCATTAGTGAAATTAAACTGTCGGAACATACTAAATACTTTTGGCCTGTAATACATGTGTTGAGTGTAGTTTCTAAAGCCGCGCTCAGCAGTTCGACCGTGAAATATAGCTTAAATGTTTCTAGTAAACCTCCAACCAACAACAATACAGCACCAATCGATCCGTAAATATATGAATTGAAGTCACTATGCTGCGTGGATAGTAAATTGCCGAACCGTGCATTAACTGAACCCGGGGAAAGTTGTGTACCCCTTTAGCTGTTTAAATGAAATATTATCAATGTCCAATTTGAAGCAACTCATTTCTTAGGGCTGATTACAATAGCAAGCCGGAACTATTGCAATAAGAGCTGGACTAAGTAAAGTAAAGTGAGTCTCTCGTACCCTTAGTAGTAGGGCGTCTGAGATTATGAAGTTCAGCTTTTCATAATGCACAAAGCCGAACGACACTAATGAGAGTAGGAGGGCCAGTTCCTTTCTACTTGGAATCCGCCTTTACTTTCCACCAGATAATTCTCTAGTATAATCAATATTTAATTTCAGATTAGGTATACACTTGAGAGCGATTCGGATCTGCAACGAGATCCTCTGATTTAGTAGCCAACCGCTACCGCCGCACTACCAAGAGCTGGACTACATTTTTAATATAATGATATTCTATTAGCTAGGATAGGCATTTTAGAACGAACAAACCTCCGCAACGTGTTAATTTTATTTCGATTAACCGGTCAATCCGGGGAAGCGATAATTACAAAATATCAACAAAAACCTGCCAGCCAAAATATTTCTTCTAGCAGACAGAGGACAGTCTCCATTTGGAAGTTTGCGACAGGGAAGGGAACGTCGTTTCCAGTAATAAGTCTTAAATGTTTTCTAGGATATATCCCCTGTTTTTACGTTGAACTTATTAAAAGTAAAGTACTATCTGGTTTTGTCAAGTTACCTCTGGATGCAAAACCGTGAAATCTAGAGCGAATAAAGGACTTGAATTAAGTAATTCGAGAACAAGCAGGACTTCCTTCTCCCCGTGAATTACTCTACCTAATATAAAGCCTGCGAGTTGATGGGTCTAGTAGTATAGATGGAAGAAGTTGATTTAGTCGCCCCAATGTCAAGTCCAATGTTTGAAAGGGTTTCAGTATAACTAAAAACCGCATTCTAATTCTCGTGAAAACATGGAGCTTTTTTCTTCCGTTTTAGTCTTAATTTGTGATGATACATGCCGGCGCTTACTTACTGATGTTTCAACAAGTACGCGCAGATATTATGTGCCCTCGTTGACACTTATAAATTGGCCGTAATTGACCTTCTACCTCCCCACCTCTTTTTGCGAACATTTAAACTGGTTGACAAAAATATGATGGATTTAAAAAAAATTGAACGAATATACCCGGCGACGTTATGTCGAATGAAGTGTTACCAAGTTTATCATATTGTTCTACATAGGAAGAAAAATTAAATCGGCTACCATAATTAGCCGTGATCTTTCGCGATGAACTTTTGTAAAATTTCGCAATGTGGCTAATTCTTATACGATTTAAATTGTACCAGTCGGCCATTTCTTGTTTTTAAAAGCGCTCATAATTGCTTTATGGCAAAATACAAATTGTTTAGAAATAAATGAATTAGCAGAGAGAACTATGAACGTACGGCATCCGTTATCAAAAGCATATTTTTATCACATCTAATCGTAATCGTAAGATGGAATTGCGAACATGCACTCGCCGATTCTCGTAAATCCCGATAGTGTGATTGCAATTGGTTCATTTCGGAGAATACGTTTTTTTTTTTGGTTTTTTTTTTTAAATTTATCGGTTCTCTCTCATCGTTTATGTACACCCGCGCCCTATTGTTCCATTGTCAGGGTGCTACTACTATATATGGGTAAATTAGCTGTCGCACAGTACAAATGGTACATGCCTTACCGCAATCTGTTAGATAATTTCCGAGCTTTTGTTTCCATACCGTGTTGGATCTACAGCTTCCGAGTGCTGGATGGATGAGCTTGCGTTAGCGAACTCTGTGCTACTATGGTTAAATCAGTGACTAGAGAGCCATTCGCAAATTGACGGCAAGCTTTTATTGCTATTCTAAAGTGTTTTGGTCATCTGTTTATACGGATTAACGTAGTATAGGCTAGACTTTGTGTTGCGATGTTTCACTGGCAGCCGATAGTTCTAGTTTAATGTCAGCGGTAAATTCGATATTTCGCAGGCCGTTTTTTAATTGGAGACGTTACTGCAAACGTGTGCTCTCACACGTTTCACCGCCGTTGTATGTAAATTATCATTCGAGCCACCGGCCGATGCGTACGGACCGAGTACATAGCGTGATCCGATAATTAAACGAAGCAGAAAAGTTCTTGGGCTCTTCCGACAGGATCGGATCGCGTTGCACATGCGAAAAACAACCAGTTTATTTACTTTTGCGATCGGTGAAGTTTTCTTGTTTTTATTTCGTTTTGCATGCGAGTCTGCCTCGTCTTATTTCATAGGCGGCAGTACGCGCGGGAACCAGTTCGGGACCTCATTTCATTCCGGACTTTAAGGAGAACTTTTTACGTTCCGTCATGTGCTTCTCATCTTCGTATAGAGAACCGGGCTTAACTGTATCGAACAACGACTGCTTAACCGGTTTCATTTGATCGTTGTTCACGTTTAAATAAGTGCTTGAACCTATCTCTTTGTTTGTTTGTTTGTTTGTTTGTTTGTTTGTTTTTTTTTTATTTTCATTTTTATTTTATTTTATTTGTAACCTTTTTCGAATAACTGTTAATTTTGTTCTTTAATTAAATCACTTCTCCAGTCTATCCTATTTACCGTCATTTTTAGTAGGCGGATTTTGTATGCGCGAGTAGTTGGTAATAAATTGAACCAAGATCTAAACTATTCCTTTTTCACGGCTCAACTTCCTTACATTATTTCGAATAGGCGTCAATCGTTATCGAAAATAACTGGTTTAATTTATGACACTGCAACAATATCATCGATCAACGGTGGCCATAGACGGGTAGTGTGAAGAATTTGGCAGACATAACTGAAAGGGTATTTGATAGCCAAATTACACGCACATCATATATACTATATACGTATATTATACGAAATTACGTTCTGCAGCAAAGGAATATAGGCAGGAAGCGATTAATTGGTTGAATAGAGTTAAATCATTGATACATTTATGCAGTTACGAAGAAGCGGTGGATTTTTTTTACGTTTTTGGTTGTTTTTTTCCTTTTTGCTTTCAAGTTTAGAATTGTTGATCAACAACATTATTTGTGAATTAATCGGAAATGTAGTCGTGTAATTTTTCGTCTGAAATATTGTCGAATAGTTTGTTTTTTTTTTTTTTTAAATTTAAGGAAATGTCCGTATAATTTAAAATGGCAATTACTTATTGTTTGTGAGGAGAACGTGCAGTAGAAAAACCGGATATCTGGGACACTGCGTCGTCAGTATAAACTTTATTTTCGGATAGACCACGATAGCTGCATCATTGTCCGTTACGCTCCAAACGATTTTCTTCGCATTGTAATTTTGTTGTAGCGGGTCAACCATTGTAACGGTATTCGGTTTTGTTTAGTAGATTTTCGGTTATTTTATTGTTTATCAAATTCTCGAATATAACATTTTTGCAACATTTATTCTCTCCACACACACACACACACACACACACACACACACACATATATATATATATATATATATATATATATATATATATATATATATATATAAATATATTATAAAAAGTGTACACGAGGAGAACGTTTGATAAAAGTGTTATGTAAAACGGGAATATAAAAAACTCGAAGATCTTTTAGCAGTGCGATATGTGGCTAATCGTATACAATTTTTTATTGAAGAGGAAGCTTTTGTCAGGCCTTTCCCTTGCAACTTTAGACGGGAATTGACACGTATACATTTCGTTTCAATTTTTCCCGTTTCGGCGACTTCCGTACGTTACTAGGATGGACGGACCAGTCGAATGTGAGATATTTCCGGCGACTTTAAGATTTTTCGGTAACTAAAGTGCAGACAGACAGGCCCACTTACATATATCGGAGGGTCAGTTAGCCGGTAGGCGAAATCTTCTTTTTTTAATGACAGTTCGGATGATTGATAGTGAAACCCCGGGAACCGCGTCTATTTTGTGTAAAATTGGTCAGGTTGTTTATATTTTTTAAATGTTCGCTTTGTTTTCCTCGTAATTTAAACGTTGCTAATGACACGCTATAGATTTTATTTATTCTCTATCGAGTAACGCTGAGGGGGTCTCTTGGTTGAGAGGATTGTTTTAATTGTGCCGCCCTTTTAAAGTTCTTTGTTACGGAAATCGCATTTACTTGTTCGTCATTTTTCAACGATAGCCGGGGCAAAATTATTATTTTCGAGCGAAAATGTGCGCGCCCGTATTCCGTTTTTGTTTTTGTTTTACCTTTTTTTTTTTTTTTTTTAGTTACAGATTTTAAATTCGCTTCGCATTAAGAGCATTTTCGCGTTCGATGGAATCTTTTTTAGCGTTGTGCACATTCGATTGATGTTTGAAACACGCGTAAAGTTTCAACGAAGGTTGCAAACAGATTGAAGTGATTAAAAAAGGTAATTTTCTGAGAGTGCTTTTGGAGAACTCACCTTGTTCTATTAAGTCCCGAGGAGTGATTATTTATGGTGTTTCAAAGAGGGGGCTTACGGGATGCGCTTAATATCCGCAACCGGGAGGAGAGGAGAACTGTCTTGTAGTTTGCCTTAGTGCAAATATCTGCGGAAAACACTTTAAGTTATCGGCGGATAAATTCTAATTCGTTACTGAACATTTTGTGTCTCGTGAAAAGCGCTCAGTTAATGCTATTGTCAGTTTGATCAGTTTGAAGTTTTCCCGCTGGTTGAGCGGGCGCCGGTGAAGTGTCGACACGGTGATCACCGATAGCAGAAGGCGCATAAGGGTATGAAAAAGAATAATTTACGGTTTTTTCTTTTCTTTCTTCGGAAGCGGTTGATGCGATGAACAGTGTTGTGACAGCGGTTTTCCGCGTTGCAAGCGTGAGAGCTGATTTTATTATATAATAATTAGCGGGCGCATTTTCGAAGATGAAGCCCGATTTCTCTTTGCGGTCTTATTGAAAGTATTCTTACGGACTGTCGTTGGCGCATTAGACAACAGCGCCGGTCCGGTTACTTGCAGCTACTGAGGACAGCCGTACATGATGCGCTACTTTCTACTTCGATCGCCGCGGTCCGCCGATAACGGACAATGACCGACGATCGCTGCAGCGGCCACGATAGCCGATTTAGTAGACCGTTAAAATTTCGTAATTTTCCTTTACAATTCGTCGACCGTTTTCATTCGCGGTTTTCCTATTGGCTTTCCGATCGATTTTCCGCGTCGTCCGCTGTGTTGAAAAGTGTCGAATAGCTGAAGAAGAGGTATTTTCGCCGCTCTCCTCCGACGTTCGCCTCTTCGCGACTTCTCGTCTATTACTCTGAATACGCAGATCGATTTATCTTATTACTTTTTCGACATCGATGTTGTTAATATTATTATTCTGCGCCCGCCCGATCCCGGCACCTGTCGGACGCCGCGTCGAATGTTGTACCAAGTTAATTTCGCACCTCGTTACCCGACAACAGTCTCTCTATCGAGGAAAAATTAGATTACCTCGATATAATTTAACTACAGCAATGTGTGCCGACGGGGGGAAACCTAGCGACTAGGAGAACGGGTGTGCCAGAGAAAATGGTATTATGAAAAGATGGATGATTTACACTTTGTTTGCTTTGTCGTCGAGTGACGGTAATGGATTTTTAAAAACTTGCAGCCAATTCTTCCGGATTAATAGTCCCCTGTAGTCAGGAAAGCGGCGATCGCGATTACTCGGAAAAAACTTTGAGTCTATATTTTTTATCGCGTTGTTTTTTGTTTTTTTTTTTTACGAGCTATATTATTATTATTATTATCATTATTATTTAAAGAAAAAGGATTATTTTGAACTTTTTCTCGTCTTAACGTCCGCTGCTAAAGAACTTTAGCGAGATATATGGTATTAGACGAAGGAAAAAAGGCATTACGACGTTGGCCGTAGAGTTAAGGGTGCTAGCCACTTCTTAGACTGAGTGCAGAACGGTGCATAACCATGGAAATGATGCCGACGAACACCGGATAATAAGTTTTTTTTCTACTCCGATGGAAAACGGCGGTTTATTGTCGACTGAAATAAGCGGAGTCCGTTTTCCTTCCGGCGTTTACCTTTAATCCAGCGATGGCGGAAGATGGTTCCGAACAAATATGCTATATTTCAACGCGCTAATAGTGAGTCTTGATCCGTTCAAATCGGCCTCCGATGTTAAAAGTCTTCGAGGTCGCTACTAGTCCTCAAGACAAAATAACCACTTACCAGGTGAAATCCTAGCGACCATTGCCAGAGCGGGTGTTATTTGGCAGCCGCGGAACTGTGACTCCGAGACCACTGCCAATATTAAGCTGCTAATTGTAACAGTGTATCCACATCCCGCCAAAACGACTCCAGACGTTGACTTCTTCAGCGAAACAGATAAGCAAATATATGTATGTATGTATGTCTATATATCAGTGGTGAATAGTAATTTTTTCCCAGTATTTCGCGACGCCAGAAAAATGTTGAAATGGAATTAACTCGACACACAATGGCACGATATTAACACGTTTTTTTTTGTTTTTTTTTTTTTTTTTTAAATTAAATCTATGTAAAAGAAAATTAACATTTCAAATTCGATATAGGAAATAATTTATAAAGGATTAGTTCAAATTAAATTCAAAAAATAAATAAGTAATAAAAATGATTATGAAGTAATTTTAATTTAAGAACTAAAATATGAAATATATACAGCGTCTTCATTTTATAATAATAATAATAATAATAATAATAATAATAATAATAATGAAATAAATATATTATTTAGAAGAGAACTAAAATCACATTAAGAAATCAGTTTAATGTTTGCTTCCACGAACGAAACTTTTCAAATTGTCGACCTTATAATTAGTTCGTTGCACTACCGCTTTTCATTTGTCACAGTTGACAGATTTTCGCTGAGCGTATTTCTAAATTAGGCGCGTGAATTCCGCCGTGATAATAAGCGGTAACCTAGTCACTGTTCCGCAGCGTTTAACGTCTGTGTAGCTCGTTCAGTTAGGCGAAGTACTTGGTTGTTGAAACGCTTCTATCTGTTTTCCTGTATGTACGTTGTTGTATGTTTTTATACTTCTCAATGCGCTCTTGGTGACTCGCTAATATCGTCGAAGTACTCCTCTTGTACCGCCTAATGAACGACAAAAAAAAGAAGCCGGAAGACAGATCGCCAAATATCGCGAGTCAACTAATGCTCGACTTTGATGGACCAATTAGCGTCTTGCACATTTAAGCATTTTCCTTCGCATCGACTTCTCGGATTTGTACTGGCTAGCTAATAATTGTCTCTTTAGCCAGATTAATCCGCTTCGCTTAAAGTACGATTATATTGCCCGATTAGAGCAACGAACTAAGAGAAGTGGGGATGATAATGCGAACATGATTTTCAATGGAGTCATCGTCGCTTTCTTCGTAGACACCTGCATTAAAAATACGTAATACACACTTCGCTCGATAGTAGCTCATCACAACTCAACCTTATTAGGCGAACAATACTAGATCCACATTAATGGAGTAATATATGGAATATGCTTTAAAAGAAATGGTGAAATTTGAGCGCATTGATTCGCTTTACGTAAACTGGAAAAAACAAAAAAGTTGCTGATTGACCGACAAAATAAAGGAAGCGATTCTTACACACGAATTCGGCCGGAAGAAGAAGCGATTTGGAATGGCGGCAGATGATGATGGAGCAGCAATTGCGGTTGCGCCGGTCGCCGACTGAGCGGAGAACTGAAATTGGCTGAAGAAGATGTCGGCGTATAGTTGGGCTAGGTTTTTCGCTGGAGAACCGTTTCATCCTATTAAAGCGCTGGTCCGACTTTCTTTTGTGCAGTCTCATTGCGAAGGTTGTTTTTCCAGTCGGTGTTTTTTCATTAAGAAGACCGGATAGAATGGTTGTGAATTTTTCTCGTCACTGCCGATTTCTTGAAGTCGCGCGCTGAATTGAGCAAAATTTTCTTCGAAAAACATTTTACATTTTTCCGGATAGGGCGCTGAGATTGTGCATGAACACCTCCTCTCTAGAGTTGCGCTGATCTATATTATCGAGAACCGTATTATTTTCGTGTATCCCTTTTTTTGTGCTTGTTGCCAGACCGTATTGCTATGTTACCTATGGTGGTTGCTGGAGCATATAAGACAGTTGAAATTTTGTCGGTGCAAAGGTCGTACGCAGTTATGAACTGAATGGACGGAGAAGTCTGTGCCGGTGGGCGAGGAAAAGAACCGGTAGAAAGCAGAGTGCGCGTTATGTTTTTATTGTTTTTTTTTTACGCGCAATGTAAGCGGCGCTGTTGCGACGGCGAGAAGTCAACAACCTGTTGCACTTGAAGGATGAAATTTTTATCGCCGAAAGAAGAACAGATAAAATCGCGATTGGGAGAGCGATTTTTCCGATTGGCCTCCCTCCTGCTCCGTCACTTCCTGATTCGTGCGAGTCGGCCCGATGGGTGCTCTTTAATTTGTCTCTTTGTGTAATGCGCTGTAACCGGGCCGCTACAGCCGTTCGACCGAACAAAGCCGCTGTTCGCGCTCGCATTGGCGCGTTCGAATTATTACCAATAAAACGACGATGCGAACAAGTGGATTTGATTTTTTCACAAATTCGGATATTTTGTCATACACACCGATGTTGACGGAAAGAAACCATTCGAATCATGTACACCGGTTGCTTCGGTGGATTCGTTTTGTTTCTTTTTTCACCGGATCGTTTTTTACGCGTTCATTCCGTTTTTCCTCGCGTCCTATTCATGCGGTCGCATTTTAATCCGTGTTTAAAATGAACGTGAACCCGCAGAGCGGGGCACAGCGATTTGCGCGATCTAATTGCGCTATGTGCTCTGTTTGGGTTCGTCGACCCGAGCTCAAGAATCGGAGCAAATTTCCATTTCGAAGAATTCGTTTCGGCTTTCGGTAGTCTGCTAATGAACGAAGATCGCGGACGAAATTTTCTTGTAATCATTTTCAGCGCTCATTATCTTAATATGCAGTGATTTCTTCGGTGACAGCGGACTCGCGTAAAACCTGCAATAACCCAGTTCTCATCCAGTTCACCCTCACCGCTGTTTATCTCGACTTTTTCTGTGTAACCTCTCACTTAGCTACCAGTGTACCGTCATTTTTTCTTTCCTTCTTCACTGGATTTTTTCTCTTTTTTTTTTTTTTTTTCTTTCTACTGTTGAGAATTAAAGAGCCAAAATTATCCGAAAAACTGGCTCTGCCGACAACAGTTCTTCCGTGCTCTTGTCAGAGACAGTCTTTTTTTCAGGTACAGCGAGTAAGCCTCACTGACTGTTTGCGGCTCTTTATTTCGGCAGGCGTGGTTTGAATGTTTCGCATATGCCTGTCTAGCTCGTGTTGAATAATTTAACTTGACTAAAACTTCTAAAAGCAATCCGATTCACTATAAAATTTAAAAGGAAACAGAGACAAGAAAGTCACTATGAAGCGTTAAAAACTGCAGCGATTTATACTGAGTAACAAATAAGTAATTTTAATCATAACAATAAACTACTTATATTTGTAATTTACATTATCTTTGTACAATTTCCTTATCGACGTATTTTAATTTATATAAAATGTTTGTACATAATGACTTACTTATTTAAAAAAAATAAATAATAATAATATAATTTTTAATTTCACGAAATATATATTTGAAGACTAAATTATCAGTTTCAGCTGCTACGTTTTCTAAATAATTGAAATCGACTAAATAAATTGTAATTACTTTAAAGCAATAAGTAAAATTTAATTATAAGTGAAAAATACCATTGTTAAATAATTAAAAGATACGGTTCTGTCTAAATAATATAGAAATGCATACAATAATGTTATAAATGTAGTTCCGCAGTTTTAATAAGAAATTTGTGATGAAAGAAAAGTAGATATGCATATACATGTACATGTATATATATAGATCAATGAAAGGTACGACTTTACCGGAAACAACCGAACAAAATGTAAACACGCCATGTAATTTGCAATGCTGATGATTACCCGATGGCTGTACAGTTCGGCTAATCGGCGTCGTCGAACGTATTTTAGCGTCGTTGCCTACTGACCTCTCAGAGATATCTTCGAAAAGATATCTTAGAGGCGCCTTTTTATAGTCGTCAGACATTCAGATCAATTTGAAATTGAAAAAAAAGAGACAATTGCCACACGCACAGTATGAGATAATAGTGTTACAAATAACTAAAATTTAAAGGATATTATCCAGAAATATATATTCAATTTGAGACCGCCGCTATAAAAAAAATTTCAAACGTCGATTAAATAATTTAAAACCGGTCGTTCGTTCGTGAATGTTGTAATTATTTCCAAAAAAAGAGAGGAAAAAATTGTTAAATAAAATGACTGAATAAAACCGTTCAATATGTAAAAACAAACGTATAAAATTACACCGGTAATTAATGTTTTTCGATTTTTTTAACCTCCTGACGGCTAACTAAAGTTAGACTCGAATACGGGGGAAACTGTTTAGTTTGGAAAAATGGCTACGATTTCATTCTGATGATAAGAAAATCGAACTGTACCGAGTGCGAAAATTTTTGCTTTTAAGCGATTTAATAATTTTCATAAAATCGAATTGGTCAAGTTGTGTACTGATAACAAAATAAGCGGAAATAGTGTAGTGTACGCCCTTTTTGGACTTCCTTGAAATAGATGGGGGAAAAAATCGTTCAATTCGATGTATTTTTCATTCGACAACTTTATCATAAACAAAAAATCGAGTTCATTGACATTAAACAAAAACAGAAATACTGTGGATTTTACCGCGAAATAACATAGGCAAATATGTAGAGGGTGGCGCGCAAAGAGGAAATGTCTTTCACTATATTGTACCGGCAGACTTGCTGACATTACGCGCGCACTTGATCGTGTCCCTCCGCAACGGTTGCATACGGAAACACCGCTATAGCACTTTCGAATAACGCAGTGGCGGCCTTTTTTTCAACTTTTTTGCCGATTTTATCGGACAATCGTAAGTTGTTTCTTCCAGTAATTTTTACTTTTATTTTCTCGTTATCGTCTCACTAGATTATATTACCTTCAGTTCGTCTGATGGTTGAAAGTGTTTTCAAAAATTTTATTATATAGGCGTGTATATTTATGAAGGTGGACGACACCTGTATATCGGTTAGTACACACCTCAGTCGCACATTGTGAAAAACGTCTTTATTCCAACTTTTTTTCGCTATCATGCAGTAAAATAACTTAGAGCCCCCCCCCACCCCATAACAAAAAAACAAAATGACGTTGCTTCTTGAAGGACAGAGACTGTTTTAAAGATTAACGACGAACGAAGAGTAGATGGAAAAAAGGAAATAAAGAAAACACAATTAATAAAATGTGCTTCGAGGGAAAATGATTTTTAAGGGCGCATAAAAACGAACGAAATAACGAAAACGTCACACGAAAAAACAGTAGCTAAAACTAAAACACCCGAGTGACTAAATAAAAAAAACACATCACTGAATTTTTAAGTGATGGTATCGCGATTTTGCTCAGAACTTGGCAATGGGCTCTGTGCACTTATTTTGCACTTTTCTTTTTATACCTAGCCGGAAGCGAATAAGAATAGTCAAGAGGAGAGCCCTTCGTTGACCAATCTTCCGACGCGAGATACGCAAATTCGCGGGAAAGGTTCCGGACTCCGCATAATTCTCGCGCGGTTGTAAAGACTTTGCACGATACGTGTACAGCAGCCGTTTTATTTGTACGGAATTTAATGTTTTCACATTTTGCCAGTCGATGGGAATAAAAAATCTGTTCCGGTTAAGTGAAGATACATAATGTATTATTTCCACGTTATTTTACAATGTCGTGGTGGCATGCTTGCCGGGATGCTGACATAAATGAATCATTTAACGGTTTGGCTGAAAGACTTCTTCTTCTGAAAGGTTGTTTCCGAGTATATATTCTCCGGCGAAATTTGGACGGTGTTCGATTTATCGTCGTGGTCGACGGAATGTTTGAACTAATTAAATTCGCCGCTGCTCTTACCGCGGATTATACAGCGTGGAGGAGAGCGGATTAAGTTAGGTCGTCGAACATGTAAGTGAACAGTGTGTTATAGCCGAAGAGAAATTGGCGCACGGTCGGAAGGGCTGTTATCGTAATAATTCCGAAGTATTGGGACTGATCTTTCGGCGTACTGCCGTTTTATACGTTCGCTAGTAGCTGGGCGTGTTTATACCTCGGCAAAACGTACCGACGACGCTGCGACTGGTAGGCTTTATCATCAGTGGCATTAAAATTTGCCGGACAAATCGAAAGAAACACCGACCCCAGTTGAAATTCGCCCGGTTATTCCCAAACATCATCGAGCAACATGCACTAGACCCCCTCCCCCCGATGTTCACGTACCCCTTTCTTCATATTTATAATTTTCACGCACCTTGCCTGCATTGGTAGAAAAATGACAGTTTTTCTTCAGTAGTCGAGTTGGGAAGCGAACGAACAAAAACGGTGGAACAATAGTGCGACTGCTGAGGATGAAAATGTCGGCGCCTGAAAAATGTCGAAAAATTAAGAATAACGATGAAACATAAAAAATTGGAGAAGCGAATGGAAGAAACAGCGAATTTAACGACAAGGTAGAAGCGCATAATACACAAAAAAATCGAACTGATCGGATTATACGGATTTCGCGTGATTGGTTGCTGTTAAGTTAAGCGGCCACGAAGAAATGTTTTCCACAAAGGACGAGTGTAGTGACGATATTGAAATTGTACGTTATTATTTTAGAAGCAAGTCTCTTGTAGTGCCCGACTTGTCGCAATACAACCGTTCATGTAGTTGCCCGTGTTTTCGAGAATAGGCGCAGCTCTGCTTCATCTTCGTTTGCATTTGCGTTTCCAGCGAATGCCATAAAGGTAATAATAATGATACGGCTCTGGCGGCTTAAGAATTGGAGCCGCATAGCATTTCGGTAGGCGATTCGCGCGCTCTTCACATGATCTCTTGTTGCAGAGGACGCATTATCATCGAGACGATTTTAATTAAGCCCCCCCACCCACCCACGCCCTATTCCCGATCCGAAGCTGCTGCTGTACAGAATATATCATCTGTCTGCTCCTCTACCGTGTATTATATTTAACTTGTGCGCGTCCTTAATTAACAGTTTCACGTGCCTCCTCTTCTTGCATTTCATTTCTCATCTGCGCACATTAGTCAGCTCCATTCAACCTGCAACAACAGCCGATCGTAACGAGAATAATTGCACTTACTATTCTTCTCTTCCGCCGTTGATTAAGTCGCGGTTAATTTTATTTTTCACTGATTTATCGCACTTGCCTTAATCCGTCCCGCTTCGTTAAAATCTGTCCATAACAAACTCTTCCGCTTGAATGCCTACCGAGAAACCCTTTGTTTTTTACGTGGCATTCGGGCAATAACTTTCGCCGTTTATATAAACCGATTTAGCTGCATGTAGAAATATACGTAGGTCTGTATGTTAACAGGGATTAAAAGTTTTGTTTTGTCTTTATTGCGACAGTTTAATTATATCTGCAGTATCGATATTTTTTCTGCAGATTTAATAACCTTTTTCGATTGTGGTCATCGTACTGCATGCGGAGAAGTGCCTCGCTGCAGACGCACTAAACAGAAACTACGCATGATTTCGATGCCTCTGGTGTTTATCTTCGATTCAACATTGAGTCACGAATCAATCGCTTAGTTACCGTTTAATTAATTTCTAGTTCCTCTTCGGTTGTCGCTGAACATGGGACCACCGGTTTCATTCGAGCCTTTAAACGATCGCGTACAGCTAAGCGGAGGGTGTCTTGAGGTGTGGATCATCCGAAAAGTAAAATAAAAGGTGTACTTTTTGTATTACGAAAGTACTAAACACGCTATTATCGTAATAAAAATCCCATGCGGTCGGCGAATTTTTTTCCGGAATTCGAAAAAAATTCACTAATTACATCAACAATTTGTAGATTAACATTATTAAGTATGTTTTAATATATTTTTATTCGTTACGTAATTCATTTTTCGAAACATTTCTCTATATAAGATTTCTATAATAATTAAGAACCGATTATCTCTGTTCGGTTTCATTATTAACGTGATTTGGAAAAGTTGCGCGATACACGACAGACTTATCTTTAAAATTACGTGCGTTACATTCATATATGCTTAACTATTAATCCTGTCTGTAATACGTAGAAGTAAGTAGTAAAGTAAGTGTCGTACCTTTGATAAGGTATTATGAAGTGCGAAGTTAAGGTTCATGATGTACAGAGCGTAATGGGACTAGTGGGAATAGGGGGTACCAGTTCCTTTTAATTTCTCAGATATCTCCGCGGTACCCAATTCAGTTTCAGATTAGGCATATAAGCGACTTGGATCCGGAACAAGTGAGCTCTGATTTGGTAGCCAAGTACCTTGACCACTAGGGCTACCGCGTCTAGAAGGCCAGACCCCGTTCGAAAAAAAAAATTCTAGCTACGCCACTGGTCGTGATGATGTTATTACTAAAACACTAAACATGTAACTGCCTAGTCGTCGTGCCAGCCAAATTCTTTCGGACGGCTAAATGTCAAAGTGCCGAGTAATTGGTGAAGACGAGTAAAAATTATTAAAAATTCACATAATCACTTATAGTTGCGCGGGGGGAAGTTGATGTATACATAAACATTTACGCTTTTAAACGATAAATAAATGTGATTCGAATAATCGGTCTGATGTAGCCTTGCATCCGCAAAATCGTTTACTGCGCTGGAAATGTTGTCATAAAATGTATCCGCAGAATGTGTATAGTCTGTCAAGCGAAAAAAATCTCTTCGAGTTTCGTTGTCGGCTGTGATGTTGCTCAATGTCTTAGCAACGGGATTAACGAAAAAAAAAAAAAATCATATTGCCATATTCCTGTGATTCCTCCCCGTCACGGGAGCAGTAACCTCATTTTTGATTCATCTCTCTGTACGTTCATCTGTTTTTCTTCTTTTTTCTTTTTTGTTTTTTTTTTTCCCGACCGTTTTACATCCAGACGGACCATATTGAACTAAATTTTAATGTGGGGTGCCTCGATTTCGTGACGTCAGCGCGTTTCGTTTGTTTTACGAACGGGCTTGTTTCGCTTGACGGACTAAACAAAAAGATAAACGTTTCAACAAAATCGTATATTTTTTTTTTCGATTTTTTATTACTAACCGAACTGTGGAATATTGTTCATAATGATAATAGCGATATTTTTTAAATTTAATTTCTTTCTCAGACGCATTGAACGGCCCAGCGACAAAGGGGGAGGATACACTGTAATTTTTGGTACGATTGAAAATAGCGGAGAAAAGAGGATCTGATAATGCAATTACCCCAACGGTGATGGGGGGAATGAACTTAGGAGTAGGAAGAGCCAGAGTTATAAATGATAAAAGAGAGAACTTTCAGCTGTTGAAGGAAGTGGGGGCAGCATTGAAAAAGAACAAGGATCACCAGTAAAGAAGTCCAACTTTTGTACAAAGATGTGATAGAGTGAAGAGGATAGATAAACGCAGTGAAATGAGGAAAGAGTGACGTCTAAGTCACGTACTGTGAGAAAATAATAAGATAGAAGACGGAGTGATTATGACGGAAGCGGAGAAAAAAGAAACATTTAATTTTAAAAAAATGTTAAGCGGAAAAATTTAACGAAATTAGGAACTACACGTGAAAGCGTAAATGGTGCCACCACATAGGCCACGTCTGTTCCCCGTTGTATCATCACTAGTTGTGTTTCACGTTTATTTATCTGCGTCGAAATTGCAATGAAAAAAATGTAAATAAATATGCAACGTTAAGCAATTTATTCGGAAGAAATAAATAAAAGATATAAGTTAAGCGGTGTTTGCTGGCATGCTTTTCCAGCAGACACACTAATAATCGCCGATGAATTTATTCGCGGTAATCGTCTGCCAATCAGGAGGCAGTGTGTGTATTTTGGTCTGTTGCGATTGCGTATAAAATATAGGTGTCGGTTCTGTCGATGTTTTGAGCCGCGAATATATTTAACGGTTGTTTTAAATATTTTCGTTCGGTTACAGTTGTATATTATCAGCCGGCGACGATGACGACGATAGAGATAGAGGTAGAGCGACTAACGATAACGATAACGATAACGTAAACGTAAACGACGATAAACTTGTTTAATATCGTGCTAAACGAAGTTGTAATTAATAAGGCGGATAAATTTATGAGGAAGCGTCTCTTTAACACACGTTATGACCATGGTTAAGAGGAGGAAAGTTTTTAATATACGGCGGACCGAGACTAGTTCGAAAATGATATTTTCAGTTTATAAGCTGCGTTCTGCTGGTGAGCATTTTAATTTTTCCGGACTAGGAGAAGACGACCGGCTCGAAGTGATAAAGTGCAACTTGCGGTAATTACTTATTTATCGTTCATCTTTGGCTTCGTTTGCGCGCGGCCAAGTTGAACTTTTTGGCTTACTAGTTCTTCTTTTGAAGGGGGCACCAGCTGCGTCCGATTCTGTTTGCTGATAGTCTGAAGGGAAAAAAAGAACTAATCTACGGCTGCGGTTTGAAGATGTCGTTCCCATTAATCAAACCGTCCGGCTCAAGGACGGGGCGATTCAAAGCGAGAGAAGATAGCTTTTAATTAGAGAACTGAAGTAATTTCAGTCAAGTGAAATAGAGAAAAAGTGACAAAGCTCGGCTCGTCTCATTTTTCAATTTTTTTCTCGCATTCGTCTTCCGCGTACCGTTTTCGTATTAATCTTTTTCGCTCATAACTCTTCCCGCACAGGGGCCTTCTACATACTCGGTCGACTCCGATGATGGACATCTCGATAGCGCGACTGTCCCCCCAGACCAGCGTTATGTGTCGTGATCGATATTGCCGATTTATTACACGGCGATGCCCGGCTATTCGTGTAACTTTTGATTCGCAACTTGTACTTTTACAACTTTCCACGAAATCGGTTAATTAACTCGAAGGAGAAAAACTTGGCGCCCGCCCCCTATAGCAGGCAACGTTTCACTCGCTTTCTCTCACGATATGCTTCTTTTTCTTCCTCTCTCTTTTTTTTCTTCAGATTTTTCTCCCGATTTTCTAGGAAAAGATTTATCGTTATTTCTTTCCTTTATATTTTTTCTTTTTAAACTTTCAACAACGGACAAAAGCGTGCTTCGGAAAAGTTTTTTTTATTAAGGAGCGAGGATAGGAAAGATTAATTTCTACAAGAAATTTCGCGGCATTAGCGGGGTGGAGAAATCGACGGGACGCGGTAGACCTCGGACAGATTTTTCATTATAATTCAACCCTCTCCGGTGCTGCAGTCATCGATCCGCTGGGGTAATTATAGAACTTTGCGAGTTTTAAAATATTTTTGTTATATTTTTATAAGCTGTTTGTTTATTGTTGAAAATTCGGATTTTTCGTTGTTTTTCTTAAATGTTAGCTTATGTTTCCGCCGTTTGGATTAGTTAGTGCGCGGCGGACATTCTATAGAAAAATTTCACTCTAACGAGACGAATATGTTTGAATTTACCTTATCGAGTCCAGCTTATCACGCGTTTTCAGTATATCCATCCGAGACGAATTAATTAAATTTATTCGGCATCGGAAAAAGTTGTTTCGGAAACGAACTTTTCGAAATTATCGCGGAATAAAATTAACGAAAGAAGCCTTTTTTCCGAATTCGATGATTATTAGCGCGAAAGTTACGCTGGATATTTCGTAAATCATACCAGTGTGTGTACAGCTCAGTCGAAAATATGCTGACAGGTTTGAAAATAAATATCGTCGTTTTGTACGCCGTTGTTTTAAGTGAATTTTGAGGCGGTCGTAGCAAGAACTAAGACACGGATTTTGAACGCCACACTTTTCGCGAAAAACAAATAGTTCTTAAAATAAAAAGTTTTTTTTTTTTTTTTTTTAAATTATGTATTTTGCAGAGTCGTCATATGCAAAAATTCGGTCGCGATTTCTATTTCTTCGATTCTATTAGAAACGCATTGATAAACCAGCAGTGGTGGAACAAATATACAAATGCAGCATTAGAAAATGTTAAAAATTGTAGTGTATTGGATTTCCTCGGAAGTGTCTCACATCAATTAGTACAAATTATTAAACGACATATTTTAAAATAATAATAATAATAATAATAATAATGACGATGATGATGATGATGATGATAATAATAATAATAATAATAATAATAATAATAATGATTTGTAATTAATTTGTCAATATTGCTGAAACTTATATACGCGGATAATCGGCATTTGTTATATTATTAGGGTTACAACACTGATCAAGAGGATATTCGAAACCCGTCCATGATATTATTATTCATGTAATTTATTATACTATTATAACACGTAACAAATAATTAAACAATAAAATTGAATACGTTTTATCATTACGAATATTGCGAAACTGGCACGCACACACACATATATATACATATATGTATATATATGGGGGGCGTAAAGATTTTTTTTTCGTATCACATATTTATTTGGCTTAATAGTTATTTTAATATTTATAAACTATAAATAATGTAAAGCTTAGAACATTCAAATAATGAACGAGGGGGAATCAAGCCGATAGAAGAATCTAAAATGTTTCCAATGAGGAGCCGTTTCGTTTCAAAATATTCCCGAAATTTATATACGATCAAGCAACATCACATTTTCTTCGTTTTTACGCGGCTTTTTTATTTAAATTCACCCGAAAGAAATCGCACTAAAAGTTAAGATTAGTTCAATTCATATTTATTAAAATACCGTTAAAAAAAAAAAAATTAAAGTATTTCTCTTTAATATTATAGTCGCTTTACACATACTATAATTGTTTTCATATATACATAATCGTATATTTATAAAAATATTATTTTTCTCATTTACAATATTATTTTTAACATTTTCATAAGTACTGGTTTATTTCACTATTCAAAACCCTAACAAATTTCGGGAATATTTTGAAACGAAATGGCTTTTTATTGGAAACATTTTAGATAATTGTAATCAAGTCCAACTGTGCTAAAGGGCAAAATGGCTTTTGGTTTGCAAGATGTTCAATTAAAGCGAACTAAATACCCCCCCCCCCCAGTTATTTAATAATTGTTAGTTTTATTACTGTGTCTTTCGAAATATTTTGCATGATTTATTAACAAGTATGTAAAACACTACTAAAAATATGTCTACATATAATTACAGAACGTATATTTGTTATTACAATCCAACGCATTTTTGAAATCATTTTACATTTTTTTTTCTTCTTTTCTTCTCGCCATAAAAACCTAATTAAGATCATCACGAGTGGTTATTTCATAGTTTGTTTTAATATAATGGACGACACTTACGGCCGGCGGTATTACCGTGTTTCATTTTAAAACAGATCTTTTAGCATAGGAAATTTGTACAAAAATATTAAATATTTTCACATCATAAAATGTGATGTTTTTTTTTTTTTTGTTTTTTTTTTTTATATATATAATTACTATTACTATTACTATTACTATTTTGGCCCCATTAAATATGTACACATTGACTCAGCGGAAGAGCAATTTAACTGTATTTCAAGTGTACAGACAGTGAGACTCGAACCAGTTCCACTTGAACACTACTTGTTGACTAACTACAGTAGTGGTTGGGTGATGATTATATGTGATTTAGCAAGTTTTTAGTTATTGCAAATTATTTAAAAAAAACTATTTATATACAAAATTTTTAGCTAAAATTTAAAAATTCTTAAGCAAAGACGCTGCTCGTAAATTGTGAGAACATCTCTTTTTTCCTTCAGCTCTCGCTTAGGTTTTCAAGAAAACGAATTTTATACTGCTAATGATGGCTTGTTTTATTTATAAGAGTAAACTGTATGTAATCTATTTAATGGTCGCTCGGTCACTAAACGTTTTCTGCTTTTTTTCATTTTGTTTCAGGTAAATTTAATTAGTTAAATGGGCGAAAGCTTAAAACGTCGCTGTCGATAGCCAATTCGGTAATGTACACAATCGTAAACTTTTGTTTGTTGACGCGCGTCGGAGCGGGCTTGTGTGCGTGCATGTGTCGAAGATTCTCCAGGTCGACCGCACCGAGTTCTATAAAATTTCGTTCGTTTTAAACGCGGTCGAGTTGAGCAGGAAATTTAATATCGGTCTCTGGTCGTGTTAGCACGTGAAAGTTTATCACTGGCCGGAAACATTATTTAACGATCGTCACATTGTTTGCGCGTGATTTTACCGTACCTGAGTTCGAGTCTGAGTCGGCGAACAAAGAAGCCTGAAGCCGCAGCTGGCTATAAACTCGACGTACCGTTAAAATTTTTCGCGATTTCGCCGGAATATTAGAAGAGGCCTTTTCTTTTCTTCTAATTCGAAGTGTTCTCTTTCTTGTTTTTCTTCATTTTTATCGCATTACTAATTAATTCTCCAACTGCTCCACCTTGTCCTGTGAAATTATACAACGACGAACATATGTTAATCCCTTTGCAAATAAATTTTTATCCGCGATTTATTTTTCCTAGACCCTGTAAACGTTTACGGAACTCGAGTCTTTCTATGACGTTACTTCAGCGACTTTTTAGCATTTGAACCTTGCATTTTACCAGCAATTAGCCCCCTCCAAGCACCGTTTAGAAAGCCAAATTAGTTCTAGCCGAAACTGCGAAGCTTTTGCCAAATGTGGGAGATGGCGCCTGAAAAATTTTCCATTCGTTTTATTAATCTCAGTTTAAAACGAGAGGTACTGCGGTAAATTTAGTTTTTCCCCTTTCTTTTCTTTTTATATATATATATATATATATATATATGTATAATTTATTTATTTATTTTGTGTATATATTAATATAACGGTTTTCTTCTTTTTCGTCCTGGCTTGTCTAAATTAAACTTTGATGTTCGATTTTAGGATGCGAATTTTTCATCGATTTTTAACGTTCGAAATACTTATCTGGAAAAATCCTCATATTAAAAGTACATTCTTTGGGAAAACATTTTACGTTGACAGAGGCACTCGCGAAATCTTCCAAGCATGTAAATCGGAACGTTTCATGTATTGCAACAATGTGGTGCGTTAAGCATCTTTATAATTTACTCTATTCTAGCGGTCCCTTATGTGCCGGAAGAGATGCTCTCTCCGGTAGTACCGTTGCTTTACAAAACGAAATGATACTCGGTTTTTTCGTGCGGACGAAATTATTGTCGCCGCCCTTTTAATAAATTTCTATTCGACATCGCCAAAAACCGCTTGTCGGATCTTTCAAAAACTTTTGTAAATGAGCGCGTGTTTCTAGTCTTCCCGGCATTTGATGATAAATGAAAAGTTTTTTTGTCGATTAAAATAATTGTAATAATAGAACGTCCCCGTTTTATACTGATTTTTGTTTTTTCATTTTTTCGTAATCTCGCCTCATTTTTATTTGTTTGTTTTTTGTTTTTGTTTTTTTATCGTCTTGTTTTTTAGCGACCTGTTGCGAAGAGGATTAAATAAATTACCGGCGCGAAGAAAATGAACCGTGAAATTGGAAACGATAATAGCGTTTACCGGTTTTTATAATTAAAAATTACAAAATCTCCGTTTCTATCATGTGTTATATTTTCTGTGTAGTAATTTTTATTAGAATTATTCAGTTCCCTTCGCGTTTTGTATTTTGGTAAATTCAAATAGAACAGGTGGTAGGTTTTTACAGCACGTAGAAAAAAGTAGCAATGGAGCGTTATGGAGTTGTAGCAGTAATATTGTTTTTTGCAAAGTCCGTGTAACTCGAGAAAAGTGCGCCTGAATCTTGGGATTAGACGTTTCCAAATCCCTCGTTTCGTCAGCCCTTTTTTTTTTTTTTGTTTTTTTACTTTTTTTTTAACCCTTTCTATGATTTATTCTTATTTATTATATGATTGTATAAAATTTATTAACAACTTGAAAAATTGGTACTGAAAATTGGTGTAGAATTAATGAGAATGTAAGGGACACTCTTCCCTAGATGTTAAATATCTTTTTTCCTTTATAACTGTTCTGCAATTTTATACTTTTTTTTTTTTTTTTTTATAAAATTCTTTACCCGTCTGTAGAAATATACATCGCGAGGTTGTATTCGGTGATATAACTTTTATTGTACATGTACGCTTTTTGGTTTTATGTTGAAATGTTTCATCATACAGTTGTGGATTTATTTGATCCCTCCAAGAGACGATAAAGGTCAAGAATTTATTGTCTTTTACGTATGGTTTTGAGAATTTCATTCAATATTAAATTTGTATAAATTAGTTTTGTTAATTTTTCAGATTCTGACTATACCATTTTTCGACTTTGGGTGTATATTGCTTTGAGAGTTTGTCAACATGTTTTCGAACTCGAGGCTCAAATTTTCCGGTTGCTTTTTGTGTAAACATGTAAAAAGTTTGGATAAAATTTTACCGAATAAAGTCAAGCTATACACTGTCCCGCGTTATAATGAGTAATTTTATTTAAAACTTTCATTCCTACATGTACAAATTTACTTCCTATTTTCCGTTAATGTTCGATTTTAAGCAGGTCAGTACTTAGAACCTGTAAAATTTTACAATAATAAATAAAAATTTTAATTATTATTAATAAATTTACGTTTATAAACTGTACATATGAACAAAACTTTGATCGGTATTTATTATAAAATCAGTAATGATTTCTTTCTCCGAAACAAACTTTGTTACTTTTCTTCGACGAATATGAGACTCTGTCAACTTAATTAAAAAACAAAATCTGAAAATAGAAATGCAGCAGCTAAACCCCATTATTGCAAGTTTTTGGAAATCGCTTGATGATAATTTTTACGTGCGTCAAGAAATCGGTCACAGGTCCAGGAATCGGTAATTATATGTTTTTCCCTATCAGAACCTCCCTTTATAATTTCTTTTTCCCGTCTTTTAAGATCTTTTCGCTTTGCACTGCTATATCGTCCCCACTTTTTGAAGAGTTTACAGACACTCCAAGAAGGATTTTCCCTTGCAATGATCACAGTCTCTTCGTTTCTCTTGTGGAACATAAACCAACTTCGTTTTTTCATGTTCTTCATGGAAATTTCTACAGACGATTGACTGCTATTTTCCAAATTTTCCGATGGCAAATTTACAGCGTATTCGTTTTCATGTATTAATTCTCATGATCAATTACCGATTCTTTTTCTCGCCACAGATTCACAATCAGTTTGATAAGTAGTTCCTCACCAATAAGAAGTGTGGTATCATCATGAGGAATATTAGAACAAATGTCACATTTAGTGCATAGTTTCTATTACCATGTGTTTTTAATTCTTGAAAAAGTTAAAACTAACCCACTACTGTATGATGAAATACTTCAAGCCAAAAAGCCTGTATGTACAATAACAGTTCTATCACCGAAATTAGTACAACCTTGCGATGTATATTTCTACAAGCGGGCGATGAATTTTATAAAAAGAACGAAAGAAAATCGATATTTACCATCGGGAGAAGATTGCCTTACATTCATTAATTCTTCACCAGCTTTCAGCGCCAATTTTGTTCAAGAGCTGATTTCCTTTGGTTTGCTGCTCGACCTAAAAGTTTCCATAATAAAGTATGTTTCTCTCAAATGCAATTAAAAAATTCATGTGTAGAAAGGCAGCATTTTTATGTTGCGCTTTACTTGTTTTTACGATATGTGCCATCCGGATCTTTATAACAATAAATAAGGTGCTAGTAGATGTGATTCCTATTTATAAAATTTTATAAATTAATCGTATTATTATAGGGTAATAAAATCTTCATGTTCAACAAAATTTAATTTTCGTTTTTTCCTTATTCTATAAAATTTTCCTTATTCAATTTTTCAGGGTTTTAATGAATTTTACCAAATTATATAATACATAAGAATAAATTAATATACAGTGTAACGGTACTTGCCGTTTTCTTAGCTAAGAATTTCGCTTTATCCAGGGATGCCAGCCACGAGTTCCTAACGAGCTCGTGGATTTTAATTAGAAATTTATTAAATTTTATTATTATGATTATTATTATTATAATTGATGAAGAGGTGATTTATTTATAACTTATTTTTTGTATTACTTATCTTTACATTTCTATTTTTTATAGCCTTTTATTTAACTCGCTTTGTCAGTCTGTCATTTTGTGTGTCTGTCTGTCTGCCTGCGGGGAATTTTGGAAACGATTTTTCACCTACTTCCTGATGAATTAAAAAAGCGTCCTGTTGCAGAAATGCTGTTATAGATGACAATACAATATTACACACCGTCTGGGCTTCCAACATTAAAATTAGAACCTCGGAGCGGCGAAAGCTCGAAATTTTGGAAAAAAATCTTTTTTTTTTTCGGGCATGTGATATATTGTTGGAAAGATCGATATTTGTCGAGAACAAAACCATATTTTATTTCTTTAATGAAACTTTCGAAGTTTACGAAAAGTTCAAAAACGCGCAAGATCTAATGTGTAGCTCCCTCTTTACGGCGCGAGTTTTATAGCTAAAAATTTTGAACAAGTTTGAAAATATGCACATGTACGTATATTTCTATTTTGGTTTGCAACTTTAAAATTAGCCCCTCTGGCCTTCGAAAGCTATTTAATTATTAATCTGCGCCCCCGCTTTCATTTTTCAGAATATTTTGTAGTTTCAGATTTTAATGTTAAGATGCGTATCTGCTAGTCGCACACTAATAAAGTTATTTTGTACTTTTTAGTGCATAAATAGAAGGCTATTTTTAAAAAGTGTTTTTTTTTTTTTTTTATATTTATTTATTTTTATTTATTTTCATCGAGCCATGTAATGGTCACATTACAACAGGTGCAAAAAGAAATGTAAAAAAAACACAAAAAACAAAAGAAAAGTTACGAAACGAGGATTTGAAAGATTTATGCGCTTGCTCGCAAACTTCAGGCGCACTTTTTTCGAGTTTCATGGACTTTGTAAGAAAACGGTAAAATTGGTTTTCGTATTTTTCCGAATACTGCTCTATGTGGAAAAGGTTGAGCCGAATTGGTGACCACACGTGTTCCGCTTGTCGGTTAATATGTTTGGGTGTTTTTTTATTATTTCATAAAATGTACGACCCGTTTCCGCATTTATTCAATTTACCTTTAAACTACTCATTGTATTATGAAAAATCTTGTGATTTTGAAGCGCACTTGTCGGTTGCAATCCACTTGTTCGGGCAATATTTTGATTACTAAACTTTTCATTCATTTTACAATCCTTTGAATTACAAGACAAAGGTCTAATGTAGCAGAATAGCCTTTTCTACATACATGCAAACACGCAGACGCACATGCATATACGTATGTATATATATACTCGCGTGTGTATGAAGTTAAAAGTCTATCCGAAAAAACAGAATAAGCGCATGGGATTTTAGGAGACTTAATTTTTCTTTGGAAATCGCAACCTTATGGATTTTCAATTTGTATGAGGGGTATAGCTTTTTAAAGAACTTTGTTTTTTTTCCCCCATTTTCTCTACTTTACTCTGTTTATGCCTGTATTTTTGTATGTCCGGTAGTCGCGAATCACTGTGAAAGTGGGTACTTTAAATTTGCACGTACGCCCTTATTTATTCCTACCATCTGTGTTCGCTAACACAAGAAATTCTCGACACGTTCGATTTTTTTGATTTGTTGCAAAGAGCGAAAAAAGATCCATCAGAAGATTCGATTTCGAACGCCGAAGTCGTATCAGAGAATTTTGTATTTGCGTTTTGACGATTTTTTGTTATGTATTCCCTTAGAAGTTTATGTTTTTTTTTTTAGCTTTTTTCTTTTCTTTTTATTTTTTTTTGTTCTTATTTTCCAACAATGTGATAGGGGAAAATGGCTTATTTCGAATTCCGTTTTTGATACACGACCGTCTGAGTAGAATATAATCTGGTTAACAAGGGTCGCATTTGATAAATTTAGAAATGTTCGGTCAAAGACGCAAGACCGTATTTCTGTTCCGACCACTCCTGCACTGTGTAATGTGTTCATTATGTTCATTATGTTCATTACACGATGCAATTAAAATAAATAAAGTAAAAGTTTAAAATATCGGCGAAAGGGATGAGAGAGAAAATATAAATAAAGTCTATATCATCGAAGTTGCCATACCCCCCCCCCCCCCATTGAGCGTGTAAGAAATAGAGGTCAACTTTGCAACTTTGATAATGTACGTTTTTAAAAAAATCATTGTAGCCTCCCGCTTTTTTTTCGTTTTTTAAAATTGCGCGAACCAAAAGTTCATACCGGTTTTATACGTGACTTTGCATAAAAGTAAGGTGAAAATTGAACCGCACTGGTGGCTTTTATGACTCTGCAGCTCGTTTGAATTTTTAACGTTGGAATACTTATGGAAAGATCTTTTCCACTGCTGTTGGAAAGTTGCGTAATTAGAAATTTGTGGCTCTCGAAAATCCGAATTCGAGAGATCGGTGAAAAAATAGCGTGTGCTACTTGCACGTTTAAATTTTGTCGGAATATTTCTTAAGTGTACAAAACTAAAAGGAACACGTATAAAAAAAAGTGCGTGCGAAATTCAGAGAAAGGACTTCTTAGCCTCTGTCAGAAGCTTAATCGAGGATTCCGTTGTTTAATAAGTTTATGTTGAATGTTTTCGAAATCAATTTCTTTCTTATAAAATATATTAGTCACTTTCAGAAATTTTACGAAATGGAACGGAATTTCTTAACGAAAAATTTAAAAGAAATTGTCCTGAAATGAAAAGCAAAATGGACAAATTACCTTTTACATCGCGCTTAAAGTTTGTAATGGACAATAATATTTCAAAATGTTTTCTTTGATGTATTAAGGTAGAGAGTTCTCTTTAATAGAGGCGACGCTATAGTTACGTGTGTTGCAATGTCGCTCTAGAAATTTCATGAACCTTAGCTGTAACTGAATTCGGTTAAAATATTTTTCACTCGATATTTCAAACTGTACTTGGAAAATAACGCAACTGCTGGTCTGTAAACAGCGTATATGGAGGTGTTTCTTAGTTTTGAAAATATGTCTACTTCTTTCGTTACGTCTGTCTGGCAATGCTTCGAAAATACTGGTCATTTTAAGCGATGGCCTTTCGGTATTTTGCGCTTTAGGTATCAGTCGAACTGATGTAATTCTTTCGAACGTTACCCATGACGTCTAATTGTTTTATCTTATATACAACATTAATTTTTCATTTTACATTTCGTGTTCCAAGTATATTGTTATTTTATTCATTTTTTAATCAACACATTTGTACCACAAGTATCACATGAGTTCCTCGAAAAGTTACAAGACTTCAAGTTACAAAAATTCTTACCTCTTTGTATGCTGTCCAATGTGTGATGTATAAATTTTTTTAGCGCGTTTTCTTTCGCCGTGATCTTCAGAATCATTTTGCCAACACCGCTATTGTCTCCTCCAGGGTGCATTATAAGAAGAAGTTTTTAATTTTGTTTTTTCTAAAATGTAAGTCGTTGTGTCATTGGCTTGATCAAAAGTGTTAAAAAGTTTTCATGGATCGAAAAAATCTCGATGGGGTGATTCTTCTAAATAGAAACAAGTTTTTTCCCGTTGACTATGTTTTTCTTTTCAAAGAAATAATGGTTTTCGTAGCAATTTTCAGCTACTGTTTTTCCGTATTACCACCGACATAAGAACAGTATTATTATGTTATAAACGATTTTTCATGCTTATTTTTACCGAATTTGCGATGTTTACTAATGAAATTTTTATCAAAAGTTTTAATGCCGCTAAAACATTTTTACCCCTAAAAGTGTAGCCTTACTTCCTACGCATGTTGTTTTATCATTTCCAATTTGAAATTTTTTGAATTAATATTAGGTCAGCGGTGAAATTATTTTTACTTATGGGGAGATTGTAAAAAGACAACAAAAAACGGCTGATCGAAAAATATCTTTTTTTATTTTTTTTTTTTTAAATGATACATTTCAATCGCTAGAATACAGGAAAAATACGAGACCCTCAAAATTATAAAATTAAAAGGCCGAAATTTTGAAAAATGTAAAACTCAAGTCTTAAGAAAAAAAATTTTTAAAATATTCCACAGCCGCTTCTATGTAAGTTACGGTATTGATTTTCTTTTTAACCCGCCATACTAAGGTCTCCAGAATACCGGGAAAATATAAAATCCGAAAAATGTTGATATTGAGGGACCAACATTTTGGAAAATACGCGCTTAAAGCGGTATGACTGGAAACTAAAAAAAAGTCCATAGCTCCTTTCATGGTAGCTGAAGGATTACTCTTTTTTTTTCTTTTTTTTTTTTTTTTTTTTATATGATGTATTTCTATCATTAGAATATAGGAAAAATACAAATCCTCCGAAATTTTGAAATTAAAAGGCCCAAATTTTGAAAAATAATTTAAGCGCACAAATTTTCAAAATAACTGGAGTGGTGGTCATCAACAATGACTCTTAATATATTATTGCTTGGATTCTAATAATAAATAATAATAATAATAAAAAAAAAAAACATCATAAGAGGGGGGATTACGCGATTTGCTATTTAATTATTTTAAATAGAGAGAGTTACCTTTTTGATGAGAAAAAACTTAACAAATTCTATGCTACCATTTTGTGTTGTTGTTTATTTGTAAAGCTGCGTAATTGTTGTAGTCAAGATTTGAGGTAGCTTCGAAAAATCGGGAAATCGTGTTAAAATCAGAAAAAGTCGGCCTTAAATTATCGGAACTTCTTGTGTAATTTTTACATTTCGATTATAGCAAAGGGAAAAAGATGAAACTTTAGAGACGAAAATTTGATAATGTGGGGTCGTCAGTATTTTCGAAGTTTACGACATCGCGTTGTTGCTCTGTGCGAAAGAGTGACTGCTGAAAATCTCGACTTGGATGTGTACGAAGCAGCATTTTTTGAGGGCCGATAATAAATTAGAATAGGCAATTAAATAAATATAAGAAACGTTTGGCAACCACTGCGTTTCTTCACCAAACTAATGTGCACGGCTGCGTTCGCTAATACGACGTAGCTCGGGCCGCGTTTCAGTTGGTTTAACCGATACTCCCTTCTTCGCCGCGCCGCTAACCCTGCCCCTTTTGTTTCCCTTCCGCGCCTGCCGCACGCTTTCTCGAGCTGGTTGCCCTGTTCCATCGTTGTCTACCGCTGCTTCGGCGGGGAACCGCTGGGATCTGTTGAGCGGTTTGAGAATACCTGGATGGAGCGTATCGGAATGGTTTGGAACGGGAGAGCGTGTAGCCGAACAGGCCGTGATCATCATTCGGTGGTCTGACGCTTAGCAGTTGTATTTGTGCGTTCTCTGTTGCCGTGTAAGTGTGTGTTACGTTGTTCTTCTTCGAAAAATATTTTATTTTTTTTTCATCCCTTTTTGTTTAATTTTGGTATTTTTCTTTTCGTCAATTCTAACCGAAACGTAAAGTATTTTTTGTTACCGTTTATTTTATGCGTATATAAAAAAAACAAAAAAAAAAAAATCGTGCAAAAAGTGTGCTAATTTCCGAAACAGCTCTATTATTTTTTCTTCGATCGCTCGCGAGTCAACCGAATTAAATAGAGATTTGTTTCTTTTTCCGTAAAATTTTAAAGTTACCACATTGTTGAATGTGTGTGTGTGTGCGCGTGTATTTTGCGATGCCCCGACTTTATTAACGAAAATGAATTAGCGATGCGCGTTGTTTTCGCATGGTAAATATCGTTTGTTACACGATCGCGATGTCGTGCAAAATTGGCGACCGTCGCCGCGCAAATGGAAGCGCTTTGTCGTGCTTTTCCGATCGGTGCATCTTACGATGCATTCTGTTCTGCTGAAGTGTTTTATTTGCGAATTTTGCCGTCCTATATAACGGATACATACCGAATCAATCATTGAGCTGCTGGCAAATATGGTTGTGTTGGAAAGTCCAACTCCGGACTTTGCGTCGGCGGCTGTTGGCCTTTGGGATCCCGCGACTCAGTTGCCTTTGAACCTAGATGCTTCGACTTTTTTAGCTTCCATGTCGTCGCAGTCTGCGGCGGCTAGTTCCGTTTCCGGGTCTGCACTAACCGCCAGTCAATCACCTAGAGCGGCTTCCCTGAAAATGCTACCTAAACGGTACAATCTTCACAGTTTGCTTAACGTTGGACCAATTTCTTCAAAGCATCTAAAGGAAGCCATGGTAATGTAACGCCTTTATATATATATATATATATCAATGTGTGAACGCTTCATTGTTCTTGTGGACTGTTCTTTTCTTTTTTTTTTTTTTTTTTTTTCAATTTGGACAAATGAAAGAAAGAGCTACGAACCTTTTTAATTTTTCAGTTCTACATAGGCGTTCGCTTCATTTGTAAGCGAAAAAGTGCTATCAAAACGGCTTATACCCAATCATTCGCGCCATACGTTTTTTTTTCCGAATTTTAAATGGACTATTTGTTTTTTTCTAATTACGCTCGCATCCAAGTGTATCCGAGTGCGTATCTGCTCCCGGCTAACTGACCATGTTCAACAGGTAATGAGTATACCCAAAAATTAATTACATGAAAAAGGAAAGAGAACTTTAGTTCTAAAAAAGGACTCGATTGATGAAATGTGTCCATTTATAATCGGACGCGATGAGCTCGTAAGAGAAGAAAAAATCAGAGTAAGTCTTCTGAACCAATATGTTAGCGAGGTTTATTAAGTTCTCAACTCAGTCGCGATTTGATTCTTTACGGATTGCATCTTTTGAGCACTTCAGAATTATGGCAATGTCTAGAAATGGCTGGATATGGTTTTCTTAATGTTTGTGTGTGTAGACCCGCTTTGAACTCTCCAGATTAGTATTAATATTCGGAATGAATCCTTATTCCTTTCCTGTCTTAAACCTTTTGCGTATTTTAGGTTTTTATTTATGGAAGTAACATTCAGCCACCTTATACGCTTTACCGTTGGAATGGGTTTTTGGTTTTTCAGTTTGGTGCAAGCAGGCGCGGATTTATACGTTGCCTCGAAAGATGTGGATCGATTACCTTTTGAGATGAAAGTTAATTTTATGACTTATTGTCGTTGTTGGTTTCGATCGCGCCTCATTAGCATCGTAAATCCAGTGAAACGGGACCGGCACCGTTTTATTGTTCGGCCCGATTACTAATTATGTTGCATTTAATCGTAAATTCGGAAATAGTTCCAAGTTTCGTTTGAGAAAAGACCAGGCACCAGAGCTGCATTCTGCATTAGTAAATGCAACAATTGTCGAATCACTAATCAGTCTGATCGTCAACGGTGATAAAAGAAGCATTTGCAGCTATATGAAACGCTAACAAACAAAGCAATTTCTGAAGTCAGTCCGAACCGAAGATTATTTTCATCCGTCGCTTGCATACTCTTAGTCTGTGCACTTTCGTATATCGACAAGTTGCTACAAGTCATTTGTTGCAGCTTACTGGCTATCAACTATGATTGTTTAATCATGCCTATTACCAGTGTGTCTCGCGAGCATGCCGTTCGACAGAACGCGTATCACTTTTTATAGTAGTAGGCCGGACTCCTGTTTTTTAGAGTACCTCCGTAAATTGTTAAACCAGTTCTCTAAGAGTTGCGTACGTGGGAGAACTTCTCGTCTCGGAATTCCTTTCTTGGTTATTGTTCATTCAGAATTTCGTTCGTGCAAGGCCGTTCGAACGTTACGATCGAAGTCAGAAAAGTGTGTAACATTTTTATATTCCTTCCTCATCCATTCTGATAAAGCTGCTTATATATGTATTGTCAGCGTAACTAATCGGAGGTTGCGGCGATTTCTTCGAAATTATTTTTTCTTATTCTTTGGTAATGTTAAAAATTGAAGAAAATGAAAAAATATTAGAACGCGGAACTTGTCTAAATTTGAAAAAACATTGTTGATTCCTTTTGGAAAGTTTTTAGATTAGTGGTTTCCAAAACTTGTAAGTTTAGATTTCAGAATATAAATAAGTCGGAGATTTTTTTTTCATTTCCAAATGTTACATCAGGTTTTCTTCGGCCATTCTTGTGGTATGTATGTATAAATACATTTATTGGCTGCTGCAGTGAAAAAGGAAATTGTTAAAAATTCGACATAATAACACCTGTTAAGTGTGGTGTGCTAAGTATACGCTACATTCGCCTCTATAACGGTGTATTTTTTGTATTATGTGCGTCTATATATAGGATTGTTTTTTTGTTTTTTTTTTTTTTTTTTTGGTTTTGATACAAATCATCGAGGCAATTTCCAAAAGAACAAATTGTAATATTAAAAAATTCGTTAGTGGATCGCAAAACGGTGGGTTGCGCGCAGTGTTTATTTATTTTTTAAAATTAGCTGGTTGACGGTGGTTTTTTTATTTTTTTTGTTTTTTTAATATATATCGAATCTGATTCGTTTCATGTTGGAATCACGCTTGTTTGTATTTTTTATTTTAGAAATACTGCCTTTTGATAGAGTTGGACGATAGTCCAAAGGCGTAGTTTTGAACTATTCTATCGTGTTTTGATTGAAATATAGTAAAGCCGTTTTACTAAATGTGGTAATTGTTCGTTTTTAATTGTTGGATTCTTGTTCGAAACTAGCTCAGCTTCTGCGTCTATTGCATTTGGATTACAAAGCACTTACACGGTGGTGTTGTATCGATAAAATTTTCAGTTTTGTCGTCGTAATCGAGATAAGAACATTTTGGGTAAAACAGAGTGAATTCTGTACGTTTCAAAAAAGCTTTTTCAGACGCTAAATTTACTTTCCTGCTACATACGGACCGAGTTAGCGAGAAATTTTTCCCCTTTTAAACCGACTTATAAGTGTAATCGAAATTGGTATTTAAAAAAAGGCAAGAGAAAAATATATAAAATTATATGTAAATTTTCTTATAATACGAACGATATAAACTAACTAAAAATGTGCTTGAAAATTAAATAATAATCGTAGTTTTCTTTATATATTTATAATGAACATCGATAATCCACGGTAAATTGGTAATATTTTAAGTTTAACGTTTACTTCAATGACTACTGAGTATTTCTGTTCACCGACAATTGCCAATGCATTCACATGGTGCCTTCGCTGACTGATACACTTTCGCATGAATTAAAATCGGTTCATATAGAGACAAGTTAGAAAAAAACGGCGACTTCTTATAACCTCGTTTTTCAGCAAAAATTAACAAAGTACTAAAAAAGTAAATCGTAACGACCATATTCGAAGTGCAAATCAAATCGAAAAAGGTAATCTCCATTCTGATTTCGATTCTGAAATTCTTTAGGATGCAGATTTTATTGAGTACTTTTTTGATTTAACAAGTTGGATCCATCCCGATGGGGGTTTCTCGATGCACTAGCGGTAGTTGCTCATCAAATGCGTTGCGGTTAGGTGTACAAAAAATGAAACGGTCGAGCTCAAATTGCGGTGATTTATCGTCATTTTACATATTAACCCTCGTCAAAGCACTTTGTTCAATAACGCTTACATAAATATGTGCACATTCTCGGATTGATCGGCGCCATAAGGAAATGGGAGTGTGTATCGGCTAGAATCACTGTTTTTGTTATAATACGTAGCGATCTTTATTATTGGTACAACATAAATGTCTTGTAGCAGCTGAGAGAGCCTAGCAAGATGAGTGAAATAAAGAGCGTAGAAGATTTGCTGATATTAATTTCCGCTAATTAAAATTCGATGAACATGTAACGAATGGTTTATTGTTAATGTATCGGAAATTTCGATGCCACAGCCTTTTCAATTTTTACCTATTTACATTTTCCGTTTCGGCGTCGCCTAATCATTCCGATGTTAAATTATTCCAGTATTTAGCGCGTTTTTCCTTTTCACCGAGTTGCAGTGTAACGGTGATGGCAAAATCATCGGCAGTACCTTTGGCAATTAATGGATGGTGTAGCGTTGGAGCTCTCCTCATTAACATCTTGTGTCTAGAACTTGCATTGTAGAAATTAAGAATTTTTCGTTGCTTTATTATTTTTTTCCTCTTTAACCATACAATCAGCTGGTAACGAGAAATAGGGAATATAAATTTTAATTGGAGAAGGATTCACTACGAAATTTGCATATTTTCGATAATAAATGGTAGTTATTGAGGATGTATTTTAGAACCTTCACACACGGTGCACTTTCAAAGTAATTTGTAACGCCCTCCCCCCTTGTTTTATTCAAAAATATACACACGGCTTACCCATGGTACTCAATAACAGGTTGGTTAATTGTCTCGTAAAATTGCCGATATTGGCCTATTGTCCGGTAAACGACAGTCATGCTCAATTTGTTCACTACCGCATTCCATTGTTGGTAGGTATTTGCGTATTGTAAGATATTTTTGGTGTGTACTCGGCTTTGGTGTTACTGGTATTTTAATTTACTGTTTAATTATGAGGAGTGTTTGGTTAAAATTATGAAATAGTTCGTTTTTAATATGACGCTAGGCAGCCACACGTTTAAATTGGTCGTTGAAATATGCAGACAAAACTCTTCTTACTGGTACAATTATTGGCATACAGTCTGGACATTATAAAATTTAGAACCCCGGCTGTATCCTAGGGCGTAAAAATAAAATACGTGTCAATTGCAACGCATTTTAAATGTAAAATTACACTGGATGATGATATTGAGTAAATTTTTATATTTTCGAAGCTCTAGCCTAAATGCATGTGTAACAAATTATAACCCAAACACAAGACCTTAACAGTCAAAATAACCTAGTTAAGAAAAAAAAAAAAAAACAGAAACGGTGAGATCGTGCCCCGTCGTAAATTTAGTAGACTCGCATTTATCGGTTTTTAAGGCACGTGTAGAGAGTCATGACGTTGTTGCCTGTGCGAGCTATTTACCCCGCGAGTTGCACGAACACGTATGTATATGAGCAAATGAAATGCGCTGTTAAATCGAGTTATTAGCGACAGGTTACGTTTTAATGAACCTTGTTTAATATCCACGCGCGTAGATTGATTGGTTCGCAGATATGCCTATTAAATTACATTCGCCCACATAAACATAGCGCTTTTTGTTGTTGTAATGCTATTACTCCAAACACGATTTTTTTTTCTTTTCTTTTTTTTTTAAATTTATTTATTATTTTTTTGAAGTTTATAATAAGAAACTGCTTCATTCTGCATAATTTCTCAATTGCCTAATTTTCCCCATTAACCGTAATATTTGAACATTAGTCTTGGTTTAATCATCGAGTACTTACCCTGTTTCAGTGTTATCATTCTGCTGGGGGGTTAGTGCGAATGTTCGACTCGAGACAGTAGTGTTTACAATCGTGTATAATTTCGAGCTCGGGGTAATGTAACTGACGCTTTCTGTATTAAAAACACTTTTGATTCCTACTGAAGACTGGAGTGTTGAATCATTGACGACGATTATTATCTCTTGGTTCGATACTCAGTGTTAGCATTTCCCTCGCAGGGCTAATTCTATTTAATGCAGTTTTTTTTTTTTTTTCTATGTGGAGCCGTTTGAAAAAGCCTTATTAAGAATGAAAATGGCGCATTGTGCGTTCCTCAATTGAAATTGCGGTTAAAAGAGGGGTGATGATGTTGTGCTCGTATGTGGTTGGTTCCTTGCTTCATTGTAAAGGTTGCAGGTGAGATCCATCGTTTTAAAAAGTTATTAGCGGTCGCTCACGCGATAAACGTTTTGTTTCCTATTCACTGGAGAATTCTCGGGCAAACGCGGAAAAATGATTGTAATCGATAGATGGTTAGAACGAAATCGTAACCGGATTCCTTAACAAAATAGGAAAATGAACGTATTTTTACGCGCCATAGATGATAATTTTATTAAATCCGAATGCAAGGTAAATGTAATACGCGGTATAATAAAATTTTGCAACTTTGAATTTTACGGTTTACAAATACTTCATTACTGAGATCTAATAATTCCAGTATATCTATTGTAGAACTTTGCCGTTCGCTGTGTACGCAACAGTTTTTGGTTATGTAACGAAAATAAATATTGCCCATTTTAAAATCTACAAAGCGTTACTATACTTTGTAGTTGAAGGGAAAAAATCGAGTTTTCTCTGTCATTTGGAAATATTCAATTTTTCATACAAATACGGTCGTCCGGGCGGGTTTATTCAGACAAGGTAACCATCTACCTGGGAATAAGTCGGGGATTTTGTTGTAAAACCGGGGAAAAAAGTAAAAATAGCGAAAAATGATATTTTTAATAAGAAAAAATCATTTGAAGTGAAAATTGCTTGTTTTTTTTTTTTTTTACTTTACTTTACTCGAAATAAATTACAAAGTTCCGGTTTATTTATATGCGGCAGTCAGATATTATCAGTGTTAACAAAAAAAAAATCCATTTTTCTTTTGATACAATTCTAGTAATCAGGAAATCGGGAAGATTTGGACGGGGAATTTAAAAATTATATCTGAGTGGCCTCCATGTCAGAGAAAGGCGAACCTAAGATGAAGAAAGAAATTAAAAATCAATCTTGATTTTGTCTTTGTAAATATATATCGATATGTTGAAATATTTTTTATGGATGTGGTCACGATATATGAATGCAGGTTCTGGTGTATATAGATATTGCGATTATAGCTGATTTTTGTACGGATTGTGCGTGGTGTTTTTTGAATTCGTTGACGAGGTCTGTGCATCGAGAAGTGTCTACAGTATTGTTTCCTGCTCGAAAACATTGCCGTAATTGACAGTCTGAGGCGGTGAACTCTCGAGCGAACAGTATGTGGTAATTAAGAAGTTTGGTATAATTACGAAGTACGCGTCAGAGGCCAATGACTTGGACGCGAGCGGGTTTCGAATTAAAACTTGTTTTTTAATAATATTTTTGACGGCTCATTTAGCCGGCCGCTTGCTCAAGCATGCTCTTTGTTGCCTGGCTTTGTTTTATTTCTCTGTAAACTGTTTCCAATTGTGCTCTTCATTCTCCGAATGCGTCATGTTCATCTGATACTGATCTCATTCGCAATACACGATATCAGCGCTGAGTCGTCCGGCCGGTAGTTCCTTCTGTAAGTGTGTCGGTGAGTGCGGACGCGTGTGTGTGCGTTGTGTGCGCGCATGCTTCAAAAGTACACGCAGCCAACGATCTTACTTAGTTCGTGCATATTGTGTTTGTAAACAAAATTTTGCACGGTCGGTTTATATTTAAAATTTCTCCTATATTTTTCAGAAACAAAGCGAGATTTCCACACTTTTCATTTCGTGTCCTATTCGCGATAGTGTAAATATTGATACGAAATTGTGTAACACAAATTTCGATCGAAATACGCCCAAACGGTTGCCACAGCCGCGGCTACATTTCTGATTTATAAACTAAACGCGCGAATTATTATTATAAAGCGGAATTGATTGGAGTTTTGTTTTTTCCTTTCTCTGTTACCAGGCGATTTGGCTTTAAGAAACTTCCATTATTCGTTTGAAAATATTTCACGAGCCGAATTCCTGAAATGCAGTGTTGTGCTTCTTCGATTCTGTACGGTCAAGTTTTTCCCTTACCGGGTCGAATTTAATTTTTAGCGAAAATCTCCTAATCAGTATATTCTATTGAACGTTACGTTGATGATTGGCAGGTTTTTTAAAAGGTGGTTAACCTAATCAGAATTGGAATGGAAATTTCGGCAATGAATATAGTTTTTGAGGGTTTCCGTGTTACATGGAATGTACGAGCTGTAGTTAAGATGATGCGCGGCAGGTTGATAGCGTATGGTCGCAAAGGCTACATTCCAAAAACCAGTGATTCGCAAGGTTTCTTATGTGTTGTCTGCTGATTGCCTCGCTTATTGACAAATATTAATAAGCTACTTGGGCTAAGAAATCTACAATTTACGCTAGCGATAATTTCCATATTTCTCCGAAGCGGATGATAAGTGGCAGGCGTGTCGCTTTGGTACGACCGACGGCATCGGTAAAATTCGAACAGTACTCGAACTTGCTGCATAGTCGGTGCAAACGATGTGTCGTCAAACGGCGGTTCCTCCCGCATGTGTGTACACTCGTATACTTCTTCGAATCGGCTCCCTGTTGCTACGCGCTAATGGCCTTATTATCATGATGAAGCGCATAGCAGCCTCGCATGTTCTATGCGAATTTCGCCCGGCCATCGGGCTAGCAGAATATAAATAGGACACTCTGCCAGATAAGCCGTTTCGTGTGCCATATTACGGAATCGCTCGCTGGTAATTTATCCTAGCACTTTCTCATGGTCGGAGAAAGTGGATATTAAGATAATGACGTCGATGTGGATGATATCTTAATTTCCTCCGCTCGCCGCGAGTTCGGCGCAACTATAGCGTGTCATGTCGATGTGCAGACATTTCGCCCGAGATTCGAAGTTACTGTGGCGCTCCCGATTTTAGAGATGTCGATGGTTCTTGGAAAAAACCGCGCTTTTTGACTATAGAATTATTGAAGAGTCGTCGTCATTGCATTTTGTATAATCTCTAGGCATACGTTTATATATATATATATATATATATATATATAAACTCGGCCATCCTCGCACGGGGCTGTGCCCCTTGACCCCTCTTGCTTTCATTTCTGTCTCTTTCTTTTCTATACTTTGTATAAAATTATCAAAATTTACAACGTAATTCTTACTGGCATCAACACAAAAACTATAACATAATCACAAAAATCCTATCCTAACATTTAACTTTCATTATATAAAATTAAGACATTTTTTCGTTACATAAAATTGTGACACTTTTTAAATAACAATAACAAAAAACCTATAAAATATAACAAACGTTATATAAAATTGGGACATTTTTTCTAATGGGGGTAGCCTAAGAATTACGTTGTAATTAATAAACCAAAAAAATAAAGAAAAGCGTTACATACCTACGTGTTTTTGCATTGTTGAAAACTTTCGAGCAGATGGACTTTTGGGTTTTTATCGGTAAATGTTAGCTCCCTCCATAGTCATTCAAGGCATTAGAAGAGGAGCCAGGTCACAATATTATTTTCAACGTGTAGGAGTTCCTAATTTATTCTTAAATGCATTTTCCTTGCATTGATGGTACTAAAAAATTTTATGCCAATTTAATGGGACTTAAAAATTTTCATTTTATTTACACGTTATAAATAACGATTTTGATTTATGAAATATGTAGGAAGTTAATTACGAAATATTGTAATTTTAATTTGCCGCCTCGATGAAATTCATTCGAGCTTACCCAGGTGCGAATTTTCCGGATACAATTGTGAACATTTGATGGAATTCGATATAATTTACAATTAAAAGTACATTTACAAATCATGAAGTGTAAATGTTAATAAAAAATGTACAGTTTCCAACCGAGGACCGGTACGGATAAAATTGAATTTTAATAGCTTAATTCTAAAAAACCAAAATCAAAGAAGAATTACAGAACATCGCCAAGAACAATTAAAATTATTTGCACTGGAAATGTCAATCTTTGTGAAATATTCCTTTTTAATGTGTCATCTCGAACGAAAAGTAAAAAAAAAAAAAAACGTCGTTAGAAAGACTGTAAATTTTCAAGTGTAGGAGTTTAAATGTAACGAATTTTGTATGCATTTTCGATATAACAAAAAACGACGATTAACGGAATTATCTACAAAAAACTATCCGTTGGGTAACACATTTGGAGAACTTGCATTCCGGTAAGATTATTAATTTTTTCGAAGTGGCGATTGAAATTATATATTCGATAACGTCTTGCTGCGTATTTCGTAATTCAAACTCCTCGTTATTTATAACATGTAATAAAATAAAAAATTTTATCGCAAATTTAAATTAATGCAAAATTTACGGTCAATAAAACAGTGAGAGAATATATTTAAAATTAAACCGTGAACTATATATGTACCGATAAAAATATTATTGTAAACTCAGCTCTCATCAACAGCGAGAAATGATGTAACGATCGCAGTTGGGATTTAGGTTGCTGACTATTTAAAAACATTGATAATTTATTTATTTATTTCTTTTTTTTTTCTTTTGATGAAAGTTATTCAATCCGCCATTTCAGAGTGCGCAATCTTCAGCTTTCTTTTCGGTTGCCGTTTGATATGCAACAGGAGCGCACTCGGTAGTTTTCCTTGGCTCTAGTAAATTTTCGGAGCTGGTGTAACCGCGAGCGGGGCTCTAAAAGCAGCTTCTAGTCGGGTAGAAGATTATTAAAAGAATATAACAGCAACTCTCGATTATTATTCTATTTCACTTTCTGTAATTTGTTTTGCTTTTGCGTTTGAAATAATCTATATTTTTTCTTTTGTTATTAGTTTTGTTTTTCCTCCAACTGGTTCTGGAAACCTATGTCAGCGGGTTTTTTTTTTAATTTTTAAAAATTCCGCTTCTATTTTGTCCAATTTTTAATATGTATATGTATGTAGTACCTTCTGGAATTGGGTACGACTTCACTTTGCTATTAATAATTGGTTCTTCGAGCCTTAAATTTTCGTTGCTTGAAATTTTTCTGACGTCGAATTAATGAAGGATTAACTTTCATTCTAGCGTTATTTAGTTGACAAACTTACAGTCATAACAGTTGATCGGTTAATTTTTTATAAATTTCAGTAGAAATTTTTTTTCTCTTCTCATTAATATTATGGATTTTTCGAGTCGTTTAAGCGGTCTTTAAAAAAGGACATTACCACTAATGGTAGTTCGATTTTTTAGATAATACACAAGTAATTTTGTATTTGTAATCTAGTATAATTGACGAAATATCTATAACAACAGATGCGAGGTAAAATAAAATAAAAAAGCGACCAGAATATTATTTATGATTGTATAGTACAACGTAGTTTTTTAGAGAACTTTGATTTAGAATATTTTAGCGAATAGGCTAATTTTCTAACTACTTAAAATGTTCTTTCGATTTTCCGAGGAATTACGAGCTGGAAAACACTTTCTAATTGCTGGTTTTCTTCATAAGCAATGAAATGATCACTATATACGGAAGAGATCAAGACAGCCGGGAATAATATGCGATGAATTGGTCGTTAATTGATAAACTTTCTTAGACCGGTCTCTTTTAATATTAAAATTATTCGACACTATATGCTAGAAATTCCTTACCTTTTTATTATCTTCGTTTTATGATAACCATCCATCATATAGATTTGCGGATTTCACATAATAACGCGATCAGGAAAAGTTTTATATTTTACGTATTTTCTAAAACTGTTCGATATTATATAAAATACCAATAAATGACCGGATTTCACATACTTCCGCAGTTCTGCTAATGTATATATTTTGATATTGAAGAACTTTTTAAACGGAAATATATATATATATTTGTATGTGAAATATTGAATTGAATTGGATGGGAATATATTTAATTTTATAGTTAATGCGTTGTACGGGTTATTTATATTGGTGTCGTTATTAACATGTTACATCACATAAAAATTGTATGCGTGACACATACGGCTATATGTTCGATATGCGAGACTGTTGGAGACGCTTGTATTCAGAATACCGTGAGCGTTCCGAACAAGAATTACAGTACATGTGTACTGGGAAAAGCTTGCTCTGGAATGATAACATGCCAATAATTTTTTGTACCTTTTAAGAGGATTGCGCTGTCCGTATTTGGTCATCCTCGTGCAGCAACATACAGATTTTGTAATACATCAATCGGCCTGTGGATTCGTAATCGCATCGCTAATATTGAATCTACCGATATTTTCCAAAAGCTGGCATTCTGTTTCGATGCGCTTAAACAGTTATCGGTTTTCAGGCTATTATTATTCGGCAGATCGAAAGTCTGGACGCCGGACTCTATCATTTGGCACGAATAAATAACCGAAGAATAGCGCACAGTGTTACTGCCTGATAACAAGTGTGTACACACCAGCGAGTTACGGTTTTCTGTCGTTTTTTACATTGTCGATGTTTTTTCGATGTTTAATAATCGGCGTCATGTTGTGAAATTGTTGCCAACTCGCGGGATTCCAACGCGCCATCATTATTAGCCCCCCGTAGTTAAAAGCTGCCTATTTGCGGAACTCTTTCGCGAAGTGCGTCGCTTTACTGGTACACAAATAGTATTTGTGAAATGTGATTATGAGCAAAATTTGACCTAAAAAATTTCTCAATATCGTGAACTAACTGAATTGCGGGCAGGAGACTTTCCAAAAATCAAATTGCCTATGACATTTTTAATTTTCTGATTTTATTCCGTGTCAGCCAAAGACCAATTGGGTAGCAAAGCTTTTTTTTGCGAATCTACGAAGTGTCTGCTCATCTAAAACAAAAGTATAAAACACGCTTATTTAGGCTCTGCGCTACGGTTGGTGCGAATTCCCGTGATTATTAAACGGGGTTTCAAGTTGACTTACATGCACACGATATTCTTGTACTCCTCGATAACGGGGAAAAGCGAAAAAAAAAAGGTTGGCCGTGGCGTGGTCGTCTTAAGGTGATAAAAACGATGCTTTACGAAATTGTAGTTGAACTTTAACTCTGTTTTAGAACGAATACGGTTTAATATTGCGACGATTACATATACAAACCTATCCTAGCAAAAAGATCAGCGCTTCGCAAACTGCTGTGCACCATAGAAAGGTTATGTGAAAAATCTTAAAAACCTTCAGTTGCTTAAAATATAAACCTCTTTATAATAAGGTTGGCCTCGTCAGCAGTCGGTAAATAGCGGATAAGGAGATATTACAACACGTCATTTTTGAGGTTTTTCGTTACTTTTTAATATCGAGTAAGAATTCGTTTTTTTTTTTTTTTTTTTTTTTTTTGTAAACATTTGTCCTTTTATAACTTGGTTTTTCGGTTTCCACTTTGGGACCCTTTTTTTTCTACTCCCCTCTTCTTTCCAGAAGTATAATAAAAAAGTAAATAAATAACGGTAGCGTACCGTGTATCTTTTATATTCGCACTTAGTAGCAGCAATCCACACCTTGTTTTCAGATTATTCTTTAAATTTGTTAAATACACAACTCGCATTCGTGATTCCTTTAATTTACAAAATATCACGCCGCGCCCAGAAAATAAATATATCCCCCGCGCGAAAATCTTTTTATGAAACCCATCATCCATTCGCTTAAAAGCAAAACATTGCCTGTTACGAGATCGGCAAAAATTAAAAATAAATTTAACATTCTAGCAAAAGAAAAATTCCTTTGAAAGGTTGCGCGATGATTCAAAAAATTTCTGCGCCGTACCGTACTCATTCCATCTCCTCTTTGAGCGGTTTGTGCAGAACATTGATTCGCTTTTGATGTTCATTTTTCCTTGACCACTTCAGACTGCAATCCAGTTAAGCAAAAATTTCAGCCAACTCTCCACGTTTAAGTCTGTCGTTCCGACGTTTGCACTAATTTATCGTGTATCTATCTACATTGTGTACATTAAGAGGTAATTAGAAGCCTGGCTATCACGGTTCTGCCGCAGGGGCAAGAGCATATCGCGAATTGTGTTTGAGATGCTGTTCAATTCAGCTGATTTTGCGTGCATTGATCTCTTATTTTACACTGATTTCCGAGAAGTAGCGACGTCATCGATGCCTGTTTCAACTTCTTTTTATTGGAATCTCGGCGATGATAAGCAGATTTTCGTTCAGTGTTAACGTTTCGCATTGTATTTCGAGTGGTTTCGTGTAGACCACTGTCGTACTCATACTGGCCGTTTGCAAGTGTCGTAACTTTCCACGCTTACATTGCCTGTTTCGTGAATTGTATAAAATACTCTGCTCCAGCACTGTTCGTGAATGTGCCAAACGTACGCTTACTTTTGCTTATTTCGTGTATTGAAGTGAACTGAAGAAATAAATATTTAAACTGAATTAGTAGTTCATATTTACTTTTAATTACTAACACTGCGCAGCATATTGGCGGTAGAGGCGACAATAACGAGAGTGGAATTAAACAAGTAAGCGAAAAAAGAGTCGATTATAATACACGGAATAAACGAAAACTCTATATTTGGTACACTTTATTGACTTTTTGAGAGAATGTTTACGTATTCGGATACAAACATTTCTTTCGCTATGCCAATATGAGTACAGCCCTATTACAATTCACGAAATGAGTAGTTTCCATAATTGTTTAAAATACTACAAATTTCGTGAATATTTTTCGCGCGTCATATACATACGCATACACAACTTTTCTGTAGAAATAATGGTGTGAAATTGACGAAAATTTAATATTTTCTTAATAATCACGTACGTTTCAATGTTTTTATGTTTTGTTGTTATTGTTTTCTTTTTTTCTCTCTTTTTTTTTTTTTTTTCATAATAGTTAATCAATGAAATCCGTTTAATTTGACGAAAATTATTAAAATGCGAAGAAGAAAAAATGTTGCATTTCCCCGATAAAGTAATCGAATTAATGTTTCATCTGGCGTGCCTAGTGGCGATGAATAATTAAGTGTAATGTTAATATTCAACGTTTCAGCGGCTAATTACGGGAAACGCATTCTTGACATCTAGTTGATAGAAAATTTCAAATATCTCGCTGCGAATTCATTAGTGCGGTACTTCCCTGCAAGTAACGTATTCATTAAACGAATTTTAAAACACGAGATAGACTTCACACGGTGCATGTAAACTAAATCGAATCTGCTCCGTTAGATATTTCGATGCGATTATTTTGTCCGAATTACGCACGGCGCAGGATTTCGATATGTGCGCGCAAGTTTTAACCGATAAATCGGTGTAAGTAGCCGTCATCAAGTTATTACTACAAAATCGTATAACGCGGAGCAGTCCGATGGGAACGAGAAAAAAAAACGCGATCTCGATGAACGCCTGTGGTACTATATAATAATACCTAGTGCCTTCTGAAGGAAGCCCAAGTGAACTAACGTGGGGAACCACCGTATATTTCAGGCCGATTAACTGGTACTAATCAATAATTAACCTTAACCGGAGAGGATTTATTCGTTACCGACAGGCGATAAGAAATTCAAACAACTCTACTGGTAACCTAATAGTTAAGGCGCTCGGCTGCCGAACTTGAGATTTTCAAACTTATCTCGTTCCAATAATACGCTTCTAATAGAGAACAAATGGTTTGTCTTTCGTAGTTTTCATTCAAAGAGATGCTTGGTCTATTTCATCTCTGCAGTGCATTTGGTTACGAATGTGTTTTATTTTAGAAGAGGCACTTTTGCAGCAATTATAAAAAAATAAAAAACAAAAACATAAAATAAAAAACGTAATCGCATAATCTGCAATAATTAGACTGTTGTGTTGGGAGTTGGCAAAAGGGTGCGATACGGAAATGAATTATTTGAAAGCTAAATAAACGAGTTTGGAAAGCTTCTCTGGTGTTCAAGGCACCTTAAATTATTCAATTAGCAAGATTCGCGGCGGTTTTTGCGCATTAAATTTTTATGCTTTAAACTTTTATCCTGGAGAAAAATAGGAAGGAAACAATATAATAACCGGTTCTTAAAAAGCTCCTAGAGATATAATGTTATTAGGCGAATTAATGCTGGAAAATGAAATTTTCTTTGAAAGAAGATGCGATAATAAATAACCGGTTAAAATTTGCAGCTCAGTATAAAGACAATATGGAGGTGTATTTCTTCAGAATATTCGAGAAGGTGTTTCTTCGTGAATTACGGTTGTTATAAATAAGCAAAGTGACTTACGAGGGTAATAAATGTTGGTCGCGCCGGTGGAAAAGTTTTCAAATTTGAAACCGCTACTTCACCCCAGAATAACCTCTGCAAACTGTTGCCCACATTTTCGAATCTGTTGCACATCTGCTCTGCAGACCTATGCTAGTAAAGTCTACGCCCTGTTCACCTCCTTACTGTTCTAATAGACGTTTAATAACTGTCGTTTTTTCTTTTTTTCCTCTCTTTCTTCTTAAGAATTCGTTTCCCCGTCCTATTACGAGTATTTTTTATTCTCCGATATTTTTACATTAGGGAAGAATTAAAAAAGCTTTTGTAAGCTTCGGACCATGAAAATTACGAATAATACTCTAGAATTTTCAAAAAGCGTCATGTCTTCTTCACTTATTCAATTGTATTCGTTAATTTTGCCTTCGAACATATAGCAAAGGAAAAATACGGTTGCGATTTTTCAGTCGGCCTCCGAACCATTGAAGGGCGCAACGGTCACGAAAAAATAAATGGCAAAAGGGGCACGCTATAAGTAGTTATTAGGAAACCCGAATGCAAAAACAAAAACAAAAGAAATCAGTACCGGGATTCTGAATTCTATTGAGACTATCGTATAAAAACGGAGTAGTTGACGGAAGGCTTCAACGGGGTCGATCGCCGTGATATATTTTGGCGAGAAATGCTGTTAGCAAATCTTATCCTGTTCATTCGAGGTAAGTCTGTAATCGTAAAATTTATTCGCTTTCCTACTTTAATCTCTCTTACAATATAGTAAGAAAGATCCTTGAATTTAAAATTTGCTGCTACCTCCTAAGTAGGAAAACAACGTGTGTTCGCGTAAGGAACACGTATCACTTTGCTTTGACTGTGCAAGTACCTCGGTTTTTTTCGTACAGTATGTTTTCATTTGGTAATTTCCAAGAAAAAGACCTTACTTATTACATGGCGATTTCTAAATTGTTTTTGCGATTTTTCTCCGGTGTTACCTTGACAAAATTCTCTCACCGAACCATTTTTGTTTACTCGGCAAAAAATACAGCAACGTTCTCGTAATGAAAAATTTCTGGGGCGTACTTAGCTGCGTCATTTCCTACCTCCAATCGTAAAAGTTATCGCAACGTTGCATAACACGTCTTCCCGTATTGAGTCATTGATGGACTCTATTTCGTATTTCAGTAATTTTCCAACATACCGCGGCAGTCCTTGAGTGCTGTATTGTATTTAAAGGAAAAAACACTTTTCTCGTATTCTTACGATTGATTTCCAGCAGCCTCTTTATATGGCATTACTTGTACGGTGGTGATCCGACTTTGAAGGGAAATTTCATTCCCCCCTTGTAAAAAGTACACCATTACTGTCGGAATTTATAATGGCGCCGGAATGTAGCAATGGCTCGTAACTTCTTGTAGCCCGATGTTTGATGGCTTACAAAGACCAGTGTAATTATCTGTTGATTGGAAGTTGTCACGGCTGTTCCAGGCTAGTTACTACTGCGCTCGCAAAAAATTACACGTTATAATGCGGGATCGAGCACGTTCTTATATATTTATTGTGCAGTGGCTGTTTAATATTCAGCCGAAATATTTGTTTCGTGATTGGGGTGACATCGATTCTGGTATGTAACTCAATGTGTGTATTGAACAGATTTAAATTTGTAATGCGGTTTGTACTGTCGCCTGACTAGTCCATAAAAGATTAACGATGATTTTCGAAAGCATGTAACGATCAACCACCAACTGCACGATTTGGTTTGTGGAACCTATTTGTTAACAAATATCCGCTTTCGAGTAAATTGACGAAATTGACACAACAAAAAAAGTTTAGTAAATGTGTACGGTACTACGAGCTCAGTTTGGTCGTTCATCGGATGGCATGCTTATTCGGTATTATTTCCACTAGAAAGGTGACGTCTCAGGACGACAGGGATGGTGATCTTATATTTGTTCAGACCGTGGACCAAATCGGAGTGTAGCGTCTTCTGTGCTAGTGTTTTTATTATACTACTTTATTTTAGTATATATTTCTCGCGGAATGCGACTGATGTAGAATAGTAGAAAAACATCTACACCGGGGGAAATGGCGAGTCGATTCGGTTGCTCCGGTACCCGTTGCGGGTTCAAACGGGGCGCGCTCCAGTTTAAAAATGACGGAGTTAGTTGCCTTTTTATGGCGGAATAATTTCTGGGTTTTTTTTGTATTTTTTATTTTGTAAGTTGCTAGCTCCCGGGAAAATGTTTAAAAGTATTTTTGTATTCTGCGCGATTTTCAGTGATTGATAAATATTCGCTTCTTGAAGTCATTCGTATCTACAACGCGCTATTCGCATACCTCCTGAGACCGTCGAATCGTAGCCGATTTCCGCTTTTGCGCTGGATGTTTAATCTGAACCGCGTTCGGATTATATTTCTTCAATTAAAACTTAAAAATGCGAAGAAATGGCAGCTTGCGCAAGCGGTAATAGGTAAATTTTCTGATTATAAATGGGTGTTGGCGATGGCCTGGTGTTGGTACCTACCCTTTGTTGACAGTGTACTTAAGACGAATTAGTGCGGTTTTCCGACAACGAGACGGTGCGGACCTGTTTACCTTTTTCCCTGGCGACACGGAAAAGACAGCGAATTAATTGGTTTTGTTTTACAGGTTGGAAAAGCTGACGTCTCCTGCATGCAGCAGCTTAGAGCTTCGAGGATAATTCCTTCCGGCAAGCACACTGCCGGCTGGAATTTAGAATCGCAGTCGCTTGTGGCATCCCTCGATTATTCGCAGTTTTTCATTATGCATTCGGTTTTTCCGACATGTGCCAACATGGTTCTATTGCGGTTGCCACGATGTTGGGAGAGGGTGCTTTTAGAAGCTCTTCTTACCGATTTTCCAAGCGTGTTCAAGGTTTCCCGCGGTTTTTCAGATTTTTCCCGGAGAAACAACTATTTCCCTTGCCCGCTGATTTCCAGCGAAGAAGGCCGCTAAAATATTTTACGCAATTAACTTTTCCCCCGTTGCACAGCCAACCCCGGTGCTGTCGAGTTTTCCGCGGTTTTTGAAAGTATTTAGTATTTGTACAACTTAAGTCGTGCGCTAATTATCATCGCCTTTCCCTTTTTATTTGTAGTTCATTTTTTCCAACTACTTCAATCGTAAAATTCCGTTTCTAAAAAAATCGATGAAACTTTCAGCCCGTTGCCGTAAACGGCTAGACTAACGTTGTTTCATGTTAATTCGGAGTTTATTTTCGTCAGCGCGCAGTCTTTAAATGACAATGCGATAATTATGAGAAAAAAAAAGAAAACATTTAAAAATCTGTTAGTACTCTACCTGAAATTCCTCTGGAGATGGATTTTCTAAATTTTGTTTTTATTTCTCTTTAGAACGTGTCCTTTAAATAAAATTCAGCAACCCTTTTTAGCCTTATAAGAAAAATCCTATTTCATATTTTAATCTGCGGAACCGGATTGCAAATTTTTACTAGTTTCATTTTTTTTTTTTTTTTTTTTTTGAATTTTTGGTCGTAAAAAAGTTTTTCGGAATTCCTTACAAAGTGAGCTTCCAAAAATTTCAATCTTACAAGGAGAGGTCACGATCTGCGGGTCACCGATTTTGATGAAACTTTGCAGATCGATAGAAGACCTTGAGCATATAAACTTTGTAAAATATTAGAGTGCAACGTTTTGATTTACGCGAGAAATTTAAATTTTTAGAAGCCGAATTTAACGGATGATATACATAGCCGTTTAGACAAAAATATGCAATAAATTCCAGATTATGTTTATATTTATTTTATGCAAATAATTCGGAAGACTGATTATTCCAAAATGAAGTATATTAAACAAAAAAATTATTAAAAAACAATAAAATAATTTAAAAAATTCAATTTTTAATTTCATAAAAATTTAAACATGTCATTTATTACATTTATATACTATAAAAACACAAATTACATTGTACATATTTTGTGGTGTAGTGGTAAGAGTGACGTTTATTTATACACACTTGGAAGTAAGGTGTCCAGGTTCGAATCCCCCCCTCGTGGTGTTCCATAAAATTTTTGATTCTTATATTTTAAATTATTAATTGTTATTACCTAATTATTTCAATTCTTTATACATAATATAAATATAATAACAATTTTTAAACATTTAAATTATTTAACGATTGTTTTTGTGCATGGCTTCCCTCTAAACATTCAGATAAACGTGAAATATTTTTAAATGTAAATGAAATTTGTTTTTCAAATGAAAAATTAAAAGAACTTTGCACTTGCGGTAATAATTCATTTATATGTTGCAGTAAATATTGCAGGAATTGCTGTTTTATTTGTTTTTATGATCTGTGTCACCCCAAATTATGTAAATAAAAATTAGGTTTGTAGCATTTTAATTATAACTGATATTCATCAACTCTCTTATTTTATTATATGTAGATAAGTATATTTTTTTATTTATATTTATATACATATGTATATAATGAATTCGTTGTGTATAAAACATATTTATCTTACGCTTTATTATATTTATGTAGTTATGTATAAAGAATTGAACTAATTAGATAATAACAATTAATAATTTAAAATATAAGAATCAAAAATTTTATGGAACACCACGAGGGGGGGGGGGGGTTCGAACCTGGACACCTTACTTCCAAGTATGTATAAATAGACGTCACTTTTACCACTAACCACAAAATATGTACAATGTAATTTGTGTTTTTGTAGTATATAAATGTAATAAATGACATGTTTAAATTTTTATGAAATTAAAAATTAAATTTTTTAAATTATTTTATTGTTTTTAATAATTTTTTTGTTTAATATACTTCATTTTGGAATAATCAGTCTTCCGAATTATTTGCATAAAATAAATATAAACATAATCTGGAATTTATTGCATATTTTTGTCTAAACGGCTATGTATATCATCCGTAAAAATTCGGCTTCTAAAAATTTAAATTTCTCGCGTAAATCAAAACGTTGCACTCTAATATTTTACAAAGTTTATATACTCATGGTCTTCTATCGATCTGCAAAGTTTCATCAAAATCGGTGACCCGCAGATCGTGACCTCTCCTTGTTAGACGTATCGTGCAAAAATTCCATGAATTTTTAAAATTCAGAAATAAATCTTTTAATGCTCTTTCTGTATTTGCGAGTTTACCGTACAAACTATTCGACAGCGCATGGAAATTTTCATTTTAAAGCGAGCATGTTTTACTTGTTCAAGAATTTGAAATACATTTACTTTTAAGAAAAATTGTTTTCCGTACCTCGGTCGTTTTCTTTTTTTTCTCCGAATTCTCAAAAAATTGTTTTACATTTATTTCGAACAAAATCGTATCGAATGGGCGAAAAAAACTCAGCTCACTTTTTTGTAGTTTACATCATTCAGTGTGTGTAACGATGCATGCACAGTAGTCTGATAGAACGAAGTTCTCTTCAATTTTCTACTGAACATTATAATATTCGTCAGTATTTTTGCAATACTGACAGAATATTTCCTCAACGGCTACTAGACGAAATCTAGGGCTCTAATTCATAGATTTTTCCCAAAATTTCCTTCGATTTGTTCTGGAATTTTAGAACTTCCTGTAGAATTCCCAGAATTGCTGTGGAATAGCTAAAAATTCCCATACACTATTATCGAACCTAGAGTATATCTAATGTTCGTTTTATTAATTTCAAACGACAATGTCGTTGTTTACTTGTACTTCTCGATGCGGTTCTTTTCGCTTCCTCCCATATTGAAATTCCGTATGTAATTCTTAATCTATGGCAGATCTCTTTTGCGTCGTTTTTCATCTGTGTAATGCTAGTACGAGTTGTCTAATTTTTTTTTTCATAAGTGAATGCTCTATCGGTAGTCAAAATCAGTTCAAATTTTCAACCGTTTCAACAAGATTGTATCATTCGGCAGACAGTAAGGTTTTTATGTAAGCAGTTTTTAATATGCATCATTATGACTGGATTTACGTTTTAACTGAATGTTTTTATATATCGACAGCTCGGCGGAAAAACTAGACACAGCAAATTTTGCTTTAAAAAGTAGACACGTGGAATTTCGATTTGAGAAGTAAACACACGTTGGCGTGTTTTTAAACCAATCGATGTAATAGTTTTGACTTTTTCATGTTGCTACATAATATAACCCCGCTGGAACGTAGCGTTTAAATTTTGTCCGCACATTTTTTTTTTTTTTGCAATGTGATGTATTCATCGTGTTTAATTGTGTGCGCTAAAATGTCTAAAGGCAAGTTGCATTTTTGATATATTTTTGAATAGGAATTGATAAAAATAACAACGCTAGAGATTACTTATGCAACGACGCCTATTGCCATTTCTTTTTTGCCTAAATCTTCATTATTTTTAACGTTATCATCTAATTATTTCTCGTACCTCTATAATCCTAGAGTCTGATCTCGAGTCAGTATTTCGCGATTAACTATATCTAAAATTGATATAAACTGATCTAATTTGCTAATCATTTATCGATATTGTTTATTGATTTTTTTAATAAGAGGACGACTTACAAATTTGTCCTCCCTTCAACCCAAATTGTTTGCATTGTTTTCTTTTCGATAACTGCTTAGATGAAATGCTACAAACTGCTTGAGAATCTACTGAAATCGATATATAGTCGTAATCAGGCCGACAATATTATTGCAAAAGGGTTAGTTCTACCACTTTTGTATATCGGCCTAATAGTATTTGAGTCGTTCGGAAACTATCTTCTTTAATGAAACTGTTTGTTAGTTGAATAAAATCTTTTAAACTGTAATAATAATTGACAAGATTACACATTTTCACGTTCTATAAATTGTTACATAAAAATGTGAAATCAAAATGTCGGTAGCAATACAAGCCATGCATACAGCTCTTGCGACGAAATGCGTCGGTTTTTTATTTTTAAATAATAATGGTCCGATTGATTACCATTTTTCTCAAAATTTATAGTTAAAATTATTACGTTACTTTTATCTTTATGCCTTTTATTCCGTGTCCCATTCGGGTGCTCTATCTGTAATTTATTATTTCTGCTCGTTCCATTAGTAATTGTCGGAATAGAAAACGATGTGAACACGTAATTATCATCGGGGTGGCTCAATAAAGTTACGAGTTATTGTTGGCCGTATTCGATTTGACCGTCCGATAAATTTGTTAGCAGCATCTGTTCTTTCGAATTGTTTTATGATGAAATCATCGATCGAGATTCTGTTCGCGTTACAAACAATTTTGTCAGTTAATTGCGATGCTAGCGTATAGTAGTTATTTACATTTTTTTGTTGGCGGAGGGGCTTAATTTTGCCCATTTACAAAGTCGTGTGCTGTATTTGCTGTCTATAGGAATCTAGGCATTTCTATTTTTTGCTTTACTTAATTTTATATTTTTTCTGAAATACATATATCTAGCGTTCGTTTTGCTGCCTTTACAACGCTTATAACATTTCCCGCCGAATTTCGTTAAATTATAGATTTTCAAATTCATTCGATGTTCCATTTCCGTTATTACGAGTAAATCGACTATTTTTTTAGCCATGCTTATACTGGAGGATGAATTTTCAGTGGCGGCGGCGGCTCTATCAGCTATAATTGTTAATTTGGTACAAGTTCATTTTATCTACTTCGTTTTTGTTTGCTGCTTTCGTCATTCCGATATACATTATGCTTGTGATGCGAAAAATAACGTTTGGTATCCGATATTTTCACATTAATAATACGAGCATAAACGTTGCGCATTCTCTCTTTACATTCTCTTTACAAATGTTCTCTATACGACGGACTATTCCTTCTCCAAATTCTTCTCTAGTGATGACGTTTATCAGCTGTATGCCCCACTATGCCGTAAATGTTTAGTTTTCAGAATAAGCCCATTACATTTTAATAAGTCAATTTATGTGTCTTGTTTTTTATCTATATTATTTAAGAATTTATGTAGTTCATAAGCTCATCTTTCCTACTCCACTAAGTGATAATGATAGAGTGTCAGCAGACGAACACACGCCTTACCATTAGTATTGTGATTATGAAGTTCCGATTTAAATTCATTAACAAAAGTAATAATTCCTTTGTCCTGTTTATCGAATCGTTTAATATGGTATACATTTGGTTAAGCTTATAATATTATAAGTACTTTACATTGTCAGCAATTATATAAACCGTATATTTGAAGTACGTGTCCTAGTTTCATCTTAAATTACTGACAGTTTAAGTCTAATAGATGAAATAAATCACATTATTAATTATATTGTTTTTCGATTGAATAAATTATCGAACTTCTGGCGTAATTCTGAGTATTTCAGAAGTCTTTTTTTCTTTCTTTCTTTCTTTCTTTCTTTCTTTCTTTTTTTGCACGATGGCGCATTAGACGCGGCATAACGGCGAAACGTTAATTTATGGTACTGTTTCCGAGAATTAACCATACTACCGCGAAATTTACATTCTAAATATATACAAATCGCTTTCCGATTATGCGCTAACATATCGACCGAGTTTATATGTGCACGCATTATACGAATGTTTACCACATTTCTCGTGCATAAAAATCTGCTACGCAATTATACATTACACATGTTGTACTCTAAAAGTTACTCAATATCGAGATGTTAGTACTTACTATTAGTTTGATTCGTGTAAAAGCTCGAGTAGAAAACCAGCAATTGTCATCCAAACTACAATCTCAAAAAGACAGATTATCCATATAACATAGTAATACGTCACCGGGACACTGTCTTTGTATACGTATGTTGTATATACTCTTTCAAAACTTATCTCCCTTATTAATCGTTTTATGCTTTCAACACCTTCTCACTACGATGGACTATGAAAATTATTCGGATACGACATTTGCGAAACTGCAACTACTCACAATCGCTATTATTGTTTTAAACCTAATTCAATGGTCACCGTTAAACCTCTTTACACACAATCAAATTGATATTAAATGTATTATAGTCCATTTTCAGAATCAATATAAAAATCTCAACCTTACGATTCAGCGTTACCGTCTGTTCACTGTACTGCTGATGTTAGCGTATATTGATGGTACCCAGCATATTCGTATCGTTAAACATAAAAAAAAAAAAAGGTAACAACACTTCATGCAAGACGTTTTTAGACCAGCAATATTCCAAGATGTACACGCGAGCGCATAAAAATAGAGCGATACACATATTACGTACGTTAGGCTGAAGGAAATAAACATCATTAACAACACGAATACTGATGGCGAACTACGAATTTTTGTATATTACGTAATATTTAAGCCTTACAACTGTTGTTGAAAAGTCCAGTCTTTACGTCTGCTAAGAATAGTTTCTATTTAAATCGACTCCTGATCGTATAATAGCAGTTGAGAGAAAATTCAGCGTCTTACGTTCCATATCGTCACATCAGATCTATATAAAATCTCGACAAATTTTCATTTCTAACTCTTAGTATATTCCGGATTATTGTTCATATCTTTACAATTGGATGTTCAATCTAATTTCCTGTATAAGATTTAGGAAGCTTAACTCAAAGACTACAATATCCTTTTATAGTTTAACGTTAATTTTTTTTTTGTAAAATTGAATTATTATCGCACGCAAGTGCCTATTTTGCATACCATTTCATGCAGATTCAACCTCGGTGTCTGAGTTCATGAATTAAAGTTGTTTTTAGCAGTTCGCTTACCGCTATCTCAACTTGCTCGCGGAATTCTTTAAGTTTTTCTTCGTTCGGTGCATGTTCTTCTCAAAAACGAATTCAACGTATTTCTTTGTAACTTATTGCTTTTTGCAATCGCATTTACTGATGATGGTAAGGTTTTTAAAGTCATCATCCCTTTCGGAGGGAGGAATCATTTTGCTTTTAACGTTTTTCTCTTTGGCTTTTTTAATGACGTCCTTTCCCTCCTGATGATTTCTTTACATTTGTAATGTAATTTTATCAGATCTGTAATGATTATACAAGACGCGACATTAACAAATCCATCCCACATTGTTAAGGACCATCGATGAAAAGAAAATATAATAAAAAGTTCCTGCAGCAAAATCATGAAAGAAAAAAATTCCATACATAAACGATCATCGGGAATGTATAAAATAACACGCGACACTTGTAAAAAATTTATATTGGACAATCAAAAGAACGTTTAAAATGTCATATATTGAGCATTCTAATATATACCATATTTACTCGCGTAATTTACGCACCTTTTTGCCGTTTTTAACCTGCCAAAAGAGCGAATGCGTAAATTACGCGGGTAATCAGATCAACCTGAATTTTGCGAGTTATACGTAATAGGTGTGTATTTCAAAATTACCTCTTACCCAAATAAAACACAGATTAAGTGAAATCAGTTACCTTTATTTCGAAAAACATATATTTATACAATAATAGGTAACTACATTACGGTAATTTATAAATCCGAGTACCGGTAATTTACTTCTAAGAAATTAGACGTTGTCTAGTAATGTTGAACCTATTAATGTTTATTTTAATAACGAAAATATGGTTTATATTATTTCTCAAAAAAAAAATGTGTGCAAAAATTAGGGTGCGTAAATTATACGAGTAAATACGGTAAATATATACGCACTGATAAATCATGGCTAGCCGAGAACATATTATAAAGAATAGCCCCATGAATTAACTTTTAATAGAAGTAAATTCAAATTGATAAAATACGTTTAAATATTACATTTTTACATTAAAAAGATGATAAATTTAAACGGTTTTCTACTTATCGACGTAAAATTCACCGCAATGCTGGGATCTCCGTGCAATTTGTAACATGTGATCTATGTAACTAGAAATGACGTCAAGTTAAAAATTGTGCCTGTAGAATGAGATTCAAATCAACGTACCGGATAGGAATAACGAAAAACCTATAACTGTACCTGAGACTATTTGAAAAATTGTTTAACATATTGCTAAAACAAAATATGTAAAATCGTGAGTAAAACCTTACTGAAACCGACAAAATCTCTTGCAGTCTACGGAAATAAATTAAAGAAAGTTACGGATATTAAATACCTAGGTTGTAATCTAAATGAAAATTGGGACATAAAAAAGGAAATATAAATTCGTATTGAGCAAGCGAGAAAAGTATTTTTTAAACTGAAGAATACATTAGATAGCGGAAGTATAAATCTAAATCTAAAAATGAGGCTGGTCGTCCGCTATTATATTTTTTCAATGATTGTTATGCGGCGTTGAAAGTTGGATGATAACCAAAGCAACAGAGCAGAAGTTAAATGTCTCCGAAATGTGACTCAACCGCAGAATAGTTCGCATCAGTTAGATGGAAAAAATGCGAAACACAGAAGTATTCGAGCGTATGGGAAAGGATTTAGAAATCGTAAGAGCAGTAAAAACTCGCAGGTTAAAATAATACCTTGCCCATATATTACGTCACCCAACGCAATACAACTTTCCGCTACTAATGTTGCAAGGAAAAATAAACGGGAAAAGATCACGAGGAAGAAAAAGAAAATCGTGCTTGCATCAATTCCACTGATCTATATCAGAAGGTTGCTAACAGACATTTTATTGCAACATGTTAGCTAACGTTCGATAACGAACATGGCACTGTGATGATGATGGTATATTTTTATAATATTTCATATTATAACACACATATATATATATATATATATATATATATATATATATATATATATATAAATATAAATATAAATATATAAAAGGGAAAAAACGTTCAAGAAAAGAGCCTATTGTAGCGGTTTTGTGTACATTAGATTAGCTCATACTAAACAAATTTCTTTTTTAATGTTAAAATTTAATGAACACATTACTTCTTAAATAATCATATATTAAATTTTAAACACCGACACGTTTCGAAGCTGATAACTCATGATCAAACGAACTGTTCAGTTCCTTTGAATATGCCAACACCAAAAAGAAATTCTCCCATCTCAATGAAGTTTTGCGTTATACGTGTTAAATTTTACATTACATTCTTAGCTTCATGAGCTGCGGGTTGTTTCACGTCCAAGATTTTCATTAATAAAAGTAACTTGAATCAGGCGGAAATTGCAGAAAATTAAATTTTTCCCTAAACTATTACCGCCTCTCAGGTTTTCCAGCGTCGGTTGATTGATTTTCGACATAGTTGATGGCGCTCTTAAAGAAATGTTCATGGCTGTGATTGGTTAATGAAACACGGCACCGTTTATATTAGTAAATAGCAAATAAAGTACAGCGAGAATTTGGACTTATTTTTTCGGTTTATTTTATGTGTTTTTCTACATTAGAAAGAGCTTAATTTGCGACTAGTTTTTTCACCTGTCTAGTTCATCGATTAGTGTTGTTTTTCATAATTGTGTAATTATATTCCGGAACTTTCCTCTCTTTCATTTTATCGCACAATTCATTCTCACGCCAAGTCGATATTTTTCCATTCGCGCATGTGAATTTTGCGATACACCTAATCAGTTAACACTGCCCCCCTTCTGCTCTTTTACAAAATTAGGAATTTCAGGTAGTCGGGTTTTTGGCATCGTTTTTTTTTTTTTTAAACATTTTTTATTATTTCTTTTTTGGTGTGTGTACGTAATTTTTACCTTTTTTTTTCCTTTCTCACCCGAGTACATCTCCGAATTGGGTTTGTGGTAGTGTTCAATTTTCAGCTACTTCCGAATGTACTGACTCATTCTTGAATTTCGCTTTGTTTCGGCGGCATGTGTGTGCTGATTAGGAACTTAATCGTGTGCGCTGCTTCATTGTTTTTACAGTTTTTGCGTCGAGACTTGTATTGAAATTAACGATTTTTCTGCGTCGATCATTTTTATTATTCCTTTATTGTTATGTTTAATCAACACTTCCAAGCATGTTAATTTTGAATGCATGATAACAGCCCCAATCCCCGCGTTTGTAGATATTATATGTTACCGCTGCGATTTGATTCGGCCGAAAATGTGGACCCGTCACGATAATGAGGTATGTAGCAGTCTGTGTTATTTTTTATCCGGGGCTGATCTTCTAGTACTGTTTCTGGCATTTCTGTTTTCCGAAAATGAATCATTATGCACTTTTATTAACTTACATCATCTTAAAGGCTGTACTCGGGTAATAACATTTCTGAGATTTTTTCTTTTTTTAAAATTGTGTAAACCATTATAAACGCCGGCGGGGTTTAAACAAATGATGCTGCTAACAAATGCTCCGGCGTGGTTTCGATATATTACTGTTTGATTGTTGATAATCTAAATAACGCATTTTATAAATTACGTATTTAGGAGAAATTTCCATCGTATTTCTTGACAATTAGTAATGAAAAATTTACTTTGCGATTTCTACAGCGAAAAAAGTGTTCTTCATCGATCACGTTATTATTAATCACATTTATCCGAATGAATTAAATTTTAACTCGATTAAAAATAATACATACGCGACAAGTACTATTCGAAGCAACTAAATTTAAGTATTACATCGTAGCGACGAAAAACCGAAAAAAGTGGATCCTTGTCCCATATTCAGTCGAAAAAGTATGTTTGTGCTACGTGATGGAGCAGATTTGACAATGTTCAGTTTACAAGAAAGTCGACAGTTTACGTTTGATGACCTGAAATCATTTGTTAAATGAATCCAAATTTGCGAGTAAAAGTCGGCTTGTCACTTTGCTCATATGAACCGATTTGGGCTTTATCATTACAGTGGTTAAGGCGCTTGGATACTAAACTAGAGGTCACGAGTTCGAGATTTGTTTCGTTTCTGATCGAAGTCGCTTCGTGGTTTACCTAGCCTGAAATAATTGGGTACCAGAGAAATCTAGGAAGGTAAAGGCGGCCTAGAGAAAGGAACTGACTCTTCTACTCTCATTAGTGCTGTTGGGCTTTGTATTTTGTGTACCTTAACTTCACAATCCCTGGCGCCCTTTCAAGGGTATGCGACTTACTTTACTATATATACGTATGAAACAATCGGTATGTCACTAAACTTGGCGCTTTCTGAGATTAAGTGCATTTCTATTTTCACGCTGAATGTGATCGATAAATTTTTTAGGTCGTTTTAAAATTAACTGACAGCTTCTCACAAATAAGTTTACCATCACACAAGGGGAGCCCCACCTTATAAATAGTGGAGCCTCCGAAATTATTTTCGTAAATAAAAAAAAAATTTTTGAATTATTTTCGGAGAACGCTGATCTTCTTTTTCGTACTTTATTTGATTGAGACTGGTCCATTTTCAAATCGACCGTTATAAATCTGGATTATGCCAGACTTCCCATGATAGTGTACCGGTGGACAATTTTTGGGACAATAAAAATCTATGCGTCTTGTATTCTCTAATTGAATATGTAGAATACATGTTTTATCTGTACGTATAATTAAAAACAAAAACAAAACAAAAAAAAAAAAAAGTGGTTGCTGGGCGTATTTGTTTTTTTGTTATAATATCGAAAAATACACTGCAGTGATGAAGCGAAAGCTGTCACTCGTCAGAAGCAATTAAAACGTTAATTTCGAAGGTAGAATAAAGCAGTCGGTGTTTTGTATTAACTGGTAGGTCCGTAAAACCGCCGATTGAAATTCGATAAATCGCTGGGAACTTCTGAGACCACATTTAGATCTGCGTGAAATGAAGCGAAAAAATAATCGAATCATTTCTTATCAACTGCAGAATTTTGCGCGATGACGCGCAATCGCCATCTATCTGAGGAAGAGTAGATTTTCCTTTTAAAATTTACGAACTTCCGGTAATATTTCGACACAGCTGGAAAACACACACTGATCAGTTTAACAATACTTCGATCCGTGAACCAGATCACCATCGTCTGACATATATTAAGGATTTCTTCGACTTCTGTCCGAAAGTGAAAAACTTCTGTTTATGCTATGTTATGTATGCGCTGTTGTGCGATTATGCGCTATAATTTCTTCGTTAATCTTTTTGTTTTTGCTTTATTTCGCCTCAGCTTTTAGAACTTTTAAAACGCGTGCCAATTTTTTAAAGCAGTTTTAAACTTTTTCGTATTTGCCTCTTATATCGTATATGAAAAAACAGCGTGTCCCGAAAATTTCTCGCGAACAGCTTATAAATAAATTACGTATCGAGAATGCGTGCTCAGAATAAAGTCAGAATGTTTTTCGTTTTTATGCTTGTTCCTCTAACTTTCGTGCGGGGAAATTAAAAACGGCGTCGATTTGTTTCAGAGCGGCCCGAATTTTAGATGGGAAACGAACTTTTGACAGTCCATCAAAACGGCTTATTTAAGAGACATCCGAAATCAAATATATTCTTAAACCCAGTTTGCAACTGAAGTCAGTAAAATTGCTCGCCAGTTTCTTGGTTCATCTAGAAGAAGTTGCGATATCAGGAACAGTGGTTTGTCGTTGAACAAAAATTTACTGTTTACGATCCAAACACACATATCCGTGCCGAGTCCGCAAATATATACATAGTCCGCGTTGACAGGTGAACGGTCAATAAATTGTCTAGTGGTGATCATTGATGAATCAGCTTGTACGTCACCGTTGTAACGGTATAACCGTTTAAGTTAATTTCCCAGGGATGCCACCACGGTCTGTTTAACATTGTGGACGTAAAAGTATTATTTCGTTTTTTTGATTATTACGAATTTAAGACTGAGAATTTTAAATTAATTATTTTTTTATTTTCCAAAAACCTACAAAGATCTTTACCGACTGGTCGTTGAAAATACACAATTATTATACATTCCGTGCAAGAACAATGTGATTATATAATATTAAACAAATTTGTACGTTACACCGTTTGTCTTGGTTGTGGTTAATGCTGCGATGATTGATCGGAAGAAAACGATCGTCGTTTGCTCTCTTCATGCTGGACGATGGGCTGAACTCTATTTAATTCGATGCCGCGTAATTTGGTAATTTAATAATTAATCTCCGCGTAATTTAAATTTCAAACGATTCTGATGGGCGATCATTTACTACTTCGCGCTGCAGACGTTTTGGTTAATAATCACTAAACAATGTTTTTGATTAACGGAGATCGTTTTCACGACTGATTACGAATGACGAACGGAACTGATCAAAAACATCTTCTAGGATGGTTCAACTATAACTGACCGCTACTTGGCTTGCATTTTCTATCTACACCTTCATCATTTTACTTGTCCTTTGTTGCAGCGGGAACCAATCATCGACCTTTATCCAGTCTGACCGCGTGGTGTTCTTTTTACCTCCGACCGACAAACAGGATTTCAAACATGCGCACATTTTCTCTCGCACCACCTATTCTAAATTGCTTTTTCATTTTTGTGTTATTTTATTTGAAATTTACCCTGAGCTCGTGTAATGTGCACATTACTACTACACCGTCCATCGGCAGTAACTTGGTTGGTTTTGTTTATATGTTACCTACGACAGTGCGGTGACGGCAGCTGTTGTGCTCTAGTTCCCTCGATACAAGCTAGCAATTTATTCTTGTCACTTGCTAATGACAATGAGAAAACATAAGAATAGCACAGAGACTCATTTACAGCCGTTCAAAAAGATTTAAAAAATAAAATGCGAAATTCAAAGCAAAAAATTATCTAAAAAAGCTTTCGGCTACTGCCTAAAGATCGATGGAATACACACCGGGTATGTGTGATTTTTGAGGAACATCAGTAACGCAGGATCAGCACACCCAGTGTTTTGTCTCGGCGCCGGTATCTGTGTTTCGACCTTTATCTGTCTTTTTGAAAACGTAAATCATATTTCGGAAAACGCCCGATTTAATTAGGTCACATTGTTGTACATACAAAAATTCGTCATTCACGAAAAACCTTTTCACAGAACGTCTGGAATGACCTCCGCCTACTTTGGAGCAAAACACGAGGGAGTTTTACGAAAAATCACCACAGATCGTAATTTTTTCCTCGATACAATTAGGCCTGTTACAGGTTAACGATGCAGATAGCTTTTGTGCTACCTTATCGGCATAATTAGCTTTCTTCCGGCTTTTTTTTTTTGTAAAAGTACCCACAATCCTCGTTTGTGACAGTAAGGTCGAGGAAATTTTTATTAGGTTCTAAGTAAAATAATCATGTATCTATTGTGCAGATGGATATGGTGATTGTTATAATGACAATAAGCTTCTAGGCCAGCAGTGGTTTCAAGACGATTTAGCGTTCGTTAAAGAAATTACGAAAATACGAATTTGCAGTCAACAAAAAAAATTCGTAATCGAAAGAACATTAGAAATATTGGATTAGGGAACCTTCTAAATTACCGAGTGTCGAATGATTTCAGAGATTCTGATATTTAATTTTTACCTAGAAAATTATGAAGTTAATATTGTATGTTTGGAGAAGTAGGAAAAAAGTAACCATATTTTCACTTATAAGTGGCATTATCGAAATTCAATTTTTTGTACATTAGTTGCTTAAATCGAACCGTTGTCGCCTAACTTATCCATTATTATCCGATCGATTATTCGGTGTTGAAGTTTCATTACGCTAAAATTTCCACCGAGGATATTTGCGACCATGTTAATTTATTCGTATTATTAATTTCTATCTGCGCCAGTAGTGCAAAATTAATCCTCCACGGACTGAACATCTCGCATTTACCACCGCTACTTCTTACGGTTTGTGTACATTAAGCGACAAAATACTCGCCCGGAGGGAAACTTCAAATCCGCCGACGTCGGAAAGGAATTTTTTAAAACCCCCTCAAGTAACCAAATTTTTCGCAATCGGTTTCTCTGTAAACACATCTGTACGTGCCTCGCCACAGTTCATGACGCGTAAATTATAAACGCAACAGAAGACCGCAACAAGTATCCAGTAGAAATAAACTCTACTTTTAGCAGACAACCGGCGTCGTTATCTTAATAGTAAAGCACTTTCAGTTCCCAGTCAGTCAATACTTTCTCGGTATTGGTCGACTGTAAAGTATTTTTTCTACGTTTTATCGCGTAATTTTTATTTTCGGCTACTAGCAAATTATTGATAACGCTCGATAAGTGGGCAGCGGTTAAAAATGTGAAGGTTTATAATTTTTTTTTTCCCCCTTCTGGTTTCGTTCAGTATTCGGAGAAATGTAATCTAAACAGTCTTGCATTCAGTTATCGCGTTACACAGTTGAAATTAATTCTTCATTTAGGCGAACAAAAAACTTAATCCGCGTGCGTGATTATTTGGAATAATCTTCACGAAAATATGTAAAAAAAAAAAAATCGGGAAAATTAAAATGTTCCTGATTTTCTTGTATTTATTGATTTTTTTCTTTTTTCACCCTCTGTTACGGACTTGAAAGCAATACACAGCGATAGCTGCCGGTAAATGAAATAGTTCCGGTGCGTCGTAAAATTTACCAAGATTTCTTCCACTGTCTTTGACGAACCGTAAAAACAGAATTCGGCGGCTGGAATGTTGAGATGCTGGAAATTCTTATGGACTTTTGTGTATCTAGATGCGAGAGAAGGTAACTGTACTGTATGTAAGAACGACTGAAACAGTAAAATGTTCCGTATCGTCTTTGGAATGTCTGAAAAATTTAATACGAAATCATTCTCGGGGTACAATACGGAGACTTAGTTCGTTTTCTCCTTCAAACCTTAACTACTACCTTTTTTCTAGATTTACGCAAGTATTATCGCTGAGCCATTACTGACCGGAATAATTAAACATTTTTAATTATAACTGTAATTCACGTACTTAAAAAAATGATGGATATTTCGAATAGGAAATAATTTGAAGACATCGTTTTTTTGCATTTATAACGATCGTGTGAACTTTATATTAATCAAGATACCTCTATATAGATATATATTTTTGCTGCTTACTATATATACGAGTCCCGAAAATAAGCTCGGAAATTATCGTTGTATTCGTGTTTTTAAATGAACAATAATCAAACTGTTACAGTGACGGAAAGAAACAACACATAACAACACCAATTTATTTATTCTATTATAATGATATTCCAAAGGAACGGCAAAAATTAATGTTCACGTTGAACTAGGGTAAGAGAATTGTTCTGCTTTGAATGTACCTTTACAAATAGTTTCGAAGCATACTGAGTATACTTGGCAGTACTTATTCTATCATAACTGGGGCATAAACTACAACGTCTCGGTCTTTACAGATGTAGTTCTTGAAGAAGCAGAATTTACCACCTCTCGAAGAAACGATTTTTTCCATACCAATAGAGTTGCATGTGTACTTTTTATTAATAGTTTCGATCTGATTACACTATGTTTATTAGCCTAACCATTAACTTCCGAGTCATTGCCATTTAGAATAGAGTTATTTTTCCCTTCATAAGCATCATCGATACTTGGTGTAATACGCCTGTTTTAGTGCGTGAGTAGCGACGATCAACAAACGTACACTTTCGCTAGCCATTCTTATTTCATGTAATCGAAGAAAAATTGAAATATAAAAATAGTTCCTTATCGGAGAATGTTAAAAAATTAGTGAAATGAAATTAACCCTTACGTCATTTGCCTACGCTATTACACCCATGATTATCGAACGCGTCAACAACACTTGCGTCAGGACAAAGCTGCAGCTCCTATTCGAGATATATGGAATATGCTCAATAAAAATCTCTCGTTAATGTACAAACCCACCGAATATCTGACGATCGACAAGCAGCTTTTCTCTTTTCGTGATAGGGCCAAATTCACGCAGTATATTCCATCGAAACCGGCCCGAAATATGGGATAAAAGCACGATGGTGGATATGCGAAGAACGCCAAATTTTTACAAGACATTTTGTACAGGGGGAAAAAAGCGGGAAATGTTCGCGAAGTAAATCAGGGTGAAAGAGTCGTGAAGAATCTTGCAATTATGTATAAGCTGGGAGAAATATCTCGATGGATGACTTTTTTACTTTCCTGCTGTTTGCTAAACATCTAATCTCGTTGAATTTAAAACTATGGTAGGCGGCACGCTGGAAAAATATAAATCGCACATTTCGCAAGTTTTCGCGCCTTCAAAATTAAAAAGAATTTTCGTCCTTGTTTGGATTTCACGAAAAAGTAACTTTATGTTGGTACGTGCCAAAAAAAAGGTAAAGCCGTCATATTGTCTATGACGCACACAGATAAAGCATTAGCCAAACAAACGCGAAAAAAAAACGGATATGATTTTATTTTACCACAGGTATAAGGCTGGGTCGATATGATGGACTAGACGGTTGGGCGGTACACGTGTGTGTCACCGGCGCACTAACCGCTGGCCACTGTTTTTTTCTTTTCAATATTGTTGATAAAGCTTATCTAGCTTCGTACATAATCTGTTTATAAGACAGCTGACTGAAGAGCTCGCTATGACTTGAAGACAGATCTCAAAATAGACCAGTTATGCGGAATCATTCGTCCGATTTTTTTTTTTTTTTTTTTTAAAAATATATGTATATATAGGCAAGGAGAGAACAAAAAATGCACAATACAGAGTTAGGAAAAACGTTCGGTTAGCGATACAGGTGCACTCAAACAATATGTGATTAGCGTCACCTATAAAGTTTTGAGTGGAAGGGTGTAGGGGACACAGCGGAGAGGGGACTAGGAAGAGCGAAATAAGAAAGCAGGAAACAAATTGTGCCCAAAGCGTAGGAGACAGATTGCAGAGAGATTCGTCGAAGTTGGGCATATAGAGTATCTTAGATCGGCAAGCTTTATCTCCGACAGAGTTTCCGGCTTGATCTCAACCTGCGCGAGACCCAACAAGCCGGATAAAAGTGACTGGATCGTATCGTTTGTGTTATAAACAAGCAATAAAAAGACGCAGAAAAACCGGAAAAACTTGTGCCAATTGTGAAAAGGTAGTATGCGATGTGTAAAGAATGTGTGGAATAAGTAATGATCTATTTCTTTTCAATATATACGTATATAAATAAATTTTACAACATAATAATTTATTATTTATTTTATAATTATTTATATTTATTATTTGTACTATGAATAATTTAATAGCATAATATCTATGTAATAACAGTGAAATTCCACTAAAATCGTATGTTTTCATACGTGCAGGCGGTACTCGCGTGTGTCCAGCGTTTGTTTTTTTTCAAAATTGAAATGTTCATTGTTAACAATTGAAATAAAATTTTTCGAATCACCATTCGATAGAAAAGGAGTCAAATCACGAGTATCTGGGGGGATTTGGAAAAATATTGATAGGGTCATAACAAATTTTTACGAAATGTCCGCCGGTTTGGGTTCTCGGGTGTGCGCATAAGGGTTAATGAAATCACAGCAAAAAGAATATAAAAATTATCTTTTACTCCAGAAAAAAAAATTATGTATGAGAAGTGATAAAGTAGAACGATTGTTGCAGAGTAAAATGAAAAAAAAAAATCACATAGAAACACGCCGTAACATTGATAAGTATATATGAAAGATTGAAAAATAATCACACGACTGTTATCGCTGGGTCGTTTTAGGTGTCCGCTATCATCGAAAACAACGCAATAAACTGATGTCAATGCAATATTGACGAGTATACTATTATAGGCGAATAGATAGACACTGGTTACCGACTTAAACTGTCTAGCTAACGATGTAGATGTTTATTTTTTCAATGGGGTTAACAGCTTATGTAGTTGCAAATATGTGATATATAACCGAAGATAATTCTTTATTACTGGTATAGTTTGTTTTTTCTTCTTCTTCATATACATCGCGCAATCTCGAGATTTTATAGTTGCTTGATTTTATTAAATTTTCGATACTAGTTCGATTATAATTTTAAATAAACATAGAATACCGGAACTCTTGAAAATATGTTAATATTAAAAAGGCTAAATGTTCCGAAAATCAAATAATTATTCCTAGCTTTATAACTCGTACCTGTTGCGATATAACACTTTAAAAAGTGTGTTGTTAATATGCGTACGTGTTTTAGTCTTCTCCTTCTTAGCCGGAACGCTCGATTTCGAGAGTCGTGACTTACGTTCTCGGATGTAGTGTGCTCATTAATCAGCAGGAGAGTTTATGCAATACTACATTTGCGACTGATTGTAAATGTTTGATTTAAGCAAGAACGATCGGACGTTTGTACATCGAGATATCCACATGCGTACCGATCATAGGTGTATGGTATGTATGTTTACCGCTGTCTCCCCTACGCGACCGTTGATGATTTTTATTTATTTTTACTTGTCGTGGTTAATTCTTGAATTCGAGACCCCGACACTTGGTAGTCTGAGAGTTCTAGCAGTTTAAAAATTTCGAAAAATCCAGCGAACAAGGGGAAAATAAATTTACTTTTATTTTTAACGTTCGGCAATTTACATAACTAATAAATAATCGACATACTGTGTACATGCTCCTACGTAACATATTAAATAATGGAAAATTATAAAATATGAATTTAAACACTTCACGTATTTCTGTGCTATCGTAATATCGCAATTAACGATAATTGCATATATATTTTTTACTGACATTTAATATCTAAATAAAAAAATTTGCCTAAACTTTCTATCGTAAAAAAACATTATTCGACATTCAAATAGACAGAATGATTTTTAGTTCTACGTGCAAAATTATAACTAAACATCTGCACAAGTAACAAGTAATTCAATATTGGGCGCGGGGGGGGGCTTCAACTACAGACATTAACTCAGCACAAGTTTTTTAAAATGTTAGTGTGCGGCAGCAAGATTCGAACCCGGATATACCCGAACGAAATATCGCTGCCTAACCAACTACTCCATGATAGTTGGCTTAAGTACTCTTACAGATGCTCACCGATATACCAAAAGAAACACCGTTTCTGCAGGTTATAACTGGATTCCCTGTATTCCTAATTGTTAGGTCATTTGCAATGACGTTGCCATTCCGAAACAGTTGCTTCGCACCTCTATGAGAGAGGGTGAAGCTGATGATAATTTTTTCGTTACCTATTGAATTTATTCAAAAAGCATTCGAAGAATAAATCGAAAGTATGCTTGATATGCGCTACGTCTCAAGAGCTTGTTGTTTTCATGCAATATGATAATAACATAGTCAATTAAATGTTTTATGTATTAAAGTAACCATATATTCGTATTTATTTGATCTACACTATTTTCTTTCACATTATAACGCGGTCTTTTTCGTGAGAATCGGCCGCTTGTCAGGGTGTATAATTATATATTGATCACCGTGCGCGCAAGTGTGTTTGTTATTTGTATATATTTTTTTTTACATAGTGCAACAAACAGCGAATCGTACGAATGGCGGGAGGGGCACCTTTCGAAAGTGGGTGGGGCAAATAGTATGGCAGCGGCGGGATTTTATTGAAAAATGTTACCAAAGAGGAATTGAATTTAAACCGGTAAACAAAATAAGCGCTAAATAAATTATGGCCTTTTTTTTATTTCGTTATAAATCGAATTAGACGGCGAAGCGGCTCCCTGATGGGCATCGGCTTTTTTAGTAATTGCATTACGTCGTCCTTCTTCTGTGCGCGGCTGCATCGATAAGCTGGTTCGCTAAATGAAAGTTAAATTGTTACGTCAGTAGCCGGCTTAATTGGAAAATAACTGATTTATCCGCACAGATTATTTGTTGAAAAAGCAGTCGACCTAGTTTCTTTGGAATTTTCCAAATATTCCAGTTAATGGTACGATCTGGAAACTCGTCCGCGCCTTTATTGAATAATACTGGCGGTGATCTTTTCGAAAAAACGGACTCGCACTTTGAACTTCGTTCCGGATTTTCCGCCAAATCCGGTGTATTGAATCGAGCCATTGAAATGGAGAAACGCAGTCCGGTAATTGACGAAGCGCCGATCAGTCCTCAGTTCGCTCTTGAGCCACCTTTTGAATTACTCCATCCTCCGGTTTTTCAGTATTACTGTAGCTGCGGTTATCTCGCTGTTCACTTTAATTTTTCGTTTTTCTAATTGCCCACCAGCTGCGCAAACAGCACCCAACGAATAAATCGTGTATCAACGTTCGAGATAATACACCTAAAACGGCCTTTGAAGTGCAGTTTGACAAGTCACGTCTGACCACATATCTGTTTCATGAATGCCTCTATAGTGTCCTCTAATAATAGTACGACCGTTTATCGTCGGAACATATACCAGTAAGCAGGTTGCTGATAATTTCCAACAGTTACGGATTTGTCCCACAGAGCCGTTGTCTAAATCAAGCCGAATGAACCCGCATGTGTTTAGCAAGTTTTTGTGTGGTTTTATTTGTATTATTATTTTTTAGCCGACGAAATGGCCAAAAACTTTTCCAAGTAGTTAATCGTTTATACATTTTTATTTTGTTTCAAATTACACTAGAATCGTCTTTTTTTGCCTCTTCTCACTTGATGGTCTATTAACCCTATTAAGGATGGTTGCATCTGTCAAAAACATTTTTGTTGCCGTTTTTGCTCCCCCCCCCGGGGGGGGAGGCATTAACGATTTATCTAGTGTTTTTTCAGTTGTCTGTTGACGTTGGCGTATTTAATGCTACGCACGTACAAAATTTCGCTCTGTAATTAATGTTAAAATATTCCTTTCATACGCGATAACGTGTAAACTGAGCTTAAAAATCAAAAGTCGCTCCAACATTTCGAATTTTATTCATTTCCAACACGCGACCTAAAAATTCCTCGGATAGTGTGAAAAAGGGTTTCTTCTCCTTTGTGTACTTTTCCTACCCAGCTACTACCTACCCCATTTTGGCTTGGTCTCAACAGGTCGCAATGCGGCACTACTGTCGGCTGTTCACGAAAAATATTAATCGCTCTCCGCGCTACCCTTCCTTCGTATTTCTGTTCTTTTATCTGCGCCTATGTTTTATATCTTGTTTTTTGACGTGTTTGTACACACTGTGAATATTGATAATGTTCGTTTTATTTTATTTTATTTTGTTTTGTTTTGTTTTGTTTTGTTATTATTTTTTAAAGGTTTTTTTTCCTTTATCGCTTATTTTATCATCTTTTATTTTTATCGACGCGGAAAGTGGAGAATACTTTTTTCCCTTCTTCTCGGAAGTCGTAGCGATAACACGACTGCTGATAGTTTATTTTTAATCGTAGAAACGATAGGAAATTGTTTTATTATAAGGCAATCCGGCTCCGATAGTGGTAAAAAAAAAAAAACATTCTGATGAAGGCTGCTTAAATTTCAATATATGTATATCCGGGAGTAAGTGTTATTTTTCCGCGACAGTTAAAATGAAGAGGAGAGCTCTTTTCGATTAAATGTAACCGCGGTGAAATGACAACTAAAAACTTCTGAGTGAACCCTAAATTTTCAAGACTCTCAGATTCAGCATCGGTGAAAATCAGTAAGTGAAGGGGAACGCAAAACTGAGAGTGGCAGTCGAGTTCACTGATAGCAATTGAACAGAACCGGGTAAAATTTATGGGTCGAAGGATGGAAGACTTACCGAAGAGGGTAAAAATTTGATGAAAACGATAAATTAGTGTAGAGAAAAAACTGCCAGAAGGAGGGAACATATGTACGAGCAGAAATATAAGAGTTTTCTGAGTAGAGAATGTAGAGTCGTTGGAAAGGAATATTTAATGAGTTCATAAGGGGTTAGAAGACGTTTAATTAGAATTCGATTCTGACAGGGTTGTTGGACAAGACTTTTCATCTTTTCGGTGTAGAGCGCAGATGGATCAGAGCATTGAGGAAACAGATTTCGGGGCTTTAGCGTTCGAAAGAGAATATCTTATTTTGGAGGAATAATACGAGTTCCATGAGATAATAAATACTGAATTAGTAGAACCCCCTTCCCAGTTTAAGTTTTTTTTTTTTGGATTTTGTTTTGTCGAATAGTATAACTTCTCTTGTGGTTACGGTATGTGGGAGAGTTATTCTTCGGGGATTTACAGTCAGAATAGACGGAAACGGGTTAGGAGTTTAGACGGGGGAAAAAATAATAATTTAACGGTTTGCGGCATAGAACGTCCATTATGTGTATAGCTACGTTGTAACCAGCTCTGTGCGACTTACAATTAGTTACAGAATACGACCACTGTTTATAAATCAAATAAGAAAATATCATCCAGTTGTCTATTGGAATATCGTTAAAAACGATAAATCTGCGCAAAAATGTTAATTTTTCAGCGTACTCTCAGCTGGGTACTAAAAATAAATAAAGAATATTTTGCCTATAAATTTATAACGATCTACATTTTGAGTTACATACGAAGTGTCTAATAATTAGCGTTTTGTTCGTAATTGATTAACCAAACAGGACGTGCATAATAATTGGGCGCATTCGTAAACTGATTGTGTATCAGTAGTATTTAGTAGGTGGTGGTCTGCTGTTGATTTTAGGCGTGAATAGATTTGTTAGCTTTAATAGCGATATACATAGTTTCTTTACCGAATGTTTATTTTTCATCTAATCTAGCGAACTGAAAACGCACGATTGAAGGACTATTATTTCCGTGTAAATTATTATCGGGTAGAAAAGATATCATCATCGTACGAGGAGAAAAGAAAGATAGAGTTTCTGCCTTTATCGCGATTATTATTTATTTTCTACTTTTATAAGTTGCGCGTTTACTGCTAAGCAAGTAGTATTCTATTATAGCATAGCTGACGCGAACTACAAAGAAGAAGATACGTGCTGATGTTAATGTTCCAAAATTCCAAAATTTTGAAAGTCGAATGGCGAACAAAAATACACCCGGTGCACGCACGCCCAACTGGTTAAATGATTTAACGTGCATAATAATTAACCTAAAAGTACGGAGTAACTTTGTAGTATCGAAAAATCACATTTTATCGCCTTGAATTGAATCGAAGACCTATTTTGCTACATTAGACTAGCGTAGCTACATGTTTTTTACGAGGAATACCAAAGAGCGGTTTCGTTGCGCATCGCAGTTAATCGGAAACCTTTAAGAATCGCATAAATCCCCGCGATATGAATTAACTTTTTCTCCTAAGAATATGTCCGCGTTTTGCGAATGGCTACATGTTTGTTTACGCATCAGTAACGAAGTAAATCCGTACACATTTTTTGTTTTATCGAAGAAATGATACAATCGCTTTATGACTTTTATTTTATTTCATTCAGCGCTATGCCGATGTTCTTTAAAAATTCATCTTTGCAAAATCCCTTAACACGGGCGGTGGCGGTCAGTATTTGGGGGGGGGGGGGGGGGGTGGTTTCGGTCGTTCAACTGTCCGCATTTTTCTTTTTCGTTTTTCGCATATCCACCGCGTTTAGTCGATTACGCCTTTTATAATCGCAAAAGAGGCCAAAATTCGCTTTAGCTGTACTCACGAGCAAAATTTCAGAATCAGAAAAAAAAAAGGAAAATGAGATGGCAGGTTTAATTCTGTGTGCAATCTTTCGTACAGGTTTGGTGCTGGTAATGTGAATCGGTCGACGCCAAACTGTAGAAGCCGTCTATCGTGGAAATTACCGGCGTTGCACGGCTTCCAATATAATATGGAACTAATAAACGAATTGTGCATTTGTGGCGTCTTCAGCGTAGATGTAGGTCGATAATGAATGGCCGAAAATACGCCAAAGGCCGGCGCTCAGACTGCTTTTTGTATCGTCTTTTTTCCGGGTTATCTTTTCAGTCTGCACTTACGAGGCTCGATCCGACTGAGAAACGAACGAAACGCCGCGTTGCCTACGTTGGTTCTTGCGCTGCTACTGTGTCGTCGTACGAGGCTGCTTCGGATACGAACGAAAATTAATAGCTTCGGAGGCTATTTCGTTTCGGGTCATTATTGGGCGGGGGGGTTCTATGTTTCCTTAGTGTGCGCGAACGGGTGGTAAAACTGTAAGATTTCTATTTAAAAGTACCGGCTATTCTCGCTTTAAATTTATCCGATACTTTGTACGTACCTGTTTCGTTCGTTTTCTTTGCTTGTAATGATTGAAATCAACGGCTCGTTTAAACATGCTCGCGCCGGCGTTGCTAAACGGAACTGCTTTCGTCTTTCTTCCGGACACTCTAGTTCGCAACTGCGAAACTCGGATAGGTTTTGATTGATTTTATTAACTTTTTACGTTCTTGCCATTGTGATCTGCTAAGCGGCTATTCCGGCACTAAAGAATCAAAAATCAATGGCAACGAAAATGAATGCGAGGAATGTAGTGGAAAAGTGCGAATATTATGTATTTGTATTGATGGCCGTAGAAGGACCACTTCGGTACTTGGGTTTCAAGTTTTCCTATTAATAGTCCCGCCAATGGTTTACAGATAAATTCGATAGACCGAGTACATTATTTGATGCTTTTCATTTATCCATTACCTTATGTCTCACGGGCGACCATCATTTTCCTTGCACGATTCACATCTTTCCTCCGTCCCTTTCTACTCCGTGGGATGATTCTTATGGCGAGTAGTCCGCATCACGCGAATGCTGTTCCTCTGCAGCATGTTCCGTACCTACTCGACACACTCGTAGAATTAATTATACGCAAGGAGTTATTTGTAGTTTCTATTTCTTTTATTCAAATGTAACAAGCTGTCGCATTGAAACATACTCGGTCTTTTCGATTGGTTAAATTTTGCTTCTGGCTAATAATTATAATTTGTTCACGCTTTCGCCGCTTTATCAAGTGCGCATCACCGCGACGAGAATTCCCCGCGGTCATGCTTTGCGGTTTTCCGTTTCCAGATGTAAAACTTCGAAAAGAATCGGAACATTCCGTATAGTGTATACCGACCGGGGAGAAGCAAGCTCTTCTAGAGCGGTTTATACCATATTTGTAAATAAATTTCTACCGTAATGTACGCCAATCCACAATACTACCGCTGCTGGTATTTTCTCGGTTGGTTTTGTTCATCTATTGGCAACACACTCCATATCTTTAGAACGTTTAACCGGTCCAAAGGAAATTTCTAATCTCCTGTTTTCTAGGATTTCATACACATGTGATATTCCTATTAAGATGGTTCAGAAACGACAAGAGTATGAAATAAAAATCAATAACTCAAGAACGGGTTGACTCATAAAATTCCAAATTAGATCGAAAAGTACGATTAAAATTCTCTTTAAAATCATATCTATAACTTCAATCTAACCGATTGAGCTGGGCGGCAAAAAACCCCAGAAACCGTCAAGAATGTGTAATGTGGAATTTAAAATGTGACCTCAAATATCACTTAAAAGTTTGTAACGCATCGCCAGATAACCCTTTAAAAGTGAAATTTTATAAAACAAAACGCACAAGTTCTTTCGTAAAATCAAAAAATTACGGTTAAAAATTATACAGGCCCCCCTACCCCCAGGGTGACAAAAATAAGAAGAAAAAAGTATGTTCATGTAAGAAATAGCCCGAGTAAAAAAATCGAGGAAACCAAATGTATCTCGAATATATGCATAAAGTATCGCTTTATAGGAAAACTATAGCCGCACTTGAACTGTATATGTGTAGGCAGCCGGAGCATTGAAAGCTCAAACATTTTGAAAAATAATTTTTTTTTTTGTCGGGCGTGTGATATATCGTTGGAAACATCGCTATTTTTCGGGTACGAAATCTCGTACTCATTTTCCTTTACAAAAACTCAAAAAAGCCCGAACGTTAAAAATATGTGTATCTTACCGTTAAATTTCTCTAGTTTGAAACATCCGGGGTTCCAACTTTAAAATTAGGTACTCGGAGCGCTGAGAGCTTGACATTTTTTTTAAAAAAATGATTTCTTTTTCCGGGGCATGTGATGTATTGTTGGAAAGGCCGCTGTTTGTCGGAAACGAAACCGCATTTCATTTCCTTAACGAAACTTTCGAAGTTGACGAAAAGTTCAAAATTACGTGAAGAATGACGTGCCGCTTCGCCTTTGCGCCGCGAAAAATGAGATTTCTTTGTTTTGAATTTAGTATTATGTAAATGTAAATTATAGTTATCTTTAACTTAACATACAGAATCCTCAGTGCATGAAGCATCGTGCTTGACCGAACTTGTTTTTATCGTATTTCTTTATTTTTTGAAGGAGTCGTATATTAATTATTTAATTTTTCTTTTTGTTTTAGGTAAGTCAAAGATAGTTATTTAAACTGATATTGGAGTTTGGTGTTCTAGCTCTATGCTTGTTAAATTTTTGCGCATTTCATGACAGTATCTTGGTAAGATTACCAGTTATATTATTTTCTTTTTCTTTTTTAAGCGCGAGGGATAAACTTCGAATAATAATGCCACCGTTAATTTTTTATAATCTCAATGTAGGTTGGCACTGGACCCAGTTCCTCCATAATCCTAGTCTACTACTGTGAGTCTTAATTTCTCCTCTTCGTTTGAGATTATATTCGTATTTCTTTCAAATAATTAAATTCATTCCAAAAATTGATATACGACCGAAATTGCTACCTTTTCTTCTGTTTAATTACTCATGTGTTATGTGTCCCTGTGTCTCTTTTTATATATATATATATATATATATATATTTATATATATATATATATTTATTTATATATATATATATATATATATATATATATATATATTTATATATATATATATATATATATATATATATATATTTATATATATATATATATATTTATATATATATATTTTTATATATATATATATATATATATATATATATTTATATATATATATATATTTATATATATATATATTTATATATTTATATATATATATATATATATATATTTTTATATATATATGAATATATGTATACATATACATATTTGATACGGATTCGGCATTTGAAGCGTTATCTTTTGGCGGAGTTCGTGCAGAATTTTTTTTCCCGGTGAAAGTGATCTATTCAAATTATCGCCATCGCTGACTATACGTTTGAAAGATGCCCAAAACCGAAATTCCTGTGCACATTCGGAGTTGCGGCAAAGACTGCGTTAATGTCTTGGAGGCCGAAAGCAGAAGCAACGACATAAGTCAGTGGTGAGTGCGCTCTGACGAAAACTTTTCCGGAGGGTATCGTTGTAAACGTCAAAAAAAGGCATGACAGCGAGTTACGTTAAGGCGACGGTCGATCATTGTGCCTAGCCTTTTCCGTTGTTCTTCGATGAGGCTGCGGGTCGATACTCTGTTTAAATTTGATGGTCGATTAACGGCGCAGTAGGTTTTTTTGGTTTTTTGCCTTGGAATTGCACCGCGCCTCGTCCATTAAACAGTTTTTCTATTTAATTTTTCGTATTTTTCTAGTCAGTATACGAATTTAAACGGTAGTAAACTCTATGCCGTCGGAAAATAGCACAATGGTGCAGAAGTAAATACACGTGTTCTTGTTCTTCTTTATTTTATTAGTTTCGGCCCACCTCTGCAGCGAAATTCCCCGAGGGGAGTTTTCACGTCCGCCATGCACCTGCTCTTCAAGTAAAATTTTTCATCACATTTGAAGCCTAATAATGATCGAAAAGATTGAAAGACCTCATCCAACTAAAAATATTGTCGAATTCATTATAGTCCCGAAAACTACGGGTATATTACTTGAAATCAATTGTTTCGATACGTGGTAGCTATTAATTGCAACTTTGGCACCGCCTTTAGCATCCTTTCGGAAATCTGTCAGCTTTTAATTTGCTCTTTAGCATTCCGACTGTCTCATGCAGGAAGTCCCACAGGTATCCTTGATATAGTATCATGGGATGTGTAATTAAGCTTTTCACAGTGTACTTAAGGGTCTGAAGGATCCGAAGAGAATACCGAGGCTAAAGTTCCTTTCCTTCAGATAATTCTCTAGTATAACCAATGTTCAATTTCAGATTAGGCATTAACTTGGAAGCGACTTGGATGCGGAACTTGACAAATTGAAACTATTTATCGATTGAATGAACTCTACCGACTTGCCTATTTGCTTCCTTGGACTTGAAATGTAAACGATCATTATTTGTTCGTTCTTAATAAAAATTCTTACACAAAGAACTTGTATTAAAATGAGTTTTTTTCTCCAAATTTCTATTTGCATTTGTAAGTTCCTTATTTTCTTGTTCTTCTGTTCTTACACTAATATTCAAATGAAGAACATTTTAAAATTAATTTATATATCTTTGCAAAAGCCATTCGGCGGCATCTGTTTCAAATGCTCTGTTTTACTTTTTATACCGTTTTCCGTCTAGTCGTATGGCTTAAACTTTTTTTTTACAATCATTTTGTACAACACTTTTCGTACGTCTGCGCCTAATAATTTATTATTATAGAGTAAATATACAAATCTGCACATTTTTATATCTGTGTATTTTGCATAATGAGGAGCTATCATTAATATGTATAAGAGTAATATACTTCTAATAAAATTTGACAGGCAAAAGTGAAAATTGTAGTAAATAAAAATTGTTAAATGAGCAGTTATAACACACAACAATATAGCGCATAAATTTATTAATTAGCACATTTAAATTAAACATAAATGATTACCTGAATTATTAGAAATAAAATATATCGAATAATTCTTTTAAAAAAAACAAAAAAAAAAAAACTGTTGCCTTTGCAATAATACGGACAATAGTGACAGAAACAAATTATAAGTAAATAAAAAAGTTAATAAATGTTTTTTTAATAAATGCGGAAATTGAAATACTACAGTTTTACGTGGCCGGGTAGTTTAGAACAATTATGCAAAACGTATGATTTTAAATAAATTAAAAACGGGAAATATACCAAAACTTACTAAAAACGAAATAATTTTTATCTGAACGATATAAAACGAATATGCAGGTTTTAATTACTTTGAATATGAACGCAAAGATTGCAGAACAGGAATGAAAGTGAAAAATTCTCTACTGATTAAGAAAAAGAAAGAAGTTTTAAGTGTGCATTTTAGTTTAATATTGATATTACACATCTCTTTCCCCCATTCCGCCTATGTTTTCCCTAAATGCCACTTTAAATCTCTGATTAAATTATTTTTAACTTAAAAACTGTTTAAACAAATACAACCTGTTCGCATCATTTAGTTTTTTCGAATTTGATCCATTTCCGATGGACACCGCGCATTTCTTACTAAAATTATTATTTTTTCTTTCATTACATAAATTATTTCGGGAAAGAGGTTTCATTATTGCGTTCGTGATTATCTATGAAGTTTTCTTCATTACGTTGGAGTCAGCTTCCAATGAACTATTAAGTTATATATATATATATATTTTTTTTTATTCATTTTTTTCCTAACTTAATTAGGCCATAACGCCTTTACTTGTAACTTTATACGCTAATTGCAACTTAGGTAATTATTGTTTCTACATAGGTAGGTAGTATTTTTAAGGGAATATTTTTTTAGCGATTTTATTTTTAATTAACCGGATGATGATATTTATTTTCTACGGTTACTATATTTGCTAAATCTCTTTTATCATTGTTAATTTTGTCGTATTTTTTCTGAACGAAAAACTTGCTCATTCGACCTGGCTCGGGAAATTATCGGTTCACTCTGTTTAATTAATTTTCTTTTTCTACGCCTTCAAAACTACGTTGCGTGCATCATGGTAGAGGCTAATGATATTATAAAGTACTTGAGCGGTTAATCTAGATCTGAAAGTTCAGTGCTGTTTAATCTCTTCCAACTTGTTTCCAGTTGTTCAAAGTAAATTGGCAGTTGTTTGCGTGAAAGTTTTTCGGCGTACAGTTTTCTATAGCTTGCGGCCTACTCTCAGATGCTGTTGAGTCAAGAGGGCCCGTTGACGACGATTTGCTGGTAGTATAGTATAACTTGAAAAAATTGAAATCGCTCCACGCTTGTCGGTTGTCGATATATTTCGGACGTGTAAACATTCCAGACGCTCTTAAAAATTGTTTTCGGCCGATTAAAAATGAAAAAGTTTTATTTCTTTTATGCGGCGTGTTTCATCATCGAGTTTCAGGAAAATTTTTGACAGTCCGGTCTGGAGATAACAACTACGACGAAATGGTGGTCGACAGAGAAACACATTGATTACGATACGATCGGTGGCGTTGTCATCGTGTAATTTTCGTTCAATCTTAACCAATTATATTTTTGCACGGGATTTGTCCGACAAGTACGAGTATGTTCAATTTCTTGCAGTGCAGCGCGCATGCTGTTTTCAATTAAAATTGGTTGCATTTTGTATTATTTTTTCACCTTCAAACTCGTTAAACTTTCTGAACTTCCTGAACTTTCTCTTTTAAATTTTTTTCAATCTACCTGTAAACTTTTATTGTTTCTTACAGTTTCGTCGGTCTGCGGGATTAGCCGAAGGACTAAGCATGTCATGCTCGTGGCGGCTATCACAATCTCATTGAGATTTGTCCAGTTGCTGCCTTCATAAATCTTTATCTTATAGTTTCTCGATGCGGTTTTATTTTTCATTGTAGCCGTGTGTCTGATATTTCGACGGAGCCGTTTCGTAGCAGAAAAATAAATCAATAAAAATATTTTTAAAAAAAGGTAAACACACCTGTTGCTCTCATTTCCTCGGTATTTTTAATAAATTCAATTGAGAAACGATAAGAAAGCGAAGGGGAAAATGCCCCGCTCAAGTTGAAATGAAAATCTACAAAGAGAGGGGTTTTTTTTTTTTTTCTTCCATCATTCGCAAACTATGTTATTAACCGATAATGGGAAAAAGGTTGATACGCTTGTATGGTATTAGTGGTATTAATTATGAAACATACCGTATTAAGTTGATATGCCGAACCCAATTCTATCGTCATCTAATATATACACTCACTGTCGACTAATACTCGTATTTTGATGACAATTTTAATCTGTGTATCGTTTTACAAGGAATAGCATTGTAATATGTACGTATTCTGAAATATTTCGAATTTGTTTGTCGGGTATTTTGCAAGGTCTCCTTGGATTATCGTATCTTTGAATATTGGTCCACGTTTAGAACGTAGCTGAATCTTGCCTACCACCGTGATGTAATAACTAAATTAATCCATTTTTTTTTTCTTGCATTTTTTAAACGTTCGGCTTATATAAATTAATTCGAAATCATTTCATTTTCCATTTTGCGACAAACTCGTTACCATTATTAACCATATATCCGACGATTATGTTAGCTGACGTGTCGGGCAGATTTCACCGAGTGCAACAATCTACCTTTAATATTATATAGGTCGTTGTTTTCACCGGTCTTGAACAAGGGACGTAATTTCTATCGCTCCGATCGGTTCTGCCACGTGCCCAGAATTAAGTGTGTTTTTTCAAGTACCGCATTCCATCCACTTTCTCCGTCAAACGGTCCATGCCTAGCAGTCAGCAGATCGCGACCGCTGTCTTGCCTGCTACCTTCTTGTGCCTTTTACAACGTGTCCAAGTCAGTCGTGCTGACTGACGGTTGCCTCATTCGTGATTTCGTCCACTACAACAGCATGAGGAACTATGAGTCTCGCAGTTTTTTATTTTTCGTCTTTCTCAAAGAGAACCTGGTATATTACATAGCCTTTTTCGGTAAAACGTTTTCCTGTCCAGTAAGAATTTGTACGCTTAACCAGGAGGGGAGTGGACTACTCTTGAATGTATTTTTGTTTTTGTACAAGCTCTCCAATACAGATGTGCCAACTTTTTCATTGATGCCACTTCAATATATAGATTAGGTATGCATTCTTGAAAATGCGATAAAATCCCAAAAAATAAATACTTTTTATATTTTTCGGAAAAATTTTGTATCCTAAACTTTCCGGTCTTATAAATTAACTGAAAAACCATTGTAAAGTGGTTATTGTGTTTACTGACTTTCCAATAGACAGAGAGTGGTCACTCACCCGGGAATCCCGGAATAAGCTGGGAATTTTGCAAACCGAGTGAAAATAGCCAAAAAACGATATTTTTAAAAAGAAAAAATCATATGAAACAAAAAAAGTGTTTGATGTACTTTACTCAAAGTAAATTACGAAGTTATTTTTTATTCATACAAAATATGGCTACGGTGGTCAAATATTACTAATAGTAACAAAAAAATTTCCACGCTTCTTTTTGACAATTCTACTAGTCCGGAAATTGGGAGGATTTGTACTAGGAAAACTGGGAACAAACTAAGAATTTAAAAATTACATTTGAGTGGTCACCACGATAGAGCAGAAGAAATAAATAAGAGTGGATCATACTTTCAGATAGAGTTTTTATATATATATATATATATATATATATATATATATATAAAAAAAAATTTCCTCGCTTCCGTCAATTTTTGAGAGATGGTTACTCAGCGTGTGTGTGAGCGTCTAACGTAGATGCGATAAGCTTTAGTGAGAATATGCCTTTGCCTGCGGTACTTTTTTGTAAAGTATTCTATCAAGTAGGTCTTTCGATTTTTTTTTTTTTTTTTACAGAAAAAAAAAAGGGTGATAGTTTTGATTTTACGTAACAACTTTGTTTAACATCATTGAAATGGTGACAGAGTGGGTAAATATGGATAGAGGATTTATTTGTTCCTAACAAAGTACGTAGCACGAATTATTAATTATTCGTAATTATCCTCACTATTACATATTATTTGTACGTTTCGATAGACCTTTTAAACTGTTTATGTTGTCTTCATTGTATCAACTGGGTGCTAAGCATAGAATTTGTATTGATAAGATGCGACGTCATAGCAGAGAAATGATTTACGGATCGCTTGTTTTTAATAAAAACCCGGGAAACGCCGAAAACTAATATTCTCTCATTAATAACAGTAAACGGCGGAATAATCCCCGGAGCGCAGTGTTTCATGTTCGCTTATAAATTCTTTTTACCGTGCTACCAGAATTTGTTTGTGTTCGGCGATGGTGAATACACGCGGTATTTAATTTTATTATTATTATTTTTTTTAAGTAGAATTTTTTGGAATTTTTCTGGTCTCCATTTATCATCTTTACCATTATCATGAAATTACGGGGCAAATGACGTCCGAAAAATGAACGTCTTTGATCCAAGTTCGTCAGTTATCACTTGTCGTCGGTATTGAAAATGGCTGTGCGACGTTGATCATCAAAAGGAGATTATTCAATTTAAATTTTCTTTCGCGATAACTTTTTCTTCCCTTCTCATTTATTTATTTATTTTTTTTAAAAAAAAAAGAATAATAAATTTCAACGGAAATGAAATACACTTTGCGTCAGAAGAAAATGAATTGAAAATATATAAACCGTTTAAATTATTACGTAATTGTCAGAGCTGTTGCCGTATTGACAGTAAAGTATTGAATAATGTTGGCACGGTGTAACGTACTATCGGTAACCGATGGTTATGAAGAAAATATCGAAATATAACGGAAGGGTCAATATCATCTCGTGTTTGGTTTTGTTTAAATTGCAATTACCGGTTCACTTTTTTCTTTTTTGATAATTTGTTAAACGAGTTAATTACAGATTTAATATCGTTTTCGAAATATTAACCGGTTAAGAGAAAGCGTAAAATCATCTGCATAGCTTGCAGAAATGGCTACATAAAGCGTATGTGCTTTTTTTGTCAATTCTTGCGACTCGTGTGTATTTTTTCCTTCGAACAAATGCGTGCTTTGCGAAGGTGTCAACCAATTCTCGATTCGCTTTATTTTTCATTATTCCTTCGGTTGAATTTACAATCTGAAATGGCAAACGTGATTAAAATATTTTTTTTTTTTTTTTTTTTTTTTTTTTTTTTTTGATTAGTTTTAAAATGAATTCTTGCGCTTAGTAGCTTTTTCTATTTTCATCGTTATATTACACGTTGTGATGATGGCTGTGCGATTAATTGAAATTGATTTCCTAAATAAACCTTATTCCCCGATACTATTCTTTATTAGTGAAAATGTGCAAGTTCAGCTGTTTCGGTTCAGTGAGAATTTGCTACAAATTTGATTTGTATTTATCGATGAACATTTTAAAATTAACTGTGCTAGATTTCTGTTAATATTCCACTTGAAAGTAATTAAACAAGTAAGAAATGTAACAGACTACTTTACATAATGAATATATGTCAAATTGCATGTAGGATAAACAAGCGTTCGCGTTTTGCGTAAATATACCAAATATTTCCTGTTTTATTTTTAACCTCACGCAATTCTTAACATTGTATAGTTTTCTCATGTTTCTTTCATAGAGGTTCTTGTATTCATTTTGGTTATACTTCTTCCTGGGTTTTCCTCTTGTTTGATTCACTTGCACGATACCTTCAATCATTTGTTCCAGATATATGTTCATAAAGGTGCTTGATTCATTTATATCTTCTTTCTTTCGGTAGACGTTTAATGTTTTTTTGTTTGTTTTTTTTTTTTGTCGCCTTTGCCATTTTCTTCATTTTTCTCCAGCACCAAGTTTCAGGTACTTTCAATAGGTCTAGCATTCTTTTGTCGGTATTCGGCGATTCATTAAGTAGTACATGTGCTCCATACGAATGTTTTAATACATTTTTGTCGGATTTTTCTGTCATTGAACGTGAATTTTGCCATTTCTATTTTTTTTTATACGTTGTAACCGTTTCCTCTAGTTCTACTTTTTCCCTCTTTTGTTTCATGGTTTATTATTTCTCATCGTTTTTTATGTTTATTTTCTTATCTTAGTTTTTTTTTTTTGCTACGTTTCAATACGTTTTAAAACATTGATTTTTATTTGAATTTGGCAGAAATAAGGTTCATTATCTACTATTTTTCCATTAATAATAATTCGTAAGGCACCTTAAGCGTACAAAGCCTTATGAGCTAGTCAACTAATTTATTCTATACGTGAATAAATATATACATATATTAATGACTATGTAATTTTTACGCCAGGGGTCATCAGGAAAAGTGTCCTGTCATGAAATTTTTCTGTCACAATTTTATGTAACGAAAATGTAACAAGAAATTTCTTAATTTTATGTAATGAAAGTTAAAAATGACGTAGCCAATGAAAAAGTTTACTCTTCTTTAAGAATTATAGAATGACTAGTCCTGGGGGTGAAGGGAGCTTGCTCCCTTCCGAGTACCGATGGGCCGAGTTGTTATATATATATATATATATATATATATATATATATATGTGTGTGTGTGTGTGTGCGTGTGCGTGTGCGTTTGTATTTTGTGGGTATGTGCATATACTTGGTGTGCGTGCGTGCGTGTACTTATATGCGCATATGATTATTTACCTACCTATACAGTAGGAGTTGAGTAATTGTACATAGTTTCTGCTCCGTTCATGTTACAAATTAGTTACACGAAGTTGTAACATCGTTTCAAAAGTAGTGCTAATTTATTTACTGTAATAAGATTGTACTGAAATATACGTGTAAAATGGAGAGAAAAAAACAGCTTGCGTACAAGTCCGCAACACAATGAGACATTTTCATGTGTTCCCGTAAAAGTAGGCTTTGTACAGCCATTTAGGCGTCCGCTAACATTAGAATATGGTTCACTTCGCGGCTTCCGTCGACATGAGAATGTCGCCGCGCAACCTGTAAATGCCTTGTACATATTATACCGCAACGTATATAAAGCGTTTCGAGATTGAACCTACGTACTGCACCTGTGATTTCCTTTATATATATTATATTTCAATGTATTCGCACAAATATATATTTAACAACTAACTACCGCTCGATCAAGGTTCCTTATTTACATCATTATTAAAACTGGTGGTAATACTGAGCAATGGCCGATGGTGAGAAACGTTTTGTACGTTCGATGTGTTTCGAGTAAAGTTCCGTCGATGCACGTCATATTTTGCGTTTTCGAAAGGTCCACCGAATTATTCATCTCACAACCGAACATTTCACTGATGAATTGACGGAATCGCAATCGCTCGTGCAAACGGAAATCGATGTTGAAATCACCATCGACTACGATCGGTAAATCGTATAGCTTTATTTCATCGACAAAGAGAAACAGACCTTTCAGCTTGATCGAGTACGGCAGTAGGTAACGTTCGAAGAACTTGATCTTATCGTTCAACGTTGTCACGTTTGAGAGGTACGTCGAAAAAGGTAACACAATCGATCGTCGTTTCGGCTTTGCATATATCACCGACGTCCTTTTCGCGAGAAACGCTGGAATGGAGGAACGCGGTGTACACGCCGCCACGGTTTACACGAGACTAAAGTTTCATTTAATTCATAATTACTACGATAATTGTTTTTCGTGCACTCAGCAAATGTAAACAAGGAAATGACGTGTGAAATACACAAACCTACGATCTTCTCAGGTCTTTACAAGTCGTTTGTAGGAAACACTTCTCCCCTTCGTGACGCTCTTCGAGTTATGTGCCAAAGTAAAGACATAAAAATGTCAAAAGAACGAAAACATTTAGTGTGTAACTAACACGAGTAGTATGTCTTTGAATGCGTATTGCATATTGAAAAAATATATTCAACTATTTTTTGGAATCTAGCTTGGCTATTACGTCACAAATGAAATGAATTTCACGGCGTTTTGATTTTTGTAAGGGACCTGTGAGGGCGGAGAGAGAATAAGAGAGTGCGAATTGTGTGTTACATTGTTTCTTGAGGTAGTCTTCGCGAAGGGGAAAAACAATCATTCTACGCAGAAATTCTAATTATCTCTTTTACCATTGCGCGCATGCGCTATTTGATTTTAAAGTTTAACCAGTTGTATGATTGCACATGGCACGGCATAGCTGTGACACTGCTACCATTATAGAGCGAAACTTCAAATGATTGAAGCGCTCAAAATTTTACCAGTGCATTTGTCGATATCGGTCGGACCATTGTCATCAAGCGTGCAACACAAACATCTTGAATGTGCACAGTGCCGGAGAGGTGCCATTGCAGTCCAGGAATTTAATTTTGCGGCTCAAGTCAGCGTGTTCGGCTGCGCCGAACGAAATTCGGATTATGTCAGACAAAATTGAACATTAAAATTGAATTAATTCTCTAGTAAATCGAGGTTTAAGTTTTAATCGCGGCCTGAAAAACTCCATTTTGCGCTAGTGACGGTGTAGCACGTCGTTGTAAATAATGATTTTGGGGCAAGATTTTTAACCTGTCCGGTTCGCGCAATTGGGGGATCTTTAAAAATCGTTAGAAGCCGAGCGCTACTAGATTAAAGCAAGATATGCGGAACGTCCACAGAGGGTTTAGTCGATTATGTTCTGTACGTGCGAGAACTTGTCATATTTAATTAAATTTTATCCGGCCGAGATTATCTTAATTAGATAATAAAGGTAGCGACGGAGATGAGAATGTTGCGCGTTTGTAATTCGCCATCGTTTCGAGTGAATTTTAATATGCTTCTTGCCGCCAGCCGAATGCTGCTCCGAAAGTAAGCAACGACGGCGCCTTGTGCACCTTGTGTACCTCGCTACAACTTACTTTAGTTCGACCGAGCTCGCCTCTGTAAGTATATTTTAAAAGGGAAAGTTTCTCGGCCGCCTAATTATTTCCATTATAGGTGCAGCCGTAGTAAGAGAATGTGGCCGGCAGCGGGTGCTCCAGTCTTACGTATTAAAAAGCGGTTTTAGGGCTCCTCGATATATGCGCGAAGCTTTAATAACTTACCCAGCCGACAGGTTCGATTAGAATAAAAATTTTAGTTCATTTGTAAATCGGTGATTTCGACATTTATCCAATGACGGGATGCGTTCCGAGCGTCTGAAAAAATCGTTTTGCCATAGACATCTTAGAAAAACTATTTTAGACGTGCACCTAGAAATGATAGATCAATTATCTTGAACGAATCATACGTTTTTTATTTTGCTGTCTCTACTGTTTAATAGATCGTTCTTATTTCGAATTAGTCTATTCGCAATTTTATGACTACTCAATCCTCGATGCCCGTCGGTATCGGACTCTACCTTCCTGATATATACGTAGGGCATTTCGAAAGTAATGGCATACATGTCCATACAAAAAAAAATTTATTTGGCAAAGTGTCATATAAATACTATAATATTTCAGTATAATCACCCTCTTCCACAATGATGATAAGTTCCCAGCGTCGGGGAAGGTTCTGGATGCCGTCCAGAAGACCTTTGAAATTTAGTTCACGAATTCGTCGGGTCACGGCGCTATTTAAGACCTTTAAATCCGGAAAACTCCTTGAGTTTGCAGAACAGGTCATAATTCCAAGGAGCCATATCCGGCGAATAGGGTGGTGGACGTGGTAACAATTCCCAGCCATATTCCGCAAAAATTGCTCGAATTTCACGATTGTCACGAAGGCGTGCGTTATCATGATCTTCCTCTTCCCCAACTCGTCTCTTAGAATACGAAAAGACAGGTTTTCGATACCAGCTGTATGTGTTATCTCTTCACACGCCATACGACGATCTTCATCGATCAGTGTTGCCACTATAGCGATGTTTGTGTTGTCACGCGAAGTTCTTGGATGACTAGTACGAGGCGCATCCTCAACCGCCAAACGGCCTTCTTTAAATTTTTTTGCCCAGCGGGGGACATACTGCTATGGTTCACGGTGTCACTGCTACATACTTCTTCTAACGCAGAATGAATTTCTGTAGGCGTACGACCACGGAAAGTTCCAATTTTCACATACGATCGTTAGTCCAGATTTGTAACGCGACCCCCCGAGCGGTCTTCCGTCATTACAGAAACACGTTTGTTTGCATGCACGACTCACTCGAAACCAATCACGTTGCACATTGCCGTGTTGACAAAACTAAATGATATGTACAGATGTCGTGTGTGTTACTTTTGAACTGCCTTACGTATTTTAATATTACGCACGCATGCGGATCTGAAGTTGCGAATTTCATGAAGCACAAGCGGTGCTAGGTACAAATGCGATAATTATTCTCCTCTCTTGTGGCGGATTGTTAGTTTTTGAAGAGGAAACAGTGCGTGTTATTAAGTCTGTTGTCAATTATTTCTTTAGTTCCGTTATGCGTAAAAATGAAGCATTCTGAGAAGTCGTTTCGTCCGCCTACCTACAAGTTTAAACTATGGATGCCCGCGTAGTTCTTCCATCATATGGTTTTCCTCCGATGCTGCCGTCAATATGTGCAATTGAAACAAGTCACATGTGTGCGCCGAATCAAGTTCCGATCCAGTTGTGTAAAAAAATAGCTCGGCATCGCGCGCTTTATGTAAACTAAATTATGGATGTTTATGGGAACCGGTTTAATTCGACGCTATGCCTACAATTTCGTGATAGATGGTGCATATTAAAAAAATAAAATAAAATGTTTTGTTTTTCGCGCGACATATTTATTAACGTGCCGTTTTTTCTTCCATTACGAGTAAATGAATTTATTTCGAAAAAACCATTCAATCGCAAATGTAATTTTAAAAATGATTACATTTAGCAATGAGAATTTTTTCAATATTTTCTACGCGAAAATTATACCTTCAGTGCAGAAAACGACACGAGCTCTCTACATCGCGAGATAGAACAGGTAAATATTTATAAATATTTAACCGCGGCCATTTCAGACGGAGTGTAAGAGATTTCGTTTCTATTTAACGCTCCATTTAAACTTTTCACGATTACTTTTAACAAATTTCATCCAGCATTACGATCAAGTACAGCATCTAACTTAGTTCTTAAAGCATCCATCACGAGGTCGAAGGTAATATAGCACTCTGTTAACTAGCGCTCCATCACATGCTATCATGGTCGGTCTACAATATTTGTTTTCAGACAGTTGATAGTATAAAAATCCTAAAACGTTAGAAAGTAAATACTCTGTTCAAATTCGTTTCATTTATAAAGGAGGCAAAAATACTTTTTTTTATTAGCAGAAAGAGATATCGTATAATGGCAGTCATATGACCGACAAGGACGAGTATGCTGGTATCATAGACATGTCGCAAGAGGCAAAATCGAACAACAGACTCGACGAAAAATAAAACAATAACCTTTTTTTTTCTTCTTAGAAAAAGTTTAAAAAAATTTGCACCTACTTGGACCCTGTTATCGTTTTGAATATATAATTGAACGTGTATGTATGCGTTTATGTGTGTGCTTTCTTTATATGTATCCATGAAAAATATGCAAAAATCCTCAAACTATGCATCTATATGCATTATTAAATTAGTGTATTTCGAACCTGCGTCCTAGATAAAGCGTTAGCATAAGCAAAAAAAAATATGCATTATGTGTAAAGTTCATCGGCGACGAAGAGCTAACAGAAGAAATACCTCGATAACGCGAGAAACGAGGCGTGCAACTAATAGTAAAGTTTGCTTAAATTCTGACGCGACAAAAAGCGCGCCATCCGTGTTAGATTTCAATTAGCTGATGTTGATGATAAATTCGCGCACTATCGTTGTTAAATTTGATCGAGGTTCTTATTGCTGTCGACTGAGCTGTTGCCGTTAGATCGTTCTGGTCCAGCTGATGTCGCCGGTACCGAAACCAACTTTTAAATAATCCGTCGAATTAAAATTGCCATTGTCTGGATTTATCATTTCGAGAGCTGCTGCCGAGTTGTTGATAAAATTTTTCCCAGCCGAACATTTCTGCATCGGTAGCCGATAGGGAGCTGCTGTTGTGCGTATTATTCCATTAGTTTTTTCGCAAAGTAATTTTCTGATCGCTAGCAAGTAATGGATTGCAATTTTGGACGTGCAAGTGCGAGGCCGCCGCGTTTCTCGAACTCGTTCCGAAGTGTCATTTATTTTTGTCGGAATGTTAAATTTTCAAAATTCATTTTTTCTAGGCGAAATAAAATTTCTTCGTGTTGTTGTTGGCCGTTCATGCGCGGCCCATTCTTGCCGTGTTCCCGTTGCTTTCCTGGAGTGCACGACAAAGCGAGAACAACAGTATTGGCATTTAATCAAACGCCGGAGCTGCCATTTTCTAAAGGTCATACGTTCGTTTTAGCCTTTCCATTTGGCTGAATTTGCCTGTCTTAATATCGCCCGTGTTTTCGCAGCATTGCCCCTTTATTTATCTCCCTTTTGCGCGCTGCCTTTGTAATATCACGCGCTGGCCTTTCTTGTATAACTTGATGATCGTTATGAGGAGGCACCCTTTGCTTAGTTCGTTTTAATTGACTACGTTTTTGTTTTTTTCATTATAAAATTCATTGCTTAACCGAATTAGCGTCATTTCACTTCCATGTTACACAAATTGTCACATTTAACCAGCACAAAATTGCCCCGCCCCGCTTAAAAGTGCCATAATCTCATGCTTTTCGCTATTCCAAAACTTTTTTGCTTTGCGGCTCGCTTGGCATTGGCCGCATTTTGACGACAAGCAAATTTTTGACCTTTCGATAGATAGGTTAGAAGTGTTTAGCTAAATACTGCGATGTGTACTAAAGTGTTGTTCAAAACCCGTTAAAGTGGTTTAACCGGAACTGAATCTGCGAATAATTCGAAGTCGGAAGAATAAATAATAGCGTGTGTAGTGTATAGCACCGTGTATGTTGGCATTATTCATTTTTGCTCGCTTGAATTACCAGCAGTTCACCTGTTCAACGAGGAAATAACTGCTTGCAGACTTCAATGCGCCGATGCTGCGCGAGTTTCCGCAAGTCAAAGTTTATGAACGGTTATGTCGCGGGGTTGAGCAGAAGATGCCGAATGCGTCGCCTGGACGATTTCGATGTTTACATAGGAATAGGGTTCGAAAGTTTTATTTCGTAAAATCCGATGCCTGCTGCCGCCGCCGCGCCTGTCTTCTTGCAACTTCAGGAGCAGTTCTGGTTGCGTTTTCTCGGTGGCTTAAGTTTTGGCGGTTGCTGTGCGCGAATTGATGTCATTTACAAAGTAGTACAGCCGACTGGAAACAACAATAATGTTCAAAGGCCGCGCTGGTTGTTCCGTACTTAATTGCCTGTAAAGCTTTTGCGCGTTTATACTTTACACGCGGTCTGACCCTCTTCGTCTTCAACAAAGTATGATCGGTTCGCTTTACTTGATTTCACCGTTAGCGAAACCTTATTCAGCCGTGCTGAACGTAAAAACTGCTGAACCGATTACCGCCAAGACCACGCACTAATGGATTTTCTATGGAATGCCGCAAACTGACTGTGCCATGTCGCAACGGTTGCGTTTCTTGGGAAATTCGGGCGACCAGCTAAAGCGTGCATCTTCCTGTCGTTCATCGCTGAGCTGATCTCCTTATTATTATGATTATTCCTGCTACTGCTGATTACTTTAAATCGTAGAGCTGCGATAGATATTTAAAGAAGACCAACGCGCGTGTTTTATTTGAACTGCGGCGATGATCTAGTAATACGGTAAGGCGGTTTTTGAACTCTTCGAAACGTTTGATACGCCGTGACAGAGGTTTAAATTTTGCCGGCCAGACAGGTTTTAATCGGTAGCAACGACTGCTGACGGCGCTAGTGCGTAGTTACTAATCGTTCGAGTCGCGTCGCTAATATAAATGAAATAGCGGCACAAAAATGATATTTGCCGTACTAGATAAGTTGCCGCGCGTTCAATTATTTTGCTGCCGGGCATTGTTTTATATACATGCATTGAATTGCTTTTTACTTTTAAAGGGCGGAAGATTTACATTGGAATTATTAAATGGAATTAAAAATTAATTTTTAATTGAATAAAAATCGACCTATTCTGACCGTTGAATTATTTTTTACCAGTTAGAAAACGCAATGTAGTATTTTATTCGTTTTGTAAACATCAACGAATGATTGCAAAATACTACAATAGTGATTGCTAATTGTTTTATTTTTGTTCTTTTTTTTCCTCAATTTTAGTCACTTTGTGTCGCGCTAACCATAATTTACTACTTTTTTTCTTTCCCAAGTAACGAACGATTTCGTTATCAAAAACCGCCAAAATTAATAATTCTTAATTATGCAGCACTATTTTTCGATCACTACAATGCCGTCAATTTACGTTCCCCCAAGAACTCCCTCACCCCCCTTTAATGTCACTCTAACTGGCGCTAGTGGAGCAGTAATGAGTGATGTGTTCAGTAATATAGTTGTAAACATTTTATCAAAAAATTTAGGTACCTACTCGTCGAATTGTTTAATTTTTATTTTATTAAAAATGAACTTGCATTTATATTAATTTTATTAGTAACTCTAAATCTATATCTTCCACGAAAATTATATTGCACACAACCATTTAATGATATATATATATATATATATATATATATATATATATATAATATTGATAAACCATTGAAAAAAAAAACATGCTAATTTATGTCATTGCTATTAGTATACAACTCCTGATTTCCAATGTAAAATGAATTGAAAAAAAAAAAAATAAATAAAAAGGATTACTAAGTAATATAAAAAGTAATGTACAGCGCTTCTTTCGATTTATAATAATAATAATAATAATAATAATAATAATAATAATAAAACTGAATATACATTACTTAGAAGAGAATTAAAATCACATTCAGAAATCCACTTTAAATACGTCTGCTTCTACTAATAAATTTTTCCAAATTGTCAATGTAATAATTTCTGATTCGTGGCACTACCGCTTTTCGTTTGTTACAGACGACAGATTTTCGCCAAGCGTATTTCTAAATTAGGCGCGTGAATTCCGTTGTGATAAAATAACGGTAACGTAGTCACTGTTCCGCAGCGTTCAACGTCTGTGTAGCTCGTTCAGTTAGGCCAAGTAGTTGGTTGCTTGTATGTAGGCTGTTGTATGGTATGTTTTTATACTTCTGAATGCTCTCTTATTGTTAGTGACCCGCTTATATCGTAGAAGTACTTGTACCGCCTAGCGGACAAAACATGAAAAAGAAGACGGACAGATCATCTAATAGCGGAATTTAACTACTGCCCGACATTGATGGACCAATTCGCGTCTTGCACATTTAAGCATTTTCCTTCGCATCGACTTGTACTGGCTAGCTAAAAAATAATACTCTGGCCCGTTTAATCTTCGCTGCCAAACAAGTAGCGGTAGATTTCTTTTGTCAATTTACTTTGGTACTTCGCCGCAAGACTAGGAAGTACCGAGTAATACTTTTATACTAAATATTTGAAAAGAACGTGCAACTTGACTGTTTTTAATTAGCAAATAATGTTTCTGATTGGTTTTCAGTCGTTAAACGGAGGTCTAACATTAGTGCAGTGGAAATACTATTTTCACGCATTAAAAACGATGTTGTCAACGTGTTGTGTCTTCCAAAGGAATAAACTGTATTTGCAGCGAAAAAAACCTTCACACAATCCGTGACGGAGTTTACTCGCAGAAAAGAAACCAGTGAAACTCGACAACATTCAGCGCGTAAATCATACGCTGTCCGCACAAATATCGGGAGCTTTCGGGAATATTACGTTTTCGTACTTCAGAGGATAATTGCGTGCCATTTCTCGGTAGTGGTTGTCGAAAGAGCTCAAATTCGCGCCCTTATTAAAATTAAAAGTAAAAAAGGTTCTACGCGAAAGGTACATAATACCCCAACAACAACAACAACAACAATATTTGCGCTCAGCACGCGCACGAGGATAATAATAGCGTTCGGGCGCGAGCAAAGGTACACGACCGCAGGCGCATTGACGCCGTTACTTAACGAAGTGCGTTAATTTTTAGCGAGAATTCGAACAAATTGCTGCAATCTTCTTCCGTGTTTCGCATGAGTGTTGCTTTTCTTTTTGTTACGGCTTAGGTAAATAATTCGACTATCGCCGCTGCAAATGGTTAACTCTCATTAATTGGCTTTTGTTGTTACCTTTATAAATTCACGACAGCCAGGGTTCCTTCATTCCTCGCGATGCGCGGAATTGATTCTTTTGTTAGCTCTTGTCATCGGCGAGTCGTTAATTTTCTTCCTTCGCTGCCGAACGGAGTCTATTATTCTTTGTCCTCCCCCCGTGCCCCATGCCGGTCTTCTTCGCTGCACGTCTCTTTATCGACATTTAAATATATTCTGTTACGTGTCGCATAACCTCTGCGCCAGTCGACCGACGATGGATTTTATCGATCTGGCTGCATGATTATTATTTCGGCAGGCGTTGCGCGTCTTTTGCGGCCTGTCGACCGAATCGTTATTAATCATAATTCATTTCACTCGGCGGAACTGTTAACGACAATAAAGAACTACCTGATAATCTCGCCTTTTGTTTGCCATTTAAACCGTCTCCTCCGATCTTCTTCCGCCAACACCTGTACACTAACCGCACGTCGAAGCGGCGCAGTATTAATTTTCCGGCCGCATTCGCGAGCGGGCGCCCGAATGAGACGTTGTTTTTTGGTTTTTTGCCCCCCCCCCATCCTTTCATCGCCAAGCATTTCAATTAGAAAAAACAAACAACTCGCTGTCGTCGATTCATCGGTTGTTGTCTGTCGCAGTTTTCCAGTCTGAAACGTTCAAACCCAGTTTCTTCCATTCGGCTAATGTACTATTTACTGTTACACGTCTACTGCGGACGATTCCGTGAACCGGGCCTTCGATAAACATTTCAGGATAGAGACTCTATTAAAAACACGGGATATGATAATTTACGAGCGTGTTCCATATGTCGGTATATTGATTATCGCTCGAACCTCCGGAAATCTAAATGCGCTTAATATATTGCTTTATGACGATGGTAGCACTGATGCGGGATTCACATTAATTCTCGTGTACTGCATATCTAAAAGTTTAAGATAGTCATAAATTGACATCGTCTTCTGGAATTTAACCCTCCAGCGCTTGGCAGAAGAAAAAGTGTTTTGCGGGCCTTAAAAATCAAAAAACCAGACGCGAGAGGTTTTCCCAATGGGTGGTAAACCGCTGAGTGAGTTTGGTGTACAATATGCCGGAATTCCCAGCGATTTCTCAAGAATTCTAGAAATTCTGGAACAAGTCTTAGATTTTTCTCAAAACTTCCTATGAGTTGTAAATAATATTGTCCATTTTCAATAAAAATGGCAATACAGAAATTATATTTTAAAAATATTAAAAATAGCCATTTATTAATACCACGATTATGATGGAGTACGTCATTCCGAAACATGCCGGCTATTTTTAATAGTTTTTTAAAATATAATTTCTGTAGTACACGTTTTTTATAACATTTTTAATAAAGAAATCTATGAGCTTGAGCTTTTAATTTCAATTATTATGAAGGAGTAGAATTATGAAGATAATAAGAATTACCAGGAAATATTAGAAAACAGTGGATGATTGTGTTCAACAAAAAAAAGAAAAAAGAAAAAGAAAAAAAAAGGAAAAAAAGCATAATTTCATATTACCGTACACATACAGTCAAAAAACAGAGAGGGTAGATGTACAAAATTTACATCGGCGGTTTTGCACTGTTTTATGATAGAAGCATGTGGCGTTTCCATCAATTTACTCGCCTATTAGAGGGAAAGTAGGTACTTTCGGCTGTTTGGTGAATCGCACTCGGAGTACGAATGTTTTTAAATGAGCTTTTTACGACCCCGATTAATAACGTAAACGTCATCGCAATATCGCTTGGTACATTACCGAGCCTGACAATAATTTTGTCAACGTATGTGTTTAGATGTTATTACGCGAACCTTCCGGTAGTTGCCTGTCTTTCATCACCGAAATATGTTGCCACTTTTTTTCTGTATTTTGTAATTGAGGTGGGGACGGTTGTTTGCGGCGCAAGACCACTTAAGAGGCTGTGGTCTGCAGTGAGGTATTTCCCATCTTTCGAGGTGTTTTTGAAGATTGCATCGTGCGAAATTATAATGGATGATAGGGGTTTTATCGATTAAAGTTGTACTCTCTAATACGGTTATTATATGTTCAAGCGGTAAACCGTTAGAAGTTTGTACAGGGCGTGCATCTAGTCATAAATTATACAGGAATTCGAAATTTCCGTTTATTTTCGTAAACTTTTCTACAAGTTTGCACTTTGAACTTTATCGATATTCACTGATGAAGAAGCATCTACGTTGAAATATTTTTCACGTGGTACGCATCATTTCCACTTACACAATTACGGTTTACTGCTGTTGCGTTCCTTACGAATTTACACTCTAGCGTAACACTTTTCATTACTTCGAAAATACTCGCTAAAGATACTCTCCAATTTATAAATGCAGTAATGAATACGTGAATTTTGTGCTGTATAGTGATTGCAAATAAAACATTTTGGAGTACTATATATTTAGCGTAATTGCTTTTTTAAAAACACGGTCGCCTTAAGTTTTTTTTTTCTAGTTTTTTACACACTTAACGGTTATATACTCATTAGTAGAAAACTGCGTCATATGTTGACGACCGCGTACACCAGATTCTCCTGTACGAGTATCTGCGCTGGTGACAACCCTGTATAATATTGTTTTTGAACTAGTACATCACCCGGTGCTGGTGGACTGTGTGTTAGTACGGTTTATTCCATTTTTACCTACTTTACCTGATATTTCCCGGTGTGGTTTTCAATCTGACACTCGATGATCTGATCGATTAATAAAAAAGTCTATTATTATTAAAGGATCGTCGAATTTTATATACGTAACAATAATGTATAAATACTATGTTTTCTTTTGCCCTCGTTGTATGTTGAGAAATTAGGTCCGAAGTCGTTTTCGAGAAAATATGAAAATAATTAGTTGTTTTTTGAAAATGCTCGATGCGGATTTTTCATCCAGACTGTAATAAAGTAGAGGAATTGAAAAGAAAGAAATAAAAAGTGCCTAAATGATACCGCGGTGCAGACAGAAATCACTGTGGACAATCGGAATGTGGAAATCGCAGTTTTTACGAATTAACCAGTGTCGCCCTGCATTAATAATGCCGTTATCGAGGCGAATTTCAAACGAATTTATCGGGAAAAATCACGCAGATTTTTCCGCTATCGGCTTTGGAAAATGAGTTCTAGTAGTTGCTGGTGGCGCGTGACATTTTAGTCGGGTCCTAAATAGCAATTTCAATCGGAGTTTTCTCGTTAAAATTCCATCTTCTGCAAATAAATAATTCGCGGTAATTACCGGCTGTCCTCAGTTGTCTAATTTGCAGTTGTCGCGTGCGGTTCCTTTTTTGTTTTTATTTTTTATCTTACATCATCCGGGCCGTAGAATAATTAAAGTTTCATGCGAGCAATGGAATTTCCAGTGGAGCAAATTACAAAAAGGTTACACATAGAAGAAGATGATATGTCGCGCGATACCGAAATGCCAGTGATGCCGAGACGGTTTCTCTGTGTGTCAACTGGCTTTACGAATAATTGGCTTTCGAGAGAGGCACCTTTTTTGTTTACCCGATATGATGTCCTAGCCAGGGTTGCTGCTTTGCTCGTTGCGACTTGCTCTTTTGTTTAATTTCGCATGCCGCGCCGACTAATATCATCAACCGAGTATCGCTCACAGATTTTTCCTCTGTGACAAATTACAGTCCTGCATGGCAAATCTGTTTCTTTGTTTTGCGACAAATGGCCGTCATCTCTCTTTGTTTATTTACGGCCACTCTCGTCGCTTAATTTTTCTTTTTTTCGGATTTAAATCCCCCCCCCCCCCGTCGGTTTAGTAGCGTTCTCTGCAGTTGCGTACGGCTCTCGTTTAATTTAATTAAATGCTATCTTAAAAACGGCTCGAAACTTCACATACAAGTTCTCTGGTACGGCGAAGAGGCGATAGCGGGGCAAAGGGATCGCAAGGAAAAACAGCAAATTCGAAATGGGAGAAGGTATTTTTTTTATGTCTACGAGTTGTACACGTATCTCTGTATGTTTCTAGAGTCAATTGAAAAAAAAAAAACATTTTAATCCGAAATATGCGGTTGCACTTCACCGTGACGTTATTCGTTGTACCCGAAAACGCAGTGAAAGTCATTTCATTAGTTCAAAACTGATTGTGTATGTAACTGTAAATCTAGCGCAATGATAATAACTAATCTGGCGTCTCGTCCATATCGAGTTTGGAATAATTTTCGACTAGTTCAGCTCTGTTCGACCTCTTCTTGGTTTATATTTCTCTCGGCTTCGTTCCGAGTTTGTCCGTTTTCATCGGCTGTCAGTTTGTTCGCTTCGGTATTTTTCAGATTGAAAATGTCTTTGTAAAACAAAAAAAAGTCCGCTAAAAAAACAGCTCGTTGATTCGGCAAAAGTCTACTCTCTACTATACGTTTGCAAGTGTTCCTATACTTTCGGGAACGTTTTTAAAAAAAACGTATAAATTTCGGCCTTGAAAATAAATGGTTAGCCGGGATAGACAGAAAAATCGAAACAGTTTCGTAATACGCACATATAAGCACAACTTTAGAAGGCGGAAAAAAGAGTAAGGAGTAGAATAAGCGAAATTAAAGGACTGAGCGCGCATAATGCCAATCGAACAACGTGATTTTGTTGAAAACGAACAGGGTCAAGACGACAGTAGAAGGACGATTTAGAAGGAATACAGCGACGAATGAAAGAAATAATTTAGACTATAATCATCGAAACACGGACATTGCGAAAGTTTCTTTGAGGAAAGAGAAGGTGAAAACTGAATTGTAAATTATTCTCGATGTCGCTGGAAAAATTGGAACAACCTCTGGATGACATGCGATATATTAAACGAACGTAAAATTGTTAATTTCTACCGATTGCGTTTATACCATCAGAGTAGGTTGCGATCGATCTTTTAGGTAATTTGCTGGGGGAGAATATTTATTAAATAGTCTCACTTCTACGACACACATGTGAATGGTCGGACGATTTTATATACAGACGATTACGCGTACCTCTTAATGCTAATAAATTCTAAGTTGTGTACCACATTGTTCGGCATGCTGCCCAGGCATATATGCTCCCCAAATTCACTTCAACTTTTGTAGCGTGTCTCCTTTCGAATACAGTCTCACCTTGCTGCTGGTTCTGAGCACTATCGATTCTCTCCTTTCATGTCGTCGCTGGCCGCTGCAGCGTGATGACAGCTAAATTTTTGCCCGGAGCTCATTTCATTCCAATTCATTGCGATTTGGCCTTCTTTTTAGTTCACAAATCTATCCGCTACGATGATACACATCGTCTTAAATCGATTAAGATTCCCCATCCGGACGCCATAATGTGCCCACAATATGAGAGAAATTCTTCAACCTCGGCACCGTTCTCATTTCGGAGCTGCCCCTTCCTTAACGTTAATAATTAACGCACGTGCACCGCTGTAATACGGTTAATAAATGCCACCCCGTTAAAATTATAGTCCGCTTTTACCGGGTAGTTCAGTGCCCAAATGGCAGTCGTCCTTTCGTCATTCTTGTCATTACTACTATTATGCTGCTAAATTTTTTTCGTGTAAACGTGTAGATTTATCTAAAATTTACGCTAACCTAAAAATATGTACGCCTGGAAGGACAGAGAATGTATTGCGGGATTGTGGTTGAGTATTTTCTGCGACGCATTGCATATTGTCTTTAGAAATCAGTATTTCTCGAAAATGGCTGAACGGCGCTGGAGAGGGTGAATCACAATAACGGTTGCAGCCTTCAAAGGATGTGTAAGATGACGCGTTATTGTCAAATGCAGTGACTGTAAGTTGCAATTGTAAATTAGGCGCGACGATACCGTGAAAAATATTTGTGCTCTGCGAAATCTCGCGTTTTCTGTTCTTCAGCCGATTACTTTTTTCCCGCCGAAATCATCCTAACTTCTGTTTTTCTGGATATAGGTTTGCACGCTTTTCAGTTAAATCTCGAAAAATCGTATGTTCTAGTCGCCTGAGAATATTTTCCACGCGCGTATCCCCAGTTGATGCGTAATGGAAAAATAGGAGACAAAAGAGAAGATCATCCCATCTTACCGGAATAAATTATTTCCGCGACTACTAAACGACACGCACTGCTACGATTATTCCCCATGGGGGCGCGCCGGCTGATAATAGTGATGTTTGCCGGCAAAATTGCGCGCTAAAACGCTAAGGATGATAGCGTTCGCCAGCCGGTATCAAACCGGAGTAGTCGGATTATCGGGGCCGATACCTGTTTCGTCGGCTCCGTATTAGAATATATGGAGCAACGGCAGCGCGGCTCGCTGGAATGTGTTGTGCAAATAAAAAATAATGACACAGACCGTGGCCGCCGCTTTTAAGTTTTTCCGATAATAAAAATCTTCGATAGAATGAAATTTTATTAGCGCCACTGCCGGCTCGATGCGGTGCGTTTTTCCCTGCAACGTCGTTGTCGGCGCAAATCGTTTTTCAACAATAAGACATTTTCGCTGTAAGCTCGATTAGAATGGTTGTCGAAGAAAATAAACGAGCCGGCAGCCATCTCTGTTGTCGTCTACACCTATGTTTATTTCATGTGCATGTGTGCAGCAACGAGCGATTTTTTCGTTGGCCTCTATTTCTGCGTTGTTGCTCGCCTCATTCTTAACTTTACAGCAAGTTATAAATACATTAAACTCGCATTACTTCGATACGATCTGTGCTACAGCGCGCGTTTGCCGCCTGGTCGATATTATCAACGCGCACAACACTCTGTAAAGATATGGATGTCGTTAGCTGTGAAAGTCGATATAATACCAGAGCTCGCTTTAAGAACGATGCGTCCCGCGTTAATGGATTCCTCGGCTTCGTAGTCTGACCGAATGTGTCTCTATGATAATGAACCTCTAAACGGCTAATGTAACTCGTCGTTTCAACACAATCTCCGATTGCTACGAACTCAACTCACGTGTTTACATTTATCTCTTATCGTTTGTTCTGGATTTTCTAATTGGGATTTCAATCGGACTCGGTTGTAATCTCGTTGCTGTATTTTATATATCGTTTGAATATTTTCAACATTTTGAGGACCAGTTTCCTTCTGCGCTCCTCCTTTTCTTTTAAAGGACTCACAAACGCTGAGCTTAAAACACGATGTTGATTGAGAACGCGGGGAAACGCGTCTCGCACAATTTGCCGAAAGAGGAGGAAAGTGTTTTAATTTAATCGGAGTGTTCGGGATTGATAAAATTAATTGAATAACCTCTACATATATAGATATTTACTAAAGGAACGCGGCGGAGCCAAACCTATGCCGGCGGCAACACAACTTGATTCAACATTTTTTTTTTTTTTTTTTTGATTTTTTTTTACCTACACCGGAAACCTAGGGCGATTTTGATGAATTTGAATAAAAATTAATTAAGTTGATTTTAATTGGCTGACACTTTGTGTGCTGTTTGTAATTTGAAAGTTGATGAAATTTTGTGACGCCGGCCCCGAAATTGCACAATCAGACTGCGATGTATTAGTGGAGATTTAGGCGAACTTTTAATAAACTACCGCGATTTTGAAGCAACTGCGTGAAACACGATGTCGTTTAATTTGAAAATTAAAATGAACGAACCCTTTTTGCCGCTTTTTTCACAGTCTAATACATACTCTCTTCTTCTTGGCCTAATGACGATCTGATGAAAATATTAGCCACTTCAACACGATCCGGCTTAACTATCAGCCGGATCATTTCTCTGGTATAATCAATATTCCGTTCCAAAATACCCGGAAATTTGAGTTGCCGGACAACTCGCGAAACGTATTTCTTCTCCGTTCGCTGTGTGTTTTATCTCAATTTATTTAATATCGCGCGCCTGATACTCGATGTTAATTTTCGGGTTTGTGTCGTATATTTATATAATTGCAGACTGGAGAGAAGAAACGAAGAGCAGCATGCTAGAAAGTTTCGCTCGAGGTGTGTTAGTTTCGCCACATATTGAACGACCTAAAGTATGAGACACAGTCGTGAGGGAGGAAAACACACACATACTAGTTGATTTTTGTTGTTGGTTTGTATTTTCTATGTGAAGGAGTCACGAAGCGGTGTGATACAGGAAGTGTACCTGACACGAGAATCTCTATAGTTGAAAGGAGGCACGTAGAAACAGTTTTTAGAAACGCAGTGAAAGATAAATCTCTGATGCGATTTAGTGCATATTAAAATCAGTTGTCACCGGAATGATGGTATGAAGCGGCGAGTGAAACACTTGAAAATTACGCGTACGTACCGAACTCACAATTGCAAATTATTATTGTTTCGCAGAATTCTTTTTTTTTTTTTTTGCGACATTTGCACGTCTCTTTAAAATTCCAAAACGCGCGCTCATACATTATCATAAATTAATTGTTCTTCGCCGCCTAATGGCTTTTATTTATCTCCCCGAAACGTTCTAAATTCCATTTTGAATTAAGGTTTTATCACAAAGTTTCAAAATATAATGCACTTGGAAATCCAAGTCCGTACGGAAGTAATAAATAGAAATGTTGTTTAAGGGTGAAATAAAAATAAACAACGAATTAGTTGTACTTTTACAAGAGATAAGAAAGCAAGCTTTGCCTAGATCATAGTCGACTTCCGGCCATCCTCTTTTCGCTTTTCTATGTGTCCTCTTCTCCCTTTTGTTTCTTTCATCCGGATGATTCTGATTTGCTCTGCTACACAAATTACACCTTCTTCGAATGCCCGTCTATATCTATAGAACGCTCTCACTTCTGTCGGAAACTCAGTTTACCTACTCCATACAATGCTTCCTTTATTCTTTCTCTTCCATCCCCGCCAATCATTTCTATTATAGCATCCTTCATTGCTTTTACCTCTAGTACTATTCAATTATAATTCGTTTCTCCCTCTGTCTCACTAAATCTAATGTTGGGTAATGCCCTCGACTAGCGATCGCTAAAAAGAGAAAAGAAATGTTGCACTTTTGTAGTTTTTTAACTAGTAAAAAGGAAGCATGCACAAAGAAAAGAAGGCAAGGTCTTCTAATGATATAATGTATAATGGTTTAGTTCTTTTTTTTTCGACTTCCTTTTGTCCGGTAGTCTATTTATGTAACAAGGCTCTAAATAAAACAAAAAAAAAAGTGTGGGGGGGGAGAAAAGTAGTTTTGTATGAAAGTGGATTTGTCGGAAATTTCGGTTTTATTCGGTCGCAAAAAGTAGATCACCTACGAAGACACCATTTAGTTTGCAGGATTTAATTTTAATTTCAGTCTATAGATGAATTGTTTTGTTTCTTAATAAGTGATAAACGCGCATTTTTAACAATGTTAAGTGGTAGGGAAACAGGAAAAAGATTGCGTCAGTTGTTTTGCGCGCATTTAATTTATCGCGTTACCATTAGGCACTGGTCAGAGTGAACTGCAACTGCGTCTGCGACAGAATGTGCGCTGGACCTATCGTTGTTACTGTGCATTTTTTTTAAAAATCAAAATTCGTGTCCTACTTGTCAGACATTATTTGGTAATTGCTTCAGTCATCATACGCATAAACTCTCTCAATGTCTATAGCAAGGAGAACAGTTTTCAACTGAAAAAATAAAAATTATTCGTGTAGATTTGTAAATGTAATTATATATCAGTCTTTTTATCCCGGTTAAATAAATATAGTCGAGACTTTAACTGTGAGAGATAATAGTAGAAACGCTATTTAAACATATTCAATTATAGTTAAAACTAATAGTAAAAATAATAATACGTTAATAATCGTAATAATAATAATAATAATATAACGAAACGTCTGAAATGGACTTGAAAAATAATCCCAGTAAAGTAGGTTTGTTCTTCACCGGCAAAAGGGTTTTACGTGTGAGTTAATGAACCGAAACGAATTGGTAAATTTAATGTTACATCGATTGTCTACCGGTTAGAATTGTTAAACCTACTTATTTTGGGGGGAAATTTAAAATAAATTTTCCCCAATCAGACATGTGCGCATGTCTGAAGTTATGCCGGGTCAGCTAATCAAACGGAGTTGAAAAAACGTTACTTTAAATAATTCGAAACGCGTATAATAATAGTAATGTATTTGTTTTACAACGAAATTTAATTAACCTTAAGTAGCACTTATTATTTCGAAGAATTTTATGGGTCACGTAAATAGACTAGTGTAACGCCGCTCCCTGTGTAATTGTAAATGGGCGACTGCTTTTTAACCTTTTAATGGCTGCACCTATTTCTCAATTACTCGATGTTCCCATGTTGCTGCGTTTATACTTTATGCGTGTGTGTGTGCGCGCGCGACTGGAAAACGGTACGTAGAAACCATTTTTTTGTTTATTTGTCGCTGTAATTTGAATCTACTACAAAAGGGTTTGCGTTTTTTTTTTGTTTTTTTTTTTCTTTTTCTATCCCCTAGACTGGAAGAAAGCTCGGCTAAGTTTATGCGTTGTTAAGTGTTCGAGCTGCCCTGAAGGAGGTAATATTTCGTGTAGCACGGAATGCATAGTTAGCGCAAGATAGAGAATTCAGGAAGATGGCACACGTTTTCTTAACGGTTACATCGGAGCTTTGCTCTGATCATTGCAAGAAGTTGTGTACACAATTGCGTGCAGTTTCACGATTTAGAATTGTCATTTTTCATATCTTCTCTGAATTTAGGCCGGAAGTTGCCCGTTTTAAATGAACCAGCAACCCGATAAAATTACACGGGTGAAATCATCTGTTCGATTCTCCTTGCTTAGCAGAATTGAAATTTTCATACCGCTATAACATCGTAATGTTGTGGAGATTCGTTTGGAAAAGTTGAGTGAAATTGTTAATTTAATGAAATATGGAATATTTTAACGTATCTGTTTTTACTTCTAGTTTAGTAGATATAATCGTATAACGAATAGGAAAGGAGTAGAGGAAAGTCAGCGAAGAGATGGGCAAGTAATATCACACCGGTCTTCTTATGGACAAAACCATGTGGGTACAGCTATTGACCGGAATTAATGGAAGAACGTAGAAGAGGCTATGTTCGGAACTGGACGCAAAAAAAAAAACGTATAAAAATAATGATACCGAACTGAGTTTTTTTTTTTTTTTGTTTTAAACTTTTAAAAGTAAAACTGCAAAGCTGTTTACACTGGTTTCGTTGATTACATATAACGTGTAAAATTACGAGGGCGTGTAATATTATAAAATGACTCTTACTCTCCTCTATGTAAGTCGAAATTACAAGTGAAGACTCGTTGTGGTGATTTTTAACTTTTACCATTGTTTCCGGTAATCGACTGATAAAAATGTGTTGTAACCCTATCTACTTGTTTAATAGTTAATATTCTGAAAATTCCATTAATCGCACCGTGATATGCACAGGGGGATGAGTTGTAAACTTTCAAATGTTTACATCGATTAATTTGTACCACCCCTCCGCTATTATCATAATAAAGCTTTCGATTACATGCGGTTGTGCCTCTACTTGTCAAAAGCTTCTATTTGAAAGTGTTATATGCGGTTCTCTTCAGCCCACTGTTTTTGATTAGTCGAACTTTTGATGTGTGGACCGGTTGTATCAGCAGAAATTGATAACGTTTAGATTTATTGTCTATGCGTAATTCTAATGATTTTATCGATGTACTGGAAGAATAGGTGGAAATAATAGCTTATGCAATGTTTGGAGTATGCGTTACAAAATCATCGAACGCAATTGGCGCGAATTTCGCGAACTCGAAGTTTGATGCAACGATTACTATTTCAGTAGATCTTGTTGTGTGTGTGTGTGTGTATGTGTATGTATGTTCTTACAATCTGAACAAATATTGGCGCGAATAATGATTATTCTTCGATGTATGTACATATCTCCTGGGAACAATCGGTATGCGGCATGATATATTACGGTGGTTCTTTTCTTTCGTACTTCAAAAATGACGGATATTCTGCAGATGCACGCGTGTTCGCCAGTCGTGTATACATGTAAAATTCTGAAGACGTGTGTTATGTTGATGTATTAACGCTGTCTTATGTAACCGTATGTGCCTTTTGGCTACACGTTATTTCGTTTTATAGCGCATTTCAATGCGTATTAATTGAAAGAAGCAAACTCGTTTTTTTCACACAGCAGCTATCTATTATGTCTACAGCGTAAACTTTCTCCTTATTAATAATCAAATGACCCGCCATGTATATACGACGCTTCTTTATTAAAGCATGTAATTGAAGAAATTTTCATTTTCGAACGTGGCGAGCAAATATTTTAATTTCCGTTGTATTGCTTGTTTTTTCTGTTATAAATCAGTAACTGAGTATTTTAAATGGTTCTAATGATAATTTCAGACAGACACTCGAAATAGCAAATTCTGAAAAAATTCGCATTTTTTTTTTTTTTTAAATTTAATTTTCTGCATATTAGGCTTCACTTTGATGGACTAAGGACGTTTTTCTTTCTGCTTACTCCGATTCTACGCAAATTTATATTTTCTATTTATTGGAATGTTTATATCAGATTTCTAAGATACAAACACTGAGTTAAATTAGCACCACAATATACAATCTTCTTCTTCTCGTGCCACCCGATTTGGGTATTGCTTAATCATCATGTATGGATTGGATTATCTGCTGGAATTGATTTCGATCTTTTGCTATTCTGACTAGATCTTCTGTTTTCTTAATTCCGGTCCATTTTTTTATATTATCTATCCAAGCGGTCTTTCTTCTTCCCTCGATTTCTTCTTCCTTCTATCATGCCCATTACTATTATTGTCTGTAGTAATTTGTATTTTTCACCTCTCATGAAGTGTCCAAAAAATTTTATCTTCCTTCTTTTTACTATAGTCATTAATATTCGGTCAGTTCCCATTAGTTCTTCCAGTACTTTCTCATTTTTTAACTTTTTGGTCCACGGTATTTTCCACATTCTTCTGTAGCACCGCATTTCAAATGATGATATACGCTTCCTCATACAATACAATATATATATATAAAAACGAGTGCTATAATTTATTTTCGAGCAGCTTCGCCTAAAGAGCATGACACGACATTTCTACGGCAATATAACTAATTTTTGCAGATGATCTAAACCCGATTAAAAATGATGTGCATTTCACTTTAAGCTAATGATTTTGGCTGAGAGTTTCAATAAAGTCGATTTATTTACGGAGAAATATGAACATTGAAAGAAATCGTGTAAAAAAATTTCAAGTAAAAAATGATGCAATTTTTCGCTACTCACTCTGAAAGTATGGCCAATTTGACATTAATCCCGGTAAAATATTTTTAATAATAGAATACTGTACTCTGTCATGACATTAAATTAGTAACCGAATGGTGTAGTAATTTCTTAGTAACTAGCGTGATTATTTTTTAGACTGTAGTTTACGGTGCGATTAAATTGTTTATAATATTCATTTAAAAATAATGCATAAATATTTTTAACAATTTTTTATTACTTGGAATACTTTTTTTTTTTTTTTTGAAATATTTGTGTGTATACTGTTTTAAAGTTACATATATATTTTTTTTCCCATAGCGTGCGCATTACGTTTGAGGATCTGGCCAAGCTATGTAGCTTTTGCCGGTAGGATCCTAGAAATTACACACATATGTACCTCTAATCTTTTTTAGCTATTATCGTACAGTTTATATTTAACAAGTCTGAGATATGTTACAATTATGGGTGCTAGTTACATTTAGTGTACGCTGTATGAACTACACATACATAACCATTCACATACGCGCACTCTCTGTATCTATTCGATAATCACAGTTGTGTCTCATACTTGCCCATATAACCATACATCTATCGACACCTCGTTACTGTAACTTTAAAATATACTCGATGAGGAGATAACCATGATTATTTGTTTCAAACGAAATATTTTTATGAGTAATCGGTTTTTTTATTCCTAATTTAGTTGTTTCTTTTTTGGTTTTTCGTTAGGCCGTAATAGCTTGATGAATTCCGCTAATATGTTTAATAATTTACAAAGCACGTTTATTTCGATATTATTATCTGATGGTTATTGAAGTTGCTAATTTTATGATTTTTATAAAGTAGATTTTCCTGATATTATTATATCTTGGAGGTTCTCTTTTTTCGATTTTTGTTTAACCATTCTGTTATAATTAAATAGCACATATATGATCTCGGTTTCAGAATGTATTTTTTTTTTTTTTAATCTACGTCTGAATATTTTGTGTTATTTCCCATAATTGTTGTTAGCATTTTTTCTGAAGAGAGTTAATATGTTTCAATTTAGTTCTATTTGTTCTCTTCTAAGCTATTACTGCATAGTTTAAATAAGATTGGCATAGGGCGTGTGGAATATCGTTATTTTAATTTTTTTTAGATGATAAGTATTTTTTAGCTCATATATAACGATGGAATTGTTTTCCGGAGTTTTATATTTAAGCCCAGTTCAGATAGTTATCTACTGTTATAGCTAAATATTTGCAATTGTTTGCCGTTTTAATGATACCGCAAACGCACAGCGGCTCTTATTTGTTGTATGTAACCATCTTGTCGAATTACGTGTTAAATTGTGGTATGATTGACGGTGATTACTTGGCTTAATCGATAGTAATTTAGTTTTATTGGCAATTATTAAAAGACCTTTGTCATATGCGGCCACAAATTCATCATCTTGGGGTTTACGTTCGCCATTTTATTAACTTAATGAACGTAAAAGTCATCGATAGAAATATGTGTAATTTTAAGAAATCGCAAGAAAACAGTGTCTTACGTTAACAGTTCCTTCGTAATTTTAAATGCCATATTATATGGAGTTTTAAACTCGGAAACACATGTGTTGTTTTTATGTAACTTGTAAAAAATTGTAGTAAGCGACTGAACTCGCTTCTTATGTTTAGACTGCTGAGGCGGGTAACGTTAGTGGGGTTTTTTGTATTTACTTTCACACTTATTCTATATTGCCAGCTATCCATAGTAGGGATCATTTTGTCTATCGCGTTGTACTTAAATTTCGAAAATTCTGAATATATTCGATCCAGTAGCAAATGGAGATTATTCGTTATGTTCTCGTTCATCGTAGACATTTTGTGCAATTCGGATTTTCCGCGGAGATTGAATAAAACCAAAGTTCTGCCGGCCCAACATCCTAGACGGCATTAAATTCCGACCAGCAGCGGGCATTGATTGTGCGGAGGTGTAGTGGTCGCGTTGATGCGGTCGTGCGGACGCCGTTAGGAATATCTGCTGAGTGCGGCGCATTTCGGATGTCCCGGTGTAATCGTTGCCGGCATGTTATTTTTCATATAGATCTGGACGCGTTCGAACGTTTTTATCCGGTTCTCTAATAAATAGGTTCGCCGTGGAAATTTCGCTGCATACCGTGCCATCTTATAATCATCTTGTTTCACCGACTGACACTTGGCGCGCCAGCAACGCAACCTAGTCGCTAATAGCTGCTTCGAAAGAAGCTGAAAAAGAAGAATCGAGCGGTGCTGCTCTATCGTTGCGTCGAACAAGATCGATGCTTCGATGGCTGACACCGCGGCTTGCGTACGAATTATTTGCGCTGTATTCGTAACAGCACAATCGACGATGACGTTGTAATATTTTTCGGCGATGGTGCCGCTGAGTGCCGACCGAGGCACCGTGGCCTCCTCTTTCACAGGACGTCGACATGGAAATTTGCTGGCTGCCCATCGCCGTTCCTGGCCAACAACCCGTGAATAAAGAGTAATTTCGCCGACCGACTCAGTGCTCTTTCCTCTATAATAGCGACTAAATTGCCATTCGTACATCGACGCAGTGGAGCTGGCGAGCGCGCTCACCCGTACCCAGGCTACCGCTTCCTACGATACCTAATAAACACTCTAAACTATTACAGTACAATCTTCAATCTTATTCTTATTTTTACTGCTATTTTTTTTTATTCGTTCTTTCTTTCTTTCTTCCTTCCTTTCTTTTCGTCTTCTCCTTCTTCTTCTTAATGTATCTCTATGCAGCGAAGATTGTGATTATATCGAGTGCTGAATAACGGTACTGATTTCACCGGATGCTCTTCATTGCGTTGAAAAGTGCGCTTTTTTTTTTACCAATCATTCTCTCGTGTTGCATTTGTGTCTTCTACAAATTAGACATGCTAGGTTGCCTTGTCTTTTCCTGAAATTACCACATAGCTCCGTCATTAATTTAACTGCAACCATCGCTGTGCACACGTTACTGGTTGCAGTTGGAAGACCGCTAATAACTCACGCGTTCTATCAGTTAATTTTCTCGCGAATTGAAGTTCTGGCTACTATCGCAGCAGTGAAATATAAAAAATTAAAAACGGATAACGAAAACCTAAATTTATTTGCTGTTTTGCGACTTCAACCTATTCCTACTTAAATCTTTGATTGTTACATTTTAATATGTATTCCTATTGACGCGGCAAGAAGTTGCGTTATGAGAAGATTTTTCTTCTTGTAGGTGCTGGTTGCGATTTTCGGAAGTAGGCGATCACACGACCAAAATTCAAATGTCCCGATTTTTAGCTGCACAAATTATTAACTCACGATAATTGAATGCTCCGGCAGAATATGTTGTGGCTTCAACACTGTATAGCATAATAGGCCAAATACGACATTTCAGCGGTATTTTTCAATACTCTGGATTTAATCATTTATCTGTTAGAAGCTTCTTCATTTCCCCGAAAGCGGTATGTGCATATTCGCATCTTCGTTTAACTTCCGTTTCAGAATTTACCTTTTCTGTAATGTAAGTATATTTCGAAACTAATAAAAATCCCCCCTCCCCCGACGGGGGGTTGAAATCAATTCTTTTATAAATGTTATAGAATAATTCGCTGCAGCGGCGGTGATAAGACCTAGGGGGGCTTGAACGAAGGAGTAATTGGTAGTTGATTAGGATTTGAACGGTCTTGCGGGAGTCACGGATATATATTTATCAAATTACAATACTGGTGTCATCGGGATATCCGAAATCGAGAACGACCCGGTAGATCGAAATTAGGTAGTCGTTGAATATTCAAAGCGTGCGAAGGTAACGAATGAAAAACGAATTGAATAAAAGTCAAATAAATTCGGTTACCCCGGAGCCTTCTTGTCAGTGTTCAGTCCGGAATGTCAGCGTGTATACCCTTCTGCCTACGAGGGGTTCGTAGCATTATCAGTTTATATAGGTTTTAATTTTACGAGAATTTTACCTTTTAGCGGCTGACTGGTTCGGAAAAATCTGTGTAACCTTTGGCCAACCTGAAATTACGGAAGATAATTGTCGTTTAAATAATTAATGTACCTGGACGGCGTTGTTCAAAAAAAAAAAAAAAAATGATTAAATAAAACGAGCGACCTTTCAAATTGAAATAGACCGCCGGAGTATTGCTCTCTGTGCTGTTGTGACGTCTTACTTCGTCTGTGCCGCGCAAGAATTTTAACAGCGTACAAGCTGGAAAACGCATTCTGGTCTGATTTCTTCTGCGAAACATCTGCGCACCCACCGATAAGTCGATTGTCTGCACACGGATTACTCCGTTTCTTATTTTTTAAACGTTCTTTCTTCCTTTCATATTAGCTCCATTCCATTCTCTCACTGACACTCGTTGAACATTCAGCGAAATCATGTTCCACCTTCCTTTTTTCCGTCTCCTTACTGCCGTCACAGCGCTGTACAGCCATGAAAATTCGCTGCAGCTAATGCTTGATAGTTAAGCTGCGTCGTATGTGGCAGTTTTTTCCTTTCTTCCTTTTTTATTATTCCGAATAATAGAATATTAATTCGAAAAAGATTGAAACGGCATTTACTTATCCCCCCTATTGCACCTATACATATATTAAAAAATTGGCGTATGTGTTGTGTTTTTTCCAGTTTATAAAACAAGATGAAAATGGAAGATGAATTTTTAACATTCATATCTTTCATTTTTCTCAGTCGACAGTTTTGTAATTCGAAAATAGCGGCCTGGTTTCGTTAATGGAACAAATAAAGAAACCGTCAGTCAGCTGAACGGATTAAACGCGGTGGAGCGGAAATGACATGTGCAAAATAAAAAATATCTACAAAGATATCTCACCTAGCTAACGAAATTCATAAAAATTTTTCAGTCTTCAAAATTATTTGCGTTTGTTGAGGGCTTTGCAATCCTTAAATCACAGCGTGTAAAAATGTAGAACAAAATTCTTTGCGATGAATTTTCACTTAAACGCTTTGTACATTTTGTTAAAGCATCGTAGTATGGTTTCGTTATCTTCGAATGAAACAAGCTTTCCATCAATATATAAAATCACATTCTTCGGAGGTAAAAATGTTTTTCTCATCACCCAGTTTTGAAGTTGTAACTGCAAGTAGTAATATACATCTCATAGACACACACAATAGAACTATTCTAGCGCTAACGAATTTCACTTGATTTTTTTCTTTTTATTTGTTCGTAATTTTTGAACCGTCTTCGGATGATTTACATTATCGAAAAGCATAACTACTTACAGAATGACAAATTAATTCTAGTTCATCTGTACTATAAACATGTTGGACATTTCTTACACTTGTTTTTGCGTGCTCCTACTGAATATTCCGTCGACGATGTTCCATTTAGATTATGTAGAGATGTCTCTCCAGCAGAACGCGGCAGACTGTAGTTACATTATTGTACAATTACTGAACTATATACATCGACAGACAGAACGGACAGACAGTTGTTTGCGAATAACGCAATTGCAGCAATTTAATTAAAATGATCAACGGCTTAAACAAAACTGATTCTCATCTTTCTCGTCACTAAAACGTAAAACAATAGAACTAATTCTATCTCTAAAAACTTGATTACGCGCCGATACAATAAACATTGTTACCACACCTGCACACATGGCAGAAAAAGGGACAGAGATTCCCTGTAAAAGTTGATAAACGAACTAACTCGTTTTTTACCTCTTCCTTCTTCGCCTCGTCTTTCTTCAAACTTTCTCCGACACTTTCAAACAATGTGCAATCAAATAAGCGAACTGTACTAAATAGTAAATTGAGTAGAATTTAAAGCCACGGGTTTTATCATAAATTCAATTGTTACAGTTTTAGAATTTGCAGTAAGAATTTAATTCACACATACATATTATTTTTATATATATATATATACACATATAGATAGATATAGAAAACTCGATTTTAAGGATCTTTCTATAGGAATACTTTTTAAACTCCAAATATTAGTTCTAAAAGAAAAGTTCTTTCAACTACTGACGCCATTTTTACGGAAAATGTGTGTATGTGTAAATTTATTATTCCAAAAAAGTATTTTCACCGGTAATTTATTAAAGAAATGTAAAATATAGTCTTTTTAAAACGTTACATGTTTCATAACGTACTTTTCATATTATACGCGACGCGAAAATACGTTATTATTGTATATGTTACAAAACTATTGTATCGGCAAGGAATTCATTACAATCTTGAAATTTTCTGTCGTGTTTTTCATGCAATTTTTGATATTTCGTGTATTATTAACTAAATTTCAAAACAAAAGGAGAAACATAATTTTGTTTTAACTTCTTTGAAAATATCTATTTGTTGATATATCGAAAATAATCTTATTGCTCTCTCCTTCTCTCTCTCTATCGTTTTATAGGTTTACTACAGCGTACGGCGAACTGAAATTTTCGATACTCGGCGGTTATGTTCTCGCTGATAATGAAGAGCAATCTTTGGTTCCGAAATGCTTCACAGATTATCTAATTTCTCTTTCTAAATAATTCGATAGTAGCCTGAATATAACGTCGCCGCTGTTTTGATCAGTTTCCAACGTAGTACATATTTTCAGTAAGATTTTTGCAATTTATCATGTTGGCTAGTGACTTTAGTCCGAATTACACCGTTGTTCTCGTTTTCGATTTCATTTATACAAATTTTACATCAGGACGCTGCAATTGTTCCGATTACCGGCTAATGGGAATTACTAAATCCTATGTGGGGTAATTTGTAAATGTTGGGAAGCGTTTACCAGAGGTTCGTGGCTGCAAAGCAATGCTATTATCTAGATTCCTTCTGTTTTATTTATCATTTGTTCTCTTCAAAATGAAGCACCTATTCATCGCGATAATTAATTATAGCCTGCTTACACTTTAACTCTGTTCTGAAGAACTTTCCAGTTTGATAGAACGCTGCTAGTTGGCCGCATTGAAATTAGAACATGAAACAAGATACTTTACTGGGTACGTTAGAATTCCTTTCTGAAGGCGGAGCACATCTGAACAAAGAGGAAATTTTTCTTAAAATAAATCCAGTTCTCGGGGATGTAGCGGGCATTTAAATGATCCTTTTCGCATCTAGTTTGGGACGCATATTTTATTTTGCTTGCTAATGCTGAATAAGAGTTTTCTGTGCAAGCGGCTAGGTATATCTCATCGGGCGCAGTACATCAGAACACGATTAGCAGGATGAGGATGTCTTTCGTTACTTTCGGAGTGATGGGGGACAATTCTGTTTGTTGGAGATATCATCAGCGGGGAATGTTAGCTTCCATTCTAGACTCTCGCGCGCGTGCACACACACGCACAGAGTTAACCAATTCGCGGCTTTATTTTTATTTGCCTTTCTTCGATTTTTCTTTTGACGACGGCGTATTTTTTCATTTTTAACCGCGAAAGGTTGAGAATCTCTCTGCTACGAGGGTACTGTCGCAGTTTGACCGGACTCGGCTGAGTTGAGAGTGCGGTGTTAAAGTCGTTTTCTTGGCAACTCGGAAATTTTATTTTCAGACTAAGAAGGGGGCTCCGCCGTCAGCGGATCCCCGGAGAATTTTTATCGTTAATAGAGAGTTCTCTTATTACGTTACCAGCAACGTTCAGTTTCCAGTATTACGCCGGTCCAGGTCGCCCATCATTTTCGATGCTGCTGCCGCATCGAACCGTGTCCTTCGAACTAGCAACATCGTGTCACCACACTTAGGAGCACTGCCCGTTAGAATTATCACCGCTCAGCAGACGAACACTTTCGGCGAGAAAAATTTACCAGACCGACTGTCAGATTTTGCAGACTTGCTTACTGCATTTCGTTTTTTCGTCTTCCGCCGCTGCTAATGCAAAAATTAGGTATGGCCGCGACCTCTTCCGAACTCTAGGTCATCCGAACTATAAAAATTGTTAATGAAAAGGCGACTCCTCGTCATGGATTCGCTGGCGTCCGTAATAAAGTTCTTTTTGCGAAAGCTGAAACCGATTTTAATTGGCAATAGAGAAGACGATTATGCGCATAATAGAAATATGCGACGAAGGGAAAGTCTAATACACAGTGCTGGTTCGCAGTGGACTCGACGATTATTTAATATTTCGCAACTATTTCGCACGTCAAATCTATATGGAATACAAATATTTCAAAATAAAAAATTGCCAGCTTGTTTTCCATTTAGGCATTTCTAAAATTTTTCTCTTGAAATGTGATGACTGGTTTTGTTTCATTTTACGGTTCAGCCAGTTGGTGGTGTTTATTAATTTGCAATTTTAAATTTACCCTCGCGTAAGTTTTTTAAAAATCACGCGTATTTCATTCGAGACAGCAAACGCCTTGTTTTTAAAATACAAATATTTTGTCCACCCAGAGTGAATTTTTGAATTTTACAATTTTTCTCAATTTCGCGCTTTCCATTGCTGCCACGAATCGGCAGATTTGAAATTTTCTCTCGATCGATACAATTCAAATTTTTCCATACAGTGCCGACTTTTTATTTTTTTAAATTTATATATACTCATTACTAGAACGCCTTACATATCTGCACTTGCGGAACCGTAAAATTCTTAAATTCCCTATTGTGGCAGGTGATTTCGGCATTTTCTTTTTTAAACCGTTTCTGTTCTGTATGATTTTTAATTCATTTTTATTCTTCAATCCGAACTACTCCAGAAACAAAACCATTCGTTTGCAGAAGGTTTTTCTGAAGACTTCTTTAGTAAATAAAAAAATAAACCTAGAAAATTGGACTATTCAAAAGATTAAACAGACACTAGTCAAATGATATTTATTTTTTTTTGTTTTTTTTTTTTGTGGCGATCTTCACCTAAGTAGTTGCGATTCCGCCTCTAAATAACTAACTTGCTGGTTTCACTGGATAAAAACAAATCACGGTAAAGTGATATTTTCACATCAGGTCTAATCACTGCGATGGCATCAGGTTAAAACAAAACATGTTCCGACTGAAAACACATTGTTGTGTAGTTTATAAGGGAGATTAATGGTATTCCTTTTTTTTTCTTTCTTTTTTTCTGGCTTGGCCAGCTACCCATATTCATTTTTTTAGTAATGCAGACGTACATTTATTTTCTTAATTCTTGCAAAGTGGTACTCCCTTCACATTTTGCCCGCCTTTATTTTTCCATTTATTTTTATTTTAATTTTTTTTTTGAAACTCGATTAATCGCCTAGTATAACAAAAGAACAGAAGAAAAGAAATAAATCCTTTAACATGAAAAGCTCTTCTCCGCCTAAAAGATGGTATGCTTAATCGTACCATCTACTGTTTGTCAAGATTCTTATTTTTTACTTAACGGTTCTAATATATCAAAAATATATTACACTTCTCAACAACCGTGGTCCGCATTAATTGCGACCGTTGTTCGTAGTTTATAAAAAATGTGCAGGGGGCCAGGTTAGATTTTACAGTTCATAAATTTAATCATTTATCGTACTTTTTTAAAATCACTTTTATTTATATGAATGCCTAAATCGTTTTTTTTTTTTTTTTTTATATAATTTTTAATTTATAGCTTAATTATCTTTTCTTGTTTTGTTTTTTAACATCGTGAAATATTTTTTTATATATATATTTTTTAAAACCGTTTAACTATGTTGGAAGTATAGCCGTAAATTATTGAACAAAAAAAAATAAAAAAATAAAAAAATAAAAAAAATATACACTATCCTATTCTATTCTATTCAATTACTAATACGTTAGATACGACTTTTTCTCGTTCCGTTTTTGCAATTTTATATACAGAGGAAACTGTGTAATAACGATGTATAATTATAATTACGAGTGTATAAATCTCGATATAACAACATTTCCCGCGGCCGATTGAAAAGCCTGATTTTGAGTTGTCCGTAACCGAAAGGTATGTAGTTAGTATGTGCATCAGAGATCGAGGAATTTACAGTGTAGAATAATTTAATCGTTTTTTGTTTTACTTCTGGTTACCACATCGTTGCATACGTAATCTTGAAATTATTAATGCGTTAATTGTAAACAATGATTAATCGATGTGCACGCTGTACTATATATTCGTATGAGTGCAGTGTGTAATTTAGTAATACATTTTGTGTGAACAGATGGACTTTTGCGTTCCGGTCGCAATTAAGGATTCTATATTTCAAAATTTTTCCATTTATATTGCGTATTTTAAATATTACGAGAAATTTATTTCCATAAGAATAGTTTAACTTTGTTCGAATTGAATAATTGCTTTCAAAAAATAGAAATGGCGGAAGTTTGTGTCGAAGCGACATCTTGAATTTTACACAATAAACGGGAAGATGTATATTAGATGTCGTGTGTAACTTTTATTCGAAGGAACGCATTTGTACATCGCCCATTTTTATTTAGTAACAAAAAACTTTAAGGAATTTTAAGTTAATAAAAGTGATCTGTTCCGCGAAATCAAATGACGGCGCTTCTACGTTCATTTAAAATATCATCCTGATGAATTCGCCGTAGTGCGCGCGTAAATTTTTATAAGTATACGGAATTGATTAATTTATCTGGTTGGTCTTTTCTCAATACTTTTTATGTAAAATTCAACTTTGAGGCTTAATAAAGTATATCTCCTTTTCGACGTCTGCTCGATCCTGATTATTTATAGCATATTAAATTTTTAAGTGAATATTCCGATACTTTCTTGTATGAAATATCATCTTATCACCTGGATTCTTAAACTACTTGAATATAATCGATTGTGTTTTTTTAATTGTCGAAATACAATCAATGAAGTGCCGCAAGCGATAGGACGATATCAATTGCGGACGATGATTTAAACGATGTCATCTGAGGATCTGAAGTATAAGCGAGCTATTTTGTTGAAATACATTGTGCGCTAGAGTAATTGAAAAACACCGTCAGCCCCAGCCCCGATCGCGCTTCTAGCCTTTTAATATGGTGCTCGTTTTACCATTACGGCAAAAGTGAGATGGTTTGTTTGATTTTGTTTGACTGTTTTAATTGATGAATAAATAAGCGTTCTAATTCGTCGTTAGGCTGGGTCTTCGCCTGGCGACAAACAAACAAACACCACCCGATCGTTCCCAAATGGACATGGTAGACATGTGCTCCTTTCATTATTCGCGGTTCAATAGCTTTCCCTTTGATTTAGGCCTTTTAATGCCTAAAACTTTTCGCTGTCGGTCTCTTTCAAATCCCGAAATGGCTCGTTCCCTTCTTTTGTTCGCCGTGGCTTCGACCTCGCTAAATCGACTGCTTTCACTTGCCTCCTTGTTGTCTGGTAGATGCGCTTTTTTTCCCCACCCCTCTAGAGGAATTTGTATGGCGCAATGGCAACCGAAAAATGAAACAGTAACTCCTGCTTTATTTTCAGGCTAATGAAATGAGCTTTCGAGTTGGTCGGGATGTGTGCGCTTTTTGGCGTGATCAGCGTTAAAGTTTTGTAATTCTTGCCGTTCTCGTCTGCGGTCGGATGCCGGAGATGTAGCGTAATTTTTGACTTTAACCGACGTTCTAGAAAACGCTTTACTATTAAAATTTTATTTATATTTAACGAAACAAAATAAAAAACACAAAAGGGAGAAAAAAAGATAAACTTGTAATATTTGATGCGCGCCCCACTACATTGCCGCTGTTTTGATGAACGCTACAAAGATAGACCAGTCAAAGGTTATGAGTGTGTGTGCGTATGTGCCGAACGTGTTCGTTTAGAACTTCCTACATCAGTTTTCCTGCAGTATGTGGGCTTGTAGTAAGCTGCTTATTAATGTTTACGAAGTTCTTCTCGCCGAATATTCAGGTTATTGAGATGGTAATCGTTGGCGTGTTTTTTGTGTAATACGTATAATACATAGCTTAATAAAAATAAAAACGCTTGGTGCGTTAGGTTCTTCGTGCGTTTCGTTTTTTTTTCATCTTTTTTTACGAACCGAATAATTGTCAGTTATTTTCCTGACGAGGGAAATGAATTTAATATCTTTATGATGTCACTTAATGTGAGGGGGGACTGGACTACGTTAATTGAAAATGTTTCTATCGTTAAAGAATAGTCATCATATTTCGTATTTCGTCTTCTTATGCTAGGAAATTCCAACTTCTACATAGTGGACGGTAAAAGTTGGAGCGCAGTAAAAGCTCGTATAATCGTATTTTTTTTAATATTCAACGATCTTTTAATAAATCCTCGTTTTGTGCTCGTCCGTGAAATATATTTTATTCTAAAAATAGTGCTGATTAATAATTAAGAAGTAAAAATGATAATTTATTATAGTAAGCTCTCTAAGGTTTAACATCGAAGAATAAAAATGAAACATAGAAGTTGTATTTTTACCGACGTTGTACGTGGCGCCCATTTTTCAAAATGATCTTCCATGCGCGTGTGTATCTTTCCTCGATGGTCGGCACTTTAATTGTTCATTACATTTTTTTTCTTCCTCTCGTTATAAAGTGTAATCCTCTGCGCATGGAAAACTCTTTCATTGTGTGCCAAGTGGGCTTTTTCACAAGAGCACACACTGTTCATTGTTCTCCCGTTGAAGCGTCTATTGCAATTCTGCCTTAACACTTCCGCTGGCTGATTTCTCCTTCGCCGCTTGACTCGTCTCGGGACAACTGTGTTCTAGCTATTTTTTAAACAACTCATTTTTTCTTGTTTACCGGTACACTTTGTCACCGTTTGACAAAAAGTTTCGCCGCCTCTTCGCTCCTTGACCTGTGAAAGCGTGTGCCGAAGCGTATAGGATGTTCGGACGTTGTTACTTTGGAACTCTCTCGTGTTTCTGCGGTAGAGAAATTTATTTGTTCGGTATCGACCGCGACCAATCAGCGTCCTATTATGTGTTCTCTATATTCTAGTTAAAAGTTGGCGTTGTTTCCGGAATCGGCGGGACATTTATCTTACGTCGTAAGCTGCTGCCCGGTCCATTCCCACTTTTCTTTCTGCAATTTTCCTGGTCGTTTCTATAAATTAATTAACAGACCAGACATATCTATGCGCACGCGATTACTACATGTATGTTCCTTTCAGCAGTCCCTTTGCAGCTTTCTTTCATTCGTTAAATCTTGTCAGTTACGACGGCATTTAATCGTGTCTAGTGTGCTGCTGGTTGCGGCGGTTATTTATTATTTTTCAAGAAGCGGTTTATCTATAGTTGGGATTTGTTTTTTGTTTTTGTTTTTTTCTTTTCTTTTCTTTCTAGCTCCTGCTGTACTTGCAAATTATAATATAAAATCTCATATTTCCTCTTTTTTTTTGGTTTTGTTTTGTTTTGTTTTTCGTCCTACATCGAATTTAGGTCGAAATTTAGTTATCTTTTACCATCATCGCATTAACTGGCGCAGTCGTGAACGGACTCGGTTCTTGTGTTTTGCCTAATTTTTTAGGAAAACAGTGAAGGGGTCTAGAAGCGAACGATTTTAACGCTATCCGCATGCTTTTTATAAATGATATACGTCGTCGGATACTCGTAATGTATCATTTTTGAGTCGACATTGTCTTAAACAAACTTTAAAAAAGCGGAACGCGAGTGAGTACGCATGCTTTCGAGAATTGCGTATACATTTTTACATTTTTAGGCAAATTATCGGTCGAAAATTTGTATCGATGATTCGGTTTAATTCCGTAGTTCGTTTATATTATTGTACTTCGTAGACATCGAAATGCAGTAGTTGTTGAACGACAATTCGAGATAGATTCTGTTGTTTTTTTTACGAGTATGGTGCAGCAGTTACTAATGACGAGAAAATTACACAGTTGCGGGGAAATTAAAATGCCTGGTTACGCCGAAGGTCTGCGAAAAAAAAGGGTATATCGAATGAATGTGATTTTTCGGAATGTTCCATAAAGTAATGAAAAGCGGAAAAGTCTTATTTACATTTGTCCAAGCTGTTTTCCGTACGAAGAAAAGATGAAAAATCACCGAAAAAATAAATGCTTATCATGGCTTGGAGCGTATTGCACCGAAGGGAAAAATAAAATCGAGTACTCCGATACTATGTGATTGTCTTAATTCTGCGGTGGTAGTCTTTTATTAATTTCCACGTGTATTCAATTTTTTTAAATTCTGCTTAATAATATGAACAATATTTAAAATAAAGTTCCTGTTGGGCCTATCACGAATTCCAGTGATTCAAATTCTCGGAATGTTAATTGTCGAAATATTAACGTGGTTTGGAATTTTACTTAATATACGATATCTTTTTCGTAAAGTTTAATTATAGTTTATTCTCGTAAAGTATAATTATAGTTTATTCTCGTAAAGTTTAATTATAGTTTATTCTCGTATTTTTTGTGTACGTTAATCGCATGTAGTACAATTTTCTTTTTTTATTTTTTTGTTTTAGGTAAGTCCGATGACGGAATTTTAAAAGTCTCATGGATATTAGTTTGTAGCGGTCGGCGCTAGGTAAAAGTTATTAAATTTGTTAAATTTCGTCTAACATCTATGACGATAATACGGAAAAAATCATCTGGTTCAGGCGTTATTTCTCAGGTTTACCCTCGATATTATTATGCTAAACCGCATAGAAAACGAATGCAAAAACGTGTAAGATTTACAATTCTTGCGAGTTATTATCTTTGAATTTACATTTGTCGTCAACTTAATTTACGCGGAGTTGGTCTTGTAACACGTTCAGTTAGTTCTTCGTGAGCGAATTTCCGGCATACTCCATGTGTTAAGTTTATATTGCCCCCCCCCCCCCATTTTAAAAATTATCTGCAAATAACTTACAGATAAGAAATAAAGTATAATGATAAACGTTTATTTCTCATGGGCAACTGCGGTGTGTCGCATGAATCTTGTGAAATAAAAATAAACGCGATATATATGTATATATATATATATATATATTTTCCTGTACGTGTTACGTGCCTATATTGCAAATCAAAAGATCGATTCCCCTTATGTTCTACCACTTTTGCCATTTTTTGCAACTCGTTTCATTCTCCATATATGTAGAATGCTTTTAATTACTTCGCTAAAAATATGTTCCACGCTTCTATTGTATTCGACAAAATATGTGTGTGCAAGTGAATTAATTTAAAACGGATAGCAAGAAAAATACTCTTCGCGAGAATGGACGCTTTAAAATTGAAAAAAGGACCCCAGAAATAGAAATATGTTTTCTTGTTTTTTTCGGTGGTAAGTGCTTGACGAGTATTCCTTTTCTTTGATTTTACGAATTTTTAAATAAACTGTTGAAATATTAACGGATAAGGAATGCGGAACTTTAAGTAAAAAAGTCTAAATTGGTTTTAATAACATGTAAATATTTAAATTTTAATCTATTACACCGTTGGTAATAATCAACAACAAAACAACCCGTAATTTCATCGATAAAAATTGTGTAACGGGATCATCGCATCCTGTTTTATTAAACATTTAATAAAATTACAAACCTAAGAACATTTACGTTAAATATGAATAAATGTCTCCTCACTGATGGTATCGTTCCATCTTTAATATTTGGAAACAGAAAAGAATATTAGTAAAAAAGGATAAATTTATACGCTGGAGTTTGAAGTAGACTTTAATGATTCATCTTCGGCCGGGAAGAAAAATTATTTGAGCTTCATTCGGGTTCAAACGAATAAACTGAATTTATTATTTCTTTTCGATTTTTTAGCCCTGAAGATAGTGGGGGTGCTGTTTGGCAAGATTCCAGCGTGTATCTATTTCATATTTAATTTGAATATTTGTTCTTGCGTTTGTAATTTGATGTTTTTTTTTTAATAAATAATAAATATACAAATATACAACGGTATTTTAATTATTACATAATCCGACATTTTTTGACTAATGAATACACACAACTTCCTATGAAATAATGTTTTAATTATTTTATGGGAAGTTGTTGTGTATTTATATTAGTTAATCAATAACGAATAAATGTGTAACTTGAATTGCGACATAATAACATTAATATAATGAAATTGATATATACCTATTTAACATGCAGCGTGAACAAATAACGTACGCGCTGCGTTTAATTGAATCTAGAATATGTGTAGCCTTTTTAGTAAATGTTCCGATTTTCTTCTTCGTGTTTTTTTATCATTCTTCAATCATTACGAACTAAAAAAGTGAAAAATTTAAGAATAATCAGTACGAAATTAGGCGCGGTGTTTGAATTTAAAAGGAACATAAGTTTTTAGCAAGAAATTATGTCAGTTGATAAAAAGAGTTTATTTCCTACAGATTATTAGAAAAATGGCTTCCTTCTTACAATTAATATTCTTTAGCGAAGCTTTTTCGTGTATAATTCACTTATTTGACAGCTATATGTGGAATGATAAATTTTTTTCGACACACTTTGCAACCTGTTTAGGTAGCGCTATTCGTTCTGACGGAATTCGGCTCGAATTCTACGCTTGAAATATCGATTTGCAATTTTTTTTCGTCCTAGACCAAGCCAAATAAAAATAATATCGAGGAAAAAAATATGTACATGTATTTTTATATGCCGAAGTATTTTGCGATCGAGATTCATAAAAAATGTTGAACATAATAAACCGCGAACAAGCACAATTAGCAGCTTTCCCGCTTTTGCTTGCTGGGGGTCTCATGTTTCGATTCTGGTTGGATTGTTTCGCCGGAATTCGCATGCCACCTCTCTTAAACACATATGCCGATAGCTGCCTGAAACTGAAACAATAGATGTAGGGTTTGAAGTCTTTCTCGCGCCAAAGGAAATATACCAAGTACTCAACCCTTTCGCTCGGTACTATTAATAATTATTTTTCTTCGTCCGTACGTGGTTCGGTGTTCCATTATAAATAATCTAGCTATTAATTAGATAATGGAACCGAATTTCACCACAATCAGCTGGTATTTTAGATGTCCTTTACATTTTCTTTACCATATTAAAACGAATTATCTGCAACTACTTTTCGATTTCACTGCTCTTCGGCTGACACGATCAAAGTATCGTTACCTATTTTATTATGCTTAATATGTTATTGATAAATTTTCTTCGTATAAGATGTAAAATTATTTTAACCGCTTCGTCATCATCGCTTGTTGGAAAAAAAAACTTCTTGGGTTGATTTATATTATTAGATATTTTCACTTTTTTTTCTTTTTTTTTTTTTTTTTTTTTTAACCTGGTTACATCAGCTAAGAGCAACAGTCTGAATTTACATATTTACAAAAGTAGATCGTTAAACTAACTCCCCCGGGACTCGGTTCGAGTTATACCGTTAAAATATCGCTTTGCAATTTTTTTCGGGCTAGACCAACTCAAATAAAAATAATATCCAGGAAAAAAATATGTACATATATTTTTATAAGCCGAAGTATTTTGCGATCGAGATTCATAAAAAATGTTGAACATAATAAACCGCGAACAAGCACAATTAGCAGCTTTCCCACTTTTGCTTGCTTTGCTGGGTCTCATGTTTCGATTCTGGTTGGATTGTTTCGCTGGAATTCGGATACCACCTCTTAAACACACATGCCGATAGCTGCCTAAAACTTTTTTTTTTATTTTAAATGCGGTTTCGATTGGTTTGTAACGTTTTTTAAATTTTAATATTATGAAACTACGTAGGACATTTCAAAAGTACTACATTCATGTTCATACAAAAAAAATTTTATTTGACAAAGTCATATAATTATAATCTATCAATATAATCATTCTCCTCGTAAATAATACGTTCCCAACGCCAGGGGAGGTTTTGAATACTGTCCAGAAGACCTTTGAAGTTTAGTTAACGAATTCGTTGGATCACAACACTATATTTTAAAACCTCTAAATCCGGAAAACAGATTCCCCGCATCAGCTTTTGAGTTTGCAGAACAGGTCATAATCACAAGGCGCAATATTCGGGAAATAGGGTGGATGTGGTAACAATTCCTATCCGTAATTCACAAAAATTGCTCGAATTTCATCATTGTCATGAGGGCGTGCATTATCATGCGAGATGAGAACGCCGCGATCAAGTAGTAATGGGCGAAATTTTCTGATTCCGTCAGGTTTTCGATACTAGCTCTATGACCTATCTTTTCGCACATCATACGACGATCTGCATGGATGATCAGTGTTGTCACTGTAGTGATGTTTGTGTGGTCACGCGAAGTTCTTGGACGACCAGTAGTACGAGGAGGCGCATTCTCAGCTGACAAACAGACTTTTTTAAATGTTTTTGCCTAGAGGGAAATACTGGTACAGTTCATGATGTCACTGCTACATACTTCTTCTAACGCAGAATGAATTTCTGTGACGTACGACCACGAAAAGTTTCGATTTTTAAAACACGTTTTTACACCCGCACAACTCCCTCGAAACCGATCACAGTGCACACTGCCGTGTTGACAAAACTTCATAGTATACATTTGTTTCTTCTCTCCTAAATGCAGATTTCGCAAGAACATTGTGTGCAATGCTTTTGAAATGCCCAAATATTATAGAACATTTACGTGAACTTCCGGCAGATATGAAGAACAACAAATTTTTTTTAATTAAATGAATTCTTATGACGCAATCATTTTGTATTTAATCAAAAATAACAATCAAAATAAGAGCAAAAACAGTAAAAAAAAAAAATATACATGTATAATAATATATATATAAAACAAATGATCATAATTCAGAAAACATTACATTTGTAGCTACGCTTTAGATTTTATTTCCATCCTTATGGGCCTGAAGAATTCTGCAGACATTTAAAATTTCCACAATCTTCAACTATGTCGATGTCATTTTTATTGAACTATCTTCATTGCTCGAAAAAATTTAATTTATCAATGCGGAAAAAAGAAACCCGGAAATGCTTCGAATTTCACTATGAAGTAACAGAGGGAAATGGAAAAAAAGGAAAGGCATAAAAAGATGCACTTGTCTTTTACTTGATTATACCGGGAGAGGCATGCTTCTCTCAGACAACGGTTGCATGCGTAGATGCGTTAGGCGGAAGTTTTATCGATCGAAATATTTCAACTGCGTGTTTTGGGGAATCTGATATTGCTTCCTAAAGTGATGCATACACATATGCAGGCTCTTTCGTTGTGGATCACTTGAATAATGATCTCAGTCGCGTCATCCGTTGCTTGATGATACCAATGAAACGGTAGAAAAGACAATAAATACGCGGTAAACGGAAAAGTACCAAAAAAAGTCCACATTTATGTACACGAAAATCGGGAAAAATCGAGGCACTGTATTAATCCTAAAACACTATAATCAGAGGTCTGTCCACAGACTAGAATTAGCCATGAATTTAGTCTTGAGAGCAACATGGGACGGCGGGAGGTCAACCTCTTTCACCTCTTTGGCTGTACTTTTAGACGGGTGCAAAATTTGCCGGAAAGGATTTTCCTTCACTGCGCCTTTGAGTCTGAGTAAAATTGAAATTTTTCTTTCCAGTTGGTTATGCCTTGTTCTTCGAGTAGAAGTCGGATTTATCGAAAGTTCAAGGATAGTTTATTATTGCGATAGTGTTTAAAAAGGAGTATAAATAGAAAACGAAAAAATTTGCCGTTCGTTTACTCTACCAGCAGCAGTCTAGTTTGTAAATTCAAATAGCTAACAAAGAAAGGGGCAAGTTCAACAGCTGTTTTAACAGTGTCGGATGATACTAGTTTGCTTCCATTTTATTTTTCCGATTGTAAGAGGCGTGGCCAGTACTGTCGGAGCAGCTACGTTGAAAATGTAAAATTTCCGGTCAGTATTCATGCAGATAGTGACTATAGTTAATTTCGGAGTTGCGAATGAAATTTATAATCGCGTTCCTCCCGCTGGTTTAATTAATTCCGTACCATTAAGGACTAATTAGAACTCCAATTATCTTCAAATTAAACGTCGTTATTAGGCTAACGTTATTTTAGCAGACAAAGAAATTTATTCTAGTACCGCCGCTTCGTAATTGTTGCTCGCTAAAAAAAAATAATCGAATGAATGTCGAATTTTTTACAGTTAACGGAGCACGAGGGTATATGTAGTAGTTTGTTCTCCAAAATACGACGATCGATCGATCGGTGTTAACGTCTCTAAATATCAGTTCATTTCAAAACGTTTTGCATATCTTTTTCGGATGGGGGATTACTCGTTCGGAATCCTTCTGTTATTTACTTAAATTGGGCCATAATCGATTTTTTCCCACTACAGACAGCGGCATCTCTCTGTTCGGCATATTTTAATTTTTGCCGCATTTCATCTCGGTGTAATAATCTGCTTTTCCGCGCGAGTTACGGCTTCAAGTCTGCCTCCAGCGGTGCGGTTTTAAAATCCGTTTTAAACGGCCTTTTTCGCGCTTCCCTAGCTTAACCATCTCTCGTAAATTCGGGTTTTATCAGAATTGCCGTCACCTCTCTCTTTGATCAACAAAAAAGAAAACCTAATCGATTCATTTTCTAGGCCTATTTGTAAAGTCTCCTTTTGTTAACTCGCTGAAATTTGCCGGCCGTCCTCGTTGTTTCTTTTTCAACACATTTGCGTGTCCCGGGGTTTTTTTTTCTTTTTTTTTTTTTTTTTCTTTTTTTTTTGTATGTGTGATGATAACAACGTAAGAGCAAATCGGATTTCCGCGGCAAGTGAGCCGATGCAGTTCACGATTAACCGCTTTTGAACGATGCCGCATTCTCCACTTTTATAAGCTATCAACTCGGTATCCTTTTAAAATTTCTCCATCTGTTCAGCACGTACTGACAGAGCGCTCACACGATCCTGTCGTCGTAACACTTCGGAATATTCCGTAAAATTCGGTAGCCTTTTTAAATTATCTAAGAATTACGGAATAATCAAATTGATATAATCGCGAAAATTCCACACGGTAACTATTTTAGCTGTTATATTCAGCGCGAGCTACCTAGGTTGCGTTTAAAAACTTATTCTCACTGCCAAAATTTTAACGAACTTCGGTAGCTGCGTGTTACAAGATCTCCCGTATATTTTCAATAAATGTGCTACTTAAAAAGAAAGCCTGTTGACGTGTCCATTTCAAAGTTTGTGTCCTTTGAAAAGATACAATGAACTGTAACGCGCAGTTTATGGAAGATCCCCGCGCGATGTATAGATTAAAAGCCCGCGATAACCATGATCGACTACCAAAGTTTTTCATGGTTCAGCACCGCGGGAACGTGATGACGCCACTGTCTTTTTTACTTTGATTTTTTTGTATTTTCAAAGCCTTCCCCCTCCCTGGTTTATAAGAAAGGTGGCTGTTAAACCCGAGATTATTCCTGGGTCTATAGCTCGCGTGATTGAAAACAGTCGTTGCGTACATCTTCGAATTCAGGTTTATTTTGCATTGCTTTTACAATGCTTTTGCAATCGGTGATTTCCTTCCTTTTTTCCTGCCACGCTCCTTCATCAAGCGTAGTGTGAAATGATAATTTTTTAGCTTACGCATATTTCCGATGAGTTTTACGCGGCGAGTATATATATATATATATATATATATATATATATATATATATATATATGTTTAATAGTTTCCATTCGTTAGATCTTCCATTATTCCTTATTTTGCAATAATAATTCGTCTTTGTTTTCTTTCTTGTCGTTTTTATCTTCTTCTGCGGAATTTCCATGTTTTTTATTATATTAAAAAAGGCTGCTTCTATGCCGTGTTTTTTTGTTTTTTTTTAGTATCTTTATCGCCAGTTTTGTTATCTGCTGGAGTATTATCCTCCAGCTTTTGGATTACAATAACACCGAATAGAGAGAGGGTATCCTTTTATATCGTTGAATTTAAAATTAGTTTTCCTTTTATTCTTTTTTTTCTTGGTTGTTTTTGTTTAACTCGAATTACGAGGTTTGCTACAACGTTTTTCCTGACTAAGCGGGAGTTGAAAATCACTTACCGTTTTTTCCTCTGTTATCCTGCGACAGTGTTAATTGCTCTGTTAAAATGATTACATTTTTCCGTTTTTTTTTGTTATGAACAGGTTTGCGCTAAGTTTCAAGTCTTTGCTTTCGTCATTCATCTTTTTATACCTGCTGTGGCGTAAAGCTCGGCCTGTGTTAGGCCGAATAAATCATTTAACGTCGACTGTTTCTCTTGTCCGGATCTGTTTGCAGTGTTTTTAAACTCTTTTGTTCGCGTTATTTGGAGTGTTGGGCTAGACCGGTTAAATTGCTCTCGAATTTATCTATTAAGTATCTAGCCTACTGGAAACATAATAATGATCGGTTCACGACTGCTCCGGGAGACTCGATTAAAATCGCTGTACGTGCGGTGAATTCTTCTACATTAATAGACCTGCAAACTTGGCCGACAAAAATTCGGGCAAAATTCTCAATAAAAATCGACGATTGATTCGAAAATTATTGTTCGGTTCTTTTAGAATGCTCTGGCCTGGTTTACGTATCATTATTATTTCTGTGCACCTGTTTATAATAAGACGAGAGTTTTATTCAGAGTTGCTGATGATGATGTTTTAAAAAGAGCTGGACGTTTGATAGAAATTTTCTTATTATTTGCTACGCTAAATTTTAATCTTGTAATTATGCGATTTTTTTTTGTTTTGTTTTTTCGTTTTTTTTTCGTTTTTTTTCGTTTTTTCGTTTTTTTTTCGTTTTTGCTGCCGATCTATCTTTAGCGATCTTTCCGGACTGTTTGTTGTTGTTGTGCTGTACGTTTCGGAGAAATAATAATGGCGCGCTATCGTCAATTTGCTATCTGAATTTTGTCGACGTTCCCAGTTTCGATGGCGGCATGTCGACGATAGTTGACGAGACGGCATTTCTAATAATTTTAACTACAGGATCTTCTGACTGCGGCGCGGGGTAAGTTGCTTTTAAAGACGGTCATCTAAAATTCAACATGAACAATTATTGCTGGCCAACTAAGTATGGGGTACAGAAAGTTTATTCTAGGTTGCGTCTACACTTGCTATCGATCCGTTAATAATTGTCTCCTAGCTCAGCTCTTTATCTTCCGTGTGTTGAACAGCTTAAAAAGGTAGTAGACAATGTCATTTTCGTTTTTATTTTCGTGCCGCGTTGCAATTTGAGTATAAAGTTTTGCAGCGAAATTTTATCGTCTTCTGTTCTGACAAATAAATCGGCTTCAAACCGAATCGTAGAGAAGAAATATATTTCGGGTTTTCTTCTGTCCAGTTTCGTTTCTTTTTTTCCCCCATATAATGACGATGCCTAGATTAATTAGCCGAAGAAGTTTCCTTCCGAAAAATTAATGTTATAATAAAATTTTCTTCGGTTAAATTAATTTTTGTTTTACTCACAAAAAATACCCCCCCCCCCCTTTTTTTTTTTTTTTACAGACTAAGTAATTTTAATACATTTTTTTTATACATTATTATTTATTGCTGCCACGTTGATGTGCTTCAGTTGTCGCCAAAATACAAACATATTTTATCTAGTGATTGTTACAAACAGCTATCTGTCTTCAAGTATTTCCTGATCGTGAATTATTCAATGTAATAGCGAATATACACTGTGAATTCTTATAACTGTGTGAGTGTAACTTTTGCCGGGTAGCCATAATTTCATTTGCTACATAAGTGGAATAAAAGTTGATTTTTTTTTTTTTTTATAAGCAATGAATTTAAACATATAGCTGTACTTAAACGTACACAGTTTTACAATACCAAAATACGATGGGGATTTAAATGTTGCGAAACATTATTAAGTTTGAAGAAACGTGGGACATATTCGAGGAGTACCAGTGTTTCAAATTTGAATTTATAGTTGTAACAATAATATTTTTTTCCGGTAAATGCTATTTATTTTGACGCGCATGAGATATCGAGTGGAAATTATACGGAGACAATAATGCGATAGTTAATCAAAAATGTGCTGCGCCCTTTCATCCAAACTGTCTGTAAGGGCTCTTCCTCTTTTATTTACTAAAATGACGTTCGTTACGATGGAGCGTGACTCGTATTAACTTTCTCTTGGTGGTCTGCAAGTGCTTACAGTTGGGTCATTCGTAGTAAATATCATAAAAATACTTTATCGTCACAGATGAGATTTTTTAAATGTGCGCGCGCGTGCGGACTTAACCGAAATCGCTAGCCGTACTTGTTGCAGTGCGGAGCGTAATATTACTGAGCTTTGAATGTCCTGCCGATAAAGCTTTTCATTGTCCCCGCGCCTAGGGGCTCCGGAAATTAGCGGAATTTTAGATACGCAGTACTGTTGCAATTATTTCGGATCGGAAGTTTATTCAGCAACGTCGGTGTGCCTCCTGAATAATTTACCCGTCGAGAAGATACTGCGTCTAAAAACAATTCAGCCAAGCAACGTTATTTAGATCGGAATTACAGCTATACATGTGTTCCTCAGGTACGGCTAGTTGCTTCAGAATTACTTAAGCTGCGAATTTCTTTCATTTGCCGCTGTCGAGATATCTAATAAATCTGTACGAGCGCGGTTTGAAGAGAATAGGTTTTTTACGCGCGTGGGTAATTTTTTATTTTTGCGTTGCTAGGTAGCCTTTAGTGTCTTAACCGCGCTATTAGAAATAAAAATTGATTTTTTCGAGTCGTGTGTTCTTTTTTAAGCGGTTTTTTATATCATTTTCACCGAAGCCGTTTAATTGGCAAAGAAATTGAAACCGAATAGGGCTGAAATAAATGCGAATGCCGCGCAAGTGTAGGCTTTTTAGTAGATCAAGTAGAAATTTATCGACTAAATACGGCATGAAAATCGGTCTCGCGTTCAATTCAAAATCTAAAGAAAAAAATAAAAAAAGCTCGATTAAAGCCCAAAATTGAAAAAGAACTCGGTAAAAGGTCGACCATTTCCGGGAAAAACTGAAAATCGTTTAATAGATGTTAAAAGATAATCGGGGTCAAAAGACGAAATTAGAACTGTCATTGCAACAAATATATGCAATTAAACTGGTTCCATAAGAGTGGAAGGTTGCGTTGGAAATCATTCTAAGATGTTCGTTATTTGTTTCTGAGTCGTGGTCCTCGGTTGACAAGCCCGGGGGGTTCAAAAAAAAAAATTGATGCGCGCTATAAACCAACTCGCGAATGCTCGACTTGCACTTCTCTATATGTAATATGTACAGGGATACAATTAAAGTTATTTTTGAAAGAGAAGCAAGAAATTATTAAATTACATGTAGTTTTTTTTTTTTTTTTTTTTTTTATATATATATAACATACATATATTCGTAATATGCGTATAATTCAGATGACGCAAATTAGACGATAAATTAAAAACGGCGGTCCGGTTTTGCGAGCCAAAGGAAATTTTTGACAGCCGACAAAACGACGGTTTTGCGAGCCAGGTAAAATGATATGTTCACATCGGCAACCGAGCGAGACGCGTTTTACGAACACAACGATCGACATTTCATTTCGGCGATAATTTTTAAAATTTATACAATTCGGTTTCATTTATAAAGAATATGTGCACATAAGCTTTTTAGGATTCCCGGTACACACATATAATGTACGGAATTCTAATAAGGTTCAGAAATGACAAAATTATCAAATAAAAATCAATAACTTACGAACGATTTGACTTATAAACTTCAAATTTGGAACATAAATTACAATTAAAATTCCCTTTAAAACCATATCTATAATTTTAAGATGACCAATTACTCTGGACGGCAAAAAACCCAAAAAACCATAAAGAATATATTATATGGTATTTAAAACTACCTCGAAAATCACTTCAAAAATCATAACTTATTACTAGATAAACCTTTAAAGGTCAAATTCGAAATATAAAATAAAATGCAGGAGTCCTTTCATAAAATCAAAAACGTACAGTAAAAAAATTAACTAAAACTCCCCTTTTGGGCCAAAAACAGCAAAAAGAAAAAGGAAGTTCACGTAAATATTAGCCCGAGTAAAAACGTTGGAGAAACGAAAACGTATTTCAGATATATGCATACAGGACAGCTTCATAGGAAAAATATAGCTAAGATTCTAATCCGAAAGCTCGAAAAGTTTGAAAAAAATATTTTTTTCCTCGGCATATAATCTATTGTTGAAAAGATCGCTATTTGTCGGAAACAAAACCATATTTCATTTCCTTAACGAAATTTTCGAGATGGCGATAATTTCGAAAGATCGCAAAAAATTACGTTCCTCTTCCTCTTTGCATCGGAAAAATCAAATTCCTTCTGATTTAACATTATGTAAACATAAATATTATAGTTACCTATAAATTAACATACGGAGTAACCCTGAGCGCATGAAACATCATGCTTGACTGAACTTGTTTTGTTTATTTATTTACCGTATTTACTCGCGTAATTTACGCACTTTTTTGCCATTTTTAACCTGCCAAAAAAGGCGGTGCGTAAATTACGCGGGGAATCACATCAACTAGCATTTTGTGGATTATACGTAATAGGTGTGTATTTCAAAATTAGCTCTTACCTAAACAAAACACACTCATTAAGTGAAATTAGTTACCTTTATTTCGAACCGAATATATTTATACAATAATAGGTAACATAAATTCGACTACCGGTAATTTACTTCTAAGAAATTAGAGACATTGTCTAGTAATGCTGAACCCCTATTAATCTATTTTAATAACGCGAAAATATGGTTTATATTATTTCTCCAAAAAAATGTGTGCAAAAATTAGGGTGCGTAAATTATGCGGTATTTATTTTGTATATGGTTACGTATAACTATGCAGATTGATTTCAATGATTCTTCGTTCGTGCAGAAGTGTAGAACCGGTAAAAAAGTGATATCGACTTCAAAGTTTGTTGTAAAAGTTAAAAAAGGCAAATGTGCTGAAAGTAAAAAATAATTAGATAAAAGGTAATACATTTCAGGATAGTAATACACTTAACAATCTTATGATTATTCTTCAACAACATTAACTTTTCAAAACCGGCAACAAGTCAGGGTGGAGTAAATGTTCATTATTCAGCTTACAGAAAGTGAACAATTATATTATTATATGTGCTCATTAATTAGTTTTTAATTATCGTTGCAATTTGAATTCGATTATGACTGTAAAAAATTAATGTTGAGTGTGTTTACTTTTTTGTGCATGCTTTTAATGGGTATATTTGTACCACGAGCGGAACAAAGTATTTAATAAAATACAACGAAAAATATTTCAGTAAAGTAACACAAAAGTAGCCCTGAAAAGAGTTGTTTGTAACAAAAAGTTCAGCTGATCAGGAAATCGTGAAGGTGACAAAAAAACTAAAACGAGAATAAATAAAAAAAAAAAATTATATAATAGAAAAGAAATAATTAAAAAATGTAAGTAAAATTAACAAAAAAGAAATTAATAATGAAACGAGCAAAATGAACGGTACTATGCACCAATATACTACATATCAAGTATTGGAAATAAGATGAAAAAGACGAAATAAATGAAATGAATAACAAAAACAAAAAAATATGTTGGTTGCCTCTACGTTTGTTTCCAAACTCTCACCACAATTGCTCGCGGTACATATTTAATTCATAACTGTTACGTTATTTTTGTTATCACGATTTTTTTATTTGTAATTACACTATGTACTAAATTAATGTTCCCTCTTCTGCTTAAAATAATATTTAAATTCATTTAACTTATTTAATTAATCTAATATTAACCAATAACGTTAACAGTGTAAAAAGTATATGGTGAAGTTATCAACGCATATGTGTACAACTAAATGTAATAAATAGATATCTGGATATCGCGAGAGATTTTGCTGTGAATTTAAAAAAAGTATATATATATATATATCGTATTTACGAAGTGATAGTAATTTTGCTCTAAGTAGTCGGATAGATGAGTGAATATCGATATGCGAAACTATTACGTTTATGTGTGGTATGCCGTTTGTTCGGGACGAAACTCGAACTCCTTTCGATTTGCAATATGCTGAATAATCATTTCCTGAAATTGCTCGCTAGTTTCCTATTTCATCTACGATTCCGTATAGCGGTAAGATGCGTTGTTGCCAGAGAAAAATTCACTTCTTGTTCGTAAAATGATTATTTTCGTCATTTAAAGTCATCAATCATGTGAAAATAAGGAATTTGGCTGGCAAAACCGGTGGTGCGCCCATTAAAAATAACCGCTTGTCAACTTTTGAAAATGTGATAGATTGTATTATTTTCTTTATACCGTTTTATTATTAAATATTTTTTATCGCTACATTTGTACAAATTGGGACTTTTAAATAATTAAATTTTAGCCCTACTTTATTTCGTCGCGGTCGATGAAAAGTGTTCAATTTTGACAGCGGAGTGTATCGGAGTTCCGGCGTTTGTTTTACATCATTTCTCGATACTGAAATCGCTCGGAAACTGAATTTTTCGAGTGCGTCGACTTTTTCTTGTTCTTCTTATTATTATTTCTTTTTTGAATTATTTATTTATTTTCCATTTCAAGATAAGCCCGCATTTATGCGCTACGAAAAAATGCATAGTAATGGCGGGATACGATAACGGTAACGTATTTCTCTTCGATAACCGTTATTATAATTACCCGTGCGCTGTTAATTGTGTCAGTAATTTTATTCGGTTTTTTGTAGTCTAGTCACGAATTTCATTCACTCCTGCTGCGGTCTCTTATTCACGCTCGATGAATTATTTAATACGTCTCTAAGCACGAATTAAGCTGATAACATCATCAGTTTAGATTTGCTCGGTTTTATGAGATTTTTCGGCAGCTGTCTGCTTGCGATACTCTCACATCAGATATATAGTTTTCAGAAACGCCCTATGGAAGCGTACAATACCGCAAGGGCATATTCGCCGTTGTAATAATAGCACAGTATGCCAGTTTATAGAACAACGCCTTTTTTTTTTTTCTTCTTTTCTTAAATATTATTTTCTCTCCTCGGTCCCAGTGAGAGATTTAAAATTTCGCTACGCCGTAGGCGCTCTATTATAACGTGCTAACAACTCTCGCCTTGCGTTAGTATTTTTTGTTATCATCGCGTTTAGAACGATACTACGACAGATTTTATTAATAACACAATATCGTATAATAATTCCATGTATATTACAAAAAAAAATGCCGTTCATTTAAAAATGCATATGCGTTGTAACGTGTACTGAACGGTAGTAATTATAGAAATAAATTTTAAAATGGAAAAAGTTGAAATTATGGAATGTAAAAGAAAACGTAGTGAGAGAAATTGGGCGCACGCTTGAAACGCTATTTCTGGTTTTGACGGACGGGTGAATACATTGTCACGCGCGGTCACTGGAGAAATGCTCGCTCGATTAGTAAAAAACAATAGTCATCGGCTGCGGAGAAGACAAGAACGATTCGAAAAAACATGGCCAAAGGAGTATGAAAATCAGTCAGTCGCCGTTTACCTTTGGTCGAAGTAATCGTCGTCCATTTTTAGTTAGTCGTTTTTTATACTGTCCTCGTGAAGCAGTTGTTCTTTAAAAACGACGTTCAAGTGAAGAAGCCGCTTTCTTACCGTGCTCCTGAACTTGATAGTTTCGAGGGAATAGCGAAATAGTAAAATCGCCCCGAGTAGATTCGTGCAATTGTTAACGTGTCGTACGTGTACAGTGCAAAAAGTTAAATGTTGTAGTCAAGTCACAGCAGAGTCGTTTCCCGTGCCTACATTAACAGAATCACCGTCCGGTCGCAGATCTGAAAATTGTCAACATTCCTGTTCCATCGCCGCCGGCAAACAGTAATAATACGTACAATTTATATTATACGTTCAATTAACCTTTTTTTTCCCGCGTTCCATTTTGTAAATTTAGTATTTGTGTCCTTTCAGCGGTCGGTTGATAAAGATTAATCTGTAGAGTAATTTGGGTGACATAAATTTTGAAAATCGTAAAAATTTTCTATTTCATCATTTTTATAATAATATCGAAATAATAACTAAATTTATCATTTTTAAATGCACGAGTTCGATAGAGCCTCGTGGTGGCGATCTCTGAGGACTCACATAATGTAAAATATGGACTTTAATAGTACTAAACAAGTTTTTTTACGGATAGCGCGGTAGTTTGGTAATAATAATATGTGTAATAAATCCAACGGTGATATAAATCGATTTTTTTCCGCTTACAACGTTGATTGAGAAAGGGTAATGAATACTTGGGAAGCTTTCGAAAGAATATTCGTTCTTCTTTTTTTTGTTTTGTTTTTTTTTCCCTACAAAAATCGATTAAAGCTGATTGAACGTATTTTTCACCACGAGGTAAGGGAATAATTTAAACGCGATTATATCCTTACATATTTCCCTTCCGGTAGATAATTCGCGCCTTGGCGTGGTGTTGCCTGTGTCTGAAATCCAAACGAGAAATGCAAAGTAATTCTGACACTTGGTTTTCTACATAAATTACGCCGAACCGCATTGTGCGTTCAATGTAATCTTTAATGAGATATATCACCATGTCCCCTAAAATTATCATTATAAGGAGTAAGGTGAGAATTACCGTTAATTAAATTCTCGCGCGAAATTGCTCAATTTTGAGTGAAGAGGATACGTTGAAGTAAACGGTGAAGATACTTGCTTCTACCGGCGCATACTCTCCGGTCAATTTTCATTCTGTATAAACACGCCACATCGAAATTTTATATTTTATCAATTTTTTTTCTTTCGCGAAATGAGAAAGAATGGACATTTTGCTTATCCTACGATATCGATTAGTTTTCAACGATGACAAAAATAAATGTCGGTGTGTTCATTTAAGGTTCAAAAGTTCAGTAAAATATGTTGCGCATTATACGCAGATGGTGCCGTTGTAAGGTCCAACATTGCTATGTAGTTTGACTACTGAAATTTCTCTTTGAAGATTTCACCACGTCTCCGGATCGGTATTTCCACATGGTCGCACTTGTCACCAGAAGGTTATTATTAAAAATCATAAACGGGAATATAAAATGGGTTAACGGGCTTCAGCTGCTGTGAACCGTATTAGTAATGGCTGAGCGCGTGCTACTAGGACGTGTTTTAGTAATGCATCCTACGCGCTTGCTCGAACCAAATGAAGCGTTTAACTCTTAAATTGCTCCCTTTCGCACTCTATACAGTAATTGCGTTCGACCGCTAATTTCGATGATCTATAAAATTTAAGTGGTGCTAAATTTGAATTATCGTGAATATGTTTCTGCTTTGTACGGGAAAAAAATGAAAAGCAAAAAATGTTCAACGATGACGTTATCAGTATTTCTTTACACCATTTAGAAAACCGGAAAAACATTTACTTCATTTGGCATTATTTTAAAATTATCGTAGAGCGATGGAGCACCCCCCTCCCCCCTCAAATCTATTATTATATATTTTAAATAATTACCGAAAATACAGTGTAATATTCTAAATGCTATATATTGCTCAAAAAACATATCAGCGCAGAAAATGTCAGCTCATTTTTTATATGAAAATATCGTTAGATGAGTGACAACATATTCCCGATTCTGAATACTTTATAATCACTCTATTAATCCGAAGTACAGCGCGACCTGTTCATGTCATTTGTTTTTTCTGAAATCTAACTTGCGAAATGTCTTTTAATTCAAATTAAATCTTCTCGTAAGGCGAGAAGAACAAATGACAAAATTGAAACTCGCTGCTGGTTGATGTGCTCTGTTAATTAATTCCGCCGCGTACGCTTGTTCGTGTGGACTTGACTGCTGAAATTTAAGCAGCACTTTAAAAAAGAAAAGAAGAGCGTAATTCCTAAATGTGTCTTGTATGGAAAAATAGTGGCAGAGTATTCAACTCGAACGTTGGTTCGATGTATGAAAAAATTCGATTTTCTAGACTTTCCGGTGGAGGCACCAATATGACCACCGGTGCGTAGTCGGTATCTGACTACGTTTCAAAGCTGCAAGGCTACAGACAAAATAGTCCACAACCCGTACTTAATAGTAGCTGGAGGTTGCCCATTTACAATAATTCGGAAAAATACCAAATCAGAGTGGGGTTACTCAACCGGGAATTTTGTTGTAAAACCAGCGGGGGGGGGGGAGTCAAAATAGGCAAAAACGATATTTTTAATAAGAAAAAATCATTTGAATCGAAAAATGAATGCATTTTTAAGTTTACTTTACTCAATATACATTACGAAATTCTGTTTTATTCTTATAAAATATGGCGCGAAAAAAATTCCACCCTTCTATTTGTACAACCATAGTGTAATCAGGAAATCGGGATGATTTGTACCAGGGAAGCCGGGAATTTAAAAATTATATTTGGGTGGCTATCATGCAAATGCCTGTAAATTTTCAATAAAAAAAATATTTGCGTCAAGTTTTCTTTATGACGTACGCGCTCATCACGCAACCCTCAGATCTTGGCAAAGGAAACTCTTGAACCCCAGAGCCTAATTCTTTTGTAATAATTATTGAAATTTCAGTTACGACGTCATTATGGGGAAAAAGTCAAACGTAACGTTCAATTCTAATAAAAATTGCCGAAAAATTTAAAGATTAAAAATAAAATGCTTAGAGAATATTTGTCCTTAAACGTTGCAGAAAATGTTTTTTAAAAGATTTTTTTTAAAAAAAGACTTCAAATAGAGAATATTTGCCCTTAAGAGTTGCAGAAAATGTTTTCTGAAAGGATGTTTTGACTTTAAAAAACGTCTCATTATATCAGAACTGAAGAGGTAGTTTTTTTAAGTCGCAATGGTGGTATGTCACCCTATCCGAAAACGATAAGAATCGATAATTTACTGAAGATGTAAAAAAATTTCTATTAAATGGTTGCAATTTTTTTTTTTAAAAAAAACAAAAAACAAAAGACTCCCTATTCGAATTTAAAAAGTGCTACAGAAATACAGCGTCGTAATAAAAATGATCGACTATCAAAATTTAACTTATAGTATCGTTTAGTAGTAAAATGTTTGTGTAATTCGTTTATTAATATTCGGCTAAGGTCCTACCCACTTTCAGGACGTATACTTCGAAAATTCCGCAATTATGTCATCATCCGGTTTTTGTGTGTCCGCAAGTGGAGCTTTGTTTATCGTAACTTTTTCCTTCCGCCATCGAACACAATGATTTTGTAATCTTGCAGAGTAGAAAATTCCGCGTTTCAACCAAATAATTCTTGGGAGTAATTGCCGTTTTTTTTTTGTTTTTCATGGAACGCGTAAAAGTCCCGAGACGCACTGCCTCGGTCGGCATATGAAAGATACAAGAATCAAAGGGGGGTGGGGGTCGTCTGATGAGCATTGTTACATCAATTTGCTCTGCATGCGGGTTTTCTTTTTTTTATTTTACCTGCCATACGAATAAAAAATATATTTGAAATTGGCGGGATGTTGATGAGCGCGTGGAGGAAGTACTTTAAAAGCTAAATGTTTTGTTTGTTTTTTTTTTTTTCTTTTCATTTGTGCCGGCCACGGGATTTATCGCCGTCAGAGTTCAGGGCAAACTAATTCGGCCGGCAAATAAAACTAGTTGAAAGATTCGTTGAAAGTTCTTAAACAGAATACGCCGGATGAAAAAGTTCGATGCAAATTTGCCGCGCCTTTTTCGTCCATTTCGCGTGCGTTAGGCAAATTTACTTTAGAATGTTCTCGGAACAACAAAATTTCATTTTAAATTTAAATCTAACGAACCGTGCTATATCAGCAGCCTGCGTTAAAAATAGAGAAATGCGGCATGTAACATTTTGCAGACACTAACAACGTTCCGTCCATTTGCCTTAATGCCTCTATGTACACTTTTAGCTGCGTCTATTTTCCTGTTTTTCATTATTAATCTCTTTAAAGTGGTGCTATTAAAATGTAAAAAATCGTCGATTTCAACTAGTACGTTCATATGATATTCAATGACAAGTATTAACTTTCCGAACTGAACGTTCAAAATAACGTGTTACCTTTATCTGGATCGTAAAGAATATAATGCGCTTCGAATTACGAGTACTGCTATTTCGGCGTGGGGAGTTTTCTTAATATTTCGCCAAATCGGCGCAGAAGCGGTGCATAAAAATATTTCTCTATGTCGTTTTCGCGGGTTCCTCGTTTTACTCGCAGCCGAAATTTATTAAAGAGCAGCGATTAGTCCAACTTCGTTACACGCTATGCCTTCTTTCGAGCCATTCATTCGTTTACAGACTCTCCAGTCACAAGTACACAGTGCTAGAAAAGACCGGTTTATCTCTTTTCTAAAACGGAAAATAATCGAAGCATTTCAATTAATCGGGTGTTTATTTATTTTTTTTTGCTTCTTCGCGTAAGAAACTGCCACCCACACCAAACTGGAAGTTGGCCAATGCGTACAGGCCACGTTGCTTCGGCCATTTTCCGTCGGAGATTTGTCAGCTGAAATTACCCGCGTCGCATGCCTCGCGATTATTATTAGTAGTAGCAGTAAATTAACGTTTAGTACTAAAACCGGATAAATTTAATTTTATCGCGTTCTTCGTGAAAAATTGGTTTTACCGAGCGTTTCGTACGTCCGTGATATGCTACACATATTCGCGAATGTTCGCTAATTTATTAGCCTTTGTCTCTGCGATAAATCATTTTGTTCTGCAAACGCGACGATTTTTCCGAATTAAGTAATATCACCGTGTTCTGACGCGCCAATTGCGATCGCTTTCGTCGCCTAATTCTGTTCCAGAGCCTGTCTTTAATTTCATTTCTACCTGTGTTCTTTTGCGCGGTAAATCACGCGATATCGATTATAATTAAATCCCCCCCCCAACTTGCCGGCTGCTGCTTGCTTTTCTTTCGCCATTTCCCAGTTGTGTGGAAAGCTTTAGGACGGCCTGTAGGCAATTTATCGGCACGAATGCGCGAACGGATGAGACGATAAAAGTCTTTTTCTTTTAATGGACGTCTTTAACGGCCCAAAATTGAGCGCCGGGTCTTTACTTTTCATCGTATTTGCCTACATTGTCGAGCGGGACCCCGAGAAAAAGCCGCGTACCGTTTTACAGCTGGCGACCGGCGGTTGCGCTGACTGTGCAATATTTGTTTCTGGCCGTGATGAATTTATTACGTCGGCGGTCATTGAAATGGCGTGCTATTAAATTCCGAGACCCGCTCAAAAGAAAAAAGAATAATGCGTCCGAGAGAGTGATACGAGATTTTCCCGGCACTGAAACAGTTGCCGTAAATTTACGATTTCCCGTTAGAATGTTTTGCCGTTGTTCGCTTTGGCGTGTGCACGTTTTGACCGAGATTGCGACTGCCTTTTTTTCCCGAAGATGTCGCGTTGATTATCTTTTTTTCGGTACTTTTTTCTTCTTCGTTTTATTTCATTTTTCCGGACGATGCGTGTGCCATTCGTGACAATCGCTTCATGTGCCGGCGACATTTTTTCATCCGATAAAAATTTCGATCTTCGATATTTACAACGCGATCTACAGCTTCCGCATTCGATAATTTTCTTCGATCTGATAGACGGTCGCTCTCGAACGTACAGCTAATGTGGAACTGAATGAGACGCAGCACAAAAGTGATCTAAAAAAGCGAAGGCGAATCCCAAGCGAACGTAACAACCGAACTCTACAATATTCCTATTAGACAAGAGCCGATTGGCGTCGATAGTACAGTTACTTGCGATGCGTGAAAGTGTAGCATCGAAAAATGTACCTTGTGGAACGTAAAAAAAAAATTGTAAACGTTGTACTTGCATCTTTCACTATGACGAAGCTGTCGAGGCGTAGAAAATTGTGCGCCGACCTTTGAGATCCGTTCTATTATTCTGTATCTCGCTATCGAGGTTTTAGTAAAATCAAAAAATATTTTCATTCCCTTTAAAAGCGGAAAACTCGAAATTTTTCAATTTAATTTTTTTTTCTTTTCTTTTTTATTTTTTGAGCTGCAATTCAGGGATTTCTGCGCAGGTAATCGGAGTCGATTAGACAGCGAACCTAGTCTTTTAATAAATGAGGGAAACCTCTTCACTGACAAAAAAATCCTTTAAAACAAATTGCCGCGAGTAATTTCAGCGCCGGTAATTCTGTTCGTGTACCGGGCCATTTTAAAATTAATGGCTAACGCCGCCCCGAGTCCCATTTACGTTATTCATTCCCCCCATCGTTATTTAAAGAGAAAGTTTAGGGAGTTGTTTTTTTTTTCTTCTTCTTTTGTTGGAAGAAAAACGGTCCCAGTCATTCGTTGTATCGACCTTTATCCAACGGTGGCACGGCTTTTCCTTGATATATCCGTCGGAATTTTTGACAAGTGTTATGACAAGCGATAAGGTTAGATCTGCGACCATCTATATATTCCGTGGCCTGTGTTCTATAAATGAAATGTGTCCATTGCCATCAATAATATTTAAGCTGACGCTGTGCGGCCGGACAGTAATCCTTTTAAAAAAGCTCCTTTTTATTTATCATCTTGAAATATCCGAATACAGCAGATGATAAACTTCCTGACTGATAAATGACTGTTGGCCGATGCCTTTGCCGACGCCTATCGCCTAGCTCCTAGCTCCTAGCTCCTAGCGCGCGGCCTAATTCGTCTATGTTGACCACTAGCGATGCGCCTTAAGTTATTACTTGCCAGACCGTTTTCCGGTGCTTCTGTCAACGGTGCTACCGCCGGGCAGATTTCATGAAAAAATCCTGCCCCGACTACGTTGTAAATTAATTGAATTGTTTCGTCCTTCGTTTATCGATTTTGTGTTACCTTTCACCGCTTCCGATTCGCTACCGAGTCCGTTCCAATATGGCGATATTAAAATCGCGGCTGACCTTTAGTACGCTGCTTTTATTACATTATTCCGGTAACATTTTATTAAATTGAATTAAATGTCAAGTCGGGCCTAGTTGATAAACGACTTTCTCGGTGAATCATTTTCAGTACTGGCTAACAACAAAAAAAAAAGAATATAAATAAACAACTAATAAGCGTTGATTTTATCAGGAATGGATTTTAAGTTTTCTTTTTATATATATATATATATTTTTTTTTTTTTGTTTTTGTTTAAATCTAAAAATAAGTTGCGAAATAATTTTTTTTTAGTTTAATTATGAGTTTCTGAAAAGTTTTCGTTCTTGTTGAATTTTCGTTTATTTAACAAGAAAAAATTAGTACATGCTTTAATTTCGTTTATTTATCTTTGGCTAGGCACGTTTAATAAACCATTTGACCGCTAATAAAACGTTGCTTCTATATGCATTCTTATCGAGGTATAAGAACACGATAAAATACGTGTATAAAAAAAAAAAAAAAAAAAAAAAAAAAAAAAAAAAAAAAAATCAACTCTATCAAGCTAAAAAGAACGAGTCTGTTTACTGACTGACAAGGGGAACATCAGAAGTATGGGTCACCGATTTGGTCCATCGGAAAAAAAACAAAAACAAATTTCACCGTTTTTTTTTTGCACGAGTCCGTGAAAGTCGAAAATAACGCAACTAAAGTTAGCGAGTTAATGTGTGTGATCGAAAAGTAACGAGAATTTTTGTTTTTTTATTTTTTCTTCAAACATTATTTGGCTAATCTTTAATGTTTATTTCATGGCCTCTTCCAAGTTGTTCCCCTTTGATATTTCGCATACTTATACTGCACTGTAGTTTCGAGAAACACTGTTGGAACGCCTTTTTTAGGTACAGTCTTGAGCTCGCTTTATCTTTTCGCTTTTACCTCATCTAGTGTTGAAAAACGTGTCTTTTTTGAGTGTGTATTCGTGATTTTAGGAAATAGGAAAAAGTCTACCATCGTGTCGGGAGAATAGGGTGGTTGCGGCATTACAGCGATCTTATGATACCACAAACTGTTTGATTTGCTTATCCAACAGTTCGTGGTATATCATAACATCATTGTAATGCCGCAACCCTACCCTATTCTTCATACATGACGTTCTGCAACTTTTTTCTATTCGCAAAGTCAAGAAGATACTTAACAACATTTTCAAAAAAATGGATATGAGAGATAAAGGCGAAATCGCGAAACGAGCTCAAACCTAAGAAGGTACTTCCCAAACTAAAAATTACAGTGCGCGGCGTAAGTGTATGTACTACCTTGAAGGAACCATGGAATAAACGGTGGAGATTAGGTAAATACTTTTGGAAAAAATTTAAAATTCTTGCTTTTTGATCACCTCGTATTAGCTCGTAAACTTTTGACGTGCTTTTCTCGCGTTTCACGGACCAATGCAAAAAACAGCGAAATTCCTTTACATTTTTTACCGAATACTATGCCACCCGGAAAAAGCAAATCGCTAATCCACACTTTTGATGTTCCCATTGTGGGGGGTTTTTAAGCTGTAAGCTTTTTCTTTTTCGTAAACCGTAAGGAAATCTAGGTGATAATGTAAAGGGGAAAACAGCGACTTATGCGAAATGCGAGTTAATAGAATTATTGACTTTGGGGGAGACCTAAACGATAATAATTGGTTAGTGTTTTCATTATAATGGAGTAACTGATGCAAAGCAGTACGCCACCATTACACAAGATATAATTTAGAGAGCAGCAGTTTCCAATAACCATGGAACCTTCCAAATAAAAATTTAACGACTAATAGTTGAGTTGCAAATAAAATGTTACGCATTTTCTTCTTGATAATTCCAACTTTTACTTCAGTTCTATGAAGGAGGATAACGTTAGACATGGAAATAACAGTTTGTTTGGGAATTTGTAACCAAATCAACGACAAGAACGGAATTGTTTGGCTGTTTTACTAAAAATAATTTTAAAGTTTGGTTCGATATCCGACTGTTGCCAGGAACAGCATCCGATTTATTTGTAAATTTGTTTTTCCTTTACGAGAAGTTGAAAAGCCTATTTCACATCTGTACATAATTACGAGAAGGAGCGAAGTTATAAATTTTCTTGGCCATTTGACGACAGTATCTATTTTTAGTGCTACCCTAAAGCTCACCGAATGACATTGATTTTTAAGTATATGTTTTAAAATCGTCGCAGAAATCGAATGCTAATCAACGGTATACTTCCAGCATTGGTAGTATAACACTGTAAGTTGATCTTTGTTGATCAATTGAACAGTCCAGTCCGCAGTTTATATCGTTAGTTATGGTGAAAGAGATTTCAGCGAGCTCGCTAAATTATGTTTCCGAACTTAGTTTAATTGTGTCACATTTTCTTGTAGAATTTTACGTATAAATGAAAAATATTCGCAACGATGTTTTCCTTTCTATGATGTAGAGGTAATCCGGAAAATAGCCCCCCCCCCGGGGGGGGGGTATTTTTCCGCCCGCACAGTAAATATGTGCTCGTTACTTTTGCCTACAACGATACAGCGATCTCATTGAGTTTTGCGCAGTCTTCAGCGAGATAAATCTTTTCCGCTATCTTCATGCAAAAAATCCAACGGTGTTAATCGACATAATTTGTCTTATTTGATAAACCTTCGGCTTGTCTCAATGGGGGTGGCGGCTATTTTTCTGTTTTTCAAAATTTTATGAAAACTATGAATCATGTCGGCTTGAAAAAATAGGTTCCTGGAACGTGCGCAGCAATGATGAAATATGTATATATTTTTTAATCGAAATATTTACCATTTAAAAGAAAACGTAATTATTACGAGCTATACATGAATACTGAAAACGGCGAGAGTTCTCATTGTAAAAGAAATAAAGTAAATTTTAAATTAGTATCCTCTTTACGACGATAGAGAACGTCGAAAGTCGCCTATCCGTAATCACCGTAAAATATTCGAAAAACTGTGGTTTTGATAGTTCGCGTCGATAATGTAACTTGTACCTTTTAATGTTTTTTAAATTTTTTTATCGATATCTTCATTTTTTCTCTCTTTTTGCCGTGACAAAATTGTCTGTAATCAGAGATTTGCGGAAGTTTTCCCTCTTGATTGCTGTATTTTTCGTGTTTAATTTTCACATGTACCGGCTTATACCTGATGATATTATAGTTATTATCGGGTTCTGATGTAGCCCCGTGTTAGTGAATTTTCGTAAAGAAAATGTTTTTTTTTTTTAAAAAGAATTTTTATTAAATATTATCACGAAAATAAAGAAAATTGAAATTTCTTGTCTTGAATCATTTCATAATTTACAATCGGAATAGTCTCTTATTGAAACACTGTCGTCAGCTTCGGTAAATCTGTTGCTCCGATCAGGCACATGACTACTATTGAGGAAACCAATTTATTTCTACCAAAGGAGGTACCTTTAAATTCCGATTTCTCTTGTTCGTTCAAATTTTTTAAATGCGCGTAATTGTAATTACTACGTTTCTTAGGTAGTCAATCATCATGCATCACGCGTTTACCACCACGAGAATAATACAATTTAAAGTTGTCTGTTATTATTATTATTATTATTATTATTATTGTTATGGAACTTTATTTGATATTTTGAGTGAAGTTATCCATTATTTTTGCTTGTTCCATATAGATTAGTTATGGCGATATAAATTGCGAATTTAATTTTATTCTGATAATTCTATTTCATGGCCCCAGATCGATGTTAAGGGTACAATGTGTATAAACGTAATAAATTTGTGTGGGTAGTTTTTTTTTTTTCTTCTTCTTTCTCTCCGGGTATTTTATTTAACCTTAGGAAGAAATTCACTCTAGGATCAAAGTATTGCCAGACGGCTGGATATAATTCTAGGGCCTGCGAGCGTGGGATGGTTCATTTATCGATTTTCAATTTACTTCTAATTCCGATGTCAGTTCTCTGTTCGTCGAAACTCTCGTTAAAATCAAGACTTATCGATGCCAGATTACTTTCTCGCCAAATGTGCTTGTGTTACTGGGGGAGCAGGAGGGATAGGACAGTTCTGTGGATAACAATTGTAAACTGGAAAAAGTTTTTTCCTTCTCGTACTGCGTTCTGAACCCCTCAGTTAGTTCATTGTAAAAATAATTACTTTACTTTTGGTTCGGCTTCTCGCTATATGTGCACATGCGCACTTCAGCGTACATGTGCGCACGTCTATCTCTGTTTAAACTCCCCGCTGACCGTTTTGTTTTCGACACACGTGCTCTAATGAAAAAGTCGTTTAAACTGGCTGATTTAAATCCGTTGTGTTGTATCTTGAAAGACTTTATCCGTTTTTCTTTGCCACTGTGTGTGTTGGTCGTAATTTTCAGAAATAGCCTACTTTTCCAGCACCGAAGAAGTTAAGCCCTTGAAATATATATTTTTTTCCGGACAGACATTTCTCGGCTCGTGTTAATTTAATATACAATATATATATATATATATATATATGTATATATATATATGGCGCGTGTACTTTGAATGGTAATTAGTAACAGTGTCAATAATTCAAGTCTAGACCGGGACCAAAAAAAAAAAAAAAATATCACTAAATTTGTTGCCGTTAGTACACTTGCGTATGTGTTTTTTTTTTTTTTTTTTTTTAATTTTTATTCTTCCTTCCGCAGTTCTTCACCGCTATCTTATCTGGCGAGTTGAATCAATAGAAAACGAAGTGGAGAGGTACCCGAAGTGTATGTTTAGTGGCAGGTCGACATTAAACTATATCGTACGACGAAGTATTTCCCGGGAAGCAGCAATTCTATATTAATTGTTGTCGAGAAATACTCCATATATTCCAAAATATACAAATAACGAAAGATATATAAATCAAATTGGAAGTGGTTTTTAAAGCTGCCGTAGGAAGTGAAAAAACGTGTATATGTATCGAGAAAATATAAGAGAAGTTTAATATTATTCGAAACCGGAGGTGTTTATATACATACATAGATGAAGCAATATCGTATACTGTGCTTGCCGTCTGTTAGTTTTACGGGATTTAGACCGTTAATTGCTGTAAAGCGACGTTGTTTAATTTTTAAAATGCATTTGCTCAGCGATAATTTAAAAAATGCCTCTCCCTTCCAAGAGATATTTACAAATTTCACATTACAAGATCTTTAAAATTGTTTTTGTTTTCTTATTGTCGCGATAATGATGATTGCAAAACACGTTTTCTCTTTACGAAATATGTGAATCATTTATCGAAATAGTATGCCTACATAAATTGTTCGTGAATTCGCTGCCAGCTTTTGACATTCAATAATAATAGGTTAATAGCTTTGAGGATTCGCGTTTTTATTATGGAAAATTATTAAATGTGATAAATATCCTTCCCCTGAACAGCTTTTTGAGTTAATAATGTATTGATAATAGCTAAAATGAGTATAAAGTAATACTTTACGCTGAAAACATTTTCATGCTGTTATCGGTCAGAAGACTTGTGAATGAAGTAGAAATATTTCCAGGATATCAACTATTTCCGGTTGTTCAGTTGAGTTTGCAATAATGTTTATCAAACTGGGCAAGCAAACGTTTTATTATATTTTTTTAAAATGTTGTTTGCTTTGCGTTACATTGTAAACTAACATAATCTAAAAACGACAAGAAATCTATTTTTAAATTTTCTTCCCCATTTTGTTTTGGAGTAATAAAAAATTATATAAAAAAAGTATGTTTTAATTTTTTTTAAATAATTTGTGTGTCTATTTGCCTCCAGTTTGATTTTTACGCTGTCCGCTTTTCTAATAAATTCGGATTTAACTGATGCGCGGTATAGGCTATTCGGAAAGTTGATTTTTTCAGCTTTTTTTTTTTTTTTTTTTTTTTTAAAATGTTCGCTTATCGTCAATGCATGTTTTTTCAGAGGACTATTTTAATAATTCGGCCTCTGATGAGTTTTCAGGGTAACTGCCTCACTTTAACTGTTTCGCCTATATTATGACATTTTGAAATATACGTACAGAGCACTTTCGTTCTTAAACGCGAACTTCAATGTATGGTCCGGAAGTAGTTCGAAAGATTAATATCCATACTCGGCGGGCGGGGAATGTCCAGCTGATCACCATTACGGTCTGAACACAACATGGTTTTATTGAGTGTAGGTAAAGTGTTCCTCTATTAAATGGATTGTTCCGTATTGGAGATACTCGACTCGATGTTTAACGTAATATAGGTACGTAGAGGTATTAGTTTAGTGGTCATGCTAAGTGTGAATAGACGAATGCACGTTTGTTGAACAAGTAAATCATCAACTGTTGGTTCTTCAGCAACACAGCTGGTCGAATTTAAAGCAAGCGTATAGCTCGGATAATCTGGTTACCTAATGAGATTGTGCTTTTCGCGCCTCACGCAGGTACATAAAAATACAGAATTGGCAGAAAAGCGTCGGTTTTGCAATTTTGAACGAAAACTACTTTTGTTATATCTTTACCCCAACGCCTTGCGATAATATCACGAGATGCGTTTCTGGCTACCTTTTTGATCGCTACAAAGTAAAGATTAATGAGAAATATAAGAGAGGGAATAAAACATTGCTGGGAAATTATTATTTGTTTCCCTATTTAGTTTGTAATCTGTCTGCGAAAGGAGAGAGGCTAGTTTAAGTGCTTCTTTGATCAGAGTTGTTTTAATTCAGATTTGAAATGAATTATTAATTGGGGTTAGTTAATTTTTGATCATTTTGCTTGCTGATAATATCTGTGGTTAGTTAGTTAAAGTGATTGATGTTTATTTCATTCGACAGCTATCACGAGTATCCGAGAGTTTAAATGCGGTGTAATGGTGTGGTTGAGCTAGTAGAAGATAGAATATGAGAAACAGTTTGAATATCGGGCGAGCTCGAGTTAATTACTTGCGGCGTTGTTGGTAATTTGTTGAAATAGTTATTTTATGCTTTTTTATTTTAGACTAGATTCACTGGTTCTCGACGAAAACTTAAGAACTGTACGAATGCGTCAAGTGTTTTTAAGGTGAATATAAAACTTTCCAAAAAAATGGACAAAATTAATCGTGTTAAATCGATTGGAAACTGATTAACCGACGACAAATGTACACGAGTGAAACAACTTTATCTGGGTGTTTGTATTCCTTTTTTGAAAGAAAGACGTAATAAAATGGTGAGTTTTCCTCGATATTATTCGTGAAAATGTTGAACTTTTCGTAGTAGAAATCTTCGCCGAGTTCTGGACTCCGATAGGGGTCGCTGTTTTTTTGTTTTTTTTTGTTTTTTTTGTTTTTTTGTTTTTTTAAATCGTCGAATTCCCCTGTAAAATAATTATCTTCTACGGATAGCGCAAGCGAATTCAATAACGCATTGAGCGGCGGAGATTCGAGGTACACGGTTCCGTTAAAACATGGAACAGCCCAATAATAATGAGCTTCGGGCGAAATTAATGTCATTCCCACTATCGCCAGGCGTTTCTTTATCCTTGTCTCGCTCGTAGCTATCGACTGGCTTGTTATATGCCGGCTCATTGTTTGCCGATTGAACCATCGCTTCGTGTCCTCCTCTGCATTGTTTCTAGCAGTCGCCCTTTTCGATTGTCCTATAGTGTCCTTTCTTAGAATTAATGAAAATATTCTTTCGCTTTTCCTTTCTTTGTGCGCCGTGGAAAACTGTGTCGCTGCCTTTTATGTGTTCTCCGCCGAGTGGGAAAGTATCCGGTTTTAATAGAAAATTAAAATGCCACCGGTTTCTAATATTCGTGTAAACGGCAATATTAGATATTTACTTTTTGGTAGGCTTTTGAAGGACTTCTTATTTGCACTGATCGAAATCATTTTTGATCGTCACGTAAATTTAGACCACGCGTATGGAGGTGTTTTTCCGGATAGCAGATGCAGAAATACCGCCTACTACGACGTCTGTCATTATATAGAACACTTCAAAGTATTGAAAATGATTAAAAAAATCGCTGGTATTGTACATTTGCTCTCTGTGATAGTTAAAATATCTCGTCCGGTTTTATTAGCCATAAAAAAAATTGCAGGTTAAGGTAGTATCGATGTGCTTTAATGAATGTAACAATCCGGACTGCATCTAAAAAAAAAAAAAAAAAAAAAAAAAAAGCAAACCCGAATTGCAAAATATTTGGATGTAATGTAGTTTTTTTTTTTTGTTTTTTTTTTTCATGTATGTTTCCTGTTCCATCGGCTAAACAGTTGAACCCCCCCCTCCCCCCAAAGTAGGGATATTTATTCTGGCAAAAAAAGACTAACTCGTTATATATTTTCCAATTTTGAATTGACGCCATGGTCAGACCGAAGTAAAATACCGCTGGTACTAATTCTAATCGAGCGTATTCTCTGTATTATAACTGTTGCGCATATGTTGTCAATTAATTTAAGATGAAATAATGGCTGATTATAAATAACGAGTATTTTAAAAATGAATATCAAATATAAAATGTGCTTGAAAATTATTTTCAGAAATTTCGGGAAAGAGAGAAAAATAAAATGGGCCTTAACTATCCTCTAATTAAGGAATGAAATATTTTATCCTTTTCTTTTCGTTAGGATGGTTCGTGGCCGTGCTATCGGCATTATTCGTTTCACTACACGCCTTTTTTTCTTTTTTCTAACTGAAAATATTCCCGAAAAAGTTTTCAGCACTATTCTTTTTCACTTTGCGTTTATTTATTGTCGGTAATTATCTATTACCTTTTCCGATACGAGTAGGTCGTTACGGGTTAAAAATTTTCCGATCAGCACACAGTACTTTCGTAGTAGAACTAGGTATGTGTACACGGGTGTAAAACCAATACAACCAACAGTTGCCCGCGTTCGACATTGGTCAGTCATATCGCGAAGATAAATAGATTTTTTTCAGACGAATTAAGTGTCGATTGAAGATTTTTTTTTTGAAGAAAAAGGAATCATTCAAACTCCGGGCGCAATGATATTCGTAAAATTATGGTGAATTTAATCAAACTGTTATGGGCAAATTTTTAATAAAAAAAAAAAAAAAAATGGAATCTATTCTGATGCGTGATAATAATTTACGCAAGTTTGAGGTTATGTAGCGAAATTGAGGAAGTTATTTATTTAGAGGAGAATTTTTATTTTTTATTAATGGATTTTTGTTCTTTCTGCCACCGGTGATGTTATTAGGATTTCATATAATGTACGGAATCCTAATAAGATGGTTCAGAAACGACAAAAATATCGAATAAAAATCAATAACTCACAAATGGTTTCACTCGTGAACTTTCAAATTAGATCATAAATTACAATTAAAATTCTCTTTGAAACCATGTCCATAACTTCAAGCTAACCGATTGAACTGGGCGGCAAAAAACCTTCAAGAATATATAATATACGACCTCAAAAATCACTTAAAAATTCAAAACTGATCATCAGCTAAACCTTTAAAAATGAAATTCACTTAAAATACATTACGAAGTTCTGTTTTATTCATACGAAATCCGCTACGGTGGTCAAGTAATTTCAGTAGTAGCAAAAAAAATCCATCCTCTTTTATTTATTTATTTTTTTTATACAATTCCAGTAATCCGGAAATCGGGAGAATTTGGACCGGGAAAACTGGAAGGATTCGAACCAGGAAAACCGGGAAATTTAAAAATTATGTTTGAGTGGCCACCATGTGTTTTTCCCCTGGGCATGTGATATATCGTTGGAAAGATGGCTATTTATCGGGTTCTTTATTTGCCTTATTTATATTTCATGTATATGTTCAAGTGGTAGTTGCGTATATGATGGTTCCGATGTAATGTCCGCATGTTCATAAATATGCACGCCCACGCACATATATTGAGAGCCCGAGAATTTGTAGAATACATGGAATACATCGCGAGTCATATAGAATGCTTGAAAGTATCACTAAAATCATTGCAAAAACTCGCTACTGTGTGTAAATTCACTCTTATAGGAATGAAACGACTCATAATATAGGATTTTACTAGTTACTATAAAAAAAAAAAAAAAAAAAAAAAACAGCTGATAATGGCAACGAATTTTATTCATTTTAATTAATTTGAAACTTTATTAATGGGATTAAACTGCACGTGGGGGGGGGTGAAATATATTGCGAAATATTTGAAAATTGTTAAAGAAAGCGCTTAGTAAGTCTGGGAAATCTGAAGAAATTTATTTAGCCATCATCCGAGTTGCGATATTCAGTTGCTCTGGTTCTTTTTTTTTCCCCATTTTTGCTTTATTATGCGAACTTACGTGTAAGATTTTGTTCTTACGTGAATCTGAGGTCGGTCGCTACTATTGCGATTTCGGACGATTCTCGAGTCTTAAATACTGATGACCTGGTTTTAGATGATCCGGAAGAATGACCGATTATGTTGCTTACGCGAAGCACCTTTCTCATTGTAGGCATTCCACTTTGTCGAACTTGGCTGCACGCCTATTAGGGCAGTCCCGTCTTCTTCGCCGTTCTTCCAACATAGCGGAACTCTTCTGCATTTTCTGTCCAAGGAGAGCCGTTTTAGTTGATCACCGAATTCGAATCAATTATAGAATGCGGAGTGGTTAAATTGTTGCCAAACTGATTCGTATAAACCGATTTTGAGAATAGCGCAGTGGTCGCGCCCGGGAATGGTAATAGTCTGATTAATTTACACGCAACATGGGTTTTCATGTGATCGCCTGGACGTGTTTTTTAATTTAACGTCAAATGATAATAAATTACGGGGAATCGAAGCTCTCAATTCGCCATTTTTAAATAGGAGTAGATGCGTGTGCCGCCTTACACGCGTACGTTTATTAACGTAAATTAGTACGATCGTTCGGATACGGTGAAATTCGGTCGCGTCTTTGAGGCGGATAATGTGTATAAGTCGTATCGTCCGATTTGGTTGCGAGAAAACTAATTAACTCATCGTTTCGACTCCAGATCTGGTTCTGCCGCTACATTATTGCCTCGTTTTCTATATTCAATATCAAAAAATCGAATACGGTGCCTTCTGTGGCGGGCCCTGTTGGTGTTGCAACAGCGGGGAACGGTCTGGCCTACGATGTGTTCCTATTCCGTTAAATTTAAGTCGACATCAGCAGAACGGTATTCTCACTTCGGCGCCGTCTGTGCAGAAGGCTGCGACTGGTTCAGGGTGCGCGAGAATATTTGAAAATTAATTTATTTTCAGTTAGCGTACCGGTTCTGTCTTATTAAAAATATGACACGTTCAGAGGAAGCGGTGAAGTTATTTCCGTTGTAGCGTCTGTTCCGTCGGATTTCTCTTTAATATAAATATTCATTTTCTGTCGCGTGCAAATCTTTTTCGCGCTTCAACGCTACCTGATGTTACAGTTTTATGAATTATTTCCCGCCCTATTATTCATATAACACCTCTTAGCCGGTGCTACTACTTTTTCTGGTAATGTTTGACTTGTTTGATGTGTGGCCCTCTGCGGGCTTGTTTCTTTTACCGGTGTTGCTGTTTAAAAAAGCTTATACCGCTTCGTTATAACGATTTTAGACTTCGTTTTTCTTTGGAAAGGAGATTACTTGTGGCGATAGTGCGCCGACTTTGCATAATCGCCATCGAAAGAAAAGAAGAAAAAAAAGGCATCAAAGAAGAGAACGACTTTGCACGATGTATTATAGAGTAGTGTGATTAGGAAATTTAGGGGAAACCGCACTTTTAGGATTTGACGTATTTTAATGAAGTCGTCGATAGAGGGAATAAATAAATTCAATAAAGGCGCTCGAAAATTTTCGATGCAGAATCGGATCAGACGAATATTGATTAAACGGCTAGGGATGGAATTCGGAAACATCAGTATGTAATATATTTTAGCTCTCCGATGAATTGCCAAATTACGTTCGCTTGTTCCGGAAATATCGATAAAGACATAGTAAGAAAATTGGAAACGACGATTCGACGATGATGGGCCACTCCTACGTATTGTGTTCTAGCGGAAGCTGTACAAGATCCATCTATATACAATATTATAATGGATGGTGCGAATACATGGGGGCAAACCCTTGAATACGTTCGTACGTCGAAGTAGTAAACCGATTATTATTAATATCCGGTTGTCGGAGGTGTATTAGTGTAGTTTTCAGATTTTCCGTGTGTTGATGTGATCTGGTCCACCACTACGCCGATATCAATGAAAAGTCGTTACAGTATACTTTGAACGTGGTTTGGCGGTTATAAATGGAATATTTATCGGGCGAAGCAGTTGAATGCGATAAGAGTGAGCAGTGAAAGAAATCGATCAGTGCAGAACATCTAGTACGGACCAAAAGTATTTTTCCTACGAAGTAATACTTTAACTACTTAACTGTGTTAGCTTATCGGCCGAAAACCGATAAACAAATGTAAAAAAAAATAAGTGCTCACGCCTTGCATTATGATTATTCGTTTTTTTTTTCCTCCATATATACATTTTGGTTTTCTTTCCTTTCATTGTCAAGTATTATAAATATTGTGCAAAATCCTCTTAGATTTTAATAAATGCGTTCAGTTTTTCCAGATAGCTTTAATTATCGGAGGACCTGAATGGAAATACATTCTCGCGTACACACCTACCTACTCTGATTGTGCAAAATTTAATCGGCCATTGTTCTTAAAGGATACAAAATTGTGAAACTTTTATACGCAAATCTCCTCGCTAAATGATTGTGTATTTTTGCACGCTATGAGAAATCTCTTAAGATGGCGAATTTCAGCCAATAATAATAATATACTTTTCTATTTAATCGCGTTGCGGAATGTAACCACCGAGACTTCTATAATAATTAGAGATGTTTGTTGCTTAGTCCTTTTATGCTTTATATTACTTGATCTATTTCACTTTTGCGATATTATAAAGCGGTGGGTGAATTTGATCTAAATTAACGACAGATTGGTTGGGATAGAACTCGCGCAATTGTGGAGTATTTGTGTGCGTGCCCCCCCCCCCCTTAATTGTACGTATTATTGCAATGATATATAATAATAATTAAAAAAAAGAAACAAGAAAACTAATAATAATTTTTGCGTTGATTCGTTTAAAATGTTTTCTGGTTTCGATTGCTGCACGATTTTTGACGAGAAACTCAAAATAATATTAACAACTCGCAGTCTGTCAGTGAACTCGTTTCATTTTATCTTATAATGACGTCGATATAAATCGCTACTTCTTTGGAAGTAGCGGAATAAATTCTTCATGGTTTTACCTTTTTAATTTGTATTCGTAATTTTTGGACAGTATAGATTGTCATGTTTAGGTTTTGGTTTTGACAATGGAAAAGTAAGATGCTATCAAAGTCGTCTAAAATGGGCATATTTAAGTTGAAATATTTAATACTAAAACCAGATTGTTAGGTCTAATTAAACAGTTTTTTTTTTCATTTATGTTTAGCTATGAAAAAGAGAACTATACGCGGCATTCCCTTGCGATGGAAGTGTTCCGGAATGGTTATACTCATTTGAAACGGATGTCAGTGTAATTTGTAAAAAATTTAAAAAAAAGCAAATTATACTACTTACTATAGTTACATGTTTGACACAATTTTAACTACTCGGCATGTATTTCAAATTAAACGGAGTGGAAATTATAGAAAGCGAAGAATTATAAATGGGAGACGACCTCGATGTTCGTTCATATTTTTAGGATTTAGTAAAAGTAAGCAGAGAATATCTCCGTTTTTTACATCACAGTATAAAATAATACATTCATTTACCGTGGTAATTTAAAAAATAGTCTATATATGTATATATAGACTATTTGGGTTCTCAAAAACAGCTTTAACGATGTTGTTGAAATTTACGATTTACGGGTTTCAAGGAATAATAGATCGGTCGAAGTCTTGAAAAATGCTACGAAATGAAAATTTGAAAGCGGCACCAATGTCTGTTTCAGTGATTAATAAATACAAATTTTAAGTTCGTAAGCCAGAAGTATTTTTTACAAATTATCCATGTTTCTGAGTTGGTGGTCACTGAGTATCTACCGATAACCACCGATATATTTATATGGTACTACGGTGTCCGGTGCACGTTCGAATGAATAAAGAATAATTAAAATCTGTGTCGAAATAATCAAAAGCCTATTTACAAAACACAAAAGCAAGAAAACACATAATGAAAATCTCCTTTTTTTTGAAGTCGGTAAAAATACTTCGTTTCACTGAGAAAATACATCCTTGATTGTTACGAAAATAAAAATAATCATAAAAGTTAAAGGTATAATATTCCGCTACGTAAAAGAGTAGTGCGTAAATTAAACTAGGTCGATGTTAATTTGAAGTAAACAGGAGATGATAAATTTTAATTTTCGCTTTATGTATAATAATTTGTCGATGGTAGAGAAGAAAAAAAAGCAGAAGACTTTTTGTAAAAAGTTGTAACTTTTAATCGGTATTTATCACGCGCCGTTCAAAAGCCAAAAAATAATCTGGATCTAAATAAATGAAACGTCGACGATCTGAAAAATGAAGTGGTGTGCTGTAAACTTAGTATAGTGGTCCATTACGAGCTTGTAGCTTCACCAACGCGCGGGGGATAATTCGTTCACTTGTGCGAATTTTAATAATCCAATTTTTAACCTCTAGTAATTTTTATTGATTCTGACATCCTTCTTAGTTCCAGTATCTTTTTTCTTTCGCCACGTTGGTTTGAGATTATGCAATTGGTGCTGAAATATTTAATTTTTAGTTTTCTGTTAAAGTACCGAATATAAAGCATACTAAAGTCTGTACGAATGAAGAATGTAGAACCTACCGTGAAGGAAAATAAAACATAAAAGAAAATAATGAATTTTTAAAAAATGAATATAATACACTGAAGGAAAGATAACGGATTTAAAAAAACAAAAAACAAAAAGCAAAACATGTTACTATCCATCTGCTGTTTTGTGATTGAAAATCCAGCGTATTATTTATTCATAGGCCGCTGTTTAGGCGGTGTTCAATGCATTCTACTAAACCCTCTTGATGAGTATTCCCGTGTTAAATTCTAATTTACTGAAAAAATGTGAATTACATTGTAATCGATCGTAATGCCGAATGAAACGATATCTATTTTATTCGAAGCATTGTTGATGATCTAATAGAGTGGAAACAGTCAAATTATATCATCTTACACGCTTTTCGATGCGTGCATATGTATAAATAGGTCTGTATGTATGCGCATGAACGATTAGCGATAAGTAAGGATGATCACATTTTTTGTCCGCGACGTGATTTGAACAAGTTTTATAAAAAAAAAAGAAGAAAAATTTAAATGTACCGAATAATCAATTGGCATCAACTGGTTTCTAATGTGTGTACTACATTTATGTTACGTTACAAAGCCTTTTGTGTAGTATAATAGTTGACATGGCGCTGCAATAAGCGTGGTGACGACCGGATGCTGATATTATTATTTAATGGCGAAAAACGAACGACTCTGGCTGGCGAAAGAACCTTTTTCCATTTTCTTTTCGGATAATAAAGGCGGATCTGGGTTTTCGTAGCGAGAAGTCGATATGGCGTTTAACTCGATTATCTCGGTATAAATTTGTGAACATGTCTGAAAGTGCTGCGGATATTTTCGTAAAGTCGCATGTAATACGCGGCCGAGGTATTTCTATTTTATTGTGTTTATTCAGCAACGTTCGCGGTGAAACTCGGCTGTCCTGCTTGTGTTGTCGGTATTCCTCTTCCAGCCATTCGGATAGCCAATGATGGAAATGTTTCGGATTAAGAAAGAAACGTCCCATGTTCGGTTAACCGCCTAAGGTGATTTGAAACGGTTTCTCAGAAGTTGCCAAGTTAGAAAATAAAATTTTCTCTCGCACTCCCACTGGAAGTTGTCGAAATTCTCGAAAAAAAATGTCTTTACTTTTTGCTGTAATTTTGCCGTGTCGTGCAAAAGAACAACCACCTCAATATCACAGTGAAAATGGCGAGGGCGAGGTGTATTCCTGAAACGGCAGAACAAGAGAAAATAAAAATCGTTTAAATTCCTTTTATTCCCGACAAATAAATTTCGGTTACCAGCGTGTCGAACTTAACACACACCCTCCGAGAGAAAAAAACAATCTGCCGTTTGAAAATTCTTAATTTTCGCGACGCCACTTGCCGAGAAATTTTCACCGCCTGATCCGCTTTTCGGGCTGCACTTTGCCACGTAACGCAATCGCTGTTTCAGAATCGCAATTGGAGTATTGTTGTTACCTGATCACTGTTTTTAATCAGTAAACTCGCGCCTAATAATAACGATTTTCGCTGTTTCGCTATCCAGCGCATAGGAAAACAAATCATTCGGTTTTTCCGATTTTTGCAGGTGTGCCCTTGTTTTCATTTTTTTTAACTGGTTCCGGATCATTTCCGTTGTTGTGGTCTCTTTATGCGCACATGTCTTACGTATTGTTCAGCGCGAATTTTCGGCACCAGTTTTGATTTTCGACGTTGCGATAATATGATACGAATAGGGAAAAAGAGTTAATCTTACTGAATGATTAGTTATATAATTCATCGAACGTCTATTGTTTTTGTAGATTTATTTTTCACTATATATCCAGACACGTTACTAAACAGCAGAGAGCCCCCTTCGTTTATATTTTGATATAAGTGCCGTGCTTCTTTTTTTTTTCTTCTTCAAAAGTTGATTTATTGAACTGTTTTTTACTTATTACAACATTTTAACGATTTTAAGAATTTTTATATTGCCCGGAAATTTTTAAAAAATAAAATTGCAATGACTTTTTTCTTTTTTAACGATTAAATTCGTTCAAGTTAAAAAAGTGTATGTTTCTTTTTTTTAAAGAGTACGGAATTTTTAACACTTTTATCAGCGAGGTCTATATTCTTTCATTAATAGAATAGGGTGGAACTGGGAAAAAAGTAGGAGAATTCGAAGAAGATATTAGAAATTCCACTTGCGCGCCTCTCATACTTGAAGGTATTAAAAATAACTCCAAAACTCTCTGATATATGTATATTAATGTAAATGGTTACTTTGTGTATGGTAATTGAAACGACTTACTGAATTTTGTTTTGGATAAAAAAAAAAAAAAAAAAAAAAGCAGTGAATTACTGTGGTAACAGATTTTTAATGAATCTGTTAACCAGAAATAAAGATTTTAATTTGTCATCGGGATTAAAATGTATCGGAGGGCGGTAGAAAACATGTTGCGAAGAATTTAGGAATTAAATGTAGTTCCTTTTGCTTAGTCGGGGAAAAAATCTTAAAAATTCGGAAGTCGGAAGAATTTATTTTGAAGAAGGAAAAAATAGAGATGGTGGGCAGCCTGTGGTGGCGTTTTCGTTACTTCCGTGAACCTTCAGCCCTTGCTGTGTCTGCTTAGCACGCCATCTGGTTTGTTAATTTAATCGAAAGTTCTAATTTTAATTACAAATTGTGAGCCGGAAATGTTGATTTTTCGGAATTTGCTAGATTACGCGTTTAAATTGCTATTTTTAGTAGGAGACTTGATCGTCCGGGAAATTATATGCATTCAATAATGCGATATGAAAACTGTACCCCTCAAAGAAAAGATCTTCACTGTGCTACAAAGCACCCGCTGCGCCCTCCCTTCTCATATTTCAAACAAATCCGAAGTATTATTATAGAATGGGAACAATTCGCGGTATAACGAAAGCAGCAAATTAATTACGGGAATCGCGACGAATATGTTTAAAACTAAATAAAACGTAACGAAAGCGCTTATAATAATGTGTGCCACAGGCTTAAGCGAGTTTATTTAAGAAAATTATTAAAGTAATAATAAAGAATCAATTTTTCGTAAAATTTAGCACCTGCTGGTCCCTTTGTGTTCTTCTGGAACGATGAAATGTGTGTTTTTTTTGGAAGTTTTATTCGATGACTCGGATTAATTGAAAATTTTATCGCGGAAAATACGTAAAATCTTGTCGCGAACTTTTTTGAGTGTGTCCAATTGAGCGACAGACCAAAAAAGAGATAAAAGAGAAAAAAAGATCTTTGTTATTAATACACTAATACGGTTATTGGCCAATAAAAGCCGATTATTAATAAAAAAAAAATTTTAATTTTCAAAAGAGTAATAAGCTTAAAAGTACTTTTTTTTTTTTTTGTTCGCATTATTTCATCTCATCGCGCGCAATCCGTTTCGTTTGGCAGAAATAATGTTTTTTTTGCAGGTCGAATTTTATAATTTCGATGTAAACAAAGTGCGGCAAAATTTCACAGTCGTATTATTTCTGCGTGGTTCTGGAAACGCGATTGTAACATTCTAATCTCCGGTTTACAGCCGAAATAACAAATTTCATTCAGTTACGGAAAGATAAATAAGTTTATAGCTGCTGTTTTTATTGCGCCGCCGCGATGGGTGTTTAAATGAACGATAAATCCTGTATAAATTTCGCGAATGTGCAGGCTCTTTCAATGGGATAACCTCAAAAATAATAAACAAAAAAAAAACAAAAAAACAACTAAAATAAACTTCTGACGTTCTGTAATTTGCTTCGGCTGAAATTTTTTTATTTTTTTTCGTTCTATTTTCAGCTTTTCTATTCCATCGTCGCCTCTGCTAATTTTTTCACACTGTAAATTTCAATTTGGCTTCTACTTTGTTTTCCACCATCTACGTACCGCATTTTTAATCGAGGTTTTAACGTTGTTGCCCCAGTTTTCTTTTTTTTTTAGCCTGCTATTTTTTTTAATATATATATATATATATATATATATATATATATATATATATATACGTATATATCGCTAATTCTGATTGACTTTTTTATATTTAAATGCCATTTTTTTTCTTTTTTATTTTCTTTTTTGGCTATCCCCTGTATGTTTGAAAAATTCGAAAAAAGAAGAAAAACATTTCCGATGTTACTTTTCAAATGTTATTGGAAACATCCGTAATTACTCATTCGGAACAGTGCTCCTTTTCTGCTCAGTAGACGTTACGTGACCGAGTGATGAATGCGTCAAAAAGCTAAATCCGTTATTGCCAAGTCCCCTTCGCACCGCTTCGGAACGTTGCTTTCTGCTGATTTGTTTTTGTGCTACTTTAGCATTTCATATGCAGCGTCGAATTTTACCGTCGGTAAGATTTTTTCCGTCTGTTGTTTGCCTCTTTCGAAATTTTATTTTTACTAATAAATTTCTTCCAGTTTTCAAATTTGTCGTTAGTTCTTTAAAATTTATGTTACCGTTAGTACCATGGGAAATACGATAAAGGTCGTGGTGTGGCCCTTCGTTCTTATTTACTCGTATTTTAATACTCGTCGTTCGTTTTCTGTTTTTAATCATAATTCGACGACTGCTAGTGTTTTTGCTTAATGATTTTTTCGGATTTATCTCATTAAACAGCAGTGTTTTACTACACGAATAATGTTTCGTTCTTCAAATTATATGCTTCTGATGATGGTCAGTATAAAAGCTGTCCGAAACGTTAAGTGCTGTATTTTTTGGTAACAAATATATATATATATATATATATATATTTCATTTTTTAAACACAGCTGTCTGCACATTATTTATAACATTTTTTACATTAGCCACACGGGGGGAATTGTAGAATTTGTGGCAAAATAGAAAAGTACAGTTTCGCGGGGTAAGATTTCAAAAGAATTTTGTCATCCTCCAGAAGGGTAGTTATTAATTTTCTTCTGAACGGATTCGTATGTAATGATTATTCGAAAAAGGATTTTTTTTTTTTTTTTTTTTTGAGAAAAGGCACGCGATTATAATTGTTTTGGCTCGAATCCACTCAGAAATTGCGAATCAGTCAAACTATTAGTAAGTTTGGCAAATATTAAAAACATATTCGCGTGATATGAAAGTCTCACCTACTCGACGCTTCTTCGGCCGGCCTAGAGTTCTCTTTTCGCGCATTCGAAAATTCAGAGGAAACTGGTGAGAAGGCCTCTCGAGATGGTGATAGCCGGAAAAAATTGTGGAAGGCTTTTCGGTGCAGCAATATTGGACTGACCACGGCTAGAGAAGACGAAGAAGTATGACAGTTACATTTTCGTATGCACTAGGCGGGTGGGTTTTTTGAATTAAAGGATTATCACGTTACACGAAATGAAAAAAATATTCATAAGCCGGAAATCCTATGATAAGTTTCATCCGTACCACTCTCCGACAACATCAGCGTGTTTTTTTTCTCGATTGGCGCGATACTTAAAATCGTTCGGTAAACGTACATGATTAGATTTTATTACAAAACGAAAGGTGTTACCTGTTTTCGTTATTATTTTTATTTACTTATTAATAAACTACCAGAGTGGTGGGATCACTAAAGCGAACATTGGTCGCTTCCATTTAAAAATTGCTCGCTTGACAGAATTTCCTTAAAGATGTCCAATCGATTTATGTAAACCCCCTTTTTCGCGATCTTCCTCCAAACTGTTTGAACTGTTAACGGCTACTAATTTAATAATATACCGGCGGCTACATCGAACTTTGCGCACGACTTGATGCTGTCCTTGTAGATCGATTAGTGTATTAAAGAGTTCTTACTGAAATGCAGAAATAAAACGTATATTCGATTTAAAGCTACGATATTTTGTATGCACCGCATTATTCGTTTTTATACGGAGGTGCATCCTCGCGTTAGAAAATAACGAAAGCATACACCTATATTCATAAACAGAAATATTATCACAAATTATTATCGTCCTAGCATTACAATGACGCACGAACGACCCGTGCATATTTTAATCCCGTATAGATCGTAAGTAAATATATTTCGTCGCGAACGTTTAATGGAATTTTCGTACTAGTGATACCTCGGCGAATACATTTATTTATACCCCCTTAAAACGTTTTATTCGAACATTTTATCGGATTTGTTATCAACCACATCGGAGAAACCAATTAAATGATCATACACACATTTACGCGCGCGCATGTACACACATTAGCCTCCGCCTATTGATATCTGTTTCGGCTGGTTAATTTTTTCACTTTTTATGTGAACTGCATATTTCCACTGAAGATTTATTTCCTCTATTCAGTTTTCCAGTCGTCTGAGAATAGTACTGATATAATAAAACAAAAACTTTAAGCTCAATCCACGGTAGCACAATAATTGGTCAAGATGCAAGATTTAAAAATAAATAATATTTCCAGTGTATTCAATCTCCTGTACAAGTTTCCTTAAAAAAAATTGTCCGTATTTTTAAATTCTACAACATTCTAATAAAATACGAGTATATTTTTTTATAGAAGATCTATAAAGTTATTCAGTTGCGCGTACAAATATTTTGAGATAATTAAAAATATATTATAAAGGGAATTGTCAATTTAAATCTCCCGGGTAATAGCTAGGCAGATAATTTTTTTTTTCCAGGTTGGTACAACTGTTTTGTATTATGATGCCTATTTTTAGCGCGATCTGTCAACCAGTGTGTTTACAGCAGCTGTTAAAATCAGTCGACCTTGAAGTGTTTTGTCGAAGTTTTACAATGAGTGAAAATATTGAACAACGTACTTGTGTTAAATTCTGTGTTTCGAACGAAATTTCTTGTGCCGATACACTGAAAATGTTACAGAAGGCTTTTGGTGAATCTGCTTTATCAAAAACGCGGGTTTACGAGTGGTACAGAGCGTTCAAGGATGGTCGGGAGACGGTCGAAGACATGCCTCGCTCTGGACGGCCTTCAACGAGTGTGACCGATGATAACATCGATAAAATCAAGGAAATCGTTGCTGAAAATTGTCATGTGAGCTTGAGAGAGATGGCTCATGGATTGGGCATGTCACACGAGAGCGTACGTACGATTGTGCACGAAAAATTGGGTATGCAACGCGTTGCGGCTCGGCTTGTTCCGAAAGACCTGAATTTCTTTCAAAAAAAGTACCGAGAACAGGTAGCTGCAGACATGCTGGATCGAGCCAATTTGGATCCTACCTTCTTGGAAAAGATAATTACTGGTGACGAGACATAGGTGTACGAGTACGACACGCTTACGAACCAGCAATCGTCCGAATGGCGGCCAATTGGCGCGCCAAAGCCGAAAAAACCTCGCCAAAGCCGATCGAAAGTGAAGATCATGTTGATTGTTTTCTTCGATATTCGAGGCGTGGTACACTATGAATATGTGCCAGCCGGACAGACAGTCACCAAAGAGTTTTACTTAAGTGTTTTGAGACGTTTGAGAGAGGCTATCCGTCGTAAACGTAACGATTTGTGGGTCGACAATTTTTGGATTCCCCATCACGATAATGCGCCGTCTCACAAAGCCATAATTGTGAATGAGTTTTTGGCCAAACACTCGGTAAATATCATCGAACAACCGCCGTATTCACCAGATTTAGCACCCTGCGACTTCTTCCTATTCTCAAAACTCAAATTTCCGCTACGGGGAATGCGCTTCGAATCGATTGATGACATCAAGACGAATGCGACGCGAGAGCTAAAGGCCATCCCGGAAACCGCCTATCAGAAGTGCTTTGCCGAGTGGAAAAAGCGTTGGCATATGTGCATCGCTTCGAATGGATGTTATTTTGAAGGTGACAAAATAAATTTGGATGAAAATTAAAAATTGTTCGTTTTATTTAACAATTCCCGATACTTTCTTGACAGGGTGTATAACGTTTTTTGCGTAATTTAATGTTTGTGATTATACCAGAAATTCAATACTACGTCTACGTTATAAAGCTACTTTCCAGGACTTCATTTTTTTTTGTAGAAATATTTATTAAAGTTGGCTTAATTTTTGAAAATCACATTACTCTCATTATTAATATCATTTTTTTCCACATTTACTTGTCTGCTTTCTTAAAATTCCGATGGTGTTTTTGTTTATTTATTTACTTTTCATAGTCAGTACATTTATGTAAAGATTCTTTGTTCCTTTAGAAAACATGTCGATCATGAAAAAACGGTCTTAGCTAAAGTTTCGCGGGGTCTTACTATGACCTGTGTCTGTCGCGATCGAATCAAAAATTCCCGGGAGACACACAGTCGTCATTTTGAAGATATATAAAATCGACAACTGACACGTTGTTTACGCCTCTTTACCTTATGCGCATAGAATACTCCGTTATAAATAGGTTGAGAGTTGGTCACACAGCAATCTCCCGTAATTACATATTAACGTCTTTTCCAGCTACATCCTCGTTTTGTTCAGGTTCCGCCGATTACTTCCTCAGGCATTTCATAAAAATTAATTTATTACCTGTACGTGTTTTTTTCTTTCTTTTTTTTTTTTTTTCTTATCAACCGAGGCTCAAAGCAATTAGAAAATGATACCTGCAAAGTTGAATAGTATTTTAATATCTATAAGAGTTCATTTTACTGCATTAGAAATTAATAATATGTTATTTAGAGATTATATTTATTTCTACCGTGGTAAACGTTCGATTCAAATTGGTTTTGTATCTTATCGAGTGCATTTTAATATTTTCCCCTCTTCGATGACAAAAATCTTCATTGATTGGCTAATCACATCAGAAACTTAAAATTATGCACTGAAACCTTCCGCAGAAATTATTCTACATATATGTATATACGTGTATATTATTGTACTAGCAGTTATTCGTGATTTGCTCGTATTACCCGTTTAAATCTTACAGTTCTCTCCCTTTTTATATAGTGAATTGTGTACTTCCATTAAAAATCTTCCTCTATTCAATTTTTTTTTTTTTCAAGAATATTGCTATTAAAACAATTAAGTACACTCCGTAACAGCAAAAACCATAGTAGTTGGTAAATATTTAAAATTTGAATCTGAATAATATTTCCAATAGCAACTGTTAGAACTCCTGCTTCAGGATTCTTAATTAAATTTTCCCGTAATTTTAATTTTTAAAATATCCTAATCAGTTATATTTTTTAATAAAACATTACTAATGTATTGTATAATTACTACAAGTAAATGGAACCTTTGCAATAGGAAAAGATGGAAATAAAAATATTTTTGAAAATATAATAAATCTCTGCGAGTAAAGTATTTAATACGTATTTGATATTAGTCCCCGTAATCATAATCCGGAGATAACTTCACATTAAAATTAAATAAAAAAAAAGAAAGTAAACATTCTTATTTCAATAGCGATAAATATCAAAACTAACGAGTAGGAGGCTATGCGAACAAAATAAATCGTACAATGAAGTGTCCGTGCGCGCATAACCCTTTTCCTCGGTTCAGCGATTTTCTTGTCTTATTCATCGCCTCTGCAGAACCGATGGCTATTTAAATTGAACGGATCGTACTCGCGTAAGCACTTCAAAATTTCGAGCGCTGTTTTACATTTATTTCCATCACAAGCATGTTGTACATCCATTCAAAACACAACGAAACGAAAGAATAACGTCGAAGAACATGACCTTCCTACATAATAAAACTAAAGTTTTTATTCGTATTATTTTAAGCGCGTTTATTCCTGTTGTAACGGAAAACTAAACAATGAATGGAAATCAGACATCTATTATCGTAGTAACATTAGAAGTTTGCGGTATTTTTCTTGTATGTTCCATGTATTGCGATTAGAGCTAGAGAAAATTGCGTTTTTTTTTAATGTTTTTTGAGGTTGGTATATTGGCTGAGATGTAAGGAAGTGGTTAAGCAGTAGTTTGAGCTGAAGGAAATTTGCACAGGGTAAGTTATATTGCACTCGAGAAGAAAAATGCGATGAGAACACGCTGAAATAAATCAGTTTGGTTTTGGACATTCCCGGCAACAAGTTATTGAAGTTTCCTTAGATTAGCTGAATTTTTTTTTCTTTGGCATATCATCGGAATTTTAATTCAGTGCGTATGTTGAGAGAGGAACTGCAGTATTTCTAATACCCGAAGAAAAAAAATATATACAGGGTGTGTTCTGAATTCTCGAAATTTGTTTTACGCTATAAAGCTCGTCGAAATGAACAAAAATGTCCTGAGGGAAAAATCATTTGGGCGAACAATTAATTAGTTATAACTAATTTTATTAATTCGTTGTTATAAAAAAATAAATATCGAAAAGAAGTAAAATATGCATTAAATGTAGTCATAAGTGTATAGTCAACTAGGGGTAAAATTTCAACCCAATTCTCGTCACATTTTTTCAAATCTACGGTATGTGCATTTTATCACAACGTAGCCTCAGTGTTCATTTGTTTTTCTCTGCTGTTTTGTGAACACAAGAAACAAATGGCGATAAGTTAGTAAAATTCTTTAAAAACTTTAGCTACCATAATGACATTTTATATTCTATGTTATCTTTTTTTCGTAAAAATTGTTTGGTACGTAAACAAACGCGAAGAGCTCTAAGTTAATGGTGCAGCAAAATGGCCAAGATATTGAGCACTTGCTTTAGGCCGTTGACAAAACATTGTTGACTATACATTTACGACTACATATAATACGTATTTTACTCCGTTTCAATATTTATTTCATTTTTATTTTACAAAATATTGATTTATAAAAAAAAATATTTTTTCATTTTAATTAAATAATTTATTTAATTAAAACTAATTAATTGCTCGTCTAAATGATTTTTCCCTCAGGACTTTTTTGTTTATTTCGGCGAGCTTTATAAAACAAATATCCTGAATTAGTTTCAGAACGACCTGTATATACATCTGTTCAGCCGAACTGTTTTTATTGACCTATGCTGCTTGTAAGATTCAGTAGCGTATCTAAAATTTAACAGTCTATTACAATAATCAAATATGAAGATGCCTAGATGACATTATGTATAATTGCGCATATTTTACATCTGGCATTTATTATAAAAATATTAAAAATGACGCACGCTGGTGCCGATTTAAAATGATGTTACGAAATAATCCTACATTCCTCTACAGCGCAAATCCTGTTGTTGCTTACTCCGGTGGGGCAGCAATAGGATTTCAGAGATGTACTGTGTAGAGTAATCTAAGGAAATTAAACATCTTTAATAATAATGACGATGTTACCAACATTTTTTAAGAATCAGAGTGTCAGTTCCAAATCCCTCCTATGCCATCAGCTGGTTCTATGATTTTCTGTTTTATTACAGAAGCAGGCTGTTTGCTTTTTTGATTTCCATCTTGAAATACGTAATAGTGTAGTCTTCAAACGACACCAAAGAAGCTATTAGATTCTTTTCGGTGCATTTTTGTTGGTTTCCTAATATGATAGTTTTCAATTAAACGCATTGTTTTGAGGGGTTTTTTTCGTGCGTCGTGGGTGGGTCCTTTTCAGTTTTACTCACAGATCCACATATCTGAATATAAATTTGTTACGCACTGATGACCGCTTTTAACGGGAAACAAAAATTTCTCAAAGTAATTGTCGAATGAAATACTAGAGTGCGCCTTTAAATAGATTTGTACAAGTAACGGTTGTGTATACCCGAGTTAAAATCTGAAGTAACATTTTACCGAACGGAGAAATCTTTTTTCCTCGTCCTTTATTTTATCATAGTATTCGACGCGAAAAATATGGTTTTCCAGTCGTCAATCGTTACTTTGCGTTACTGAAAATTCGCACTAGCTCCCCTCGTTGCTTCGCATATTGGCAATATTTTTAATAATAAGCATCACTTAAGATAAAACTTAAAATGAAACTATCAATTTTTCACTAACTTAAACGATTCATTCTCGTCCAATTCGATTTCTATTTTCCGGTTTAATTCGTTTCTTCGGTATTCTGAAATCGGAAGACCAATAACAGAGCTTTCTTAATTTCATGAAACGAAAAACAATTTTTCTTTGGAGAAATGTACACCGTTGTTGTGCAAATTTCATTGTTTTCGCGACTTAAATAGTTTTGGGTAAATATTAATTCCGTATGAAAAACAAAAGCCCACTTTCTATCTATTTTTGTATACGTATTGTATTTTATTGTGCATTGTAAAAAGACGACACCTTCAGTGAATAATTCGTAATGTCTTTTTTCTGTACATTGAAAAGGCAAATTATTTTTACCGATAATTTCTATTTGGGGGTGTATTGTTTAAAATCCTTTAGCGAGACGGCAATAATTTCGTCGGTTAGTTGGACGAGAATATTTCTTATTTTAACCGAATGTCTATATGGTCCTGTACAGACTTCGTTTTACGAAAATCTAAATAAAATTATACTTTGAAATTTGTTTTGATTTTCTTAATAATTCTTTTTTTTCTCTAAGGGGCCTAGTCAAAAATTTACCTTAGCACAAAATCCTGTGTTTCGCAAAACTTAAAAATTAATTCAAAATATTCAAAGTTATCGGGAATTTGTTTTTTTTTTTTTTTGAAATACTTCAAAATTTACGTAACGATGCATCTTATGAGAAAAATTTTTTGCTTTACAAAATAACATTCTGTTAGTCCAGTAACGATGAGAAAAGCACTCGATTTTGAAATACCAAAGAGGAGAGAGCAGGTTATTCGGAATAACGTGAATTGTTTAAATTAGACTTTGAACGATTTCTTAAATAATTTGTTTTATGCAGAAAATAAATACGTGTAATTTCCACTGATTCATTGCACGACTCCTAGTAAATGCTTCCTTGTTACAGTCGTCTTATTTTAGATTTACAGCGAGTTACCGGCATTTTTGTAATATTTTCCAGGCACTCGGGAAGTATGAAAACTGAATTTATTGAAATTAACCAAAACGCCAATTAAGTCAATCGATCACAATCAGTGTCACTGTCGGCCTTGTAAAGAAATAGTTCGAGCTGTTAAGACTAGCGTGTCTATTTAGCGGATCAACTTAATTAGTTTATTTACTCTGTACCCGGTTTCCGAGATTGAGGAACTTGCCCGGCATTTTATTTTTTCGCAATTGCAAGCACGTTCAGCCGCATAAAAAGAATTACGGCTTTCAGTATAAGATGAATTAAAAAAGAACAACTGCAGGAAAGGAAGAGAACATTGTAAGAGTCAAAAGAAGAAAATGGATATTAGTTAACGAGACAGTTGAACGATGATAGAGACATCGTAGTAGCTGATTGCATTTCCATCCGATGGGTAGAATTGTTTTTTGAAGTTCTACATTACAGTATTTACAAAAGTTGAAAGGATTGTCGTAAATGTAAATTCTTTTTCCGTATGTAAAGTAATCTTATTTTCAGTAAATTCGCATTAAGGTACCGAAAATATTTTTATCCTACGATATAGATTAGCGAAATGGGAGGCACATACTTTTTCCTATTTTTTATTATGAGGTGGTTTCGGTTTACAAGAACAAAACAAAAACACCTTTTAGGGAAGGCTAAACAGTTATTCCGTGACTTTTGGTTGAATATTTCCGTTTTTTTTTTTTTTTTTCTTTTACTGCATTGCCAGTTTTCTACTTTTATGTTGCACGCACGGGATGAAACAGAAACGATTTCATTACACGAGCCTACGTAACACGTGTACTCATAAGTTGTTTTATATTTACATTTATAAATTTTTAATTTCATTAATTTAATTTCGTTTTCTTTTCTGTTCTTGTTTTAGGTAAGTGTAAATATTGGTCGGCTCTTTAACATCTATACTAGCCTTAAGAATTTTTTGTTATCGGTTACATTGATGACTTGGTCAACAGATATATCGGCTCGGATGTGGTTTCGCCACCCTCGCAAGTATTAATTTGACTTTATTGTCTTTTCATTAAATGTAATTTTATACACTTGCAACGAATATTATTACCGATTAACGTGTGTTTCTGTTTTCGCATCGTCATTTTAATTTTTCCGGTTGGAAAACGAGGTTCTCCACCTGGGGAACACTTTCCGGGTCGGAAAACATATCTTTTCAAATGGCACTTGCGCAATTTCGTTATTCGTTTATGGGAAAATGCCCTTTTTTCCGGGTTAATTTATTAAAATTAAAAAATGAAGAAAAAAAAAAAAGAAACAAAGTCTACGTTTACATTTTTTTCTTTTCCTTTGATAGAATAGCACTCAGTTTTTCGAAAGAAGAGAATTTCAGCGGCCTCTCGGGTTCAACGAAAAAGTATACGCATTTAGTTTCAGGTACTCAACGACAACGAGGGGGGAGGCCTGTGATTGCATTCACACGAAGAACACAACGCATTCTATCTTTAGCCTAAATGGCACGCTAGTGTTTCTGCGTATGCACAACTGGCCATTTGTCAATGTCAAGAAGTTCTTAATCTCGCTGCTCGGGCTTCGAAGACGCTCCGCTGTAATTTTTAAAACATACTCCGAACGACGTTGATGTTTAAGTCTTAACGAGATAAAAAAATAAATCGCTAGTGTGTGACCTTTTTTATTGATGACTGTTCCCAGTGTGGTAGTACAGATCCTTCTAGAATATGAAATTTCCGAAATACAAAACGGCTATTAAAAGTAATTTTTTATTAAGAAGTTTTCAACATTTATATCGAAAAATAGTGTAAAATAGTGATATTTTTTCCTTTTCGGCGTTTCGGGAAATTTTTATACAGTCGTTTTTTCAGAAGGAATTCAACGTATTCAGATTTACCGACCTGAAATTTATGCTGGACCGCGCCATACTAGTGATTGTAATTAAGTTCTTGTTACTCGTTTGCTGTGTTGCATACATTCGACCCTAAAATAATACAGAATGACCAATACACCGAGATCCCTATCGACTGTATTATGAAAAGAGCTTTCTTCCGAAATCCTTAATATTTTCGTAAATTCGTTTTAATCTTAGCGTGATATATATTTATGCTTTTTTTCTTTAACAATCAATCGGCGCGCATGTGTCTCTAAATTAAATTCTTTACGTTTACTTCGTTACACTTTAGATTATTTTTACGTGCTTTTACTAATTTTGCTCTTCATGGAAAGAGGCGGTTGTTGTCAGGATTATTTCGTTTATAGCGCGAAATGCTTACCCCGAATCCCACCTTCTCGTTGAATTTTTGTACGTACCCATTTGTTTTAACCTACTGTATGCGGATACTGTGGCTATTTTGAACAATGACGACATGGTGTCGAGAGGAAATTGTTTGCGGGGCTAGTTCTGGAAATTTGTAGCACCTGTATAATAGTCCCTGGGAAAATGCGAATATGAACCGTTTTTTTTTGTTTTTTTTTTTTAATATTATTCGGCGCATTTTTGTACTTTCAGTGGGATTTCATCATATTTTTGAGTGTACGTTTTCAAGAATATAACGCGCGGATATTAACATTTCGAATACTAGGGCGGGGCCAGTACATGGTAGAAAAAAATAAGTGATCATTTGAATCTCGTTCAAATAAATTGAGAACATTTAATCGGTGGAAATTTTGTATTACCGATTTTAGTTCGACTTAATCGAGACTCTTTGCGAAATGTGAATTGGATCGATTGACACGTGCAGCCAATGACCGTTTGCTTCATTTCCTTATCACTCTGAGAATAATGGAATGAGTATTAGATATTATACCATTTGCGTTGCTCAACTTCCCTTTTTTTTCCCCCACATATATATATATATATATATATCCCATTTGATCGCCGAAGAAGTCCCCGTTGTGTATGCTCTTCTTTAGGGAAAACTGCGTGATTTTTAATTTTTAAACGATCGAACTGAATACGGCAACGAGAGATTGTGATGAACGATTATCGACTACGACCGGACAGCAAGTTAAACAGCATTTGATTTCATCTTCGAGAATAACTTATATGTGCGCTGTTTTCGTAGAAGGCGCGCGCGCGATATTCATCGATAGTCGGCGAAAATCATAAGTGATGTATGTTGAAAAGGTACCGCAAGTTGCATTAAGTTTTCTGCGAACAGGAATTGCTAAAGCACCTGTGCCGGCGGAAAAAATTACTTCAGATCTCCAGGGAGGTGGAATGGTGTAAGAAAAGCGGGGCCGGGGTTAGCTTCGCCTGATTTAAGAATCGAAAGAAGATGTGTTTATAATAATTTATAACTTTAGTTGCACCGAAAGGGGAACCTCCACACCAACGGAACACTGTGCGCGCTATATTTATTGGCGGGAAAATTGGTCGTGTCGGTAACATCTGTTCGGTCTGGCGGTTTTTTCTTTTTCCTATCAATCGGGGCGGGGGGGGGGGCTTTCTCGGGCCGACTGTCTTTCTGAATGCGAAGCTTGAAGCAGAACGAACGTCTGGCTCTTGTATGTGATTCTGCGGCAATCTCGCCGTACTACTACCGCACGACCGTGTTATTCAGTGTCCATTAATTCGACGTTTAATTCGAAGCACGTACGTAATCCGGGATTTGCTGATACGCGCCAAATTGTTGATGCTGATCTGGACCTAGTTACGTTGTCTGTTAAAAGAGCATGAACCTGAACCGCCGTGTACACACAGTGTACCTCGGGATCCTCTCTGACGGATGTATTTTTCCGAATTGTGAAAATAATAGGGTTCAGGTTTTCCCTCGCTTTCTGCTAAATAAATTATGAAACGCGAACGCCTAGAATAATAATAATTTTTTTTTCCATTTTACAAATTGTTGCGCAATGTTGCCCCCCTCGCTCATTTTGGAAGAAAGCTCGTCTTTATTTGATGATAGAATGAAATTCTAAAATAGGCGGAATATTTCTTCGCCTATAGTGCAGCAGTACACACAGGATCCGAATGCCGCGCCGTAGCTCGTGTCTTTATGATACAATCGCTACGCAGATTTTTTTCGTTTGTTGAATTTTCCATTTGATGGGCGTTTAATTTTTTCGCGTTCAGTCTGTATATACGTTTAAACTGTTCGTTCGGGTTTCCCGCTAATTTCGGACGGTTGCAAATAAAACGCGTTCAAACCAACGCGAATAATTTTCATTAGAAACGTATTTTTGGTCTATATTGGTTCCGGGTCGCGAAATTACTTTTTCCCCGTTGCGTTAATTGAAATCGGAGGTGATGTTGTCATATTAGAACACAATCTCTTTTATAATCGCATCAACGGATAAAACACAAACATTTAGCATAATAAAGAATTCTATTATACCGCGCACGCGTCTCAATGATTGCGAATCCCCTCCTAATAACCAGTTGGTACTTTTAATTATACTGTTTAATGCTTACGTTTTATTTGTTTATGCGATTACACAGTGCCATATTAGTACGGTTTGTATTTGAAGATTGCGTCTGAAATTACTGATATCATCTTCGATTTCACCATGTAGCGTAATAAGCAATCGAGCAAAAATAATTCAGACCGATCAAAATATAATGGAACAAACTAGCACGTTACGAATTATTCGCGTTAATTTTTGAAGGCGTTTCGTTTACAAGCGGTGTGTTCCTTTAATATACCTGCTAACCGCCGGACTGCTACTCCCAATCATGATTATTCAACTTACACCAATCTTTAATAATGGTAATATGTCGTCCATTATACGGCATTTAAAATGGAAAAATAAAATAAAAGTTAAAAAATATCCAACAACATAAGTAGCCTGTTAAGAGAAGAGTACACTTGGAAATGCCTCTGTGATGCTCTAGTCGGTTGGGGTAGGTGGACCGATGTTTATTAAAATAAGAAATTTTTCAACGTAGATATGTGTTTTGTATAGGGGAAAAAAAAAAAAAAAACGATGTGAAGAGTGAGTTGCAATGACGTCTTCAATGTTTTTTTTTAAATTATCTAAAAATTTTACGAGTACCAAAAAATGTTTACTTTATGTTGCATCTACTTTCTTTCCATCTATCTATTTTTAAAAAATCGCAGAAATTATAGCGTAATATTCTGAATACTAAAAATAAAAAAAAAAAAAACAAAAAAAAAAACGATTTAACGTTTCTTCGAATAACCGTAGAAATTGGTACTACTTTATTACTCAAAATGGATGATGCCTCAGTTCCATTGTAAATTAATATCCTCCGCTCGGTACTCGAATAATGATGTAAGGATTAAATGTAGATTTAATTTTTAAGGAGGGGTACTAAACCACACACTGCATGGAACTACGTAGGTTATCGCAGTGAATGGACCCACATTTTAAATCAGACTTCTCGGTGCGTCAGACTGAACGAAAGCCATGAGATTGTTCAAAGCGGTAGGGATATTATTATTAAATTAGTTTTCTTTTTTGTCAAAATAATTTCGCATGATGTGTTCATTAATAAAGCGCAAGCGGGTGGGGAATGTTCTCTTTCATGTTTTTTCTTTTTTAAGATTCCGTGAGACAAGTCTGCATTTGACGAGGCGTGGAATTTTCATTAAAAGGTATACATATGTATAAGGAGAAAAGTTGTGGAAATATTTAAACACTGCCCGTGCTTTAACGCGTTTTATAAATATGAAGAGGGTGTCGAACAGCTGCTATTTTCCAACTGATTTTTAATGATACGAAATAGCAACTAAAATAAAAGGTAGGAAAGAATGCAATAGTGTCTGTTTCAGAGGAATTTTAATGATTGTGAAGAAGCAGTTCGTTCAGTATGAATTATTGCAAGTTTTTTGTACTAGGTGTGTAATAATAATTTAAAAATTCTTCTTCTTCTTCTTCTGCTTTTTTTCTTTTCGTTTTAATTTTCCTCATTTTAATTGTTCGCAATGGACGAGATACATTTAGGGAGGGGGAGGGGGGTTACGGCAGTTTTCTTTTCTCGATCAAAGCGTCTATTTATAAATTTATAAAGAGAAAAAAAATCTCGTCCGCAATTTGATGTTTATCCGCTGTTCAAACTTGCGGTAAATTTTGAAGTGAAATTTATTTTTAAATTCCTTTTTACATTTCGATCGTTATACGACATCTGCGTCATCGCTGTTTACACGCACTGAATTTGAATGCAGAATAGGTAGGCTCGGTACTAGGAGTTTTCGAGAGCAAAACTTTTATTATCGCTAATCGTCGAAAAGAATTTCTTCGTATATTTCTAGCGATAATGATGACCGTTACCAGGCGATGTAAATAATGAAGGCAACACGCCATATTGTGTACCATTTCAGGAAATGAAAGTGAATCTTTCTATTTTTATCGCTAATATACGCTCGTCTATAAAGGCCTGTTCGTTTATTTACATTTCAAACTACGATAATTGCGGTTTGTTTCGTTCTTTTCTTATTATTTGTCTCGCGATATTTAGCATGTTTTTTTATTATTAATTAATAAGTAAAGAATATTGCGTAGCTTTTAGTTCAATTTTTGTCTGTATATGTGAATGATATTCTTCGAAATTTCAGCTTCAGTTGATTACATCATTATTTAAAAAAAAAAAAAAAATAATTTACCGCTTGTGTGTAGCAATTTCTATTGAAAATGTTACATATATAGCTCATAATGTTTTTTACATAATACCCCTGACGCAAAATAATTATGTAATTAATAGATGGTTACGCGCGTGCGACTTTATTAATGTCGAATTAGGGGACCTTTAACTAAATATCTTGTTGTTACGTCATTTCGCTTTGAAATTTCTAATAGCGGCGACAACCGCTCTGCACGAATGGCTCTTGTATGTTATGTGCCAGTTGTTTTTCTTTGAGCGCTTTTGCCTTCCTGAATTGCCCGTGAAAAAGTATCTGACGCACACGATCTGTATCGCAGTCCTTTGTTTTCGGTTTCAATGAAACCGTGGCTAGCTCTTATATTTTTCGGATTATTTTTCGTTAATTTTCAGATTCTGGTAGTACGAAACTCTTCCATGCGTATTTTTAAGCGTGTATGTATATATTGCCCGCATAATGCACGGACGTAAAGATTTTACAAATATTGATTATTTTTTTTAATTCGCCGACTTCTCAAGATTTATAACACCGTCATTATTTATTAAATTCAAGGGGGAAAAAAGTATCGAATAATTTACTTTAAAAAAAGTACAAAATTAAAAATCGGAACTATCCTGTGAAATTCTAATAAATCTTTTGGCTGAAATTTCGTCAAAAGTCAGAAGAATTAAAACTCGAACTGATCTGAAATTTCGATTAAAATGTAAATGTACCCAACGAAATTATCTAAAAATATCGATTCAAAAAGTCGCTGAGGCGACTAATAATACACTATATACACATGTAGGCCCTAGTTGTACTACCGTATTTTGAATTCAACATCACCGAATGAAAATGTTTTTAAATAAAAATTTTATCAACTGAAATTCCCCGGATTTCTTTATTTTCTTTGCTCGGTACTATCGAGTTTTTGACTTTTAAGAAATTTTTCTGTCGCCTCTTAAGTTTCCTCTAGCGTACTGCGTATTTTGAACGAACTAGTAAAATTTTCAAAATTTTGTCTAAAATATCTGCCGTAGTCGTTAGTGGAAAACTAAATATTAATTTCCAGCTAAATGTATAAGGTGATTTGTTATGAATTAAATTTTTTGATTTTTAACACGTTATAATCAACGTTAAAAGTGATCGCCCTGCACGAAGAAAAAGTTTTTATCAATATTTCGTAGTAACTCTATAAGTTGAAGTAAATGATAGCGATATATTTCATGAGTGTGTTCTATCTTTTAGTCGACGCATTTTTACGTATTTGGAAGAAAGTTGCAAAAATTCGGAAATAAACAGGAATAAAATTCACTTTTCGCTACACTTTTCGAACGATTACGCGGCCGTTGCTAAATTGCGAACAGCATACATTCTGGTCGCTGAGCATACAGTTAAAATCCTCCAATCGGATTGGCTAAAACTGGCAAAGATAAGTCTCTAAACCGTAGAATGACTAAGATTTACAAAACTTACCGTTGTACGGAGAAGTATGGTTGTTTCGACTGTCATAATCACCGATACCGCGAATTATTCAAGTCTGCCTGTAGTGTAACGAATTCTGTGCAAATGTATGTTATGTCTCTCGAATGCGAAATTCGGAGTATGTTTTGCATTCACGCGCACAGACAACAGCGGAGTGTTCCTGGACGGTTGTCACCCCTGTACAAATGGTTATTCTATACCTGGTGATTGCGTGTTGGATAAACAAGAGGACACAAACCTTTTTTGCTTTGGTGGACGAAGAAACTATTGTATTCACGTGTGTTCGTCTAATCATCGACAAGATGAGACCACGGAGTAAATTGAAAGACAACAGTTTGTTCTAGCACTGTTAACTGCGAAGGGGAAACCCGAGAATACGGACGATCCAACGTTGCAACGTTGATTCGTAGGGAATGCTCGTTCCGGTATCTATTGGTATGCGATTGTGCCACAGAAAAAAAATCGTCCTGCAGATATCTCCGAGGTATTTGCAACATGTACGCGTATTAGGAACGTAATTTTTTGAATTTGCTTTTGACGTTTTCGACTCGTCAGGGTTCTCGCTACCGTTATTTATCAGGAATGTTGATCGCTCTGAGAAATTTTTTCGATGCGTACTTATCGCGCGTCCGTTCGTACTTTGTGCGCGACGCTGGATCTTCTTCCACGCGGAGGATGCGAAGTCGCGTTCGTTTTCATTTGTTATCTGTTTGTTTTTGTTGTTTTTTATCCGCGGGGCGATGTTTCGCGGTTGATAAGAATCATATTTCATATTAGCGGATGTGGGCATATTTATCTGGATTTAAAATGTGTTTTGTTTAGCGTGTGGCATCGATCTCATTCATCTCTGTGTGAAATACAGCAGCTGGTCTCGTCTGGAGAATCCATTAAGTCTGTTCCTACACATCATGCGTACTCCGAATTTCGCTGCGGAGGAACGTTACGTATTAAATATACAGCACTGGCCGAGAAGTGTCTGCGTTGTTGATGACTCCACTGGCCTACATTATTATTTTGCATCGCTTACCCGCCTTCTCCGGTGGCGGCACGCTAACCGCTGGCCGGGCGAGCTGTTTTCTAATGCTGGAAGAAAAAAAGAAGGAAACGGAAAAACAACGTTCGTCTTCTCTGTCCCGATCTTACGATTTTGCGTTCGAACGAATTGTTGTTGTTATAGTTGTCGTTGTCGTTGTAGTTGTAATAGAGGGCCTGTTGTTTTTCGCTATTATTCCGTATTTGTCTTGTCTGCGTTTTGGACCGCGCGTTCTACACATTACGCAGGGCTCAGTTTTTAGAACAGGAAAATTAATAATATTCGGTCCGTTTTTAGTTTCTCTCCATCGCCGCCCTGTGCGCCGTTCGAGTTGATTTTCTTCTAATAATTTATTTTCCGTAATTACGCTGACAAGTGCTGAGGGGAACGCGAGGGGCTCAAAATTTTCATTCGTCGGAAGGTATAGTCCGAAATGGTGCAACTTAGAGCAGTCCTGTGTATACCGAGCGTTAACAATTATACTTTAACAGATTTTACGCGCGGTCAGCTAAGCGATTTGCAAACGTTCTATTACATATTCGGCAGAGAGTTCAGTTTTAATTTAATTTATTCTCGTCACTTGATTATATTACTCGAACGGTGTTTCATTCGAGTAATATGAAAACAAAACCTATATTGAGGAGAATAAATAAATAAAATGAAAACCTCGCCGCTGTGTAATGGCAATTTTTCCAATCGTCTGAAACCTCCGAATAATTACTACTACTGCTGTGTGTCGTTTCGACTGTTTCCGATAAAAAATATAGAACGGAGTAAGAGTTTCATCCGAAATCGGTCACTGCACTCTCGCGTATTAATGAAGTTCTGTCGATGGCTGGAATTTCAAGGCTAATGAGACACACATATACAAGCGGGTCTCATAAAAACTGCTTTTTTTAGTTAGGCCAAATCTAAACAAGGTGTGTCTCATTCGGAGTTATTGATTAATTTTTGAAACTGGTTGAGAAGAGCAATAGCTATTTAGAGAGTTATGATCCCTCAGAGTAGGCGAAAAATCTGTGCCGATGAAAATGCTTGAACGAAATTATTTGACGGAGAATCGATCGGGAATAGAGCGAATGTATATTAATATGTTGAATGTTTGCAGTGAATAACGAACCGGTTTATCAAACCGCGTTATTAGCTAGTGACGCGTAAAATGTTTGAGCCGCAATTCTTAAGAACCGGGTTAATAGTACTACGCTGAATGTTTTGTTTTCGCCGGGCGAATACCATCGCTATTATAAGAATCGTTTGCAACTTTCCCGTTCTATTTGTCGAAAATTCAGGTGAAAGATGGAAAGAAAGAAAAAATCCGCACCAATTCGTTTTTTAAAAGAAAATTGCAGGAATCGTAATTATTTTCCAGTTATTTCTTGACGTTATTATTCAATATATCTGTCTCGGTTCTGGTGCGCAGTTGTGTCGGTTCGTATTTTCGTATTTTTCGAGCCACCGGTCTTTTTATTAGTTCGCCAAATCATGTCGCTCAGTTTAGAAAGTTTAAAAACGGCATATTGAACAACCATCGAGTGACGTTATTTTTCAAATGTTTCTCTGTTTATTTTTTCCTTCGGCGAAATCGCGACCACGACGGTTTTACGTCCGAAATCGTCGGGACATAACGCGCGAAAACTTCAAAATGGCCAGACTACTACCGCGGCTGTTAAATTACTTACGCGTGCAGACTGCGTTTGCCCTCTACGATGCGAAGCGTTTTAAATGACTGCCAAAAAGTTCAAGCGTCGGTTATGCCGGCGGCATTTCGTTCTCGAAGCAACAAAAAGTTTTGGTTTTTGCAACGAGCGTGTACTTTAATAAATTAAATAAATGTGTTCTAATTAAAATCGATTTTTTTTCGAGTTTTCTTTCTTTTTTTTTTTGACAAATTATTAACAATAAGCTCCTCCGCGATAAAAAAAAAAAAAAAAAGAAAAAGAGCAAAAAAAACGCTCCAAATGTATGGAGGGAATGTATTTTAATCGTTTCGTTTGCGGCGCGGTGCGAGAAAATTTGATTTTGAAATTCTGCGAAAATCGATGTTTGGAAATAATTTGAAGGGCTGACAATACGAATATCTCGTCGAATATAATTTTACGATTCATAAGTGAACGAAAATGAGGATCCACCGTGTTTTTTGCTCTGGCAAGGACGTTAATTTTGAAGGACGATAAAAATCGTTACTTATGTATGAGGATTTTCGCATGTTTCCTAACATTGTCCAAATTGAAGTTCAATTGTAATTTATGATCCAATTCTGATAAGTCAAACCGTTTCCCACTTATTGTATAATTGAATATTTTTGTCGTTTCTGAACCATCTTATTCGGATTCCGTACATCATATATGTGTACGAAATCCTAAAAATCGATATAAATTTACTTTAAGAAATTAATTTACTTTAGAACCCCCTTTTTTTCGTGTATAGAGTCCATCATCAACTAACAGCACAGAGTACACTATCTATTAAAAAGTATATAAATTGAGGGTGTACTCTGTGTTGTTAGCTGCTGATATAGCCCGAAAAAACATGTTTCCGAAGTAATTTACTTTCCATTTTTTAAAGTAAATTTATACTGAGTTTTGTTTTTAAGGATAATTTATTTATTTTGTATATATAGAACGGGTTAATTTCGATGTTGCTGTTTTTTATTTTTGTTCGTCTCGGTCTAGAGTGTTGAGTTTGGATATGCCAATAATTTTGATTTTTGTACATTTATTGAACTTAATTCATTTTGAGTATTTATCTTAATAAAAAAACTAAATTTAATTCAGCTAATAAGTTAACACAACATTTATTGATTTTGAGGCGATACGAAGTTCGTCCCGGGTCAGCTCGTATATATATATTAATTACAATGTAATTCTTAGGCTACCCCCCATTCGAAAAAATGTCCCAATTTTATGTAACGCTAAATGTCTCGAAAAAATGTCCCAATTTTATGTAACGCTAAATGTCTCAAAAAAATGTCCCAATTTTATGTAACGTTTGTTATATTTTGTAGGATTTTTGTTATTATTATTTAAAAAATGTCACAATTTTATGTAATGAAATATGTAACGAAAAATGTAACGAAAAAATGTCTTAATTTTATATAATGAAAGTTAAATGTTAGGATAGGATTTTTGTGATTATGTTTTGTTTTTCTTTTTATGTTGATGCCAGTAAGAATTACGTTGTAAATTTTGATCATTTTATACAAAGTATAGAAGAGAAAGAGACAGAAATAAAAGCAAAAGGGGTCAAAGGGTACAGCCCCTTGCAAGGCCAAAATGGCCGAGTTTATATATATATATATATATGTATATATACACACGCGTGTTGTGTTGCGTTGGCGCGCATTGTAGATTAAGAAATTTCCTTTCATAACATTCATTCATTGTGATTAAGTGAAAAATTAGCCGAGTCAAAAAAAAAAAAAAAAAGGAAAAAAAAAGTGAAAAATGTGTTACCATATTAATATTTAGTCAGGTTTTTCCAGGAGAGAGAGAAAGCCAAATTCTAATCAGTGAAATAAATTTCTACGCGAAATTTTCTAGCATTTTGGGGGTTTTCAAAGTCTCCTGAACAACTATGGTTTGTGCTTTATTTGTAAAATGCATTTGCATTTAAGCTTCGCGTTTATTCTCATTATAGGGCTCAAATATTCGTATTCATGCTTTTCTTTTCAAATGAGTGCACTTTATTTCTACTATATGTTCTCTTTAACTAGTGCTTTTTTTTAATAACTAATAGGAAGCGCGGTACTTGTTGAATTTTATTTCCCTCGCGTTTATTGATCTTAATGTTTTCTTCAATAAAATCATGTAAAATATGTAACAAACATTCATGGTCCGTTGGAGTTGTGTAATGTAGTCGTGTTGCTATTTTCTTCGCTTAAAGTGCAACGTGAAGTTAACCCGATTATATTTCTCTTTTTCAGTCGAAATATATCGACGGTTATTGACGTAATACGTAAATGGAAGTTTTGAATTTGGGGAGTTATTGAAGGGTAAGCTAAAAGATGGCTGTTTTCGTCTGTTCGTTTATTTGTATTTTGTTGGAAACGGTTAAGTCACTGTCACCTGCAGCATTCAGTATCGCAGCTGTCGAAGTTTACCGTAGGTGTAAATCTGTTTCGCGTAACAGTCTGTACGGAAGTTGATCGTAAAAAATTCTTGGCGATAAAAACGCGCCTGCCCCCCCCCCCCCCACCGCCCCCAAAAATTCGGTAACCATTTTGAACGGTACTCATATTTTCGTATCAATAAGTTTCGATTGTTCTTGCACCTGATGACGATAATGATTTTTTCGCGTTAACATAGTATAGCTGCGAAGTTTTATTTTATTTCCGCCCTAATGCAGGCGGCGGGGAATTCGCGCGAATTTCAGTAGGCTTCGATTATTATTTCGGTTCAGTTAACGCGATTGTTAATGTAAATAAACTTTTGATAATGTTGTTAACTGTTCAATTCGTATCCTCGCTACGGCATTTTATTCGAATTGTTACTGTGATTTTACAAAAGAATAAAACTGTTACAAACTTTTTAAAGCCGTTTTAATTGTTTCCCTCCCGAATTATCGCGCATCTTATATAAATCCATTTTTCCCCTTCCATCCATCATTACAGCTATTGATATTCGTTTGACCGAATCAAAATTTTAAAGCCGGCACTTTGTTTTCTTTTTGTTTCTAGTTGTAACGTGCTCCCCAAAATAAAAATAAAAAAGCATCCATGTCTCTTGAAACTCTTAATACACATATAGGAGCAGTATTTAATATTCAAGTTTATGGTTCAAACAGGATTTTATTATCATTGTTATTATTGTTATTGTTATTTCTTTGGTCATGACGATTTACAGATAGAAATCGGTAAACATATTCATTCGGGTGTTGAAGCTTTTTAACTAAATTGATTGCGGTCGATTAGTCGATGTTTATTTACGGCGGTGTATATTTTCATTTCTTTCTTCCGTTTTTGTTACGTGTATGAAACCAAATTGGACAGACACGTCGGAATGACCCTGCAACAACTATAGTCTGCCGAGCGAAAGAAGTCCGTTCGAGTTTCGTTGCCGATCATGATGCTCAAAGTAGTGTACTATCAACAGGGGGCGTGTGGATACTTGACGCGTATTTCAACATTACCGACAAAAATTATATTACCACCGTTTCCTGTTATTCCTTCCCTCCTCGGAAGTAGTAACCTCGTTTTTGTTTCATCTCTTTTTTCCGACCTGTTTTGATCCAGTCTGACCATGTGGTGATAACAGAATGACTGTTACATCTGATACGCGATGGACAGTTGGTTAGTATGATGTCCCCTGATTTCGTGACATCAGCGCGTTTCGATTGTTTTGCGAACGGACTTCTTTCGCTTGACAGACTATGCCATATCCCGTATTATTATTCATCTTTGAACTATCATTTTCTTTCTCGACTCATAGTCTATTTAAATTAAAGAAGAATCGAATTACCAAAAACTGACTCGCTTTTAAAATGTATATGATCATCGCGAGCGGCTAATTCTCAGAAAATCTTGAATAAATGCCGTATATGATTTGAACTCGAAAAAATTTTTATATTGGTAAATCGTTATCAGTCGGCATGTTGAAAAATATGTACGTTTCCAGTAGCATTTATTGTTTCGCCTGCGATGCCTTTAATTTTCTGTAGTATTTTCCTTTTTTTTTTTTTTTTTTTTTTTTGATATTATATACAGCAATGTATTTTGGTACGCAAGAAAAAGCCAAACTCCCCAATAGAACGTGGCAGACGAGTCTAGCAAAAAGAACAAGATGAAAATAAACTTCCTTGGAAAGAAGAATAATTGGGTTGCGCAGATATGAGCGAATAGGTAAACAGGATGCTGTTAATAAAGAAAATAGAAAAAATTTCTGATCCTTATATTATAAGGAAAATAGCAGGATTATGGCTCGTTCTCGTAAATGTTGTCTGTTGAGGGACCTAATTCATTTTTCGCTGCTGCCATCGCTAGGTTTAAGTAACGGCTGGAGCGGATTAACGCTAACGGAGCAAATGAGGTAGTATAATGTAGTCGTAAGATAAAAAGAAGGATCGGTTGTTGTGAAAATTTTCAGGAATTTCTCGCCCGAAAAAAGCTGTGATGGATTTATGCAGTTGGTTAACCTTTCGATGGGGGGGGGGGCTGTTGAATAAATAGAGAACACGCTTGAAAAACGATCAATGGTTCTGCTTTTTGGTGACTCGTTGGAGTTTATTTTTAATCCCTCCTCCCATAATCTATTAAAGAGAGTAGTCGGCTAATGCAAAACGTATTTTACGTACCATACGTTGAATCAGATGGAAAACGAAAAGGAACCTAGCCGGAATCGGCAGGTAATTAGATCATTGTGTGTGTGTGTGTGTGTTTTTTTTTTATCTTTTTTTTTCGAAATGAACGTTTTTGATAGTAATATTCGTTATTGTGTTGTTGAAGTGAATTGTACTAAAATTCAGGATTATATTTAAATCTTTCTATTTTTATATTTCTTAACTTGGGTTCGGGCCTAGAACGGAAGTTAAATGAAATCCGCCCGCGATTATATTGCTACTTTCTAATTTCCACTGTGGTGAAGATGAGCGATAACCTTAAACGTTACTTTTGTCGGGCCAATCTGTTTCTTTTCGCAACGGCAGCTGATTTTTATTCGCGATGAAGAACGCCTATTTTCATCTCGGCTACAGTTTGAAATATTTTCCTCAAAAATATATGTACTTCGCGATTTTATTAAAACTGCTCAGAAGGAAAACGGCGATCTTTACACGCCGAAGGAAAGTTTTTCACAAAGTGTCTGTTGGAATTTTTGAAATTCAGTTGTGCGTGTGTATGTGTGTGTATGGCCATTTTACGATAATTATAATGTTGGCAGAACTGATTTGAATATTAATATTTCTTCGAGGTACATGTTTAGAATTGCGAATAAAAAAATACTATTTTGCGCCTGTCTAAGCTACCGACATTTTAAAAAGAACTTTATTTTTATACATACACATACATAACGCGCGCGCGCGCGTGTGTGTGTGTGTGTGTGTGTGTGTGTGTGTGTGTATGTATGTATGTATGTATGTATGTGGTAGATAAACTTCATTTACATACTTGTATAAAATCAGAAATTTGCATTATAAGAAGGCTACATTCAGTGTACAGCTTTGCATTGCAAACTTATAAAAGGGAAGCAAAAAAATTGGATTTTCGTTAATTTTTTTTCTCTCTCTTTTAGGTAACTGTGTTATATAAAACGTTATCTAAGAATAAATTTTTTTAAATATAAAAATGGAATTTTTAAATTCAAACTTATCTTGGAACTGCATCGTAAACACGATTTGTAGTCACCATAATTCTCTTATACAATCTTATGCGCTATTGTTATTTCTAATGTTTTGTACCATACTGCTGGTTAATCACGGCTAATTCCCCCCCCCCCCCCCCCCCTGGGTATAAAAATACTTTCATTTTACAGGCGCTTGGAGACGCACTTCAACAACTGATACACAATAATCATTACAGAGACAACATATTAATAGTAGCGAGTAAACGATAAAACGAGGAATAGCAACAACGGGAGTAAACGGCTTAGAATTTTCAACTCGTAAATGTAATTCAAGCTGATTTCCAGTTAAACTTTTCATTTCGTCAAAAATGCGTAAAATATTCTACCTTTACTTGTGCCCAGAAGTGTTGTCAAATTATATTTCTTTGGGTGCAAAGTACCACGGAAATCCTGGTAATATTAGGGGTTGGAGCGATAGCACCGTCACCCGTATACTTCCTGCTCTAGGATCTTTTACCTGAATGTTGACCGGACTAAGAAGATAGCATTCCCTTTACTTGACAAATGGGAGAGCAAAATGACTATTTTACCCCGACTTGGTTGCTCTTGCCGGAATTTTAGTCTCCAGTTGCACATTTTCCAACTTGTCATCGTTTTGGGCATTGTGGCCGGAAACGTACCTTTGGTATCAAAACGGTATTACAATGTTTAGAGACTGCGGTTTTTCATTTGGTTTCAGGACTGTCTCAGTAGTAATAGTACGGTAGCCAAATTGTAAGGAAATTGATTTGAAAACCGATGCAACTTATAAATGTTAATATACTATTTACGAAACAGGTATAAATTACTTCTCCAGATGCTACACCTCATTAATTGTTTTACGATTATCAATAATAATTTTAGTACATTCGACGAATTTTAAATTTGGTCTTTGTTTATTTTTTATTTATTTATTTATTTATTTATTTATTTTTGTTCTTTTACGGCTCGACCATTATCAGTTGATGACGCTCCGCGGCGGAATCGATGAGGAGAGACGTTTGTACTGATCCGTTGTGTAAACTAGACACGTTTTTTACTCATCTTCATATTTCCCCTCTAAATGCTGTAAATAAATTCGAATTACCAATTTCTTGTTTTTAATTTTTCTTATATTTCAAGTTTTTCATTATTTTTCGTTCTTTCCGCCATTACTTTTTAAGCAATTAGCTAAAATATCATAAAACGTCTACAGTATAATAAAACATTCAGAGCGAATGCAACCGTTTTCGTCTTTACAGCGCGTCGTGTATATATCTGAAAACTTGTTGCTAAATTGCTCTTTTGTTCCTGTTGAAAGCATTTTCTTCTCCTTCGTATCTTGCTCATTGTAACTTGAATGATGGTCTTGATTGTTCTATTTTTTCAGTCCTTCAGCAGTAGAATAATTTCTTCGATAATTTAATTCCGCTAAAAGTTGCGGTTTTTGCTTTGTTTTGTTACTGATACAACACGCCGCCGCCATGATTGCTGTACTCGTTCTATTTTACTACGTGTTAGGTTCTTCCGATATAAAATTCGAATATTTCAAAAGAACGCACTTTTCTCTTATAAAGCCAGCTTCGAAATTGCGAATCAATTCTAAATGATCCGACAAAACACTGTTTTCCATCGGCAACGGTTTAAGCGGTTCCACTGTCGAATTTAGCAGCATTCTGAGACTATCTTAAGGAGGACGTTAAAAGGTATTTAATTCACAGTTTGTGTTGAGGAAATGGCCGAGCTTTTGCGTTCGTTTCACCGAATTATTATTTTGCCCGCGAATGGGACTCGATGTATATAGAAACTCAACAAATTCGGCGTCAAAAATTTATCAGCGTGATCCAGTCCGTGAAATGTTGAGTTGAAAAATAACAACTGAAAAAGACGTCACAGTTGCTAGTTCGAAATAGTAGGCATTTATGCCGGTGTTGAATGCGGTGCAGCGAGGTAAATCTCAATGCTGCATGCCGAATGGACGAGAGAACTCGTGTGGCCATTATTAGTATTTTCCCAGCATTTCAGTGATGGGGCTGACCTATTGTATGCGCCGCTGTTTACGAACATAAACGGGCAGTGCCGTTGGCGGCGGGCAATGTTTTGGACTTGTTTCGCCTCTGAAGGTTATTGACTTTGCTGGCTGCTGAAAATTAGAAGAAAATACCTAAAGGCTTAGCACGCTGTTTACAATGTACTCGTGTTTGCCTGTTATTATTAATATATGCGCACATGTTCTTCGAGTGCACACCGTGCCTATCGATAAATCAGTCTCTATGCTGCCGTCTCTTCTACCGATGTGCCGATTCCTGAAATATCGATGGAATTGTCCAGTTATTTCTTGTACTGCGTCAGATAACATCCCGTAGGCGTTAACAAATTATCATCAGGTTCGCTCCTTTTTCCATCTGCATACTGCGTACGCCTTCAAACTTACTATTACCGTTATTATTTTATTGTTTATTATTTTCAGATGATTATTTTTAATTCTTCTCGGCCGCTGCAAATGCCTTTTACATCTAACAACGTGTCTCTTTATACGTTATCAACGAGCATATCGGACTATTACCATTCAAAATTTGAACGATTTTAATCTGTTTTATAGTTACTCTCTGTGTATTCTGTTCGAAATGTCTCGACTATTTTTTACTACTAGTGTTCATTTTTTATTCTCTCGCATAAAACTTTACAGACATCTCTTTGTTCCCCGTGTCTGCTGCTTATCCCGATTCTATTAATTCCCCGGTAATCAGTTTTAGTGCGAAGCAGTTCGCGTTCTGGTGATACTAAAAGAAGTTGAGCATATTAAAATGAACGTTTTCAGTCCAGTTTTTAAACAGAATTTAAGTCTTATTAATCTTTCTTCTTTCAGCGTACGTCTCGATTTTTACACTGCAGAGAAAATACGGTGTACTCTAAGATGTAATTGTTGAAAGTCTTTTATATCGAATTTCTGCTCGGCGCTTGTTTTTTTTTTTTTTGTTGTTGTTGTTTTTTTGCCGATTGGGTAAGTAAAACTTATTAAAAAGCTATCGATTATCTTTTTGTTCAGTTTAAAATATGGAAACACAAAAACTTTTCGTGGCAAATATCCGGAAATCACTTATAAACGCAGTTCAAGAGTCAGTTGTTTCGTAATTCAACGAGAACCGTTATACAAACAACAATTAGAAAGAGTACGCTTGGCGTGCAAATTCACGTCAAAAATAAACATTACGCTTTTGAGTACAGTGATCACCACTTATTGCAATGGTCTTGAGCCACCGTCGCCGCCACATTAATGATTTTCTACAGTTTTTCATTTATGCGACGGCAGAATTGCCGAGTTCTACTCGAACGTTCGATCGGTGGTGTTATCGGAAAATGGAAAGGATAAAATGGGTGGATAAGATTACAAATTAGGAAGTGCTGCGTAGATTAAATTTAACGGAATTGTCATTTTTTAAGAAGATCATGGCTGGGAAAACGAAATATCTAGACTACAGAAGGACCGGTTATTCATACTATCTTAAATCGGTAAAGTACTAGGAAAAGCCGCGAGAGGACGCAGGAGGTTTAACATGCTGACTAGCGTAGAAGTTCTGGATCGGAGCAACCTCTTTTATAAGAGAAGCTAATAAAAAAAATAAATAAACGAACGAATGCGTATTTTTAACGTGAAAATTTATTTTTATTCTTTGTTTAAATCGGCTGTTCCTTCGTAGATAGTCAATCGGTAGATTAAATTATGGAGGGAAATGTAACGGAATTAATTTTTACTGCGCCATTTCGAATTACTGATTAATAACCTGCATTAACCGGGGAATCCGATTATTTATTTTTCTTTAAAGGAATACAATTTGTAAGTGTAACTGAGTTACTTCCTGTGCTACACTTTGAACTGTAGTTTTTAAAATCGATTTCGATTTTCGTCCGATTTTTTCTTTTACAAAACGGCTCTTGCCTCGTCAATGGTAAAATAAATATTGACATTTTCAGAGGCCTAATTTATTCTGGTAAAATTCCAAACCTTTTCTACCGACAAGCTTTGTACCGTCCGTAATGAGAAGCAGCTTCATGATTGTTATTCTTTCGTTGTTTTCTTAACGATGGAGGATACGAAGTTATTGTGGCTGAAATTTGCGTTTGTTCCACTTTTCCCCTCTTGAACATGGTAAAATTTTGTATACTACGCTAAATTTGCAAACAGCGTTTCCCGATTCCTTAAATTGCGCTTCGACGAGAACGAGCCGAATGGGCTTTTGGAAAAATTAACCTGTCCTAGGTTGCCCGAAATTTTAATCGACAAAAGTCTGATGTTGAATTATAATAATTTTTAGGAAGATTCTTTATGTCTGCCGTCTACAAATCATTACGAGATAAATGTCATTTCTAAATAAACCTGTGAAAACTTAAAAATAATGGGCTTCCACCGTGTGTATTCGGTTAGTCTAGAACGGCGCGACACATTTTCAAATTTTTCTCGCTTCAAAACCTTCGCTGAGGTTATTAAAAGTTCTAGCGCTGTTCTTCTCGTAGTCATAACTTGGTCCAATTACCATCTTCTCGCTGCCAGTTTACCGTGGGAAATTGTTCGCCGTCTTTAAAACTGCTCGCTAAACTTTACGATTCTGTCGCTTTTTATGCAGACACTGATTGCTGCTGCTCAATTTCCAGCTGTTTTTCTTGCAGATTGAAGCTGGTCGCATATTTCGTTTTAAGTAAAACGAAAAAAAAAAGAAAATTCTAAAACGAACGGCATGCAATACTCGTTTTTTCATATTTTTCAGTTGGAAATGTGATTTTTTTCCTGATTCTCTGCGAAATTTCTCGAATTCGTGCCCGAATAATTACGTGTCTAGTAAAAACAATTGTATAATTCAAGTTTCACTAACCGTACCGTTTGCTTTTCCATGTAAGCCTTCTGATTAATCAAACTGACAGTTTTAGAAATAAACGATAGTTTCGGCCTCTCGCTAGATCTTTACCTTATCTTCACTGTCCTCAATTCTGGTTCAAAGTTATCATTACTAGTAACGAATTTTATTTTAATGACAACGTCATTCTTTGCCTGAACACCAAAATTTTTTTCTCCAGAAAGCCATCACGAATGACATGCTGTACATGTATAGGTTGCTAGGAAATTACAATCTCATTCTTATATAAGAAGACAAAGTACCGACAAAATGGATTGCTTTAAATTTTCCTCGTTCTATACAAAGTATAGAAGTGACAGAGCTGGCGGCCCGGGGATGTCTCCAGACAGGGTTAATGGATGGAGCCTCTTAAGAGGCACGAAGGGCCAAGTTTTTATATATATATATAAAAATAAGTTGAAAATTTGCTGTGACGTAAATATATCATCCGTACATCGTACTGCAAATATCGAAACAAAGCTACGTGATTGTGCATCATCCTGAGTGATATTAACAATCCGTCGTATCGCTTGAGTTCAAGCGTTGTGAACCATCCGTGTTACAAAATCCGGATCCAATAATTTGTCTCGGTCTGCGGTTGCCTGTGTACATTCTTCGAGTCCTTTTAATTTCCAAGATCTGATCGATGTACAGTGGTCGGGTCGTAGCTTCTCTCACCGACTTTTCCCTGTACAACAATTTTTTCGACTGAGTCTGATCCGCAACGAATCCCGATGAATCTCGAAGTACGACGTTGGATTATTGGCAGTTTTAATATTTTCGCGCCTCTCGGCGTACTTCCGTGTGAGCATGTTTAAACATGTTCCGTCAAAATTAATTTAAAACAAAAAAATTAAATTCAGGTAAAATTAGTTAAACTCGGATCGGGTGCGCCTTTCCGAAAAAAATTATTGCAAAAGTTTAATTGCACGTATTAAATTGCGGCGAAATTATATCGCATTGTCATTGACTAGCAATAATTAAGTTTTCAAAAGTGCCGTACGAAATTGTTCTTCGCAAAAATATATACTATGCGAGTTGAAAAGTGCCCGACTTTTGGCCGCATTGTTCACGAAAATAAAAAAAACGATCACTGTTTTATAAAAAAAAAAAAAAAAAAAAATCAATCTTTCTTTTTTTATTATTATTTTCATTATTCGTGTATCTGACGGATTTTTATCGTTTTGTTTCATTATTTTAATTATGTAACATTCCGATTCGTTTCGTTCGAGACGAGGTTTGTTCATACCTGTGATATGAAAAATGTTATAGAAGCATACTATACTACTAGTGTTTTCCTGTCTACGCCGCATCCTGTATACGCATAAACGATCACATTTTGCATTAATAATGAACATAAACAGAGTTAGCCGTAGAGGGAAAATTGAGAAATTAGAAAAACTAGAATATATATTGGTTCAACGTCAATACTTTTTTAATTTGATCGGTTTATTCGAATGCGTTTTTCGCCTTTTCTATGTATCTAGGGATAACTGCTATCTGCCTCTCACCCATTCACCGAAGAAAAAAAAATCAATGGTGTGACCCGCCGAAATTTTAAAGTTTGAAACTGTTTCACAAATGGTTCATTGAAACGTGATTTTGGCGAAATAAAATTTATCGAAGAATTTCGAGTTTCTCGTTAATCGCCTTCTTAATTTTAAATTGTTAATAATGCACCGTAAAATATACTGATTCTGGATCTGCTTTCTAAGAATGCATACCGTTTAATGCCTGGAAGTTGTTCGCCCGGGGAATATGCAGCGTTACAGAATGAAACAAAGCAGTCGAAATTCGTGCTAATTAAAGGCGGATAATTTGAAATGTATTTTAAGCGTCATAAATGAAATCGCGCGCTGTTATTTAAGCGTAAAAGTTATAGTAATTTTCTGTATTTTTAAAAGAAACCGCTCGAACGAGAAATAGCTAGGATTTATAAACCGGTGAAAGCTGTAAAACTCCTCATTTACGTCCCGGTTAAAAGATATCCAGCTTGAATGAGAAACATAAAAAACTAAAATCTGCCGATCAAAAAGGTTATGTTGCATATGCGCGTGACCGTGATAAAAATGCGCCATATGCGCCGCCTCCCTTCGTGACATTACAGAGTGAAATTGAAGTTTCCCGAAGACTCGATAACGGTTTTGTGGATGTGAGCGCTGTCTTAATCGATGAGAGAAATAGGTTAGAGCAGCTTGGATGCTCTAGTCGCAGAATCGTATCGGAACTTTCGCCAATAATCTGCTCTTTTGTGCAGAGAAAGTGGACGTGTATCGGTTATTTATCGGAGGAAAATATATGTGCCGTGTGTGTACTGCTGGTAAGATGGTAAACACAACGTGTAACGGGGTCCCGTCAGTGAGTTCTAAATTCGTATTAACAACTAGGTCGCCATTCCATTACCTGAGACTGCTCTTCTACTCGTTTGCACTTTATTGCCAGTCATTAAACCGTATCAGAAACCAGTTCTTTCCCGGTTATTGGTGAGTACACTTCATTTACCGTGGTCTTTTTGCACTTTCCGAGATACGATGTGAAGGTTCTCTCTCATGTTAATCAGTACCATTTCTCGTTATTGATTGAAATGCTCGGTTATTAACAGTCGAAGCGATTATTCGGTTGGCTGACTATAAAATTAGTAAATGTCGAGGTGTACTTTTTTTTTTTTTTTTTTTTTCTTCTAAGTTCACGTCCGTTTCCAATTATACATAACAAAGGATAATAACTATAATGAAATAAACGAAACACAAATATTAAATGTGTGCATTAATTATAATTAAAACTAGCGACTAGTTCCGGATGACTCGATTTCACGATATAAATACATTTAAAAAAAATAAGTATGTTAGCTATTCATCGACAATTTCAAAAGTCGGAAATATTTTAATCGCTTGCGAAATTAAATAATTATTAAAAACAAGTTTAATGGAATCATATATGTTGAGTAATAGAAAGAAATGTCGAAACGGTCCTAAAAAAAGTATTTCAAAATTGCCCACTGGTATGTCCCAAAGAACTTAGCGTTTCAAGGTCTTTTATTGCACCTGCGAGAAATGAGAAAGTTGCGTATCGAAGAAAAATACATTTTCAAAGAACGCGGTCAAAATTTAGGATGAAATTTCGCTGGCAAATGTTGCGATAAAAAGTGCGATCGCTAAAACTGCTTGAACTAATTTCTCCGACCGATCTGAAACGCGACTATCCTTATTATATAAGAAAAATTCATTAATTTATGATTGTAACGCTTTGTTCAGAATATAATGCGGAAATAATTTTTGCTAAAAATAGCATCGGAGATTTATAACAACGTGTCTATCTATTTCTGTTTGCTTTTGCACGGTCCCCTAGATGTATGCTCTGAGACACGAATGCCTCTGAGAATTTTAACACAGTTACGTCGCACATTTGCATTTTTCAATTTTGGTATTAAAGTGTTCTGTTCTTGTGTAAAATCTCTGTGTATTGGATTTGTTAAGCGATCGTTAATTCGTGGCATCTGTTGCGTACAAAACATTTTCCACGCGTCTCTGTTTTTACCGATATCATCTACTGTTTTCACCGAGAGAGGAAGGGTTGAAAAAATTCGAAAACCCAGGAAACGTCTGAAAAAGAGAAATAAAAATCCAACTGCCTTCCGACCAATATCCTTCGTGTCTATCTGTCGTTGGTTATTGTTTTCCTTCCAATCCTGCCACCGATCTGCTGAACCATTTTCAAAACAGATTGCGTGCACTTAGCTTCAATGCGTGATAGCGTACACTTCTCATTTTTGACCAACAACAAGAACTTTTCACCGCGTGCCTTTCCTTATTTTAATATCTATCGCTAGTTACTTTACTATTCCATTTTCTGACTTTATTTTATTCGTGTAATGTTCACATTGCATGATGAACTGAGCTTCTTTCGAACGTCATAGTACTCTCAGTTTTTTCTGCAGCATAGTGACACGCTTCCCTAATCTTCACCGAAAGGGCAGTGTCAGATTTTTCTACATGCTATTAGACCTGAATTTTCATCGTTGCGTAAAAAGAGGGTATCAATAATCGGAAGGAAGTGTGTAATCTGGAATTGATGAAAAGCTAGATGATCCTGCAAATCACACGCTAGGTGCGATTTTTTAGTCTGCTTTTAAAACCGAATTCGAATCGAGTACCAGCAAACGTGAAGGGATTGAACGAGTTTTCCGTTGCGGCTAAGCGATAAATTATCAAATTTGTTTTCGCTGCGTCGTGAACAATTAACCGGTCTTTTTTCTTGCGACTGATTTCTATTCTTCCTGGTATATAGGAGCGAAGCTTAGATGTGTTTTACATGTAACTGTTGTCAGAGTCGTGCGATTTTTCGTCACTACGTTTTCATATTATCGTAGGAAAAAGTCAAAAATACAACAATGCGTTTTTCCGATGTTTACCGCGTTTTCCCGAATGCGAGTAATTTTTCACGTATTGCAACCTGCATATTGGTCTATTGAAAAACATTCTAGTCGATTGTTTACACTGTAATCGTCAATCTCATTATTTTCAGTCGTCTAATTAATCGTTTTACATGAAAAACCGACGACCGGCTACTTCCTGCTCCTTTAATTTCCTGATGGTTTTTCTTCCAGACGCTTTACTCCGGTTATTTCTGTTTTGTACGATTACTCGAGTGCCGCCGACATAAATTCTTTACGGCGTTTTTCGTACTGTTACGACCTTGCTCCGCTTACTGACTGCAATGACTTGCTCTACGAGTAATGTTACCAAATGAATAATAACTTCTCAATTCGTAACGTAATACATACTGGATAATCTTTCTTCCTTATACGAGTAGAATATGAGATTTCGTTTGAAGAACTGGTGTAGGCTGCAAGTGGGCAGTTGCCTTGTACGTTACAATCTACGTTCCACTATTTGCTCTTAACAATCTGTATCACACCTGTGACCCTCTGTGTTCTTCGCCAGCTGCTGTTATTCGCGATGGCATTTTAATTATTAAAATTTTGTGCGCGTTTCAGCTAGAAACTTTGTTGACCACTGCTCAAGGTCGTCAGTTCCGTCGAGTTCCCTTTTATCAGTCTAACTCGACTGCCGCATTTACTTTAATTTTTTTGGATATCGACGAAATCCGTCATTGTTTATAGAGCCTTGAATAGTAAAAATATACGTACATTGAGCTTGCCGTAAGGCTATAGGTGCGGCTTCATTTAGAAGGCGCAACGCGGAAGCGCCGGTGGAAAAAAATTGGAAATATCGCTCGCCACTCAACACCTCCAGTCGATCGTTTATTAACCGTGTTATACGTTCTGTCTCCATATTAAACCATTGCAGATGCGCTTCTTGCTCGTTTTCTTCATCTCCACTTAGTTTTTCTTGGACAGTCAGTTTTCCAACGTGCTTACCATGCGCCTAATGATACCTTCGAGAATTGCATTTCCGATCGATTTCTAGTCACATTTATGCAACGCGAACACTATTTTTTCTAAAATGTACTTAACAGTTTATGAACTTTTTTTTTTTTTTTAATTTTTAACCAGTATTTACGGTAGATTTTAGCGGATGCCGCGATGATACATTGTCAAATTAAATCTATGAATATCAGTGATATACGATAATAATGTGTAATATATTTTAGTCTTTAGGTGCAAATTGCTGGATATACATATATTCTCTGTTCCAATTTTTTTATATTTATAAAATTATAGATTACAAATTATACATTTCCACTTATCAGAACAACAAACTTATTAAGTTTTATTGTAACTTCATATGATCAGAATTTAAAGCTATATTTGTGTTTTAAAATTATTATTTTTCCTATATATGTATTTAATTTAATACACATCTATGAATATAATTTAATTCTTATATTAAACATTATTCTGTTGGTAAAATTTATGTCTTCTGTTATTCATTTCCAAAATTAATTTCACTCTTGTAATCCGTTAGTTTTAATTTTTTTTTTTTTTTTTCTCCATTAAATTAGTGAACTCAAACAACGGGCTTAATTCTCCTACATCAACTAGAAACTAAGAAACGAGATAAGTGCGAAGATAGGAATTTCCTTTGGAGTAAAATGCCCGCAATTCTTCTTTGGGACAGTCAAGCGTTTTGAAAAAACTACGATATCCTAAATAGAATCTACGAATAAACAATGGAAGGAGGTTTGTTTCAGCGAGTAATGCTAGAATCGAGGAGGACTTGAGAGTTCGCTAGGACAGAAATGAAGACATGAATTTTAGATCATACCGAGTTCGGAAGGAACAGATTTTGAAGCATTACCGTGAAGGAACAGTAATTAAACTTGAAGCAGATAATAGATTTATACAAGAACTAGAGTGTCGCTCCTCTTTTTGCAAGAGAAAAACGTTATTCAACAAATTTTGTAAAGGAAATTGACATATTCAAAAACGAACAGCCTACTATTAACGAACACATCGAGATTGCACAAAAGGCTATGGAAAAAATAAAAACTACAAGTTTGTTTTTTGACTAATTTAACGTTTCCGAATTTTGCTTATTATGAAAAACCTAAATTAGGAAAAATTTGAAAAATCTAATACACTCAAACTGGATTTTATACAAAGGAAAGAAAAAAATGACCGGGGTAGAAAATAATAATAATATAGAGGATTAACCCCGGTTTAAAAAAGACTAAAAGAAATCGAAACTTGCCGAATTTATTGACACGGGAAAGAAACTCGAAACGCGAATTTAAAAAAAAGTAACATCGCCCCCTCTTCACCCCGAGAGCTTATAGACAAGACGACCCCGTTAGATACCGGAAAAAAGACTGTTTAATAATTTTTAATATTCCAAACTGTGAAGAATAATTGGAATCATACATTCCAGGGTGTTTTTTAATCCACCTGATCGTTCACTGATGGTTCACTTGCGCATAAACGCCTGAGCCAAAAAGCGTATAAAAGTTCGCATAACAACGTCCGTAATGAAGCCAAACATTCTTCATGCAATTACAAGAAGGTAGACAATTCAATTCAATAACGATATAGGCGTATCTGTGGAATTCGTGATTGTACTCGTTTTTATCTGGAGGCAGTTAGAAAGAGTTTTCTTGTAAATCATAGATAGAATGAGTAATGACCGGTAACGAATTGTAATATCTAAGGAAAACGTTCCAAGTAGCTCGTTAAGTGTTTGATCAGTTGCGTTTTGAACAACATTGATTGCTACTCACGAGGATTGACTACAAAACCTCTTCGCCGTTACCCTTGCTTCAGTATATAAGCGCTTACTCATTATTCGTCGTTTTTCTTCCATTCCCCCGCGATCTTACTCAATTATTTTAAGCAGCAATCTTGCAGATTGATTTTAGCTTATTGATAATTACAGAGAAAATAACAACGGAGATTTGCATGCGCGCTTTAATTTTTTGGTACGATAGACCCTTAACATTATTCGATATTTGCGAATGGAAAATAGTAAGAAGCTAGATTTAATATTCGCGCTATGTGAAACACGGTGTATTTAGTTTATATCCCCTTTAGAAATATGAAGCGATATATGTTTAGTACTATGCCCTCAAGATTGCCCCCTCCCCGATTTAGGATCTATCGCGGGAGTATTAAATTATTATTTTTTATTTCCTTTTTTATTTGATTATTAAATTTACGATTGTTATTTTTATTATTTTTACGACGTTTTAGCTACACAAATTCTTCTTTCATGACTGGCCGCTAGAAATATACATAAGTAAATTTCAGAGAATTAGACTAATAATTTAAATTTTACATATATTAGTCCGTTGCCTGCTACGCTGTCGGTCTGCAGATTGTTGGACTCGGATGAGAGTTTGCATAGGAAAATTATGATAAAAGTTTCTTCAACTACGAATCCCGGAACGATATTTTTAACGGGCTTCGCGGTAGCGTAATTTTAAAACTGAACAGTTAAACAAAGCACAAGGTAACCGATTTTTCCAATGGGTAACTTCTTCGACAGGTTCGTAACAAGTCACGTGGAAAGCTAATAACCAAATGGTAGTGACCCGAAAGAAGGTACTCCGACTGACACCTCTGAGACCGTCTTTCTTTTGTTTCTCGAACCCTGACATCGCTCGCTGCCTATTTTTAAAAAGACGGTGCGAATTTCGTTCAGCGTTGATCCGTGAGATGGTACTTTCACGTATGACGACAATAGGATCTCACAAACTCTCACATTGTCTCTGTGTCACGATCTTTTTCTATTATTTATGAATTTGTTCATCCGAACTGTATAATGTAATGGACACGTTACAGTGTAAAACTCTGAATATCGCCAGATGGTTGATGTACTAAATTATTCTTAAATTTTAACAAAAAGTAACATTAAAGTAATAATTTTAAAATTTTCAATTTACGCTGCTTCACTAGTGGGAATATTAAATGTTTTCAATTGATTTCTTAATGATTCTGTAACTGCGACATGAAAAAAATATGGCACAGTCTACATTTTCGAAGAAACAACCAATCGGTTATTTTCAATTTATTTTTAGTCACACTTGCTGATATTATAAGAAATCGTTGTTCAATTTAATAGTGCTTTTTTTTTTCTGTTTTTCTAAATGTACGAAGAAAATGACTATTTCGTCGTCTCGGTCCTTCTCATATGTAACTTATAGAGAATACTGAACATTCGCGAAGAATTTTGGAACTTGTCTTTCACGCATGTTAATAAATGTGTGTACTTTAATGAAAAGATTGCATAAACAGGAAATGTTTAAATTAAATATAAATAAATGTGCTAGAAACATTTTTTCGGGAGTAACAGTGCTTCTTATTAAAATGAGTATTCGATAATAAATGTATATCGATTGAATTGTCAGAAACATATATACATATATACATACATACATATATATATATATATATATATATATATATATATATATAGTGTGTGTGTGCGCTTTCTTTTTATTAACAATTTTTCGATGGCCTGAAAGTTTGACAGTAAAATTATGGACTAACAGAATTTCTGTGTGCGCATTTAATTTTAACGAAACTTGTTCGAAAGTGAATTTAACGTCAAAATAAGTTGAAAAAATATAAAAAGTAACGTCCGCTGTTAAGACAAAAATTCCGAATTCGGCGCAACGGAACACCGCTTTTGTTCTGAGCCAATGTGATCTTTCTCGCCTTTCCTAAAATAGTTCTATATACCACTCAAAAGGAGAAAGCAGCTGGTCACCGCAGTGTTCTCCTCTTCAGATTAGGTAAATAATTAGTGCATTATAATTTCCACAGTTCGCATGGTATAAACGACCTCCGCAGAGGCGCGACTGGTCGCGTTTTACCGACTCACGCGGTCCAAATCAGAGTAAAAAGAAATAATTACCGTAAGGAAGGTTTCTTTTTTTCGTAACAAAGTTTTGCCCGGCCGCTCCTATTTATGACGATCTCCGGAGCACGACCTTAACGACATAATTAGATTTCAACGAGTCAGCTGACTTATTATAAACTCTTCCATAAGCGATTCGCGCGTTTTTCGAATATCGACTCGCGCGTATTTCTTTTTATCGAAGCGCGCAGTGATTTTGCAGAAGCTTTGTGTATGATTTTTTCAACGTTTTCGTCAACCACGGCGATCGCCTTCAACGTGACTAATAGTTTGAAAATATGGGTCGTCGTCGTGTCACGACTTTGTCAATACCGCCATCATTAGGTTTTAAGATTCGCCGGTAGCACGCTCGTAATCACGGTCCCGATTGGATGATTTCGTCGCGAATGACTACGTCTTTGAACGGTCGTTATTGTACGCGCGCGTTTTCGTACCGCGCGTACGTGTGAACGCTTAACAAATCTAATGTGTTTGGTGGGGGGGGGGATAATTTTTACGGAGAACGCGCCTGTCTTGATGTTATTATCTGCAAATGAGACTCGATGTCTTGCACGGCGTAAAATTAGTTCATCCGAAGCGGAACTGTAACACGATAGAGCAGTTCGAATTTCTTCTGGAACTGCTACTAGTGCCGTTTGTTTCTTTATAAAATAGGTCAAACTAATGCGATTTTGAGTCGTGTACCCGAAACCGTTGAGAGGAGAACTGTTCTGCTGGCAATTTTTGCTTTCACTTGACAGCAGTTCACTTGTCCAGGCTCTCAGCAGTGTGGCAGTTCTTTTTCCTTTCCTTTTTCTTTCTTTTTCTCTGCATTATTCGCCATTCGTTCGTTCGTTCGTTCGTTCTTTTTATATCCCCGTTCGGCGTACGTATGAAATGCGAAAAATTGGTCGATTTTATTTACTGCTCGAGCTCTGTCGTAGCTGATTTATCGTTGGCTCAGTTTTATTTTTCTACTCTTTTGTCTTCGCCCACAGCGCCGTTATTATTATTTCGCTTTTCGACTTTAGCTGTATTATTGCGAGAAGAATTTTTCGTGTTTTTCTTAATCGAATAGCGTCGATCGCATCGTCAATAGTGGCCTAGTGGCCTAGTGGTAGTAATCGGTGTATGTACTGCTGCTGCTGCTGCTGCTGCTGCTGCTGCTGCCGCCGCACATCTCTTACCGAAAGTGATGCCGCTATGAAATAAAAATTTATTGCCGACAAATGGAGTTGTTGCCGCGCAAATCAATAAAACGGAAAAAACTGCCGATTATTTTTCACGCGGGCAACTGCGAACGAGCTTAATTTTTTCCCGAAACCATGCGAAAAAATGTTTTTTCATGCCGCCCCCATATCGGGTTTTGTCTCGCTAATCTGCTATCGCGACCTAACGATTATTTTTTGAGATGTATCACGGATAATCGAGTTGTTGTTATGAAAACATAACGAGGAAAGGGCTTACGAAAGATTCAAACACGAACGTGTTCGGGAAGATAATTAATTTCGCAAAATGTCGCGTACCCCTCGCACGAGTAAATTAAATCCGCCATTTAGAACGTTTTTCTTCCATCGGGAAACATCGTTTCCGTGTTTGACTTTCCCTCGTAGCCCGAGCTGTTTGCGAAAAAAAGCTGGAAAACGCTGTGCTCAAAATTGCACTCAAAACACGGATGGGGCGAAATTGTCAGCCTCCATTTGCGTATCGTGGAAGGGATAAAAAATGTCTTCGTCATCCGCGCATTGGCTGTTGGGGCTGTTCTGTTCTTCCCTCCTCCTCGTTCGTTGGTAAACATAGTGTTGTCTGATGGTTGGCTGCTTATTCTTGCTATGTGTGAGTGTGCCCCTCAGCGTCCTCCTGTCCTACATTATTTCTCAGAAATGTTGAATGTGTATCCTCTTTTGCCGCTTTTTCTCGCTTTCCCTCGTTCAGCCGGAATTTATCCAATTCACGACGAGAATTTCCCTAAATTATTAATCACTCGCCGTTCTGTTCAACTGTCTGGATTTTGTCTGTTTTTTCTAGCCTCTTCTCTACGCTTCCATGCATGTGTTCTCTCTTCTTTGTCGCTCAGTAATATTGTATGCTACCTACGCGTACACGCGCACACAGGCATCTGGGGAGCAACGAATTTCTCGATGCTCTATTTATAATATACTCGGCGGTAATAGCGTGTTGGGGAATTGCGAAAGATCTCAACCTACAAATGAGGTTATTTTGTTGTTGTGTTTTCCTGGCTTTTACGCCCTCAGATTTTTTTTTTCTTTTTTCTTTTTGACACCAGATACCGTTTATCTTTATATCAGTATCCGTTTTTAGAAGCGCGCTAGGCTTCCAGTTTGTAAATTGTGTAAATCGGTAAGTGACACTCGTGTTGTTATGTGCATGTTTCGAAATTTACTACTTGCATCTTTTGAGGTTTGACTTTATTTAAACTCCATCGTGTACTTTGTTTAGGGAGGGTGGTAACTTTTCTTTAGACACTAGACGATGTTGTTGTTGTTTAGACGCAGAGTACTTACAAGGAAAGTACACGAGTTGTCAGACGCCGATTTTGATGAAATTTTGATACGTTGTAGAGTATAAAAAAAATATTAGACGCGCGTTTTTTTTTGTTTTTTTTTTTATCGGCCCATATGCAGTTTTGAGTGGTGAAAACCACTCTTAAAGTTCACCCTTGAAAATCGTTTTTTCCACATATCTCGTCTTCAACTCTATATTTTTTTATGAAACAAAATGGAAATTATTCCTCGTGCAAAGGACAAGTAATCCACCGTGATTTAAGCAGTAGGGTTGCATCCCCTATTTTCTAGGTGGTGAAAACACCTTTTTTTAGTCATAATTATGGAATAAAAAATTATAAAATAACATACAAAAATAAGAAAACCATTTTTTAACGCACACATTTAAAAAATAAAGTCGCCTTGTTTCGGCATTTTCATGAATTTCATCCTTAAAGGGGGTAAAGCACCCCTTACAGGAAACGTCAATAAATACATGTATTAAGTAATCCAATTTCGTAAAAAATTTGTTGTATGTAAAGGTTTTTAGGGTCGCTGATTACGAATCCGTCGTCAGATTTTGTTAATTCAAAATGGCGGGGAAAAAAGTTAAAAAAGTTTTAATTTAAATAACAAATTGTACGCGAGGATTTTTGAGGTCGCTCATGACTAATCTGTTATCAATTTTTGAAAATTCAAATTATCCTATGCTTTTTAACCATACCGCCACAAACCCCTAAAACCCAGATAGACATTCAGCCTGTGTTTTTTCAAACCAACAAACATGGGGTTTAAAGGTGAAATTCATGAAAATGCCGAAACACCTTTATTTTTTAATTGTGTACGTTAAAAAATGGTTTTCTTATTTTTTTATGTTATTTTATAACTTTTTATTCCATAATTATAACTAAAAAAAGGGGGTTTTCACCACCTAGAAAATGGGGGATGCAACTCCACTGCTTTAATCACTGCGGATTACTTGTCCTTTGCACAAGAAATAATTTCCATTTTGTTTCATAAAAAAATATAGAGTTGAAGAGACGAGATATTTAGGAAAAACGATTCTCAGGGTGAACTTTAGGGGTGCTTTTCACCCTTTGAAACTGCATATGGGCCGATTAAAAAAAAAAAAAAAAAACCTGTCTAATATTTTTTTACACTCTACAAAATATCAAAATTTCATCAAAACCGGTCTTTGACAACTCGTGTACTTTCCTTGTTAGTAGGGGTGGATTTAATTTTGGAGTGATTATTATTCGATAACATGTGGAGATGTGTACTACTTTAGAGCGAAAAGAAGGGTAGTAGGGAGTCATTGTAGGTACAATTGTGCTAATGTTCCTTTTATCGAAATTCCGATAGGGCTTTAGATATTTTTCATAACTGAGCGACGAGACCGATCGTTGCTGTTTAGAAGTGATTAAAAAATAGTAAAATCTGAGCGATTTAAATTGAACATCGTGCAAAATATTTTCAACATTTCATTCTAAGCGAATTGAACCCAACGCACCACCGTCTATCACGCAAATTTTGCATATCCGACTTAGCTAATTTTAAAAAATGATATGCCGCTCGCACCAAAATAAAAAATATCGATAACTACTGTCAAATATAGTTATGAATTCGTGTTTGAGAAAAACTAGATTTTTTTATAATGGTTTTGTTTGTTTCGGCCGGCAGTAATAAGACTGTAAGTATTTATTACACGTGCATTTGCTAAATAAAGCATAAACGTATCGCTCGGCTAATGTTATTATATGCGTTAGTCTTATGACAGCGCATTTAAATTTTACGGGCTTTCGATACCGTCTGTAATTGAATAAAAAGTACTTCGGTTGATATTTGTGTCTACAAACTACTCGGTAGTATTGCAAACGAATATATAACCGAATAATAGGGTACTTTCCTAAATACATTGCGCGGGGTAAAATCAATGAAAAGTGAAATTATTGCGTTATGTGAAAAAAAACCTAGTCAACTGATTGTATCAGTCAATTTTTAAAGCACTGAATTCGATTGTATTTTTTGATTTTCTGGCTTTATCCGATAGAAAGCCTATAGATAAACAAAATACTAGTAAAATGTATATAATAATGTATAATTTTTAATTTTTCAAAAAGAAAAAGGCAACTATTTACATACACATACGTCGTATATGAGACATTTGCGATCGATGCATTTATGTGTTGCATTTAACAAATGATGAGCGCATATAATATCTTACGATTTTACTATTAGCAGTCAAAACAAACATAATAATCGTGTTTCAACAAAATCCGTGTTTAACTCGTAATTGTTTGTGGTGACCAATATTTTTTTGTTTAATCGGTAAGTGGGTACCGTATTGTTTTTACAACTAGTGACGTCAAATATCTGAATATGAATGCAATTACCTACGCTGTCTGTTTTTCACTTCTATGTAAAGTATTACACAGCAGACTTTATTGGAACGGCATCGTGTTCAATTCCTTGCGCGCGATTGTGGTACCGACCGCATTAGACAACCGGCCACCATTTTGTCATCGCTCTTTGCTCTGAATTTTCAGTTTATCAGTTCCATCCTTTAATTCTTGGGCGACTACGATGGAGTTTCAGCTAGTACATTAGTGATCATGTTTATGTAAGTGGCGTTGCGTCGATCGGGATTTGTGACCATGGCTTGAAATCCAGCCAAAAGCTAAAAGCTGAAAGCCAATCATTTTTAGATGTCATAAGCTTAATCCAAAAGCCACATTTAAAGTTCCATAAACTAAAAGCCTAAAGTTTAAGCTGTATTTTTCTAAAAAAGCTAAATTATGCTTAATGTTCGGCTTAAGCTTTTTTAAAAAATACACGCAGAGCTTGAAAAGCCGAATGAAAATTTAATCTATTTAACAACGCTGTACGTTTATTTCTCAAATTTATTGGCTGAAGTGTCTACTTCTTTTAGACTATCATTAATTAAGCGTACAGCACTGTCAAATAGATCAAATTTTCATTCGGCTTTTCAAGTCCTGATACTATCTCTACAAATAAAAATGAATTGAAGAATCGAAATATTTTTCATATCGGTATTTTGCAAATTTAAAATTTCTTGATTTTGCATTTTTGACATAATTATTTGCATAAGAAATTGTTTTTTAAAAACTTTTATTATTGCGCGCAAACAAAAATGCTGAAGTTTCAATAGTAACGCTTAATAGTTTGATGCATAGTAATTAGTAAATGATTTTAATTAACTTCGATTGAAATTCATTTCGTAAGCCAAAAGCCGAAAGCTTACGCTGTATTTTTCAACGACATAAGCCGCATTAAGTTTAAGCCATATTATTATTCGGTTTTCAAGCCCTGTTTGTGACAATACGGTTGCTAAAGGGATTGCTCTGTGTTATCTGTTCTTTTCGTTACACTTATTGAGATGGCTCTCGTTTCTTTGTTCCTAGAGTTATAAAAATCATCTGCAAATCGGTCGTTAATGTTGAACAAAATTAAAATGTATATTTTTTCAACTTTACTCAAGTAAGTCTTGGCCTCTTTCTATTCCTTATAAATTTATATTTTAGACGGAGCTTCCTTAAAATTGTAGAATTTTTTCAACACTTGTGTCTAATATCTTTAAAAGAATCATATTTATGTCTGAGGTTACACAAGAAGCAAAGACCGCGTTTTTCGCAATTATACAACTTCAAGAATGAGATAGTCTTTCAAGAATTAATTGGTTTTTTATTTTTTATTTTTTTTTTCTTTCGATATACATCTTGTAATAAAACACCTTGTGCGTGTTATAACCGCGTGTGTATATATATATATATATATATATATATATGTATTTATATATAAAATTGTATTGCACCGAAGTAATCGAATGAACTTCAAAATGGTTACAAGTTCGTGAAATAGGGTGAGTTAGGATGGAAACTGAAGGAAATGGAAAGTGACAGCGGAGATGAAGAATGAAAAAAAAAAAATAGATAAAATATATACCGTTATTCTAAATTAGCTGCGTTATATGACAATATGGAACGCAAAATATTACACTTTCGGAAAACGAAAGTTTTAGCTTCGATTTAAAAAACAGGGGGAGTGGGCAAAATCTTCTTTATGTAGCTTTTGAAGTTAATTATTAGATAAGTGTGGTGACGTTTTGTAACTTTAGGCACCGACGTTATTCCGAGTCATGCTGTCAACAGTGTATAAGTCGTTTCTTCTTCTTCGAGTCCCGACCGTTCTCGATCGTAGGTGACCTTATTAAAAAAATCTTTCATATGCAAGGTGGACTAATTGTTCGGTATTCATCCCCGACCATGCCTCCTTGATGTCGCACATCCATGAGCGCCTCCTTCGACCGACCTTCCTTTGCAAACAGTGAGTATTTGGATCCACGTATAAAATGGCCAAAGTATTTCCTCTTCCTGTGTAAGTCGCAGTTGAATTCAAAATTATACACGAACTTTTATGGAACGCTTCACATAATGCGAACTGAATAAACATTTTCTTTTGGAGTATCACGGTTTAGAATATAGTTTTTTGATACAAAATTTGAACTCGTTCATAAATTCCGGCCTATTTAACAATTTTTCCCCTTCATTAGACGTAAATTGTTCGTGATCTTGTATTACTTTCAACTGTATTTCTTTTAATCTCGGTGTAATGAAAGGCGCTTAAAATTTCGCTAAAAAAAAAAATTCCGAATTACGTCTTGCACGAAGCACGTGTGCGCTGTTTTCTTCGTGAACGAGTAAGAATTCGGCGAGAAAACTAGAAAAATTGGCTCTCACCGAGTAGAATATTGTAACCATTTTTAAAAAAGGGCGCTCGAAAAGCCGTGCCCAGTATCTCTTTACACTGCGCGGGTACACCTGCCTGGTCGGCAGGGACTGATAGTGAAACTGCTAAGTTGATTAATCGTCGATTTGTTTACACTTAAATTGAGGACGAGCCCTAGGCGGTTTCGGCGGTCTGTCATTTGTGTTTGACACATTCGCCCCGGTCCAGCTTGGCCGAGTCGCTAGTCGCGGTAATTAATGTCCGCTTCGGCAACGCCACTAACGCTGGTTTTTAGGAATGCCGTACTGGGTGGGTCCAATTTTTTCGCCCGCGCTACAAGATGTCTGCGTGTGTGTAGGTTGCCCGGGGATGCGGACCGGGCGTTTGATTGATTCCCTGTAACGAGCGGCCTAAATTTTTTTCAAAAGACGCGGCAAGAGCGATTCTCGGAAACCGATTACAGCGCTTGTTTCCGAAAAATGAAGCGGGAAAAAAGCCCGCGACAAAAACAGAGAGCGTGGAAAGCAAGGTGATAAAATAAACCCGAATTTGCCGCGAGAAAAATATTTTCCAAATTGCACCACGCGGCCGCCCCTGCGTCGTTTATACATAAATAAATCCGTATTTGCCGCTTGATAGACGTAAATGTGCGTCATTCGCAATAGATTATTTATCGCTGAAATATGCGTATCTAGGTGAAACATTTCGCCACCTAAAAAACACATTCACACCATGCAGTTTCGGTTGCTGTGTCTAGTTATTTACAATATTGCTCGCCGTCATCGCTTGAATATCTCTCGTATCTGGTTGCGAAAGAAGGCACTGTTATTGTACGGAAAACTCTTGTACTGCATGCGTTGTGAAATATAGTTAAAGATATAACAATTGAAATAATACTCCCCTCTTCGTTGTGCAACTCCCGCTCCACTTTAAATAAATCTTTTTTGTTGCATGTTTCTCTTCAATACCGGGTCGTATTTCCGGTCATCTCTTTGCTAATTAAAACACCTATCTAGAATCGGGTTGCAATGGTCGGTCCTCTTGTGCGCTACCCTCCGATTAATACCACCGTTTATTATAAATCTAATATATAATATTCTTTTAAAAAGAAAGGGAGAAAGCGATAAAGTATATTATTGTGTTAGTCTACTTAACTTCTCTGCTACCTGTTCGATTTAGGATTGATTATATGCGACTTTTGATTATTTGTCTGTCGCGCGTAGTCTTCCCCGGGCATTGTGCAATTCCAGTTCCTACACTACACGTCGTAAAAAAAATAACCAGGCGCCTTCTTACCATATATTAAGTGCATACTGTCCGATGACCTGAACCTGGACAGCTAGCCGCAAAAATAACAAACAGCAGCATTTACTTCGTACGTACCCTATTTTTACGCAAGTCAGATGACTAATAACTGTACAGTGAGTGTGTCATAGTGTATATTACTATCCCTGATATATACTTATGTATGTATTTTTTATTCGACAAAGTCGCCGTTTTTAATCTCTCCTATTATCTGAATTGAACTCCTTTTTCGCTCTGTTCGCTGCGAAAATCGATCTCCCTTTAATATAGATGGTTACCCGATTTTTTACGTCGCATTTTCGTGACGATTCTGTCGTTTTCCCATATTAGATGTGATATCTAGTGATTATATACGTCTGCCTGGAGCTGGGAAGTGTTCTCTACGTGATGATTTCGCGCGAAATTGAAACTGAATTGTCTAGTCGGTACTGTACTGAAAAATGCCACCCCCATGATCGGAGACGCGTGCAATAAGTAATAGTCGTCGACACTAAAAACTACTTCTGTGGCGGTAAATCTCTATGGTGTTTAATCATCGCATTTTATCCGACGAAATGTTACTTAACGCGACCTCCTCAAAGAGTATATTAAATCGTGTTCCTACTATTCCGGCTTTGTCGAGAGATTCTGAGCAGATGACACGATAGGCAAAGGCCCAAAAAATAGCTTTAAAGCAGTCCCTTTCGTTATTGTCGTTATTATTGCTATTATCATCGCTATTATCATTATTATCTTCTTGTTCAAATTGTGATAAATGAAAGTAGATAAAGTTTATCAGTTAGTAAAGGACGATTCTTCAGTGTGTATTGGTCTGGAAGTGGGAGGAGCAATCTTGCGAAAGACAGTGCTGTCATTAATTAGGAAGAAAACCAAATACTTATTGCCCGAGAATGGTCTTCCTCGTTGGGTAAATAGATGGATGGGTACAATTAGGCTGCTAGGACCGCGGCTGCGTGCGGGCTAAACTTTGGCCATCAAATTCGCCACGCTGTATGAAGGTATTAATTCTCGGAATAATTTCAGATTAAATTTGCCACACTGTCTCTTCTTAAAACGAGTGTAAGCTGCAACGGACGAGGAAGCCTCCGACTGGTGAACGATCAGCGCGTGCAAGAAGAGAAATGACAGTTCATTCGCCGAGAATGTCCGTATAAATTGCAGCCATTTTACGATTGTTGTTGTTGTTGTTGTTGTTGTTGTTATTTTGCCAGAGACCTTTGCCGGTTTTGCGACGATGCTACAGTACCATGTATCGCCTGCGCCCTTCTCGTTGCCCTTAGAGGTCTCGTTGAGCATCATTTCGTTTAATTAATGACGGCTTACCGCCAAATTTCAAACATAAACCGATAAACAATCATCAGACCAGTTACTTCGCTTATTCCTTAGTAATCCTCGTGCCTCCTCGCCGTACGAGCTCCAATGACACCACAGTAATTCTACGCTTTCTCGCTGAACCTGGACATAATGAAAGTATTGTACCCTTTTTGAAAACTCTTTTTTCGTAGGACTCTTGTTTGCTTCATCGCCAATAATTCCTGATCATCGCAAAACACGCGCCAGTCGAAATAACAGAAACGGATTACATTTCTCTCGGTTCGTAACTTGCACAGTTTTTTTTCCGATTTTCGGAAACCATGTTAGCATTCTGCATGCGCCAATCTATTTCTTGACCCCTAAATTTTAACTTTCTTTCTCCTCCTTACGCTATTTATATCTTTCTTGTTCTTTTTCACATCGTAAAATACTCCGTTGTTGCTTCCTTCTCTATTCCTAATCTATCTCCGACCAAGTTTCGAGACTTTTATATATTTTTTTTTTTTTAACCCTTTACCTAGTGTAGGAATATATTAGGAGTTTCCTTTATCCTCCAATTCTAGCAGAGCAGTATTCTTGTTATTATCTGTTTCACTTCAAGTTTCCGCCCCTACCCAATTATACGTTTGCTTTAGAAGTGATGGAATTGGCTCCACATTTATCTTTTACTCTTTTTTTATTGTTATTATTATTATTTATTTATTTATTTATCCAGACGGATGTCTATTTCACACTTCTTTCTATAATTTTTTTCCGCCTTTACTTACAAATGCATCCTCTACTGTCGTTCCAGTTGCCACCCTCGGTTACATTTTTTCTTAATGTCCATCGTTTTCGGTTCTTTCGGGATACTACTTTGTCTTTCTCCTATATTCTATAGTTTATAATTGCACAGTTCTTAATTTTCGGGTCTTCTTTAAAACGTTTGTTCTGGTTTTCGTTTTTTTGTTGGTTTCTAATTTAAAATTTAATCCCCCCAACTATTCTCTTTCCAGTTTTTTCAATCCCTTCTGAACTGGTGTTTTTTAGCAAAAAAAAAATATATATATATAAAATAAATAACGGACGGTGTAATTTATTAAGGTTACGAATAGAGTGATGGATGCTTACCGGACACTTGCATTTACAAGTAAATTAATATTTTTTTTTCTCTTTTACTTGGAGCTCATCAACCAAAGACCTTCGTCCAGAAATGAAACAGCTAACAACAGGAGTTACGAGTTAGAAGACCAAGTTTGTACGGCTGGGAATACAAAAAAAAAAACATTAGCGGAAATGGAGAAGCTGTCGAAAACCCTATGTTACATGTAGCTGCATTGTAGCAAATGGGAGGAAGAGATGGAGGAGAGGCTGATAGCAAAACGCCGACAGGAATAGTGGAAACAGCGAAGGAATGACGGAATGAAGAAAATTTTCGTTTGAAGTTGGGAAGGAAAATCAGACAGACAAATAATAAGAATAGTAAGTAGATCTAGAAAGATGCAGGACATTACGCAGCGGAGTGTAGGCAATGCCATTACTGTACCAGATAATGTATACAATTCGATTTGCCGATGGTCAGGCCAAATCGACTACTATACTGTTACGGAGCTAGAATTAAAGAAAAATATTACGAGCGACACATACGCTATGCTCTCAGCTGCATCTGCTAAGCAGCTAAAAAATAACATTTGCCATAAAAAGATGATACCAGATTTTTTTATTCCTGGCCTTCTCTTTTCTTTTTCTTCTTTCAGTAAATTCATCGCGAACGAATGTCTCCGAGCACGTGTGTGGTAAAGCGGATCCGTCACATCTGGAATTAGAAACATTATGTCCGCAGCTGTTGACATATTATAAAAACTCAGTCGTGTAGACTATGCCGTAGAACTTAAACTCTTGAATCGATTTTTACAATCACACTTAATGAATGGAAAAACTATGGGGTGAAATCTGCTGTTTCGACATTATTTATTTTTCGATGTAGCGTTTTATTTTGAAAATATACACGATGAGGTTACCAAAAACGAACATCAGTAGTGGTATGCGGAATGCATCTTTGAATGGAAGTTTACATTAAAAAGCTATAATAGTAAAGTAAAAAGATCCCATAGCCTGTTACGGTTCACAACGCACTAAGCTTAATGGATCTGAAGAGAACATTAGGGCCAATTCTTTTCTTTCAGTGGACTTCCTCAGATTTCTCTGGCACCAAATCAGGTGTAAACCTGGGAACGACTTCGATCCGGAACGAGACAACTCTCAAAAACCCATGATACTTCTAGTTTGATAGCTGAGCACCTTAACTACTAGACTGAAAGCGTTTTTTGCTGGTTTTTTTTATTTTTTTTATTACTATTTTTTATTTTTTGAAGTGCAAAAGATACGAAATTTGCGACGGCACACGATCGAACTATTCTTTTTTCTTCGTTATTGTATGATTTCTCTATGATTAGTTCCTTTGCTTATTTCTCGATCTAGGTTATTTGTTTCATATTTTCCGGATAGCTTCTGAAATTTAAAATTTTTAGTTCATATTATCCGGTAGAATTACATTTGAAACGTGTTATAAACATCGATGAAAAACAAAAATTCTATTTATTACAGTGTAGAATTTATTGCGATGTCAAAGAAACCAATTGTAGCGTAATTTGTAAAACATGTAAATTACAAAACGTTTCAATTAAAATGGTAAAAAGTTAAGCACTTTTTTTGTGACGTCAAATTTGAGTCAGCCTTTTTTTGTAATTACACATTCGTTTGCTAGAACATGCATGGTTGTGATATTTTACGCGAAGGAGATGATCGTGCTCCGAATCCAAATTCCGTCATATTAAATGCCGGACCCAGTTTTTAATATACAAGAAAACGTCAGTTCATCAGAAAATCCCTTGAAAAAAAAAATGCTATTTTCTTCAAAACGTCGTTTATTTACTAAAGTTGTTATTTTTTTAAATCTCACTGTATATACCCAGAAAATTATGGAATGAGTGCGATATTTTTAACCATAAATTTCTTTCTATATATATGAACTAGGGATATTTTTGTGTGCTTTCTGCAAGTTAATAAAAACTATTTTTTATTACACTTCCGGGAATTAATCATTTAGATTCTTTTTCCTTTATAAACGTCTTCTTTTTATTTTTCCGTGTGTATGTATGCGCTCGTGTATGTATATAAATATGTATATATATATATATATATATATATATATATATATATATATATATATATAAATCTTTAAAAGTTCTATTAAAAGTCAAAAATATTTTTTATTGTAAAATTTAATTTTCTTACACAGTTTATAACGGCGTAGTAGCCGCCTTCCGATTTTATATTCTCTTTTTCTTCCTTGTAGCGTTGCGTCCTTGCGAGTAAAATGCTTAAGTGTTAAATACACAGGCCACTCAATTTGTTACCTTTCCTCGTCTATCGCGTAAAAAAATAAAATTAGTCGCTCTACTAAAATTTAAGGCTTTTCTATTTTTTGTTCTCATGTAAAGTGCGGAAATTTTAATTTTCATTACAGCTAAAAGCGTTTTCAATTTTGTGAAAGAAAAATGATATTTTTTCTGCGCTTTTTATTTTTACTTCTGTTCGTGCTGAAACGTATTTTTTTAATTTTCTCGTAATTTTTCAAAAGCTTAAACGAGTATAAAATGAGAAAAGCATTTTTACCTCTCTATTCAGAATTCTGTTATCGTTTTACAGGTTTAAAATAGTTAAAATATCTTTCAATTAGAACCCGGTAGAATTTTAAACATTACCGTAAATGTAACCTCAAGACGGCTTATACTGAAACGCTTCTGACATTAATTTATTTACAAACCTCTGTTACACACCAACTTGAACGATTTTTAAAACTCTTTCACATACATTCCCTATGATCTTGATATCACGTTTTATTTGATTGTTCGACCTTTTCTACCAAACAAATGTCCTACTCTTCTTTACTTAAGCTTATCCCCCATTTCCTTTTACTTCGGTTATCTGTTAGATTTAATTTTAATTTATGTTTAAATTATTATTATTCTTATTATTATTGTTATTATCATTATTATTAATTATTACTAATTAATTATTATACATATGTTGGCAGTTATATCGTCTTTCGTAGACTCAGCTTTTTTTTTTTTTTTTTTTTTTTCATACACGAACATGAACCATTTTAGGATGTCGACATTTTTATTTGGACAACTTACCAGACATTTGTATAAACACAAATTTCAAATAAGTTGGAATTAATTATTATTTGTAATTAAAACTCCGAAGGTGTTGATTACGTTTATGTAAATGTTTCATTTAATTGAAACCGGTATCTGATGATAATAGCCCTAACGGATAATTATTATTTTCTTTCTTGCTCCCTTTCCATCGATTAATCGTTTCAAAACCAGAATTCTGGTTGCTGACAGAACTTACAAAATGTAACATTTTTTAACCGATTGTTAATAACTTCCGTAGATCTCTCATTAGTGTATCAAATAATATTTTCTGATAATTGTATTTTAATTTTGACGTAAATAATTTTTAATTGAACTTTCTTATAAATTGCGTGAATTTAAGAAAATTAAAACAATTTCTCTTACAAACAAACAGAGTCGGGGAAAAATGGCGGTAGTTGAATATTTCGACGATTTATTTTTTAAAAAATGAGGGGAAGAAATAACTATTTCAAATGCTCGGTAGAGGTTTTTAATAACTCTTTTGTGAAGAATGTGGAAAACGCGATTAAGGCAATTTGAGCTGGATTTTTTCATTAAACGTATATATATAGTAGGCAAGTACTAATATAGTGTTAAAAAGTGAGATTGACGTTGCGTTCTCCCCTCCTGTCAACATGAAACTGCAGTGAAGGGAGGAATTATTTTAAATCTTTATGCGATCAGGGGTAACCAACATAGCTGAATCAAGATGGCTAGGATGACAGAAGAAGATGAAAAGTTCACTATGAGTATAAACTAGTCGGAAAGGGGCAAAAGGAAAATTATGTTCAACTGAAAAAGATGAGTATTCAAACAAGGTGAGATCAAAGCGTCGCATAAATTAAACATTATAGGAGTGAAAAAGGCAGAAGTATTTTTTAACGGGAAATGGTCAAGCGAATATCACTAATATCGGGACGGTTAGATTCGCAAAAATACGAACTTACATAAACCGATTCGAAAATAGGTTACCTTAAAAACACTTAAAAATGACAATAATTGTTTGGAATTCAAAAAACTGGTATAAAAGTGCAATCAAAATTTTTAGTTGTACTTTATAAAATTAAAATTATTAAAAGTACTTAAAGTCTTACACGTATGTTCGAATTTTCAGAGCCAAAGAATAGTTGTCACTTACTTCATTTTTGTACATTGAAAAATACCGTTTAATTTTTTTTTATTTTTTTTTTTTTTTGGGCGTCAAAAATTCAACCAATCGACACGTTTAATTTTAATTGGAGTTCATTTAAATAATGCTCTACCTGAGTTAGTTGCACGTTTTTTGTTGTTTTTTTCACCCAATAAATATGCGTTTAGGCGCACACATATGCACATGAACATAAATATAGTTAATTTGAAACAAATTCAAAAGTCACTTCTAAAGGCCTTAATAATTAACTGAGTTCGAAAAGCAATGAACAAATAAAGATAAGAAAATAATTAAAACGCAAAAACTTGATGTTATTTATTCTTTTACATTTTGGTAGAAATCAAATTTTTTCGGGAATTTCGATGCAAATTTGTAGTTTTCGAGAGAAATGGTTGGCGCCGTGAGCGTTTCCGAAATGGCCTAAAAGGTGAAAAAGAACATACAGACGTAAAAAATGACACAAAATAAAAACCCATGAAAAATTACAAAAATAAAGAAAAAGATGACCTATGTGTTTATACACCCTTCTTAGGACATGTTATTCATTTCAGCAGTTCGTGTCAAAGCGTACAAAGAATATGCATTATCGCTAATAACAAAATACAAAAAAAAAAAAAAAAAAAAAAAAAAACGCGAGAATGCAGAAAATTCTCAGAGAATTTTACTTTTTTAAGAAACGAACATGTTTTAAGTTTTCTAGAATTAAATATTCACGGTGGTACTTTAAAAATACACTAACGTATCGAAAGTAAAAGTACCCAGCTGAGCGTATTTGTTGTTTTTATATTTTGGCTTTAACATGTTTATGCATGCACGGTAGCGGTGTTACTTTATTTATTTATTTTTTTTTTTTGAAAGTTAAACTTGTACGTCGTCTACTGTACTGCTACGTTTGTTCTGCTCATTGAAAAAAAAAAAAAAAAAAAAATACGAAACAGGATAACCCCGGGCTATTTATTTCAATACACTTCTAGTTGATGGTGTTTCCGTTTCTGCTGCGTTATAATTGTTTCTTAGCCGGTATGTTTAACGGAACAATTTAACGAAAGAAAAATGAATCATTTGAAGAGTTCCTGTCTTATTGCAAAAAAATTGTCTCCGATGTGTATTTAATTTTTTAATGTTTCACATTCACGTCTTAAGCGTTAACGCTTTCACAACAGCCCACGCGTGCATTAAATTGTTTTTATTTGAGCTATTAGCATTTTTTACCATCAGTTTTTAAACATCCCTATACAGCAGAAGAAACAAGAAAAAAACGGAAAGCTAGCGATTTTTACGGTTTCTGTATACCGAAATGTGTGTTGTCTTAAAGGCTGATTTGAGTCATACGTCAACTTTTGAGTTTGGAATAGTATAAAAAGACAATTTAAAAATAAATAATTTTGCCTACGTTCGTTGTAGAGCTAGAAAAAGGCACATGTTATATTGACGAATACAACAAAATTTATGTGTTGCTAAATTTAAATTGTTGAGGTAATTTCGATGATATAGAGCAATTATACCGGTGTGATGGATTAATAAATTTTATGAGCTTTTAAGGGAAAATGTTTAAATTATAAGCTCGAAAAACAAAATTTGTAATACTAGCGAAAGAGTAAATGCAAGTTCAATTATCGGGTATTTCAATTATTTTTAAATTTAGTATCTTACGAATTTTTTTCATTTCGGTAAAATTATGCTTAAATGTGTCTTGTAAAATTAAGATTTTCCACAAATTATTCTGAGTTTTATTAATCCGTTTAATACGCTAAATCTATATATATATATATATATATATATGAGGGAGCCGAAATTTCCAATGATAAATATCGCCTATTTTTCGCATTTTTTTTTTTTTTTTGAGACTCACGCTACCTACGAATAATAATAAGGTCATGTTTTTACTGGTATTATTTTTTAATAGTATTTATCTAAAGATGTGTAAGAAAATTCCAACAACCTTTATATTGTTTAGGCGAGAACACATTACGCAAAATTGACAGGTAAATCCATTTGCTCTTAATTTACAGTCGTATATAACTCCGGTCATCGTACGGAGCTTTTTTTTTTTCCGTTCCAACTCTAGGCTACAAAGTTCTAACGAATATTAATTGTTCACTATTATAATTTAACGTTAGCGTATTTGGAAAACATTTACATTCTGTAGACATCGGCGCATTTATATTTTATTTTCCGTTTAGGGAGCAATATTTTCGTTTAAAATTTCCTTAACGAGAATCCTCGTGCCCTATTATGTGAGACTACTAAATAACGCTCAATCGAACCCTCCAATCCACATTTAGGACAGATATCTGTTAGCCAAATAGAATGCCGTTCGATAATCACTTAACCGCACTCGACTTTAATTGTATATAATCTTGCTCCTGTTCCCTTAAATCGCGGAAATACCTTGTTCGTGTTATACTGTATAATATATTTCTTCCTTAACTCTCCGCTGGTGCACTAGTTTCCAACTAGTTTTTTTTTTTTTACTACAATAGACCCTGCGCGCTTCTAATACGTGTAGGATCCATTTGTGGGCTCGTTCGTAGATCGCGCAGTTGTTCTGTGCGATCTACATTCCTAATTTGGAGCGCAGAGGTTGAGGTTAAAGCTGAATTTCAGCGATGACCTCGAAATCTAAGAAACTGTAGGTGGGGCCGAGTTTTATTTCTTGCGGAATATCAGATAATCTGTCACGCGATTGATTACTCCCGCTGTGCGACGTACTAGAAGAACGGCGAAAAGAAGGGCCACTCTAGGGTAAGCAGACACAGGTGTTTACCTATTTCGAAGAATGCAGCAGCGAAGGGCAATAGACGCGGCGATAGTATTAATCGCGACGGACAAGCCAGCAGCACTTGGACAATTTGTTTCAGCATCAGCATCAGCCGGACGAAGAGATAAACAGCGACACTTGTATAATTAATTTTTCCGTACTATAGCTGTACGTAAGTACTAATCTTCTGAGCTGATGATGACAACGTTGTCGCGTACAGGTGCAATTCCGGGCCTGATTGTTTTAACGCGATGGCGGCAAGGTGCGGTTTATTGGCAGCGGTTCGGCAATTTTCGGTGGCCTCTTAACACGGTCCGTCGGTTCGAGCCAAAGCTGATATTCCTTCTGACCGTGTAATTTCGCAATACACACACTTCCCCGCATCACACCTATGTAACGCCGGCCGTAATTAATCATCGATATAATTAATGCCACTTGTACCGGTACTTACCTTATCCGCGGCGGCCCTTGCTACGAAATGCGCTGTACCGGCCCTTTCCAGCTCTGATCCTCGTTTCGAGACTAAAATTTCCCAATTTCCGCGTCGGTACTCTCGATTATAATTTTTCTTCTAATCGCTGGAATTCCGGCTAGCAAAAGAGATTTCTTTTTTTATTGTTCTCCCGAGAAACAAAACCCGAACGCCATTGGAAAAATTCTCGCGAAAAATCATCGCCGCAGGGAAAACGTAGAATCTAAAGTCGCCATCGTTAAAGCTTTAAATCCCCGTCCCCTAACGTAAAAATCTTAATGTCTCCGGTAATTCCTTTTTCTTTCGACTGTTAGCCATTATTGTGCGCGCGCCTTAAATTGAATTGCAAAAACGTGTATTTAATTTATCCTCCGAGAGCAGTATTTTAAGTTGATTCCTGGCATTATACTTTTTCACAGTTTTCCGCAATCGATGAAGTAGCACGCGTATTCAGACCCCATCCGGTTCGTGTATACGCCGGTATTTGAAAACGATGTCTATTCGTCGTCGTGCAGCTGCGGTCGGCTACGAAAAAATTCCGCCGTACTTTACGGAAGTTCTGTTTAAACTGGTACGGCGAAGAGAACAACTCTGGTCGATTTCTGCATTTTCGTTTTTAAAACAACGATGTAGTTTCGGCCGAGATTAAGACATTCTCGCTAGTTTTGGCCCCGCTCCGGGGATGACCGTGATCTCTGCACTGCTGCTATACCGTGCGCAAAACGTTTTTAGGCCTCACCTCGATGAAGCATGCTAACCGTCGTCCGTAAACGAGAGAGCAGCCTCCATTCCTCTGTGGCACATCAAGCCGTCCGCAGATTTATCGCATTTACTCCAGATCCCGTTACGCTATGTAAACTTAAAGATTTGCTCGCCGTAACGCCAAATTCTAGATGCCGAAAGATGCACTAGTGTAAGTGTTTCGGCCCGACCGAAGCTGCAAGGGTTACGGCGGTGACGCAGTATAATATACGGAGAAGCACGACGTTGCCTGTTTCTTCTTGGGCAACGCATCTGACCCACTTCCTGGAAAATATTAATCGGAGGAATTTGTTAAAACTCCTCGAGGAATTTTTAGAAAGTACAGGAATTCACGTAAAAACAGTTAATAATAGCATTCAGAATGATTGCTGATACGACGTCGTGTGTAACTTTACTCTGCATGGTTAATAAAACATCTCGCATTGAATCGAAGCGAAAGCAGCGATGTGCTGGAAAATTGCGACTGTTAGCAACGCCGGTTATAACGGCACTTAGTTTAAGTTCTATCAAGTCCAGACCAACCGCGCTATGATTATCATCGTGCAGTTAATATTTATCTATGGTTATTATTATTATTATTATTATTATTATTATAAAATTCCCGGTTAGCTTTTTCATTGTTGATGTAGCACCTTACACCGATTTTTCTGCAACAGCCCACTGCTGGAAAATACAATTATTGCACGAATAAACGATAGGAATATTAAGAATGAAATTGTGATTAATTAAATAAAACTGCGCGTATCACTGGGATGGCTGAGTATTCCTTCGGATGCTGCACTGCGTGCTACGGCAAAGAAATCCTGATACTGCGGCAGCAAAAAAGAAAAAATCCTGTTTTCTAATTGCAATTGTCGCGCGATAAAAACAGCTGTTCTTCATCGGCCATTAATTTGCCTTCTTCAAATAAACAGCGAAAATGGTATGCATCGATCTTCTATCTTTTTCTTGCATCTAACTTCTCCCTTTTCTGCTACTTAAATCGGTCAACACTAATTTTTACTGGTACATTCCTCTTTTTATTTTCCCCCTCCTGCCTATATACGATAGTCTGCTTACTTCAGCCGACTTCAGGGTCATAAACATTCGCACGTGCCCAATACACTCTGGCTTTGTTCGACATTTTTTGTTCTTGTTCTTATTTTGTTTTTCTATTTTAAATGCTGTACAATGTAATAGACACATTGCAATCTTCGCGATCCGTGAAAGTAATCAGTTCTAGAGTAATAACCGATCGATGAAGAAACTGCATTACAGTGTCTCCGACAGATGGCAGATTGTTGTTCATAATTCGTGTTTATTCGGTCGGATTATGCAACCGTTACAAAACTTGGAGCAATTCATAGTTTTTTGGAAAAAGCTACGTCCCCTTTCTTAACTATCTGAAACAGTTGCAAATGTAAAATCACTAGTTCCCGTAAATTATAATCGATCGCGCGCATTGTCGAAAGCTATTATATTAAGCAAAGAAGTATACGATTTTATCAGAGAACAGATAAAAGTGTTGTTACCTGCTTCTTTCATCATTCTTTTTTATTTCCGGCATTTCAGCCGAGATTGCGACATTTTTTATCGGACACCACTTCCATTCTATGCGATGTTCCTTAATGCGAGCTTCGTGCATGATTTCCCGCTTCGAACGGATCTAATTTTAAACATCGAAATGTATCGTAATAAAATGTTTTAATGTTACTAAAAAGCGCTCTTACTGAAAGGGTTTTTTTTTTTTTTTGTAATGAAGGGGTGGAAACTTTTTATGTATTATGTCTGACGAATTTTGTGTTGGGACTTACGTAATGATATAGGCTTTTGGAAGTAATTTACACATTATCCGGAAGGTAACACGATAGCTTTTAGACTGTCATTCCACTTTCGCCAATACTTCCGATTGCATCGCGTTACGTGATTTGATCAGGCGTAAAATCGTTGTAATTATTTTCGTTTATCACTTTTTACGGTACTCGCTAGATTCTTTTCTCCTCGACAGAGAAAAGAATTCTGATGACGCGCGACGTCGACGACGCGTAAATAAGAAGAGATATTAAGAAATAATTCGAAATTTCCAATTTGTATCACGTAATGCCACATTCGCACACACAAACACACACATACCAGGCAGGAAATAAACTCGACACAAATGAAAAATTTCTCTACAAAGTCGCCGCTTAATCTGAAACTTCAGATTCGCCCATTGAATTCTGCTGCGTTTTTTTTTTTTTTATTATTATTTATCCTATCTGCTTACGCCGTGAAATTAAAAAACAAAAAAATGAAACTAAATTCGATGTATGGGAGAATGCGTCCTGCATTCTTATCGCGAGTAGAGAAAGTTGACAATAATGAGGGCTGCGCTAAATATAAGAACAGAGGGACTCGGTTAGGAGAGATTGGTCGCCAAACCGATTTCAAAGGATTTGACGGGATACCATCGAATGTTGGAAATGTCAAAGTGTGCACTTGAGAGACAATAGGCAGCTAATCTTTACATGCGGCTAAGCTTGCGTATTCGCATTCGTTTTTGATTTGCTAGACTAACGTTCGCATTCGCCGAGAGAAAGGTTCAACACCTCTATATTACCGGGACCTAGGTAGTAAGCATTAAATTTCGCTAGTTATAATTTCGTGCGCTGTGAAGAGGTTGGCGATCGCGGCGTTATTTTTGAAAATACGCGCGTGATTTACTTCGCCGGCGGCTACAGTGCATGTCGAGTATCAGTTTCACGCTAATTCGATTAATTTAGCCTTTTCCCGCTGTGCCCACCTTTCGGGATCGCGTGTCGAGCTAATTTAATAATGTAACACCACATACGCGTCTCGTAATCGAGATGTTGATCCCTTTTCCGGTTTATAAAGTGTAAGCCCCCCCCTCCCCCTCCATGCCGGTGTTTTAGGTTTATCATGAACTTTCATCAGAGCATGTTGTTCATCGTCTTCTCACGTTTGGACACTCCGCCTGCAAAGTTCTGACTACTACGATTGATGTTGGATTGTCTAGGCGTGTCTAACGGACTCTAAAAATGCATTTCATTTAATACTACTGCACTACTTCTATATCATTATAGTAATTCGTAAAAGTTCTATTCTGGAATTTATGTGACGAAGCATTTGACTTCGTTGTGCCTCCGACCGATATTGCAAGATGTGTACCGGCGATACGGCGAAATATGATGAATATAGCTGGAACGTTTCTGAGACTTTCGTTATTCCGTACGGTGAACGTAATATTATTAGAACGGCCTGTGGGTACTGCGAAATTTGCGCTTTGCATTTGTGTATCAAGCGGCTGTGCTAAAAAGCTCGCTGTTTTCATATCACGATGACGACAAGTGTATGTTCTTAGGTTTACGTAGAGCACATTATTTTTTTTAAAATGCTATTAATGTTCATAATGCCACAGATAATTTATAACTCTCTCCTCTTGGAAAATTTCCTGCCTGTCTACCATTCAAATAGAAATTGTTAAAACTAAAAAAAGGAACACGGTATAAGCTGTTGATAAAAATCATAAGTAGAATTAACTAGAGACAATGAAAAATAAAGGGAAAATTCGTAAAAAATATTGTAGCATAATAATAATTCATTAAAAATTTTTCTCGGGTAATTTTCCTGAACTGTAATCATTGGTGTAGCCTGACTAAATTTCAAAATAGTTTAAAAATGGCCCATTAAAAAACACGTTACACAAACACGTTCTAGAAAATACATAGACATGCATCGCATATGTTTTTTATTATATCGTCGAAACTATCTAAAGAAATATTTGTATTTTAAAATATTGAAAATTTGAGAACATTTTTTAGGAAATTAATATATATATATATATATTTTTTTTTTTTTTTTTTTTTTTTTTAATTATGAAAATTTAAGCCTAGCTGGAAATGATTAGATTTCGTTTTGTTAAAGTTTAATGATGATAAATAATCAATTGATCTATTATTGATTTTGGAAACGTACAATCTCCGTGGTTACGGACCTTACCTACACTAATGTTTTCAGTAAGAGTTACGTCCAAACAATTTATATTAAACTCAGTAAAATTTCGAACGAGATTACATACCGTAAGACGTTTCTCCAGTGATGAACTTTTTTTTTTTTTTTTTAAGGGGCCATATATTACAACTTAAGTCAAAGGCACCGAGGCTGTTTTGTTAAATGAGCGGATATATATTTGTTGTTTTCAAAAACTGGATTGTCTTTTTAAGTTCTTCTAGATTATCCGAAAGTGTCGTGTGTATTGAAATTTTTTAGTTAGGATGGTATTTCCGTAGTGGTATGCACTTTGTTAATATTTGTTCGACTGTTAGAAGCTCCTGTCTGCAGTGGCATCGTATCGGCTGTGTTTTTTTTTTTTTTAGTATGTAATTATAAGTTAATTCGGTGTGTCCAATTCTAAGCCCAGTTATTACAACCTCTACGCGTCGCGATGGGATGGTTGTTTTCGATGGAGCCGTGTTTGACTTGACATTTTGGAGTTTGTTGGTAGTGGCAATGCGTTTCCAGTGTATGTCTCATTGTTTCGAATCGCTGTAAAAAGTTCTTACTTACGACGTTTTGCTGTTACATGTGATAAAATATGCGCCAAAAATAAGTAAATTAAGTGAAATAAATAAATAAGTTGATGAGGGGTTTTAGGATGAAAATGACATAATCGGAAGTGAAAATGTTAAACTGGACTGAAATTGTAAAAGACGATTCAGACGTAAAAATATCCCCTGGTCTTTTATTGTCTAAATTTCGTGTACACATGTAAATGTTCTCGTTTTGTATAGATTTTTTTTTTCTTCTTCTTTTTTGGCGCGTCGATTTTGGACATTAACTCAGCGCAAGTGAAATTTTTAACTAGATATATAACGCGTCATAGCGGGATATTCTAACCGGACCATACACTACTGTCTAACCAACTACGGCGCACGGTAGCTTAATAAAATGCTTCTTAGTACATAGGTAAATTAAGACACCGGTTTAATATAATTGTTTTCTTTATTTGTTTTTTTTTAACGGAAAATTATTATTTATCGAGTGGTTATAATTCTAAATGTATTCTCTTTAGCCAGAATGAACGGATAAATTAAATAAATGGATAAAAAAGTAAATAAAAAAAATGCCCACTCGTGCGCGCAAATTCTTTTTTAGCAGAAAAAAGAAAAAGAAATAATGATAATAAAATAATCGTAGTTTCATTCAAAGGATAAAATGAAACGGCTTTGTGATAAAATGTTTTATACCTTTTCATCTGGCTGATTTTGTATTTATTGGGGGAAACGCGAGAATGGCCCGAAATTCTAAAGGTGAGACTTTTTTTTTTCTTTTTTTTCTTTTTTTTTTTTTTTTTTTTTGATTTTAATAAAAAATAATAATAAAAGGATAGGGGAAAAAATCAGCCCCGAAAAAAAAAAAAATAACATCGTTGGAAGAAAGAAGAGTTAAAAAACAGGAGTAATAAATTCGGAAAATTTCCGTTTTAATTATGATAAATTTGTGTTTGTCCTCTGATTCATCGATGGCGGCGATAATAAATCATTTATTTTTCGACTGTTTAGCGGCGTTTCTGGCGAAAGAGAGAAAATTAAGCGGCATTGTCGTCGTGCCGATGAAATGGTTCTTCAGTTTTCTTTTGGTCCTCATTTCGTCGATTATCGCGTATAATTGAAATTAAAATTTTATTTCTTCGAGTGTTGCTATTTTCATCGTCTTTATCGTTCATCTATTTCGGCTGCCTTATTTTTCTTTTCTTTTTGTCCGCTTTTCTTACCCGGTCCTGTTTTCTAACAGCTAAATAAACAAACAGCATTTCGCAATAAAAGACTCTACTCCATTCGCGGCTTCTTTAAAAAGCTTATTTGCACTTCGTACCGCCCTTCCCCCCGCTTCCGCCCAGAATTTTATTTTTATGTTTCGCTATTCCTCTCCGCGCCGACACATCTATTGCCTGCCCTCGTCCTTCCTCACTCTTACTATTATTGTTATTATTATTCTTTCGTTTTCAGTCTTTCTACCGTTTGTCCTCATCCGCGCGCTTTTTGTGTCCATCTGTACTTTTGTAATTTTCCTTCTTTTCGATTGCTCCGTTTTTACTACTCATCGCCCTGTCTTGGAAGCGCGTTATTTTTATCGAGTGTCATTGTCGTTTCACTGTTCCGTAATTTTTGCCTCGATTTCAAAGTTTGAGCTCGCGAAGGTTGATTTAAGCCGACTTTTTTCCCGTAGCAGATAATTTTCGTCTATCTCGCAGGTCCCCTTGTTTTGTGTGTGTGTGTGTGTGTGTGTGGCCATGTGCGAGCTCTTGAATAAATTTAAGCAGAGTCCTGCTTGCTTTCGTTTGATGGCTTTATTATCAGAAAGAGCTTTTGTGCTATTCGAGCCGAGCTACACCTCTCCTTGTCGCCTGTTCATTACTAACTACGAAAGTCCGTGAGTCGCTATCGTTTAATTTTCAGTTTCTTTTCTTATCTTCCGGCGAATTTTTATTTAGTTCCATCCTCTATAGCGCCGGCCCGTTTCATCGAGTACATAAAACCTTATTACTCGCGTATAGTCTTGAAAGGTATTGTGTCATCGCGTGATGGGTGTACTTACATGTCGCTGTCGCCAAACTTACCGACTCGAACGTTATAAAAGCGAAGTTTCTTTTTCCTTGGAGGTTTTTGATAATGGCATCTTAACACAATGGTGTGGCCTTCTTGAGGGTAATGGTAAATTTACTATCTGATGAGTCGTCGTTGATGGCTTTTTAATTATGATGCTTTAGAAACGTATTAATAGCTGAGTATTATAAGCTAGTTGCTTTGTACGATTCGCTTAACTTACTGCCGATTATAGGTTTTTTTTCTGTTCCCTTATAATTTAAACCAAGTTGACCATTTTTTTAAATTAATAATACGTATATGTAGCTCTCCTCGATGTTCCTTCGCCCTCCTTAATTTGGATCCCCCACCCGTCGATCTTTCGCCATTAATATTTAATTTTTTATTCTGCTTATACGACGACGTTTCATTCCGCAGCATTTCATTGTCTTTATGAAACCACTTTTAAATTTCTGATCAAAAGTGTTTTTTGCGAATTTTTCTGCGACCGAGAAAATGACACATTAGTCCATATGACAAATTAATATAACGCCAACCGAGAGGCAATATGGACAAAAATTTAGTAAATCTCAGCTGAAGTTAACAGCACAAGGGAGATATCGGCATTGACGCTAAATCGTAGCCGAGTCCCATGTATATCATCATCGGGCCGTAGTTACAGGTCTTTTTATAACGTCGAATTGTTGCAACTAGTGAATGTTTTCACGAGAATTCTCTGAAATGTGGCTGCTGCGATATCTTGAATAGAATCGGTGGAAAATTTCTCCGATTCCCGCTTCGTGGCTTTATTTTTTGAAATATTCCTCCGAATTAAAAGTGTCTATCGTCTGCCATATCCCTAGCGCAACTTTGCCCTCTTTTACAATTCCCTCATCCGACAATGCCGCTTCTTTATCGGTGGCAGTTTTTTTCCTGTTTTGAAGCGCAAAAAATAGTTCTTTTTTGCACACGGCTAGAGATGGCGACCGAAAGAGTTTTCTGCGAAAACTCTTAAAAAATTAATATTCCCCCGAGCGGGAGTTTTTATTACCGGCAGAGGGTAGTTTGATTACCGGCCTCCAAAAGCGTAAAGTTGCACGATAAAAAGTGCTCCAGTTTTGTTTTATATCAACTTCGTTAACGGGTGAGGGGGAAGAGAAAACAGCCTATGGTGACTTTAAAACTGCCAACGTACTAGTGGTGTGCTTAATTTACGCGGGCGGCAACGAAGGTGGTAAATAGTTAAATTCAAATAATAGATTTTTATCTCAATTAGATAGTGCTCGATGTCGACTGCCCGAGAAAAATAAATAATAGTAAACTACCGGGTGTCCAGCCAACCCGGAATGAGCCGGAAATTTTGTCGTAAAAACGGAGGAAAAAGTAAAAATAGCCAAAAACGATATACTTTTAATAAGAAAAAATCGTAAACTCACTGCCATTTGAAAGCTGTACGAATGTTCCTCCTAGGGATTATACTGATGTCAGAAATTCCGCTTTAATTAACCGAAGCAAAGCTTTTGACCACCGGGGATGTAGTATATACTCGAAATGGACGACTCTTCGCAGATACAAAACGGTAGAGCGATTTTATCCGCAGATCCGGTTCCCGAACGAGAAGCTTTCCTCCAACAGCCTTTCGGTATGATTTTTACTATTTTACAATAGCGACAGTTTAAAACTATGTTGTCACTTCTTCGCCCACTTGTTCTCATTTCATTTCATGTTCTTCCCGTACGTCAACGTTTTCGTGTCTATGATGTAGTACAAATTCCCAACGTGAACTTGACAATCTCTAGGACATTGCCTATCAGATCCGTCATTACGTTCGACAGATATCGATATATATATATATATATATATATATATATATATATTAAATTTGTGCAGCGTTTTAAGAGTCCGCGTATTCTTATACCCGCGAAAAAAACATTTTAATGACCCGATCAAATATGGGGGGGAAAGTGTACCGACGTTAGTAAAATATCTGACAGTATTTTTATTTTTTTATTTTTCGGTGTCTACATTTAAGTCTATTTATGACTTACTAACAGTGTTCCATTTTTGAGGTTTTAACCATTTATGCGGATAATAGCGCAGTCAGAAAATTTCTCCACGATGGAGCGACTATAAGTTTTCTAGATCATCACATTTTAAAGTGCAAACATTTAAAAAAAAAAAAAAAAAAAAAAAAATATAGTGATCCTCTTGCACATGTATTATCTTTATACTGCGGCCCTCTGGCACAGGTCTAATTTACGTCTACACAGATACATTGTATAGGTTGCGAGGTTTCATCTCTTACGGGTTTCGCCTGGGGGGAAATGGGTCAGTTAGTTTTAAGCTGAAAAAAGTGGAAGGGAAGAGGAAAGTTTAAACGATAATTAAATAATCCCCGGAATGAAACGAAAATAAAATGAAAACTGCATAATTGTGCATAACTGTGCCTATTTCTATGGAATTTGTTATAGTTGTTGGTAGTTTATTCTTAAACGGGAAAACGAAGCGAATTAATCATCGGACGGAAAACGGCAAATGAAAACGATATACACAGTTTACAATTATCACACTCGCACGATTCTTCAAGAAGGGCACTCAACCTAGTGATTAGATCGCTAACACTTGTTAACAGTACCTTTTCCGGTAATACTTTCACAGTTTTTTAACGAAAAAAACGCGTAAGCAGACGGCAGTTGGCAATATTTCGTGTTTTGTAGCGAAATTCCCGAAAATATCCTACGAATTTCTTCGCACATTCTCGCTCACATCGTTTACTTTCGGCACTGCACACGTATTCAATTTTTCTTTTCTTTTCTTTTTTTTCCAGCGCTGATGGCCAACAACCTTCAATTTTCTAAACGTTGGGCATCTTCGTCGCATCGGCCAACATCATTAATAACAACAATAAAAGTGAAAATGTAGACGACAACTGTGTGCTACCTCGGCTCGGAGCCTTAATGAATAAATAATTAACGTGCGTTTTAAGAATTTTTTTTGATGATGCTTATTAATTTCCTTCGTCATTTGCTTATGCGGTGTCTGGCAATTTATTAGTTTAACCAAGTGCAACTACGCTGCCTTTAAATATGACGAACGGAAAAGTTTTATATTACACGGCATCGCAACATGCATAATTACTGTTTTATAAAAACGACGAATTTAGTTACTACTATAGAAATGGCGAGGAATATATGCGACGCGATGAAAATGATTCCTAGGATGTAGTGGCGCAGTTTAAGCGCATTGTCGTCCGCGTTACGTGATAGTTCGTTTGATTCCCGGTTATCAGAAAATTGTCTCTAAACGGACAGGAAACACCCTGGAAGATTCTGTGCTCGGTCGCTGTAGAATTGCTAGAAACGATGACGCAGACGCCAAAGGGACGACATCAAATGGCATCCAGCTTCCTTTTATCTTAGCGAAAGATTTACAATTAATATGAAAGTTGGTTAGACTTCGGCAAAAATTGTACAGCTTAATTCAATCGGAATGTGGTGTACTACAAAATTTCCCCGAATATCATCAGATCGATGTAGCTAACAAGGAAATTTTCCACTTCGATATGAAAATAGACTACGTATGGCGGACATACTCGGATAAAGATGAATTTTTTGGACAGTGGTTTTTCAGGAACATTTCGCAATTCTACATGTGTCATATACGTGCGCAGCGTATTAATTATATCTACAATTTTCAAACCGAGCAAAATTTTTCGAAATTTGTTTTCCGAAAGTTTATTTCCGGCGTACAATTTTATTTTTTTACATTTCGTGAGGAAGTATTCCTGTTTACTTTTAAGAGTAAAGTTATTATGTAGAAGTGTAGGTTTATAATTCCGATTTGGTAGCGAAAATAATTTTCCTAAAAGATTCTACGATGAGCAGATCTCCCGGAAGAAAAAAATTAAAACGACTAGGTCGGACAGACTCGCGCGCTTTAAGCTTTTATCGTTAATTCCTCGCTCTTTGTATAATTTATAGCGCTCTATTTACGTGCATCATCTTTTCATATGTGTTCGGCTAAAAAGTTGCCAAGCTTTTAAGAATTCAAGTGTTGTTGCCATTTTTAAGTTTAAAAGGCGCGGGAGGGGGGGCTGTCAAAATGGTTGTATTATCTGCGAGCTTTACTTTTTGCATTCGGCTTACTGACGCGTGTGTGAACAGTTGCGTCTGGTTCTCATGAGTGCGAATTTCTTCGCGAACTAATTTCAGAGAAAAATCAGAGACGGCTAGAAAAATAAAATTTTAACGTCGAAAAGAATAAGTTTTATCGAAAAAAGATTCCATGATGAACCGGAAAATGTTCCTTTACGGTAGTAGTAGCGCGCGCGCTTTCGCGTGTAATCCGTCAGAAGGATTTTGAAAGTTTGCCTACACTCCGGTTCAGAACTTTTGAAGAGTAAATTCTTAAATTTCGCCATTTATTCGACGATGAGGCTCTTCGCTCTGTTGTTTTTATCCGTTTCCCTCGGAAAATCGAATAAAACATTCGCCGCTTTCTATGAAGTACCGAATTCACTTTGGAAAGTCTATTTACCGGCCGCCCGGGTCGGTTTGTTTTTCTCGCATATTTATAACGTAATTTTTTTGGATTTTCAATCACATTCTATCGATAACGAACGGGCTTTCAAAAAATTCGCCGACTAGTACCGGAAGCCTAATATTTTTTAGCTAACGGCCACGGCAGCCTCTTGACCATTTCAGGTTCTGAATTTACTCCATCGCAGTAGATCGCAGAAATACATTTTGTTTTCTTTCGATCATTGCTATTTAGCATGCACAAAAAACGTCAAACTCGGATTTTCATCTTATTGCTCTAAAGTCGTTAAAGGCGCTAATTCTATATTTTGTTTGTTTGTTGTTTTTTTTTTAACAGTGCTGGATGAGGCTTATATATGAAATTCTAAAAAAAAAAAAAAAAAAAAAGTGAAACCTAAAGTCCGAGTCTCTAATAGAGCTGGGTGTTTTGCAATTCTGAAGAGTTGTAATTAGTGGCGTTAACACAAAAAGCGACTGGAATAGTAATGGTTTTTAGTAGTGTTTCTCTTTCAGAAAGTCGTTATCGTTTGTTTTTTTTTGGGGGGCCAAAAACGGATTTGCCAAGATGTGCCCCGATTCCATTGCTTCCTATTAGGAATCGCAACGCCACAACACACGGTCGTTCATTCGTTCTTCGTTGTACGTGAATTCCAGCACTACTTGCGCGTCAGTTAATTCAGTTCTCTCTTCTCCATGCAGCCACTTCTGTGTTGGATCATTACTGCATAATACTATTTGCCCTTAAATCGTCGAATTCGTCCGCCTTCTTGCTCCTCGACTTTACACCGTTAGTGTTGATTTATAAAGCTTTGATGAGTCCTTCTTGTTCCTGGTATTCTCTGAGTGCCTCTAACATGCAGCAAGTTCCTAAAATCAGTAGACTAGATCTTTTTTTATTTTCTTTCAATTTTTGCCTGCGCAAGTAATGGAAACATTGCTGTTCTTATGGAATTTTGTTTCCCATCATGAAATCAAAACGTCACGAGCATTTTAAATATATATATATATATATATATATATATATATATATATATATAAGTATATTTATTTTTTTCGTAGAAATTTTTTAAAATACGTTGCTAAACGGAAAAGTAAAAAGCGATTAATTATAAAATATTTAATATTCGTGAAAGGTCGTCGAAATGTATTCGTTGCCGTGTGCCACATAGTAAAGCCGGCTACAGTATAAGCTAAGAAATCGTATTATACGTGAAGGGGGGGGGGGTACACTATGTGAGAATACGGCACGGCCTATTAGTACCGGAAGGGAATGAAAAGAAACAACGGTCATGATTTGCTTATATCGAAAAATGTGCTTGCCGAGCTATAGTAACATATTAAACTATTAACGATAACAATACCGAAGCTCGTTACGGTGATATGACACTCAGTGCGTAACGAATTAAAATTATGTAAACAGATAATAAAATGTATCTGTTTCTTGATGTGACGAATAATTTATGGATGTAGCCGAAGCGTGATTTGCATGTACGTATATTATGCGCAGAAAATGAAATTGCACGTTTGATCAGTTATGCGACACCGTTGTACAATTTATTGCAAAATTTTAAACAATCCATTTTTCCTCATTTCGTGAACTATGCATTGCCATTCGTATTTGCTGTTCAAAGAGAAAAAAGAAAGAAATATGCCTAGAAATTTTTATAACATAAAAATATCGTGAAATGCACGTAGTAGTTTTTGTTTGTTTCGTGTACTGTACGCATTTCATAGAACACATTTATAATCTCATTCACCTACTTGCTTATTAACGCTTGTTATTTTTATCTTGCACCTTAATTATTTGTAGTATTACGTTTTATGTATAAAAAGGTGAATACGAAATCGTTTATATTTTATTCCTGTATGTAAACAATATATATATATATACAGTACATGAAATAAACAAAAGCCATTATGAATATTTCATGAACTGTTAACAATTATGTACAGTTCATGTACAGTCGTGTTGTGCAATTTACGAAATGTGTACGGTGTTTTTCGGATTTCGTGAATTGCGTGTTTCGTTATGTGCTGGTAACATAAGACATATAGATTCGATCCCCCCTCGGGGAATAGTTTTGGCCTCTTAAATCGATATCCAAGAAAGAAAAAGTTGCCGGTCGTTGAAAAATTATTTGCAAGGGTGGTGTGTGCGGTTCTTTTTCTTCGGGAATGACGTATTGGGAGTAAACAGGAAGAGGGACCCCCCCCCCATATATGGATGAAAATTTTTGAACTACTTTCAAACTCTAGTAAAACCTGTTTATTTGCGATATACTATATAATAACAAGGTGGCCATCTAACCGGGAGTAAGCCGAAAATTTTGTCTTAAAATAGCCAAAAACGATATTTTTAATAAGAAAAAGTCGTTTGAAGCGAAAAATAAATAAATTTTTTTCAATATACTTTACTCAAAATAAATTACAAAGAGTAACAAAAACATTCTATTCTTTTTTTTTTTTTTTTTTGTACAATTCTATTAATCAGGAAATCTGGAGGATTCGAACCAAGAAAACAGGGAATTTAAAAAGTATGTTTGAGTCGCCACCGGCGAATAATAACAGTAATTCTGTATCCGGAATATTTGCAGAAATATTTCTTCGGGCTAAATAAAATATTACACATTATTAAAATATAATTACAAGTATATTGTTCGACTACCTCCGCGATGTTAGTGGTGCCACGGAACGAATATATCGCAACATATTAATTATTACAAAATAAATTTTACTGACCGCTATCGTTTTTTTTTTTTTCTTTAATCGTTTGAATAAATCTAAACACACTTCACTCGTTTCCTTAAAAAAGAAATAAATTTGAAAAGAAAAAAAAATATTATTTTATACGAGTTTGTGCTAAGAGCTTCATCGGTATTTTTACGTACGCGGAAAACCGTCAGTGTTGTTCAATTCTCTCTATACCGATTGATTAGGATTCTCTTTGCTGATCAGTGCATGAAACTAACTTAAATTAAACTTCATTCCACTCTTTCTGGAATGAACGACACTCCCCGTCTCTCATTTAGATACCTTCCGTTTAGATGGACTCTTCGTATGTTGATTGAGCTGAATATAACCTTTCGAAAATCCTTTTGAACTATATGATGCTACACGGTTCTAAATTAGTTAAATTTTATTTTTTTTCTTTGTATTTTCCCAGTCGGTTTATTTATGTATGGAATCCTGAAAATTACAGCGTGAAAAATGTTAGTTTACCTTCCGGTTGGTGCATTTATTATAATTCTGCAAACTGTTAAATCGGTTATGCATTGTTTTTTTGTTTTTCTTATTTATCGCAGAATTTCTCGTGGTATACGGAGTCTAACCGATGAAAAAAAAAAAAGTTTAAAAATCAATGTGCCTAATGCATATAAGAATCACATTTACAATGTGAAGGTAGAACAAAACAGCAAGAATTCTATAGAGGTTTTCGAAATATTTTCAGTGGGCAGTCATTGATCGCCGGTGATTTCGCCCAGTGGCGAAACGATATTGATCCTCTCTCGTTTATAGCTTCAGAAATACTTACACGGCTGTTTCGAATTATTTGAAAGGATACGAAACAGCAAAAAATCGGGTAAGTCGTACGAGCGCATGGATGCTTCTAAATTCTCAATCAAAGCATTTGAGAACAAGGAATTTGATGTTATTTATAATACGGTAATTACGCTTTGAAAAACTAAGTGAGAAAGTTAAGTGAGTAATAACGTATAATTATATGTATACGTATGTGCACGCATATATATAGCCTTGGCCAAAAGTATTAGACACCCCCAAAAATTACGTGAAACTGATAAGATATTTAAACCGAAGGCAAATTGCTTTAACAATATTGTAGGAAGCATTATTAGAAACGAAGTTGAACAATAGACAACCTTATCTACACGTAGATAAGCGCATAGATAAGCGCGTTGTGATAATGCATGTATTTTGAGAAAACAGTGTCAGTGCGTTATCAGAATATTCCTACGTCTCTTAGTGTCAAGAACCTTCCGTGCGTATCTTATTTACTAAAAGTAAGTTAGAAATGCCTAAATTGAGTGAGCTTGATGTCGAAAAACGGGTTAAAATTCAAACGCTACACAAACAAGGCAAGTCCCAAGTGCAGATAGCCAAATTAGTAAATTGCTCTCGGTGTGCAGTCCAAAACGCTATTAAACGGTTTGTGGAGACTGGCAGGGTGCATTATCTTGTTGGAATTTGACGTCGCCTAAATTATTATCACCAAAAATTCGCGTTATCGAAGGCAACAGTGTAGTTTCCAGTACATTTATGTACTTTCGGCTGTTCATACGGCCTTCACAAACAAACATTTCGCCCAAGCCATTAGCAGCCATACAACCCCAGATCATAATGCTACCGCCTCCGTATTTTACAGTAGGTACCACGCAATTTGAGCTATATTCCTCGCCCACACGTCGTCTCACGAAAGGTGTACCTGGGGTTCCAAACAACTGCAAACATTGAAAAAATAAATACTTACAAAATTAGTTATTATTTCAACTGCAGTGAATTAAATCGGGAGTTGCTGTTGCCATTTGTTAAAATAAATCATATAAAAACTAACCTCAAAATTGGATTCATCAGACCATAGAACATTAGACCAATCCTGTTCGCTGAAATGTTGGTGTTCCCGAGCCCACTGTAAGCGCTTCTTCCTGTTGGTCTCGGAGAGCCAGGGCTTCTTCCTAGCTTTACAGCCTCGTAATCCAGCTTGTCCCAGTCTTCTTCTTACTGTTCGAGCGCTAATCGGAATCCCAATCTCTTCTGACCAAGGAGTAGCGAGCTCTGATGATGTTTTCATCCGATTTTTGAGAGAGTCGCGGACAAGTTTTCTGTCCTGTCGCGGAGTAGTTTTGCGTTTTCGGCCTGTTCTCACTTTGTTTGCATGGGAGCCAGTCTCCACAAACCGTTTAATAGCGTTTTGGACTGCACACCGAGAGCAATTTACTAATTTGGCTATCTCCACTTGGGACTTGCCTTGTTTGTGTAGCGTTTGAATTTTAACCCGTTTTTCGACATCAAGCTCACTCGATTTAGGCATTTCTAACTTACTTTTAGTAAATAAGATACACACGGAAGGTTCTTGACACTAAGAGACGTAGGAATATTCTGATAACGCACTGACACTGTTTTCTCAAAATACATGCATTATCACAACGCGCTTATCTATGCGCTTATCTACGTGTAGATAAGGTTGTCTATTGTTCAACTTCGTTTCTAATAATGCTTCCTACAATATTGTTAAAGCAATTTGCCTTCGGTTTAAATATCTTATCAGTTTCACGTAATTTTTGGGGGTGCCTAATACTTTTGGCCAAGGGTGTATATATTATACATATATATATATATATATATGTGTGTGAAATAAAAAAGAAATATCGTTAAAATTAGTAACTTTCGTCGGAAACGAGAACTCTTATTATTTCAGGAAGTGAGGTTGCAAATTGGGGCTCTAATTTACTTATGCTTTCCACTTGCGCAAACTGCATTTGCCGTTTCCCAATTAAATCGTGTGTTGCGAGTAACGTCGAATAGTCGTTAACCGGTGAATATTTTATCGCTGCAACGAACAGTGGGGCAGCGTCTAGTCGAATATTTCCCGTAGGACGAATAAAAAACCAACGGAGGAACACGGCGCGAATAAAACAGGAAAAAATCTGCAACGGAAATTGTTTCCCGGAGAATAAACGCCTATTTTAATCTCCGGTCTAGAAAAACTATCTGTCCTCCTAATAATTTCCAACTTTTCCATCCTTCCAACGACGCGCACGACCCGTCTTTTCGTCGTGTGCACAAATTGCCATTTTCCGAAATGCACCGTCGTGTAGACTTGCGTCGTTTTTATTGAGAAACTTTGAATTCATTTTCGTTGCCGCTCTTTATTTCCGAAAAAATTACCGCTCTAGAATATATTTTTCCTTTAAAACACCGTAAGAATTTCTATTTGAAGAATTTCATTTCGAACGGCAAAGCGTCTGAAACAAATTTAAAGAAAGAAAATTTTAAGACTTTTCCGGACACTTTTTCGAAATAGTTTATTATCGTTTATTATTATTGAAAATACAACACCTAACTTTACTCCCGTATCAATGCATCGCCGAAATTTACCTTTGCAAATAAAATAGGAAATAAAAATTCTAAAGATTTTAGAAGAAAAAACACAACCGGCAAATCTTTACTTCGTGTCGTTAAAATTACTCTAAATGTAGCTAATATTTTTTTGGTATTTTGACCCCCCTGGCTCTCTGCGCGTCTGGATATTAATTTATAGAATCGATAATTGATACCCGATAAACGCTGACCACAGTTACTTTTTTCCGAGATAGAAAGTAGTAAAATTCTTTTAAGACACGCAAATTTTAAAGAAAAGATTCGAGATTCGATTTCCCTAAGGTCATTGAAGATGCATTTCTCGACGGAAGTATCTGAAAAAAGTGTAAATAAGCGCACAGGCAACACACGCTGTTTTTTACCCTTACGTATAATCCTGATTAATATAGGGTGGAAATCGGGGACAATGGATCATAAGGAACCAGATAATAATGCTTTTCTAATCGGGCAACATGAATCGAAATCGTAAAATTCTAAATGATTGAAAAGTTGGAGTTTCAGAATTTTTTTTAGTGTATTGTCAGTTGTAATATTTGTAATTAGACACAGGATCTGTTATGACAGGTCATTTTAGTCTTCTCCATTTTGATTTCTCTTGTCGGTTAATCCCGTGGGTTTTCAGATGCAACTGCGTTCAGTTGAAATCAGCTTGTGCCTGTACGTGTGTACGCATGCATAAATGTAAAATTTGCAAGATTACTATCAGGTCAGGGATCCCTTAATTTTTTTACAATGCCAATTTAAATGTTCATTTTTGTTTTTTTTTATTTCATATATATCCCCGATTATTTATTATTTAAAATTGTAGTGTGGCGCTCAAAAGCCAGACTAGGTAAAATTCTTCATCGCAGGATAATCTTTTCTTGTTAATCTTCAGATATTTTTTTTTCTAGTCAATTTCTGTCATTAAGTTGTTCTCTCTCACGCAGCAGCGAAGTTTGGTTAAAATAGTGAAAAGTAAAAAAAAATTTACCAATTTTATGGTTTAAGCTAGTCCAGATACGGAGCGGCCGGCATCGATTGCTTTGAGATTTTCAGTAGCCACAATGATAATAGTGAACATTTTGTTTCGACGGCACCACTCCCAAGGACTAATCCGTGCGCACAATCTTTAACAGAATTGAATTATGCCTCCCCTCAAAGGGAAGAAACTCAGAAAACACCGGCTTAAGATGCCCATAGAGCAGTCTAATGTGTAAACTTTTCTGTCAATACGAGCTAAACTTTTCTTCGTTGTTCAACAGTACCCAGATTTACTGTATAATTATGAAGAATAAAGGTTCTATACGATTTGGTTTTTGTTTAAAAAATTTCATTGTTCATTTGCTTCTTATAGAATGGTCTTGCTAAATCCGTTGTAGAATTTAGTCTGAGACATCGAGTTAGGCTGGTCGCACATGTCTTAGACACGTCCTTATTTCATTTTTTTTTTTACCCAGTGCAGTTGTTATAAAAATCCGTACACCAAGCAAGTGCGTCAAAATTAAATACTTGTGCAACGAAACAAGTGCGTATTTGAAGCAACTTTTATTCTAAGGTTAATGTTAGTGCGACAATGAAAGAACATATAGACCGTACCCCATTGTGTACCTCGTTATCATTCCAATTTCAAAAAAAATATGTCTCTCTATCTATTTACTTCTAAATTCGAAATTTAAAGGATCTACTATCGATTCTTAAATTATGCCTTCGAAACTTGTATACAGTTATCGGCGCGTTTCTGGAATTTTCCTTCAATATTCTTCGTCTGCCGAATTTTTTAACAGCGCGTTTCAAATGAAATATTTTTCAAATTCTGCTAGCCGTAAAATGAAAATTTTATCCTTTTTTTCAATTTCCGTATTTATCTTATTCCGTTTCCAAATTGTCTCTCTGACTTGATAATTTAACGAAAAAAGGATGTACTGCGAATTTCGGTAGACTGTCAACAATTACTTTGTTCAGCCTCATTCCGAAAATGATATTTACGTTAAAATACGGATAAAGGATGAATAGAAAGCTACCTTGTTAATAAATGTGAAAAAAATAATTCGTTTTTTAACAGAAATTATCCATATCACTTCTAATGAAATCCATATAGTGGCTAGATTGTCTAAAATCTAATCTGAAACAAAAAAAAAAAAAAAAGGATGAATCTCGAGAATTTTACACTTTTCGCTGGGTATTTCAACCGCGGTCGAGGGAAATAATTTTACTCGAAAAAATTAAAGCGTACATTGGTGTCTACTAAGCATTCGAATCTGACGGTAGTAAAAAAAAAAAAAAAAAAAAAAAAAAAATTATTGAAAAACAAATGTCGATGTCGCCATTAATTACCAATAATTGTTGAGGTGATAAGCCACTCCCGACGTACTAATCAGTAGCCGCTTACATTTTTCATTTTTGTAATATTTTAGATATTTCTTCTCTGGCAACTTATAATTATTATGAAAATAATAAAGTGATAACAAAGGAAACAAATGAACGTCGAATGCTGGCTGTCGAAGACAGACTACAAAATATTCAGATAATGAGACATTTTGTAACAAAACTTTCTGTCGGAAGCATTTGATTACTATAATACTAATAACCGCGATCTGCACCATTGAAGTGTTCAACTAGAAAGTTGTTTTAGACTCGTGTTTTGTTTGTTTCTTTTGCCTTATCGACGAGGGATTTCTGTTTAGGAAAACGAAAAAAAAACACAAAAATCGTGTATAGTTTGTGTTAAACCCTGTTACGATTAACATTCCAACACAGTTGCTTATTTTAATTAGTTGACGAGGCTATCGGTTAAACGAACCTTCTTTTTATTTGGGCAATACCCAGGTTGTTAACTATATAATGTATATATGCGTGTGTGTGCAAAGAGAAAGGATTTTAATATTTTGAAATAAATTTAAATGTTGCAAATACATTGACAATTTTTAATTTTACTCAATAATGAGGATCCAAGAGAGGATTCACCTTCTTCTTCCATAGAGCGTAATAAGACAATTACATGAGAGAATGTAAGGAAGGTTGAAGAAAAAAAAGTTCATGATTTTATTTTGCACTTGTTGCAGTAAATATCATATATCGAATCCGATAAATGTTTACTGTATTCGGTTTCTCTGCGAATACGTGTAGCATCCTCGGTGCAAAACGTCGTCTTAAAATTCCACAGAACGACTCGTCAAAGACATTTTCATTATTCTTTTCACTCATTACCAAAATCGTTTGATATTCTTTTTATCGTTTTTTCTTATCGATTTCGCTGTTCGTATTTCCAAGCTGGGCCCTTTTTTTCTATACCTTTTATACTATTCGTATTGACAAGTATGACTAATTCGCAATATCTTATTATTCCTTTACGTCGACCTAGTAGTGGCATTACGATCGTTGGCCGCCTACGCATTGTTTGTTTATCAGCCACTACATCAGTCGTGTATTTGTCTGTGCCTGTGTGAGTATATGAGAAAATTTTATAAAAGAAAATATACCTTTTCATCGACAGTGTTCAGAATGTATTCACTCTGAGCGTGAGGCAGGCAGTGTGTGTGTCGTTGCAGAAGCGTGACTAATTTTCATGTAATATGCCAAACAGTGAGACCGATTGTGTTATTTGGTTCGACGGACTTGTAATTTAATAACCTGCACTTTGGTCTCTCGGTGTACAGGTGAAATTCGCCGTTCTTTTTGTGGGTACGCGATGACAACATAATATGATATGTAGTAGAAGAGGTTGATAATTTTTCCTTCATTCTATTTCACGCCGTTGTCACGTTAATAAGAGTCCGAGTGTAACGAGCAATCCCAGTCGATTATTTGTAGCAGCCACGTTACTTTTACACCCTAAATTCTCGTTCCATCCGTTCTTTCGAAATCTATTAACGGAAACTCGTAATCAAGGAAAATTGACTGCTGTTGAAATTTTTAAGCTCAATTTCGCTGCTTCATTAATCCATGAAAATGTCAAACAATTGACGAAACCGGTCGGACCAGAACATTTAAATACGTTTTATGTAATTTTTAAATGTTCATGCACTTGTTTAGATGTTGTTAGTGAAATTAATTTATGTTAATTTATAAATAATTAATGTTATACATATGTGAATGTAGTGAATAAAATTCGGTTTTAACATAAAAGTTAGTAACTGCAATGTTCGGACATTCATTTATTTATTCAGTTTGCTACTTCAAATTGTATTATTTCGTGGTTCGTACAGAAAAGTTAATAATTAGCCGGTATGCCCCGCGGCACTTCTTCTATATAGAAAAATTTCAGTTCACGAAAAAAATCGAATTAGCCCTGGCAATTCATCTGGCTTCTTTTCTTCATTTCAATTTTACGTGTGTTTCTAGTGCAGTGTACACACGCATTGTACAACGTGTGTGTCGTATAGAAAAGTAATTAATAAAATTCAAAATTTTTAGAGAAAAAATTTAGAATTGTTAGCGAGTATGTGTAAGTTCAAATTTTTAAATAACGACGTTTCTGGTTAATTTCTTTAAATATAACAGGTCAGTTAAACTAATAAAATACGTTGAGATTTTTAAACCATGGGGTTTTTTCGACGAACTAAAAGTATAATGGCGAATGTAAATACCCTTCATTGTTTTTCCCCAAAACTTACTAATAATGATTTAAAAGCGCGTATCAATTTATGCAGTGAAGTTTTTTTAAAAAATTATTTTTCTAGCCAGTTTCTTTTTTTTTTTCTTTTTTTCTTTTTTTTTCAACAAAATAAAATTAATTGAGTATTCTGAAAAATCACATTTACATTGTAGTTCTCTTAAATTATAATAAACTTGACAAATAATAATTACATTCTTAATAGTGAAATCTGCGAAAGTGCTAATGAAGCCTCGAAAAAATCTTTTGAAATTTCAAACGAATTGTAATACGAGTGAAATTGGAATGCCGTAAAATATACGCGCCGTGAAAATCGATGAAATTTCTAAATGGGATGAAACTAGAATAAGCTGAATAGCAAGTTCGGGAGCGTTTTTTAAAAAAAGTTTAATGATGTTACTTGTTATAGCAAAACAAATGCGCTCCCGTTTCTGTACGTTCATTGTTTTGCTCGGCAGAGTTCGTAGCGTGGTTAATTGTCGGAATTGACTGACACCACTATCGTATGAGATAATTCAACAAAGAACCTCCTCATCGTAGTATGGTCAGTTATCACCTCTACTATCCAGAGGGACAACATCAGAATCATTCTTATATAAGATTTTTCATATGCGTATGTTATACGCGAACGATGGAATCGAACAACTCACGAAATGAGTACAAAATCGCACGTTCCATGTATTGTATAACACTGCTACTGTACAACAGTGAAATGTGCTGAAATTCAAACGGTTCGCGCGAGACAAAAAAAGATACGGAAATATGTGCAATGAACTGCTTCGTGTTTACTTTTTATTATTTAAAACAGCACCACATAGCATTATCGTAGTAGGTAACAGTAAACGGTAGTAGAATTATTAAGCGAATGAAATTATAGGTGTCACGAGAACTGTGTAAAATATTTTTAAAATGAACGAAAATCATTATATGTTCATATTTCTATGCAATAAAAATTTTTGGATATAACTTTTTTCCTTTTTTTTTTTTTACATATAAATGACAAATACAAGTGTGCAATACTACATAATTTTGTATTTGCAAAAAAAATTTACAGAACAAGAATGTTATACATTTTATGAATTATTTAAAAATCTGCATATTTCAATCACGCAATAATCGCGTAACCTATGTGTGCATGTATATTTCCGAATTTTGTTATGAAAATAAAGGAAAATTTTTAATACTTCCAAAGGAGAGCCTTTGTCATTAAAGTCCCCGCTTTTTAATTCTATTTTTCTGTTCTTAATTCAACATAATTCCTTTTACTAAATGAAGTAATAGAATTGAAGTCTGTTTTCATCTTCTCGATAGACTCTGGTATACTGTAACTGTTTTTTGTAAATTATAACAATCAATGGCTATATAGGGAGAAAAGAAAGCCGAAAAACTTACTACCATTCAGAAGTCACAGTACTTTTTTGACGACACGCTGATATTTTAACTGAATTGATTGTATTTGATGACGATGATGATGATGCGGTACATTTTAATCATTAAGGGGGTATTATTTATTTTTGTAATAAACCTTCTGCCTGTTCACTATGATTTAAACCAATCATATATAACACCCTGAAACCCACATGCATAAAGCGTGTTTAAGAGGGGATTTTATAGTCGACCACATCAAATGCTTTGCAAAAATCTAAATAAACTGTAGCAACTGAACAACCATAATCTAGACTTTCTGATATATGGATGTAATATGATCGAACAAGCCATCATCTGTACATTTGCGTTGTAAAAAACCGTATGGGTTTTTACTGAAAAATTTATTTTTACGCAAGTGGGATAAAAATTTTTCTCTTTTAGACGTTTTTCATAGATTTTTGAAAAGGTTGACAATAAACAATATATAAACGATATATAAACAAGTTGCCGGTCCCACAAGCTAGATGCCCGTTTGTGGGTTCTTAACGTTCTTATGATCATTATATTATGTAGTTACAATATTTTTTATCTTTTAATAAAATAGTGCCTACAACAACTAATGTATATCTTTGCTTTTGTAACATTTCACAATCTAGACACAGTTAAAAAACTAATTTTTAGATAATCTTTTACTTTTCAAATTTCTATATACTAGGGGCGTTTGAAAAGTAAGTATACAACCCTCAGGAAACGAGGAAAAACGGACAAACCAAAATCGAAAAAATATTTCATTATTTACGAAGTCTTACTCTACTTTGCTACATAATCGTCATATCGCTGCAGGCATTTGTCATAACGTGAGATCAACTTTTCTATATATTACAGTCGCATACTATGTAACGTCAGAATTCGCTTCCTTCAAAGATGATGTATCTGGAAAACGCCGCCCAGCAAGATATTTCTTCAAGCTAGAGAAGGCATGGTAGTCACATGGGGCGAGATCTGGCAAGTACGGGGCATGTGCAAAGACGTCCCACTGAAAATCAGCGAGCGGGGACCTCACTTGAGCTGCAACATCGTAAGGCTGCGTGTTATCTACCGCGTGGACACCTTAGTAATGCGCAAATGTTCTGTAAGGATACGATAGATAAAAAAACGACCCGTGCTCTAACATACGAGAACCGTTTCGCTATCTCACGGTGAAGATCAGATACTGTATTGCGGCGATCTTCGTCCAGCAGAGTGCGTACAATGTTGATTATTTCGTCGTTCGTGCCATTAGAAGCTGACCACTCCGCGCGTTATCGTTTGTGTCCGTTCTTCCCTCTTCAAATTGTTTTACCCAGCGATATAGAGCTGCTCTTGTTATCACATTTTTGTCTGCATACGCTGAACATAAATTTCCGGCACCAGGAATCCTTTCAATAGTTAAAAATTTGATCACTACATGCGTAACTCACATTTGGACGGCACAACTGGTGTCGTACTTATCGTTTTTTCTCGCTCTGAAGCACGTAATTTACAACAGATCGTTTTGCAATATTCGAGGATGATACATTGTAGTAACCTTAAGACACATGTCTACTCAGTTTCATCGATTCAGTGTTACCGTGAGTGGAGAACGAAAATGTGTATACTTACTTTTCAAATTTCTATATACTTTAATGTGTTTGTTAAAATTTGCTCCGTTACTCTGCCGAAAAATGTAATGCCCGATGATTTTTTTCGAGAAAAGAAATAACGTATCGTTTTTCCGAATTAAATACTTTATTTTACGCGGCATTTTTATAAGATTAATCAATTTTATCCGTTTACGTGGCTGGTAAATTATTTTTGTATATAAATAAACGCTACGAAGAAAAGCTGTTTTTCTCTGATAATTTGATGCTCGTGACGTCGATAAAACACGATGGTATGTATTAATAGTATTATTTCGTAATTTCGGAACAACGAAATGCTTTCGAAAGCGAGTACATTTTTAATAATGTTAAGTAGGCCGTACATGTATTTTCTAATTATCAAATTGATTAGCACTAACCAGTTTTCGGGGCACATCGTAAATCCGTTATGTATGTTTAATTTTTTCTCGTAGTCCTTTTCTTACAGCGCCATTACTCCCACGATTTTTTCGTAATTTATCGTTAATAACATCATCAGTGATTCATGGCAGTCGTGTTCATCATATTTTTACGCTTGCAACAAAATAAGCACAAGTACATGAGGTACATGTTGAAACGCTAGAGAGCGGTACACCAGCGCTAAGCAACACATAATAAAAATTAATAAAAAAAAAAAAAAAAAAAAAAAAAAAGTATCAAGATAGAAGAAAAAAGAAGGGAAAAGTTTCGGGAAAATTTTTTTTATTCGAAATTTTTCTAGTGTAAAATAAACTTAATGACAAATAGCGCCTACCGTGGCGTAGTGTTTGTCGGGACGCGTACGTAATTAATAATTTCTCGCGACTGCCGGCTACAGCAACACATCCAGACGACGCAGTGTTTCTCTTTCGTCTATCTTAAACGAACGACAAGATTATTAATTTGCCTGCGACTAAGTTGAGCGGTGGAGATAAATGGAGCCGCTCGATGGCCCCGTTCGACATGACATGCGTGAGAAGCTGAACTTGTTAAGCACGCAACTCGTCGCTCCAGAATATGCGTTAACCGCCGCGCGCGGGCTCTACTCCTCCCACGCGATCATAGGAAAATTTTGAAAATTTATTACTTCACCTCGACCATGTGTTGCTAATGTGCAAAACTTGCTCTGCCCTTCCTGGGTCCTGTTAATCTTCTTTTTAGCCTCGCCGTAAACAGTACCGCTAACGTTATTAAAAATTTAACTACGTTAAGTTACGTTTTTCATTCTTCCTCGCTTTACGAATGGCAAGCACACTTCAAGCAGTCGCAGACGTTGTTCTCCCGGCAGCTTCTTCGGTACTGTTGATGGAAAATTGTTCTTCCCGCACGAGCTTTTCAGCGGTAAAGAAACACCTCTTCCTGTTCCAGTTTCTTTCCATTATAGGCAGGTTAAATAACTGGTGAAAAGTTCTTTCGAAGCAATAATGATATGCCTGACGAGTATTTGAAAATGGAAATAAATACATCCACACACACACACACACAAAATGTTTTTCAAAACTTACGGTTAAAATGAAGTTCGAAATAATTTTACGTAAGTGTCACCTCATTTCTGATGATATTTAATGAGAACGGGTTAATATTATATAATAATATTTTGATTATGTGTTGCCGCAGCTTCATATTGAGTGCCCTGTTTACTGAAAAGTTAATTTTATTGTACATTTTATTTTTATATTATTAATGTGACTGCGCGCCATTCTTACGCGAGAGTAATAAGAAAACCCTGTAACGAAATCTGTAATTAATAAGAAATTTTTTTTATTTTGCAAAGAATAATACGGTTTACTTTAAACCATCGGCTGTTTTATAAGAATTATAGAAGGCAAGCATCCGGGGAAGCCCAGGCCATTTCTCTCCGCGGTATGGTCCAAAGGATTGACTATTTTTTATATATATGTGTGCGTATGCGTATCCGCGCTTGTGTGTATGCGTAAGTGCTGCTGTCGAGTTCGGTACCTTCAAATCTCTGCAACCCTGCCAAGGATATTAAACTCGCTTTGCTTTACAGGTATACAATGAAAATCGTTGATGGCATACATTAATCTCTATCGGCTATAACGACAGCTTCGATTTCAATCAAAATTTTGGTATGCAGAAAAAAATTACCTAGCAAAGTTTAACTTCAAAAGCTTTTTGTAGATGAATTTCACAAAAAAAAGTGATCTTTGTACACTATTGTTCTTTACTATTTCGCTTATTTTGTTAACATTTTAAACGTTTATTCTAAATTCCATCGAAAACTTCTGGCATGGGTGAAAAAATATCATCAGATAAAGGCTTATATATCACTCATCTCGTTAGGATGAAAAAATCGAAAAAGTAAGAAAAAATTAAACTACTGCCGTTATAGTAATTTGTTGTTCCTCTCTTTTGTTCTTGTTTTATATTAAGTTTTATTTGTTCACCATCGTCCTTTTATATTTTTAGTAAGAAACGGTGTTTACGGTAAATTGAATTCAGCCAAAAATATGTGTGCCTCTAGTTTTATAACCGCGTAATTCTGTTTGCGAACCGAAAAATGTAGGACATCAAAAAATGATAATACTTCTTCATTTGATAATACTGGATATAACGTCAAAATAGTTAGAACAACTAAATTATTTATCCTCTTCAATTTCGTTCGATTTTCATTATATGCATAGGGGACTATGAAAATTAATAGGTTAAAGTTAATATGAAAAATCATGTAATGTTGTCTGTATCGATTAGATGTAGCATTTTTATGAAATTTTAGCGAAATGAAAATTCGAAATTTGAATTATAACGAAGCCGGGTGCGAAAAATTACAAAATTGGCCTGCTTTTAAAGGTAAAGCAGTATTTTATAATCGGAGAAACATTATATTTCTACCTTGTTATATAAGAAATTCTACTTTATTTCATTACTTTCCCGATTCTGGTCAGTTCTCACGATTAAAGCTAGACTTGTTACGAGACGGAACTCGAAACGTTTTTTTTTTGTCGTTTGTTTACATTATTCAATTGTTGCGAAAGCCTTAAATTTTTTGGTAAACAATGTAATTATTTAACTTTATAATTATTCTATATTTTTCATAAAGATAAATTTCTATCAACGTAATCTACATGATGCGTTCAAAAAGGTTCCGGGATTACGTTAATAAAGAAACAAATACATAATAAAATAAATGTTACATTACCTTTCCTTCTCGTTCTATATTGCTCTATCATAGAGAGTTGTTGGAAGGCTTCGTAATAGGCTTCGTTAGGAATTTCCTTTAGGAGGTTGGTGTTACTTTAGATACATTTTATGTCATCAAAGCGGTAACCTTTTAATGCGTATTTTAGTTTTGGGGAAAAGAAAAAATTCCGCTGGTGCTCTAAATCTGGTAAATATGGGTGATGGTTGATGGTAACCGATTTTTTTGCTAAATATTGTGAAACAATCAGCGATCAATGCGGTCGTGGTGCATTATTTTGCAGGAGAAACTAATCTCTAGGTTAGAGTAATTCAGGTCTAACGCTTTGGATTCTTTTTAAACGTCATTCCATTACTTCTTTGTAGAATGGTCCATTTATGGTTTGCCCGGCTGGTACAAATTCGCGATAACTTATGCCACGAGAATCAAAAAACAATGATGAATATTGTTTTCATTTGTGATTTCATTCTTCCGACTTTTGCTTGTCTCGGCTCATCAGGACCAGGTTGGATAGGATTGAAAACCACCAATGTTTCATTACCTGTTACAATATTTTCTAAAAATTGTCATTGCGGTTGGCTATTCAACGGAATTCTGCGAGACATTAATTCGTTGCTCTTTTAGTCTGGTGTCGTCAATTAATCTTGCACGCAGTTTTCGTTTGTACACTACCGATACTTATGTCGACTTCTTCTGATATTGATGCAATAGATAGGGGTTCGCGGCCAGTACATCACGTACGTGGTCGATATTTTTCGTGCAGATGGTACTCCTGGGACGCCTCTCTCTCCGATCATCGTCAAGCGATTGTAGCCCAGTTTTAAAAAGCGAATACCACTCGAACACTGTGCTACGACCTAAACAATTGTTTCCATATGCTTCCTTCATCATATTAAATGTTTCTGCGGCTGTTTTACCAGACAGAAAACAAAACTTAATAACAGCCCTAAATCGTGACAAACACACAAAATGCGTCAATTTTAAATGCTTCTAAAACACAAACTAATTGACATTTCAACATGATCTAAAGTTCTATATAGGTTCAAAAAAGATTGAACTACTAATAGTCAGTGCCGGAACTTTTTAAGCACACCACGTATAACAAAAAATAGCGAGGCCGGCGGAAAATAAATTTTGATCAAGAAGAGCTATCAAAAGAAATGAAAGTGACTCTCATATTAGCGCTCGATAAAAGGGTGTCGTGGATTGTGCGGTTAAGCTTTTCGTAATACACTACGCCTAGTTGATCTGAAGAGTCCACTTGTCGGCTGTCCAATATTTAGTTGTAGATTATGTAGGTGAGAGCGTTTGAAACGGAACAACATACGAAGTAACTGGTCACAGTTGGTTTGGGGCAACTATATATTTTGGTCTTCCGTGACGAACTTTCTCACTCTGGGTAGTACATCGCTGTGGAGGGAAAAAATATAGCTCAGTGTTCCAGACAGGCTGCCTTCTGTTCCCAATCGAGCACGAGCCTACGGAACTTTTACATATTTTACTTTAGGCAATCCGGATTTGTACTGCTAAAAACGAGAACAGTAAATCTGCTTACTTTATAAACTTGTCACAATTTTTTTCTCTTCATCTTGTACTCTATACGACAGCGCTCTCTAGTGAATGTTGCAGTAAGCAGTAGTTCATCATGCCGTTCTTTGTTGCGCTCTATTATTAATTATAGTGTTATTAACAAAAAGTTCTAGTTGTAAAATTTGTGAATGCATTCGCTTTGGCTTCCGATGATAAGATTAGAATTACACCTTAAATCATAAAAATATGACTTGTTAATTTTTTTCTTTTTCTTTTACAACGGTGGTACACGGTTGTAATCTCTGTTCGTGAAGGTAGTGACGATGCGTAGTTGATAAATCCGGGGAGGAAAATTTAAAAAAGAAACAAGCCTCGGTTGCTTCTCAGTGGTTAAAGAACACAGTAGTGGTAAAAATAAGTTGGTAACACATTACAGTAATCTTTATAAATTAATTCATATGATTTTATCGTTTTTATCAGTCTTATAAGAAGAAGAAGAAGATTCTTTTCAAATACCACAAAATAAAAACAATTAAATGAAACTAGATTAAAAACTTTTAATGAAGTATTCTCGGAACATTTTGTACTTCGGTATTTATCGATAATAATAATTGTTTAAATTTATGAATACATATTAAAAATTTCAATAATTATTTGGGAAAGCAGATGCCGAAATGACTACATAGAGGAAACGCCACACAACTTGAAGACAATTAAACTACCGTTAAAAATATGAAAGACTTTATTTAGATCAGTGAACTTTCAAATATTCTTCCACTGATATCCCAGCGTCAGTGAACGAAATTGTGCAAATTCGCCGGCAGTCTATAAACTCTCTTCCGACTTACTTACTATGAAAATTTATATTTTTTTTTTTTTAAAAAAAAAAAAAAATGTGTCTTTCTTGTATCGCAGTTCGAAAGTCATACATTTTTGTATATGTATATATTATCGATGTGAGTAATAAAAGTAGCCATAAAATTATGTAAAAAGGAAGCGGAATGGTTGGCGTCTTCTAGAAAACGCAATTAAAAGTGTACTGGAAAGAGAACCCCTTTCAGTGTGCGATCAGCCAAATGAGTAGTCTATAAAGTAATTTTGAATTCGGTCGGAGGTATAGTACACCTCTTCTGATCGAATAATAATGATTGAAAAAAGAGAAAAAGTTACAAATTTAGCAACAAACATACAAGTATACTTCGAGAAAATGACAGATAGCTGGAAACGATTAAATTATGCTCTCGAGTGAATACCGTTGTTAAATATAGAATCCATACGAATGTTACTCTTTTTTTGCTGCATCAGTTTTTGTATAGCCTCTTATAAACCGAGATGATGACTCGTGGCTTTATTACGTGTAGGGAAGAACTTCGAAGTTACCGCAGCAGTTGCTACTGCATCCTAACGATTTTTTCAAACTTTATGTAGATTCCTCGTTTGTTCTTATTTTAACTTCGCCCGGAAACGACAAGAGGGAAAAGAGCTAGTTAAATAGCGATTCGGTTAGAAATTGACGGAATGAAGAAACTGTGAATAACGAACTGGGAAGGAAGTGACAGGTTGTGTGAGGCCCGATAAGGACTAGAAAGCCCAAGAAATAACAAATCAGAATAAAGAACGGCGCGTTCTGTCGAGGGAGATGGATATTCGAAAAAGGTATGATTAGGATCACAAATAATTCGGTAATTAATGATGAAGATGAGACTTTTGGTTAAAAACCGAGAGGAAGGTAACCGAATATGATTAAGGCGCAAACGAATAATCGATAGCAGAACGGCGTATGCTGGGAAAGTTAAAAGAAGAACCATAGGAAATTCGGCCAGATGGACAGGTAGAAGGAAAGTTTGTTGGAAAAGGAAAAAGTGTAAATGTTTGACCAGAACCTGATACGGAATTTTAGCCGCGAGTAAGCTGAAAGCGGGAATTTTATTGAAATAAAGAAACCTGCGAATCTTCGTCTTATTACTTTCAATACACATACGACTACAGGAACCACTCGGAGCAAATAGGTATGGACAGGATGGAGAGCGAGAAGATTATAAAGGAAAGAGTGACAACATCGTATGGGGGGAATGGGAAAATAGGAGGAAATAGCTTGGAGAGCACTCGTGAAGTCGGAGATAATGAAATAGTAATCGGAAAAGGAGCGAATACGCTCTTACGATTATATCGCGAATTGAAAAATTTGAATGAAGCTCTGCAGTTGCTTTATTCAGAAGTTGAATTGCGATATACGGCGTATTTTGTTCGTAAAATGCACCGAAGTGGAAGTTTTCGCGCGCATAATTATCCGGCGAGACGGTAAATTCACATTACTTGCGCGTCGAATCAAAATCTCTCTAACGAATGTATTAAATATCAGCAAAGCAGATTTACACGTCACATAGAAATATATCGCGTTGGTTGTCGTCTGTCAACCGATTTTCCATACAAAATGAAAGATGTCGTTCTGATATATAGATCTACATCGTTCGCCGTCTATTCCGCCGATTCGTGCCGAATCAAATGTCTACCTAAGTATCCAAGTAACCAAGTCGCTTTTAGCAAATCGAACGTAATATAATACACGAATTTACTTTTACATTCGTTTCGCTAATAATTATTCCCTTATTTTTTTCAGCAGTTATTTCGGACACATCAGCAACAACAACAGCAACATGCAGCCGCCGCCGCAGTTGCCGCTGCTGCCGCAGCGGCAACTGCTCCGACCCAACTGTCCCTGCTGCAACAGCAACAACAACAGCAGTTTTTGCAGCCCCATCAACATTTAACTGGTCCACCGACAGCCGGTCTGACGACGCAAGCATTTACTACCGCGCCTGCCCCGCAATACATAATAAATACTCAAGATCAGCCGTATGTTATTACAGGTAATTGTTGTCAGGAATATTGTGTCATTATTTGAAATATTTTTTCGCCGTTTCTGCGTTTCAGCGAAGGCTGTACAATTTATTAAAGTAGCCTGTAACTTAACATACTTTTCACTCTCTGTATAATATGTACTGTACAAAAAACTCGTCCTTTTCTTTTTTTTTTCTTTTTTTTTCTTTTTTTTTTTGGCTTTTCAAGAAATGTACAGTGAACGTTCGGCAAATTCCAAACGATTCTACACGCTGTGTTAATAATAACAAATTCAGTTAAGAATGTAAATGTTTTTTCTTGTTTTTTCTTGTTTTTTTTTTCTTTTTTTTTTTTTGCTACATACTAATATCAGTAATAGTACTACGAAAACAAGGCAATTGCGCTATTATTTACATGTACATATCAGCTTAGTTTTTTATTTATTTATTTTATTTTTTTTAAATGTTTTGTATATCTTTTGCAGATGTAGACGCGTTACGTCTGTTTTCCATTATGCTTCGTACCTCATTTTTAACACCAATTACTTGTTTTTAACATTTTGCTGATTTTTTTTTTTTTTTTTTTTAAGTATATTTTTTTCTTCTTCGGCGCGTGTATATAATGTATATGCATATTTTTCTATTGTTCCGGAAAATTTGCATTTAAAAGAAATTGTTACATCCTGTTTAATAACACATGGGAGGAAAACGTCGTGTTATATGGCTAAGAATTTATGCAAATTCGGTGAAGGCCTCCCCTGTAAGACATTATTAACAGATATGTTAAATGGTTTGGCAAACGAATTACAGGGTGGCCACCCAATCGAGAATAAGTCGGGAATTTTGCAAACTGGAATAAGCCGGGAATTTTGTTGTAAAACCGGGAGATGGCTACCAAAAATGATATTTTTAATAAGAAAAAATCATTTGAAGCAAAAAATAAATGCTTTTTTTTTATGTACTTTATTCGAGTTCTTCTGTTTTTAGTCATATAAAATATGCTGCTTCGGTCAAATATTACCAATAGTAACAAAAACATTCGTTGTTCCTATCCTCAGTTCTTTTATCTTATCAATAGCTGACCGAATCTACATTTAACTGATCCCTACCGTCGTGTCGTTTCTGGGCAAAGATCCTTTGTTGACATGCCCAAAGGGGAGGTTAAAAAAAAACAAAAACATTCCATTCTTTTTTCTTTTCTTTTTTTTTGTACAATTCTATTAATCAGGAAATCGGGAAGATTTGGATCAGCAAAACCGGGAATTATATTTGACCGGCCACCAGTCTAGTAGAGGTTTAGTAGCGGTGTATATTTTGTTAGTACCAGCTGATAGAGCGTCGGTTTTCATCTTATGGTATCTTCAATTTCACTATTTCAATTAAATGTTGTCTTAGACATTACAAAATTATGAGAAAACTCTTCGATCATCCTAATTACAGTAAAAATTTCGCGTCGATAAATAGAAGAATTTTTGTTTCTTATCGATTTTTGTAACATATTCTATATGTAATTACATCAGGTGACACTAAATTTTTAAAGTTTAAAAGCTGATACGTAAAACAATAACCCAAACAGGATATAATGGTTAGAAGAACTAATTATAGACAAACTTTACAATAGCGAGCGGAAAAAATCGGCGCGATCCTGTTCTATCCCAAATTCACCGAAATAGCGAATACACTTCAGCTATTTTACGTATTTTTAAGAAATTGGAAATCTAAGAACGTTTATTTTGGATATTTTTCAACTTCTTAGCCGAGAATTCCGTCATCTTGTGCTGGCTTTATGGGAATAAAATTTAAAATATTCTATTTTTCTGTATTTTCAATATAAAAAGCTGTGTAGATATGTTACCGTTTTCACTTTCATGTTTTCCGGTTTTGTTTTGTTTTTTGTTTTTTTTTTTAAAATCAGCGTTTTATGTTTAAGGAGCTTGAAATAAATTTCTTTAAACAAAAAAAAAAAGGCAATTTTCGACATACTGCATAATGAGATATTAAGAATGACGTGCTACTACGTATTTATCAAATAATAAATTGAATAAAGCATTTCGAAAAATTTTTTGAAAACAGAAAAAAGTTATTACTAGTGACCGAACGTGACGAGCAAAGTTTTAATTGTTCCGAAATGTAACTTTTATTTCCGCAAACGTCACACGCACAAAGCTGATAAGAGTGCGGCGGTTTTGCTGAGAAATTCTGCCAAATGCTTCTTAAAACCGCAAGCCGGTGCTTCACATATGTGGCACCACCATCAGCATTCGGTGTGGTTAAGTTGTGTACCGGTCGGAGGAAAACTTATGCTGTTATCTCGTAAATAATTGCACTGCATCACATCGTATTATGTCACCTTTTATGCAGACGACTAACTTTTCTGTCCGCATTTCTTAACACTATTACGTGCCTCAACCTAGAGTAGCAGTTTGCAGCGAGTCTGCTTTCCGTCTAGCCTGAAACAAAATTGGAACGATGAATTACGTTTTGCCGCGTGATCTTTGGCGCGCACATAATTGCAACTCTTCTGGAAACCTCCGGGAGGATAGAAGCCCAGCCCCCCATCAACCACGACGACAAAAGATCGGTCTCTTTCTCAGCGGTTTTTGTATTTCGCGCGCTCCGATTAACTGAATGGACCCACGATTCTCGGCTGCCGGAAGAACTTTGGCAGTTGCCCGATCTAACATTTCACTTTTTTTCATTTTGGCCAAAATTAATTCAGCCAAAGATTCGATATTGTGGTGCTAGAAATACAATAAGAATACTGTAAGGATAAATATACTTTCGAAATTATTGTTCCTCATTTACCTTTACTACTTGTACAATCGCAGAGTTTGTTCGCAAAAGGTGTCAGTGTGCAATGATTGTTAATCGTTTCTTTCATCACCTTTGATCTCACTTGACCTCTAATTGATCAACAATATGTTATATTGCAGGTAAAGGAGTCGACTGATCCGAGAGCAGAGTATGGCAAATTTCTATTTCATATTTTCTCGGTATATGGTTTCTCAACACCGAGTTCCTGTTTTGTTACGGCACTTTTGGAAAATAATCTAATCGCATTAGTGGACGTAAAAAATTTGAGATGATAGTCGGAAAATGCAATTCTAAAACCTTTTTTCCCAAAAAAGCCAAATAAGTTCCCAGCTGTAAATTTAAATTGATATATACAGTTTCCTTCCTTTTTTCTTTTTCTTATTTAAAGCTAATTCGTGATTTGTTCCTATATGTGAAAATTTATTTTTTCCTTTATGCTATAACTGATTTTCCTGAGATTGCTCTTGGTTTTTCTGCTGAGGTATTTTTCCCTTACTTAAAACATCATACGATGTGGGCTAGAAATTTTATTCTGCGTCTTAAACTGTCTTTTCCTACTTTAAGCACCATTTTATTACATTTAATTTTTTTTTTTGTGTAATTCATTTTCCACGTTTTTCGGCAGCTTGCAATTTTAATTTCCGTATTTGCTTGCTGTCTGGTTGTTTTCACTTCAAAAATCTCAGAACACTTTGTATATATCCGTTTTACAAACCTTTTTCTTCTCGCGTTTATATATATTAATGCGCTTATTTAATAGCTTGTTTTTATTTTGAAGCCCGCTGTTGTTTACGTACCCTATTCGTCTAATCGATAGAATTTCTTTACTTAACGATCCCAAATAAATATTACAAAAACACGCCAACTACTTTCAAATCCAAGGAAAAGCGGTGGTCAACGTTTTTATTATAATTTCGACGTATTTTAATGCTCCCGTTTTTGGTTTAAATTGCCCGGAACGTCTTCGATGTAGAATTTGTTATATTCTGTTTTTTATGTTGTTATTTTGTTTTGTTTTGTTTTGTTTTGTTTTTTTTTTTTTTTTTTTTTTTTTGTCTTTCAATAGTTTTACGACTAGTCTAGGAACTTCAATAAATTTCATAAAATAACCAATTCACAATATTATACCAAACGTAAATAATAAAATCATCATAAAAAAATTGTACAAAAAACATACAAATCATATTAAAAAATATCAAAAAACATCGACTAATTTCGGCAAACTACCGTCGTTATCAAGATGTTCTCGATAGTCCGTCGAAACTAGTCGATGTTTTTTAATAGTTTTCAATATGACTTGTATGTTTTTTCTATAATTTTTTATGATAATTTTATTATTATTATTTATGTTTGGCATAATATTGTGAATTGGTTATTTTATGAAATATATATATATCTATAGTGCCGACAGTATTGCATTTAACTTTATCGCATAATAGCATATGTGTATATTTTGTTCAGTTATGCATGTAATAAAAACACCCATCAACTACTATCAGTGTATATAGAGTTGCTGCTAATGGCAGTAAATGCGCTATCGTTTTTTCCGGGGGGGTTTTTTTTTTTTTTTTTTTCTAAATAGAGAAGGGGACTTACAATGTATAACAGCCAGAAAATCAGAGTTTACAAAAATCAGTAAAAGAACCTATAAAATCTACACGTCACTGGAAGTAGGCAGCTAAATATTTCTGTAACGAAGTAATGCGAGAGTATTAAAAAGTTCGCGTCTTAAAATTACATTATTACAATCGCGCCATACTCAATTATTTTTATTAATCCCTATACACACCGCAAGTATTGTATAAATATAAATTCGTGCGATAGTGTAAATACATACATCTATGTGTGCGTGTATGTGTACATATATAAATATATAAATATAAATATAATGTAGGTGCTGCAACAATGGTTCCTCAGTATTACAGCTTACCATGGAGCGTTTACCCGGCTAATATAATACAGCCCAATTCCACAGCTAATGGCCAACCGCGCCGTCCAATCACCCCGTCCTCGGTGAGCGGGGACGCTACAAATAATCTGTCAGCGGCGGCTGGAGCTGTTCAACCTGCGGCAGCGGCTGCTGCCGGTCAGTACCAAGTGATCCCGACTTACTACGATCAGAACGGTTCGTTGGTAATGCGCGGACTCAGTAACGGAACAACGATGCGACTTGTGTCACCAGCTCCGGTTCTCGTTAATCCGACAACACCAGGTTCGTGTCGCATTGCATATATAAATATATACATATATATAGGTATATTACTACTTGGTCGAGGAAAATTCTTACACATCTATCGAAAATGTCTCTATTGTAACATTTCCTTTTGCGTTTAAAACGAAAGATTTTTCATTCTAACCGCACCGGTCATTGTGGTGTAACTGATGTACTTTTCACATATTACATACTATCATCGTATATCATCTGCTAACCGATCTCTCTGTGCGCTAACATCACCGCGGAAAGGTATGATAAACGTGTGGTACGGATAAATCAAAACGTGTACTCGCTGTTCTTTTAAAATTTCCAGTTTAATGACGTTTTTTTTACAAATTTTTCATCATACGAGTGTGTGTGTTTTAAAAACGTTATGAGAACGGTACGGTAAAGTAACAGTTGCGGAAGATACGTTCCAGGATTTCGTTCTTGAATGTGTATTATAAGTATTCTATAGACGCGAGACGATGAAAAAAATTATTTTCTTTCTTTTATTTGATTTATAAGAAGCACTATACGTGGAATTAATTTTTTTTGAAAAAAACGAAAGAAGCGCTTTTTTTTCTCAATGCAAAATAGCAAGTTAACCGGAAATAAGCATAAAAATTATAGTCGTATTGGGGAATAGATTTTCTTTGTTTCGATTTTCTCGAGAAGCTGCTTTAGTAAATCTTCAGAAAGTTTTACCGCTGTGTCAAACGTTCGTTGGAATTTTAAATATGTTTCAGTATTTGGGACGTAGTGAAACATCATTTGATTTGAACCATGTTCGCCTTTCATAGAATCGGTTACTAACTTAGTATTCGGTGGTGGTATTTCAAAAGTGCTTTTAAAATTTGATAAAACTGTTTCCTCCACTTCCGGATTTGAAACCTTCGCGTCTAATACTTAGGATGCGCTTAATTTTTTTCCCGCGATTGGTCCGCCAGTCCTGAAAACTTGTTGAAGCCTTTTCCAACATGCTCTAGGAGCTGACTTCTTGTGTATTCTTTCACATTGTGAACACAGTCGCCCGTGTTAAACATTTTTCGGCAACTACCGAATTCTAACGATCTAATTGCGACGCACAAAAAGTCTGCTCTAAAATATAAATCCAAGTTGACAAAATAAACATGATAATATAGAGTTTCTTTGGCAGTACATTACATTGTTTGAAAAACAATAGAATTTTTTCTTTTTTTTTTCTTTTCTTTTTTTTTTTTAATTTTACGTTTAGATCTATTTATAGCTTTAGCAATTTCCGTACTTCAAGATTTATCGTACCTATCCGACATGTTACTGAACTTACATATTCGATTGAACTCGTGTAATGGTGTACTTAATGTATAATACGTTGTAACATTTAAGAATGGTGAAAGATTTTTTGGCAGCGTATTCAGCCTGTTTAATTGAATACGATTTTTCTGCGTGGATCGTAGTTATTGCAATAACTAGTTAGATCTGTCTAGTTTTAAGTGAACAACAAAACACGATATAAATAAAGAAAAAAGAAGAGAAAAATGTACAAAATAATTGGTTCTTGAATGCGTTGCCTCTCTGCAATCGCATCGCACTAAGCGAAGAATTTAAACATCAACTGTTGAACAATAAATCGATATTACCGCATGATGCTGCTATTGTAAAATCTAATCGCTAAATGATTCTTGAATTTTGAATAGATGTTTGAGAGATGTTTAAAAAAAAATTCACATTCAGTGAACACTCGGTGTTAAGAATTGTTTTGCCTCTCTCTCTCTCTCTCTCTCTCTCTGTTTAGAATGCGACTAGGAGTTCTGAAATTGACATATCGCAGGTAACAATATTTACGAGTTACCGAAATAACCGTTTAACACAAAATCCCGAAACAATGATGAAACAGCACAGAAAGTATTAAGCTAACCTCGTTGAATAGAACTCGAAAGAGGTTTTTTTTTGCGTGTGAGACAAAATTTCGTATAGACTCCTTTCTATCGTTTTGTATTATACGGGGCAAAAATAGCAAATCAAATCTGCCCTCCTCAACACGGTTCTCAAATTTTGTGAAATGCAGCAATGCTGAGGGAACGCAAAATTGTTTTTCGGAAAACGACTTTATTATCGCTGTTTCTTAGTTTTTGTTCAATTTTTTTAATGTTACTTCAATGTGTAGAACTTAAAAGTAATTTCTTCCTCTTTAGTAATAATATAAGCGACGGAGCTATTTTTACGAATATTTTTTAATAATTTCTTATTTAATTACCTATATACGATTATTTAAAAAGTCATCAGATAAATTATATCTTTTACAATTCGAAATCGTGGCTTAATTTAAATTATGTTTTAGGCGCATTTTATTTTCAAACAAGTTCGTTTCTTCGGTCGTAGAGAAATTAAAGGGGGGACTTTTAATAAAATGCGGAATGTTTATAGTGTGTATATAACTACATATAATAACAGTGTTACAGTTGCTGATTTAAATTCAAAGGCTCTGAAAAATAAATACGTTTTTATAATTTCATTCATGGTTGTAAAGAGGTATTAGAAAAACGGGAAATGACACTTCTGATCATTAGATTTTCTTTTCAGTAAACAACTCCTTATTTCTTAGCGTATATTTCACGTTTTCTAAATCGCTTAAATATTTTATTTGTACACTTCTTCGAATACAACATTGGAAATCGACGAAATATTTTAACATACTTCTCTAACTTTTGTTTGAATTATAACGAGCAAATTAAAGACCAAATTAAGTCTTAACATCAAACAATTCTACTTTATATCTCATGGTACCAGTTGTAATTCAATCAGATAATTTCAGTTTATGAATAAATAAAAAGAAAAAGAAAACAGTATACGTAAAACTAACTCTTCCCGATTTTTGATGACTTACCTGCACGTGCACGTCGTAAATGATAATCTTTTACTAGCCCCCTAATTTACTTTTTTAATTGATTTTCATTGATGTAAACTTTTCTCGTTGTAATTATTCTATATATGATATAGGCTTTTGATTTTAAATCTGCCGACTAAAAACATCCCAGTGGGCAGATTCAGTTTTATATTTCACTTTCCAATGCTATTCGCAAACCGTGTAAAGTTTAACTGCAACTACTAGACAAAATACATTTTAATTTTGTACACACTTAGATTACGGTTTTTCTACTTAATCGATGATGAAAGCTATAAGTAATGACTTCGTAATACCTGAAACGAGTGAAAATCACCTTAAAAATACGCCATATTTTCAGCGCATTTAATAACCCGTAAAAATACAGCAAGAATGAACTAAAAATCAGTATTCCGTTTCATTTTATTTTGCAATTTCTTTTTCATCCTTTTTAATCGATACCCTTATTAGTGTGAGTTAAACGCAAAAACTAGAAGCCGACTCAAAAATTTTATTTTTATTATCTCTGACGCATCCAATCCTCGGCAAACATTTTTTAAACTTTTCTTCGGATCTGGACCTATGTAAACATACTTTTGTTCATTTTTACAATATGTGTAAATATTTTCATTAATTTTTGAGTCTACGATTGAACTTCATCCTCGAAATCATTCTAGTTAATTATTCCAAATAATTAGCGGCCCGCATCAAATCCGGGATAGGGATCTCCAATTATAAAAACGTTTGATTCACGAAATTTACTTATTATTTATTTATTTTTTTTTTCCCCTAACAATCTCGATATAATATTATATTTCTATTAGACAAACATCAAAAACTCATAAAACTGTTGATAAATACGACATATTTCGAACGTAGTTTTGTTACCAAAGCGTTACACGAATGCATACTTTTTTTTTTTTAAATCCTAGAGATAAATAATTGTTCTACATAAAAACTAAAGTTTCCTTTAAAAAAAAGTCTAATGGACGTCGTACATATGTATTTTCCGAATGTTTCTTTTTTCCTTATCGTTACGCTACTGTGATAACTATTTTAAAATCTGCTAAAATTCTTAGAATCCATAATTTTCTGAAATCTATACTAATTTGTTCAGCGCATGTATTGAAATTAACCGATTAAGTAAGTTCTATTTAATGATTAAGTAATTATAAATGTGTACTTGATGCGGATATGGAATTGCAGTTTTAACTGTAAAGTTCAACGAGACGAGTATTAAAAGAAATGAAAGGCGGGTGAAATTAGATGAGCAGTTTCCTAATAAACGCTGATATAACGAAATATATAAGTCCAGTGAAACGTGTACATGAAAGTATGATGGCGTTTAAAACTTTCGTTGAGTCAGTTTCAAATGCAGGTGAAAATTGTGGAAGCGTAGTAAAATGTAGGACTGACACACACACAACACAACAACAATGCGGCTACAATTGTGCGACATATACCATCATCTCGTTTACAAAATCGAATGCCAGTTTAAAATAGGCATTTTTTAAAACAAAATTTGTTTTAAAATATATATATATATATATTAAAAAAATGATATTAACAAGAACGCGAGTAAACAGGCTCCCCAAAGTTATACACATGTAAGGTCTTTCAATAAGGACGCTCGAAATTCATATGTTATTATAGCAGCCATCGTTGTGAATTGTTTAGTACTGTAAATCACCGTGGAAAGTCATAGAGACGTGCGCAAATCGTCGAATTTTATTTTCAAAATCAGGCTCCGTTCGTGATTTTTATCCTCGCCGCAGCTGTCCGGCTGCGTCAACTACTCGGCGTTTAGTGGTCAAGTCAACCGGTTCAATAGAACATCATCGTACATCACTGAAACGCAAGGTCGGCTGAAAACACGGCTACTGAGCGTAAGAGTGTACGAAAAAACTCGAGACAGTCAATTTCTCGTCATTCATAAAAACTTGCGTCTTCCTGCGACTTCCCCTTGATGAATTTCGCATCTGCACCTATATGAAATCCAACTAGCCGGGATCACGACCACAGACAACTCCGCGTGCGTTGACCCGAATTTCGCGAAAAAAACATCTTTAGCGACGAAGCCCATTTTCAGATGAATTGATGCGTGAACAAACAAAATTGTGACATTTGGGATAATATCAATCCACGCGAGATACACCAGCACTAAATGCTACCCGAGAAAGTTACTGAGTTTGGTGCGGATTCTGCATTTCTTCCTAAACGAAACTGACATTAATTGTCAACGGCGAACGCTACAGATCAGCGATAAGCCACTTTTGTGGCCAAAACTGGATGATAAAAGGATATCGATTACATGCGGCTCCAACGAGACACGGTACTACGTACCCCACACAGCGCATGCTACAATAGACATTCTGCGTAAGCGATGTAAGAGTGTGGTTATCTCGCGCGGCGGTGATGCGAGCTGACTACGAGCGGAATTATATCCGCGTTCGGACACAGCCGGATATATTTTCGACGCTTCGATTTAATATATCTCAACTCCGAAAGACGTCACACAAGGAACAAATGTTATTCTGGACACAATCGGATTTCCCTCTGGCGGGGTGATTTAATGTACATCAAATCTGAAAAACGTTAGCTGCGCGCAATGACGTGTTCTGTCACTTTGTGCATTTGCAGTTGGAGTTGAATACGCAGCGAAGATTGCGATTATACACTAGGTATGAGACGTGTAACTTCAGCGGAGTTGGAGTTGAGAAGCGGATATCTATCTGCAGTCGAAAAAGAAACATATGTAGCCAAAACTGCTCTAGCGGAGATAATTTGCGCGTCCCTACTGACCACCGAGATTGTGCGATTTTTATACTTCTGCCTTCGAGGCTGTCCCCTAAATCGCACGTTTATAAACCGAAAACGATGCGATGTCTTCAAAGTCGACATAACGAAACGTCAGCCAGCAAATTCGGCCGAATTTACGCGATAAAGTCGAAAATTGAACTGAAGCAAAGCAGCCGCCGACATTTCAGTGAACGTCGTTATATTCCATCAAAAAAAATAAAATAAATAAATAAACAGCAGATATCATCTTACACACAACTTGTTCTATTTGCATTTAAAAATCGCCACTGTCCTTATTGAATGAAAGACTCTATATAAATGTACGTGTGATATATATTTTAAAAAAAAATGCACGTTGCATATTATTTCCGACCGAGGAGGCTGAAGGGAAAATGAAAATAGTAACCAGCTAATAAAAGGGGCATAACAATCCTCTGCTTAGATTCTAAAAGTTCACAAATAATTAGAGAGTGGCGACTCTGCTGCATGCTCGTGGAGAACCGGTTGTGTGCACGCGTTCTGTTTACAACGTGTCAGGAAAGATCACTAATATCACAATAAAATAACATAAAGTGACGCTATAAAACTGGCTGTGCCAAGAAAAATCATCGATAAACTTGTCAAACATTTACTCGCTAACAAAATAGTGACTAGCAGTATAAAAGAAGTCCACCGTGTAAAGCACCATCGGCCCTGTCCAAAAGTTGAATATTTTTCGGTAGTAGTGGCACTTTACGCAGCTCCCAGCGCACATGACAATTAACGCTAATCCGGATTTAATCGGCCTAGACGATTGCTAAAATTAAATTGTTATCGCATAAAATATTCTTCTAAAAAAAGCCGACAGCATTATAAGCCTTGTGAGTATAATTGAATATTAACTGCCGTAGCAAATATATTAGTATTACCCTGATCGTAACCAGATTGGTATTAACTATAGTTTTCTACTGTGGCAAACAGATTTTCCGGGGTGAAAAACAAAGTTATTAACACACTTCGTCACATCTTAAATTTCTTTTGACATTTCTACAAACTCGGCGACAAATGATAAATATGTGTACATACGTATATATACGCATGTATAGAGAGAGAAACTTAATAATTGACGCAAAAATGAGATCGGAGGTGCGTTGAGCATCATTTATGCACCTATGCGATAAACCGCATCACATTGCATGATGCACCCATCGCCAATGTTGCGCACGCGCATGCTTAGTATTTTTAAAAATTGAATTTTATTACCTGACCGATGATTATTATAGTCGGTAAATTTTTAGAAGCGTATTCGTTCAATAAAGCAAAAAAAAAAAAAACATCTCCGCACTTTGATTTCCGTAATATTTTTATTAAAATATCATCGAAACGACCTGAAATATAATAAATAATGCAGCATCGAATGACCCCCCCCCCACACACACACACACCTTATTGTGTCGCCGGTCAGTTCTCAACAGACCGCACTCGTAATGCTTTTTCAGGCGTGCGTTTGCGAGCGGCTTGTTCGCACCACGCCAATGTTCCGCGATAGCTGCCCAAATCAACTCACGAAATACATTGGGTCAGCTACATCGCATAAAGAAAAGCAAAAAAACATTCGTTCTGATAATGGAAATGATCACATTATATACGCATGCGCGTGTAAACTCAAATAAGAAAATACCAGCGTCAAATAAAAATTACCTCGAACAACAGTATCTTTTATGTTGTTTTTTTTTAATATTATAATCAATGTTACTAAACTCGCAATATATGATAATAATTAGTAAATGTAATTGATGAATGATGACGAAGAAGTTAGTGTAACATAGCAGTTTTTGATTGTTTTTCTGCATGACAGCTGGGAACAGTTTGAGATTATTGGGCAACGGCACCCAGGCGCCACACAGTGTTTGCAGCCCATCGACTGCATCTCAGCTAGTTACCACTTCACCGTCTATCAATACTTCAGCCATCCTGCCTATGTCTTCTTACTCGGCGCTGAACGGTATACTTTGAAAACCAATTAGTATAAGTATTTTATTAACTACTACTACTAGTCGCGTTAGACCGGAGCTAATTAATTAATACTGTACTACCATTTGTGTAATATGCGTAACAACAATTTGTACACTACACACAGGGCCTTAACACACGGTGTCTTTTAACTTCATACTCATCAGGCAGTGCGTTGGCTTTTTGTAGACCTCGGTCTAATACACACATGCTGCCTACTTAGAGCATGTAAAAGTTGCAACGCATACGCACATAAATGTATACGTATATATTTTTTAACAACGCGTTATACGGTGTAACATTTGCGGCATGTGCATTAACGGCGTATAATTTTGAAAGCATGCAATTTGTTTGTTTTTTTTCTTTGTTCGGGCTTTTAATATCACACCGGTGACGCGAATCTTAACTTTATATAGTGTACAGTTCGCTCGATTTAGTCGCTGTTTTTTATTGCATTGCATTTATTTCATTTGCGAGAAAGTTTGTATGAATTCTACGGTAGAAACTGCTTAGATGAGTGCTGTTGTTCGACCCCTATATCAAACGTTAATTACGTTTAAGCTTGTTGAATACACTCCGCGCTCCATTCGTTGAGATTAACATTTCTAATGCCTTTTTTATTTTATTTTTATATATATATATATATATATATATATATATATATATATATATGTTATGTATATATGTATATGTATATATCTTTTTCCCGGTAAATAAAGCTCATTTACTGTGCAATAGTTCATAGTCGCACTCGGTTATTAGAGTGTTAATTGCAACATTATGAAGTTGAAGCAAAAGTTATGTGACAATAAAAAAAAAAAAAATGTAAGCTTTCATTATCGCTCTTGAAATTTTAACAAACATATATATGTGTGTGTATGTATATGTATATAGAATTGAAAGGTTTACTGAAAACATGTGCATACCCTCTTTAAACATGTTAATGGTATTTTTTAGTTGCCTGAAGTAAATGTATATTTTTTAGTGTGTGAATGTGTTTTCTCAGTTTAACCGGTTAACGGTAAAAAGTAATTTGTAGAAAGTAGAATAATATTGAACATTATTAAATCTTAACATCAGAACAGGCTATTGTAAAATATGAGTTATAATGAACTTAATATTTCGTCTAAAATTAATTGCGTTGTACTTGTTAGTCTCCAATTAAGCGACACCACAAATTACAGTTTGTGACGACATTTGGAAGCCGGTAATTCTTACCTTCTTTCTTCCGATTTCATCGCCGTTTATTTCCGGTTAGTTTAATTCAGTGAAAAGTTTTGGACTCTATTTCTCTTTAATATACGAGTATACTGCTAGTTGTATGGTTTGGGGAGAAAACAAAAATTCTATTAGTCCACTCGAATTGTACAACAGGTCACTATCAAATCCTGTGAACTTGTTGACATTACTGCCCCATCTCGTCTTTAGGGCATATTGTTCTAGTACCCGTTTTTAAGAACACGTCGAAAAATGTGTCGCAGTCGCCCAAAAACGCACTACGCCGTATGTATTTTATTACTCCGGCTACAGTTCTTATCTAGGCATCGAATATCGAAGTCTGCATCAATTTCATTGCTCAATTAAACATTTACCGAAAAGGAGAGTTCGTTTCGCTATGGTCGCAAACTATATTCTTGTTTTTACATTAGCTTTCGATCAGATTTAGCACAGTCCACGGCAGTTTGTATAATCACGGTCTGACTGGATCCTTAAAAATATGGTCCAGAGCACTGAATGACTGAATGTAGTTTTAGTAAAAAGTTTTTTCTTAATCCGGAAAAATAAATATTGTCAACAGAAAAGATTTAAAATTTTAATATGCTAGAACTTTTGAAAATCTCTCGCTAAATTTTATCAATCACAAGATTTAAGTTGTAAACTGATATCATGTACTACTTTTAGCCGGTCAACTTGGCGCGGTTGGTTGGGCAATGGTGTTTCGTTCAGGTATGACCTAGTCGAATGACAAAAATTTCACTTGCGCGGAGTAGTAGTTGGCGCATTTAAAAAAAGTAAAGAACAAAAAAAAATGCTTTTACTTATTCCTTAAAATCCGCCGTATTTTATTTTTTTGTCACTTTAAAGTTTTTAAATTTTAGATTTTTTTTTTCTTTGTTTTTACGTCAAATAGTTTGCAACATGTATGAAAATTAACAACTGTGCTTTCTTTTGCATTAAAACACGTCGGGAATGTTTGTTTAGAGTTGACAATAAGACTTGCATGCACATAACTGTAAACTTTTTGATGTAGGAAGTGCTACGGGAAAGAAAAAAAAAAGGTTACGAATCATTTGTCTAGAGTAACCCGAATAGGAATATGTATCTTCATGATTAAACTAGCCTTTAATTATTCTGCACATTTTTGTATATTTTCGATTAGCCGCTGTAAGGCCAGTCAGGGACATAACGGTCTTCGGTCCTCAGCGATGACTGTAAATAAAAATTCAAATGCAACCGCTAATGTCGACCTAGAAGATATGTAGTGAACCACCACCCTGCGTACTTCTTCAGCTATTTTCATTTCACTGCTGGATGTAGCTCTCTCGAAGTTCCTTCCATTTTTTCTTGTCTGTCGCTTTGCTAGTCCAGTCCTTTTGAAACGTATTTATGTCGTCCACCCAACGTGTTAACGGTTTGCCTCTTTTACGTGTTCCGTTTAGCATCCCTATTGTCATTCGCAAGGAGTTGTGGATGCCTTGCGAGATGACCAGCACATCTCCATTTTAATTCTTTTATCGTTTGTGTACTACGTCTTTTATTCCTGTATTTCCCCTGATCCATTTATTTTCTTTTTTATCCTTTAGAGTTATGCTAATCGCGTACGGAATGTATGTAATTGTAGATCTCCGTTTTGACTGTACTTACATCGCGATTACGGTCGATTTAAAGTGTGCTATACAGTGTGGCCACCCAATCGGCGGGAATAAGCCGGGAAATAAAGTGAAAATAGCCAAGAACGATATTTTTAATAAGAAAAAATCCATTTGAAGCAAAAAGTGAATGCATTTTTTCAGTTCATTTTGCTCAAACTAAATTACAAGTTCTGTTTTATTCATATGAAATATGTTGCGGCGGTCAAATATTATCAACGGTAATAAAAAAATTTCATTTTTTTTTTTTTGCGCGCAATTCTGGTAATCAGGAAATCGGGAGGATTTGGACCGGGAAAACTGGGGATTTAAAAATTATATTTAAATGGCCACCATGCTTTATCTCATCTCCGTTAATTTCGTCTGAGTTATTGAGACGTTCGAAAATACGGCCAAGTACCCGGGCGATTTTACTGACTGCTTCTTTCGTAGACGGGCTGTGTGCCGTTTACGGGCAGACAATAGTGTCGGATGAACTTGGTGATGATTCACCCGGAGTATTCAGCGATTACCAGCTATATTTGTTAAATATTTTACTTTTTTACCTGTCGTCTATTGCATGGATCATTTAGAAATTACTATCAGTAATTTTTTTCCGGAATAGTTGTAACACCGCATACGAAGCAAACGCTAAAAATGAAGAAGCGAATAGATTAGAGTTTTATACATCCTTCTCGTCAGTTTGTGATATCGGATGTGTAGTTCGGGTTTTTTTTGTTTTTTTTTTTGTTTTTTTTTTTTTTGAAAATGAGTGATGTGATGCTTAAGAACGAACATACGCGATCATATTTTTTTGCCTTCTTTCCAGCAAAACCGCTTCAAAAACTGTCGATATGTGAAAACAAGCTTATCGATTCAGCCAAATCAGAGAAATGCCATCGACAGCGAGTACGTCCATTAATGTCAACACTGGACGGCCTATTGTGCGGAAGATTGTAGGAATTGTTCTTAAGATTTTGTCTGATGAATTAAAGCTTAACCGAGAGTATGTTCGAAACGGGATGATTTCCTCACTACGAATACAAAAACACGCGCGTTGCTTGGCGACATGAATGGAAACGAATGTTATAAGCTAAAAACTTCACGGATAGAGTAATTACTGGCGGCGACAAGACGTATATTTTTATCACGGGGACCGAAAAAGCAAAATTGAATCGTCCATCTTATAGCGCACTGATTCGCCGCGTATGTTGAAATTGTGTCGACCGGAAAAAGGTGGTCATCGTCACATTGTTTAATGCGTGTTGTAGTAATGAGTAGTTCCGGAAGCTACACTGCGAATCCGTATCCTGCAGTGGAGTTGATGATGTGACACTGCCCGGCTACAGTTTTGAACACGTATACTACGACTCGGCAAATACTAAATCGATAAATGTTATACTGACCCAGGTTCATTCCGCTGTAGCCGCTAAAATATATACCTCGAAGGCAGAAGAATAGACGGTCTATATCCTCTACATCGACGAGTCTTAAAAATCTTCCGCCAACACATCTACAAGAAGCGTCTAGATACGGCGCACGCTGGATCTGTAACAACGCAATATAGCCGGTATTGCGCGCATTTACTCGATTCTTAAAGAAATACATGACGTTACTATTATGTTTCACTCTCCCTACTCACCGAACTTTCCTCCGTATGACGACTTATTTCCTGTCCCGGAGAAGGAAAAAAAAACCACCTTAACCACCCGAGATATAGTGGACGTAAAAGAATAGCGAAAACGATCTTCACAGGGCTTAAAAAAATTCCTTCCAGGCAACGTTTCAAAACTAGCAGACGCGATATAGGAATCATATATATTATGTAGTTTGAACGCATTTAAACTTACCTTTCAAATAGATTTTCCCGGTTTTCCCGGGTTTTCCCGGTTTTTCCAACATCAATCTCGATGAATGACCTTTATATTAAACTAAACTAAAATTCTCCGCAAAAGTTGTTTCGCGTTTATTCAAAAATTAATTCCATGGTAAACCACTCGAACTTTAATAAAGTAAAATAACAAATAAACAAATAAACAAATAAATATAAGGGTAAGAAATAATTTAAAAGCACCGTTAACGTCTTTTCATTTTAATATTTTCATCCGCGCAATCGAAATTCTCTCACTCTAATTTTTACATATTTATTCAAGTTTAGATTTCTGCAACAGTTCGCCTAATGATGCAGATGCAAATTTGACTTTAAATATGCGAGTATTTTTTTTTATTAAAACGGAGAATTTATTAGGAGCGTTGTTAAATTGCCTAATTACACAATCCTCTTTCTGTACTTAACTTTTTCGATTTGTATTTCTTACGTAATTTAAAAAAAAAACAAACAAACAAATAAATATTTGTTTATGTAGCCTTGAAAAATGATAGATACGGCAAATTTGTTATTTTTGTAATTGTCCGATAATTATATAATGGTGTTTATGATGTTAAGGATGACTGTGTGTAAAAGAACATATAACATTTGTTGCAACGAAGGACACACTGTTCGCATCCTATTTAAAGGTACAATTCTATTTGTATCCGAAAGTTTATTCCGTTCTCTCCTTTACGAAGGAGGACGTGCTTGAACCGCGCTGCCTGTAAGATCAGTTCGTATTTTGAAAGTTTTCGCGTTAGCCGTAGTAATGGAATATTAATTCTTGGCTATATGATGCACGTTTCTTCTGGTTAAACTGAGGAGAAATCAGTAGTTCGGCTGTAGTCGGTTTTAATTTTCAAATCGATTACATTTAAATTATCCATCAGTAAGAGTCACAAATAAAATGTGCTAACAGCCGGCGAACCTTTTTTTCCTTTTTGTTCCTTTTGTTCCTTTTTGTTCCTTTTTGTTCCTTTTTGTTCCTTTTTGTTCCTTTTTCAAATAACGATTTCCCGAAAAAACGATTTGAATTAAAAATATCGTTTCTTTCGCGTCCTTGTCAGGCAAACATATTCGCCACTGTTGTGTGGGTATGCGTTCTAGTTTTTTAATTAGTTTTGTCGATGTTTGTGTATCGGAAATACGAGAGAATATCAGCTAGCTTTTTTAAGAAACCATAAAAAATTCAATTTCCGATACCATTCAGTTGAAAACTTTTCAATTCGAAAGAAGGCCGAATAAATAGTGTGAATATAGCGGGCGCACTTTTAAATGTACGGCGGTATGCATTATGAAGAAGTGTTTTTACTTTTCTAATCGTTTGAAATAAAAAGTTGCTCGAAAAATCCGAGCCGTTCTATGAGAACCGTTGGAAAGAAACGCGTGCGACACTCGTAGAAAAGAGCATGTTCAGTTTTTCGTTTCGATTTTCAAGCGTATTAAAACCAGGTCAAGACTGGATGAATGGTCTCACGCGTCGATCGTCTATCCGGATAGGTCCGGGGAATTGTTGAGTAATGAAAATTGTTAGTTTATCGCTGAAAATCGGAAAGGAAAAGCGAAACTGTCTGATTTAAGTAAATTTCTGCTCGGCGGGAGGTATTGTAGTTAGGCAGAAATCGAATTTGCGCAACAACAACGATACACACTCATCTCTGTATAGCTGTAGGTTAGTTTTTAATTTTATCTTTATAAACTCCGATTTCATTTAGTGCAATTCAATGTAAACATATTTTTAATTGTCGCCTATGATTTCGTAGTGTAATTTTATCAGCGCATTGCAAGTTTGCTTGCTAGACTAAAATCGTACAAATCGCGAACATTTCGTATAGCCATAATGACACTTCGCTTACAAGTTCATTAGTTGTTAAATATATGTTTATGTTGGTGTGCATGCGCGTGTAGATGTAGGCATTGTCGTATTAAGCAAGTGTACGGCATTCGAGTGATCGATTTAGTAACGAAAATTCCGTATATATTCGATTAAACTGCGAAGAGCGACAGTTCTAATAAATATGCACGTATGTGTTCGATAACGTAAAAGCTGCTGATCATTAGTAAATATAATCGTGTTTCACTCGGTGAAACGGTATTATAATATTTCAATGGATACACATGTAAAGAAAAATCTTGTATCAGACAGCGAAGTTAAAACGATTTGCGACTATAAATGTTTTTGTGCTGTAAAACGACTTCTAGGTGTACAAGATGTATCTGTCGGTCTCGGCTTGAATAATAACGAAACTTCAACAAGAGTGGATTCATTCGATCGAAATAATTCTACCGCATATTCTTCGCCCTCCCTGGATTACGCTAGACCGCCACCGAAGTGGCCCCAAACTCACCAGACTTACGGAACATTAGGTAGTACACAATGTTCTCTTCTTGTTCTTGTTATATATTTTTTTTTTTTTTTAACGTGTGTGTGTGTGTGCGCGCGCGCGCGCGCGTGTGTACGTAATATTTCATTTCATTTCATTATTGTGTACTGTAAATTACCGACCTTTACACGTTTTTATGTTTCGTTCTAGCCTCTTTTTAGTATTATCGTTATTTCTTTCGTGATCGTATGTGTGCGTAATTTTTGCGCAATTAGTGGTCCAAAATGTATCTGTACTATTATATTAACACTAAACGCTCAACATTTATTAAGAGTGACGCATGAGTTGGTACGTACGTCGAAAACATGACTTTCTCGACGACAGTGATTAGGATTTAAGATAGAGGTAATTTTAACTGTTACCGGAAAAATGTGTCTCAGTGTCACGTTACATTTTTTCGAGTCCTTTTTTTATTAAAAATTTAAATTACAAGAATAATAAGTGCAATTGCACGATTCCGAATTTCCCCGAGCATATAAAATCGTGTTCTGGTGCGCGGTTTTCTTTGCGAATCTCGTTTTCCATCACGCGCACATTCCCTGATAATCGAATGTTTGCGCATTCATACTCCAATTGGTGACTATTTCCTTTTCATCTCATATTATCCAACTGTTCATTCCATTCTTCACTTCTTTACTTTCCTGTATCCGTCATCTATTCTCTCCTCTGCCTCCCGCGGCTTCTGCTAGAAGCTGAATTATTTTGTTTCTTTCTCCGGAATGATTATCGTATTCCAGCTACTTCGTTAACTATACAATATTTGCAAAGTTACAACTGATACTTGATTTAGCTGAAAAAATAACCGCGCGTGTAGTTGTGAAGAGTGTGCGACATTTTGGACACACATGTTCTGACTGAAGTCGTTATAGTTTTATTCCGGTGCTGCATGCTGTATGCTACATCTGTGTACCACACACATATATATATATATATATATATATATATATATATATATATCCTCGAAGCTATAATCATCGCGCATATTCGGTTTCGGTGTGTTCGGTCATTTTTGTTTATTGTTTTACCATTTATATTAAAAATACATGTATAAAACATTAACTAACACATGGCACGCTAATTTTATCTTACTCTGTTCTCCTACACGTAGTAGTATACACTTTCACCTATGTTTATGTATTCCACGTTAGAAATAAAACATAGAGCATATTGCTGTCGAGACTGATCAGACAGTGTGTGTTCTTTCATCGGAAAGCAGGAATCATTGAAAACTAATAGTCCTTTTGCTTCCTAATAATGCAAATATTATCGGTTAAACTGTAGGTTGTGGAAAGCATGTTGCACTAAAATTATTATTCTTAATAATATATATATATATATATATAATATATCGTTGAAATTACAAAATGTATTTATCGGTTTAAAAAGTCAACCCCCCCTCTCAATTTCGTGTATCCTATGTATTATAGAGGGTAGTTAATAATTTTAGAAAACTATAATGAAGATCCAATGAGTACTACTTTAGTTTGACGATTCGTAAGTTGTTTTTTGTTTTTAGCGTAACGCAGCTTTTTTTGACGTTTTGACTATCTCTTTCAGGGGCTTCGATAACGGCATGCCAGAGTCCATTAAGTTTACAGTCTGCTCCGTTATCTCCCCCGCCGACGTTAGGTTCTGCAACCGGATTACATTTGGGCACTTTGATGGCGAACGCAACCAGTCCGAATAGTCGAAATTCGAATACATCCAATGCTGTGGCTATGGCTGGTCCGGATGCAATGGCAAAACTACGAAGCGCTGGAAGTGAGTTAATTCGTGTTCACAAAATTAGTACAGACGTACCTGAAAACCGTTTTTTTTTTCCCCTTTATTTTTTGTATTTTATTTTTAACTTTTACATTTGTCGGCTAATAATTCTTACTAATCTCCCTAAAACAGGAAATGAAAAGAAATACATATGCACAAAATTTTGTAATTGTAGTGAACATTTGTTTAACAGTTTTAGTTAGAATACGACTTGGATGGCTGTTATTTGAATATTAATTTGATAAACTTCTGAATATCTTGTTTTACGTTTATTTTAAAATGAATCTTATTACCGACTTTAAAAAGAGAAGGTGGTTATATGTTTGTTGATTTTTTTTTTTTTTTAATTTTTTGTTTATTCGCCCATAACGTATGCTCATGTGAGTCGATTTTAACGATTCCTTGTTCGATAGAAAGTGTATCAGTCAGCGGTGGTGCCGTGTGAATACCAATGAGTTTAGGTGAACGTAAATACTCTGTGCTCATAAATAACGTGAAAAAAGAGGGTCTCTTTAGACAAATTTTAAGTAACTAATGAATTTGAAACTCTCAATGCGCGATTTACATCACCGATAGAATTTGAACATTATTCATGAATTAATATACTCAGATTTATGTTATGCTGAAAATAACATAATTTTAGATTGGTCTGCCTATATTACCACTCGAAAATATTTACACTAAAACTTGAATTGCTGTGATCATAAAGCTATCGGCTTTGAAACGCGTCGGCGTCAGTGTTTAAATATATTATTTTATAAAAGTGTCTAGTTATGTTTAATTTACTTGAAAAACAAATTGTTTAAAAAAAAAAAAAAACACCGACTTGAAGATTTAATCTAAAAATTTAATAAAAACATGCTAAAAAGTAAAAAATAATTTATTTCAAAATGTAAGGATATTATGATAATTTTTAAACAGTATTATCAAACGCGGCACCAAATTCAAATAACAGCAGTAATTAAAAATCGCATTAAATACTCCTGGTGTTTCCAGTACTTGATTTATAGAAAACGAGTAATTGTATTGTTTTATGCTCATTAAATTATTTCTAAATGTTATTTTAATTTGAACTAGTGCGGATTCCAAAAATTTAATGATGTTTAAAAATTATCATAATATCTTTATGTGTATTAATCTGAAATAAATTATTTTTAATCTTATAATTGTTTTTTATCTTTTAATGCGTTTTTATTAAATTTTTAGAATAAATCTTTGAAGTCTGTATGTTTTGATTTTTTTCATCCATTTTTTTTAATCCATATCGATTCGAAATTGATCCTAAGAATTGGTGAAATGAGAAATAATTATTATTTGCCAAGCAAAATCCCGATGTGAGAACACGCGCGTGTGTGTGTATGTGTGATCATTTTCGAACAAAACGAACTGGTTCCCACATAATTTGTTTACAGTTTCTCTTGGACATCTTGGTTCCTTTGTTGAATATGATCGTTATAAATGAAATTTCAGTCAAAATAAGAGGAAATTACTATTTGAAGTAGGGAATTATCGAAAAATAGTTCCTATATTGTTGTTATTTTTAACTTCCTGAATTGGAAATTATTGTAGTCGCCCCAAAATTGAAATTGGAAATTTTATAGTATATTTATGTTTTTGAAGAAGAAGAATCCAAAAAAAATAAAGAAATACCTATGTTGCGTACATATAGATTATAAACAGAATTTCTTGGACGATTGCCTTTGAACAAACGTTACTGTTTACTTTCCTGGTTCTCACGTCATTTGATACGTCTTAATATTGATAATTAAGATTATCAGATTTTAAGAAAGTTTAGTTTATGAGCTTCAAGTAATTGAGGGAACAAGAAGTAATTTAGTTATTTCTTAGCTAAGTGTTCGTCGACGCAAAGTACAATTATGAAAAAAAGAAAAACATTTTTGTTTAAAAAAATAAATAAAAATTAAAAATTCTTTACGAATTACACACGCTTCTAATATATTCTTAATATCCGGGGAATTTTATAACAAATATGTATATAATCGAGATTTTTTTTTTTTTTTTTTTTCAAATGCAGTGTGAAAGACATCTTTTTAAGGGATTAATTTTCTGTTTTGTACATAATTTTTCCAAATAAACTAATAAAAATCGGCTATTCTTCCTTCGCGTAATTGCAAGATTTATTTAATAGGTTCGCACGAACTTACAACTTTAATACATGGTTTACAATATGATTTTATGGTATTTAAAAACTATACTTTAAATGGAACGACATTATCCGTAACAACAGCTGTTCTTGGTTGATCGTAAAATAATTCTGTAGAAGAAAATCAAAGAAATCCTAACGTCACTGAAAAACAGTTACTATCAAAAGAACGAATTATTTAAATTTAAAGCGCTATTATGTAATACAAAATCTTTATGATTGGGATAGTTCCATTTTTTTCTATTAATAAATACTTCTGAAAGTTATATTTTTTTTTTTGCTTGTGGATATTTTATTACAATATTCAAAAGATATTTTAAAAAAAAAATATTACGTAATTTCTTTGGAAATATTTTCCTCGTTTTCTAGTAATTTAGTCTCGTATTTTCGATGGAATTTTGTAATCGGTATTTAATGACGCGTAATTTGTTCTGTTGTAGTGTGTACTCCTATAATAGATAATTTAACGGCGAATGGAACGATATTCGGTCCAGCGCAGACTGTCAACGCAAACTCTTTATTAGCTAAATTTAATGTCCGAGCAAATGGCGGTTCCTCATTGACGACCCCTGCTAACATCCCAGTTGTCGATTCATCCAGATCAGCCGTTCCAAGAAGTCGGCTGTTGGAAGAGTTCAGGTAACAAAAAAGAACATTTCTATATTCCCTTTTTTAAATGCATGTATATAAAAAATTATTGATGGGGAAAAAATAATTACGAACCGGATGGAATTATATATTTTCGTTTATACATTTCTTCAAAACAATGAAACATAAATCTATGAGGTCAGTCTGTAACCGATTTTCCCCCTTTATATTTATAAGTTAATCGGTACACAAATATTGAAATAAGTTTTAAAAATAATCGGTTTTGTTACTTTCATAATTAAAAATGAAGTTCGACGTTTATAAATTGCTGAATCACAACTGAGTAATCTTATCAAATAGAATACTTGTAAACTCATACTTTTATCTTCCTGCATAAAATTTTCATTCACGTTAAATACAAAAAAGTATTCGCGCCTGTTTTTTCAACAGGAAAAAACAGGTATTTTCGATTATTGAAAGATACAAAAATATTCACTTCCTTTAATCTCAATATGCAAAATACTAGTTACGTCAACTGAAGTTAGGAATCCGAATTTTAAAAACTTAGTGTCCCTTGATACTTGGTAAGAATTATACAAATCCGAGCTTTGCGTATAGCAGTTATTTACGTCTTTAAAATTGATCTCATTTCTATGGTTTTCTAAAAAGTGCAATTCATAACGAAATGTAATCAAAAATTAGTCAATTGTCATCTATAAAGTCCTGTTGAAACGTAATGTATATTTGTAGAAAATCTATGATTACAGTCAAGGTGAATACATATGTAGATGTATAGATATATTAATATAAATATAAATATAAATATGTTGTTGCCTTGAATCTTTAAAATGTAAAACGGTTTAAATATTAACCATAAATTTGTAATTGCTAACAATTTATGTTTATTTTACAAAAATGAAGTAAGTGGTGTGATCAGACTGAAACAACACGCGGTTTCTGGTAAAAAACTTTAAATTATGACTTGTGTAAATTTAAATATAAGTAACCAAACGTGTGGGCAATAGACTATTAATAATTTTTATTCATAAATAAAACTTTATTTTTTCGTCATTCTTTGGAGTTATAGCTCCCACGTGAAATACAATTTTTACAAAAAGGGGCACAGTTTGTGAATATGTGTATGAACGGTGCCAAACATATAAATAGGAAAACTAAACTTGCGACAGGAAAATGATATGTAAAATAAGAAAATTGCGCTCAAAATAAAAATTCTCAAGTATACGATGCAAGGAAATTTTACTACCCGGACATAAATGATGCGAATTCTGCGAACAATAAAAAAGGACCAATTTCTAAAATTGAACACAAAAGTAAATATAAAACAAGTCGACTCTGTATTAACATTTATGAGCGGAACTGAAGGCGCGCTTGAACTATCAGTTGTTAATACCACATCAGCTTGCTTTGTCTGCGGTTTTTTTGACGTCCACGTGAAATGGTTCAACAATTAGCTTGCATATTAATGTTCCTCTATTCTTCTTTGGCGAATGTATAAAGTTCATTGAGATTAGATGGTTATTCTCATCAACTTTACTTCAACTTATCTCAGTGAAATGAGATCGAACGATTGCGCTGGCCACATCATAACATTGACTTTATTGTCACGGAGAACGTTCTGAACTGCCTTGCTATATGTAAGCTTAAAAGGTCAAGTCGTCGTGGGATTAACCGCAACATACGGGTACAAATGGTGTTTTAAAATCATACATCCAACAATACGTAATTCGGTTAATTCGACAGATGAAACCACTCTGGCAGTCTCTACTACAGTCACCATTTTACTTTATCGTAAGCTTTAATGATTTTTCTAACCTGTTACAATGGTTTGCACCTACAATTTTATATAAATATACATATACATATATAATCATTATTAAATTTTAATTGCGTTTAGCAAATGTAGAAAAAATTTACCCGTTAAATTCGTATTTAATTATATCATAATAATTTTGCGAAAAACTCGATAAAGACTATTTTTTTTCTTAACTTCGAGTATATTTTTTATCGTCTTTAAGAAATGTTCTTCTACGCGATACCGCTTCTTATTTCAAAAGCAATAGATCTTAAAATCTTCAAAATGGTAAATCTTGTAAACTGCATGAAACTAGTTACCTTCCAAGAAATGACAAGTATTCCATTTCCAATTCAATAAACAGCTCTGATAAATAACCGTAAAAAATCAACATTTTGTTTGGTGAATTGAGATCGTTTCATTTCGATTTGATCGCAATATTTTGATAATATTAACCAGAGTTAACACGATTGATTTACGATAATTTATCTATCGCAGGAACAGTCGGTTACCAAACTTGACGATTCGGGATATTCAAAATCACATGATGGAATTTTCTCAAGATCAGCACGGATCAAGATTTATTCAACAGAAACTGGAAAGGGCTAGTAACGTGGAAAAGCAAATGGTATTCGCAGAAATATCTGGATCGGCCGTTAATTTAATGACAGATGTTTTCGGTAATTACGTTATCCAGAAATTTTTCGAATTCGGAACGGTTGAACAGAAAACTTTCCTCGCGCAAAAGGTAACGTCTTTTAAATAAGTATCAAAGTAAACCTTATTAGCGATTCGCTTTTTAATTGATTTTTAATTATTTTATTATTTTTTCTATCTGTAAACCAATTAAAAGAAGCGGATAACTTAATACAACTCGAACGAGGAGAATATCTATTAACGTTAAACTGAAGAAATGTGTGCGTGTGTGAGTTTGTGTTATTTTGCAAAAGTAAGTTTTAATAACTTTTAATTTAAATCGATCTAAACTTTATACTGAATGATTGGTTGCTATTTTATATATATATATATCTTTTCTTCAGTCGTAAGCGCGCTCATGGCAATTGTTATATGCAACGCGAGTGTACACATGCAAGACTACACTCTGAACTGATTGTAACCGCTTGTTATCGCGCCACAAGTGCCGTTCCGTATGTGTCTGCTGCGTACTAACTAGCGCGCATATGATATGATGGTATACGTGGTGGTTTTCCATTGCCTTCCACGTGACTATTAATGGGTATTTTATTTAATTTTTCATAATAATTTCTGTCGTCGCTCGGGATCGAACCCGAAACATCCGTAACGGAAGCCAAACGCTGTAGCAACTAGGCTATCGCGACTATATATTGTTATGAACTCAAATTTACGAAAAACTACTAAAACACGGGCGCCAATGACACACGCAGCGTCACAATCGGAAAAACTCCGCTCGGAACATTAGGTTTCAAAAAAAATATATCATAAAAAAAAAAATCAAAGAAACAATATTCTGCTGCTATGGAGCAGTCGGGTTTTTCCCTGCGTGGAGATGCCACGGTGGCACCGAACCATATGTCCAATAGCGAGACTTTCTGACCGTCAGAACACGTATATTTCGGGGGGGGGATAAAAAACAAAAAAAAAACAACTGTAGCGGAGCGTAAATTTGACAACGAAGACTACAAAAAAAACTACTCCCCTATATAAAATTTTAATGAGGGGCTGAAAAACATGCGGCATGGTCTTCAAAAATTACATTATAAACACCGATACGGACTAGAACAAAATTTAAACGTTGCCATGATGGCGATTGGCGATCGACTAGAATAATGTAACTATCAAACTATTTAACTCTATCCGAATAATCGAAAAACAATTACTAAACGCGATAACGGTACTAATTACCGATGTTTCTCATACATCTTCCGAATGATACCGTGTCAGCCGCCCTGCCTGACTTTTACGGGATTTTATAAATCCTCTCTCGGCTCGATGTTGTTCGGCATAGCTCTTGCGCGTGGAGTTACTTCTACCAGCGGCTGCTACCGACAATACACCCGCACACAGTCTCAACTCCGGCAAAACTCTGTCCGTTCGACCGGGTACGGTAATTTTGGTTTTAGCCGATAAGCATCCCCGATACCTACAACTTGTGATAACGCCGAATAAAACGGTGTCCGATAGACCACGAATTAATGATTTTACTAGAGAGAATATTTTTATAATTCGAACACCGCTAAAATATCGCGCTACAGGTACCGAGTCTGTCACTATATATATATATATATAAACTCGATCCTTCGGGCCTCGAAATGGGGCAAGCCCCCTTCACCCCCAGGTCTAGTTCTTCTATAATTCTTATAGAAGAGTAAACTTTATCATTGGCTATGCTGTTAAATAAAAAAAAAAATCTTTATTTACAACAACGATACAATATAATCGAATCACATTTGTTGAACATATTCGAAGTTGTAGGAGGGCAATCTGGACCTTGACAAACCATTTTATCAGTTATAAAAAACTAATCTCTTATATATGCGACAATTCCTGATAACCCCTGCTGTAAAAATATATTACCCTGGTAGTAGTTTTCGTTTTTGAGATACTTTGGTCCAAATTTTACCTTTTAATTGACGTATTCATATCCTTTTTTTTCTTCTCTTTCTTTTTTTTTAAAATCAAATAGACATTTTATGAATGCTGCAATTCTTATTAAAAATTCACGAAGCAAAACAATTACAAATCTGAAGGCTTAGGTCGCGAAGCGGCCAGTTAGTCCAATCTTGTCGACGAGACATTTTCCATTCGAAGTTGTAGGAGGGCAATCTGGACCTAGGCAAACCATTTTATCATGTTACCTTTTTTCGTTACATATTTCGTTACATAAAATTGTGACTGGAACAAATTTCGTGAAAGGACACTTTTCCCGAGGAGTTCCAATTTTCATCACCAGGGGATGTAGGAGCGCTAATATCGCATTAAATCTTAAAATCAGACAAATTTCGTGACAGGACATTTTCCTGATGACCCCCGGCGTAAAAATAACATAGCCATTAATATATATATATATATATATATGTGTGTGTGTGTGTGTGTGTACATTCAATTCCGAGTGTTGCGGCTACTTTTTGTACACTGTAATTGGAAAGATGCAGGTAGTGTTCATGGAATTTTTTATATGCAACGTGAGTGTACGTAGGGCTACACTTAAAATTGATCGTAAGTACTTGATTTGTTAATATAAAAATGCAGTCCTAAGCGAGTCCCTGTCTACGCACCAATCCACGCGCATATGGTAGTATACGTGGTGGTTTACCATTGTCTCCCACCTAACCATTAACGAATATTTAATTATTTGTAATAATTTCTGTTATTTCTGCATCGCTTCAGATCGAACTTGGGGCCTCCGCGGCAAAGTCAAAGACTAGCAACTAGGCTATCGCGATTATGCTACACCTTAGAAAAGAAACAAAGCTAAGGTAAACTAGATAAAACCGGTTTCGTGCTTATTTAGAAAATCAGGTCTTATCTGTTAACTAAAATAGTGTCTATTCTTAACGAATACATAAAAAAAAAACAAAAAAAAACGGAGGTCGTTTCTTTTTCATGCACTGTTTTCTTTTGACTTCTTCCTCGCCATTTATTACCTTCTGTTGAATAGCTTATATAATTGACGCGTAACATATGACTTACATTATCGATAAGCCATAACTTTTTGCCGCTGCTAGAATGTCCAAGCAAGGGGTAAAGTGCGCTGAAGAAATCGATGGTCAAAAAAGTCATCAGATCGAAAGGCGAAAAATTGAAAAACGTAGCAAAGCCGCTAAAAAATTTACTGAAAAAAAAATAAAGAAAGTGAAAAATGTAAGCATTGAGATCACACATATGAAATAATATTTGAAGTAGATATTTTGTTTTTTATAAATAAATTTCCCGGCGAGCTGGTTATTTTTATTTCTATAACTATAGGTATAGGGTACAAGTTTTGTTTTATTCGAGGAACCATAACTTTTCCCTTAAGAACTCCACACAAATCATGGACTCTTTTTATTATTATTTTTAGAATAACGAGACAACCCTATCAAGTTGTTGTTTCGCTGCCAAACTAAAAGTGGTTCAGCATTCAAATGTCGTTAGATCTCTGCGCAGTTGAAATCGAATGCTTTTCATGTTCACTATTATTAGGCTCATTGTTGCAACTTTAATTTTGTATATAGCAACTAGAGGAAGATTATTTATATATATATAGAGAGAGAGAGAGAGAGAGAGAGAGATAGGGCTTCCACCTTACCTTGGGGTTAACCTCACTGATGGTTCAAACTGATTGTTCTGTAAAAAAATCAGTACGCGCGCGATCTTGTAATTTAATAAATAACACAATCAAGGCGGATAACAACTAAACATGTACGCTATTGAAAATAAGTCGAACGAATATACATAGTTGTTGTAATAAGGTAATAAAAGAAGAAGAAAAAATGAAATATTCTTGTTTTATACTTGTATATTCGAAAAAGCAGTTAATGCTCGATTAGTTTGATTCGCGTGCCTTAAATTATTTTTTACAGTTAAAAACAGTTTTTTTTTTAGGAGGGCTCGTCAACTATGGACATTATTATCTGTAGTGGAGTGAAATTTTTCTATTTTTTTAATTTACAGAATCAGGATCCGAACTAGGTCCGACGTAAATGGAACACCAATGTCTAACAAACTACGCCACGGTAGTTAACTGAAAAATAGTCAAAAAATAATGTACTTTCATTACTGCCCGTTAGAGGCAAGAAATGTTTTATCTGCAACCGGGTGCCCTTATCAGATTTTTTGCTGATAAAGTTAACGTACACTCAGGCACTAGCTAATTACGATGATGGTTATGTTACAGGTGCAAGCGCACGCAGTTACGTTGGCATTACAGATGTACGGCTGTAGGGTAATACAAAAGGCTCTAGAATGTATTACCACCGATCTGCAAATAGGCATTGCGACTCAGCTTGAAAATCATATCATTAAATGCATTAAAGACCAGAATGGGAACCACGTCGTTCAAAAATGCATCGAATGTATACCTGCTGATGCTTTGGATTTCGTTATTAAACCGCTGGTTTCTCAGGTTCGGTTGGCTATCTGTTTTACCGTTGTATAATAGTAAATGTAATTTCTAAACACTCAATATAATCTTCGTGACTTGGTCCGATTGAAAAATACCGTGCATTTAATGAGAATTGTTCTGATTACCGTGTAATAAACTAAAATGTTAAAAATATAATTAACAATTAAACCTCACCTATAATGTAGTTTAGTCATAACTTTTTCGCATTATAATTTTGAAATAATACTTAGTCACCGGCGTGAGAAAGATAAGTTGCTAATTCCTTCAGCCGGATTTGTAATTAAATAAATATTTACAAAAAACATTTGTAAAAATGTAAAACAAGATGCAAAGCTGCGATGCAATTTGTCAAAATAATAAAAGTTAACTTGTATTTTTTATATATATTTTTATTATCTATGTAAAATCGTTAAAAAATAAAAACATCGCATTGTATTTAGTAATATGTAAAATATCGTGTCTCGTATTTTCCAATTACAACGAATCTTTAATCGCTGCGTTTGCCTTATTTCCTTGCCTGATTGGATTTTGAAGAATTCTGTTACAAATTACATTGTCTGCAGCGTGCTAACATTTTACAAACCAGCGGGGGAGGAAGAACCTTTATACTCAAAGAAGTTTATATACATTCAGACACGCATTCACATAGTTAAAGAGCGATGGTTACTAATAATAGGTATATTGTAATTGTATTAGCAGAAATACTTTCAATACAGGATATTTTAACTTAATCATAATAAACAAAGAGAGATAAGTATATTCTTTGAACGTTTACCTCTTTTAGTCTAACATTCTGTTCTCTATATTCTTATACGGTAAAATCTGAGCCTTCTGCTCTTTATTGTGCATCTTGTATCTTATCTTTCTCCCCACTGTATCGATCTAGCCATTAATTTCTTTCTACTATTAATGTCTAACCAAATTAAAATTTAACTAACAGAGTTTTCTTTTTTTTTTTTTTTCTTATTTAGAGTTGTAGGTCCATGGCTGACATCCCCATTAAGTTCTTGATCACAGTGTGAACAAAAATGGAAAATATTTTTCATCGGACTTTACGTTGTGAAAAAAATTAAGGAAAGAAAAAACACATGAATTCTTTAAAAATCCGATCTGCAAAAAAAAACTGCATGTGCAGCACCTTACTTAATTTCATCCTCTAACACTATTAAACGATCTTCTATTCACATTTGTTGGATTCTTATTAAATAACTGTTGTAATATACTGATAAAATATATATTTTTCTGAAGTCGTCGCTCCTTCAGATTTTCATCTGAGGGGGCCCTACTCGTCACTGTACATTGCATTTCTGTCTTCGGGCCTCAGAAACTCATCATTTCCTAACTATACGCAAACATGTAATTTTTCAATTATAATAATCACTCTATGACAGCCAAGAAATAATATTTTAAAACCGGAAACATGATGAAATAGTTTATTTTATCACGATCATTGCATAAACGTATAAAAATAATTTCATTATTAGTGCGTTACAAATTTATTCGCAAACAATAGTTTGGTTTATTATTAATATTTTTCTTATCTGTTTGCCAGATGGAAATATTTTTCTTGATAATGTGACATAAAACAAAGATATCGAAAAACACAATGCAGAAAGAAACATATAACAATGATAGTTTGTTTAAAATATTCTAAACGAATATGGTGTATACAAAGATAACTGAAAATTTGTTCTCGTCATTTTTGCTTATCCCATACGTGTGTGTGTAATGTATATTATACAAATGAATTAGTTTAAAATTTGAAAATTTAAAAACAAGAAAACTTTTTCAATTTGTTAATCAGCATATAAAAGCACCGAAGTTCAGAATTTTGGAAAAAAGCCTTACTCCTGATTCGTCTATTTAAACCAAACGAGTCTTGGTTGTTTTGTTTTTTGTTTTTTTTTTCGTGCTCGAGTAATATTTCTTTAATTTCACATCAGGTATTTTCACTATCTACTCATCCGTACGGCTGCCGAGTTATACAGCGGATTCTTGAACATTGCACACCGCAACAAACTGTACCTATCCTAGCCGAGTTACACGCCCATACGGAACAATTAATACAAGATCAATATGGAAATTACGTCATTCAACATGTGCTCGGTACTAAAACTTCAAATTAATGCTTAAATTACAAATAATCTTATGTATGTTTTTCGCGTTTTAAAATAAATATGTGTTACTAGCGCGCGCCATTTACAATGGCCGTTGTTCGTTAACTTTATATAAAAATATTCCGAAGCAAAAACAACTGCTCAGGTTAATTAATAGTAATCGACTGAGATGATGCGCTAATCGTTAAATCAACGAGCAGTGTTTTAAACGCTATAAAGTAAAACGTTTTTGTCGATTAATCGGAAACATATTTGAATACTTTTAGTGATTTTTAAGCATGAAATTACTACTATTCCGATGGTTTATAACGAAATGTGAATTTCTTTAAAATGGCAGATACTGTTATTTTTACTTATCGTCGGTACAACTTAAAACATTTTCGCATACATATGTAACTTGATTTATGTCGTATTACAGAACGAGGAAATATAGAAGACAAATCTCGGATCATATCGGCAATCAAAGGCAAAATGCTGATTTTGTCGCAACACAAATTCGCTTCAAACGTTGTCGAGAAGTGCGTCACTAATGCAACGCGTTCTGAACGAGCCGCGTTAGTTGATGAAATTTGCAACCTTAACGATAGGTAAGTGTGTCCAAATTACCTTTATACTTTATCCCCCCTCCCCATCACCCACAAATGCGGGAATAAAATTGATTTTTCATTTATCATTATAATGAACCTTTTTCGATATACCATGATATTTCATTTGGCGTCGGCTTAACGGCAGTACTTATTTTTTAAAATAAAAGTAAAATATTCTTTCAAGTTGCATAGAATACAAGCATCGTTTCTAAAATCTGTAATATATTTAAATACCAGTTCTATGGATCTTTTTGTGTAATGTCGAATTGATTAACTTTTCTGCATCGATAATTTTTACATTACATCCAGTGGCGACAGGGTTCCTATCAAAAATTGTAATTGAGAAAATACAAAGAACGTTGTAAGCTTCATTTTTCTGTCCATGTTTTTAAATTAATTAAAATTAATTTAATAATATTTCTAAACCAAAAAAAAAGAAAAGAAATGAAAACGCAGTAAGTTTTTCGTGATTAAAAGTTTTGAAAAATAAAATAATATTTTTTTTTCGAAAAAATATTGTCATAGTCACTCCCAGCGCAGTGGAGTTTAAAAAGTTGTAGAACGAACCGTTTTTCACTCCCTCGTTGGAGTTTCTAAAATAAATCATAATTAAATTTTACAATTTCGTTAAACCATCTTTTTGTGGAGGGTGATTCGTCAATCTTTGCTCAGAATCAATTGAAAGGGGAGAAAGTCGGTTAATTTTAATTTGATCGGATACCGGTAATATGAAGCAATCAGCATAGTAGGAATGATGTGCAAAGAAGAGAAAGACGGAATATAAACGACATAATATGTCAGCAAACAACTTCTAAAGTAAATCATTTTTGGAGAAAAAAAAAGAATATTTAAAAGCCTCTAATAATAATAACTATACGTTTTCCTAAGCGCGGATAGATAACAGATTATGTGAACATCATAATTTAACACAAAAATTTTACTAATTCTTTAGATATCTTTAAAAAAAAAAAATAATTAAAAAGATAATTTCACTATATAAAAGTTAATAGTAAAATCGTACTTTATCGAAATTAAATGAAAAAAAAAATGCCGATTTTGTGATTGATATTTTACTTGAAAATAGTGCAATAATTTTATCCATAATTCCGGTTTCATTATAACAGGCATTAAAAATAAATCGATATTTTTTTCCGATATTTCAAACGGAAATATCAGTTTTTTCTTCCTACTTCCTTTAGATTCGGGACGTGTTATTGTCGCCGTTTTTTAATTTATTTCGTTCTGTTGTTATTAGCGGGTTACAGATAATGATGAAGGATCAGTACGCAAATTATGTCGTGCAAAAGATGTTAGATGTCTGTGAGCCGAACCAAAGAAAAGTTCTAATGTCGAAAATTCGCCCGTATTTCGGCATGCTGCGCAAGTTTACGTATGGTAAACATATCATATCGAAAATGGAAAAATATTTCTCAAAAACAGCCAACGGCAATGCTGCTACAACTTCCACCACCGTTGACTTAGGACCTATTGGACCGCCGCCACCTACTAACGGAATGTTGTAAAATAGTGCCGATTGATCTAGAAAACAGAATAAGGTTCACTTCAAGAAGCAATTGTGTAATTATCATATTTCCGTTTTACGCTTCGTTTAAAGTTTTCCGATCGTGTCATACGTTTCTGTTTGTCTTTTTTTTTTTTTTAACATTAATCGAACATTAATTTTTCTTTGGTTTTTAGTAATATACGTCTGTTGAACAACTACGCGACATCTTTACATTTTACTTACACGAATGAATTAATTTCCTCTTTACTATTCGAAATAATCTTTTAAGTTTATCTTTTACAAGTTCTATCTGCATGTTTTGTTTTTTTTTTTTATATATATATATATTTTTATGTTATGATCGAAAATAATAATTGATTAAAACGTATTATTTATTATGTTTGATGTAAAATTACACCGATCTGAGTCGCACTTAAATTATAAAAGGGTAATTGTTAGAAATTGGCAAATGTGAGACCGTAGAAAAGGATAACTTAGATGTTTTACGTTTAAATTCTGTTTAATTATTTACAGATGTACCGTTACAATTTGTTTTGAAAATTTTTTATATCGTCTTTGTGGTAACAACAACGGTATGTTGACATTATTGTAATTGCACAATTGCCATTATCTATTGTTGCGTGTAAATTTTCTTTTTATAAAAATAACCAAACTACGAACGAAATTAATTTCTACTAAATTATCTCAAGCAAAACAAAAAAAAAATAAAATAGTACCGTTTCCGTTTACTGTGTGAAAGATAATTGAAATTACAAAATTAAATTTACCGAATGTCCTTTTTGGGGAAGAGTTCCTTGATGATAAAATAAACACGGTCTTATTACACCGTTTTATTCCACTTTTTTTTTTTTTTTGATGCGTAAAATTGATCATAAATATAATAATATTACTGTGGAAATGGATTAATTACTGCTGTTTGCAGTTACGTTGTTAAATGTAGTGAAAATCGTTCAAATTATATACTGTTAAAAGCGGCACTGTTCTTCAATACTAATGTGAAAGTGTTTAAAAATCACGCCGTTTTAATACAGAATTCAAAATAGAAAATTACTTCTTAATTAAATCTATTAATAAACATTCGTACTGATCATTTTTTGTAAAAGTAACGTGCAATAATTAATAAAATTCTCGGTCAATTAAGACTAATAAACTTATTAAATCTATTTTTCATTTCGGATCTCGGAGTGTACGTTTTACAAAGTGCGCCTTTTCACATGCGAACGCAGCGCAACTATTATCGAAAATCACGAACTCTTCCTCAAACGCAGTTTGGACGTTATTTAAAAAAAACAAATGCATGTTTGTATTTTTATATTTGGTGCGAGGTTTTTTCTCTTATTGTTATTATTTTTACACTAATATATATTTTTTATATAGTAGAATTTTTCGTGTACCGTTTGTTCTCGTAATCGGCTTATTTAGCGTGAACTTTATATAGCGTAATTTGCTGGAAACCTATCTTTTATTGATCCGAATTAGCGGAATTCTATTTCTCGACAGAGAGATTCATATTATTGTGGATATATGTAAACACGCACACACACACGTACACACAAACACACACACAATGAGTTGTATTTAAAAATAATAAGTTAATAAACGCAAACGAATTGCGACTTATAAGAAAGTCGTGTAACATTCGTTGCGGGCGCTTTTGTGTGTGTACATGTATTATTTCGAAATCATCACTCCGCATAAGGTTAGAGAATTTCGCATTATCATATTTATTACTTATTAATTTAGCAATACGGGTTTAATTTTTACCCGGTCCTTTTTGTAATTTATGTAGAGTATTTATTTTAAAATAGTTTATTACAAATTAATGTCTGTATTATACGCGTATCTTAATTGCTTCGTCGTAACGAGTTTTTGAAACAGTTTCTTAAAGAAATTGCTACTAATCGGCGCCGTCTGATTAAATGAGAGCATGACATTTCCTTTTCTTCTTCTTCTTCTTCTTCTTCTTCTTCTTCTTCTTATCCGTAAGATATGTAGTTATAATGCTGTAAAAGTAAACACGTAATAAATGTAAAAAGGTGCAACTCGTTACTGATTTCCATTTGTTTAATTTCTTTTCGCTGTTATGGACGTATCCTTTTTTTGAATGGTTTAAGAGTAAACGGCAGCATGCCTAACGAAATGAAACATGCCTCTCCAATTTTTGTCTGCATTTCCATGTATATATAGTTTTACATTGTAAAAAGAAAAGCAAAAAGCTAAAAAAGTCAATGGCGGCGATCTTTATCATTTTACATTTTATTATTATCTCTGCGCATATTAAAAATATTAAACCAGTGTATAATGTAATAATGTATACATTACTATTTTTAAGATTTTTTGTACAGATTTAACCATTCAGAACATTGTGAAACTACTGCGTGTGTGTATAATATCATTTTTAAGGCAATTATTGTCGTCGTTTTTCCTTTTTTTTCTTTCGTACTTCGTTAATTAAATGTAACATAATAAGTACACAATCGAAAAATATGGGTGTAGCCAGATGCTGCGGACGCGGGCACGTTTTATTATTCGTAAAATGAGGATTGACGAAATCGTTGCGAAATGTTTATTTTAAAATATGAACTCGGATCGATTTCACTTTTAGGATACTAATTCGTAGTATGTTCCAACTGCTAAAAAATATTCACGGTTAGTTGATGTTTAAAGGAGTTTCTTTTTCGTACAATTGCAAAAAATAAATACATTCTGCAATTGTAAATTTAAAATCAACCGGACATATTGCTTGAAAAATGTCCCCCCCCCCCTCTTTTTTAAACATACCGGCATTTCGAAAAAACAGGCTACTCGTTTTGCTTTTTTTTTTATCAAACGAAATATGCAAAAAAGATCTATATCGATTGGTCGAAAATGCGATATTTAAGATTTCCTCTGTTTTCAAAACCGTATCAACGTTTTTCTTCGTTAACATTTCAAGCAGTACTGGTTATTAGTGAAGTGTTTGTTTTCCTATAACCACAGCTAACTCGAAATACGAACGATTTTTATCACGTTCGCTTCTCCTGTCTACCTACACACCAATATTTCATCGGTAATTCAGCATTATTTCACCAGTACCACCGGATATTGTTTAAAGGCCGGCGTCTTCAATTCTATTTCTATGCAGCGTTCTGTTTTTCCCTGCATACCGCCTATTATATTATTGTTTATATTTTATTTTTTTCCCCTCCTAATCCAGTTTTTAAAGTCTACTGCGTTTTTCCTTGCAACTTATATGTTGTCCGCTGTAAATATTTTCCGCTTTTACTACTTATCTATCTTCATTAATTCTCGCTTTTAGTTTTCAGTTCTATCCGTGAAACTTCATAACATGTTTCCCTGGATGCTTATCTTCGAAATTCCTGCTCTGTTCTCTTTCCATACATATGGTTTTAACGGGGAACTTGTTTTGGGAGTAATGAATTTATGTGTATGTGTATGCGTGTGAATTCATCTGAAAAAGGCGCATGTTGCAAATGATGTGCTAATTTCCTACTGAAAGAAAGTACACAAACCAGACTCTTGATTAATTTAACTACCTTAATAAGTGAAAAATTATAAATTCGGATAAGGTTTTTAAAAAAGAAAGAATTTAATCGCGTTTTTTTTGTTTTTTTTTTTTTTTTTTTGTAAATAACTCAATAACTTATTTTAGAATAAAAATATATTTTAATTAAAAGGAAAAAAATATTGCTTTTTTTTTTTTTTTTTTAAGAAACAAATAGACAACTACCATTGTAATTTAAGTGATTTTTTAAATAAATAAAAATGTTTACATTGCTTTAAAAACACTAATTTTAACGATAAATTAACCTTTATATAACTTATACAACGTTAATAATTTTAGCTGTTGCCATGAAGACCTGTCAAACACTTTCGAAGGATAAAAATAAGCGTTTTTTCCGGTTTATTTTATAATAGGAAATTCTCTGCATTATATATTAAGTTTTAATTAATACTTCCCTCTGTGAATAATCCTGGCTACTTGGCTACACCCATCTATTGACGCGGCATTTTATCATGTAGTATCATTTCCCATTTAAATAACATTTCAGCGTGTACATACATACACACATATATATATATATATATATGTAAAACCGGTATAGCAAATACTGTAAGCTTCCCGTGTATTACTACACTCATCTATATATATATATATATTCTTTTCGTTCTTTGTCTATATTGTAAAGTAGAGTAATTGTGTTATTGTAAAATTCGGACCTTTTGCATTTATTATTAACTTACATAACGAAGTCGCTCCTGTATGATAAATTATACACTGTATTATTTGTATATGTGTTGTTGCCTCTATGATAAGTTAGAAATTTTTTTGGACATAAAATTTATCTTGACCGACCACATTGACCGATGCCCCGGTACATTCCAACCGAGACAGTACAAGATTACTTTTGGCCTCAATATTTGAAATTATACAGGTTGTTTTTCTATTTTTTAATCAATTTTATTTTAACTTATTTACAACTACTACACGCCTAATTTCTCGTAAAACCTACTGAAATATCTGTATGAAATAATTTCTTCCTGTTTCTTATTTTAATTCAGTTGTCGTTCAATAGGAAAATTGTATAAACCGCGGCGCCGGGCCATGAATAATACTACTAAGTTGTGTATATAAATATTCGTTGTAGTCAGTTAATTTTTGTACCATATTTTATGTAAATTTACTTATTAATAAATATGAATAAACTCGGACACCCGCTGTTATAATCAATATCTATTTATAAAAGTGTATGATCGTGAAATTACCGAATGCCTCGCAAGTACCGTTTTCAAACTATCAGAATTTCTGTAAATGAATGAAAATCACTTTGAAATATGCCGCCCTGAAATAATCGATAATATTACACGTAATATATATTTATTTAAAATGTATTAATTTTTAATATCCCCCTCCCCCTCTTTTTGACCCTTTGTAAACTAGCAAATGTAGTAGTACGCTTTGACTATATTTATGTAAAACGTATAGACACCTTCTTTTTTTTTCTTTTTTTTTAGTTGATTAAGTTAAAAAGTATGTTTGTAAATTGTAGGAAAATAAAGTAAAAATGAGCTTTTATAATATTATACGTATGTATGTATCGCAAATTATTGTGTATCACTTAGTATTTTTTATATCGTATAAATACGCGAATAATAAAGTTTTGAATCCTTTGTGTAATCGTTCTCTACAAGCGGTGTGCACGGGAAAAAAAAAATGAAAAAAAAACTGGCTTAAACTGAGTAGCCGTTCTCCAAAAAATCGGGGAATTCATTAACGGTAAATGTCCTTTGTAAGTATTGACTGAACTTTAATTCAATGTATAAAAAATAATATAGTAAAGTAAAGTAAGTTCTATACCTTGACAGATGTCGGGGGGTTGTGAAGCTAAGGTTCACAGCGTGCTAAATTTAATGGATCTGATGAGAATTTTGTGAGCCAGTCCATTTTTCCCCGTGTTTCACCGTTACCCAGTTATCTCAGGTTGCGTAAATCTAGGAACGACTTGCATCTGAAAATAAGTCTGTAACTCGTGACCTCTAATTTGGTAGCCGACTGCCGTAAGAAGAAAAAAATGGCAGAAAATCAAATTACGTTACCTTTTTTTTTTTTTCTTCTACATATTACCCATAAAATATTACATAAATGGATAAACTTTTTTTAAATTTTTTGTTCTGTTCAAAAATACATAATGCGGAAATTATAATATATTCTAGAGTATTTTTGTTGGTTTTCTAGTAAACAATATACAATTTAATGCGTTTACTTATTAATTAATAAAATAAATTGCGTATAATAAAATTTCCATAAAATATTGACAACTTGTATATGTGCTTATAATGTTGGGGAAAACGGTAAATACTGAAAATGAAGAAAATCCAGTTTAAGAAATAATGATCCTTTCATTAAAGGACAGTATACGCATTCAGTTTTTGAATAAAATGATAGAAATAATTAAGATAAAATTACCTTTTCTGAATAAACTTACCGTAGCAAAACACCAAAAGGAAACGACTACAGTGCATTCAAAAGTTTCGTCTCTATTCTACAAAAGAAATAATGAAAAAAAAAGTATTTTATTACAAGTTTTAATTGTATAATATTTCTTTTCTGGATTGTTGGTGTAATCTTTGAAAAGGATTTGTAAAAGTTACGATAAATTAAATTCTAGACGGTGTGATGGTGTTTTTTTTTCAAACGGCCAGATTATTTAATTATATCAGAGCCGTTCAATACCAGTTTTAGTTTCAAAAAATTAAATTCTAAGGTCAGGGCAGAATTTACGAATACGATGAATAGTGAAATGTAATTAAGATGAGCCCTAAGTATGACAAATATGATTGGTGCAGTGCTATGGAGTTAAAAATATTCTTTGGTTTAATGCAGTTTGGGACTGTTTATTTGTTTTCTTTTTGTTTTTTTAACAAATGATCCGTCACATCTGTCGTCTTAACGTGAATTCACAATACATCTCTGAATCAACAAACGTATAATACACCCCATCTTCACTGTTGATTTGGTTGCTTTCTTACTTTTTCAGTTCGCTTTCATGTTTACCAGAACCGTATCCAAGGCGAGTTTAGAGGATTGACTTCCCTGCTATTACGATTTTTAAAAATTTAAAAAGGCAGCAATATTGTGCTTCATGCTTTAATGAAATTTTAACGTCGAATACGATTTATATAATTAGACACATTAACATTATTTGTGTACACTAATATATATATATATATAAACTCGGCCATTTTGGTTTCGCAGGGAGCTATGCCCCTTGACCCTTTTGCTTTCATTTCTGTCTCTTTCTCTTCTATACTTTGTATAAAATGATCAAAATTTACAACGTAATTCTTACTGGCATCAACACAAAAAAAAATAATCACAAAAATCCTATCCTAACATTTAACTTTCATTATATAAAATTTAAAAAAATTTTCATTACATAAAATTGAGACATTTTTTCTAATGGAGGGTAGCCTAAGAATTACGTTGTAATTAATATATATTTATATATAATTCCATATACACGTTTTATAAATACTACATGGGCGTCTTTATATTTTATTATTGCGGTTACCTCCTTTCCCATTAAGATCAATCCTTGAGTACAAATCATACTATTCAAACACTACCGGGTTTAGAGCAACCTCGACCATGTTCAGTTTTCGTCACAGTAAATGGCTAAGTTGAAGTTTTATATTACTGTGAACAAAATGTTAATACAGTACCGTTCGGTTCTTTAAATAAACATAAAAAAGAATGCAAAGTAATAACCATATAATGCTAAATTTGAATTATGCCGATTAATGAGGGAAAAAACAGTATCGGTGATGTTTTTGCAACAATCGTAGAATATTTTGATTGCATTATGTATGCGTTCGGAAGATATACATCAATTTGCTTTTCAAAAAAAGCGTGCTCTAGTTATAACTGGTAATAAAAATTATAACGCTGAAAACAAATCTAATAACTGAAATATTTTATTTTGACCCGTTATTTGATTCTTTCAGGAATTTACCCATTTTATTGCTACTGGTTTATTTTAAAATTTCAACATAATCAAGTACAACAACCAATCTGTTACACACTCTTGTTGACATTTTTTTTTTTGCATTGAACAAAGTTTAATTAAAGGGTTCTTTAATAATGCTGCATTGTTCATTATTTAATTTGTTGTTTTCTCGTGTTAAACCTCGCCATCTCATGGCTCATTATGACGATTTCTTGCGGGAAAGTGTTTTTCAGCCAATAATGTAAGCCACGTTCTATCTCGCACAATAACACAAAAACATCGCTTACATGTTTGAAAAATATGTATTTATAATTTTTACATACAAAAATTTTCGTCAAGCTAAAACGCTTGTCGGCGAATTATCCTATTTGACATTTTACCATCTTAAATTAACTTATACATATACATGATCGTGTAATATTTACTTAATCTATCTATTTTACTTATCAATAATTACTAATCTATTTCTATTTTCTATATTCAGTTTTTTTTGTTTTTTTTCCTAGCTTTTTTTGTTGCGCTTTGTCTTTTTATTTTATGTTTATTATTTTTTTTATATTTTCTTCTTCCTGAAGCCATGTGTAAATTAACCGTTACACTTCATTTTCGCTTTTGTTATACATATATAACGTGACCTAGATCAGTATGATAATTACGAGCTCAGTAAATATTTTAAAAAGCAGAATTGCGAAATTAATTGTAAACCATTTTAACGCCTAAACTACCCTTTTTGGCTAGCCAAAAGTAACGTATATGACGATAAAATTGCTGATCAAGATAAAAATTATCGGTCAATATAAGAAACTTGATAAAAAAAAATTCGATTAAATATATCAAAATTTATTCGAAATATTTGAAATTGTACGCGTTACGCCCCCCTAAAGAAATAATACGTTGGCAGGAATTTTTCAAAGTTCTGGATGATCTCAATACTAATACTAATTTGAATTGTGTAAATTATTGTGTGCATAAGCTGAACGACACGTAAAAAACCGTTGTTAAGGATCTTGCTAATAAAACTCGTGAAATTACAAATGCTGATTCGAATATAATTCAGTCACGTAGTTACGTTTTTTTTTAAATTCACCGGATAAAACGATCGTAATCGAATATGAGAGTTATAGTGCTGGGGATACTTTTAAGCAAATGAAATCTAAAATAAACCCGTCCAAAATTGGTGCTATTGTTATGTGTCGTTTTATAAATCTATAACTAATAGTAAATTAGGAATTTTAAAAATGCAAAATAAAGAAAAAGCAAGCATAATGATGGAAGAAATAAAAAAACTAAACTATCCGCTATAACATAATTGTTTTCGGTATTCAAGAAGCTAAAACACCAGCGGTCGGAGTAACTGAAAAAGAGCTAGCTTTCGCGTCACTTCTAAAAATGCAGTAACAGGATTTTAAAAATCAAAGTATTACAAGCTCACGTCTTCTAATCTATTTAAGTAAAAGTAAAGTGAGTCTCATACCCTTAGCAGGGCGATTCGGATCTAGTCTCGAATCCCTGTACTTTGATTTAGTAGACAAGCGCCTTACCCCAATCCAGCCCCTCGCATATCATAAACACATTTCAATTCGAGTTTTTTTCGATAATTTGGAACTTATAGCCATAACATGTGTATATAATACTTCGAAAGAATTCGTGTTACAAAAACATTTATTAAGCTCAATAAGTGCGCTTCCTGTTCTTATGGACATTATGAAGATGTACCGAGGCTACTTGTCAATGTCAATGATTCACTTACAGAACCTGTTAATAAAACTGATCAATTATACGTGACAAAACTGTCAAAATTTAGCGACTAAAAAAGTAAACTTCAAACCGTTAGATAATCGTATAACAATTGTAAACTACAATAAATTTGAAAGAATGATAACGATACCTTCAGGGAAATTTTGAATAATATCAAAAAAAACTACAACACTTGAAGAAAATTACATCAATATGTTAATGAGTTCTTAGCAGAAATAGATAAAATTAAAAATGAATGTTTGTGAACAGCGTTAAAGAACTGGTAGAATGATATAAATTTTATACAGAAAAAAATACAACACTGCTGAACAAATATAAATCAGGAAATAATATAAAATCACAGTGTAAAAGAGAAATATTTAATCACAAATACGAAAAATCTGGTAGGACCTAAGCTCCTCGATATGAAGAAACTACAAAATATTGCTGATGGATAAGAATGAGCAATTTCATTTTCCTCCTTTAACAGTTATCAGTTGGCCACAATAATAACAAATGAAATAGAAAAATACCAACAAGTCTTAACATATCAATTAACGGAATTTGAAAATTCACTTAAGAAATGGACAAATCTAATAATATTCAGATTGAGAATATACTAATTACAGATACGATAAAGAAACTAACAAAAAGGCGAACGAAAGTGATAATATTCGAAACATGATTATTAAAATAGTACATAAAAATATTGAGAACAATTTTGAAAAAATATTTAAACTTCGATTCATTCCCATATGTTTGCAAAGTTGGAAAGATAAAGCTAATTCATAGGCCAGGGAAGGATGCAACGAACTGAAATGTATGTAGATCTTTGCTTTGCGGATTAATTAAATATTTTAACCTCGAAATTGCAGAAAAAAAAATATTTTACACAACATCAATATGAGTACAGAGAAGGAAGTCCTACAGAATTAGCTTACTCAAAATGGAAATTACTATTGATGAGTTTAGTAATACGATTATACAATATTAAAATAAGTTTTGACGTTCAAACAGCTTTTGATAAAAAAAAAAAAAATGGTTAGTCTTTCTGACGGTCGTGAAAAATTAAAATTAAATACTCTGTAAAAGTTAAAAATTTTTGAGGAAATAGAAAAATAAGTTTATTTCATAAAGAAAATAAATTAATCCTTGATTAAAACCTCTCAGCAGAACGCTGTTTAACAAAGCTTTGCCAGTTTTACATAAAGGGATCAAATTAATGAGTTTTGTCGGTAATTTTCTAGCGGTAATCGACATAACAGAGATAAGCAGCGTTAAGATAAACAGCAGAGCCGTTCCCAAAATTTTGAGGCCGGTGGGGGGGGGGGTATATTTACTTAATAAATACAATACATTTTTCACTAATATTCATACTATTAATAATTTCCATCATTTTGATTTATATGTATTAATAATTTACATAAATAAATTACCCCGTATATGAACATTAATAAAAATTACATTAATGATTATACCCGTCATAATAAAAAGTTTTTCCTTAAGATATTAATAAAATACAGTGGCCGCCGGTAATTGCGTTTACTGGTTTATCTGATCAGCCGCTTAATAGGATCAAATCAAGAAAAACGAATTCCAATCACAAAAATATATGCGTTTTTAGTCGTTTTTATGATTACGGGTAATTTAATTTCGCACATATTTACAAAAATAATTATTGCAAGTTGGAGTATGGTTTTCGAAAAATGCATTTTAAATTGTCTCAAGAGGTTGGAAAAATCTGCTCCACAAGAAACGGAAAAACCAGTCGAACGTGAAAGGCCTGCAGATATGGAAGAAGAACAATTTAGTGAATGGGTAGAAATTGACAGTGAATTACCAGTTGTAGAAATTGACAGTGAATTACCAGTTGTAGAAATTGACAGTGAATTACCAGTTGTAGAAATTGACAGTGAATTACCAGTTGTAGAAATTGACAGTGAATTACCAGTTGTAGAAATTGACAGTGAATTACCAGTTGTAGAAATTGACAGTGAATTACCAGTTGTAGAAATTGACAGTGAATTACCAGTTGTAGAAATTGACAGTGAATTACCAGTTGTAGAAATTGACAGTGAATTACCAGTTGTAGAAATTGACAGTGAATTACCAGTTGTAGAAATTGACAGTGAATTACCAGTTGTAGAAATTGACAGTGAATTACCAGTTGTAGAAATTGACAGTGAATTACCAGTTGTAGAAATTGACAGTGAATTACCAGTTGTAGAAATTGACAGTGAATTACCAGTTGTAGAAATTGACAGTGAATTACCAGTTGTAGAAATTGACAGTGAATTACCAGTTGTAGAAATTGACAGTGAATTACCAGTTGTAGAAATTGACAGTGAATTACCAGTTGTAGAAATTGACAGTGAATTACCAGTTGTAGAAATTGACAGTGAATTACCAGTTGCAGAAATCATGAACGATGTGGACATCGTGCAATCAGTTATACAGAATACACAAGACACTGACGATGAAAATAACGAAGATGACGCAGAGGAAGAACCAGACAAAGAGCTAATAAGTAAAAAGAAGTTTCGCGAATCCTTGACAACTATCTGAAGAGCTTTGGAGGAATATGGTGGTGGAAAAGAGGAATATAGAAGATTGTACAATATAGGGACATTTTTTAATAAAACAACAGACACGGCTAAGCAAATCAAAATAAATGATTTTTTCCATAACTTTTAAAATTAGGAAAATTATTACGGAATGTGTTTGTAACTTTCACCTTTAATTTTAAAAAAAAAATTCTACTTAAATGGCTTATTGTGTACTGTAAACGAAAAATGTGACTAAACATTTTTAAATACGTTTTCGCGTAATTTTGTAATTTGTAATTTTTTTGTGTTTTGAGATAATTTTTTACAGGAAATTCAATAGTTCAATGCTATATCTTATAATAAAAATAAAAAATAAACAAAAATACGTGATAAAAAAAGAATTATTGATGCATATTACATACTAACCAATGGCCTACTTACTGTGTATTTCATTAATGCAGTAAAATACGCAGGCATACTGCCGTATCTCCATTATGTAAAGCCTAAGTGATAATTCAGTCTATTGACTATGCGATTTTCGGATAATATGATCGCCGCTTATTTCGATCAAGACCTGAAATCCCGACGTGATCAGAATAACCGGCGTCCACTGTACCACCTATGAAGCATATTTTTCCTTTTTTCTTTTTTTTTTAATGTAAAGACACCCTAAAAATTCATCAATATTTATTTTAAATTTTTGATTTTTTTCAGATTTTTGTGTATTAGTGATTAACATTAATATTCGAACACGCTTAAAGTTCAATAATAAACGTGAAAAAAATAGTGTTCCAGTACGATTTTTGAACAACTAATGACGAAATATGTTTACGACGGTAGGTATGACCAAGAAGGAACGCCCAATAAAAAAAATTGGCATTACCACAGTTATCCCATAAAAATTAAAATCGTAAAAAAACTCATCATTTAAAGGTAACAACAATATTCGAACATCTAGCTCATAATGTGGTATCTTTTATAAAGATGACTCACTTATCTGACACCATGTGTCATTAGGTGACTCACATCTGTACGCAAAGGCTTTTACATAATTGCTCGCCATAGAGTGTCAATGTTTCTTCGCGTAAAGTACGATTAAAAGCATAATGTCGCGAGAAGGTAAAAATACGAACTTTGAAGTGCGCTAGTTAGTTAATTTTAATCGCGTGAAAAGCGAAGAAACACATCGTGAGATCGCGAAATTGTTGGATGTTAAAAAAAGTACGGTATATTTGTCGAAGATTCGATCATGATGATAGGTTAGATTTTATTCTTCACAAAAAGGATGATCACGTAAACTGACATCGTGCGAAGAGCGATTCATCATGAAGGAAATAAAGAAAAATCCTACAATAATGCACGCGTCGAAATCAGCTTCGGAGTTTCTCCAACATTTTCAACTGAAAGTTCGCCCATAAACCAGCCGTTGAAACATTAATTCGCGTACTGCTCGACGAAAACCTCTCGTAAATGAACGTAATCGAAAAAAACGCTTAAATTATGCTAAAGAAAACCAACAGAGCGATTTTAATTATTGGAAATCGGTGATATTTACGGACGAAAGTAAATTTAATGGTTTTGGTAGTGACGGACGTTCGAAAGTGTGACGAAAATCAATAAAAGAATTGGAAAAACGTAATTTAAACGCTACAGTTAAACACAGAGGCGGAAGTGTGATGGTTTGGGTGTGTTTCGCAGCATTAGAAGTGGAGAATTTGTAATTTATCGATGGCAACATGAATGCCGAAATGTATGCTAACGTTTTAAAGAAAAATTTAAAAGCAAGCACCGTCAATTTGGGGCTTGAAAAGCGTTTTAGTTTTTATCAAGACAATGACCGTAAACATAAATATCATGGCTGTCTGGCAGCTGGTTGCTTTACAACTGGCCAAAAGCGATTGAAACTGCCCTGCAATCACCAAACATGAACCCTACAGAAAACTTGTGGGAAATATTGAATATAAAATTTCTAACAGAACAGAGCTAACCTACAACTGCTAAATTGGTTGAGTCAATGCCGCGAGGAATATCTGCCGTAATAGAGCAAATACCAAGTATTCATTTTTTTGTTCAGATTTTAAATAATTTTTTCTGGTTTCTTTTTCGAAGAGTCCGAATGTTTTTGTTACCTTTTTAAACCGCAATGTTTTAAATTTTTTTGTTTTCTGAAGTTAAAATAAATATTTTTAAAAATTTTTGGGTATTTCTCCTTGATAATAGATACTACAAACATATTTTGTCGTTACTTGTTTAAAAATTATACTCAAATGCCATTTTTTTCACGTTTATTATTGAATTTTACATGTGTCCGAATATTAATGTTGATTACTGTGTATATGCGACATTATTCAAACTATTAAGAGCTGTAGAAATTGCTGTCGACTTACGTTGGATGTATCGAAGGCCTTTGACAGCCTCGACTTAAATAAATTGCTTGAACTATTAAAGAAATTAGGGCTTGATAATGGAATGTTAAATATTATAAATAGATATTTCGATTAGAGACACCATTATACAGATAAATAATTCATATAGGGGAAAAAAATGTTATGGGATTATCTCAGGGATCGGTCTTAGGACCATACCTCTGGAATATAATTTTTTCACACATGTACAACATAATCTTACCAAATGACATAAAAATAATTACATTTGTAAATGGCATTGCTATAGTAATTGCAGATAAAAACAAAACAATGTTAAAAAACAAAATATATCACGTCTACACAAAAATTGAAAGATGGCTCAAGGAATTAAATCTTGAAACAAAGGTAAATAAGTCAAATTACATTTTCTTTAACAGAAAATTTGATAAAAAGGCACTAAATTTAATGAGATTTGGTTTAAATATTAGGCACACAAATCAAATCAGATATTTAGGTGTTAGGGGAAGATGGGGGAATGGCAGTCACCTAAGCCAAAAATGCCATAAATATTTTTAGAGTAAACGTATCTTCCTGATATTGTTCTAATTATGTATCTTAGTTATTTAGGTTACTTAAAAATAGTTCAATTCTCTCTACGTAATTAATTATCCTAAAATAATTAGAAAATAAATGCAAATGGTCATTGACCGGTTTTACGCCTCACTGCGGGTAATACCGGTCACTTTTTAAAGTACTAGAAAATCTGAAATAAATCTGTGAACGAAGTAAAAACTTATTTTCAATCAGTTTTTAATATACATACGTATTATATTAAATGTCCAAATCACCACAACAAAATTTATGTATGTATATTTCACAGAAAATAATCACTTTTACAACTATAGATATATAAAGTGGTATAATTAAATGAAAGATGGAAGCAAACATGCACATAAAACAACACAAATAAACTGAACAAATATTAAAAACGTTAATCGAACTTAATTCTACCATATCTTAGTTTTTGAAATTTAATAAATTTTCCTATAATGTCTTCTGATATAACGTAACCCTTATCTTCAATCAGAGGGAATACATAGACATTCCACTGACCCCTGTATTGTCGCATAAATTGCACAGTAGCTGCACTTTCATGCACCTGAAGCACTAAAAAAGGATAGTTCTTATTTGTTTTTTTATTCGAAACATTCACTAAAATATAATCGCCTACACTTATATTTTCTGGTCTTAATTCCAACGAAAATTTTTTTGACGTAATGTTAACATAATTTGTTTCACTGTCATTTGTTCTCATTAATTCACTTTCTCCAGATTCTTTACACAATTCATCGTCATCTGGAGAATCTATCTCTGAATCAGATGATTCAAATATTCTGATCTTTGGTTTTTTAACTGCTTTCTTTGTTGTTTCTTTTGTCTTCATCGTTTTCAGTAAACGGTCTTTTCGTTTTCTTCTTTTCTCATCCAACTCAGCTTTCTTTGGTGTTGAAGTCCAAATTTCTGAATGCATTCTTTTAAATTCTGATTTTGTTAGAATCGGCAAAGGTGCAACACCATGAAGGGCATTTGATGAAATGTCATTTAATTCTGATGATTGCATATTTACAGACGATAATTCTCTTTCCAGTGGAAAATCTTCGTCTGAAAAAATACTTGGATTTATTGGATATATTCCTGTAGAAGAAAATCCACTTATATCTTTAGCAATTGTCGCAACTTGAATATATGCTTTATTGAAAAATTCAGCTATCTTGTGCACCGCAATCTTTTCATTTGCATGTGACTTCATATACAGATCACATTCTCTGTTGTAAGCTTTTTTTAATGGCCCATAAAAAACTACATCTTGAGGCTGTAAACGATGTGATGAATGAGGCGGCAACGACAATAGAATTATAAAGTTCGTTTTGCAAAACTCATATGCTTCCTTGGTTATGTGGCTTCCATGGTTATCGATAATAAGCAAAACTGGCTCTGCTACATTAGGAGAAGAATATTTTTTAAAATGATGAAGCCACCGAACAAATAAAGCTTCATTGGTCCATCTATTTTTTGAACAAAGGTACAATGCATTACACGGTCCATTTACTTCCAAAGACTGGGTCATCCGCTGTCTCGCATAAATAAGTGTTGGAAGAATATATCCGCCAGATGCATTAAATGCACAAATGACTGTAGTTGTTTGTCCCCTTTCTCCTGAGGACACAGCGCCAACTCTTTTCTGTCCTTTGGGGGCTAAAATTTTGTTCGTTTCATGAACTGTTCTTATACCAATTTCGTCCATATTATATATTTTGTTTGGACCAAATTTAAATTTATCCATAACCTGTTCAAGGTTATTAAAAAATCGGTAAACTTCATCCTTATTAAATACTCTTAATCTGTTTAAACTCGTCGATTCTGGCTTACGAACTGAAATATTGGTGTTTCGTTTCGTGAAACCTTCTAACCAATCTTTACCAGCTAATTTCTTAGTTTTATCAAATCTATGTGGAATTTTTAAAATTTCCGCATACTCAAACACAAGTTTTCTTAATTGCAGTGGAGTTACCCCATAAAACATTTTCGTCAATTGCATTAAATGCTCAGTTATGTCAGATTCTTGTTCTTTAGTGAAAATAGATTTTCTTCCTAGACGAGGGGCACTCATTTTCATATTTTTCAGCCTTTCTTGCGATGTGCTGAATGGTAAATTGCGGTTCTTGGCAGCTTTTCTTATAGATATTCCGTTTTTGACATCGCTAATAGCAGCTGTTAAGTCATCTGCAGTCCATTGAGCTTGTTCCGATGTCCTTTTATAATTTCTAGGCATCTATTACATTAAAGTCAAACACTTCGTCTTAATAACTGAGAAAAATTAGATAAATTCCAACAAAATTTATAAAAATTTATTATACCAAATTATTTTAATAATTTTCCGACATGTAATAATTTTCTGTATCATATAAAATTTTTATTGAATAAATGTTAAAAATTGTTTGAAAAAATAATTAAAATAAAAAATTTGGTATGTCAGTCGTAATCGGGAAATACCGGTCATTTTGACCGCCATTACCCCAACGTATTCAAATTTAATTTTACATACTCATTTTTTGTTTTATGAATTTTTATTTATACAATGATTAATGTATGTAAACTAAAGACTCTTACCTTCACTGTAATGAAACAACTCTTGAATATGATGAAAAATGAAAAATCTGGAGCCTATTTTCGTTGCAGAAAAAATTACTTACAAAACACGTGTTACAAACATTACCTCACTACACAATAAAGAAACACATTATGGCTCCAATAATAATTCCTGGATTATTTGCTGGACTAGTAGTAAGACAGCAGCACATGTTGGGTGTTCTATATTAATAAATACGTGCGATATTTACATGACCGACATTACCAACTGACCGGTATTCCCCCGTTCTCCCCTACTATAAATAATAACTTAAAATTTTACAATCATTTTAATTACATCAGAAATAAAATCAACAAATTTATACCGATTTTTAATAAACTATACAACAGTAACCGGATGTATAATTTTACCCAATATTATATATGGTAGGATTATTTATGTTGATATGTTAAAGACAAAGAAATTTCAGAATATACTTAAAGGTTTCCAAAAAGCCGTAGCTATTAATCTTATTAAAACATAGAATGATCAGTTATATGGCTGCGGTAGTTATCGTAGGTACTATGCCCACTGAATACGAATTGCAAAAACACATAAATATGTTTTTAATTAAAAATAAAGTTGAAATAAATCACAATTTCAGTAACGTAATTTATGGACACATCCTTGTTATATTTATGAAAATAAAGTGCTTAATGTAAAACAGTTTAAAGTAATTCTAAATGAATATTATATGAACAAATTTTCAATCGAGTTTATAGAATTACATGATACTTCTAAGTCTATTTTATGTGAAAATTTCACCATATTTGTATCTAATTTATGATAGTTTATTGCCGTAACATATTCCTTGTTGCTCTTATATATTGCTTGAAACTTAAACAATATATAACTATGGTCACTATGCAAGGGCGTCGCCAGCCGATGAGCCAGGGAGGGGCAAGATGGATTGCCAGCCGGCGGGGGGGGGGGGCAAGATGATAGAAAAAAGATGTGAGTTATAGGAAAAATAAAATTTATAAGTTGTAAAGGCTTAATATTTTATTAAACAAGAATAAAATCTTAATTAAAACATAAGTTTTCCAAATTGTTAATGATTACGCGCCTATGAATACTCATCAATGCCAGTTGATTAAAAAGTTTCAAGGCTCCAGGGGGGGGCAGCTGCCCCTCCCTGCTTCCGCTGGCGACGCCCCTGTCACTATGGTTAATTTCACAAGATACACTCCAGTTGCTAATGAGATGTGTTATGTTATTTGTAATGTTAAATCGATAGTAGGTACTATACTGATTATTTCTTCTAAATGTATATATATATATATATATATTTATTTTTTTTTAATATTTAATACTTTTAGATCATGGATTTGTATTAAGTTGCATAATTATTTTCCTCTAGAATTATTTACTTTATCCCGTAATAAGTATGTTGCATTAAGAGATCTCCTAGTAATATAAATTGAATTAAATTATTATTTCTAATGTATACGTCCAGCAACTGAAAATAATGATGTGATACGTTATTGGGAGGTATGTATGTTAATATAAAATATACTTTATCTATTTGTATTACTAAAATATTGTATTCATTATGTGTATATACACAGTTTATTGGAGTGCCTACGCGGTAAATAATTTGTAATTTGTCATGTATAATAGTTCCAAAATTAGTAGGTACATATGTTCTATTTTGTCTATCACTGATAAAAATAACATCAATGTTTCTCATAATTATATTACTTAGTAAGATATCTCGTGCCGCTTTGCAGTGGCTTACATTGTATTGTAATATCTTGGCCACCCTTTTGTTTTGTTTTTTTTATTTAGTTTTTTTTTATATTTTTTTCATTATAGCCCTCATTTTGAATTTTAATAAATTTTATTTTAATTGTTCTGTTAACTTATATACTTTCATGTATATATTGCAATTGCGTGATCAGCGCACTGCTCTAACCGGAATAAGTTCTTAATGGTGTCAGTTACTGATTCATTTTTATTTATATTTTTAATTAATTGTAATATCTGTTTATAATTGAAGATAACTTTTTTATATTTGTACTGAGCCTTATATCATTATTAATGTCTTTTCTAGTATATTATCCTGTTCTATTTTAATTTTTTTCGTTCCTCTCTTTTTTTTGGTGATATTTAATATGTTATTTTCCAAACTTTTTTGTTTGTAATTTACTTCTCTGTTTGTATTCTTATTCTTAATATAATGCTTTGTATGAGAGATGTAACTTATAACTTACAGCATTTCTTGATAATTCGTATTATTTTTACTTATTCATAACTCATACATTGTTCACATATAATAATGCTATTCTTTTTTTTTTTTTTTTATTTACAAAACCTTTCAATTTTGAGATATTCAGGCCTTTGTTTAACATCAGATATTTTCAGACAGGAGTAACGGCAACCCTTCTTAATGATACGCAATATACGTAAATGTAAATATTTAAACATACATGAAAAGTTGGACAAATGGAGGTGTAAAAATACGAGAAAAGTAGTTTTTCAAAAATAAATTTTAGCAAAAAAAAGTATTAAATAACATTTTATTAGAGATAAACAAATATTATTCTTTCAGCATTAATGCAATTCCTGATGTTTCACATGTTGATCATTTGTCATTTATTTATTTATTTTTTTATACCCCCTTGGGTTTGCTACCAGAGAGCATTAGCCCAGCAAAAAGGAAAGATGCATGGATTAGAATAGAAATTATATTTTTATTTTGTCGACAATGGAATCAAGGAACACCCCTAGGACAGGAACAACAGAGAGGATAGGTAGAGAAAGAACATAAGAGGCGTTGAAAGGAGCAGGAAGACTAAGCTTTAATAGATAATAATAAAGTAACTCACGCTCGCGAGATAAACCGGAGCACTCGAGGAGCAGGTAATTCGCATCACAGACATACCGGAAACCTACAGGATCCAATGGACAAAAAGGAGATGCATCCAAGGAAAAGCGATTTAGAGAAGAAGGAAGGAGACTATGCGAGAAACGGAGGCAAGATAATTTAGTAATTATGGACCGACGCAAACTGGGGAACTCATAGAACCAAGGACGAGGTGGAGGAACAGGATTAATCAAGAGATAAAAGGAATTAGGATTAGCGAAAAGAGAAACATAAACAGAGTGCCAAAGTCTAAGGTGGCAGGATTTAGTAGGAAGAAGAATATTGTGTGCTGGAACCCTACTAATAAAATTTCCATTGAAAACAGCAGCTTTAGCAAGGAGGTCGACGGCTACATTTCCATCGATGCCTAAATGTCCGGGAATCCAAAGAAAGTCAATCTGGGTAAACGTCGATGAGGATAGATCATGCAGAAGAGAACGAATAGAAAGGATAATAGCATCAGTGGAAGGAGAAAGGGAAGGTGGAGATAGCGCTAGAAGAACACTTAATGAAACAGAAACAATAAGGAATTTGGAAGGACTTGCAGAAGAGGAAATATAAATAATGGCTTGTAGAATAGCAACAGATTCTGCAGTAAAGACAGAACAAAAGGACGGAAGTCTAAAAGACCGAGAATGAAAGAACTGAGAGCACAAGAATGCTGCACCAACTCCGCTCGGGTTCTTCGATCCGTCAGTAAAAATTAAAGAGTGATCACGGAATAGAGAATTTATTGTATTATTAAATTCCATACTAACGATATGAGAGGGAGCGGATTTAAGGAAGCATGGCATGAAGGTGATATTTGGTGGCTTTAACAATTTGGAATAGACGTAAGAAAAAAATGGAAGCTTGTGATGAGGAATGACAAAAGGGGAAAATTTAGAAAGGCGAAACGATATATGAGATAGTATAGGAATTTTATTGGAGGAAAAACACCAGTGACGAAGGATAAGAGAATAAGAGGTACTGATATTTGACGAGGAAGTGGAAAACCGTTTGATGAGAAAGCGATAACCTAAATAAGATCTTCGGATGAACAGAGGACAGATATTGGATTCAGATAGAATGGCTGGGATAGGAGATGACCTCAGAGCTCCGAGACAAATAATTTTTGTACTATTATCGATAATGTCGTGGGAAGTTTTTATATTGAAATTTTTAATAGCTTCGATAGTATTATCATTAGAATTATTTTTACTAAGATTATTATTATTATTACTAAGATTATTATTATTATTACTGCCGGAAAGTTTCGATAAGTGACAGTCGCAGATCTTTGCTAAGGATCGACGCGACCGGAGAAAGGGGACCGGTTGGTTTACGCTTGGTTGAAGCGTCAATGTCCATTTGAAGAGTTAAACTCGTTTTTGCCGGTTTAGTATCTTTGGCGTAGGCGGCCCCAACTAGACGTGCTCATCGGTTAATCCAAAAAAAGGGGAAGGAGAAAAAGAAGAAATAAATAAATGATAGGAAAAGAAAAACAAATTAAAAAATAATAAAATAGAATAAACTAGATAAATAAAATAAATACTGTTCGAAATAACACGCATTACTATTCGAAATAAAATCAAATCTATGTATGAATAAAGAAAGTTTAGCGTATTATAAATAAACAAAAGAAACGATCTCACCGATATGCCGATAACACTGCGAGCTGATAAGCCGGACAAGAACGCGAGCAAACAAGAGATAACGCACGTTGTTTCGCTTAACCCAATGTTATTCTAACTGTGTTACTCGCGAAGGAAAACCAGTTGAACTTTTTCTCTGTTTTAAAGATAACGTTGAGCATAAAGCTGAAAATTTATTTGATGCTTTAACGGGAATCTTACAAACCTGGGAACTTAACATTAATGACTGCAGGGGACAAAGTTACGACAATGCTAAAAATATGTCAGGTGTTTACAATGGCCTGCAGGCTTGAATAAAGGCACTAAATAACTTGGCAGTCGGTGTATCTTGTGTTGCACATTCACTCAATTTAGTTGGCATGCATGCTGCAAAATGTTGCTCTGAAGCTCGTCAGCTTTTTGATATAATTCAAAAAATTTATAATTTTTTTTCTACTTCTACTCTTCATAGGTGAGCTATTTTGATTTCTAAATTAAAAGGTAAACCGGTCGTTAAAAGTCTTTCTATCACACGATGGGCTGCTAGAGCTGACACATGCTCCAGCTTACATGAAAATTACAATGTTATTTACGAGGCGCATTAAATGAAATAGCTGATGATAATAATGAAAAGCCTGTGGCTCGATCTGAGGCTGAAAGTATTATACATCATCTTGAAATATTTGAAACTGCTCTTTTAAGCGTGATATGGTCAACATTAATGGATAGATTTTATGCAATTCATACAAGATTATAAGCACCGGATATTTAAGTGAAATAGTTTTTTTTTTTTTTTTTTTTTTTGTGTAATCTACTCGTTGGCCATGTATAACTGCCAGGGCCATTACGGCACAACGAGTATCGGATTTATTACAATTTGTTTATTAAATTATTTCTGTTAAGGAAGATTAGCATTGTCTGAACCTGTTCTGGACGGTTATCTAAAAGAAGGTGTAGTGGTTCGTCCTTGATTCGTGTTAAGTTTTGACATTGTTTCAGGATGTGTTCCACCGAAGGTAGCACTGCTGCATTACAGAATGGGCAGGAAATCGGTGGAGGGGCTCCCTGGAGGACATGGTTGTGAGATATCGATGTGTGTCCCAGTCTCAACCTGTTAAGGGCAGAGAATTCTTTTTTGGACATTTGGATCGGTGGCCACCAAGGTTCAACATTTGGTTTAATATTCCTTAGGAAAGTTGCATGTTGGGACCAGGATGAGATCCAATGTTTTTTCATATTTTTGTGGAAGAAGGGAGTGATTTCTGGTGATGGGACATTGGGTGGCATAGGGACAGACAACATTGACTTGGCGGCCCGGTCTACACATTCGTTTCCGGGTATTCCAACATGTGCCGGCACCCACAAGAAGCCTACTTGTATCCCCTCTTGGGTAAGGCGATGTGCTGTAGATCTTATTTTATAGACTAATGAACTGGTTATAGTAAGTGACTGAATAGTTTGAAGGGAGGCCAGTGAATCTGTGATAATTATGTATTGTTTGTTCTCAGATTTACAACACGCACATGCTTCCAATTCAAAGAGAATTCCGTATAGCTCGGCTTCTAATGCGGAGCTGTCATCATGTAGCCTCACTGCTTCGGCTTCACCTGAGATTAGGTAGGCACATGCTGTGGGAGTGGGCAGTGTGCCAGCGACATTTGCTTTAGCTCCATCTGTATAAACGTGTGTATCATGTGTGTAAGTGTGTATTTTTTCGATACTTTTTTGGCGAGCTGTATATTGCTCCTCGTTAGATGTACGGTGGATAAAGAGTGATAAGTCTACCATCAATGGGGGGTATTCCCATGGTGGTTCTTTTGGGAACAGGAGGAGATCCGGATTGTATTTGATGTTTTTCTCAGTCAAAAAATTTAGAATATTAGGTATTGGATCATTTTGAAAGGCTGGAGGAGGAATGACAGTGCTCCTCGAAGAGAAGTGATATTGTTGGTACCAATATAGATGATCACGGGAGGTGTAGAAGTCAAATATATAGGATAATGGCGGAATTTCTGATAGCACACAGACACCCTGCGTGGCAGATGTTCGATGCGCCCCAAGGATGGACCTTAAGGCAGCGTGATGGATTGATTCAAGTGATTTTATGAGCTGCTTACTAGCCGAATAGAACACCTGGCAGCCGTAGGTTAATCTGCTTAGAATAAGTGATCTGTATACAGATAGAAGTAGTTTTGGATTATTGTTATATTTATGATGTGATAAACATTTTAGGATAGCTATGATTTTATTACATTTGCGTTTGAGTTCTTTAATATGAGGAGACCATATCAGATGGGAGTCAAATGATAGACCCAAGAATTTAGCTGAGGATGTGACTGGAAGAGGAAGTCCATTTAGGGTAAGGGAAAAATCATGGTTTGGGTTTACTCGACGACTTTTCTGGAATTTTACACAAGAAGTTTTATTTAAGGAGAAAGTAAGGCCGTTACTTTCGGTCCACGAATATAACCTATTGATTGTTGACTGTAGTATAGATTTGGCGTTGGAAGGAAAGTTTGATGCTAAGGATATATTGAGGTCGTCTATAAACAATCGGGATGTTACCGGCGGCTGTATGCAGTCCGCCACATCATTTATGTATAGGATAAAGAGTGTTACACTTAGAGGAGAGCCTTGAGGAATACCATTCTCTATTAGGACAGGAGAGGATACAGTTGAGCCAATTTTTACTTGAATGTGTCTGTTTGACAAATAATTCATTATATAGTTGCCCATATTGCCTTTTATATTGGCGTTCTTCAGCTTTGTAAGCACTTTATATCGCCATATCCGGTCGAATGCTTTCTCTATGTCAAAAAAGACAGTATAGAGAGCTTGTGACCTCTTTTGGGCTTCAAGTATTTGTTTTTTTAGGCTCAGGAGATGTAACATTGGGGATTTTGATTTGCGACCTCCAATTTGTATTGGGGAGAGAACGTTTGAAGATTCTAGGAAAGAGGATAGTCGTCTGTTCACCATTTTTTCCATGATTTTGGAGAGTAAAGATAGTAAGGAGATAGGTCTGTAATTTTGAGGAATGAAGGTTTCTTTATTAGGTTTGAGGATAGGAATAATTAAAGCTGCTTTCCAGGATTTTGGGATAGAGGAAGTTGTCCAAATTTTGTTGTATACGTCAAGGAGTAGTTGTTTAGCTAGATTAGGTAGGTATCTGATCATGAATGGATGAATGGAGTCGGCTCCAGGTGCACTGTTTTTTAGCTTTTTATCGAGCTGGTAATTTAGTTCAGACATTGAAAAAGGATCATTGTATTTTTCTTTTTGATCTGGAGGAAAGGATATTTTTTGCTCCTCTAGTCTCGATTTGTGTTCTAGGAAGGAATCGGTGTAGGATGCTGAGGAAGATACTTTAGCGAAATGTTGCGCAAAGGCATCTGCCACTTCTTTGGTGTCTGTGAGCAGAACATTGTTAATGAGTAAGGAAGGGGTAGTTGGAGGACGATAGTTACCACACAACGACTTGATTCTTCTCCAAACCACCGTCGCCGGCATATCTTTCGAGATAGATGATACAAATGCTGTCCAGCACTCCTGTTTTCTCATTTTGATGAGTAGCCTGGCTCGAGCTCTAAATCTTCTGAATTCAATCAGGTCTGTTAGCGACTTCGTTGTTTTATACTTCCTCAATGCTCGTTTCCGTTGTGCGATCGCCATTTTGATTTTGGGGCACCACCATGGTACTCGATTTTTCCGAGGAGCTGTTGTTGTTTTCGGTATTGTTGCTGTCGCTGTTTCATTCATCGCGTTGATGAGAATTTTCAGATTTTCCTCTACCGATTCCGTTTGAATTTTAGGGATAGTAACCTTTGTTTTGTAACCCTTCCAATCTGCTTTATGGAATGCAAATTTTTTTGTTACCTGGGCTGAGTGCAATTTTTGCGACTGGTGAGGAAAGTGTATGAAAATAGGGAAATGATCACTTGAACACAGATCACCATGTACATCTATGTTCAAGTAAGGAAATAGTGAAACGGATGCAAATGCTAAATCTATTATTGAAAAAGTGTTATGAGTTGTGTTGAAATGTGTATGTGATGGAGGAGGGAGGAGTACCAGGTCACTATTACGGATGCTATTTGAAATCATATTTCCTCGTCTATTTGGCTGTGTTGAACCCCACTCAGAAGAGTGGGCATTGAAATCTCCCAGTAATAACACTGGGTCCCGCAGTTGAAATAGTAATTTATCAAAGTCTATTTTGGTTATGTTTGTAGCGGGTGGGAAGTAGCAATTACAGATTGTAATGGATGAGAGCGGAAGGGACGGGATTTTCACCTTCACCGCTACCGCTTGAAACATGGTACTTAACCTTATTTCATGTGATGGAATCGCTTCATGCACTAGTATCGAGACTCCTCCACATGTTGCTTGTCCCTATGTGTAGTCAGAGCGAAATATTCTGTAGCCTTTAATAAGTGGTGAATGGGAAGAGTTTAAGTGCGTTTCTTGTAAACAAATGATTATTGGATTGTAGTTATTAATGAGTAATCTCAGTTTGTCTATACGTTTAAAAAACCCTCTGCAATTCCATTGCAGAATACTGAGATTTGCAGCCATTTTCTCTAATTATTGTTGACAGTGTTACTTAAGATGACTAGTTTTATATCTTAGTTTCAGGGTCATCCTTGCTAAGGAGAGGTTTTAATTTATTAATTATGCGAGTACATCTGTTCTCAAGTCCTACGCTGCCTAATAATGGTCTTACTTGAGAAAGCATGTGTAAAAGGTTATCCCTATCTTCTGTGAAAGTCAGTGCGTAATTAACAAAATCCTGACTTGTGGCCACCTGTCTTATGAATTCTTGAAATTCTTGATAATCTAAGAAGAACGGAGTCTGGCCGCTAATAAATAGATGTAATGTTCCTTCTGTTAATAGGTTAATATCAACTCCTTTGTTTGTTTCTTTAGAGGCTGGTTTGGCAGCATTGTCCATGACGTTAATTTCTACATTGTGCGCCGTAGAATTTTGATTTTCTAGGTTTATTCGCTTAGTAGCAGTTTTATCTGGAAATGGCGGTTGAGTTGAATTGTATATTTCATCGGGACTAATGGGGTGTGGTCGTTTTTGAAGGGGGTTGTTATTATCAATGTTCATTACAGTAGAGGTATTGTCGGTAGAAGGGGAAATATTTAATTGTAACTGATTGCGTGTTTCTTCTATGTTTTGGTGCTGCTCCTGTCGGACAGTTTGCTCAGTTACCATTGTCTTAGTTTGTTTGGTGTATGTTGCATCTTGTTTGTCGCTATTCGTTGTTGGTTGATATCGCTGTTGATTATTATCAGCACAGGCATTTTCGACTGGCGCTGGAAATGTCGTTATGGTTTCGGAAAAAACTTCTTGATTAACTGTTCCTTCTTTCTTCTTGCAATTTTCACATGAATGGTCATTGAGCTGCGTGTAGATCCTGTATTCGTAGTCGTTGTGCCTCAATGTGAAGGAATCAGGGATATTTTTGCAATTAAACTGTTCGACGTAAAGTTGCCGCCTGAAACTTACTACGTGAGCAAATTCATCATCCACCGGATTCACACGTAAAATGGAAATTTGCGAAAGGATTTTTATTGGATAAACTTCTTGCAAATGTCGAACTAATATTTCGTTCGGGATGGTTGGACAGACATTTGATAGAATGAGTTTATTCGCCGGTTGTTTAAGTCTCCGGGCAGTAATTGTTCTATTATTTATGATGATCCGGCCACCTTTTGCTAGAAATTCGTCTGTTATTTGCCTGGATTTTAAAAATATTAGAATTCTATCACCGCTAATACGGAAGCCTGCTACAATGTTTAAGCTGCCTGCTACATGGTTTTTAAGCGCGACAAAATAATCACGTATAACGTAGGGTGCGATATAATCAAAAATAATTCCGCATTCACGGGAAGGGTAGTTGAAATTAATTAATGGGGCGATCTTTTTATTCGATTTGATTTTATCTGCGAAGGTATGTTTTGAATTTCTATTTTGTTGGTTTAAATTATTTGGAATTTCGTTATTTATCAGTGCGGGAAACTGATAATTGTAATCAGTCGTATTACAAGAAGCGGTAGTTAATTCGGAGATAGATTTTATCGCATCGTTGTGTACGACCGCGGTATCATCGTTATCAGCGGTATTGTGCATGTGTGAGGTGAGTGTTGTGTTTCGATTCGCTGTTGGCTTACCTGAAGTCTGCGATTTACCACCATACTTACCGTCCGGCGCTAATGTAGTCGTTGCGGCTGTCAGCTGTTTTTGAGGGGTAGGAGGGCGCGAAGGTGGTGAATCGGTTTGGTTTTGTTCACCGATCGGTTCCGATGTTGGAACGGTCTGCCTTCGGTGAGAGGCAGGGGACGATGGCATTATCAATAGATAATGCCTCTAAACACGAGACAATCTCTTTAATAGACGCAAAAAACGAACGCGAGACAATTAAACTTTATCATTTCGTTTTAAATAAGTGAAACAGTTGATCTTTATGAATCTCTATCAAAATTTGTAGCTTCCATTTGGAATATGTTTGACCATTATGAAGATAAAGCAGGTAAAATATCAGAAAATTTTACTAATAAAGAATATGATATGAACAAAAAATGAAAAAAGATTAGAAAATTGCTGGGCGGAGAATCTCACGGGAGAATACTGTTGAACTTAGTAGATGGGAAAGATTCAAAATTGAAACATCTTTAATTTAAAATATTAGAGTATATTTCAGATCAAGAGACATCTGAAGTAAATCTAATAAAATCAGCAAAAATCCTCATAAATAATTACCCTACAGATCTCGAAAATTCATTAACTTCAGAATGTATTCATTTCCATTCATACATAAGTGATAAACTTCATTTGGTTAAATTTAATTCGAAGAACTTAAACGACAATAGTAAAAAAAAATTGCATCTATGTTCAAATAACCCTAAAACTGGAAATAAACATAATGAAGAAAATGTTATTATTCAAAGGGCACATTTAAGACGAAGTAAACATTTGCAAAATGCATTTCCTAATTTAGATATTGCGGGGTTTAGAATTTATCTTTCATTATTTTCAACAACCTGCCTGGCAGAACGCTTCTTTTCTGCAATGAATAGAATTAAAATTTCTTCAGATCAACAATGTCTCACCGGAAGTTATATGATTTATCTATTTTACTTATTGAAGAACAATTAGTAAAGAATTTAAACTTTGATAATGTAATAAATAAATTCGCATCTTTAAAAGTGCGTCGTAAAAAAATTTAAACTTTAATATCGATGCATGTAAAAATAATGTATGTATAGAATTATAATAAAATTTAGATATGTTTTAAAAATGTATGAAATTTTCTAATTGAAAATTAATTTTTAACTTTTATGTCCTTTTTTACTTCAGTTACTCGATTGTATTCATTCTAAGGGCAGCAGAAATTGTTGAGCCCACAACGGCATTTGACTATAGTCCGGCCCTGGTTGTAGCCATGTTTTAACTTCGTGACAAGTATTTGTTTCCTGCCTTATATAATCAGCGGCTGCTACACCGTCCATTTCACTCTCCTCTGCTGTGTCTGCTTTTGCTTCTGGAGTTTTTTTCCTCATTTGTATCATTTGTACTTCTAGATTATCCGTTTCCATATATTCCAATATAGTTAAACTGGACGCATTTGATAAGAGATCTTTTACTGGCTTGTCACTATTGTCGTTAGTAGGTGTGTATTCTGTTGTTAACGAATGCTGTGTTTTCCTTATTATGCTTATCTCTTCTGATCCATTTTCACTATTGTTGCTTATATTTACATTAGTCTTGCTTATCGAAACATTCTCTTCTCTATGCATATGTTTTTCCCGATCTGTATGATATAAATTACTATCTAAGCTAATATAAATTTTAAATCTTTCTCCTTCATACATAATATCATAGCCGCTGCGCGCCCAGGGTAGGAAAAAAAAAATAACTACATACTCTGGAAATTCTGCATTTCCTTTTATTTTATTTAGTTCATGTACCAAACCGTATATATGCCGTCTGAAACTTAACACATGCTTATACTCTTCATTTTGCATACTTGCCTTAATGAAAGTAATTGTTGAAACTATCTTTATGTTTAGTTGTTTTAAGTCATTTTCTAACACTGAATTTGGTATGTGTGGGAACACATTTGATAGAATAACTCGCTTAGCTGGATTTATCTTTTTATGTTGCCAATTTGTAAGGTATTATGCTCCTTTGTTAATTTTTCCACTAGCTCTTTATTTTTTAAATAGATGCAAATTCTATTATTAGAAATTCTAGCTTGTTTCCTCGATGTAAATATTTGTTGTAAAATTACACTGTAATTTAATGGTTTGTGTGTTGTTGTAATGGCCCTTGCTGGGCCACATCTTATTGTTATTGATAGTTTTAATGAATCAATCTGCTATCGTGTTCTTATCAGTTCACTATATATCAGTGGCGGCTCGTGATAAGTAAATTTGGGAGGCTCTATTGTAAAATTGTAATAATTTATAAAATGTAATAACACAAACTTACCTCTGTTTTTTGTCCATCTTTTTAAACTAAATAAAACTGTTTTAATGCGTTCAAGTTCTGATTAAATTTAAAAAAAGGTGATAATCTTTGAGTGTACTTTGTAACTAATGAAGTTCTACAAAATGTGGGAAAAAGCAACGGATAATCGTAGTGTCAAGGAAGGAATAATATTTATAGCGTAAAATTAAAGAAGGATTGCTTATGACGATGTATAAGGACGATAATAGAAAAACATTTTGGAAAAGAAGAAAATTGAAAATTACGACTTCTCTAACGACTTGTTTAAATAATAGTCCAAAATACGAAATGTATATTACGCAAAATCTCCTGTCAAAATGAAACGGCACTAACGGCGACAACGAAAATTTTATTCGAGAAAATATACACGAATTCAATAAATAAAAAAAACATAAAAAAAGCAAATAAAAAATATGATCACTAAAATCAATTATTAAAAAAACTAATTTTCATATAAAAAGTTTAAACTTCTATCTTTTTTTGAAACAAAATTTTCAATGACTTTTTTCATCAAATTCTGGTATATTGTGTATCAAACTTTTATTTACAGATATCATTGCTAAATTCCTCAAAAACGTTTTTATTCTTTTAAGAGTGGAAAAACATCGTTCTGCCTCAGCAATTGACATTGGAGTAACTAGAATAATTTTAATCAGTTTTACTGTTTCACTGAATATTTCACGTAATTCATTTTGAAATATCCAAGACATCACATTTAAACAACCAATAATGCCTCGAAAATCAGATCTTGAATAAATTACTTCAAGTTCAGTCTTTAACTTATTTTTTTCCCACATGGGATAAAATTGAATAACGGATTTAAAAATTATTTATTTCTTTTTTTATTTTTTTTTAACCCCCCTTTGGCCATGTCAACAAAGGATCTCCGCCCAGAAACGAAACGAGGGAGAAGGATCAGTTAAATGTATATTCGGTCAGCTATTGATAAGATAAAAGAACTGAGGATAGAAACAACGGAGATCGACGGAAACGATAAGATATACGAGGCACAATAAGGAGTAGGGAGTTTGAGTGACAGCAGATTGGAGTACAAAGAAGTGCGTTCGTTCACGAGGGATGGACATTCAAAGAGGATATGGTCAGGATCACAGACGGCTTCGTCGTCAGGGTGAAGAGGGCAATAAGGGGAAAGAGCGAGATGAAAACGAAAATGTGAGGAAGGAAGAAGAGTATGATTCAGACGTAAACGGATAATAGGGACAATAACGGAGCGGCGAAGCGAAGGAAAATCGTAAAACCAAGGCCGCGTGGGAAGATTAGGTTGGATGGAAAAATTAAAGGAAGGTTGATTAGAAAAGGAAGAAACCTAAAAATCTGACCAAAATCTAACATGAAACTTTTTACACAATGGGAGTAAATTATAAACGGGAATTTTAGAGAAAAAAAGCGGGAGGATACAGCAATCTGAGCAAAGGAATCTGCCATTTTGTTACCCTCCATCCCCATATGACTGGGGACCCAGAGCATTTCAATGCGGATAGCGTGAAGTGAGAGGAGAGTGTGAATGAGAGAGCGAATACGGAGGATGAAAAGGTCAGAGGAGTGAGAGGGGAAATGAGAGGAGATAGCTTCAAGAGCACGCATGGAGTCGGAGATAATTAAATATTTAGAAGAAGAACGATGTGAGGAAATATGGATTATGGAGCGTAAAATGGCCATTAACTCGACCGTAAAGATAGTACAAAAAGAAGGAAGACGAAAAGATTCAGAGAAATTAATGCTCGGAATGATGAAAGAAGCTCCAACTTCCTTAGGCCCCTTCGAACCATCCGTAAAAATAGCCATATGGGAAGGAAAACGGGATTCGATATAACTATGGAATTCCTGTATAACTGTTGGATAGGAAATGGATTTGGAGGAAAAAGGAAAGTAGAATACATTGAGAGGATTGGAGAGATCTGCAAAATTGAAAGAAAAGTAAGGGAGATTGTTATAAGAAATTGTGCAGGATAAAAAGGAATTCAGCCGCAAAACAATGTGGGCTGGAATAGGAATTTTGTGGGGAGTAAAACGCCAGTTTTGCAGAATAGAAAGATATGAAGGAATAAGTTTAGAGGATGATAACGATAAGCGTTTACACAAGAAGCGATATCCTAAATAGGATCTGCGGATGAAACGGGGAGGCGAGTTTACTAGAGAAGATCTAAAAACACCAAGGCAAAGTCGAATACAAGAATTTTGAATTATATTCAGCTTGGAAAGAAGTGATTTTGAAGCAGAGCCGTAGATAAAGGAACAGTAGTCGAATTGTACAAGGAAATGAGGAGAAAAGGATCGCCTCCTCATTTTGTTGTGGAAAGAGCTTTCAGTAGGTTCAGTCATTTAAGGGCAGAAGAGGAAAGAAAATTAACATGTTCATAAAAGGACAGACGACTGTTGAGAAATACACCGAGATAGCAGAAGCAATCCCTACGAGGGATAAGTTTGGAGTTTAAGGATCCAGAGACTAAAGCGGGATTAAAAGGACGAAGAGGAAAGATAATACAAGAGGATTTTAAAGGGGAAAGAGAAAGGTTCAAAGAGGAAAGAGATTGTTCCAAAGTAGCTAGAGACGAATTGACGCTTTCGTTAGCATCTACAATATCACGGGATGAGGAAAAGAGAAGAATGTCATCGGCAAAAACAGTTTTCTGAAACACGATGCTAGGGAGATCGAACGAAGAGAGGAGTTTTTCTTAGGGATAGGAATGATAATAAAGGTGTTCCAGGCAGGAGGTATGACTCCTCTGGACAGAAAGGAGTTGAATATACAAATAAGTGTTCGGAGAGTATGATCGAATAACTTTTTTAGAACAAAGAAGGGAATACCATCACGACCTGGAGTGGGGCTGGAAGATTTTTTGAGAATGGATTTTAATTCATTAATATTAAACGCAGAGGTAAGAAAATCAGAATTAGAGTTTTCTGTAACAGGGAAACGGGCAGGATTCATCAACGTTGGGAGCATAAGCAGGAGCAACAGCAACAGCATCAGGAAAAGAAGACAAACTATCGGAGGAAATAGTGTGGATAGAAGGACGTTCAGAAGAAGGGAATTTGAAAGCTCTGGCCATTTTCCAGATATGATTAAGAGGAGTAATTCTCGAAAAGGATGAACAGAAATTTTTCCAAGAGGATTTCTTAGATGATTTTAGAATAAGTCCTTGCATTGGCTCTTTTGTGGGCAAGAAAGTTTTCGCGTGTAGGATTCGATCGGAAAATTCTAAATGTAACGCGACTATGATCGAAAGCGGCATTGCATTCTATATTCCACCAGAGGGGCGATCCTGATCCACGATGGCCTGACGATGACGGTTTACGGGAAGGAGAAGACAACGATAGAGCATTTGTAATCGAATTTAGGAATAGATGGTAATGAAGTACAGGATCAGAGCCATCTAGAAGTTTAGGAAGCGTAGAATCAACTAAGGAGTGGAACAGAGCCCCAACTAGTTTTCGATAGGTTCCATCGAAGGTAATTGAAAGGTTTAAAACAAGAAGAAGAAAGAGGATTTTGACGAGTAATTAGAATAGAAATATGATCACTACCATAAGAGCCCATGAGAGTTGACCAATTATAATCAAAACCAATAGAAGGAGATGAGAAAGTTAAATCGAGAGAACTATAACTAGACGGGCTCTTGTAATAGGTAGGAGAGAGATCATTAAGAAGGACTAAATCATTAGAAAGAACAAGATTTTCAAGAACAGTACCGTTGTTGTTATGGTTTGAACAACCCCATGAGGGAGACCGTGCATTCCAGTCACCCCCAATGATGAACGGATGTGGGATAGACCTGAGAAAAGGAACGAGAGGAAAGTGACGAAGGTCGCAACTAGGAGGAACATAAATAGAAATAATATTAAGCGGACGAGCTGCATTGGAAGGGATGGAAATGTGTACAATATTAGGCGGATTAGGACTAGAAGGGGAATTAAAGGAAACATCGTGAGATTTAAATAAAATTCCGTTCCTACTAAGGATAGCAGATCCAACATAACCATCGTCACGGTCGCATCTGATTATCTTATACCCACGAAAATTAATATTCATATCCGACCGTAGCCACGTTTCCGAAATGAGAGCAACGTTAATACTATGAATGTCTAACAGACCCTCTAATGAATTTTTATTGGCTCTAAGGCTGCGACAGTTCCACTGTAAAATATTAAAAGTACCCGGCATAGTAAATTATAAAAAGAAAAGACTTGAGTAGGGAAAGGAAAAAGAAATAGAGAAAAAACAAAAAGATAGAGAGGGACGGAAAAGAAGAGAGACATAGAGAGTGCCAGAAGAAAAACAGCGAGGTAGAGTAAAATAAAAGATAATTACAATGTTAAAAAAGAATAAAAAAAAGAAGCAAGAAAAAAACAGAAGGAAAAAATATTTAATGGGTGGAGGAAAATTGGGGCTAGCAAGTTGAGAGGAAAGTTAATAAGAACAGGGAAGGAATAAATAAAAATAATTAAACAAAAGTAAACTGTTGATGAAAAAAGGACGGCGATGGATGCTGGATTGGAATAAATAAAAGAAAAAATTAAAAGTAAGGAACAGGATTTTAGAGGCAACGGACCAAATGATACCGAGCTCATTGCAACTAAGTTACATAAAAGAGCGAAATTTGTAGTCGCTATGATTCTCGATAATTGTCTTAACTTTGCGAGAACATAATGTAAATTACAATAGCGTAGAACAGTGTCAAAGTAGTTCGGTCTCAAAAATATTAAGACAAGAGTACAATGCAAAATGACACAAATAAAACCAATATATCTGAGCCCGGCAGTGATTTTAGTCACAGCAGCGTCAATACATTGAAATATGAAAAAAAAAAAATACTACATGTCCGCCTATGGGCATTACGCCCAAGTATCTTAAAATCCGGTAAAAGACAAGAGTATAATGCATAATGATACGAATAAAACCAATATAACTGAGCCCGGTAGTGATTTTAGTCACAGCAGGGTTAGTACATTGAAATATGAAGAAAGCAACTGCTGCCTATCCGTCTCTGGGCAGTACATTCAGGTGTCTTAAAATCCAGAAAAGGAGGAAATTAATATGAAAGTAAATATTGATAGTAATAATGAGAAAACAGAAAATGAAAAGAAATGCAGAAAAAAAAACGATGTGTGAGAGAAAAGGCTAGCCCTGGTTGCATTCACTTTCACTTTATAACGAAAGTGAGAAGATAAGGTGAATGTAGTTAGATAAAAAGAGAGGTAGGGAGTCAACGAGGGAGGGACGACGAATGGACACTATGGGAATAGATGATTCATTCCCCTTCCTAATATCGTCTTCAGAAAACGAAGGATGGACCCCTGAAATAATTCCCATTCTGTATAAGGCGCTATTGGGAATGTAAGCTTTAATATTTTTACCGAGAAAGAAGTCAGAATTAGATAAAAATGAATTAGCAGTAGAAGCAGAAGGGGTGACTGAAATGCGGTTCTTTTCCTTGAGGAGAAACACTAAGAAATGACGAAGAAACAGAATTTATTAATCTTGCAAGAGCCAAAGGGTGATTATTGCCTATGTTCTTATCATCAGCTAAATTTTCGACAAAAACAATAAAAGGTCCCGGATGATCATTTACGAAACAAGTATTGCAAACGACGATAATGCAACTATTATTATTATTATTATTATTATTGTCAATGTTACTATTATTGATGTTGTTTCTGATGTTGGTATTGCCGTTATTGTTGCTATTATTGTTATTACTATTATTATTAATAATGTTGTTAGTGGATGAATTATTTGAATTGCTCTTAGTATTATTATTAATAATGTTGTGGCTGAGATGATCGACAACATGGGAAACAGGGGATGCACTAAGTTCAGCCTCAGAGAGTCTAATCTCTTTCGGTAGAACAGAGGAAATGGGCGAAAGAGGATTAACAGATTTGCGTTTTGAGTTACTGTCCACGTCCATATTAATAGACAAATTGGACGGTGGTTTAATAATTTTAGCAGGACTTGGGGAGTAGGCCGCAGAGCGGCCCCCTTTAGCTGCGCTCATCTAACCAACTAAAAAGTAAATAAATAAAAAATTAGAAACAAAAATGATGAAAAATTAAATCGTCAAGAAGACAAAGACGAAATACACCCTGTCAAGAAAGTATCGGGAATTGTCAATTTAAATCTCCCGGGTAATAGCTAGGCAGATAATTTTTTTTTTCCAGGTTGGTACAACTGTTTTGTATTATGATGCCTATTTTTAGCGCGATCTGTCAACCAGTGTGTTTACAGCAGCTGTTAAAATCAGTCGACCTTGAAGTGTTTTGTCGAAGTTTTACAATGAGTGAAAATATTGAACAACGTACTTGTGTTAAATTCTGTGTTTCGAACGAAATTTCTTGTGCCGATACACTGAAAATGTTACAGAAGGCTTTTGGTGAATCTGCTTTATCAAAAACGCGGGTTTACGAGTGGTACAGAGCGTTCAAGGATGGTCGGGAGACGGTCGAAGACATGCCTCGCTCTGGACGGCCTTCAACGAGTGTGACCGATGATAACGTCGATAAAATCAAGGAAATCGTTGCTGAAAATTGTCATGTGAGCTTGAGAGAGATGGCTCATGGATTGGGCATGTCACACGAGAGCGTACGTACGATTGTGCACGAAAAATTGGGTATGCAACGCGTTGCGGCTCGGCTTGTTCCGAAAGACCTGAATTTCTTTCAAAAAAAGTACCGAGAACAGGTAGCTGCAGACATGCTGGATCGAGCCAATTTGGATCCTACCTTCTTGGAAAAGATAATTACTGGTGACGAGACATGGGTGTACGAGTACGACACGCTTACGAACCAGCAATCGTCCGAATGGCGGCCAATTGGCGCGCCAAAGCCGAAAAAACCTCGCCAAAGCCGATCGAAAGTGAAGATCATGTTGATTGTTTTCTTCGATATTCGAGGCGTGGTACACTATGAATATGTGCCAGCCGGACAGACAGTCACCAAAGAGTTTTACTTAAGTGTTTTGAGACGTTTGAGAGAGGCTATCCGTCGTAAACGTAACGATTTGTGGGTCGACAATTCTTGGATTCTCCATCACGATAATGCGCCGTCTCACAAAGCCATAATTGTAAATGAGTTTTTGGCCAAACACTCGGTAAATATCATCGAACAACCGCCGTATTCACCAGATTTAGCACCCTGCGACTTCTTCCTATTCTCAAAACTCAAATTTCCGCTACGGGGAATGCGCTTCGAATCGATTGATGACATCAAGACGAATGCGACGCGAGAGCTAAAGGCCATCCCGGAAACCGCCTATCAGAAGTGCTTTGCCGAGTGGAAAAAGCGTTGGCATATGTGCATCGCTTCGAATGGATGTTATTTTGAAGGTGACAAAATAAATTTGGATGAAAATTAAAAATTGTTCGTTTTATTTAACAATTCCCGATACTTTCTTGACAGGGTGTAAATAAAATAAAAACGACGCTACAAGCTAGCTTAAATTAGCGAAGCGACAAAGTTGATTTACAGCACAGATAAGAGAAATACACTATGCGATAAGAAACGAAAAGGTAAAATCGAAACGAACTCACCGGCGTGTTCTCTCTGACGAAGTTGATGAGACGAACTCAAACGCGATAGATAAACTTACACAATCGAATTGAACAACAAGAAGAATTCAAAAATTTATGTGGGAAACTGTTTGAAATAATTTGGAAAATTATCAGTGGATACTAATAATTCAGTTTCTAAGTGACCCCGATAAGACGGTCTATCTTTTAGTTGAAAAACTATGGTATCACACATTTCTTTAGCAAAGCCAAATTTTTATTTTCTTGGTCCACTTTTCGTCGTGTATTTTCATTATCGATTATTTTTACTCCGTTATATTTGAATCATTGGCGTAACTAGGGGGAGCACCAGGTGGGCCATGGTCACCCCAAACAGTTCTTGTGCCCACCCTAGAATTTTTTATTAATAAAAAGTGAAAAAAAAACAAACGAAAAATTGAGCACATTTGAATTTTTGCTCATTCTAAGAGAGCAATTTAACATACTTGCATCAAAAGCCAACTGTAATTGAATAAATTCGTTTATGGCCTATCTGTTTCTAGTGTGATGCTTTGCATATGAGTAATCAGAATGGATTGTTAATGGAGAGCATCTTGCCTTGAAGAATAAGAAGATGTACGTTATTGAAATCAATGAAGGAGGCAATAGTACACTTTTTGTTTATGAAAGAGTTATAGATATCAGCGAGAAGAATACTAATGAAATCAGGAAGTCCCAACCCCGGACGAAAACCAAACATATTATTGGGAAACAGGTTGTTGCGCTCCAGCCACCAAAATACTCTCTAAGAGTTTCCTTAAACAAGGAGCAATGGAAATGAGTCGGAAAGCGGAAGAATTTCTCTTGGGAATAGGAATAATGATACAGAAATTCTAGGATTCTGGGATATAACCTGAATACATAAAGAAGTTAAAAATATTGAGAAGGGTGTTAAGGGAAGAATTAGAAAGGTTTTTGAAGATTATGAAAGAGATACGATCTATACCAGGAGAAGAGTTGGAGGATTTGTTTAAAGATCCACGAAGCTCGCTAATGTTAAAGGCGGAAGTTAGAAAATGAGGAGCAGTAGTGTATGCAGTTGGAGTAGAAGAGATTTTATTAAAAGAAAGGACATAGGACGGGATAATAGAGTTTATAAACGAGACAAGTTGATCTTTAGAGAGACTGGGATCGAATGAGCAATTGTACTGTGGGTCCTTGAACAATTTACCTACTTCTCAGACCTTAGAAAGAGAAGTAGTTCCAGGAAAAGATAAGCAAAATTTCTTCCAGTGATTTTTCTTAGCAGTTTTGTAGATATACCTGGCTCCAGCTTTGGCCCTTTTGTGGGTGAGGAAATTAGTTAAATATAGACAAGAGTGAAAGATTTTATAGAATGCCGTACATTGATCGTGAGCTATTTTATAGTCGTTATTCCACCATAAGGAAGAGGTAGTGCATTACTTCTTTCTTGGAAAAGTATGAATTGAAAGAGATGACAGAGGAAATGCTGAAAGAATTTAGAAAATGAATTGCATTGATAGACTGGACTTGAATTGGATTGAATATGAGTTATAGAAGAATCAACTAAAAAGCGAAATTTAGCTCAATCAGTTTTTGGAAGGGACCATAACAGAGCATATAAAAGTCTGAAGTATTGTTAAGAAGAGGGATTGTTGATGGAAATAGTTCTAGGGACACAATCGCTCCCAAAGGTGACACTCAAAGTTTTCCAGGAACAGCGAAGACTAATATTAGGAGAAACAAAAGATAAGTCAAGAAAACTGAATATTGATGGACTTTAAAAATATGTTGGAGAGCCGTGATTAAGTAGGATGAGGTTGTTAAGTACGATTATGTCTTCAAGAATTGTTCCACTTTGATTCTGTTTGGCACAACCCCAGAGAGGAGAATGAAAATTCCAATTGCCACCAATTATGAATGGGTTTGGAATAGGATTGAAGAAGACAGTGAAGGGAAAATTCTTAAGATCAAAGTTTGATGGAACATAAATAGAGACTAAGTTTGTAGGATGAGGGAGTAAGCTGGAAATGGAGATTATGACTAAATTCGGTTCATGAGTATTGAGGATATAAGAAGACGAAGATTATGGAAGAGGAAAGCAATGCCATTCCTGATTAGGATAGTGACTCTTGCATATCCGTCTTTGCGATTTGACCGGACATTATTATAACCTCTGATTTTAAGATTTTTACGCCAGGTTTCTGAAACATCACGCTAATTTTATGCTGCTGCAATAGACTCTCAATGACGTTTTTATTAGCCCTGATGCTCCGACAGTTCCATTGTAAGATTTTACATTTCTGAAGCATTACATCTGAGATAAAGAATGAAAAAGAACGAACAATAAACCGCCATGAAGAAGATGAGAAGGGAAGCAATTTTGATGGAAAACAAACAACATGGAGAAAATTAAAGTAAAAAGAATATAAAGGAACGAAGCCTTATGTTTATAGATATATACGAGGTGTGGCTATTAAACAATGAGACAGTGCGCGCTATGGGTGCCCTAAAGGAGTAAGGAGAGAAACAAGTTCGGCAGAAGAGACCTTGAAGTGTCTACTAATACAGTTCCAAACCACGTTTTCGTAGCTATACTAGTATTTTTTCTGTAAGTACTTTTGCGCCGTTTTTGGTTTGACCTTTTCCATTGATGTAAAATAAGTTACTTTTAGTGCAGACTACACCTTCGGAAACAAAAAGAAGTCGCACGAAGCTAAATCTGGTGAATAGGGCGCGTGTTCGGGCACTAGAATGTTTTTATCAGCTAAAAACTGATTCACATACAGCGCGGTATGAGCAGGTGCGTTGTCTTGATGCAGGATCCACGACTTGTTTTGCCGCAACCCTGGGTCTTCTTCTTGTTCAATTCTTCTGACGGTTTCTTTACCGGCGTTTACCATCTTCGCAATCATCTGAATACTGAAACGACGATCTGCGCGCACAATTTCATTGATTTTGCCAACGGTTGCAGGAGTTGAAATTGGACAGATCGACCTGGATGTTGGTCATCTTCAACACTCTCTCGACCTTCAGAAAATCGTCGGCACCAAAAAAAAAGCACGTGCACGTGATAGAGAATTCTCACCGTAAACTTCTTTCAGTAATGCATAACACTCGATTGGATCAGATTGATACGCTGTTCGTGTTTTTCGTCACACATTGTACCCAATGGCCAAAAACATCACGTACTCTTCAACACTTGACAGAAAAAATACTACTATAGCTACGAAAACATGATTTGAAACTGTGCTAGTACACTTCAAGGACTCTTTTGCCGTACTTGTTTTTTTCCTTACTCCTTCAGGGTACCCATAGCGCGCGCAGTCTCGTTATTTAATAGCCACACCTCGTAGAGAGGAAGTGTACGGATCACTAGCCATGAGATAAGTCATATAATGACCATAACACTTTGAAAGCGATATATAAACTGTACTCGTGAATTTGATCATGAAAGATTGTTGTCGCTTAGAGAAGGACATACAAATTGGGAAGTGCACGGGTCTCTGGACATGAGTTCAGGCAATCATTGTAGTCGCTTTCCTTTACTGGAGATTGTATACATCCTTCACCATCTATATCCAATGGTTTCTAGCATTTTTAATGATTTCTTTCAGGGTCTTGCGGAGTGAATTGGCCGGTGGGTTTGTTGTTACTAATTCCAATCGCATTCTTCCTCTTGTTATTTTCCCTCGAATTGTTCCTTGTATAGCCAACATAAAATACCGCCTTCTCGGATTTTATGTCCTATATATTTCGTCTTCCTGTTTTTAATATCATCTAAGTCATGACTTCCTGTTCTTTTCCTATTCTCATTAAGACTAGCTCGTTGGTTATGTAGTATTTCCATGAGATTTTTAATAATCTTCGGTAACACCACATTTCAAAGGCAGATATTTTCTTTTCACACTCCGCGCTTATGGTCCATGTTTCGTAGGAATATTTCAAGGCGGACCATACATAACATCGCATTATCCTTTTTCATAGGTTCAGATTCATCGTTCGACTTACAAGCACCTTACTTAGGAAATTGAAGGCTTTTTTTGCTATTCCGATTCGTGTCTTTATTTCCTTGTGATCTCTAGGGAGAGAACGGTTGGTAGGAAGAAGCGGGAATTGAAGAACAGGTTTCGTGATATGATGCTTTTGAATGGATTTTTACCTTCACGTCCTGCTCTTAATTCATTTTACGTAACGCAGCAGCCGTTAGATGATTGGTTAAATGTAAAATTAAAGATATACGATAGTTTTTCAATAAAAACTTTCATTGCCGAATACAACATTGGTGTTGAAAAACACTTTGAAACATGACTAATAATTACTTTATTATTTTACATTACACCCACCAGTTTATTCTACTCCTTTACAGTTCATATTGAAATGTACGACGTCGCTACTTTATAGTTTATTTCTAGTTTATCAATTGACGAATTATTATCGATAAATTTATTTTTTGTCTTACTAAAAATTAAAAATATGAAATCATAATTTAAAATTTAGAAATTGTAAGTTGCTTTTTTTTTGTATTTACAATTACAGCGGTTATTTAAATTGCAGATCCGTATAAATATTTAAATTTTTCTGGTTGCCAGTTGAATTAAAAAAAAAAAATTACTGGTCACCATCCGTTTCTGTTATGCAACTGTCATTATATTCTTCCCACTTGAATTCCTACTTATTATACCAGAGGAATTGGATTGTGTGAGTTTTCAAGCCTTTATATTTCGATTTGATGCGATTTATGGCGGAATAAATTGTACAATTTTATATTAGACCAGCTGTGTCCCACGGCTTCATCCGTGTACTAATGCCTGTTTAAATCTGAACTTCGAAATTCATAAAAAAATGTTTGTTTTATCTGGAATTTTATTTATGTAGGTTCCTTCTTTCTTTAGGAAACATGTTTATCACCGTCCAACAGAAAATAGTCTTCACGTTTCACATTTAGCTGAAAATTATCGACCTTTCTATAACCTGTTTGTCGTGATCTAACAAAAAGTTTTGCTCAGCTAAACAGCACACATAGCCATCGTTTTGAAGAGGCCGAGTTATTCACACGGTGATCTCCCATAGTTACACATTAAAGAAAATATCTTTTTTAATCATATCTTTCAACCACTCTGTCTCGAGCTTTTTATTAAAATTAATTTATTAACGCAACATCAAACTGCAGCAGTTGAGTAACGATTTTAATATTTCTGATAGCAAATTATTAAAAAAAAAAGTTAAAGGCTAGGAATGGCTTCTAAAAAAAACAACAAAAAAAAACAATTGTTTAAAAAAATTTATACAGCGGTTTTGGTCCAAAACTTCGAATATTTGACATACCAATTAAATGCTCTATGACCAAAGCCCTAGTATATATATATATATATATAAAAATATAAAATTAAATTTAAACACACGAAAGTGAAAATTAAAGGAATAACAATTATTGAATAAACATTTACAACATATAAAAATATAATAATAAATTTGATAATTAATACATTTACATTAGACATAAATCATTACCCGAACCGCTGAAATAATATATGTGGAATAATTCAAAAACAAAAAAAAGAAAAGTAAACCGTTGTCTTTGCCAGTAATTACCGAGATAGTAGCGACAGAATTAAATAAAAAATAGTAAAAAGAAAGTTAAAAAGTTAATTAAAAAATTGTATACAGCAGTTTTGTATGGTCAGGCAATTCACAAAAAATTTTTAAACGCTTAAAAACAGCACATATAACAGACAGAACTTACGAAAACAAAATAATTTCGATGTAAACAATACGAAAAGAATGTGCAGATCAAAACAAATTTGAAACGAACGTGGACAATACAGAAAAGAATTGATTGGTATAATAAAAACAATTTAGTTTTCCCGAACAATATACGCTGTCCCCATTCAAAATGAACACCATATTGTTTACGCTGTTATAAAATACTAAATGAACCAAAAAAAAAAAAAACTAAATCGGAAAGAGAACATGTTGAATCGCTCAAGAGAAAAAAAAACATCGGAATCAAATGAAACCATTATTCTCTTCTTTTGAAATAAACAAATAATCATAACATAATTTAACACCATGACTGAAGCATGATTTCTTACTCTTTTTGGATACGATAAAAACTGTCCGACAGGAATATTTCTGTCTCCTCCTAATAATTGGATATTTGAATTTTAGACAATTGCAGTTTCTAAACCACTTTAATCCGAAATCAAGCTTAATACGTAAAGCACACTTTTTTCTGTATGTTGTGTGATATTAAGTTTTCCTAAAAATAGATTATAACCCTTCTTCACTCTTAAAAATCCGAAGATATAAAAAAAATGAAACAATCTTTGTAAATATTATAATATGGTAAACCCATTTATTACGAAGATATAGACACTTTAGTGATATTTTGAAAACAATTTTCAACCACTTTTCACCACTTAAAGTTAAATTTTTCTAAAAATCTTACTCATTTGATATTTTTGGTATACAGTGTGTTCAAATGGGCTTTCTGATAACTAATGCAAATGGTTTTGGCTGTGGCGTAATCATTATCTTATACGAAAAAATGAGGTGAAGCCTTTGATACAATTTAACTCTGGGTACTTAAAATAAATCGTGTACAATTTTGGTATGCTGTATAAAGAATATTAAGACAAAACTATAATTTAATAACTCATTTCTATGGGAAATATAACGGTTTATATATTTTTGGAAAATGGGTTTTTAATCCTTTCCACATCTTCAAGTTCAAAATTTTCAAAAAAGCGTTCTTTTTTAACATATTCAGTATATATATTATATTCACAAGAAATTACACGTGATAATTATGCTTCGTTTGGGACTATAGCTTGATTTTTGGTTTTCTCAAAAATGGATTTTTCCCCTTTTCCCCTTTTAAAATTTTGGAATTTGAGAAAAATTTTGTTACACATTTAGTACATTATATAAGGTGTCTTCATGCTGAATTGCAATTTGATCAACTCATTTGTACCAAAAATATTACAGCTTGTGTTTTTTGGAAGTAGTTTTTAACCCCTTTTCACCCCTTAAAGTCCGAATTTCGTTCTTATTTGACATCTTCAGTATATATATAGTGCATTTACATGAAATTACACGTGATAATTACGGTTTTGACATCTTCGGTACATAAGTAATGTTCATGTAAAATTTCAATTATCTGGTGTAAATGGTTTCGGTTGTAGCGTGATTTTTGATTTTTTAAAAAGCGATTTTCTGACTTTTACCCTTCTTTTCACCCCTAAAAAATTCGAATTTTTTAATGCGTTTTTAGATGATGTCAGTACATAGTATGATTGTATTAGGTGCCAATTTTCAGCTTCATAGACCAAGTAGTTGCAACGATATGTTAATAATTGCTGTGTCTTTCAAATATGTCCCGATTGTCGCTTTTATATATATAGACATTGTGTTCTTCCATATTTGCTTTGGGGTTCGCACGCGCTTCACAGTTTATTAATTTGGAATAAATATATCCCGTTATTTAAGGTATGTCAATTTAGTATATTCAATAACCTGCCTTCTTTAAAATTACTACATTTTATGCATTATTTTGATGTTATTTTTAAAATTTTCTTTTTATGTTACTTCGTTTTTCATTCATTTTTGGTCGTAATTTTACTTCGCTCAGTTTCCCGTTATTCATAATTTCTATTAGTTCACACTCTATAATAACAGCAAAAATTAACAAACTAAAATTTGGACTAAAAATGAACTGGTGCGAATAATTTAATCATTTACCATAATTTGCACACATACGAAATGTTCAAACTTAGTTATGAAAAATTTCTTTCTGATCTCTTTCTTAAGTAGCATTACGATGAGATTGTTGTTATATGATTATAATAAATGCTATTGATAACTTTCTTACGTTTACGTTGTTGAAAGGAATTATTTATGTAAAATTTTCCATTATCCGGTAATGTTAATAAAAACAAATAAAATGATCCGAAAAACACGCATAACTATTTATTAAACGAAAAATAATTGGTTAACATTGACATAATGGCCGTTTTTGTTTTTCACTTTTTCTCTCTCTTTTTTTGTCTAGTATAATAACAATCCATAATATCAAACTTTTTTTTTTTTTTTTAAATACTTAAACATAAGTCAGTTATATACATACATGAGTGTATACTTATATATATATATATATATATATATATATTTTAGTTGAATATGTATTATGTTTAGTAACATTATGTAATAGAGTTTTGGATAAAGCAAAAAAAAAAAAAAAAAAAAGATTTCAAAAAATACGAGAAATGTATTTCATTAAATTTAAATTGAGTTGTGTTAAGTAAAATATGTTCACTGAAACAAAAGTAGTACTTCGCGCTAACCCATGCGCATAAATGAAATAAAAATTATATTTACATTATTTTCATTTATTCTGCAGAAATAAATAAAATATTTTTGGTAATTACGTAATTTTGATTCGATTAAACAATTTTTAATATTTTAACGGTTATATTAAAAATAGAATACCATTTTCAATACAATCGAGAAAAGAACCCTTCTAATTATTAACAATTAAAACACGAACAAAAAACAATAACACATTCAACATTCACTGAAGTTGAAAATAATATTTTTAAAAATATTTAATTAAAATTTAAAAAAAAAAAAAATCATTTTAAAATGCAACACTGTTTCTTTGTTTTGAGGAATATTTCAAAACGTTAATATATATATATATATATATATATATATATATATATATATATATAAAATAATAATAATAATAAATAAATAAATCACGCTTATATCTTTACTGCAATCTTACAATACGTTGCTGTTTTGCATATTTCTAGAACTGCGCGCCTTTTTTTTTCTTTTCTTTTTTATTTTTAAAGTACCGCACATCTATGAATACTTATTAGAAAGGTTCTTCCTATTAATTAATTTTTTGTTTATTCATGAAGTTAATGCACAAAATTTAATTCTATCATTATTATACGTAAATATGTTAATAAGAAAAATAAAGCTAACTTTCCTTATAATAAATACATATACATACATATGTTATAAACTGAATACAAGACTAGCGTTTCAAGAAAATTTAAATTAAAAGTTGTTGGTATTCATATCATTTTACTTAAGAACAATATGACTCCGCAAAAGCTTTAATTTTATTATTATAATTTTAATAATTAAAAATATCAATTGTTGAACTTGCTTGAAGTAAAAATTTACAATGAAAGCTACATTATTCAATTTATACTTGCACTTCGTATTTCAGGTATTAATGAAAAATATATAAACACTAATGTATAATCGACTAAAATGACACAGGTAATGACAGTTTTAAAAATTTCTAGTAATTGACAAAAATCACGTGATACCTGTGGTATTGAGTAGCGAGAAAATTTATATATATATACACATACACACATATACATACATATATATATATATATATATATATATAAATATCGACACTTCGTATCAGTTATATCGTATCTATTTTCTTACATGCACTATTGTAAAATTGATAATCTCTAATAGAAAACATACATCCATTGAAAACGTTACATATAAAAAAATATTTCTAAAAATGTACGTAAAATAATAATAATAATAATAAAAAAAGAAAGATAAACTTAACAAACAACGCTATATTATATATCTAAGGTGAATTGACATGTGTAATGTATAAGCTGTGTAGTATTTGAAGTTCCATCGAAATTAAAAACAACGTTAAACATAATTGAACTAGATAATGATATAATACTGTGTGCATCGACTTACTTCCACAAAAAGGATATTTTATAATAATTACTAGAAATATTAAGTACTTATTGGAAAATTTCTATTGAGTTATAAAAAATTAATCTAATTTTTACTTTAAATTTCTTCAGTTTTGTTAGATGAACTTAAGTTGTTTCTCTTTTTTTTTTTGTCGCTTTTTTTTCAATTTAGAACAGTTTCGGTATTGGGAAGAACTCGCAAATACTACATAAACAATTTAATTTTATAATTTTACTCGTAGAAATATAAAAAAAAATTATAAATAATACTAAAATCATAGTTTTTACCGTCGACTTAAAAAATTTCTGATATACGTAGATGATTATAATTCGTATACTACAAAACTAGTTTTATTTAAGTAATATACGACGATTACGTATCTACATATCACGGTGCTATCGATTTTGATATAACAGAAACGAATTTTTTTTGGTTCTTCCTATCCATGCTAAGCAAACGAAGACGAATAGACCGTTCGTTTTTTCTATATATAATAACGGTTCACGATTCCGACAGACGACTATTATTACTATTATCATTAACTAATCGCGTACAATCGAAATAAGAATATCACCAATAGCAACTGGCATCGCAATCATCGTTACCTTTTTGTCTCTCTTTTTTCTTTATTTTCTATTTATTTATTTATATATTTTTGACGACATGACTGGAAAACTTAAGGCGACGAGCCAAAGCGGAGTGCATCTTCAGTCTAACGAGTGATTTATACCGTTGTCTGGTGGCAACAATACAGCGGAGAAGAGTTTTATCTGCGATTTACAAAAATGCCCAACACTCTACAGTTTTTACTATAAAATCTTCGTTAGGAACCAAAGGCTCATTTCCGTAGGTCGCGCAAGGCTGTGACCGACCTTGGTAGAGATCGCCGTCTAACCAAATACCAAACTTTCCGCTAAACAAATAAGTAAACGTAATTAATTAAATTGCAATTTTTAATTATCCCCCCCCCCTTTTTTTTTCTCGAAATATATATATATATATATATATTTTTATTTCAAATTCGATATTTCTGTTCGTGACACATGGTTTTTCGTACGTGAAAAGTTTTTAGATACGAATTATATACTTAAAACTGAAAATTAACGACTTAAATTATTTTTAGCCACTCAAAATTAACAGATTTTATCATAACAACCGTGTTGTTTTTATTAGTGAGCGATTACTGGCTCGCTGCAAACATTTATCTATACATAAATTAGGCACACAATGTAAACCACGCGACATATTTTTGATTTGCCTCAGTCTAACTTTCTGCATAACGTGTTGAATCGGGAACTTTTTACGTACTTTAATTCGACGTCAAAAAATATCATTCACCTGATGATTTTTTTTTCACGAAAGTGTGTTCATTTGTGGAAAATTTTGTATTACGTTAAACTTCGTAAGTTGACCGCGTTCAACTATTTTTTGCTCGTTGCGACGTATCTCGGTTAGGGTTACTGATTTTCGATTATTTCCTTAATGGGGAAATATTATTTTCTACACAAAATCTGTTGAAAAACCGGTGTTCACTGTTAGGAATAGGGAGGATAAAATATCAAATGAAAAATTGCAACTGCATCAATTGCCTCCGGATATCTTATTTTCCGATACGTTTTATAGAAATAAAACGAACTTTAATTATTTACAACGGGTAGATAGAAAAATGTTCATTTTCATCTGATGAAAGAGAATTCCGAATGTTCAAAGAAGATCGCTCCGATAACTCTTTTCACTTATAGCGACCAGGGTATATACCGTCTCAATAATTGTTCGACGTATAAATCCATCTTCTGACATATGAAATCAGAAATGCAACGGAAATTATTTTTTGCCGAAAAGTAATAACTGTCAGTTTAAAATGAAATTGCTAATGTCAGTGAATGCTGATCATTATCGTCCTCGATTATATGTATATTTTTTTTAAAAAAAAAAAAAAAAAAACAAAACAGAACGAGCAGCTAATAAGGCACTCTTAAAGAAACATTAAGCATACCGGCGGACCATGACAGACAGTAGAAGGAACATCCCGTTACAATTTTTAATATTTCCAGCTGACTACAAATTCGTCACATCATTATTTTTCACAAACTTATAATCGACAAACCTTTGCCTCTGACCATGTGTCCCTCGTGCAGTCAGGCAGTTGTCCGACGCCGAACACTTACTACTATTATTTGTCTGAAGTTCATTGCGTTACGGAAACACAATTTGGTTTACCAGGAAACATACAGGAGACTCATTCAAATGCTGCAACTACTATAACAAGGGTTATATAGTTTTCGTTAGGGTAAGCGGTTTAACCGGGAAAATTTTAAATATTTCCGTTTATGTACTATAATAACCAAGTAGTTCGTTCGACACAGCGCATACACAGAAGAAGGAAATAGTTTAGGAGAGTAAAAGAAAAAATTAATAAAAAAAAAAAGAAAACTTTCTAAACAAGAATACCGCTCGATTACGTATTTCTAAAGGTGAACATAAAATTACAAAATTAAAAAAAATGGAACTAGTAGAATTTTTTAAATATAGAAAAAATTGTAAAAATTTACAAAGTAAAAAGCAGAAATACGTACTTTCCGGAACCGATAAATAGACTTTCGTTATTTCCCTTGAAAAAGTAGAAATTCTCTCCAGTCCAGTTATATACCTGAAATTCTGGCGTGAATGTGTATAGCAAAGATTCGCCATTTCCGTAGAAGTAATCGCTGACTTTTAGGGCGCAAGAAGTTAAAGCTCCAAATACCTTCGTAACAATAACAAGTAATATATTGTATTAAAAACATGACGGTAATAGTAACTAATGACAGTAGTGAAAAATTCATCTAGAAAAATGGAGGAAGGAAATAAATATACATATATATATATTTTTTAAAAACTCACTTTTAATACAAAAAGAAAAAGAAAAACTCGATAAAATTTATAAATGCCTTAAATTAAATTTCAAATTTTTTTCGAGAATTATTCGACGAAAAACGACGTAAAATTTCAATCAGACAATGAAAAAAGTGTATTTTTTAAAAGTTTTTCATTAATAAAAATCCTCCGTTCAGGACGCACCGTACCTTGGCGCGAGTTCATCCCGACGTAAACAGAGGAAGTATTATTAATTTTAAAAGCCAGCTGCAGTGCTACTTTTCCCGGGTAAAAAAAAAAGTTATTATAATTATTACGGAAAAATATGGAACCCTAAAAGTTGTGCTTTTACATCGGTACAAAGAATAGTTCTTTAATTTTATCAATATACAACGTCTCGTTGCAACATCATTAAAACATAATTTGAAATATTTAAGAAAAATTAAATTAAAAAAGAAAAACGCGCTGTAAATGGAAAAAAAAATGACTCAAATTAATGAAATTGCCGCGCGGCAACTGATGAAATGTTTCTATATTAAATAATAATAATTGTACACTTTTATTTATGCGGAGGTGTTAGAAAAGGTGTATTCATTTCAGAGCGTTAATCGCGTACAAAAATGTTTCAATTAACATAAAAAACCGACGAAAATGGCATTTGAACATGTGTTAATGGACGCTTCGTTGCACTTGGCATTTTTAGATGTATAGCGATGAGGAGTTCAGAAATTTAAACGATTAAGATGGCGAATGCACTATTTTAAAGCGGCCCCGAACGGGAACAGATAAGAAATTAAAATGTTTCATCACTCTGGAAAAAAGTATTTCTTTCGGTTTAGATTATACGGATAATGCATTGATATTTAACGCGATGCTTGTTTAATTTTTGTGTACGTGCAGCATCGTAAGGGAATATAAATATTAGACTTACGTTCGAATCAGTATCTTGTATAACAATCAATATCGGACTATCGATTTTATTCATACTTCGATACATCGAATTTAAAGAAAATCCATGTTGGGAAGTGGTGAAAATTAAAGTCCATGTGTATCCTAAACAGAAAACATAAAAATAAGTTCGTTGTAACGTTTTTGAAAAATTTATGATTAAATTAAAAAAAAAAAAAAAAAAAAAAAAAAACACACAAAAAAACATCGACTGTACATTATCTCGGTTATTAGTATTGTATGTTTTTCATTATTCAAATTTTTTTAGAAACCGGTTAATTTTTTCTAGCCTTTACTTACTGATCATTTCAACAGTAGCCGTTTTCCTATTATTTTACGTCACGCGCACCTATCTCGTGCATGGCTGCATCTAAAGTTGTAATCGTCAGAAATTTGAAAATTTCGCATTGCGAATTTTTAAGGCCTTTGAAATAAAAATGATTCAACGCGTGCCGACGTAATTTAGTGAAACGACCGTTTTGCTGTGCCGACGATAACATTTCGATAAGTTTACTGGAGGACTCTACAGAGGTGAACATTTGCCTTTTTACTATTTTAAAAAAAGAAGGGAACGGGGTCAATGTGAACACTTTAATAATAAACACACACCATCATGTCCTAAAAAGTGCGTGACACGTCAAAAATGACGTAATTTTTTTTTCTCCATTTTTACCCTCTTACGAGTTGAATAACGCCTCATTAGCAAAAAGTATATAAGTCCTATATTCGCGTGACAGAGGATGTCGGGGATTGTGAAGTTAAGCTTTCCATATATTATGGTACCAACTCTAATGGATTCGATGAGAATATTGCGGCCAGTTTCTTTCTATTCGAAATCGGCGTATTTACTTTCCCAGAGATAATTCTTCGGTACAACCAATATTCAATTTCAGATCAGGCATATAAAAATCTGGAAGCGACTTGGATACAAGTCTCTCGAAAACTCGTGATACTTCCGGTTTGGTAGCCAAGCAGCTTAACTATCTAACGTTACTGGTATAAAACACCTTTTTTGTAAGACTGCTTCATCGGCAACTAGATTATAAATCTTAAGAGTAAGGCAGCATGCGTACACACACTTTTTATTCAAAAATCGATAAGTTCGAGTTGGCTGAAGCAGTGGTCACGAAGTTTGTGATTTTTATTCTGTCACTTTTTCTCGCGCTTGGAGTTTTTGTAAAAAAAATTTTTTTCTTCAAAAAGTAGATTTTTTTTTTTTTTTTTTTTTTTTTTTTGACCAATACTCGCAGCAGTACAAACATGTGGAAACTGCACAAAGATAAACACAGATAGGTGTGTATTTTAATTAAGGTTTAAACAGTAGTAACCTTCAGCTCTGGGCGGTAAGTGTTTGCATAGCTGTTTTCGGTGTTCCTCGGTGAGTATTTCGGAGGTACCATTCAAATCCGGTATAGTTAGCTCGAAATCAAGCGACGTGCCACTGTTTGCGTATAAAGCTCGTCTTAATTCTTCGCTCATAGACAACACCTGTTTAGAAAAAGAAAAACAATTCGATTACTATACGGCGTACGCTATATAACGAACAACAATCGGTCAATAATTCATATGCTCGTCTGCGCTGTTGTCGAGCGATCGCAAAAAAGCATCATTAGCAATCGGATTTGCGTGCGTGCGTGCGTGCGTGTACGATCAATTTTATTCTAGAATTAGCCGACTTAATTTAATACCATATTAAATTACTGAAGTCCTACGGACGATCGAACTGCGATATTTCCGAAAAAGCACCGATGAGCATATGATCCGCACGTCACCGGGGAAACAACGTCTGAAAATGTTCAGAGGAAACATGGAAACTCGCTGTAAAGGTGTAGGTCTTCTTTTACAGGACCGCTTCATCGTAAGGCCAACGTAAGAAAACATGCAGTCCGTTACAGGACAGCCCACGTGTAGATCACGGGCCGGCGTTTAAATTGGCCGCACTCGTCCTAGTTCGCGCTCATCGAACGAAATTGTTAATTAGCGTAATTTTCACTCGGACGGAGGAATTGTCGTCGCGTGTAATTTCGTTCGAAGGGAAACAAACAAATTAACGAGAACGGATGTTTTCGCTACTCGCGTACTTTGTACTTTGTCGTCGAGATGGCCGGTAGCATAAATATATGCGCAGCGGATGAATTTAGCTTCGCGATAAAAAATTTGGCTTGCTTCGATTTCCGCCCACACCTCGAACTGACGGCGAAAAATCCGCTCCTTTTAAATATTTCACAATTAAAATGAATCTTAATTTTCTCGATTATTTTCCAACTTATCGCTCTACTAGGCGCGTTATAAATCTGCTCTGGCATCGGGAGAAACTAGTGAAAAAATTTCACTTAGTTTGGCTACATGATGTACGAATAATACGTGTCTCATTTTAACGCCCCTCGACCCAACGCCGGGTAGTCATTAAAAAACCATTTTCCAGTTTTCCTATTGAATGGAGACCTCTCCTTTTTTATGTAACGAGGCTGTTTTTAACGAATCTGTTGCAGGCATTTTTTATATACGAATCATTATTTCCGATTTAGAATTCAATTTTTTTTTACAACAATAGCATTTTTAGGGTAATTTAATAACCAACGGGGGTGGAATTTGTGTTTAAAGCCTTTTAAATAAAAAAAAACAACAAAAAACGTGTTTTCTTTAAAATGTCTATAATTTACGCTTATTTTTCACCGAGGAGGACTTTTTTTTCCAATGTAACGTTTATTTCTGGATTGACGATAAAACAAAATGGGCGCGATACAAAGAAATCCCCCCCCCCCAAAGGGGGGGGGGGGGATACAATAAAACCGAAAATTAATTTAAAATCAACTTTTTTGCCATTATTTAAACTGCATGCGTATAATACATGCAACCTACAACATCTCTCATTATTATATCTAACTCTAATCGATGTTTTTTTTTATTTATTTTTTTACTTTTTTCTTGCATTTCGTGTTATTTATATTTTAATAAGTTATAATAGCCGGCGATTATTCCGAATCATGTAGGTTTAATCATTTTGCAAATTTTTCTGTTTCTCACGCTTATTTTATTTCTTCCCGTACAGAAGTGCATTGTTATTAATATATTAACTTAAAACGGTGTAAGATTAATTTAATTAAAATCAACAAAAAGCTGATTAACGATCGTCCATTTTACTTAACATATATATATATATATATATGTACATGGGTACGAAAATATTTCAAACTAGAGAAAATAACGATCAACAAAAAAAAATTATAAAAACGGCGCCAATCGAATTAATAACGCGTTTTATTCCTAAATATATTCCGTTCTTCTTCGCTATTCTTAGAAAACTTTAGTTAGACACGCCAAAGAAATCAAAACCATCGTGTTGGACATTTGCCTAGTCCGAGAAAAGGGTTTTTACAAACAGCTCGCATCATCGACAGATTATGTATTGCTATCGTGAAAAATGCCGCAGGGGAAAAAGAAAAGAAATCGATTGTCATTTTCTACGCAGGAATTTTAACATACACGTATTTCACTCAGGTAAATAGCCTCGCACATCGTCAACATCGTTAGAAAAATGAGTATATTTATAGCCTTGAACTGTTAGCTCACGAGTATACTCGCGGCGAACATAATTATCATCGAGAGTGCATAGGAAATTCGCAATAAACAGAGAAGGATTTACGAAATTTTCCTATAGCATTCTAACGTATTCTTTACGAAACGAATATCGAACCGAACGTGACACTTCCGTCGCACGTTTCGTAACTAATTCGGAAAAATTTAACTGGAAAATGTAACTATATCGAGAAATAAAAACAAAAAAATTGGCCACAAATCAAGCCTATATGTTCGGTTAGCAGCGCGTGTTCGAATTATTGTTTTTCTCTTCGCTCACTCGACCACCGCTAATAGCGCACACATTTTAACAATTTATCTCGCGCAGACGAAACGTGTAATTAATTTTCAAAGTTAAACGGAAAACCGGAAAGCAAAATCACAAACTATTTGCGCAATAGTTTAGAAATAATCTCGGAGAATAAAATTCGTAAAAATGCAAACTATAAAAAACAACGATTTTTTTTTTTTATTGAACATCTTTAAAACTCCGAACATTAGGTTTACTTACATCGCACCCCCGTATTTTATTTTATTTATTTATTTTTAATTTGTTTATTTCAGCTCGTCAAATGATGAAAATTTTCTCATTATTTCCATTATGTAGCCAGATTGGAATCAAGTTTCACGCGAACAAAGTTAATGCTCTTTTCATCTTAATTACACCTTAATTCCGAACATATTATTATTCGATTCATTTACAAATAAAAAAATGCGACGGCTTAATCAGTGTGTGCAAAGTAAAAAGAAATATTTTAACCCACCACAAACAAATTTTATTAATCCACATTTTTTCTTTCGTTTCTTTTGAATACTACTAAGGAGTGTCGAAAGATGATGAAACCATTTCCATTTAATTCGTTCGCAGTATTCGCGAAAAAAAAAAAAACAAACAAACAAAATGGATTAATAAAGTTTACGATTATAAGAATAAAGATGGATTAAAAGAGAATATGGTGTTTAAGATAGAAAAGGACGGACTTTGGGTGCAGACAGTAAATTCTATCAACCTATTAATAAGTTTTTCGCTCCGGTATCATCAAAACAATTTTACGCCAATTCCGGAGAATAATAATGTTCACTACCTCTGACAACGTGCTTGAGCCCCGATTGTCGTAATTAAATAAAATAGCGACAGTCCGAGAATTTGCAATGTTACACCCTATGGAAAATTTACGCAGATCACGAGGAATTCCCACCCTCTGAGGAGGGCAAGCTAAGAAGCCAGAAAATTCTCCTAAAACAAAACCGCTTTCAGAGCTAGAATTTTGAGCCATTGTTTCTGCGAGGTGCGGACAACACGAATGATTCGTGGTTTTCGCACTAGCTCTCTCTCTCTCTCTCTCTCTACACACACACACACACACATATATATATATACACCAAAACTGGAGTTTTTTAAACTGACTCGGCGTGTAATTAAATGTAGAATTTTTAACATTCTCGCAGGAAGCATTTTTAGAGTAAAACCAGCATCTGCGGGGAAAAAATCGTAATGCAACGCAAAATTTTCGCCGAGATAACGACACGGTGTGAAAGGCCGCATTCCTATGTTAGATTTTAATGAACTGTGTTGCTTTTGATAAAGCTAATCTTAATCTCTGCTGGTCAAATGTTTAATGAAAAAAACGGTTTTTCGCGGAAGTTGTTTGTTAAAAGACTAAACGGGCATTTCAATTTTAAGCGACGCCATTTTCAGTGTATACTCTCGTTACGGTAGCCGCCGCCACCTAATAGCAGGGCGTTCTTAAAATTATTTAAAGAAGCAGAAGAAATGACATTATTTTCAGTACTTTTTCGAAAAAATTTTAAAATATTAAATTTACACCGGCGTTTAATTTTCCATATACGCGCTGTACAAATTCTGAATAACCATAATATTCATATTTTATCAACAGTCGCTCCCTGCCGGTGCCGAGGGGGATTACGGACAAATGTGGATATAACGCGAGCAAATAAAATTAGTTCACATTGAACCTCGTTACGAGATACAGTCTTTGAGATGTTTACAAATTTAAAATGTAACATTAATACGACATTAAAAATCATATATTTAATAGGTAAAAGAAATGTTGAGTAGAAAACGCGCTCATGTGTAGTATTCCCCCGTTTCACTTAAAAGACGATTGCGTCGTCGGAATCGACGCCGAATGAGATGCGCGTAAAAAAATCAAGAAAAAGGCGTACCGAGGGATGACGATTCGGAGCTTTTTTAGTTTACATTCAGCAGCGAGAAAAAGGGAGTTTTAGAGATATTTTTCGACTCGGCTAATTCTTAATTAACCTTTAGCTTCGAGTAACAGTGTTCAAAGCGGCAGCGACGAAGAGATCCCCTAGACCCCCCCAACCACTTTCTGTCGCTTCTTTGTTAATTAACCTTTGCCATTCGTCCGTTGAAGTATCTCGCGTATATTTAATTCCTTTTCCCGTCCGAATGATACACAAAGGTAAAAACGGTGAATCCTTAATTCGTCAGACCAGCTAAGAATTACAGTTGTTCATAAGGCTGCCCTGGAATCACCTCGTCCGGCACAAACGTAGAAATCTATTTTATTTTTCATATTCATTTTTTATCGGTGATATTTGTGTACGTCCGTTTTTCAGCAGTCGGCCGTCAAAGAAAGATAAGTGTAGGTTATTAAATACATAGATAAAATATTATAACCTATGCGTTTAATCTAAAATAGTAGTAATAAATAAATACATAAATACATATATATATATATATAACATTTTTTTGGGACATTTTTTCTAATGGGGGTAGCCTAAGAATTACGTTGTAATTAATATAATAATAATAATAAATAAATGAAAAGAAATAAATTTTCCGTGGAACTCTGTAAGGACGTAAAAATAAAAAATGGCAACGTTTCAACAATTAATAAACGGTGATACGAAAGCGAGAAATGTATACATAGAAATTGTTTTAAAATTTTACAACTGGATCGTAAATTTTGCTTTCGAAATTGCGGGCACAGATTTTTAAGATGTAAATTACTGTTCAGCGACCCCATCATTCGTGCCCAATTACTTTGTTATTAAAAAAATTCACTATACCGGTCCACATGGGCGTCGCCAGCGGGGGGTAGCAGCTCCCCCCCCCGAGCCTTGAAACTTTTTAATCAACTGGCCATGATGAGTGTTCATAGGCGCGTAATCATGGACAATTTGGAAGACTTCTATAATAATAAAGTAGTAGAACAATTTGCCAGAAACCCACGAAAATTATGTTTTAATTCAGATTTTATTCTTGCTTAATAGAATATTAAGCCTTTACAACTTATAAATTTTATTTTTCCTATAACTCATATCCTCTTTCTATCATCTTGTCTTCCCCCTGGCTCATCGCGGTTGGCGACGTCCTTGTCGGTGCAGTTTATAAATCTTTTAAATTACTTCGTTTTAAATTTTTCTTCGTGATCCATACACACACACACACACACATATATATATATATATATATATATATATATATATATATCATATATATATATATATATATATATATATATATATATATATATATATATATCATATATATATATATATATATCATATATATATGTATATATGTATACTGCTGAAGAACCTGTTATGTGATCGAACGAATGGGACGAGGTTTTCCATGGCCTTGCCTTTGGGACAGAGACCGTTGTTTTATTTCTCTAAATAAGCTATGATTTTGCTTCATAACACGCTCAGAATCACAGCAATTTGTTTTTCGTTTAAAAGTGTATTATTAAATCAAGAAATGTAATCGGCCATTTAAAATGATTAAACAGAAGAACAGGTTGCGAAAAAGATAGAAAATTTTTCAAAGAAAAATGTTCGCAGTTTTAATATCCTACAGCACTCCTTATGACTCTAACTTGCATATTGCTTTTTTACGGGTTTTTTTTTTTTTTTTTTTTTTTTTAATTATTATGAAGGATATCTTAATTGGAACGAAAATCGCTCGGAATACGCGCAATTTAGACTCGATTTTTGATATCTTTTTAAACGGTAACTTTATACAACAGCTCGTCTCGTTGTAGAGGTAGGAATGAAAAATAGGTAACGTGAAATCATATCCGTTCGCAAGAAGCGGCTGGGCCGCGTGCATAATCTCCTTATTAACAACATATCACATATCATCAAGGTATAGCCAGCGCCATTGTTACTTCGGGGCATTTTAATTCCAGACTCGATACGTATCTAGAGGTATTGGTCGATTTTTATTTTGTAATTCAAATGGAATTAAGCGACGACGACGAATAAATCTCGGTAAAAGCGTTTAAGCAAGGTTAACGAGTATTGTAAAGATTCGGTCTGAAATACGGGCGCGCTTATGATCGGCGGGCCTAATCATAGACGACGGCATGCATTTACGGATGTGAGCAAATATGATTTTAGACATGGCCGTTCGAGCCGCACCGAATATAATTATTATTACTGATTACGAGGCAAGCGACAAAGATGTGTTTCTTTTAGTATATGTGAATCGGCGAACAATTCAGTACAGGTGTCGCGAAATGTTTAAAAGTTCATCTAAATGAATCGATTCATCGTAGCGCACAGCTATTAGTCCGGTTCTAGAAACCAGAAATGGAGTAGTTCTGCTATTTCATCAAGGCGCCGGCACAATTTTTCCACGCTAGACATGTTCCGGTATTTTTCCAATACACGCGTAGTTAGAATAGCTCTGAGACTAGACGTTGATTTTACATCAATCCCTCTAAATTGATCTGTTTACCATTAGGCGCTGACCAGAGCACCGCTGCAACTGCGCCATCTTCGTCTAATACGCGCTTAATCAATACAAATCTAGGCGCTTAGAGGATATTGCGAATATTACGGGAGCGTGGAAATGAACGAATAATTACGAAATTAAATACTCGGCGGTATTTTAATTACGTGTTGCTCCAACACGCATTAAAACGCACATCGGGCTACTACTACGTACATATGCGCATATATGTATCATTTAAATAATTCATTGCCCGATTTCAAAAAGAATGATGAAAATTTTCAGAATACGACAGAATTTCACGTATTACCCTTAAAAAGTCGACAAGTAAATCTCGAGGGAAAAAATACAAAACGAGCAGAATGTTTCGGCACAAATTCGAGGCCAGAATTTAGAACTAGTTTTGTCGAACTGTGCCCAGAAATTAAGCTAAATCGAGATAATATTGTTGTTGCACTTTTACGATACGAGTGGGATTATTGAAAATTTATGGATCTTATCCACGTCGTGACATTTCAGAAGTGTGCGAACTTTTTTAAAAACTTAATCTGTGTATTGTTAATGACTTCCCAGCTGCCGTGGAGTAGAGCAGGTTAGGTAGAAGAGTGCTTCGTTCGCGTAAGATCCGTTTGGAATTTCGATTCTATAAATTAAGAGTATACGAAAATTTCACTTATGCCGGGATCTCTCCCGGCCAAAGAAAAATACGTAATTTTTACGCTGCAGCTAGTATGAAATCGTAAAGATTACGTCGTTTGAAGATTTTACATAATCAATAATATAGGCGGCCGTTTTATAAAAATTATAGAAGAACATCATTTAGCAGTTCACTATGAGGACGTCTGAAGGATACGTGTATATTAAAAGGTCATTCTGCGCCACGAGTAATGTGAAAAAAATGTTAATACAGTAATTGAAGTTTGCTACGCGAAACGTGAATTATTATTATTATTTTTTAAAGAATGATCTTTAGTCAACTGAAATTTACAGTAAATATTTTTACGAAACCGTCATCTGGAACGTCTTCGTAGAGTGGTTCGTGGCATCAAATTTTTTACATACATACATACATACATACATACATACATACACATATATATATATATATTTATAAAAAAACTCGGCCATTTTAGCCTCGCAAGGGACTGTGACCCTTGACCTCTCTTGCTTTCATTTCTGCCTCTTTCTCTTCTATACTTTGTATAAAATGATCAAAGTTTACAACGTAATTCTTACTGGCATCAACACAAAAAATATAACATAATCACAAAAATCCTATCCTAACATTTAACTTTCATTATATAAAATTAAGACATTTTTTCGTTACATAAAATTGTGACATTTTTTAAATAACAATAACAAAAATCCTATAATATATAACAAACGTTACATAAAGTTGGGACATTTTTTCTAATGGGGGGTAGCCTAAGAATTACGTTGTAACTGATATATATATATATATATCAGTAGCAAATAGTTAGCTAGGTTATTGCTTGCCCATTTGAAAATTTCTTTCTAAAAAGCAATTGGAATGCTATCCTCGCTGTGAGAAAACGATAATTATGAAATGGTTAATTTTTATCGCATTTAAAACACGTCCTATCTTTTTGAAAAGGAAATAAGCTCACTGCCATAAATGGAATCTCACGCAGAGATTAAGCTTTATAAATTGTTCGCAATACTGTCCTGCTGCCCGAAAATTAAATCGTCCTCTCCTACAATTTGCTCGTTTCTTTGACCGGCTCCCGGTGTCATTCATTCAGCTAAACGTAAATACTATTCTAAAACACGGGACCTCGTTTCAAATATTCTCTTCGCGGCGAATCCCCAGTAAAGCAACCTTCAGCTCTGCCTCATATATTTTATACGGTGCAATAGCCTCTGAAGTTATTGTGAAACTGTCGAGAGATCAAATGAAATAGGACGAGCTGTGAGCTGATTTCTTGAAACAGGTAAAAACCGTTAATATTTCTTGCACTACCTACTTAACCGTGAAAATTACACCACGTCAAATTAATAGAAAATCGATCGAAAAATTAATAAATGATCGTAATAATGAAACAGCATATTCGTTTAAATCCTGACGTTTTATTTATTTCCCCACCGCCTTTTTGACTGCCATCTCTACTTTAACTTTCATCCACTTTAAATTATCCCTCCTTAACGCTAGGCTAACGTTCTTGTCGTCTTTTTTTATTTCGGGTCTTTGGATTTAGTTAATTAAATAAATAAATATTTCAATAAGTGTCGAACTGAAATAAATTTTATTAGATTTGCACATGACGACCAGTTTTTTTTAAAGTGGATTTTTACCTTTTAAATATTTCGCTACCTGATATCGGTAATAAAAAACAAAAAACAATAATAAACGGGGAGAACGAAGGCCAAGAGGTTAGTAAATATTGCAGCTCTGGCGGGGAATTTTTAATCCCAGCAGAAGGAGAACAATGTTTCTATGGACAGAGAAAGAGAATGAGAGAGAGAGAGGGAGAGAGAGAGGGAAAACACATCTAAAATAGTAACGATTTTTTGGTTGAAAAGTTTTGGTCCGATCACGATTGGCCTTTATGTTATCACGAAACGCATTATCGACCGAGATAATAAACAAGGTTCGCTTAATTAGCGTTAAGAATTTCACTGACGGCCGTGATGTTCGTGACCCGTGAGTTCTACGGAATATGGTAATAAAATAACGAACCGGCTACTATTATTGAAAAAAAAAAAAAGAAAAAAACCATCAAAAATAATGTACTGAGCAAAAAAGATTAACAAATTTCTGTAAATTCTGCAAAAAATATATCTATTCCTTGAAGAATACGTTTCCCCTTTCTTTAATTTTTATTCTGGGGGAGGGGGATTAGGAGGAAGTGAAATTATAATTTCCGGGCAAAAATAAGTCTTTCAATATATGCTTTAATGCTTCCAATGACTTCTTGTGAGCCATTGTACACTCCTCCATATACATATACGTTTACTTATACAATTTATGAAACTGAATTTTAAATTAATTCCATTACAATCACTCTTTTGATTTTTGCTTATTTTAAAAACACTCAAGCAATCGCGTTGAAATTTAAAAAAGAAATTACATATTTTCGGCTATATACTACGTTACTTTATCTAATGTGTGTTCCTTCAGTTAATTACAATCTATAGGCAGAGTATACATCTGCATAAGTATTATTCAAATAGATACATGCAGATACAGAATGGTTTATTTATATCGAACACTTCACCGGCATTTTCAAGGTACTCGGTAAAAATGAACGTGTGGGGCCCGTATATTAATCTTTCAATTAGTAATTGTATTTCAAAAAAATCAAAATAAAGAGGAAATAGAGATGATCATTTGATTATATGTCGTTTTCATTTCACACATTCTCCGATATTTTAAATTAGGCTTATTTATTTTACGTCACAATTTTATTTTTTCATCTCCATTTTAATTTCATTTTTTTTTATTTCAATCGTTCGGATCGCATATTTTTCAATTAATTTTTTCTTCCCGTTACATTTTCTCCGTGATTTATTTTTTTCATACAAATTTATTAACCTGATTTTTCAAATAAGGTATATTTTATTTATTTAATTTATTATTAATGCTACATATTTATTTTACTATACGCCTTTATATAAAAGAAAACTGCTGAAAAATGTCGAACACTTTGAAAAAAAAAAGTGTACACAATACAAATCACAATTTCAAATGCCATCCGATTTAACTTTCTCCAGCACTCTACCCCTCGAAATTATAAACAGTGTCGTAAAAAACATTTTTTTTTCCTTCTTCTAGCGCTATCATCAACCTGTTTGCTTGCTCGACGATGACGATCGTTTCCTTGCAACGAACCTGTTGCAGTGTACCCTCTCTCGCTTACCCTCATATATTCATTCTCACGCATCTCATCCCTGATCGGAGACTATCGCCGCGTATTTGTATTTACATACACTTATGCAATTAGACATCCTCCCGCATATACAGTAACGATACGTTTTTATGCAATTCCTCTCTATAATGTCGAAAGCAAATCATAGATCGCGCCACTTAAATTGTTTTTCGAAACGCTTAGAATTTCCCGTTCCTGGCGGAACTTAGGAATAAAAGGTATATACAAACATTCTTATATGGAAATGCAACGTTGCGTTAACATTTCAAGTCAATCCATCCACTACTTTTCGGGTTTTACGGTCACAAACATACGGTCGCTTTATTTTTATGTATATAATATATGTATATATAAGATAAGATATTGTAAGTGTGTGTGCGCGCGTTTTTAAAAATAAATAAATATAAAAAGAAACAATACTTCGAATTCCAAGAGTCCTAGATGATGTCTTTTATAAACTTCACAGAAGAATCGACATGGTTTTAATCAACTATAGACCACTAAAAAAAATTAATTTCAAATTTGAAAGATTTATTATCATGACGATTTATGAATCTTTAAAATCCGGAACTAGCCAGCAATTTAGTTAACACTCGTAAATTAAATTTTTTATGTACTGTTTAAATATATTTAATGATGCCCGAATATGACGAAGATTAATCGTCTACGCCATTTTTTAAATTACAGTTTGCTCAATAATTTTCGAATCGCCGCTCCATTCTATTTCTGTTGCACAAAGATGTTACCTGGTCGATAAACAATTCTCAATTAGGATCTTGTAGAAGCATTCTCAATCTACAGTCGAAGTAACAAAAGTCAAAGGTCATCACTTTTCGTTAAAAATGACATTGTTACTTTACCAGCATCCGACTTGTTATCACTTAATCGCGGCTTCCGGCATTGCAATCAATACGTTTAATTAGCTCAGTTCGTTCAATTGATCGACATTTGCAGGAAACTTTTCAATTCAACAGACAATTTCCGCGCGAAAAAAATCACCGTTCAACCTCCTTATTTAACCCAACGGTGTAAAGTTCCCGCAACTTTGCATTTCCCACTAAAAAGAAGACCCGTCTTCTTTAACTGTAGTCCCCCGAATAACGTTTGCTTCATGCCCGGCACAAAACGAAGAGAAGGGGGTTCGTGACCGGTGATCATAATAAAAGCGACAATGATTATTATGCTCGTTGTCACATACGAAGATATCGGCGGTTTTAGTTAAAATAACGCGAGGAACGGCTGACGCACGGGTAAATTACGCAAAAAAATCTTCGAATGACGAAGGAACACAACGTGACCGAGAGGTCATAAAAAGAAGCCAATGTAGAGTGTCCAAACTTTTCTGTCTTCTACGTCATGCATACTGATGCAGTTATATCGAGTATATGTAACATGCTAGAGATCGTCTAATTTTTGAAAACATTAAAATAAAATCAGCAAATACGATTGCATATTTCGTCATCGAATAATGATATAGGACGAAAAAAGAAGAGAAAAAAAAAATTGTTGCTTATAAATGTTTCACGCAATTATACACTCTTTAGCGTTGTTATATAAGCAAAAAATTGAGAAAATCATGCCATTCGCCTTCTTTGCGATCGCCCCTGCCCCCTCCGGTAAATCCAATTATTAAACTGTCCCTCACCAGTGAAACACGTTCACGAATTTAGGATAAAACTGGTTCGGAATTAATCGGCAACTGAGGGAATAAATAATAAATCCATTAATAATCTATCGCGATGACCAGTGCACAACGGGAATATTATAAGAGCTCATTATGAAAATTATTAGAGTACAGTTTCGACATACGGTGTTTGAGAAGGGTGGTCTATTTGATTAAGCCCCAACTTATAATGTAAAATAATACGGATCGTGAATCAAAATATCGTCAATTCACTTATTCTTTTGGAAAAGGAATCGGTCACCACAGTGTGTAAATGATTCATTGTTAGCGTTAAAATACATCCGACCAATTTTCTTTCAAGAAATTACTCTCTATTCTTGCGATGACACTTTTAATGCACTGTAGGGGGGGAAAAAAATCATTCGGAAAACTAGCCGATAAGAACGCACTAACTAAAAGCTATCGTCTACTGCTAACGTATAAGTGGCAGTTTAAACAAGCGCCGACATTTTCTAAAGTAATACATAATGCAAAATAAGTTCGGGAGGGCATGCGTAAGAAAATAAAAATGGAAATAGTCCTTGAAAGTTTGAACGAGGGAAGAATTTTGGCGTTCTATTTATACTTTTTTCCGAATTCAACAGAGAGTGTGTTCTGTGCTTGGTACGAGAAGTTGTGGTTCGCAATTTAACCGAATAGTTCACTTTTCCCAAGCGAGTCGTGAAAATGTAAACAGATTTTATCGGCGAACAGGCTTTTTTGCAGCCAGATTTTTACACCAACCAATGTGAACACAATTGTGTGTAGAGGTGCGACGAGAATAAAATCAACATCAACGAGAGCGCAGTCTACGAAATAGAATCGTTTCATTTTGCACTATTTTTTCCCCGGTCACTCCTTCCGAAGTCTTTTAGCGGGATTTCTCCGCGCCTAAAAAGAAAAGAAACCGAAAAGAAAAATACAACAATCAAATTTTATCATCAGTTAAGAGAAAAGAGATAGGTAATTATTTATTTTCCCTCTACGATATCCTTTACGTACCTACACTACCGTCACATTAAAACGTTCAAACAGAACGACCGGGATTTCGCGATTAACAATTAATACAAGTATTTCCTCTTTAAGCATAATCCTAACAAACTTTCTATAGTGGCGTTCGTTGTTTTGTTTTGTATTGTTTTGCCCCCTCCCCCCCAACACACACACACACACACGCACGCTGTTAGACTGTGCACACGTATTGACAGAAGGCGCACTTAGCAACTAGCCGGATCAGAATCATACACGTAATCTATCCATTTATATATAATATATCATTGAAGTGCCAACTGTCATCTCCTAGTGCCACACATAACGGGAACTAGATCCACTAACCTGTCTTTCGTGTATCCGGAAATGTTCGAGTTACGTATTAATTTCCGTTCTTGCTAAATAAACAACGACAGCTAACTTGAAAACTAAACGATTAAGGTGTAAAAATTGCACGACGAAATGAAACAGTACTGTCAAAAGCTATCAAACTGCTAAACAGATTACAATGGAAATGACTCTGAACTTTCGAGATAACTTGGCCCGTCGATCGGAAAAATCTGTCTCCCAGCAAGCATAATTGCACCGTCAAAATAAGGAATATCATTTGGGCATTATGCGACATTTTAAGACTATATTGCAAAAGAAACAGCCTGGTTTATAGAGAAATCAATAGTAGATTCTCGACCGTGATAGATAATGCGCCATCACACATATCGATAAACGCGAGTTTATTTCGTGCAAAAACAAAAGGACCGCGCGATCGATTTCGCCGAATATGGGACGACACCGTGTGACTTTTTTATTTTTTATTCGCCCGACTAAAATTGCCATTTCGATTTCACACTGTAGACGGGGTAAAGAAAAATTCGCTGACAGCGCTCAAGGGCATTACAGCTTATGCCAAGTGCATCGAAGATTGGTCAAAAATGTTCGTATCGGTTCGATGGAGCCTATTTTGAAGGAGACAATAAAGATTTGGCCTAAAATTCGGAGAATTGCGTTTTATTTACAATTTCCCAGTATTTATTGATTACAGGCAGGTATGCGTATATCGAAAAAATAGATGATCCTTCAGAATTCGCCATGGAGTTACACATGGATTTTAGATGATAGTTTTCAGTAGTCCTTACAGAAGAGTCCGTTTCAATTGTCATTTTTCGTAAAATGAAGTATTATAAGCGTACAATAAAAAGTTACTAAATACGCCAACATAAAAAAAAAAGAAGACTGTCACACGATTATAAGAAGTTCGATTTTTTCATTTCAATCATTTTTTCTCTTTTAATTAATAACGGTGGCGCTCCGATACGAGTTTAACGCAAAAGCACGTGGTCTGGGGAATATCGGATAGCGGCGTATCATCATGAAGTAATAAAGTATATTTGGCGCGAGACAACTTTCTTTAAAGTCGTATGTCGCATAAATTCACCGTACCGGTAGAAATAAATAAACTGCTCGGACGCGTACGTCTAATGAGAAACAAACACATATCATCTCCTCCGTTCCATTCGATTTACGTCATGCAAAAATTGTTGCGTTTGTGTTTTTAATAAATAGACGACAAAAAACGAAAAAAAAAAAAAAAAATTCGATGTAAAAAGAAAATTGATATATTAATTTTGTTTCCGAGGAAATAAAACAGCCTGCTAGAACAGGTAAATAGAGTCAAGACGCTGGGGAGGCTGGGAAACAGTAAATAGTAGATAAAAACAAAGTAATTTGCAGACTGGTTACATCGAGTAATTGGAAAAGTGTCGGCTAAAAGTACGCTCTAGCCGACAGAGACATCCAATGTGTTAATAAATGCTAATCGGCGTTAAAACGATACAAAGTTTGTCAGTGATCAATCTTCGGCCGTTCGTAGAACTAGGTGAAAAAATTTCACTATAGTCCGGACATCTTTTACTTTTTTTTTCCACGTCCGAGCAGCTATCGTCATACTAAATAATGAGGCACGCGAAAAGTATAATAACGAGGAAAAACCGATCGCATCGGAAAAGATCTCCCCACATCTTAGCAATACCGTCAAAGGGAATGGTCGCTGGCCAAATAAGGCGTGACGCTCTATTAGATATTCACGTCGGCTGGAGAGAAACAAGACTCCATCGTAAAATTATCACACCGCACACGCTTCGGAAAGAGAACAATAATTCGTGAAACGCTGCGCCATCTGAAGTTTCTTACGCGGCATGGTCTGCAAATTAAAAAATCGCTCTTCTTACACAACACCGGATATCACGACGGTTCGAATTGACAAATAACTAATCTGACGCGCTAATCACCGGGGCACGCCGGTAGCTGTTCCCGTGCAGATACGCTGCTCCTACGAAGTGAAATAGTGTGACCTTTCAAGGCATATATTAAGAAGGCATTTCAATTTTTGGACGAGCCGACTTCCGTCGAGTTTCCACTTTGCACAAGCAAGAGGAAATATATTCAACTTTCGCGAACCGGTCACTTTCGATCGAAACTGTAACAAAGAGTACACTTCAGACATTGCAAACAAAAACATTCACAACTTAGAGAAACAAAGCTGCTAGCTAATCTTAGTCAAAAAAAGCCATGCAAGCAAAGGCCGACTTTCGGTGAGATTGAGCTAAGAAACGCTGCGTTTTAGAATGAAAGGACCGCGTGTTTTTCCATTAAGCGAAATCTGTTTTCATCTTTATTTCGATTACTTCTTTGTCTAATCGGGATTTTCCATTTCCTCTTATCCTTTTTCACGATTCTCCATAGGCGGCGTTACTTTTTCGAATAAAATAACGCGACATATTCTAAACATTCGGCCAACACTTACCCTCAACGAGATGTCGTCCCGTTCTTTTCGCATTTCAATAACCACCTCTTTAAACGATAACAGGACAAAACTATTTTTATTTGAACAATATTATGCACAATCAAACGGACTATTATACATCTTCTGTACTAAGCGAAATTTTATTGCAAAATTATGGAGGATAATCAACACTTAAATATTTTCTAAGATATGTAGACGACGTTATTACCGTATTCGAAACAATGACACATTAACCGTAACAACTCTAATCCGAAAAAGTTCCAACGACTTTTAAATTTCATAAATAACAATTTACAACGTATACACACTTAAAGTAATGATAAATTAATCTGTTTAGACCTAACATCAACGATAAAAAGCAATAAAAAACAATAAAATATAATAGAAAAAAAATGCGTACAGACATAGTAATTAATTTTAAACCTAAGCGTCCACAGGCGCATAAATGTTCATCATTCTACACACACACACAAATAATATACTTGACTCCTCTTGCTTACATTTCTTTGTCTATCTCTTCTATACTTTGCATAAAATGATCAAAATTTACAATCTAATTCTAAATCGGTCCATATAAATATAATAACATTTTTTTTAGGGGGGATGACCAACCAAGGACAGCTACCCAGGACAATCGGACTATATTAGAGATTAAACTTTAATCCGGTCAGAGATCAATGAAAGAAAAGAGACAAGAATAGGAATCACCTTTGATAATCGCAAAAATCCTATAAAATATAACAAACGTTACATAAAATTGGGACATTTTTTCTAAAGGGGGTAGCTTAAGAATTACTTTGTAATTAATATATATATATCGTTTATATAAAACACTGCAATTTAATAAAAACAAAAAATAACACAAACAACAGAACTTAATATTATCAAACACACAGCGTAGCGTTCGAGACAATAATTATAATACAAATTTAATAGACAATTTAGGTAAAAATGGTAATATTAACATTAAAAAGAATAAACAAAATGACTGCGATAAAAATAAAAAAATTCGAACTACACTTATTTATCAAGCAACAGACAGCATTAGCAACTGATTACGAAAAACAATAAAAATGTCGCGCAAAACAAAAGACAGCTTCATATACACTAAACAAATATTATAGATCCGGAATTTTTAAAATCAAATATCTATCGGACAAACGCGCAGTCTACATACATTATTATAATGCGCATATTACTGCGGTCCGACGTGGATATGTGGAAAAGAAAGAAAAAAAGGTCGCCGATAATTTTGAATAAACATAAATTTTAATATTGAGACCGATTTAGACGTCGTAAAATATGTAACTGAAATGCCCTCGACTGGCAACCCCCCCCCCAACATTTATTAAACGACCCGGAAGCGAATTAAATAATAAATTTAAGAATAATTAAATTAACAATAGCCTTAATGATCCGTTAATTAAAATCAATAATTACTTTTTTTTCAGTATATCGTTGTATCTTGAATCATTCTTCTAATCGATTTTATGTCTGTATATCATATTAAAAATTAACCTTGTTAATGTAACCACGATTATTGAATAAGTGTCTCCGGAACATTCGTAAACTTAGTGAATTATAATATATATTTTTATACTCATTCGCATAAAACCTTTTTTCAGTTTGCAGATTTTGTGTACTTTGATTTCTATGCAAGACTGGCGCGAGTTGTGTAAATGTGTCCGTTGACATAATTTCAATTGAAAAACTAAATATTCTTTAAGATTTTTTTTCTTTCTTTTTTTGAAAATCTGAAACACTATTTTAAATTTCTTAGAAAATTATTTGCCATTTTTCATATAGAAGATATTACTACAACTTAATTCATGACAATCATACCACGGTACAAAAAATAAAGTCTCCTAGTATTTGACTAGTAACACGATGTGTCGGGGTAAGGCACTTACCGAAAAGACACATTACGTCCTCGAGCAGCAAAATGAGGATTACCGTAAATGGGCAACATATTTCAAATTCAATCGGCTACTTTGAAACATATAATAACGAGCATTGTAAAAACCAATATTAATAATAGGTGTGTAATATTGCGGGACCGACAGAAAAAAAGAAAAACAAGTGTGTGTTTAACGCCATTATCGAGATGGGCAAATGAATCTCGATGTTCTTTATTTCGACATTATCATTAATAGGGCAAGGTTGCTAGAAGGATAAAAGGGAACGACAGTGACTTCATACACAAGGCGATTGCTTTTCTGTTTCTAATTACACATGGTGGGATATCGCGACGCGCTAAATGTACCTTTACATCGTGCATGCATTTGATAATTCACGTTCGGTCGCATGAAAACCATAAAAAATCGAAACGAGCGCTTGCAATTTTTCTAATCGACAAATCGAATCGATTTATAGTTCGATTTACGAAGGAATAAACGCAAATCACCTTCAAAGAATCGCTATAAAATTATTAAGTTAGATCGATTTTAACAGTTCCTTCTGGTTTTTACATTTAACCGAAAAACTAAATTTGCATCAGTAAACGTAACTTTGTAATATAACAGTTTAGTACGGCGCACGAAAAATTTTAAACACACCCACATCCACCACTGAACATAAAATGTATAAAAATGACTGCCATTTTTACGTCGGGAGTAATATGAAAAAAATAGTAACTCGTTTGTTAAACGTTTCTGTATCAATCATATGCAACGCTTAAAAAGAACCATAATGAATATCAAACCCGAACCTTTTACAAGAATTATAGATCATCGTCTGAGAGCCCAGTTGGAGTCCCTTCATTACAGATGGATAATTCTTTTTAAATATTTATACAAAAATAAATTTCAACTGGCTACGGCAATCTTTAAAAAAAAAAAAAAAAAAAAAAATCGATTTATTTTAAATTATAACAGAAAAACCTTTTTTCACGTAAGAATGACATTGTCATTAATATAGATTTCGTGAATTAAGATTCAAAACTTTCTACAAAACAATTAACATCTGAAAATTAAGCACGGCTTGCGATTAAATATATTCGCTGTAACCGATTCAGTCGAGCGTGATGTGAACTAATGATGGTATTCTGTTAAGGATTACCGTGTAAACTGCTGCATAATAGATGTTAAAGATGTTTTCGTGAAAATTGCTACATTTAAAATTCGAGAAACTTTTATTATTATTATTATTATTATTATATTACTGTCGTTGTTACATATGCAATTAATCGGCATGAAACGTCGATGCGAAATAATGGAAATAATAAAAACATATCCAAATCATGCATTTCCGTGTCAATTTTATTCACAGATACGGCGCGCGTATTAGTGTGTTCGACATTCGTATAGGCGGTTGTTATTTTGTGCAGTTGTCCCATTATTTATTGTTAGAACTTTTCTCAAACTTCTTTCCTTATTATACAGAGTGACTTCTCCTCTTTACAGAAAAAGGTAAAAATATTCTGATGTATAATAATTTTGTAGGCACGTCGAAACGACCAAAACGCGGAGGAGAAAAAATATACACCCAGTTATTTCCGGTTTTTAATTATTCCCTAGTTATTATTGGGCGGACAAAAACTAGCAGAACACACCTTCTTTTTCAGTGGGGAGCCTCGCTAGTGTCTGTAAACAACGATGATATTTGGCTGGAAATAGGGTGTGACGTTGATGTACTTTACTTTTTATACTTACGCCGAGGGGAAAAAAAGTATTATATACCATTATGCGCGCACTAACGTCCTGCTTGGCAGCGCGGTTGAACCGATTATGAAAAAAAACACATTAGTCAGAATAAAACAAAAAACAGTCTAAACTGACAATAATTTCAGTCCGTCGAATAAATAAACAGTCATCGCCGAGTTTTAGCGGAAGAAAGTAAAATAAAATAAATAAATAAACGAAAGAGAAAGTGAAAAGTTTAACGCGTGCCGAGCGATGGATCCGGCCGTGCATCAGACTACAGTACACATATTAACTACTATGGCGTATTTGTCACTCAGAAAACTATAAATTGGTATGCAGAAAATAGCTTCGAAAAAAAGACAGAAAAAGAAAAACAAACGAAGAAAGAAGATAATACAAAACTTGGTGCCTTATTAAGTTTTTTTTTTGTTTTTTGTTTTTTTTTTTTTTTCGATACTTTTAACGTTGCCAGTTTGACTATAGAGACTATACAACGACGATTTTGACACAGTCGAACAATATTTGTTCGAAAAGAGGAACAACGGCTGCTTAAAATGAATTTCGATGAACAATATTTCGTAATAATTTTATATTAAGAAAAAATAAAATAAATGGAATGAGCGTTTTTCTAAGTTGCTAAGATATTTTTCTACTATGTTAAAAAGTTTTTCTTATCACCCTCAGACAGCATTAAAAAATTAATGTCGAGCGCAGAAAGTAATAATAAACAGTCGCAACGATTACAGGAACCGGTCAATTACGATTTGAATTTCAAATGATTAAAGTAAATCGATATTACGTATTCGATCATTCAGATCGCGCCACAGAAAATCTCCTATGATAGTTCGGCTATATAATATATTGGTAGAAAAGTAAATTTTAAGTGACTAGGTTTTTTTCGAAAAAAATAAAGGCAAAAAACAAATTTAATTTTCGGTCAGTGTATGCAATTTCTATTAAAATTTTCGTAACTCAAAAAAGTAGCAGGATTTCTAAATAACGTAGCAGAATTTCCAATTTACCCTCAGGCGTGTAACAATGACGTAGTTTAATTACGGTACTATTAGTCGTCTAGTTTTTATCGTCGCCAGGGATGCCAACTAAAACGGCATTAACCCCGCGTCTAACTAAATTCAGAAGCATGTTACCACTATCTCGTTAATACCGTAGACGTTAAGTTATTCATTTAATATTACTATTTAATTATGGAATAGAAAATTTTGTTGTTTTTTAAAATTTACATTACCCAATTTCCTACATCGATTTTTTTTTAATCGAACGGCCGCTGAAAATGTACGATTTATAACTCTACGAAAATAACACGGCGAAATAACGATTAGACATAATACAAATTGTACACGTTTTACTTTGCTGCGGGTGTCTCGACGATGGGCGGGTGTACGTTGATGATTCAGTCTGGATTCCCAAAGGAACGCGCGGATGAGACGCGGTAACCAAAATTATTTTATTTTGCAATTATTTAACGACTCCACTAATCGCAAAACCGAGTTTGATTTGGTTACTAGGACTTTTTACTGGATCAGGCTTTTTTCAGTTTTCTTGACACTAGGGGTCTTCTTATCAAAAGTAATCAATATTCTTCCGAAACTTGGGAAATACTGTTTTTTCAACTTGCCTCTCGACTTGTACGATTTTCAGTTTGTTGTTTTTTTTTATCTTCTCCCGCGACTGATGGTACTGCACACAGTTCATTTGATACCCACTGTAAGGCAAATTCAATTTCGATCCAAGAACCTCTAGACAGCAACTGGTTTTCATTTATTTACACCATTACTCTCTCTTATTTTTAATTTTTTTCTTTTCTTTTTTATACGACCTATGTGATGTATAGCAATCGTAGGAATCCCCCCCCTACATTCTATTTGAGGGGGGGGCTCGTTTATAGTCTATTTACATTAATTATATTTCCAACGCCTCGTTCAAGTATAATAATAATTTCCTGCCCCTTATATATTAAAAAGTTACACACAGTTCGTGTTATACAGTTTATTTCTTCTTCATGAAATTTTTTTCAGTAGTATTTCTTTTCTGTAATTCAACATACCCTACACACCTGTTGTCTGGCATTAATTGTAATACAGCGATTTCTACATTTCCCAATAATTATATACAACAATTTTCGTATATTTTTCAAGTGCTGTTCACAATTCTTTCGTCGTTTGTTTGTTTTTTTTTTTTTTGTTTTTTATCTTTTTGCGCTTTTATCCCAATCGAAATTTACTAAACTGGAAAAAATAACAAAATTATTGATCGATTTTATTTGTAATAATAAATCATTTCGGACCTTGATCGATAAAAAAAAAATAAGTAATCGAAATATATAATAAAAAGAATACAACTTTAAAAGTTTTGTGAAAAAGGGAAAAAATAAAAATAAAAGAGCAAAAAATTAAGAAAAAAAAAAATCCGAGGGATTAATGGTCTGCTGTGGTGAAGATTTTGCGACTTACTATTATAATAGGTACATTAGAAAGAGCCTAATGTCAAAAAAATTAAAAACGAATAGGTGGTTTAAAAAAACTATGAAAATACCAACAATAAACGTAATCTCACAGCTTTTATTTAGTCGAAAACTAGTTTAACTCTGAAAAAATCCACGATCAGCGGGTACAGATTACACTAAAAACGGGATAATCAATAAGCTAAAAGATGATTCGCGTTACATGATCGCGCTTCGCTTAATATGGGTACAGAGTACGCTCAGGTAAAGATCAATATGTTTAAATTATGCAATCTATTTCGTTGTTTAACCGATAACGAATTTAAGACCGATCTCTTCTGACATATTTTTGCACATAAGCATAATCCCCACGACCAACCAGCAGCGTTACAAACTACTTTTGATAATTTAGTTCCCATAAGCACTATAATGCGACATTACCCGAGTGTTAAAAATGAACCTAACATTATTATTCGAAGAGACTTATTATTGTCTTTCCACTGAGAAACATTGTGGGAAGGGTTGTTTGGTTTTTATTATCAAAAAATGCGTCCTTCTTAATCACTTATTATTATTTACGGAATTTAGTCAATTTTTCGAATTCGCTTAGCAGTTTTCTTTTCTTTTCTTTTATTGTTTTACAATGTACGAGCAAGCAGCGCTCGCCGAGTCGTCCATAAAATAGTATTAGCGCATCCATGTAGTATGCGGTCACCGACAAATCCCGCAAAACACTTGAATTTTCGTAGCTACTCGGTAATTCGGGCGTTGCAGGGAATGAGAAAATCGACGCCGCGATCGATTATGCCATACTGGGTTCAGGCCCGTGTCTTATCTAACGGGTTCGCTGCAAGTTAGAATAATTTTTAAAACATTTTCAAGACTTTTTCTCTATGGGCAATTAAAAAATTCACTTTATGGGACGTTCGGTCCATCACGTTTACCTTGTGTTGTGTAGACTAGGCCACGCGCGAATGTCTCGAAACTATATTAATTTAAATGGTGCGGCATACCAGATTTATCCTTCCGTCCATACTTCCACCTAAAGTGCGATCAGGGCTCTAGCTTACATACAGCTCTGTTTCTTCGACCCGGACATTAGACGATAATGGCACACCGTCAGTGTTAAAAATAACAATAATAATTATAAAAATAATAATAAAATGAACAGCGAATTTTACCGGAGGAGATGATGTCGAGAACCGTAAAAATTGTGGAAAAAAACGTAAAAAAAAAAAAACAAAAAAAAAACGAGAAAAAACTAAACCTGATTCGTGTTTAGAGTCTCTTCCATTGTACACATACTCAACGTTGCGCGATGAATAATACAATTTTACAATTCAACGGCAATTATGAATTTGGCGCGAACAGAGATGATGCAATTAAAATTTATTCGAATAATGAAATACACTTTACACCATTTTCTCTTTAAACGAAAACAAAACAGATGTAGAGATTAAAGCGATTCTTTACAAAAAAAAAAAAAAAAAACCATAACAGTGGCCGATATAATAATAAACAAACGAAAACGAATTACACTGTCCGTTCAAGGATAATGTGAAATAACCGATAAGACACACATATTAAGTTCAGTGGCAACTTCGAAGCAGCAGAGGCTCGTTACCGAAAGCACATTTCTCGAATCTTCTTTAATTATCGTCGCTTGTTTCCGCTGCTGCACAATTATCAGGCGCACAAGTCATTTTTGCACACACAAGATAAGTAAGATGCGCCGAATTAACACGTGATCCCCGATTGACGAATAATTTCTTTTCCGTAATTTTCCGATGACACTCGGTTCTTCCCGGTCGCACACTACGCTCTTTTCGTCGAAGAGACCGGTGAAATAATTCATTCCGCCCTTGTTGAAATCTCTGCCTTCGCAACAACACAAACTGTACAATTTGTATTACGTTTTCATTTAACGGAACCTAGAGCTAAATGTTGAAACTTGAAACCATTTCTCATTGTTCGAGAAAACAAACGACTTCCCGCTTCTTCATAGAATTTCTCTGAACAAAAACATTCTGCTACGAAGTAGAGTACAAGTTTTTATTCGCCCGAACGTTTTTCAGACAAAACAAGATTATAGTAAAAAATCTCTTCCCTCGGCAATCATCTTTCCGCTGCAAGTACCGCCGAAGCTATTCAGACGCGACTTAATATTTCAAAATATTTTATCGATTTATTTTTTCAAATTGGAAAAGAATCTCTTTGACTTTCTTAGAATAATTCTAATTTATCCGCTCTTTTTTTGTTTTCTTTTTTTTTGAAATACGATTTAAAAAAATTAAATACATAGGCGCGATTTTGATTTATCAAAAAGATATTACTACATCGAACGTTCCCCCGGTCTTTTTGTTTTTCAATCTCAATAAATTAGTTTAAAAAAAATTCATAACGAAAACAAAAGCCGAAATCCGAATGTGAGCTACGAATTACGAGTTTGGCACTGTGTACGTGATCGCTTCCGTAACAGAGCAGCGGGAAAAAGATAGCTGTTTGGCGGTTTCGTTAAATAATTTGAAGCGCGCAGATTTCAAATGACGTCACTTTTTCCATAAACTAATAATTTTTATTACGTTCATTCAAAGCGTAATAAATAAACAACAAAAGTAAAATGCCGACGTTATGCAATAACTAGAATGTGACACTGGACGAGTAATAAACGCAAAATCGATTTATAACCACACATACAGGCTAGAGAGATCTCTGTGGTGCTCCTGTGAGTACAAACTGAGAACTATGAAAAATATCTTCACTGCAATTTCTCGAAATTTCACGATTATTTAAATAGCGTTTATGCAATACAAAGAATATCCACGGTGACCGCTCAAATATAATTTTTAAATTCCCGGTTTTCCTGGTCCAAATCCTCCCGATTTCCTGATTACTAGAATTGTGTACTAAAAGAAGAATGAAATTTTTTTTTGTTACTATTGATAATATTTGATCGCCGTGGCATATTTTATACGAATAAAACAGAACTCTTCGTAGTTTTATTCTAGCGTGTGAAGTATATTAAAAAATGCGCTCATTTTTCGCTCCAGATAATTTTTCCTCATTAAAAATATCGTTTTAGGCTGTTTTTTACTTCCCCCCCCCCCGGGGCTTATCACCGGTTGGATGGCCACCCTGAGGTCGCATAAAACGACGACACTTTGCTCGGGTTTTTACATAGCAATTTTAACGGCGATTCTATTTAAATAATTTTGTTTCACTGAATTATCGGAACAAATATAGTAGCCGATGTGAAAAATAAATAAACGTGAAAAGCAACAGAATACAGACTCGTGAAATGTAATAAAAATTAATAGGCACGTTCCGTAATCGCGGTTATTACGATCAATGCAGGTGCATAGAAAAATGTTTTTAAACATTTTCCCTTATCACCGTAGGATTCTAGAGCATCCGGGAAGAGAAGCATGTCGGCTTAATAAATACATTTCCGATATGTTTAATGTTAATTGATAAATGAACACGACGGTTTTACTAATATTCACTTAAAACATTATTCGATCACCTCGAAGTAGGTTTTTTTTTTTTTTTATTGAACCGATCGTGCTGTGCAGTTTTTGAAAATAAACAATTATTGTCAGTGACCAATCGGCAAGACGACGACACATATTGCGGACTGATAGCGAGTGAAACTCAAATACCGATAATACTTACAACGTAATACGAAGTGCATGCAAAAGAACCCTTATCGTTGCATCAAAGTGTATACAAAACTTCTAATACAGTCTCGTTATCAACAGCTTAATATGAAACAGTCAAGCGAAAAGTCAAAATAGAACAAATTTGAAACGCGATAATTCTTATCGAAAATATATAGACAAAAAAATAAGAAAAAAACAAAAACAATAATAAAACGTGCTCATTTGATTAACAGAATGCGATTCGTGACTCAACAAGTAGAAACTATTATTTCGTAAAATAAAGTGAATGAAGGCTCGTTTTACCGACTGATAAGTGATTTATTCTTACTTCTCTGTAAATATATACATGTATGTGTGTATGTATGTAGTGTGATAAGTAAAGATTAACCTGAAAATTGTTGTTCTTTACTTTTAATCATTTATAAATAATCTCACAACTCCACTCGACTTTAACAAAATATTTGTTTAACGCGGTCACGATATTTCGTCTCCGCTATCAATCTAATAAGCGTGCGTACACATAGCCGAGTGTGATTAGAACACACCGGCGATTAAGACCAACCACGGCAACTTCTCGAGATTAGTATAGCCGGTTAAAACCCGAATTTTCGTCTGAAGAAGCGTAAGAGCAATAAACGAGCATATTCCAGTATAATATTATCTCGCGGGAATATGTTACTCTGTTTGCGATAATGAAAATATAACTTTATTAGAGCGAGTAGCCACCCTTTTTTTTTTTTTCTTTCTTTCTTTTTTCAAAATAAATTTCTCCAACTTTTACCAATTTTCCAAATGTCTTCAGCTTTTTCTCCGGATACAAACAAACAATTATCACGCAGAAAGCAATTTTCAAGTATTTCGCAACGCGCTTTTTAATGAAAAGTTCGTTACTATAATTTCCCGTTTATCTCTTTTTTTTTTTTTTTTTTTTTTTTTTTGTAGCACAGTTCTATGCGAGATGTTTAACTCAATAAAGAGTAAATATGTGTACATATACTATACGGTTTTACGCGATTATTTTTAATAGTATTTTCAAATATTCTATGTGACATGTGGGTATTTCTGTCTCTTCTTTAATTTCCCCGACCAATGAAATTGTCCGATTTGGCCGCCTCGTATTATTTTACACTTTTTGTCCAAATACTCTAAAAGCACTACTCTACAACGGAATCACAGCTGTGCACTGAGCATATTTGGCTTGGCATCTGTCAAAAGTCTTTTCGGAACACAATTTACCAAAATGAATACTAATTCAAAAATTCAGGACGTTTGAAAAGTTTATCAACACTATAACTCGATTTCTTTAAATGAAAATGTCATCGTAATTTTATAATAATCGTTTTTTTTTTTTTTATAGGGAGAGACAATTTGAAGGGCTCGTAAATTCAAGGTTAGATATAAGAACTACGTGTTGCTTCACGTTTATAATTAGTTAATAATATCGCGCATGTAATAATAACACGCGTGTGTAATCAGGAAAGATTACAAATCAAAACGGGGAAAAAAAAAGTAAATAAAACAGCAAAACAAATTTGTACGATATCCGGTTTAATATATTACAAATGATGTCAAAAATATCTACAAAAAAAAAAAAGAAAAAAAAAATCGACCAAGTAACAAAAGTTACATTATAATTTTGCTTTTTTCAGAACGTTAAACGCATGTGTGATTGTGCCAATTTTAAAAAAGCGCCATTACTGTAACACTTAAACATTCCGAAAGTGTTAACGATATTGATGTTTCAAATAGTAAACGCTGGAACACATTATACACTCGCTATTATTTCGATTTTGCGAATGTTATCAATTATCATCGATTTGTTTGAACTTTTAAATAAACATGCGGATTTTAATTAACGGAATTATTTCACATTCACGCGAAACCCCATAATGATAATTCTACTTTAATAGAAAATTGAAAGAAAAAAAACAACAACAAAAAGCAGTTGAGCGACGCTGAAAGTACAAATTTGACACGTATGCCCCAAATGGAGAAATTAAGTAATGTTTTTTCGTCTAATAATTACTGTAAGTCACGCTCGACTAATAAAATTTTAGCTCTCTCATGCAGGAAGAGAAGAAAAAACAACTGTATTCGAGTTGTTTTTTCTTCGATCAAAATGTCATTATAGTTTAGTTAATTTACGCGTGATTGAGATTAGTTCATCATCAGCACGATATATGTATATGAGGCTAGAATCAAGCCCTAAAGAACTATCTAATGTACAGCAATGCATCGATTACAATGAGATTTGAGAAATCTTTTGTTTTTCCCTTCCTTTGGGCCTGCTGTCAACAATGAACGATTCGTAAGTAGGATTCACTTAAGTCAAGACCTGTGGAACAGGACTACAAAGGAGAAGAGTACACAGCAATCAGTAGGAATATGTCAAGGAATTTTTACACGAGGAAAGAGGAAAACTAATGGATAAAACAAGGTAAAAAGTAAGAAAAACTAAAAAATTACCAAAGAGGTAAGAGAGAAACAAAGATGCTGTTTCTCAGCTCTAAGGATCGCCATGTAGGTTGCGAAGTTTGAGAAATTTTACACAGGTACGGGCGAATTATAGAAGATGCTTCATCGACGGAAGTTTGAGAATTATGTATGTACATATATATTATTGCATATACATAGGAAAAATTTCCAATTGAACATTTAATTACGAAAAAAAAAAAAAAATAATAATATAGATATATTAATAATAACCGGGCGATAGATCGCCGCGGACATGGGTTTTTTTCGACTTTTACTTGTTGTACACATTTATCATTAATTTCAATCTAGCAGGGAAATTTATTCTTTCATGATTTACGCAAAGTGAGGCTAGATGAAAGTCATTTGGAGCTCGACTGTGACCATCGGAAATAAATTAATTAAACGAGAATTTCTAGAACACCATTTGCATTTCAGTAAATTAAATGCACTTGCATAGGCAGAGTGAATAAAATATTACATAACGGCACGTCTTAATTACAAAAAAAAAAAAAAAAAAAAAAAAAAAAAAAAAAAAGTATAAATTGGCTGATATACATATGTCGGCTTTGATTTTTTAGCAAATGAATATCCTTTCATTCATAATTAAAACGCAAAAACACCCGCTATTACATCGCCACAGACTAGCTAAGCAATTCTATTTTTGACAGTTTCGAAGACGAGATACGGTCGCTTTCTTGCCCCCCCCCCCCTCGTTATGTAGTGCACGATGTTACCTGCGAGCTAAACCGTGTTTAAATCAAATTTTCATCATATTAATCATATAAATATTAAACCACGTCGAGTTGATTTTTATATAAAATTATTTAAAGTTTCGAAATTTTAACTTAGCCTTACTTGCAAATAATTCTAAATTGTTTTACATGAAATTATCGAAAAAGAAAATCGAACCGAAACCGGCAATTTTACTATCGATGATTGGGAAAACACTGATCATCCGACCCGTTTCAAACGTAAGCGTGTTACAACTTGCATTAGTCATCTACCAAATGTGTGCCACCCGGTGCGATTGTATGCCAAAATAGGAATCCTGGTTTAACGTGTAAGCGCTGACATGGAAAGTAAACATTGTAGAGGACATAAAAATTTAAAACTCGAAAAATTTATGGGGTGGTCGGGGAGGATGGAAAAGTTGATTATAAATCTTCATTAGTAACAGTTTATCACCGCGGTACCCTATTATTGTAATCGTCACGATAATCTAGTTAGTTGCCAGAGCTCTTGGCTTTTGTCACAGAAGTCTTCCAGTTCGATCCCCTGGGGGACGATAGAAATTATTACAGAAATTACTACAAAAAGTAATTAAATAATCGCTATTATAGAAGGCAATGGTAAATATTAACACACGCGCGCTACTTGATGTATGGTAGCCAGACACACACGGGACTGCATCTCTATATCGAGATAACAAGTGATTACAATCAGTTCAAAGTGTAACCTTGGACTTGCGTCTGCACTAGCGTTGCATATTACAATTATCACCACATCCATCCTTGCCAGCATATGCAGCAGTTACAACGTGCCCGGTTGTCGTGGTTTAACCATGCCGCTGGATGTTAAAAGCGATTTTCTTTTTCTTTTGATAATATAATAGATTTATTACCACCACCTTTGATCGGCTAGTAGAAGAGAATATTCATTTGTACTTCCTTCAGCGAAAATATTAAAATACACGTTGTTGAAGATGTTTTATACAGTTATATAATAAAGTTGCGTTTACGATGATATTTTCTTTTTTCATAATCCGTCGTAAAAATCTCTTTTTAAAATCTGTACAAATATGAAAAAAACACGATATTTCAGTTTATAAATGAAGTTATATCCTTCTTCTATAAACTGATTTATAACTTATGAATAAGGGGCTCGTTTTCACTCCAAAACATGTCGGTATTTTATATTAATTTGTAAAATTAGTTAAATGTGTTCACCACTTTTTATAATATTTGAACGAAAAAATAGAGTGATTTACAGAACTATGTAATTATAATAATATCAGTTATTATATCGTGATTTTTATAATTTTTTTATCCGTAAAAAAAAAAACAACAACAAAACAAACATCAGTAAACTACTAAGACGAAATTCTCACATGCGCACAGCTAATAATAATTGTGACCTATGAAAGGTTCCGCTATCCAATTTTTTTTCATTCGTATTACATAAATGACTACATATCATTCTGGATTTCAATCAGGGTTTAACATAAAACTAATTTCCATTCAAAATGAGATTTTATGCTAAAATTCTTCGATGATATATTTACATATATATTAATAGTAACGTACGCAAAGAAAGTTATGAAAAGCTGCTATGAAATATGTAACGTTTTTAATAGAAATTTTCACATAAGCCATAAATTCATGTTTTTTTAAAAAAAGAACGACATAGCTAATTGAAATTTGCAATTCCATAAGCATTATAGAAGAATTATTATTTTCCGAGTGAACCCCCATTGAGAGGGTCGAAGAATCGAATTTTTTTTTTATATACACACACACACGTTATCGTTATGATTATCGTAGCTGCAACTTCTTCGGAAGCTTGCTTTTTTTTGTCAGACTAGTGACTATCCCGCTAACGTCTCTTCGCCGCGATAGCATACATATATGGTGACATCAAAATCTGAGGTGTTATAAATTCAAGTTTTCTGTTTTTTTTCTTTTCTGGACGAGCTTACTAAACCGACAATATGAGAATTTCTTTTTTCCTTACTTTATTTTTTTTTTTTTTAATTATTCAATTAATGAGCCACATAGCTACACAGAGGGCTTCACGGCTCAATTAGTAAGGGAATGAGGTTAGATGAGATGGAAAAGTTTGACTTGTTTAATGAAATTTATTGTTTTATCTATGGAGTTGGAGGAATCATTAAGAGCTAGAACACGGCTTGAAGGAACATGGAGAGAGAGTCGGAGAGGAGCTGTGTCTTTAAGCATGTGAAAATATGATCAACCGTTAAGCCCTCTTTGCCACAATGAGGACAGTCGGGAGGGAAAAGATTTGATAAAAGGTGGGAGTGAGTAAGTCGGGTGTGTCCAGTACGTAGCCGAGTAATCGCTATTTCTTCTTGACGTGACTTTCGGTTTGAGGAGTTCCACGGTATCGGCTTTTCTTTGAGGTCTCGAAGCTTATTACTTTCTATGTTGTTATGCCAATGCTGCTTCCACATAGAAAGTATTAGCTCTTTATAATGTTGTTTGAGGTCTTCGGCAGTAGGACGAATAAGCATTGAAATTGTACTGTTGAGTTTGGCAGATTTGGCAGCCAAATCCACCCTATCATGTCCAGGAATTCCTACATGGCCTGGGATCCAGATAAATTTTGTTGAAATAGACTGTAGATGCATAATGTTTAGAATCACTTTAATGCGCTGAGCAATTGGGTTTGATGGAAATAGATCTTGTAGTAGTTGGAGTGACGTAAGAGAATCAGACAGGATTATCAGGTTTTGTTGAAAGTGGCGTAAGAAATATTGGAGACATAATAAGATATCTGTTAGTTCTGCAGATAGGATAGATAGACGGTTGCTTAAGCGATGTGAGAATATTTTTTTATTTACAGAGTACGCACAAGCCACTCTTTTTTGGGTTTTAAAGCCATCGGTGTAGCATTGGATGTGGTTAGGGTATTCTTGAAGGATTAGTTGTAATTTTCCCAAGATTATATTTTTATCAGCTGGTCTAAGAAGTTTTGATAAATCCAATCGGATTTAAGGTTTTTTAAGAGACCCACGGTGGAGGTTCAGAAAATATGGTTAAGAGAGGGTGGGAGTTGTACTTTTGACAGGTCAATTTTTGGTGCCTGATCATTATATGATTTGGTGAATTGTTTGGGTTAAAGAGATAGTCATATATAGGTATACTGGGGTTTTGGGCAGCTGAGATAATAAAATTAGAGGTAGAAGAGTAATCGACGGTAGTGGAGTGGGGGAATAGCTGTTTCCGCACATAGACTGTCTATTGGAGTAGTGCGGAACGCTGCTGTAGCGATTCGGAGAGTTGTTGTCTGGATTGTGTCTAAAAGTTTTAATGCTGACTTATTAGCTTGGCCATATATAGGTGCTCCATAATCGATTCTGGCTAGCACAAGAGATTTATATAGTTGTAGTAGTCTACCTCTATTGCAGCCAGTTATTGGGTTAGCTAAATATTTCATCACATTAATTGCCCGTTGGCATTTTGCTTTCAAATTTTTTTAGGTGTGGAAGCCAGGTTAATTTCTGATCAAAGTGTATACCTAAAAATTTTGTATTATCTTGAATTAATATCGGTTTTCCGTATAAAAGCAGGGTATGGAACTTGGGCGCTGGCTTTCTTTTTCGAAAGATTACTAAATGTGTTTTTGTGCTAGAAAATCGGAATCCAAGATTATGTGTCCACTGAGATAGGCGGTTTAGGGTTTCTTGTAATAGTCTATGCGCTCTTTGAGCGTTTGGACTTATGATACTAATACTGTAGTCATCAGCAAATAACCGTTGTGTAAGTGCGAAGTGAACATTAGTCACAATATTGTTTATGGCAAGTAGAAAAGGTGTTACACTTAGAACTGAGCCTCGGGGGACTCCGTTTTGGACTTCATATGGCGTAGATAAAACACCATTTATCCTGACAGTAAGGGAACGGTTATTTAAAAAACTTTGGAGTAGAATAGGAAGGTGATCACGAAGGCCACATTGGTGTAATAGTTGACATAGGTAATATCTCCATATCCGATCATATGCTTTTTCAATATCAAAAAATAGTCCATATAAACAGGATTTATTGGTGAAGGCCTTTTGTATTTCACTTTCGAGGTCACAAACCGCTTGAATTGGAGATCGATTTTTCCTGAAGCCATATTGATAGTTAGTGATAATATTATTAGATTCAAGGTACCATTCTAAACGTTTGTTGTGTGACTATTTTTTCCAGAGTTTTCCCAATAACGCTGGTTAAAGATGGCGATATGATTGTGGGTTAGATGGGTTTGAGTTGGGTTTTAAAATTGGGATGACAGTAGCTGTTTTCCATTGAGGTGGATACTGGCCTGTTGTAAAAATTTCGTTAAACACTTGAGTGAGATATGATATAGCTTTAGGGTGAAGATTTTTTAGCATAGCAGGATGAATTTGATCTGGGCCTGGAGCCGTATTTTCGAATTTATGGATAATGTAATTTACTTCTTGGCTTGATATAGGTTGGTTGTAGTAATAATTACCAGAGTGATAGTGGAAATTTATGGGTATTAATTCAGTTTTCTCTTTAATAGTGATAAACGATTTATCACATAATTTTTATCTGATGACACAGATGAAAAATGATTCGCTAGAGTATTAGCAATATTAAGGGGGTCTACATAGATTTGGTTGTTGTGTTGGAGTTGGGTGATAGCAAAAGTTGGTTTATTGCCTGTTAATCTTTTTATACTATTCCACATGGCTGCAGAAGATACAGGCTGGTTTATACTAGATACAAAGTTTATCCAACTCTGCTTTTTGGAGTAGCGGATGAGTATTCTGGCTTTTGCTCTAAGTTTTTTGTATTGTATAAAGTCTTGTTGATACATGCTATTTCGAAATTTACGCAGGGCTTTGTTGCGATTTTTTATGGCCAATTTTATTTCTTCGGACCACCAAGGTACTTTTCGAGATTTAATTGAGTTAAAAGAGATCTGGGTATGGAGTTCTCAGCTGCACGAATCAATAGATTAGTGAAAGCATCAACCGAATCTGCAATGATTGTAGGACAAGGAAATTGATCTATGTCGGCTGTAAAATCATAAAACGAAGACCAATTTGCTTTGGGAATGTTCCATTTTGGTATAGATCCTACTTGACATGGTTTGTGGTGTTCTAAAGAGACCACTATCGGATAATGGTCACTATCACAAGGATCTGTGTATGCGGCCCATTGGAGTTTAGGTGCTAGATAGTTTGAGCATATTGTTAGATCAATAGATGAAAAACATCCGTAACTTGAATTTATGTGGGTTGGGGAGTGTTTGTTATTTAAGAGGATTAGTTTCGAATAATTAGCCAGCACATGCTCAACTATATTGCCTTTAGTGTTAGAGAATTTACTGTCCCAAAGTGAATTGTGGGCATTGAAATCACCACACAGAATGAACGGTTCTGGGAGGTAGGCTAGAAGTTCTGTTAGAGACTTAGTAGATATATTTTGAGTTGGTGGAATGTAAACCGAGCAAACTGTAATTGGTTTTTGGGATTACTTTATTTTACTTATTAGATCGATCTATTTTCGCTTCACAGCCATTTAGAATGATCAAAATTTACAACGTAATTCTTACTGACATCAACACAAAAAAAAATATATATATAATCCCAAAAATCCTATCCTAACATTTAACTTTCATTATATAACATCAAGACATTTTTTCGTTACATAAAATTGTGATATTTTTTAAATAACAATAACAAAAATCCTATGAAATATAACAAACGTTACATAAAATTGGGACATTTTTTCTAATGGGGATAGCCTAAGAATTACGTTGTAATTAATATATATATATATATATATATATATAAATACATCATTTGCGTTTCGACCACGATACCAACGAGCAATACATTTTTTCCAGCCGCTACGACGATCCTCTGTTTTCCGTAAAATCGAGTAAAAGTTTTTATTACACATTTCGAGCATTTAATCAGTCTATCTTTTGGAACTTCTTTTTCGAGTTCTTCTGCCCTCAACCACTTCTTCAATTACTATTCTTTCCAGACTATCATCTTCGCGTTCATATGTAATAAGAAAGTTTTTTCTGATCAACAATTTATGCCATACAGAGAATAATTTCAATGATAGTAGATTCTATTTTAGCGTAGCTCATTGAAGAGAAGCAATAAAAATACGTTAGAGATAAACAATTACCAACTATTCCTTTTGTGTACTGATAATAATGTAGTAATGATTTATGCGAAGAAACCGATAATAATGGCAGTGATGATCATCTCGATTCGCAAAACAAACGGGATCATTGCGAAAAACTCTCACCCTGTTTCGGAATAATCATAATCACAATGAAGCTGTTATTGTTAGCAACAATATTTTCCTTCATTCCTTATAATTAATATGCATTATGTTTTTTTGAGAAATAGAGCCGAATTGAAACAACATCGACGTATGCGCTAATGTGTTCTGTTTTAAAAATTCCGAAATTATTAACTTTCATTTAGTTAAATTATTGTTAAAATGAAAAAGTTGAAAATTTTTCTTCGTAACAAGAACAGCGTATCAAAGAAAATTATTTTTTAAGTTAGTCAGCTAAGCGGGTCGTAATTAGTCTTAGCGGCAGATCGTTCAAAGCCGTCGCTTCTTTTTAGTGCATACTTTTGGCTCGAAAATTAAGACATTTTTCCTTACAATAATAATAAAAAAAAAAAAAACATAACTTTTTGGCCGTCTTCAGATGTGTATTTTTTCCGACGGCGCAATTAAGAACCATGAACGTTTAAGTCTGAAAAAAGAAAGTCTTTTAATGAAAAAAACAAAAATAAAAACGAAATAATATCGATTCAGAACTAATTTTACTACATTTTACTAGAGCGTTTTTTTTTTTTTTTTTTTTTTGGCGTTATTTATATTTCATTTTGCGGAGGTACAAGACTAAAAAATTATTATAATATTTTCTCAAATTCAGTTATAATGCTAGAGAAATTTTATAAAAGTTTCAAGTTTTAAACCGAAAAAAAAGTACTTAAAAATTTAATTTTTAATATTTGTTTATTAAATCGCGGGTAATTTTAATTTAGACGCTTTAATTTTAAATAATGTTTAAAGTAAAGTAAAGCAAGTCCCATATATCCTTGATAAGGTATCATAGATTGTGAAGTTAATATTCACAGTGTACTAAGCCCAACGGCACTAATAAGAGTAGCGGGGCCAATTCCTTTCTATTTGAGATCCGCCTTTACTTTCAGAAATTTCTCTGGTACCCAATTTGATTTCAGATTAGATATAGACCTGGGAGCGATTCGGATAGGCCGTGTCCTCCGATTTAGTAGCCGAGAACCTTAAAGGCTATCAACGCTACCATAAATATTGTTTAACAAGCTGAAAACGTATGCTAGAAAAAATCAATGTCGTAGATAATTTGCATAAAGAGAATCAAAAACGGGCGTCCTATCAACTATTTTTGGACCGTCTAGTGTTGTTTTATAGCATTCGATCGCGTTATCATAAAAATACAAGAACGATTTGATAAAATCGGACAATCGGCGAGAGAATTGTGTAAAAAAATTAATCAATAAAAAAACACAGTTACGCATTTTATTACATATATATATATATATATATACTACTTCGATTTACTTCCAACGATTACAGATTGCATTAATAGCGACAATTACGTATTTCACACAAAGAAACTATCACGTATTATATATTACATGTTGCAATACATAAATGTTTTTTTATTCATTCTATTTTCGTTACATCACGCGGTAAGCTTTTGAATGAAATGGTTAAAACGGTTAAAATTTTATTCCAACAATTGGCGGGGCGCGAATTTTAATTACCATTCGCACACATTACCAATCGCCATTAAGTGGACAGAATATTTCGCCGAATACTATCCAGTAAATTCATAGAAAACAATTACACATAGAAATAAACCGCGATCACGACAGAAATTTTCTCGCGAATATTTGTGATATTTTGCCAGGTATTTCTCCTTCAACACGTTTAAATGAATCGTACAAAAATAAGCACGCTAATTATAATGGTAATTTTCTACATATATAATCCATATAAGGGAGATTATTACAGTATAAAATTCACGCTTTTTAGTAGTGTGGTTTAAGCAGATAAGAACAGTCGAAATTTAAATATTTCGTCAGTGTATCATCAACACTGTTAACGTTAACGGTTAATTTTTACCTATAAATGAAGGTAAGGACGACGAGGAAATTCGCTTTTATCAATATATATATATATATATATATATATATATATATATTAATGACTACGTCATTCTTAGTCCGGATTACACTACAGTTTTTGTCCCATGATTACGACCCGTTACTTCGTATAATAAGACAACAAAGGTTGAATTGTGATCCAGATATTATTGATTTCCAAAACAGTTTTGTTATGGAACACATAATTTTGGCGATTCCGTGTTTCCCAGTAGCGAACACAAAGTTGTCTCTTATTACCGGACAGCGAACAAGTTGTTTTTTTATCGTTATTTATTCTAATAATTGTCGTACGTTGTTTCAAAAGATAGAAGAATGAGGATAAATCAAAATGGAAGAGACAAACAGGAAAAGAAAATAAGACCAATAAAGATTGCGAACTGCGATAGATAAGGTTTTGCCCAAAGAAATGGCTTTGAGAGAAGCTTCGTCGCACTGTAACAACGAAATTCTAACATCACTATACTGAAGAAGATTAAGAAGAAAAAGAAAAAAATGGGAGCTAAATTTAGAACAACAATAGAAGACGGGGATGGGGGGCGGTGGAAACCAAAGGCATAAAGAACAAAGAAACAGTGGAGATTAAGCTAAGACAAAGTAACCGTAACTCAGATACCTGGGGCATAGGAAGAACCCCACTTGCCTAGTGTGCTTAGAAGAGCATAAAGCGAGTCCGGATATTCCTAAATGTGTAGATGCCTATACATGCAACCGATGTAGCATGTTTTGAAAATGTCCGGTGTCCGGAGTCGAAGTTAAACTCTTGTCCGGTACAGGGGGGGGCACTATTGCATTTTTCCTTACCAAAAAGTTTGATTTAAGTTTGCAAATTATGCAGAAGTTGTATTTTCGTTTATTTATTTTGATTTTAAACGTTGTCGACTTAATTAATCCATAAATAACGTTACATTTCTCGAAGTAGTTTTTATTTTATTTTTTAAAAACCTTAGGGGTGTCCGCCACTAGGGGACTTTCCTCTACGATTTTCCTTTTCATTTGATATTCTCAATAGAGCGTACTGGGGGACAACTGTAGACTGACAACAGGAAGCATTTTTTTTTTTTTTTCCGGGGGAATTTTATAGTTTTCCAGTCCGGTTGAAAGCATAGGCGACTAAAAAGAAAGAAGTGATGTCAAGATGCTCTAATCCGGTTATCGAAGTGGTTTGCACTGTTCTGAATGATATTACGTGAACACGTTATGCACTGGGAGAAAAAAAATAAAATTAGCACTTTATCATGGTGGCCGTTCAAAAATATAATTTTTAAATTCCCGGTTTTCCCGATCCAAATCCTCAGGATTTCCTAATTACTGGAATTGTACGACACAGTTTACACAAACCTTCTTCCACTTGTCAACATATTGAAGCGAAGGAAAATAAAATATCGATAGAAATCAAAAAAAAATGCAAATTAATTTTTTTTATTTTTTTTTTTTGAAGTTGTTTCATTTACATTTTAAATATTTAATCGTTATAATGACTACTAACTAACTCCAACAATATACTCTTATTTTATTTTATTATTACAACAGTTAATAATAAACTATAAAACAGGTTGATTTGCCTCTTCTCCACTTAAATAGTTTTGACTTATAAAATTTAATTGACGTCTAATAGTTACATTTGTAATCACACAAGCTGACTTCAAGGGGTTTACGAAGCTCGAGTTTCTCCAAAAGTTTTATTGAGAGGGTTCAACCTTCCCAAAAAACTGAAATGCATAATGAAATTCTTTTTTTATGCGTTTACAATTTTAACTACAATGTAGTGGCAAATAATTAATATAAACATTACTTTTATCGTGAAAATAGACCTGGCATTATAGAAAAAGTCTTCTAATCAAAAAATTACAGGCAAGTTGTAAAAGAATAATGAAGGTTTTTTGTTGTTATTGACAACGTTTGACAACCGCAATATATTTTATGCAAATAAAAACAAACTTCGCTGTTTATTATTGAGCGAAACGCATTAAAAAATGCATTTATTTTTGCTTCAAATGATTTTCGTTTGGCTATTTTTACTTGTTTTTTTTCCCCCCTGTTTTACAACCAAATTCACGGCTTATCCCGGTTTTTTTCCCGGTATGCAAAATTCCCGGCTTATAGCCTGGTTTCCTGATTTTCCCGGTTGGGTGGTCACTCTGTTTATTAAAATCGTTACAATTAGTATGTTCCTTTTCTCTTACGTACTGCACCATTCATTCTATCCTACATACAATCACCATTGGTTCTGGCAGACCAATGTCGGCATATTGAGGGAGAAAAAAAAAAGGCACATTCGCATTATTATCGTTTACGTCGTTCTACGGCATGTAAACATAAAACGGAGCTCTGTAAGTCATTAAAATCGAAGACTACCCCACAAATCACCTGAACTGTACTAGCTCGAAAGCGAATGACAGAGATATCAATAAAACAAAATACGGATTTAACGAGAAAAACAGAAACATATTTGTTCTATTCACTTTTGAATTTTTTTTAAATGAAATACTCGCTGTTATTAACAACCGCATTCCTATTTAAAACTTGATAACGAAAATTTAGAAAACCAACCGATTAAATAGCTTAACAACATCTGCGACTGCCGCGGGTAACCACAAGGGGGGAACAACTATGTAGGAGAAACAAGGATTATTAATGATAATCAGTTGAAGGTTTTTAGTTAGACTGAACCATATAGCATGGTGGAAGGCAATAGGCCAAGTCGCGGTATCCGGGAATCCGGAGGGTATCAAAGTCGTTCATATAAAAATAATGATAAATAGCAGCCATTATATTCGTCTCACGAGATAAAACTATGTTTTCGTAGAAACGGAAGAGAAAGTGTTTTTCAAGTACAAAATAATGCGTACATCCAATGAATATACATCTGCGTTTTTATTTTAAACACGATGATTATGGTGTTTTGTTTTCCAGTTAAATATTCGAAGGATATTTCAGGGCAGCACTAACGTAATAAACATATCTTTTTTTCTTCACATATCTATGTAAAAATAGAAGTACGTTTAATAAGTTTATAATTTAGAGATCTTAATAAACAACGCAATTACGTACGGAACACAAAGAGGGGCCCGCAATTCTTGTTGAATTAATTTTCATCAAAACGAAACTCAAACGGAACAATATTGAATGACGTAATACCATCCATAAGTACTCAACACCATATTAAGGAATCCCAAAAACTATTGGAAACAAATATGAACCGAATTAAAATAGCCCATAAACCTTAAAGAATTCGCATTAAAAATCGCAAAAATTTCTCAGAGAAACGAAAAAATAAAATAACTGAAATCCCCAAACTGGCCAAAACGCAACCTTTAAAATAGTCGCCCGAAGTTGAAATAACAGAAGATGAAACTTGTGAAACGTGATAATGCGTACTAAAATAAAATAATAAATTGTTTTGCGTTCTTAATGTAAAGTCCTCTTCCAGTTACACTAATAATTTTCTGATTGTTTCCGATGCTAAAAGTGTTCGTCTAGCCATTACTTCTTCCCACCTGTCCCTGTCGCAAGGTCCTATTATTCTTCTTATTCGAACTTTAATCTCCCAGTTGTTTTCCTGTCGAGCTATATGGATATTGCACCTGATCATGCGGGCATCGAGGGCAATGAATAGGCTGATGAGCGTGTCCGATTTGTTGTACATGTGTAATGGTCGATATGATTTTTTACTAAATTGCCTACTTCCAACATAAATTATCTCTGCAAATCCGTATTGTTGCCACTCTAAATTATGGCCATCTACCTATCCTCGCCATTTTTAAAATCAGCTTTTTTATCTGTCGATTCAGCCCTGCCCGCCGTCTCAACCACGGTATCATTTCTACGTCTCCGTTGTTCTTTTATTTCTACCATCTGTCGTATTTGCTTTAATCGTAACTTACTTTCTTCTGCTCTTTTTCACCTTTTTTCTTATTTCGTCTTTATCAATTTTGCAACGCGTACATTACAGTAAAAATGTATAAAAGAAATTCATCGGATAAAATAATAAATAACGGTAAAGAGGGTCATCACCCTGAGTGTGCCTGAGGATCTGTTGTCGGTCAGGATAACCCCCATCAAGCACCTCCGTAAAACGAAGAGTGCACTTCTGTGGTCGATACCGATAGATAGGGCTTGAAAGGGGAATAAGAAAAGATTTTTTCAAAGAGCTATACAAAAAAGAAAAAGAAACCTGCAGGCCTCCTAGCGAAAAATGATTACAAACCGTTAATCCGTCGTCCTCAAACAAAATAAGATCAGAGTGCAATACGCTTATCGCAGGCATCGACTGCGTTAATCGGTTAACTAAACCTGAAGACATGCAAGGTACGAAAAAGCAACGATTTGTGTTTTCTCAATGTGGTTGTAAATGCGTTTAGCATATTTTTGCGTCTGCCAGCAATGAAAGTAATCCGCGATCGAAATTTTTGTTAACGAGCCATTATTTTGTTGTTTTTTTTTAAAATAAATAAACAAAATAACGATAATAGTAATAAAAATTACAGGATAAGAAACGGAAAAAAAAAAATTTTTGTAAAATTTAGATTTCGTTTTAATATAAACCGTTTTCGAACGAAGTTTCAGATAGACGAGATTTCATTAAAGGCTGAAACACGATGATCAGTATTGATATTTTTATATAGTCAAATTACGGAGCGCGAGGGGGCGGGAAAAATGAAAAAGTTCAATAAATCTCACCCCGACAAACCCAGAATTCAACACCTGGAGAGAAGGATAAGTGAACATTTTACTTTATTTCCACTAATTAATTAAAAATCAAAAATGAAAAAAATCACCGCTTTGAATTACGTAAATCGGGTTTCATACACGCTTTTTTTTTGTAGATTATCGGGAGGTTTTTATCGAAAAGGTCGATTATCCTTTTTCTTCGTCGACCACCATTATTGCCAAGAACACAGCGTTATTATTAAATAACTATATATACACTCGTATTCTCGTAAGTCCGTCGCCTCTTTCGATGATTTCTAAAAATCTGATCACGACCCGTTTTAATTATTTTGATTATCTGAAACCATCTGTTTCTTTTTAAAATTCGCCGTCCTGACCGTTCCTTTTTATGTCTGCGCTAAATACCCAGCGTTCCTCCGTACACTGGAAGAAGCGCGCTCTACTATGTACTGTTGTTTCATCAATTTCTTAGTATCCGCTTCATAATGGTATTTTGGGCCAACAATTTTCTTTTTACCTCCATAGAGAGACACCGTTCGATCCACTGAATAATCAGCGAATCAATAATTAGTCGCATGCGTTGAGATAATTACGTACATATATCGTGTCAAAAATAGAAAAGTTATGCCCTGTGATTGTTGAACAGCGTCCATGTTAACACGTGAACAAACACTTAATATTGTTACACAAGTGGGATTCCTGTGCAAACGACTGCATTAAAATTGTAAATATATCCGCATCCATATTTTATATACATTCACCGATAAATTCGAACCACCCACCGAAAATCCTTTTGCTATGATATCCAGAGCGTTCGACGAATAATAACGTGTTGCCAGTGTAAACAAGTTTTATACGAACGAAAATATCATTTCACAGAGGGTTTAACGGGTTTTATTTATACCCCGATGCGAACTTTTTTTCTTGCATGGTAAATAATAAATATCGATTATAAAATAGAACGCCTTTTCTCTTCTTATTGCAAATAAAAATTTCGCTAGTTAAAAACATCCTGTTTATTTTACACATCGTTTATCGTTTATTTGTTAAACGCGCAGAGAAGCTCATAAAAAATTAACGTCTATCGGAACTAAAAAAAAAAAAAAAAAAAAAAAAAAAAGGAAAAAATCAGTTGTACCACTTTTAAGATATTATCCTCTTATGTATAATTCTGTTCCGGACAAAATTTTTCGAGTAATCTTTTTTGAACGCCTTAGTGTCGCTTCAACTTTTTTTTCCGCCATGAAGTAGACTTTCGGAAGCAGCAGTCTACTACAAGATTCTACGCAGTCCAATGGACTTTCCACAGTAATCGTAGAACTCAAAAGAAGGTAGCTCTCTTCATTGTATTGAAAAAAAATCATCTTCCACACGGTATCTGATTACGAGCCATTTAAAATTATCATTGCTACCGTTATTTTTGACAAAAAACATGATGTTACGTTTGAACCTAATGAGTGCAATATAATGGAAGAATCTACCCCACCTCTATTACGTTGCTCGTTTACGAATTTAAAAGTACACCGCCCCGCTATTTAAAAATGGCCGTGTACACTATAATTGCTCATCAACAGCAACTATTTCGTGATTCTGTGATTTCGCATTCCTTTTCTTTTTTGTTGTGATTTATCTTATCCTTTCATAAGGGCTAGCTCTTAAATTTCCAACAAAGCTTTATTATACAGTCTCCTAACGACCGTCTGCTGTCAGTATATTATTCAGTTTCGTTTTCTTCTTTTAATCACTTACAGTAATGATCGTTAGTCTTTTTCCAACCTTAAATCACGTCCGCTTAGTTATCAATACCCATCCGCAAAAAACACCGAAAGCCTCTATCTTAACTCAATCTCGCTTTTCCTTATGTTGCCGATGAAGAAGGAGTGTTTTCTTGTTTACAGCTTTCTTCCTCTCCCTTGCGAAATGCCTCTTCGTCGTATTACTAAACACATAAAACTGCGTTTCGTTAAAATTTCCGACCATCGAAATCTCGTTTAGATAGCTGATTGAAATAAAATGCGGAGTCGACACTTTATCGCGAGTTCAATTTCTGTTTTGAACGGCATCGAATGCTAAGATCCTTGCGCATGGTACAGAATGAATTTTAAGAAAGACTGAAGCGGTTTTGGAACTCACAATGTAATAATCAAACTTTCTAACGACGCAGAACCTCATCAATTTCACTTTTAAAACTGAAAAACGATAATCGGATCGAAAATAGTTGAAGTTCGCAGTAAAGCAGCAGAACTGGTTAATAATTAACGAAACAAATAGTTTAAAGATGAATTCATGCTCTTACAGGGAGGACGTAAAAAGGTTACTTATCTCCACTGATTGGTCAGTTTCCTCATGGAACCATGTTCCCGGGTACTGAAATTTGCGAGACTCGTTCAAGCGCTTTACCTTCCATAAGTAATTTCTTTTTCCGTACTGCTTTATCCTAAGTCTTCAGATGCACTGCCAGCCGTTTGGTTTTACTGATTAAATATCGAGTCCGTATATTGCACTAATCTGTGTCACATGGTCCAACATGTCCTGTAACTTCTCGAAGCTGTCTGCGATTAGAGCGGTATCGTCTGCATATCGGATGTTTGACACCCTTTCTGTCCATATTGTTATACCATCCTCCACGTTCAAGGCTTGTCTGAAGATTGATTCAGAGTAGATGTTAAATAGAATTGGATATATAGTATGCATCCCTGGCGGATGTCTTTTTTAATTGAGATTTCTTCTGATTCTTCGTTTTCACTCCTTATTACAGCGCTTCGATTCCAATACAGATTGCCTATAAATCTTCGAATTTCCCGACTGATACCAATTTATTTCAGTATTTGCATCAACTCTTGTCATGTTTCACGCAGTCAACGGATTTGCGATAATCAATGAAACAACAGTAGAGTTGATGCCTGCCGTCTAGGAATGTGAGCGCTGGATGATTGGACTGGAGTAATTTAATCAGTTCGCGCTGCAATTTGTCAGGGCTAATCTTGATAGTATTCACTACTTCGTTCTCTAAAATTCAGTTCACCGGTCCATCTCGACTAGATTCTTCAATTAAAGAAGATATTGCGGGCCTGAAATCCTTAAATAAATCGGTGATGTATTCTTTCCACCGTGAAAGTCGCGTAACTTTTTCTAAAATGATTTTACCACTTTTGTCCTTCAATTTATTACTATTAAGCGTCCGTTTCATATTGGTAAATTCTTTAGCTTTTTTGTGAAGGTTAAACATATGCTTAGCTCGTATCGCTTTAATTTCTTGACATTTCTCAGTCAGCCAAGCATCTTTAGCTTCGAGTATTTTTCCGGCGAATACTTTTATTTATAGCCCGCTATTCAGCTGAGTCTAGGCCATTGACAAATCATTGTTGACTATACATTTACATTTAATACGTATTTTACTTTTTTTCAATATATATTTTTATTTAACAAAATATTGATTTATAAAATGAAAAAAATTTTCATTTAAATTAAATAAATAAATTATAACTAAATGTTTGCCCGAATGACTTTTTCCCTCGGGACTTTTTTGTTCATTTTGACGAACTTTATAGCGTAAAACAAATTTCCTGAATTAATTTCAGAACAGCTTGTATATATAAAAGTACATATGCACACAGCACACACACTTATAATTTTATAGGTGTAGTAATAAGGTCGTCGTTGGTGTTAAATTATCGCATAAACTTGTAAATTCTCAGAAACAGTATAGATCATCGATATTAATCGGTGATATTTTTATAAAAAATTTCCAAACATAAGGGAAAATTATCGTACCATTCATTTTACCATTCTTATTGCAAACTTTGCAAACACCCGCCTCAACGGAACAATCGCGGCTAACTCGACTGTTTAAATTAAGAACGTATAATAATATAATGTACGCTAGGAAACCCCTAATCCGGTTAACATTTATACTTACACGACACGTACAGTCCAGCTGCCACTGAAATTACCGGAAAAACCAATGAAAATCATTTTAATGAGAACACGTGTGTAACTTCACAGGCGACAACAAAAACGTCCCAATCGTGAGATCCGGAAAAATTTTAAATACAACCAAATCGCATGGTAGTGAAAGTTTTACAGGAAGCGTAGTTTTTTAAACAGCGTCAGAATTCAGAATGAACACAATTTTCAACGGACGACAGAGCATAATTATGCGGTACGCGACGAAATGCAGTACTGGATTGATGTTTCCGTAATGTACTTCGTTTAAATAATTACAGAATGGACGTGATATATATAGGTTTACTTGCACACATAATGAACTATTGTATCGAGCATGAACGCGGTAAAAATGCTACGAGATTACAATGAACTGAAAAGAACTAATTAAAACCAAAAACAATACAAACTAGAGAATCGTATTTTTCTTTACTTCAAGTGACTAATTCTGTTTACTGGGTCTTTTATTTCTTTATGATTATGTCGCTTTTTTTTCTTTTTTTTTTTTTTTTATACTGTAGAAATGCGTTTCAATTAATAAGTTGTATTTATTTTTTTGATTTTGTACGAAAACATTGTATACCCGTAACTGTACAATCGAAAATCATTATAAATTAGCCTAGAATTGCTAAGCATTGATTCATGATCTATTATTCACATATATACGTACAGACAACTATTAATCTTCTCACTGTATGTATAATAGTAATAACTACTCCTCCTGAAAAATTGTCTGCCATAACGGTTAAAAACGAAAAAAGAAACGTCGATTGTTAAGTTTTACTAGCAGTATATATTTTTGTTTTAATTTTCGTTAAAATATTTTTTTCAGGAATGCCGGAATACATTTTTTGAATTTATCATCGGTGGTACGGCCGTCAAAATTACAAAAACTTTCAAAATGACCCGTTAAATTAGAACGTTGCGCGAGCTTGTGCTTCAGATTTGCAAAACTTACTGATTAAAAGTTAATACACTGCCCGTCGCGCTGATTAATAAAATTAAAGAAGGCGATACACGCCGGGAAAGTATTTTCTCTTATAATTTTCCATCATTACGCTTTCGATTTCTCTTTATCAGCTGTTTCTATCGATAACGGAGCGGCCCGTTTTTGGTTTTAGAGTTCGGATTTAAAGTTTTGTATTCGTTCGGATTTTATTTAACTTGCGGCGAAATTTCGGTTTCGCTTAAAGTTCGACCGAAACAAAAAGAATTTTTAATTAATACAAGTTATAATAGCGAGTAAGACGAAATTTATAAATTTTATTCATCTCTTAGTACTCCTCTGTCGGCGAACATTAACATATGTTCTCGACTTAAACAAAAACAGAACATTGCGCTGGCTAAGCATCGTAAAATTTTTATCGACGTACTATCTGGAAAGATCAAATGAGTCTAAAAGATTCTATCGAACGTATGCAGATGTATTCTCGTCTGCATAGCCTGAAGCGCATTAAAGAACATTAACGTTATTTTACGAATCAATATCCTGTTCGTAAACAAGATAAGTTGTTTTGCAGAGAGCGCGATGTCGCGACAATTCAATTTATCGTATGGAATTTTACATTAGAAGCGACCGAATTTATTTTTATAACTCGATGTTAATGTAAAATCGAGCCAGCACGTTTTACGTTGCTCACGGATTTACATTCGAAATAGCCGTACCTGCGCTATTACGTAAAAATATTGTCAATGACGTGCGCATGTAGCTGCTTGGTGATTCCATTTACGCTAGTCTGACCGGATAAGAAAACAGGAATAATCTACGATGGAAATTTCGCTAACAGCAAATAGACGAATAATTTTTAATAATAGTTCCCGATGACTGAAATTAACTAAAACCTTGCCGACGGCTATCAAAATTTAAAAATAAGCTAAGAATCTATGCGTAAAATTCACGAAATACCCACGTCGTACATGATATTATTGGATTCTTTTTTTTAACAGTTTTACAGGTTACCAACACGTACCTGTTTTGCAGAAATCAGAACGACCGATAATTACGAAAAAAAAGGTGCTCACACAGTCCGGTATGTTTGCTCGAAAATACATTTTTTTCCAACGAAAAATTAAATAAAGTTCAGGAAGAACTAAAAATTTTCCAAATAAAATGATTAAATTGTTTTAATAACATTTTCAACCCGAAGTAATTAAAAAAAAATACGAATACTTCGAGAAAGCAGTTTGGATTATAGCACGAGGAATATTAAAAATTAAAGATTTAATTAAAATAAAACTGAAAAGAAAAAAAAGAAAAATGCCGCGATAGTGTATAAACAACTGGGCGAAAAACGGAAAAATATATACAATTAAAAATAGTGGTGTAATCATGTTTTCTTTCGTTCTATTTTTAGCTTTGAAACAATTTGAGTGATTCCGAGACAATTATGTCATTTCGCGCCGATGAAATTTCAATCTTCAAACGGGTAATTAAATTTATAAAAAGGAATTTAGATTAATGACCAATCAGTATGAAACGATGAAATGAGAGCAGAAAAATGAAAACAAAAATTAGCTGTTAGGCATTTGGTGTAAATTAGTTATTTTTTCGAAGATGGCACTTTTACGAAATTGAAAAGTTGTTTATAAGACAGAGCACTTACGAACTAATATTTCAATTCGAATTTATCGCTAAACCAAAAGTGTAACATATATAAAAACCTCGCAAATTTTTCATCCGACTACAGATACAATTTTTTAAATGACGAAAGTTCTAAGACAGCGAACAGATAAAAATTTGTAAGCAACCGAATAAAATTTTTAATTTCTGCACTTTTGTACTTAGTTCAAAATGGATTAAATTTTTTTCGGTATTTAATACAATCACGGATTTACGTTGGAATTGAAAGTGGTGCACATTTTATTATTTAAAGTCATTTTAATTTTTAAGGACAAAATTTTGAATTGAAAAAAGGCGGGGAAGGGCAGTCAAGGGACGATATAATTAATCAAATATTCGACCATTAATTAAACATGATATGAAAAATTATAAATTTATATTCAATTTAAATGATTTCAGCTTTTAAAATTTAATACTTTTATTAACTAACAACGGGATATATGTACATTTACAAAACCCTTTTTCCATTTGAAATTATTTTGAAAAAATCTTTTTTTAATTTTTATTAAAAGCATATTATTTTTATATATGTTTTTATTTAGAAGAGGAGTGCGAATTGTAAGGCAACCAATCGACTGACGTACGGTTAGAATTTAGCAATTAGTCCTAGAAAGATGAAATTTTTCGGAAATGTTCTCCTCCTCGTTTATAATTAAAGTACTATCTAGGAGAAACCCCGTTCCTCCAAATTCCATCCCCGAGGGAGTAAAAAGAATATATATTTTTTTAAATGAACATCAGTTATTTTAATCGCATTATTCGCTATTGAAGGTATAAAAATTCATAAAGAGCGATTATTCTTTACATAATTCACGTAAATAATAGTTAAGAAACACAATTATACGTTAATTTTTTAGTCCTAAAGAGCTCTTTTTTTTTTAAAAAAAAAAAAAAAAAAAAAAAAAAGTTATATAAAAATTACCAATTTTTTTGAAAAATCTATTCAAATTTTATTAAATCCCCCTCCTAAAAAAAAAAATAATTAATTTTTCAATATCAAAATCTAGTACAAAATCATGTCCTTATGCCCCAAAAAAATATCATCATCCTCTTTATAGATCCCGTATGTATAAAGTGGCGGCCGGCATTGAAATATACATTTTAGCTTTAAACTTAAATGCGCTTATAAGTAAACAAAATTTTAATGAATTTACAGAGAGGAGCTTTACATTAAAAGTTTATAACAGTAAACTGTGTATTTAATAACGCACGCACGCTCCAATGATAACGTCTCAACAAGAAGGAAAGAAGAAAAATATTAAAAACAACGAATTAGCCAAAAGTCGAAAAATAATAAAGAACAAAAAACTTACACCCAATTTAAAAAATTCAATAAATCGAAGTAAATTACAATTATTTAGATACAAGATGTTGGAGATGAAGCAAGTAAAAAAAAATTGTGATTAATCAAACTGAATTATTCCGAGATAATGCTGTCGGATACGCGTGAATCCCGCTTTTCTGAGTTATTAAGCATAAACTTTTACATTATGTTTTACATACGATCTTACCTTACTTTTAATTCTGATATATCTGGCCATTTTTATTATAGCCTTTGTAGGAGACCTTTTCTTAGGCATCGCTTCTTTTCTTTTTCTTACAGCCGCGTGCGAAGTATCAAAATTACGTGAATTTTTTAAATAAAAGTTAACATAAAAACAATTGCACAAAAACGTTCGATAACAGTGTTAACGTAAAAACAGTTGCACGAATTCTTTAACGAGCATGGAAAATTTAAAAAATCCCACGAGTACCGTTATCGGGGGAGGGGGGGGGGGGGAAGAATGCAAAAAATAAACGAAATAAAATAAAAAGATGCCGCGCACAAAATATGCACAAATTAACGTTAAACAAGCGTGACTAAATTCACGAAAATACGATAAGAAAAAAAACGAAAAAAAAAAAAATTTAAACAACAGAAAAAAGAACAACTTTTAACCAATCAAATGAAAGAGAAAAGATCGTGGTAAATACTTCTTGGAGGCTTGACCAACACAGTAGTAGAGCGACGAAAGAAATAAGCAGCACCGACCGTGCGGTACACATGGTCCGAACAATCACTCTTTCGTTATCTCTCTCTTTATATGCACGGCAATCGGGGTCAGTTTGCAGCGTACATTATTCCTATCCCTCCTCTAAAACGTAAGAACTGTACAACTTTCAATTCTAATATTCCTATCCTTCTTTCTCCTTTGCTCATTCCTCGCTGCCTCTCGCTTGCACAATATCTCTCTTTCGTGACGAGGAAGAGAGGTAATTATTTTTATGAATGAAATATGCGTACACTGTTCAGTAACTAGCGAAGGTTCTTGTACCGAATCGAATCCGCGTACTCTTTCACTGCACCGGCGCGGTTATTCGATATTGGGAAAATTGATAACACGCCCCTTAAGTCGCGTTCACTGGGGGGAACCAATGTTCCAAGATTTAAATGCAGTAGACGCATAAAGCGAAGCCATTTTACTACCTAGGAATTTAACTAATAGCGCGATGTGATACCCCATTCTCTAAGAGAGCAAAGTGTGATCTCACCGTCCAACTTGTACTCTGAATAATCGGTAATTGTCAGACAAGTTGTTATTTTGCTGGATGTCGCGTTAAGCATAATGACGCGATGTTATTAAATCGGCCTACTACTACACGTGCACAGCTTTCGTCTATGGTACATAGGGATACAATAGGATTTTAAATAATCACGGATCAAATCCGTCGCGCACTCTGCACGTTCTCTATTTGGCGTTAAAATAATTTACAAGTTGCAGAACTTAGACTGTCGACCAAGAGATATGGCAATTTTCCGTTTTTTATTCAATTTGCAGCCAGGGCCGGATCCGGAGAGGGTAGGCTATAGCCCCGGGCCGCAGCTTCTAGGGTGCCCCGCGCTCTCAAATAATAAAAAAAAAAAATTAATTTTCCACGTGCAAAATTTAAGTTTCCTTTTCAAAAATACTGAATTACTGTAAAAATGCGAGTTTTCAAACTTGCGCTTTTTATCTTAAAAAGAATTCAGTTAATTTTTGTATGTAAAAAAAATTATGAGTTCACTGATAAAATTAAATACTTTTTCTCCGCAAAACTTTCTCTTTTTTCTTAATAAACTAAATGCTACATAAAATGAATATTTATAGAAATTTTCTACGATAAATATAATTTATTGTGTTAAAAAAAAATTAACGAGTTCGTTAACGTACCCATTGAATAGAGTAAATAAACATTCGACAAATCGATTAATAACAGTTCTCTCTATTCAAATGTTGATAGCCATACAATCATCTCGTTAACGTTTTACGATCTGAAATATTCTTAATTTTTACAATATTTTATTTTGTACTTTTATTGAAAGTTAATAAGTTTCATTTTGAACTGTATAAAAATTATTTAAAACAAAAGCGACTTTTAATCGATTGCTAATTTTATTAATCGTATTTCGAAAAATTTAATAAATCATACACTGTGTTCCATTCACTTTTTCCCGACCACATAAACAATTATGGAATTTTAAGCACGCACGTTTAATTTATATAAAGAAAAGAACATGATATAAATATTTTTTTGTAGAAACAGAAAACCTAATGTTATTAATAAAAAATTACAAATATTAACTTATATAGTATAATTTATTTTAAAATTCAAATTAAAGTAATATTCAGTTTGTTAGGGTTAGAAAGTTGATTTTGTAAGGAGAGTATAATTTTAATTTTATTAGTCATTCACGCGTATGCAGTAGGTTTTTCTTCTTCTCTTGTTTGTTTGCATATATTTAATACAGAATTTTTTCACCATTTTTTCTTCGAAAGGGGCTCCCATCTAAGATTACTCTCAGGCCCCGTAAATCCTTAATCCGCCCTTGTTTACAGCATGAAAATAATTTTGTCGTACAACTCTGTATTATTAACGATAATAATAATAATAATAATAATAATAATAATAATAATAATAATTATTATTATTATTATTATAGTAGTATAGTAATAATAAGAATAATGATAGTAATAATAGTGTTGAACATTCTCCGACTGAGTTTCTGTATAGATCTTCAACTTATTTTGAGTTAATTTTTATTCTTGGGGTTAGTTTGTATAACCCGACTTTTGCCTGAAAAATATACAATAATAAATAGAAGTCTACCATTGAAAAAATGTTGCAGATTCGTTTATTACTCATTTCGTACAAGCAAATATTAAACGATTGCTGCGGTTTTAAAATTTGAAACGGTTATTCTGGGGCAATAATTTATTCATTCGCGTCTACAGATAAATGTCGATAGTTTTGTGTAAAATTCTACCATAGTTTCATACATAAGTAAATGGAATGAAATTAACACCTTAATTTCGAGACTGTTGAAATATGACACTAATATTTCCGTGAAAATGAAAAACAAATTACGACATTACTGTGTACATTATTCGAAGTATTTTATTTGCACGGAAATCGTATTTTACGGAAAAAAAGCAAAAAAAAACAAACAAACAAACGTTAAATATTATTTACACTATATCATTGCGAAAGATTTTCGCGATTTAAAAATACAGGAAATACAGGAGGCACAAGAGACGTTGTTTTAAGCTTCACAAAATATTGTAAAATGTCGCAGGGTGAACGTGTGTTGCAGTTAAAAATCGAGAAGAAATAAAGTAATCTACAGTAGACTCCGGACACGGTTAATCGGCACGAGAGGAGCTTGGATACCGGAAAAAGTAGATTAATTCGAATTTGTATTTTTATAAAGACTCGACAAAGTACGTAGCAGGAATTAGAGATGTGCAAATCAATTGCGACAGAGGAACAGAATAAAAATGTGTTCATTCTGACTGCGGATGTATATCCGCTTACCAAGTGTCGACAGAGATTTGTGTCTAATACAGAATAAAAATAATTAAATCAGAGGTCCACGCGTTTAATAAGTGACGTCATGCATTTTCGTCCTCAGGAATCGTATGTAATAAACTAAGTGTATTTCGTTCACACATGCGCATTGCAAAAAAAGTAACCGCTCTTTTACGAACAGGGGATGCTCTTGCTCTTGACGTACATTTGAGGTGCATTAAATAAATTACACAATCGTCATTACATCTGTTATAGCTGCAATTCATAAATGCAGACGTCATTTTGATGAAATAATAATTCAAGACAAATTACTGATACGGGCGCGTGCGCAGCCAACGTCTTGCGGAATTGAGATGTATTAAATCACACTGTCATAGACGTGTTCGAAAAAAACCTCTTTATTCGTTGTATGACGTGATCCGGTATATATCATTCGTGGTGTCGAACATGGACATATTTCCGAGGGGACATTACTCATGTTTGTCAAGAAAGCACTTTTAACAGAGAATCGTGCTGGACGAAAAATAACTCTCATATGTGGTAACGCGGAGCGTTCTGCAGTATGAAAGAAAAATGTGAATGAGGGGACAAAGAAAAAAAAAACGAAGCATTACTATTATATTCAGGATTTTAAGAGACTAAGGTAACAGGCAAGAGTTAGAAAACGCAAATATGCCGCTGCAAGTTGAAAGGGCCCCGATTTCCCTTAGAAATATACATCATCTACTGTAGTAGACAAGTAGAAATAAAAATGCATAAAAAGTACACCTTACGCTAAAACAATTTAAAATTACCATTGCGAAAAAAAAAACAAAACACCCGACTAATAAAAACCTTTTGCTCCGAAATTTGGCCGCGTTTTCGATGTAATTTTAAGGTAATAAAAAATTCAAAATTTTCGGATAAGTTTTGTAATTGACCTAAGTTTTAAAATTTCCTACAATTTAAAATTACATGGAAAACGAATTTTGAAAAGCAAAAGGTTTTTGTTCAGGCGTTTTTTAGTTACGCGATTTGAAATAATTTTAAATTGTTTACACGTCGCGACAAATAATTTTCAAATAATATTTAATTAAGAATTCGAATATAAACACAGGTGCCGTTTAATCGTAGCCTTAATAAAATCTGTCTTGAAAAGGCTTAAACAGCTTTTTCAGAATATATATGCAAACAATTGTATTGAAAAAAAAAAGGAGAAAAATCGTACGATCTAACATGTGTAATAAATAAAATTCCACACACCCACGACCCGAAGTGTAACAATAATCTTAAATCGTGTACCAGGAACAATCATTTTTTTCCCTCTTTTCCCGATTGTACTATCGATGTATGACGATTTTTAGTTATTTATATCTGTTCGTAATTTTTAAAATTCCGCCGTAATCTTTAAAATTCCGCCGTAATCTTTAGCGTAATGTTTTCCCTGAAGTCGAATTCGAAATCTCACGATTCACGGACTGAGAAATATTTTTTTTACATTACAAAATCCCATATTATATTATTCGATGACTTTTGCGTTTCCGAAAGAAGTTTTCTGGATTTTAATATTAAAAATTTGACAAACTCATTATTTCTATTACTTATTAAACGAATAAACAGACATGTACACTTTTATAAAATAATAATACATTTAAAATTAAACACTGACGCATTTCGGATAGCCATACTGTGATCATGAAAATATTATCTTCATGATCACAGTTATGGCTATCCGAAATGCGTCAGTGTTTAATTTTAAATGTATTATTATTTTATAAAAGTGTATATTTCCCAGATTTTGTTTTTACTTTGTTTTTATTTAGTCAGCTTTTTAAACTATCGCAAACAACAACCGGATTAATCGAAGCAACTAAGATGAAAGCTGCCCGAATCTATATGCCAAAAGTAATCAACCAGCAGCAACTGGGACTTTCAAAGCTGTAGGAAGTAAAAGTGCAAAAATTATTTTTTGAAACTTTAATCACGGGGTCGTCAATTAATTTCAACGTAAAGTACACGCGCAACTAGAATGATCTCAATATTTCATCTCGGAGTTAATTTCATAATCCGAAGACTCTACGCACTGAAGATTTTTAAATCCACATTATATGTATGTTGAGGTCGAATATATGTACAAATTTAAAATGCGATGAAAACGGAGAAAAAGTATTTACTACTATCGCCTTTTTTTCCCATTCTGCAAAAAAACTGAAAAAGAGCGACAGTTTTCAAATTAGCAACAACGAAATATATTCGATGAAAATTGTTGCTTCGAATTCAGCGGTACTAATTTTTCCGAGGGTCCTGCCGATAAAACACCAATGGAAATCGAAATTACAACAACTCTGTAGAAATTTATCTTTAGCTTCGGAGAGTGAACAACATTTTTCTCCCTAAAGCTCTCCCTTTAACATGATCAGAGCGTGAGCTTTCTCGAGATGAAAAGTTGACGGTCGTTTCTAAACGAAGAGCATCATTAAAAATGAAACGAAAAATTATAAGTTTTATAAATAAATGAAAACTATTATCCGTAGAAGCGGTGAAGTCGAAACATTCAAAACGCGCCAATATTCTCGTTCATCGTGTCCCAGGGAGCATATACTAAACACTATTCGCACCTATTAGAGTGGGCTTTGCCGTAAGTCGCAAATGGTACTCTCGTAACTCATATATATATATATATATATATATATATATATATATATATATATATATATATATATGTATATTATATATATACACACACACACACACACAATGAGTCGATATAATCCCCCATTGGCAAACTTTAAAGCAAACATCGTAATAAAAAACCGGAAGACAAAGAAAAGAACAGGAAAGAAAAGTTAAAAGTTTTACGCGTTAATTTAATAAAAACCGGGAAAAGACGAGATCAGAAAAATACGAGCACAAGGCAGAGGCGTGATAATAAAAGTAGCACAATGAAGATAACTCTGGCTTAGGGCCATATACGATATTATTACGACTGCATTAAGGCTACCACGTAAAAATGGGTCAATACAATGTTGTTGTTCACAATTTAATACTAATTGTTCGTCCTGTCGCTAAGTGGTGGCAAATAGGCAATAAAGTCTATTTAGCGAACTTCCATGTTTACCCCGGTTTACGCGCAGACCGAAATCGCCACTGTTGGGGAATTACGTTTCACATACGTATACACTAGTAGTCGGATTCATTTAACCATTATCGAAATATCCTTCTCGGCAATTTTAACGGACAAGCTGAGGACGAGCATCCAAGTAAAAGATCGGTAAAATATTCCGCGCTATACAGTGTATTTCAAAAAAAAAAAAAAAAAAAGAAAAAAAAAAGAACAGAAGATGTACTGTAAACAAGAAAAAGAAGCAGAAATGATGTTTTTAAAATGCTGGTGGCACAGCTGAATGCGATTAGCAATATATGTAATAATTCGAACAGATTCCGGTCGTGTAGTGAGAGCCGATAAAAAAATGAAAGTACAAAGACATTTACGGAATGTAATCGAAATGGCAGAGTGGAGGAGTAAAGAGGATGCGAATTTACCGGGAAAAGATCACACATTTAAGAATTTGGGCTTGATCCCACCGATGTTGAATAAATCAATAGCGTTAAATATAATCACAGTAAACGTAAGAAACCGAGAAAATTAAAATTTCAAAAATTAAATTCCCAAAGGAAGGATCGAATTTTTAACGTGCCCTGTAATCACCGAAACGCGCGTACAAAAAGTTTTTGGCAAAACCAATTGGCCAGCAGCAAAAATAGTTTCGACCTATGGGCGTGGAAAAAAAAAAAAAAGAAAAAAAAATTGCAACTTTATAAACGCTGTAGCCACGTTAAAGAATGCAAAAACAAAGTGAGAACAAAATTCGTGAAAAAATTCTCGTCAGATATTTTCGCCCTCAAACGGAATGTTCGCAATTCGATGTGAAGTAAAAGACAATAATAAATCAACACTGTCGTCCCTCTAAATTGGAATGATCCCAAACAATAACGAATGAACAAATAGTGAACGTAAACGCGACGAATTTGCTTGAACAAACCGGTGGTAACCTACCGAACTACACCGGTGTAATCAGGACCGAGTAAATATTTTTACCTCCCACCGGATAAACTCTGACGTCAACATTAAAAGTGACAGCTAAAAAACACATACGTCAACGCAACGCGAAAACGGCTGCACTACATAAAGTTCAACTAACCACTTTCCGAAGCGCCTCGTCGCCTTCCGTTACCGACTCGAACGAAAAATAAAGCAAGTAATAAAGTTTTAATGAAAGGCCGTTTATTTCGTAATTTAATTACGGAACCGAAATAGCGTAGTAAAATAATTCCTCGCGACAAATTCCGTACCGGTTTCAAAATTCGAACGACCGAATCGTAAACTAGCACGGGCGATATTTATTCATTTTCCTCGTAAAAAAATTGTCCTTAATTACAAACGCCTAATCAATTATCACGTTTAGGCTGGAACCGAGCAATATCCTTTTCAATTTAAATTAATTCGTCAAATCGTTTTAAAAGTCAACGTATGCGGTGGTCGGAATTATTATCGTAAAAGTTGATCGACAGTGACTGATTGGAACCACGTTCTTCCACTATACTAGCCTCCAATAATTCTTATAGTATCGCAGCGTATCAAAGTACGTTTCCTTTTCCGTAACTGATGTGACATTTAATTTTTTTCATACTTCCTTCATTTCATTTTTTGCATAGTAACTACATATAAAACACGATGGTTGCCGTAAGTAATTGCCATGTTTAATTTTTAAAATGACTACATGACACTCTTTTATACGTATTTGCATGTTACACCTACATAACATTATGTTAACGCGGGCATTCTTTAAGAATGCTTCGAAGTTGGTGCGCCCTTCCAGAACAAGGAAATATGTATTACCGTTTTAAAGTAAAACGAAACAAGAAAAAAAATTTATTTAGAAAATTGTAAACTTTTATGAAATATAACTAAATGGAATAAAATAAATAAATAAATAAATAAATAAACAAAAAACGACTTTAAAATTTGCTCTAAAAATTGAATAAAAATACACTAAAAAGTAAAAATAATTATTTAACAAAAAATAATAAATTTTTACAGTAAAATTAAAAGGTGATGATTATTATGTTTGTTTGTTTTTTTTGGCGCGTCAACCACGGGGGCCTTAAACCAGCGCAAGTTTTTTGAAGTTCCAATGTGCGGCAGTGAGATTCGAACCCGGTTATAACCGAATCAAAACACCACTGACCAATCAACTACGCTACAGTAGCTGGCCATACAAACAATTATGAGTTTCGGTTTACCGAATTCAAATTGCAACAACTAAACCGAATGACTACGCTGTTATACTCGTTGAATACGGTTTTTTAATTGTAAGTATTAATTTTGTTTCAGAGTAATCGTAATTCCTTATGGTATATTTTACCGTATAACTTTTATCGAGTAAAATTGCTTTCTACTTTTTAGCAAATTTTTATTAAATTTTTAAAATTAATCTCGAGATCGTCTTTTATGTTTTTTTTAAAAATTATTTCACAATTGTTAATATTTTTGAGAGATAATACGAATAGACCAACCTAAAATGATACTACACTTTCGGTATCGCATACTTCGTTCACGAGTAATGTTTCCATCGATAACATTGTTACCGCGTGATTATGTAGTTTGTTCCTATGTCGGTATTTATAATCTTTTCAATATTATAACATTCATAAAATTATAATTTCTGTTTCGTTGCATTGTTTCCGTTTTATAGTAATTAGCTTCTCAAATGCATTATCTTTATTCGAATCTTGTGTCTAAAACGAAATACGTTGGTAAAATACCTCTCAAGTCATTCGCATTCAATAGCCCATTAATTTAAACATCTTTGAGGTTCATTTTTTCCCTTTATTTTAATAAAAAAATTTCGGCTAATTTTTTATATTAAACGAATAAAGTACACCTTTGAAAAGAGATTTCCTCTCTTTTTTTTTTTAACGCTATCTGATAACAACTCAATCGGTACATACTCACCTTACTCACATGGAATCATTGACTGGTACATTTTCGAATGACAGGCACTAAAATCGGTCTTCACATACAAGTTATACGCAAACAAACGTAAAAAATAAAACACAGCTGAGATCTAATAGCGGACATTAATTATAATTATTATAAAGCGAGTAAAAAAAAATCGAATAATACTAAGCCAGTGATTAGCAAAAAATTACTCTTATATACTTCTAGAGAATGTATTAATATACATATACATATACATATATATATATATATATATATATATATTAATTAAACTCGGCCATTTTGGCCTCGCAAGGGGCTGTGCCCCTTGACCCCTCTTGCTTTCATTTCTGTCTCTTTCTCTTCTATACTTTGTATAAAATGATCAAAATTTACAACGTAATTCTTACTGGCATCAACACACACAAAAAATAACATAACCACAAAAATCCTATTCTAACATTTAACTTCCGTTATATTAAATTAAGACATTTTTTCGTTACATTTTTCGTTACATATTTCATTACATAAAATTGTGACATTTTTTAAATAACAATAACAAAAATCCTACAAAATATAACAAACGTTACATAAAATTGGGACATTTTTTCTAAGAATTACGTTGTTAATATTCGAAAAAATGTCCCAATTTTATGTAACGCTAAATGTCCCAAAAAAATGTCCCAATTTTATGTAACGTTTGTTATATTTTGTAGGATTTTTGTTATTGTTATTTAAAAAATGTCCCAATTTTATGTAACGTTTGTTATATTTTGTAGGATTTTTGTTATTGTTATTTAAAAAATGTCACAATTTTATGTAATGAAACATGTAACGAAAAATGTAACGAGAAAATGTCTTAATTTTATATAACGGAAGGTAAATGTTAGAATAGGATTTTTGTGGTTATGTTATTTTTTGTGTGTGTTAATGCCAGTAAGAATTACGTTGTAAATTTTGATCATTTTATACAAAGTATAGAAGAGAAAGAGACAGAAATGAAAGCAAGAGGGGTCAAGGGGCACAGCCCCTTGCGAGGTCAAAGTGGCCGAGTTTATATATATATATATATATATATGTATATGTATAAAAAAAAAAAAAAAAAATGTAAACATAATAATTGTTAGAAACGAAAATTAATAAATATCACAAAACAATATTTATGCTCAGCGCGAAAATATAGTAAGGATTAATTAGAATTTATCAAAAATTGTAACTTTCGTTTATATTTTTATTTTTTAATTTGGAATAAATGATACGGAAAAATTAAATATCCATGAGAAATGATATGATGTTTGTAGAAGAAATTATCTGTTACGATTAATGGGTATATTGTAATAACATTTTAAAGGAAAAAGTAAATAACAGATTAATTAATCGAGATACCAAATATTTTGCTTATTAAGATTATGCGAATAATTTCGATTAATCGCAAACACCGGAACACGGATGATACAATCACTTTTAATGAACAATAATTTAAAATGCGCGAAAAAAACATCAACAAAGGGCTGCCGCTGTCTGATAATTTATCTCTGTCGGTTAACTCTAGCCGAGATATAATGGAAGTTACATAAAAGTTTTAAATAACAGAAAAAAAAAAAAAACAAGAACCTAATTAAAAAATATAACTAAAACATTCGTTATTTTGAGTGAAGGGGGAAAAATTATTCTGCGAGCAACGAAAATGTAGATAATTTTCAAATAAAAAATTTAATATATATATATATATATATATGGAGTAATAATAAAGAAAACTTAATAAATCCGGTAATAAAAATTGCTATGCGAACCGCAATTATTTTTTTTTTTACGAATAGCGTAGTCAATTTACTGCTCTATAGGTATTACAGAAGAACATTATTTGAAAGTCGTTTCACGGGTGATGTCCCCAAGACCCGAAGGATCGACCGTGAACGAACAACATTGTTTTTGTTAGAAATGCATACGAATGAAGATAAGAAAGGTATTTATTCTTCCCTCATTTTCTAGAAACCTCAAGCCGTAGTTAAACAGATATTCATTTAAACATTTAGACGGATGGTTCGAGAAAGCCTGGTGTTGTTGGTGCTTCCTTCATCCTTCCTGATTTTAACTTATCAGAATCTGTTCGTTTTCCTTATTTCTGCTCCGTATTCATAAACGAATTATTGACTATCCTTTGCTCTATTATTTTCATTTCCTCCAATTTTTTAATTATCTCTGGCTCCTTGAGTGCCCTTCAGGCCGTATCCTCTCCCCTTCCTTATCATTTATATGACATTTTGATATTCTCCGTATACGTTTACTCATTCATAATACTTCCTCTCTCCATTCCATTAACATCGATTTTCTCTGGGTACCTAGCCACTCAGGCATATTTGGTAATGAAGCGGCTGATTCCTTAGCTCGGGCTGCTGCTTCTTTTCGCCTTTTTTTAAAAAAAAATTCCATCCGCTAATTTCCTATTAATATGTAAAAGTTTTCATATCAGATCATATTATCGGATATTTACGATCCCTCCTTTTCTAATAATTTTATTCATTTCATCTGTCTGTTCAGCCTACTCTTCTTCCCTATTCTTCGTGGTTTCTTTTGCATCTCTCTCTTCGACGTTCTGATATTGTTTCCGTTGTTCGTATGCATTTTGGTCATTCTTTGTTGCCTTCTTCCAGATTTCGCTTTTCCCTAATTTCCTCCTCACAATATTCCCTCCATCTTGATGATGCAATTATTTGCGACGCCGATCATGTGTTCTTCCAGTGTTCATCTCTTTCTGTGGAGCATTTTGTATTCCTATTTGTGCTGAGGCTTGGGCTTCCTGTTCCTTATTGTGCTTCCCATATCCTGTCCTTTCCTTCCAAAATTAATTATTACTGCTATTTGTTCCTTTTTGGCAAAGATTTCTGATCGGATTAAAATATAACCGACTTTTTTCCTTACTATTTGTTTTTGGATTAAGGTGCTTGGTTGACGAGCCCAAAAAAAAAAAAAAAGATAAATTTTTGAAAAAACAATTTTAGATAAACGGCACATTTTTCCCTCTTCCGCTATATTTCGTTTTCACCAGTTTTGCTCCTTTTTTTTTTTTTATTTGTTAAAGGTGTGTTTTTGAATGAAAGAGAACGGGGGACGACTTTTCTTTTTAAATATCTTTTTCGCGGTTTAAATTTTACGATTTATCGATTACCGGCACACAATTTTATCGGCCTTATTGTTTGTAGTTTATGCACTTAATAATAACAGCGCACCGAAAATATGTAATTTACTTTTTATATTGTTTTATACAAAAACAGGTAAATATTTTAAAAATTCATAAAAAGTAAACGCACGACAAAAATCGACCTCCTAGCGGTCGAGTCGAAAGCAAGGTAAACGATGTCATTCTTTATAGTTCATCTGTAGAACCGCGAATATAATTAATATAAAAAATGAAGTTGCACAGTAGCTTTACGTTTTCTAAACTACATTCATGTATAGCAAAATCGCATTCTAAATAAAAATGTAACATTTCGGCAATAAATTCGTCGCGACATCAATTATTTTAACAAGGCAAATAAAGATAAAGCACGCAATGAATAACATATGAGGCCAAAAACGAACGAAATTTATTAAATTGGAATAATCCTAAATTAATCATTCGCGATTAAAATCCACCCCGATTGTCTAAGTTTGAGTTTTTTGCCACAGTTTTAAATGAAATTTTAAATTAAAAAAAAAAAAAAAGAACTAATGTTTCCTATTCTACTGGTCCGAAATAATTCATTTTTAATTTTCTATAGTTTTCAGGCGGTATGAGTGAATTAGATGTACTTATTTACTCATGTCTGAATATGTGCGTAATTTATAAAATGAGAAGAAAAACCAGAAATAAATAAAAATGTTTATTTTAATTACGAAACCACACCTCTGAAAAGATAATGCGTCCAATTTTTACTGTTTGTGTTTACACATAAATATAATACGCAAAAGAAAAACAGAGAGGAACATTAATGTTAAAATTCGAATTACTTAAAGATACTTTGCCTTTGAAAGTGAATTTTTTCTTCGTCATTATTAACGTTATCATTTTTATTATTATTTTTCAGGTTGTTTAACTTGTATAAATTGTGCACCATCATATTGCGTCCGACTATTGAAGCACAACGAATTTTGTTTCCTTTTTATTGAAGAAAACACGTGAAAAAATGAAATAATTATTAATACATCGTATCGACAAAAAAAGAAACTTCTGCCTGGAATGACAACAACTCGAATTTAATAAATAAATCAATTCCAGATAAATCATTTTTAGATAAATTTATAAATTTAGCGGATTCGTTGCGAGTTAGAAATTATTTCGTACATAATATAGAATGAGATACAAAAAAAAACAAATCGATTATATATACCGTGGGAAAAACACTTCAGGTGTACATTATTTCAAGTAAAAGTCTACTGAAGTCTTACAATTAATAGAATACTTTTTAACATTGAAAAAAAAAAAAAAAAAAAAACATACTATTCTGCAAGGGAAATAAGCGACCATTTATATTACTATTAAAACTTAATAATTTTATTTTTAAGGGGAACAACTCGAGGTTTTTCAATTTAGCTCAGGGGCGAAGTTTTTTTCGCTGCTAAAGTACAGTAATTTTTTTCAATCTTTAAATTTGTTCACTTCTGTCCGAGAGAAAATTAATTACCGCGTCCATTAAACGTTTTTATTGAAGATCGTTTATTATCATCATCAAAAAGTTTGTTTCCGATGATTGTAAGTGTATTTCCGAAACGTTAAGTTTTAAGATTATATTTTAAATCGGTTTTCTAATGAAGATTTCTTTTTTCTTTTTTTCTGTTTTCTAATAATTAAGAAATTTAATATGCCGATGGAATTTAGGCAAAAAAATATTTTCATTTACAAGACACAGACACATACACTTCATAATATTTTCTCGATTGAATTTAAATTTTAAAATATTTAGAAATAAAATTCTTCTTTTTGACCTTTTCCGCCTCGTTACGAATTCATTGCTACAAAAGTGCATTTATCTATCGACATCATTTCCGCCGTTAAAACTGTATTTATTAACGTAAAATTACAACAAAAGTGATGTAACAACATGAAAAAAAAACTATAAAGGATAACTGAACAAAATATACGCGCAACAAACCATTAAACAGACACAAATTTTTTTAAGGTTATCAATTAATGCGGTCAGATAAAGCGATTTACGAATGCTACGCATAGGATTGAACTGTCACTGTTACTTAATTAGTTCAACTTTTTGTTTATGTCATTAATTTATAGAACTCGCATCGAATTATATAATAACCCATTTAATAACACACTTCAAAATTATTACACACGTACGATGATATAATGTGTATTTTTATTTTATAGCGAATTTCTATTAGACAGATAGCCGGCTCGTTGACATTGCATTTTATTTTTGTTATCGTGTAATTTATCGCGGTTGGCGGATTTCGTTACATTTTGATAAAATTTAAAATATTTCTTTGTTATTGTTTTCACTTTTGTTGTTATTCACGACACCCCGTCTTAGATTTAAATGAATGGTGTGAGAAATGTTTATCCTATACATTCTTAGTGCAATTCAGCAGTCTTGATGAAGAAGAATTATAACGGTCGTACGTAATCGCCGACAAATTCGCATTATGATATATAGAGACACTCCAGAGTCAGCTGAGAACTCACTGCTCGCGCACGTGTGTAACTCTTTATCGGCGCTTTGGAATTCGAATGAAAAAAAAAAAATTAATGAAATTTAACTTTATTTCGCTTTAATTTAAAGACGGGATAATTTCGAAATGCCAAAGAATGTTTTTAAATTGTACAGGCGCCTAGATTGGCTACTTTTTAATTTTATAAACATTAAAAAAATCGTCGTTTTTATTATATCATTGGAGCAGCGTTGAGAAGAACAAAATTTACTCGGCCGATATTTCAAAAAAAAAACGACTAACCCGGGGTGGCCAGCTTAATGTAATTTTATAATTCCCCGGTGATTTCGGTTGAATTGTAAACGAGTCTACGTCGAAACTTCGCCCCGCTAACGTAATAAAACGAACTCGACAAACCGATTCGAGGACAAATAAGAATATATCGAAAAATTATCGAAATTTTTAAATTATTCGATGGTATTTTTATTCACTTTCCAAACATATCGTGTATAAAGCTAAAATATCCGGAAAAGTTAATAATGAAGTTTACGACGTGTTGATCACAGCATTTCTTCATTAACATAGATTAGAAAACTCATTTGATATCTGAAGGAAACTCTGGCCATCGCTATATCGTTTCCAGATTCCCTTTCTTAGGTAACTATAAAAAGCATAGTTGCACAGTATCATCATCCGTTATGGGTCGTTTGACTGTACGCCCCGTTTTCTTTTACACCGCTACGACCCCTTCCGCAATACTCCCCTCTCAACGCACTCAATTAAATATCGCGTTTTAAACTTCGGGGGAAAGGTAATTATATTAAAGTTGCATTTTAGTCAATTTTCAGCGTGATATAATAATGTGAACTCAATTTTTCGAAATAAAGCTAATTTCTCGATTTATTTCTACGCTTATCGTACCGATTAAGTTTACATTAGAGTACGAGAACGACTTTCGAAGCTACGTTTTGGAGTTTCAACGCAGACTTTCCGCGAGTCACTGCTGGCTGGTGAATTCTTTAGACAGAGGGCGGCCCCGGTGTGTGTCGTCTTCGTTACAGATACAGAAACAAGACTTATGAACTGCAGAAGAAGAAGAAGAAGAAGAAGAAGAAGAAGACGTGTAAAATTCCATTTTATCACTGCCTACCCCTAAACACGTTTTCTATTGTAAGAAGAGCTGCATAGCAGCTTCCGACAAGCTGAAATCATCTGCCGCGGCGAAATTAATCGAATTTATGGCGGACAGAGAAGGAATATATATTCCCATTTAACGGACAGTAACTGTTTGGTAAGGATTTTTAATTGCGATAATCGAAAAGAGCGAAAAAAAAGAAAGAAAAAAGAAAGGCTTTTACAACACCCCGACGAAAATACAACGATGATCGTGATATGTGTCAGTGTTGTCGACTCGTACACCTTTTTCCATCGATAATTAATCGATATTCCGGTTACGAACAGTGGAGCGAGAAGTGACTTCACAAAAGAAAGGTCGTTTCGCAACATTCGGAAAGCGAGAAAATTTATCGTCCGACGTAGAAAAGCTTTTGATAGCGAGCTTTTTAAAAAATTTATTCACAGTGAAAAAAGTAACTCGACTGCAAAACGATTCTATAATACCCCGCCGGAAGGCAATTCGTGATAGTTCATAATTTTACCTGCGACATGTGTTCTTCCACAGTAATGTTATCGATGATTTCCACGACGTCTTCCTCTTCATGTGTTCGTAACGAAGACGTTGTCGATGGCCGCAGCGGTGGACACGATGTAAGCCAACTGTCGGCATTATCGTTACCGCCGGAACTGCTGGTATAGGTGGCCATCAATTGTTGAATAAATGATGACGACGGATGGCGAAATACTCGAAATAAAAGTCAAATAATAAATAGCGCGGCGACCGAAATCGAACATCAGCGACTATTCAAACAAACGACTGACGGCGCTGGAGGTATCGCGCTACATCGCTATATTAGCGCACGAAAGCCAAGAGCGACCGAAACAAATCGATTTCGTATCGATTTCAAATTTCTATTATTTATTATAATAACCTGTGTATCATACCGCATCATACTCGAATAGGTGTCTTGTAAAAAAAAAAAAAAACCTTTAAAAAACCCTTAAAAAACTTTAAAAAACAAAAATGAGAAAAACAACCGAGAAAAAAAAAGACTTCCAACGCAACGCCGAAACTTTTTATTCACTGTTGACTATAATTGCTCGTCTTGGTAACAGCTACGATTCGGGGCGACACATGTTGACACCAGCGTCGATGACACGAATTTATTTCACTAAACTTGCGATTAATATAAATCGAAATAATTCAGTAGCTCGACTTCGCGCATCACGCATACACGTGAATATATTTTCTAATGTAATTAGATAAATAACGGCCAAGTCAGATAGCGCGCGGTGTCGCACCACTACCATTATCTGACTTGCGTGGCGCGGTGAGATTAGCGGTGGAACTCTTTTAATTGCTTCAGCGTAAACTCAGCTGATTTATTCTAATTAAGTTACAGTGAACCATCCCGAAAGGCAGGGCTGAAGGTTATCACTGCATCAGCCGTTATTGCAACGAGAACAAAAAGAAATTACAATTAAAAACTAGTACACGACGACGTATGTGAACTATTTAGCAGCGCACACAGCCAAGCGAAATAAAAACACGTCTATAGTATGCTAATAATCAATTTGTAACGTTAACGGGTTTTTTCTTCCCCTCCCTCGCCCGTTTCCCCTCGTTTTCTTCCTCCCTATAAAAGTTGAAAACTTCTGCAAACTTTTGTTAGCGGTCTACAATTTAATGTTCTACGAACAGGAGAATAATGGTTTCACCGAAAGCGTGAGAAATCGTTATTAGCTAAGTACAAAACTAAAAACAATGAAAACCCAACCTCTAAATACTGTTAAGAGCCTGTTTCTCCTCCTCATCCGTACAAAGTTAAATATAAAATAAAAATTAGCTCAGCCAAAATTAATCAAAATTTATAAAAACATTTATTTGTTTTAATTTAAATTATTTCTTTGGACCTTTACTTTTACACCAACGATTGCACAGGTTATACATTAAAATTAACCCTTTAATCATTTTGCTCCTTTTTTTCTCTCTCTTTAAATAGTATAAATCGTTTTTCTCGCTCATAAAATTGGTGATCCCCCCCCCCCCCCCCCGGTAAAAATATCTTGTACTTTATTTATTATTTTAGTTATACTACCGGTGAAAGAGTAAAATAAAACTTGTCTATTTAAATGCAACATAAAAATTATTTTTACAGTCTCGTATTTTCCGTTTAACAAATAGATGAATCAACTCGTTTTTATCTTCATTAAACGTTCCAAGAATAGTTCTTTTCTTTTTAACCGTTTAATAGCCATGCTCTACTCATTTCTTTGATGTTGATAAAGGTGGTTAATTTAGAATACGAGTGTGAGAAACCGCCTTAAAATCGTTTTCGGTTTACTCACGAAAAATTCAGTAAGCTAAATTTTTGAAAAGGAATGCAAACAAACGAGTATATTTAAATGTAATTTTAATTTAATTAAAACTCGAAGTTCTGTGAACGAGTTTTTACACCAGAATTTCATTACGATCTAGAAATTACGAGAAATGACATTTGTATTAGCAGAACGAAATGATTATAAATTTTCAATAGATAGGCCAACGAAATAATGCATATTATACTACGCTGATCAAAAAAATTATCTTTTCACAAATTAAAAAGCTACAATTGAAGCTTTTTTTTTCTAAATATTTTTGAAATTATCGGAATTTTAAAATTCGCTCCAAAAATAACGATCTAAAATTACAAAACGTATACTAATTACACAGCCTGAAATCTTAAATTAATAAAATTTAAAATTAAACCACTAATCCCAAATGAACGACTTATCTCTACTATTACTGGGAAAATACTTTTGCGCGTGATACGTATTTCCGCATGCGTACACATACACTAGCACGTACAGTATTTTGTTCTTAAATATTAATATGACTACTAGATCATCAAATAAAAACTGTAAATAAACTGACGTAAGATAAAAATTGTTTTCGGCAGTAATTTTATTTTACCCCGCCTCCTTCAAAACTGTACACCGAGACAATCTTAATGATCCAACAATCTATTTAAAACGGAGAATTATTACCCTATAAAATAATAATTTCAGTCCAAATTCCAAAAATAAAATTGGACGCGTAACAATTCATTTTTCTTTTTTTTTTTTTTTTTTTACTATTTCGTTATTATTTTTTAACATTTACTTCCTTTTCATCGCTTTCCTTACACAAATTTCTATAGATCTTATTTTTAGAATTAAAAAATAAAAATAAAAAAAATAAAAAAATTACAATTCAAAAATTTTAGAAAAATAAATACTGTTAATAAAAAATTTGTATCTTTTCGAGATTTTTAAAATTACTTTAGTAATCGTTTATATGGCATCCATTAACTGCAACATAATATAATGAAACGTTTCTGTAATTCACGCTGTAATCTATATTACGCAACTTCTTCCGTACCGCTTTTTGTGAGTTATGATGTAGAAGACGGTAAAAATGAAATGCACGCGCAATTTTTAACATTTCCGTATGTCTACTGAAATTATTACAATTCTTCTTTTTTAAACTGGTTGTTGGGTCACCACGATAACGGTTGTTCAGCAGTATCCGGGTTACGAATTATGGAGTTGATTGGTTACGTAAAATAAAGGTACTCGCTAAAAACATTTTCCTTTCCGTCAATTTCTATCTTTCATCAATTTGAGTTTCCTTCCTCACGCGACGGTCTGAAAAACTTATTCAATACTTTCATTCAGGGATCAAAACACCACTCTGCATGTATTAATCATTGCAGCGCCATTTCTACGCTAGCAGTAACATTTTGTAACGAAACTTGTAACCTTTCTGTATCACGATTATAAGACTTTTATTTTATTTTGCAAAGAATGACACAGTCAATTAAAACCGGCATTTCTATAAGAATTATAAACTACATATTAGCGTCTGCTAGTTTAAGGGAGTCCGCATGGGAAAGTTCGAAGAGGATATTCATTGCAAATTTTTACTACTCATTATCAATAACAGCCTCTTAATAATGGAAAAATGTAAGCGTTTTTATACTTGTTTTCTGATTTTCTTCCGTCAGTTAGATTTTTTTCTATTTCACAACGGTGTATGGTAACAAAAAAGAAACACAATTTCATCGTATTTGCGTATTCATAACCACTAATTTGTGCCGCATTTAAGAATCAAAGGGCAGCAGTGAAATCTATTTTCTGTGTAAGCAAGATCTACCATCGTTTTCGTTCATTGTCCAAATATTATAGTTGCAATAAATATTTGCTCTTTAAAAATCTGGTATTTCGCGATATGCGGGGGATGCGCAAACGCATTAATCTAACGTTTAGCACTTTAATATCAATCATTCAGTCTACTAGGCGACAGCAGTTTCTGCTTTTTGCTTAAATTTTTCCAAATCGCTACTTTTTTTTTTTTTTTTACGTTTAGGTAAACTTTAGTCATTTTTTAGTTTTCAACTTTCTCTTTGATCCCATTTTAGTCGGTCTCTTTACAAAATGTTTTGTTTAATCGTACAGTTCATTTTGGCCGCAAAGCTCTAAAAAATATATATCCAAGTTACGTGACAACAACGATGTACACAATGCCAAGGTAACACACCATTAGAAAACAAAGTGGTTGTTTCCTGTTTCGTCTTCTCATGTTAAAAATTGACTAATGCGAGAATTCGAGTAAGTTATGCAATATAAAAATTTTTCTACATAAAGTAAAATTATTGAAACGGACGAGTGCGGTTACGTTTAACCGCGAATTGTAGGTGTCGCAATTTATTCGTACTGTATTTTTTTACCGCTGTTTTACAACTTTTTGATGTGGTTTTTATAGGTTTAGCGCAACGGTGGTATTCATAACGAAACACGCTATAAAATGTTATCGATGTAATGGAAGGCAATTAAAGTTCCGATGATTCTTTTCGCGTCTTTCGAACTATGACGATTTGTTTTTTGGCAATAGATAACTGAAAAGATTACAGTCAAAATCGCACAAAAACGACGCTTTCACCAAAATCATTGATTTCCTTTTTCCGACCTTTATTTTAAACTGTAACTGCGTTAATCGTCGCTAAACCTTTATCGAATTATTTAAGTGCTTACCTAATATTGATTTTGTCAATAGCAAAAAATTGAATACATTTCCAATTGTCAACGGTGCCCTAACAATGCCAATAAAAAAAAAAAACTATCGCGGCACATATTACACGGCAGTGTAACACACGCTTTGCACAACCTCTTCCACTCGTGTGTAAGTAAAAATCATCGCACAAGAGATTCAATACATTTCGAACAAAAAAGCTCTGAAAGTCAAACAGAATTTACCGCAACGTCGATAAAGATTAACAAATAGTATCCGATTCGTGAGGAGAAAGAGAGCAATCCATTACATTCAATGTCCGACAGTAATATGTAAACATTCTTCGCGCAAAATCTTTTCCATTATATCCGTTTAAAAAATCCACCCCCCACCCCCCAAATACTACAAAAGGAACCTTAAAGTTAACACTCGATAGATTCGTAGCCATCTCGCGATTATTTTTATTATCTTCGCACGGTGTGGCCTGTCTACGGCGCTCAGTTACCAAATATGCGCTTCTCGAATTTTATACTCGAGTCGTTCTTGGCTTGGATCAATTAAAAATCCAAAATCGGATAAAGGAAAGTTTGCTCTAAATTGGCCTTCCCACTCAAATACGTTTGGACGTAGTTAAACCTTAGTTCCATAACCCAGTCCATCTCTCTTTTCTTTTTTTTTTTATAGTTTTGTTTTCCCTGATAGAGATGATAAAGCGTACTATATCCTACTATCGCTCACGATGGTAACGAGGAGGTGTCGGAAAATCAACCGCGATTTACAAATTAATAAAAAAAAAAAAATGTTTTACTGTTTTTTAGTATCTTTTTCGTATAGTGAATTCAACCGTTTTAAATGTAATTGGTAACACAACTTAAAAATAATACCTTTTAAGGGGTAAGTAGTGAGGAGTAAAAAAATTGTAGTCCCCTAACTCCGTAAGTATTTTTCGTACATAACCTCAATGCAAACACAAGCAAACAGATCTTTCAGATAATTGCCTTTTTTATACAGAGGAACCCCTTAACATTCGTCAACGACATAAAACTGGTGACTGATTTTAAACATCATTCAAATGTACAAATCTGAATATGTGTACACATACTCGTTCTAATAAAAACTACATTGGAATTTGTCGATTTTTTAAAAATAGCGCTAAAGAAATAATTAATCAAAATCCTCAGTTTACCTTCTATCAGTGCGATAACATATTTAATCCGCGTATTAGATTTATTGTAATAATACCATTTAAAAGTGGCAATCCATCGTTATCTAAGCAATCGATATGATTATTTTATATTTCCACGCATACTTGATTAACTTTTGTCATGTACGTTATAGAAGAATTCTGCCTGATTAAATATCCTTTCTCCCCCTTTAAAAACTAATTTCGAGTTGTTCTTATAAATTAATTAAAAGGATAATTTTTCTTTTTTTCGTTTGCTCGGTCCTTATGCCGACATAATAGCCCTTGCAGGAAAGTATGCTTAAAGTTGGTAAAGAAATTTTGAAAGTGGCCCTCGCGAATGTTAAAAGTACATAAAAGATAGAAAATCCGGAATTATTTAAGTAGTCTAACAATTATTATTAGCATACCGTTGGGACTACAGATATGTGAAACTAAAAATTCACATGATAACGACATCTTACTCCGTGTGAAAATATACAAAAAAATTCAAATTTTCTGAGAACAAAAAAAAGCGGCAAACACTAGAAAATTTCTTTTTTAAAAACTAATAGTTACGCTACAGCCGAAATCATTTACAGCAGATAACTGCATATGAACATTACCCGTATCATATACGAAAGATGTCAAATAAGAAATTAAAAAAAAAAAAAAAAAAAGAAATGAATAGAGGTTAACAACAACTGTTTCCTAAAAAGTACGAAAAGTGTGATATTTTCCCTACGGACATGTTCACCAAATTATAATTTTACATTAGGATCTCTTATACGATCTGTTAAAAGCGTGCATTTTTTTTTTTTTTAAATTCTCTAAATTTTAAGGCTGCAAAAAGGTTGCACCCTGTTTTTAGCAAAAACTAAAAAGATCAAACGAACGGTAATCGCAACATGAAATGCCGTGTGAACGTATACTCATAAAAAATATTAAATATAAAAAGCCGTTTTGAAAATTCGAACTTTAAGGAGCGAAAATAGGTTGCAAACAAACACACATATAACACACCACCTTTATTTACAAATCAGCATACTCAAATTAAAAATAAAAACGTAAAAACAAGAATATAAAATCTGTTTTAAAGTTATGCTAGCAGGCATCATTTTAAACTACCGCACGTATATGTGTGTGTGTGTGTGTGTAAATCTAAAAAAAAAAAAAAAAAAAAAAAAAAGCAGCAAACGAACAAAATTGTAAAATTGCCCACATGCACTAATTCATATCTAACACTTCTGCTGCGACAGACGTTCATTGTTTCTTTTTTATTTCACCGATTTTTAATCGAGTTGCGCACTGATGCAAGGTTGTGCGATGCAACAATGAATAGGTTCACAATGCTCGAAAACAGCGGCCTAGTACGCAAACGATCGAACATACTGTTGAGCACTAATTTCGTTCGAGTCACACCCATCATTCATCTCTGTGAACTCCAGCTGTTACTAGGACGGTACACAATCAACTGCAACAACGTTATTTACAAGTATTGAACACATCGATGTCCCCCGTAAACATCTCATTAGCATTATCGATATAAATTTAAAAAATAACAATCGCATTAATGGATGTAAAAATTTTTTGATGCTACCGCGTTACCGTCTGATTAAGCCGGGCCGCTAGAAGCCGTCCTCGGAGAACAGAACGCTAAAACTCTCTAGCCTAGTACGAAAAATACCGACTATCGTATGAGAAGAGTTTATTTTGACATCTACTAATCTGACCTATGGAACTGTTGATTACTGATAAAGGTTTTTATGACATTTGCTCCCAGTACTATCATTATCGTAATATGTTCGAGTTTACTTACTTAATCAATGAATCCATCTGCAGGCTTGTTTTTCTTTCGCTCGCATTAATAACCTTGATTTCGTCGTTCCTTTTAGACGTGTAAAAGAAATGCATAAAAAATGCGCTTCTAAATATGTCGATGGATAATTAAAAAATTCTGAATAGGTGTGTATCTTTCATATACAGGTACGTTGCAACATTAATATGTTGTCTTCGCGGATGATGTGTGAAGCACTTCTGTTTAGTTTTAGCAAAAACATGAACTTAAATTTTTGATCATAATATGAATAATTACACTACGGGCGTAAATATAAGTAAGGGTAACACTTTTGACTGACGTACATAATATGTCGCGTGACGTACGAGTTTTGCGAAATGACCCTCCCCAATCGTACGGCTTACTCATGTCAAAAACAAGAAAGAAGGGGAAATTCTGCGTCCTCCGCTTAGAAAAATGCATCTCGATTAAAATAGAAGATTAAACTTACACTGTATCCCTTCCACGAAAGAGGCACACCAAGTTAAAAATAAGAAAAAGTAGTTAACCCGTACAGAAGCAGAAAATGACAGTGAAACTGGCTCGTGTTAATCTTGTCCATAGAATAATGGTACGGCGCTAGGGTCTTGTATCAATTAGGAGAGTAGAAAAATTTAATTATATTTTCTCTCTTTAAACTTCACGAGACCGTTAAAATTACGCCAACTGATTATTTTTCATTACCTTCGTTCATTTAGCACGTAACTTGGAGCATTCCATATTTTCCGGCACATGCGGGGAGGATACCTCTTCCGACTTCCGACTTCCGACTTCTTACATCAAAGGTATGTATATACAAGAGAGAAAAGAAAAAAAAACGTCTCCTTGGAATCTACATCCTAAGTATATCTTTTGATACATGACGCAGTATATACTTCCAACGATGATGCGCAACTTTATTTAGTTGTCAAGTTCTTCTAAATATGTGTATACTAATTTAAACTTTTCGAAAATTTTTGTTCGAATGTCATGAATGCAAATTGTTATTAAGCTTAGGTGCGTTTTTAAAGTTGCTCTACGTGGTTAAAAAGGAAAAAACAAACAAAAAAAAACAAGAAAACAACCTCAATTTTGCTTCTAGCCGTTTCTAAATACATCTAGTGTCCGGGAAAATCGCTTAAACAATAAAGAAGATACTTTATGATTACGAATATAGGAAATCTATTTCTAGAGAAATATCTTTCAGGCCGGATAGAGAACACATACCGCATGATATCCAGCGTGTTAACTCGATAGCGCTACTGCCAGCTATTATTGAGAAACTGATAAAAAGATTACCTTAGCCGATATTTTAGCTAAACTTCGTTTAAACGTGTGGATTCGAGTTTGAACCCAGATAAGCTAGGTTAACGGCTCTTCTTGTTGTTATTTCATTTTTTTAAAATATTTTTTCCATAATTAGTTCAACTTAGCTATTACGAACCGTTTTATTGAAGAGTTCGAGATTAGGACGATTAATAGTAATAAAAAGTATTTATTTTACCTCTTTGTTGCTAATGATTTTTGAAAATTCCGTAATCAGCCTTTAATGATATATTTGAATTGCGAGCTTACAAAAGCAGCTAGCTAATAAGTTACGCGAGGCAGATACATTCGTTTTATTTCGGTTAGGATTTATCGAAATTCCTCCAACTGGTTTTAGAGAAACATTTTGAAATCCCCGATCAAATAGAGTTTTTGTTGATATATTTTTTTAAATTTGCTCTTTTATTTTTCACCGAAATCGCTATTTTAAGCAAACAAAATTTTTTAAAGTACGAAAGGACTAAAAATTGTTTTTTATGAAAAATGTAATAAACATAAAAAAAAAACAAACTACTTCACGGATAATGTAATTTTGCGCAATTCATATTTTCTGCAAAATATTTCATATAAAAAGCAATTTTTTTTCTTCTTTTTTTTTTTTTAAAAAAAAAAACAATTGAACGTAACTCGTTAATTTCTAAAAAGAAAATAAACAAATAGAAGTAAAATTATAAAATAAAGAATTTCAACGTATCAATTATAATCTCATTTCATTTGAGAAAAGCGTTCGCGTATAAAAATTCACATTAAAAATTTCTATGGGTCTGTCTGAGTTAGATTACTTTGTGCGCGTATGTAACTTTTTTTTTGAACGTTCAAAAATTATTATCCGATAGCATTAAAAATTTGACGAGTAAAATTTTTTTTATTCGACCGCAGAATTTAAATTACCGAAGAATGAACTATTATATTCGCCGGGTGGTCTACCGAACTAAACTCTCTGTGATCATTATTATTATTTGTATCCCATCAAAAACGTTAAAAAAACAACGTGGAACATTCTCAAAGTGAACCATTTTGTAACGAAGTGTCCTTATTTCTGCTTCAGAATTTCTTACGAAGATATTCTGGTACTTAGAGAAGCATTACCTGTCAGTGCAACCAAAAGGCGACATCATATTCATGTATGTATATATTCGATCGGATTAAGCTCGATACATACTTTTATGCGAAGTCTAAGCGCTCTCTTGCATCTAACAGCCAACAGATTTTGGAGAATCTTTAAGAATCCGTACGAAATGAATAAGAGACACGCTAACCCAATATGACTTCTGATTTTGATAAATACCCTTCACCGCATCCGAAGGCTTTAATAGATTAACGATATATATATTTTGCGCACTTGGTATCGATAAACGGAGGTAAACGTTTAACGGTGCGATTGTTCTGCGCACTGAACAGTAAGCAGCATACCATTCCAAATAGTTACGATTTCTCTCTCACTTTCTCTCTCTATTTTCTAAACGTGACAAATGTCACGCGAACAAGCACGCTTACATCGACTAAAAAATACGCAGTGCTTTAATTATATGTAAAAACAAATAGACCGCATTGTGTAAGCAGACATTACATTTGAATGCACGAATTTTCCCGTGTGAAGACAACGGCGCTTTGTGCTGGTAAGAAAATTGCAAAACCTCAAAAAAATCCTCTGCTCTTCAATAATCTTAATCAAACCTCTTTCGTCATTACCCTCTTCTTTCAAAGCAAGGTTATTCATGAATAACCGGAATAAAATCCCGTTGGCAAAGCTTCGAGTGTTATGAGAATTTTGAAATTCACACCATATACCAAATTGAACAGAACTGAAGCAAGCAGGGAAGCAGCAGTCCCTTCTATCGGATGCTGTTTTAATTTTCCAAATTTAATTTTAATTACTTCACAAACCGAGTAAACTTATTTTCGAAAAATTTTACAGTAAATGTATTATCTCCCTCCGCGGAAGAAAAAAGTTGCTTACCCTAAGCGCGGCAGAAATTGTGAATAATCGCTAATTTGCCGGCGGGGTTTTGCAAAATAATACGATTTTCATATAGTATTTAACTACATTTATTACAAAAGTTAACTCCATTTCATATTTTTCCACTACAAAAAGAATTTTTTCGTGTAACTTCCGCGACATTAAAATGCAATTTTTAATATCTAATGAACGATAGGTAATGCTGCACAACTCATGTGACGTCAGCGTAATTTTGGTTGGTCAGGACTTGCTCCAGATGATTCGTTCCAGCATACATTAAATAAATCAAATAATTATAAAGCGGTGAAAAAGCGGATGTGAAAATAAATGAAAACTTCTTTAAGGAAATAAGTAACGACGAACGGGATGCCGCCGATGGAGAAAGAAAAAAGTAGTTAATCGTAAAAAGAAAAGACCGGAAATAATGGGCAGAAATGATTGAAAAAAAAAAAAAAAGTCTGTGTTGTCATTCTGATAAAGACACTATCCAAAGAAAGAAGAAAAAAAACAAACGATTATCTCGTTTAAACCGTTCTTTTCGATTTTTAAATTTCGATTAAACATTTTTAAAGGAATTCAGCAAGCCATTTCTCTAGCTAAAGCAAGAGACGAGGATAATTTTATTTATACCAAAACTTAACACTTCAATAATAGTTATATATTATTATTTATTTATTTTTTTTAACAATCAATCTAAAAGATACGAGTATGTTGACGAGAATATGTAATGTAAAATGTAAATAAATAAGTTATATTCACGTAATTACGTCACGGCGGCATCTCTTACTATTTCATTCAGCATTCCTTACAGAATCCTTTTTGTAAATAGAGAACATTTTTCGAAAATATGTATTACGGAATTACTTTACTTCCGAGTCTAACTAGTTTTAATTGCACAAATCTAAAAAAATACGAGTTTACCAAAAGAACTGTAAATTTAGCAGTGTTATTAAATCTGATATATTTCAAATCCTAACTTCATAATCGCCCTGTCAAGATTCTACGAAACTTACTTTACTATTATTATTATTATTATTGTTACTTTATTCACCTTCAGTATGTGTACATTTTATTTAAGATTTTTAATTTCATGAAAAATGTTTATATGCATGTTCGGCTTCGCCTCGCGCAACAATGCGTATTTTGTAATCATAAAATTGTGTAATAATAGTAATAGCAGTAGTTAGAATAATAATAATAAAAGATAATTTGATTTGATTTGATTATTATTACTGTCATTATTACTATATATTTAAACTATAAGTTTCTTTGAAAAATTCTTATTATGCCTACATTTTCGCTTTATTGGAGGCTTCAAAGATTTTCTAGAAGTACAAAACGCTTTTAAGTTTTATTGTATTCGTCTGAGAGATGTATTACTATTTCACTGCGAACGTTAATAAGCCGACATTCTGAACAACTATAGTAACTGTTGTCGACTAATGAACAGTATTAAGATTAACATAAAGAATAAAGTATTGGGAAAATGAGCCGTAACGTAATTATTCTTAAAAGGAAGTTATTATTAAAAGATATTTGATTAATGATGAACCATAGCTTAATACCATGACAAACATAATAGACTATTAACATTGTACTACAACTTGTTAACTTTTGGGCAAGATTCCTGTAGGAGATTCACTTATTAAACTATCATTCACAAAAAAAAATTTAGTTTTGCTTTTCGCCGAATATAATTGTATATTTAGATTTGTTTATTTCAACGCGCGTATATCAACATCGAATCGATTTTAAATTTTTTCCCCCGTTTCCGTCTTTTACGGTCAGCATTTCTTTATACATATACAAGAATAAAAAGTTTATTCTCGTTCATTTTAATTTTCTACGTGTCAAATAACATTTTACTTTAATAGAATTTTCTTACAAGTTCGTTAAAATTCATTTTAAATTAAGAGAAATAAATGGGATGTTTGGTCCGCATAAAATTGAAGTTCTATATTGTGAAGACTAGGGAAATCATAATGTAAATAAACAAACAAAAGATACCAACTATCTTTGGAAACCTCAACGAGAAATCTTTAACCAGAATTTTATATCGTCGATAACAGTATCAACTGTATAAACATAGCTCGATCATGATATCAATATAGAATGCGTTACTACCATCTACTTTAATTAAACTAATGTAGATTGAACGCTATTGATTAGTTTAGGTATATACAAAGTATTGCACATTATTTAAAATTTTCTACTGTTCTGTTCTTGTGCAGTTTTATTTATATCTACTCGTATGTAGAACGCGCGTTAATTAAATCAAATGACATATCGCTTTGCGTCGATTTTTGTTCTTTTAATGTGAAAACTTTCCTATTTTCTTAAAAACAGTTGTCTAAAAACTATTTATAATAAAGAATTTTAATCTTGTATCTCTAATGTACATTCTTAAAAGATCGAGAATTTTCTTCTTGTTTACTTTTTTGTCCCTTTCTTATTTGTTATAAAGAACAAAAGCATTGCCCCCCCCCATTTAAATAAATTAATAAATTTTAGCGACTAATTCTTCGGGTTAGAATAAAAATCGGTTAGCGAAAGGAGTAGACGACCTTGGGGGGAAGCGTCAACTATGGACATTAACCGAGCGCAAGTGAGTTTTCTATATATTTTCAATGTACAACAACGGGATTCGAACCAGACTACATCCGAATGAAACACTACTGTCTAACCAACTACACAGCAGCTGGCTAGCGAAAGGAACAGAACAATTGAATATATAAAACGCGATAATAATTTTTCCCGGTTTTGCCACAACACGCGCAGGTACTAGTATGGCTAAACCAATGCGGACACGATGGTTTATTAGGTAAAAACGAAAAATGCAAAATAAAAGCATGTACATAATGAATAAGGGTCCTTTTTTAACACCTTTTCAGATAATTCTATTGTAGCATAATTTTCTAGTAATTTATGTTACACTTTTTCTTTTTAATATTTACACAAGCTAAAGAATCTGTTACAATTATTTATAATTATTTAGATTTAATAATTTTTAAAATTATGCTTCTGCACTAATGGCCATGCCACTTTTACGCCAGGGATCATCAGGAAAAGTATCCTGTCACGAAAACTGATAAAATGGTTTTAATATGATATTAGCGATTCCCTGGTAGTGAAAATTGTAACCGAAAGATTTTTTTCTATCAAACGGCGTAGCCAATGAAAACGTTTACTCTTATATCAGAATTATAGAAGAACTAGAGCGCCCCATTCCGAGACCCAAAGAGCGAATATATATATATATATATATATATATATATATATATAATATATACACACACGCGTAAACACTTAAAAACACTGATTGGCGAACGATTAATACATTATTAGTGAATCATCTTTTAGTTGGTTTTGTGACGCAATTTTTACTTTACTCCACATAAAGGTATTAAATGGATCAAAAATAAATAAATAAATAAATAAAATAAAATAAAAAATCTACGAAATACGCCTATAATAGACTGATACAAAGTTCAACTGAGATGTCACAAACACAACTATGTCTCATCATGTACAGCAAAACGTTCACGTTTAAATACAGTTAAAATAAAATGATAAAGACTCGCCTAAGCAGAAGCTCCAAGGCAAAACTACATTCACTTTAAGATATTTTGTCGAGAAATGATAAGTAAAAAATACTATTCTAGCCGTTTATTTGTTACTAAAAATGTTTCCGGAATACTGTATCAACATCACGTTTTTCATGTGCTGTATCCAGCATGTTGAATTAAATAGACACCATTACCGGCGAGTACTGCAAATCACATATTCACTGGCCTATTTGCATTTAATATGTCGCCGAGATAGTAAAAGCCCAGTAATTGCAAAAATCCAGGATAATTTACATAAGCTGTACAGAAGGAGATGCGAAGCGTCTTTCCTATGGATTCCGAGTCATGCTCGAATACGTAAAATTGGTAAAGTTGACCTCACAAAATATACTCATTAATGGCAAAGAATCTGCCTCTCCCTCCAACACTATTCCATATATTTATGAGCATGTACAAACAAGAGTAGAGGTCTGAGTGGATGGCACAAAAAACTTTCCTAAGAAACATTAAACTAACCAAGGACCCCTGGTGGCCTCCTGATGGCATAAGCAAGAAGAAATATTCAATTTTCAATCGTCTCTGGACGGAACATACTGCTGCGTCACATAATTATCTTTACTCCCCACCAACGAGCTCTCCCGTATGTAGGCTGCCAAACGAACCAACTGTGACACTTCTTATTTATAACTGCAAGAAGCTTGCGCAGTACCGGAGAGCGTATAATATGGAGGTCTGTGTGCACGAGATTCTCTTCAACACTTCTGGCGTCATAGTCAAAATTCTGGTGTTTGCCAAGGAAACCGGGTTACATTTGTACGTGTAGATTTTGCACAATTCTCTATTTTTTGAAATAGCCTGGACAGTTGAAGGCTGAACATGGAGATGTAATAAAATTGAAGAGCAAAAAAAAAAAAAAGGTTTTTGAATTATGTATACGAGGTGTGTCTATTTAATTCCGAGAATTTTATTATAGAACGAGTACAAATTATGTTACAGAGAAAATTACCTTATATTCCTTCACAGTAGTCCCCCTCGACCTCGACGAACCGTTTCCAACGTCTGACCCACTTTTCGAAACACCCCTTGAACCCCCCCAAAGATAGCTCCATCAGAACACGCGTCGTGACACTTTGAACCTCCGTAACTCCGTCGTAGCGATTTCCTTTCAGGTAAGTTTTCAGCTCTGGGAACAGGTAGAAGTCACATGGAGCCAGATCCGGGCTGTACGGCGGTTGCGGCAACGTTGGGATGTTGTGGCGAGCCAAAAACTCACGAACAGCGAAGGACGAATGTGCCGGCGCGTTGTCGTGATGCAACACCCAACCATTTTGCGCAAGTTCGGGCCGTACGCGAAAAACTCGCGCTCGCAATCGTTCCAAAACTTGAATGTAGAAGGCCGCAGTCACTGGTTGTCCAGCTGGAACGTACTCATGATGCACAAAACCACGAATATCGAAAAATGCGATGAGGAGAGACTTCACTTTCGATTTGGACATCCTTGCTTTCGTTGGACGCTTTTCCCCCTTCTCCATCCACTGCATGCTCTGCCTTTTTTGTCTCAGGGTCGTATTCAAACACCCACGATTCATCTCCCGTAATTATGTTCGACATCCAGTCCGTTCCGGTCTCCTCAATTCGATCCAACATGTCCTGAGAAATTGACAAACGCACCTGTTTTTGTTCTTGAGTGAGCACTTTGGGAACCATTTTTGCGCAAAGTTTTCGCATCCCTAAATCGTCCTGTAACATCTGTCTGATAGTTTCTTTATTGATGCCGAGCTCGTCTTCTAACATTCGAAGGCTAACACGACGGTCTGCCAACACGCGCGCGCGCAGGCGAGCGATGTTTTGGTCGTTGCGCGAGGTGGTGGGTGCGCCTGGGCGCGGATCATCATGAACGGATTCGCGCCCCTCTTTAAACCGCTTCGCCCATTCGTAGACTCGTGGTGTCGATAGACAATCATCTTTAAACACTACCTGAAGTTTTTGGAGAATTTCGGCCGGTTTCTCTCCAGATTTCACAAAAAATTTAATGATTACTCTTTGCTCAGTGGTCACATCCATTTTTTTCACAACGCGCGTACAAACGGACTAAACTTTCAGACTCTGTAGATCACGAACGAAACGAGCTACCGCATTGAAAATTTCTATACTACTAGAGAATCCAGTCTACTTTCGAACGCGACCGGTTTGACCGGTTTGTGTTTATAAACAGTGATGCTAGCGAAAAATTCTCGGAATTAAATAGACACACCTCGTATACGGATAGTTGTGTATTTTTTTTACCGGAACGACGCTCGAAAAATAAAAAAGACTCGTGTGGAACAGAGAAAGATTTTGAAATGACACTATTTTAATTTTAAAACTGAATTTCTATTATAGTGCTACAAATCCGGTTACTATTGTTATTATTATTACTAAGGCTACTATTATTTTTTTTTTTTTTGGCAATTATAAAGGTAAATGCATTTATTATATTAGTACGACTCTATCGATAATCTAAAAAATTATACATTTTTCTAAGGTAAAAAACGAAGGTTTAACAACTGCTCGATCATTTTTCACCGAATGATCGTTTCATAAATTCTACCTAACTTGTAATTTTTATTTCGTAGTGCAGATTACTGGTTATAATTTATTTTATAAAACGCAAACTGTTTCTTATTTCTTCTGAACTATTCATTTACGAGCGTTTAAGTGGCACTGTTAATTCAACTTTTAAGTCAGTCATCTGTAATATTTCGTTACAGTACGTACATATCCTCCGTAAAAATATCAATCATCACAAATTTTAATAAACTGGCTCAAAATCACAGTTTAACCTAAATCTTTAACTGTTTTGGAGAAGGTAATCATATTTCGTCTTATACTTTTGTGCAGACCTTTCCATCGATTTTTTAGACTTACGCTAGCGTTCTTCTGATGAAGACGTACATTAAAAGTTGTCTCGATTATTCGTTGAAAAAATTCGAATGGTTTCAGGAAACACTCTCGTATTATAAAATGTTTTTCATAATAATAAAACTTATTTGTTATCGACATCTCTTCCTCTTTTTTTCCCTTATTGATAGTTCAGTAAGTAAAAAAAGAAACAAAATAAAATTATTAATTTCTTCTTCGATTTAAATTTTTACACTGCTATTGGAAAATATTTTTGGGTTTTTATCAAATTACCGTTATCAGTAGTAAAATTGAATTATAACGCGGCTCTACTTATATACAATGAAATATTTAATATCTTCATAATTCAAATTATACCAGAATAACTGTTCTATATTAAAACGATATAAAAATTGTAAACACTGTGTACTAACGTAATCCTCAATTGTTAAACATGAAATTTAATTTTAATCAATAAATAAAGTAAAAAGAAACACAAATAAGTAGGAGTATGCTACAAACCTTAATTTCAAATGTTTAAATTTCATTAATAGCTTAATTTTTTGTATAATATGTACATCCCCTGCCCATTATAGTGTACTATCGTTTAGGTTAAATTTTACTTTAAAATATGACAATCACATTATTCACGAGGAAAAAAATGTAATTTCGATTAATATTTTATTAACGCAAAAATATGAAGATATAAAATCAACCGTATGAAAGCTATTATTGTAATTATTTTTCATTCTTCAAAGACATACAAAATTAATTTAGAAAAGCTTTTCTATATTACTTTCAGTACTTCTAAATTTTTTCCTTTGTGAAGTTATCTCACAAAGCTTCACCAGACCGAAGTTTTTCACGAGTAAAACATTTTTAAAGCGCTTTACGCATTATTTCTTTAAATTACTCTAATTAAATGAACATTTTACTCTGCAGTCAAATAAAAACAAAATCATTTAAAATTCATCCGCTAATCAGCAAAAGCAATCCCGAAGTTTATTATAACTTCTCCTCAAGTACCATAATAATCAAAATAATAAATAACGAAAAAAAAAAAAAAAAAAGAAGTTAGTAAAATCGCTAATGTAGTCAAATCTTTGAAAATCCTACGGAACAATTTTTTTATATTTATTAACAATTATTAGTCCCTGCAAATTTCCTTTTTATTTTCTTTTTTTCCTTTTTTTTCTTCTAATTTTAAAATATAAATTTAATTAAGATACACGAAGAAAATAGGTTTTGATTACCCAAAACATGTAACTCATAATTACTATAAAACTAATAATTCGTTTATCACAAGAAATTTATAAATAAATGAATCGCAATAATACGTATAAACAGGCAATGTGGGTAAAATATTAAAAGACCGCCTCCCGCAAAAATAGTTAAAAATAGTTCCTCGTTATTTTTGAAATTAAAGAAAGATGATTACGAAAATAATTGCGACTTCATGTTTTACTTTAAGTTAACAAGTAAAATTAACAAATTATTAATATTACTGTTTTAGAAAATATCGCATATATACGCCTAGGAAATTTAATTTCACCAAGAGCCTAATTTACACTGAAATTTTTTTACCACTACTTTATTTTCTGTAAAAGTCCTATCAAATTTTTTTTTGCAAAAATTCATAAAAACAAAAAAAAAAGCGTTATAAAAATTTATCAAAAAATTTCTAAACGTTTTCTCCCATTCAAGGTGATCGCTTAAACATGAGCGTCACAAGTTTTATTATAAATAAAATCTTTACCATCATTGAAATGTTTATAAATTGTTAATTTCAAAAACTGATTGAAATAACGAAAGCTGCATTTTTAATACGTAAAACTATTCGCATCGCCTGCTTCCTCGATTAATTCAAAATACATAACTTACACAACAAAAATATGAACATAAAAGATGACAATTCACGATAGAAGAATAAAGCCGAAACGGCAACTCGACGGAACAGACTGCACGAAACCTCAGAGTGAATACGCGGTCAATTAAATAAGGGAATGAAAAACTGTTTAATGGGTTACATGTTTTAGTCTCACTGCTAAGGATGGTGTTATTACGTAGTGCTTGTACAAAACAAATGCGAAAACCGATAATCACACATTAACACATACTCACCCACACACACATACAACCTGCATACGTACAAATCAATTTCTTTCATTTCAAATTGTTAATTAGCGGTTTCATTTTCGCCAACAGAGTTGAATTTAGCTCTCCTAGCGTTTGCTAATTCATCGTAAAACTGTCAATCCGAATTCAACTTGCTCACAAGTTCCTTAAATACAACCCAGAATTCATAACACTGTATACATTATATATATATATATATATATACACACACACATAAACATATTCACACAAGCATGTATATGTAGAAGTAAGTTATGCATGTATCAATTGGTACATTTGTTGTGACTATTTGCTGCCAAATTTTGTTAATCATAGAAACGAAATAATTACAGAGGAAAAAATTGTACATTATAATTATTCAGAACAATAGAAAATGCTTCACAGACTATTCAATGCACGAAACACTTTATATACATAGTGCGGTATAAAACTTGGCATTGATTTCATGGAAATCAATTGATTTCTTTGTAAATGTTTCAATTTTGGCAATCAATTTGTTAAGAAAAAAGAATAGAAGATTTCCTAAGAATTTTAATAATTTTGCTGTCAGTTTTTTAAATGTTTGTAGTTCATATCATACAGCCCGTTATTACTGTCTTTCGGTCTGGTTTATAACCGATTGCGTTTAGTAATTCTGGACTATTTAATCTCTTTCTTAAAACCTGCAAATAAATAAATTTGGTTTCTACCATGATGGCAGAGTATTTAATGATTTCACTGAATCCCCTAAAATAGCTGCTACATTCTGACCTACAGTGCAACTCTATGTTAAGATAAAAAGGCTAAAAATTAAATTGGCGAAATCAAATAAAACTAGACACTACCGCAATTCGACAATAAATAAATTGCAAATAATACGAATTAAAATATACTAAAAATTTTATCCGCTGAATGGAAACATATGAAAGCGATTTTATTAAATTTTTGCTACGCCACCGCGCTTATTACGAAAATTCGAATAGCCCGTGAATGTTTCAGTCAGAATCATAAAAGTTATTATTTTCTAAAGCCAGTAAATTAAACAGTAATATTCGTAAAAAAAAAAAGAAACATCCTAAGGAACTAACTTTAATAGTACTCCAAAATCATCTTTCGTTTATAGAACAAAATACGTTCATACGAATGATATTTACTTTTGGCACTGTCTAAAGAAAAATGCGTATTATTAAATATACCAAAACGCGAATCTGTTTTTTAATAGAGCTTTAACGGGAATGAGACGGAACTGTATTTTACAATTTCCGATAACGCGAATATTATAAATGTACTGAAAATATTTCGCGAGCAGGAAAGCACAGAAGTTCGCATAAGAATCCGTTATTAGCTCAATTATTAAACGAATTGACAGAAACGGATTAACTTAATAATAATCATGTTTTTTTCTTAATCCGCGACTTAATCGCGAAAATTAAAATTTAATTTTTTACATTTCTAAGATTTTTAAAATGTTTTTTTTTAAAAAAAAAAAAAAAAATCAAAAGCGGCAAATTTTATAATTTCTGATATGGAACATTTTATTCCGAATGCGTAAATATTTTGCAAATTATAATATCATACTGCAATAAGGCTATCTGGAATGCAGAGTATGTCATGCAAATCCGACTTGGAAATTTGCTCAAGAAGATGTAACGTGATGGTGAAGTAGAAGAAAAAGAAGGCGCTAACAAGTTGCTTTTTTGAAATGGAACTCCGCTAAAATAATAATAATACTTTCAGACGTTTGTAGTACATAGTATAATAACAAAAAGAAAGCCATAAATTTTCATTATAGACAACTACCGGATGTTAAATTAATTCCAGTTGATTTGATAGAAATTTAAAAAGTTAAAATCGCTACAAATCCGCCAAAAAGATTAATTGTAATAAATTCAAACGTGAAAACTTAAATGGTAATAATGGTGCGGATGAAATAATTTTGACCACAATACGTTTTTTAGAAATAACGAAAATTGTAATGAAAAATAAAAAATAAAGAACTCTAAAGTTTAAAAAGAATAGGCGCCAATTTCATCGGCGTAAACAATGAAATTATAAATGTACGAAATTAGTTAAGACAAGATTACTGTTATCATTTTAGAATATAAATTTTTTCACGTATACTCGTTCTACACCTCCATACCATATTTTCATTTGCTTAAGTGTAAATTTATAACTAATTATGATGTTATGAATAAATTTGAATAAAGGAGAAAACAACTTTGCACGGTGGAAAACTTCAGATTATTTAAAAACAAAAAAAAAAAAAAAAAGAGAAAAGAAAAGGTTTCTAACTACTCTATACGTAATTATGAAAGATAACGCTGTGTGAAGAACAAAGAAAACAGCAAAATTAATTATCAGGTAAATATCCGATTGAAGAAATAAAGGGAGTAAAATGCAACGATTACTTACTTCTGATTACTAGATTTTGATAATAACGCTTTCTTAAAATTTGGTGTAACGTTAACAAATTTTTTAAACTTTTGAGTGCTATATATATATATATATAGGAGCCAAATTGAAAATGTAACATTATTACGATATTCGTGTATACTTGCTCCACAATTTTTATTTATTAATTTATTTTGTATGTGTATAAGTGTGTGCGTGTGTGAATGTAAAAATAAATATAAGAAACGATTTAAAAATTGTGCAACTACAACTGCTTCTACTAAACTACGGTCTTCTACTAGTGAATGTGGGTGGTGTGTGTACAAAATTAAACTATTACTACGGTTGCAATCTAATAAATGTCATACGTATAAACGATGAGTAAACAATATCACAAACAGGAAAAATTACAAGCTTCCGTATTTCCTGAAAACGATAAGTAATGGAAAAAAATGACGTATAGAAAATTACAGAAAACCCTACATGTGAAAACTGTTGGAAGTGCTTATATAAATCAGAATTCTCCGGTAAGATTTTGGTTTCTTTTAATTCTGGAATTTTTGGGACAGAATGGAAATGTCAGATGTACAATTGAAAATCCGGCACAACGCATTTAAGCAGATATTTTTTGTCGACCGCATCTGCAGCACATAGAGCAAAATTATCAAATCGATGTTGTTCTTCGTTATCATCAATAAAACTATTCCAACGAATAACAGAAGCGAATAAAGAAACAGCCTTTAGAATCAGGTAAAAAGTAAGCGTAAAAAGTACCCAGGTAACCGGTCGATGTAGGACCCTTTGAAGAATAGGAAATTTGGAGCAGATTCAAAAAAAAAAGAGAGATTAAGGTCGAGTACGAAGAATGTGAGAACACGGAGACAGGCAGAAAAATCGAAAAACTTTTCATTTACACATTTTAAATAATCTGGATAATAAAAAGCCTAAGAATCAAATGAAGCAAGAAAAATAAATACGTATGACATTTTAGAGCAGTTGTGTGCTTTGCGAATAAGCAGCGTTTAACTAACACGCAAATAATTAATTTCGACCCGTCAAACGAACTTAAAATACAAAATAATTTTCAATTAATTTCAATTTGCTCAAATAAAAAAATTTTTCTATTATTATTATTATTATTATTATTATCATTATTATTTTGTATCCATTTAAAAGGTCGAAATTAATTTAGAAATGTTTTAACATCCCACCTCATCACTCGGCTGCGTATCAGATGACCCAAATTGGTCAGCTTGGTTCTTCAGTATAGTGTAAATTTTCGCATAAGGCGCTTTAATCACCTGTAGGCAAAATATATAACTATCATCTCCGTATTTGGAAAAAGAAGGCATCTTTTTTTATATATAATTCTTTTTTTATACAATTAATACACTACGTGTTTCATTTACAATTTTTATATACTTCCAATTTTTCAGCGCCGACCATAAAAAACAAAAAATATATGTTACATAGATATGTATATAGAAGAACGAAAAAATCCATTCACTTACCTCCCACGATTGTGTTAAATCCCCTAAATCTTCGCTATTTCGTCGCTGACTCTTTTTATCATCACTCAGTCCTTCTTCATCGTCCCAAATTTCCGTATCGGAACTGACTAGTTCGTAACCGCGTTCTTCAACGATTTTTTCGTCAAGATCGCCGTATAGGTGTGGTACCCATAAATTTAAAAATCTGTACAGATCATCGACTCTAAAAAGTTAAAATATATACACACACACTCATATATATATAGGATAAATCGATGCATTTGAAAGTTTCTATATTGTACTATCTTATCGTAGACATTTGCGCTATGACTATAAAAAAATTAATTTAAAAACAATAAATAATTAAAATTTACATTAAGACTTGTTTAAAACAATGATCAATTTCGGATATTCGTCATGATTATGGATTACATCAGAAACTAGTCGGTGTTTTCATTTATTTTTCCATTGAAAAAATGTAATTTTTAATTGTTTATATAATTAATGCTTTTTTTTCTAAATTCATTTTATTATAAACGTTTTACTAAAATTAAGGGAATATATTTCCTTTTGATTTACTGATAAAGGAATCGGGGGTTATTTTTTAAATTAAGACCATTTTAAAACCAAAAGCTAGCTTCTTGTTATAGTCCACAATTTACAAAGGAGAAATAATTGAAAAATAATAATTTCCTTAAAGGATAACAACAGTGTGAAAAAAAATCGATTTTTTTTTTTTTTGCTTTAATCGACAGTTTAGAACCTCAAAAATGTTATACTGAGCCTCCGGAAACTTATTTGACTCCGAAGTATTCGAAATTAGCGCTAACCACTGACGCTTCCGGGGATTGCTCTTAAGCATACGGCGCGCCATTACGGATGCGTACAATTTACCGCCTTTTTTCTTCGTTATTGATGCCGAAATTCATACCTACGTGACTTGGGCAAGGTCAGGGACCGTATATATGTGTACTTGGGCGCGTGAGTATTAGTGTAGTCAGTTATAATGATCAGTTGAGAAGCAAACAAACGGAGTGCTGCACCTACGTATTTTTCAGTTTGTCCAGCGCACGTATACATTTATTCGAAAAATGGATCGTAAGAGACACGTATCAGGTGATACAGTAAATCGGGCAAACGAGAAAAGAAGTAAATTTGTACTTCTAAAGAATCATTACAAAATAGAAAAAGAAGAGGTAAATCTAAGTCAAACTGGGAGTACATTCGGAGACTGGGTTAAATGAAGCTGTTTCCTATCGTTTAATTAATATTTTTAGTGTTTCTTCGGAACTTAAGAAGTTTGTTAAGTGTAAAGAATGTGGCATTGACATTGATTTTGCAGAGACGAGCATTCGTGGTTTGGGATTTAAATTACTTGTGTAAAGTGTAAATCATGTGCTGTGAAAAAAATGAATTCATGTCCGCTTATAAACAACGATTCATACGAAGTGAATCGCCGATTTACATTTTCCATGAGATTACTTTCAATTGGGAAAAATTTTGCGCATTTTAAAATTTACCTAGACCCGTGTATCTAACAGCATATGATGACCAGACGAATATGATTCTTTTGCCTTGTGAGGGTATAAAAGAAAAGGCGATTGAAAAGGAAAAAAACGAGGGAAAAGTTTCCAAACTCAGATGGCTTGACAGTGTCAGGTGATGGAACTTAGCGAAAACGTGGTTTTACCACCTTGCACAGTGTCTCGTCTGTTATCGGTTATTATTCGAAAAAGGTCCTGTCTTCTTATTGCAAAATGTGTGCTTCATGGGAACATAAGAAAGATACAGTTGAGTATGACAGTATGAATTATGGTAAAACGAACACAAGCATTCAGGCCTTGCCGGAAACATGGAACCAGTTACTATGGTAAAAATGTTTGAATGCGCTCAGGAGTTATATGAGGCTCGTTACATCAATTAGATCAGTGGTGGCGACTCCAAAACATACAATAAGATCGTCGAAAATGTTCCTTATAAAGTGAAGAAAAAAGAATGTATAAATCATGTGCAGAAAAGGATGGGCTCTCGGCTGAGGAACTGTAAAAAATGAACAAGGGATTTGGAGGTAAAGAAAAGCTCACCGATAAATTGATTAAAGATCTTACATTATATTGCGGCCTTTCCCTCACTAATAAACATGAAAAAAACTGCGTGGGCAACTTTTTACCACAAGTGCTCTACCAATGGCAATTCACATCATGATTATTTCCCGAAAGGTGCTCAGTCGTGGTGTACTTGGCAAAAAGCTCGCGTACTCGGAGATCTTGCGTTTAGCAGGTATAAACATGAGGCAGCACTGCCGAAGCAGGTTGCAGAGGCAATCAAGCCAATTTATACGGTACTCAGCCAGGATGATCTTCTTGAAAGATGCCTGGGAGTGTTTAGTCAAAATGGCAACGAGAGTTTGAATTCAGTAATTTGGAAGTTTGCTCCGAAAAGTAGTTTCAGCGGTTCTAAAATAGTCGAAACAGCAGCTAGTTTAGCGCCTATCATTTTTAACGGCGGTCACGTGGCTCTTTTGGATGTTGCAGAACGCTTGAGAATCTTCATAGGCCAAAAACTATACAATTACTGCCATCAAATCGACAAACACAGAATAAAGCATGCCAATCGCATCTCAGCTGCCAACACACACAGAGGACTTTTTTGGTGGCTGGAAAACAAACTGAGAACGAGGAGATGACATCAAAAGACGCGGATGATAGCAAACTAAGAGGTAAAAGCAAGTTCGATATCAATATATTGATTATATCAGTAGATTTACTACTTCCAAAACTTTTAACGCGTTTTTCTCGAAATGATGTTCTTTGACCTGGTTGACAGCATCATAACCAAAATTCTTTTTATCCGATCGACCTGATTCAAAGTGGATTTTATTCAGGAAATGTGTCGCTATCGCCGCATCGTAGTTTTTCTCTTTTTAAATTGCTACAATTTACTGCGAAATTTTTTTGAAATTTTTTTTTTTTTAAAATTGCCGCCATTTTTTTTCTAATCAAAATATTCAAATTTTCTACGATGCTGCAATAGAGCTACTCATCTATCATTTAATAATCATTTTGAAATTTTGATTTCAAACGTCTGCAGTACGAGTTATGCTGTCAACGGCAAAGGGACCTTTTTATCGGAATGCCATCTTGTGGGAGCTTTTGTGCAAAATTGAAACCATTAAAAAAAAAAAAAAATTATTTGTATACTTCTTGATTACATAAATAAACGTACAACATTTTAAATCGATCGATGTAGTAGTTTTTTCAAAAAAAAATTCCTAAACAATACATTAATTTTCAGCACTTCACACTGTTGTTACCCCCCTTAATCGTCAATAATTTATTTTAAATCGTTTACTTAAAAACCATTCATTTTTTACAATTTGTATATTCATTTAGTTTACAATATTTTCGAAATAAAAACGCTAACGTTTTATTTGAATTACTAAATTTTTATAAATTTCCGAAATTCATTAAAAAAATAGAAAACATTTAATACATCGTCTGCAATTAATAAAGACGATTTTTTTGTGTCTCTAACAGGATAAAAATAACGTAGAGCTTTTCGCCGAAATTTCAAACGGCCCCTTCCACCAAAGATGTCATTTTCTTTTTTCACATCCGAAAATTAAGCTGCACCGCTATATTTTCAAAGAGATTACAGAATTCTCTAAATACCAAGTACTCACTGGCCAGCTTAAATTTTTCCAAATTTTTATAGGGATAAAAGAAAAGAATTCTTACGCAACATTTTTATTTTTGTTAGAGGAACTTATTTTTACATTTATTCACTCGAAAATTCAAGAATACAAAAAAAAAAAAAACTGAAAATTAAAACAACTGAACTTTATAATATAAAAAATTACTCGGAATTTCACATTTTAACTCCGGTGACGTACCTGTTCAAGAAATCTTCTGTGCGCATGTCGGCACCATTCAGATGCGACGCTAAATTCAAAAGCGTTTACAGTAGCTATTTATGTCAGTCAACTCTAATTAGTTACGCGACTTTTACAATGGAAACACGTATCTGGTGAGGAATTTATCTTAAATTTTATGTTTCTGACGAAATTTCTAATATCATAAATTTGAAAACATTTCCAAAACCGGCAACTCAGTCTTCTCAAAAATGTAAACTTTGCACCGAGTTCAGAATTTTGCAGAATGTATTTTTATTCCAATTTGAAAATATTGATAAGGGAGCAAAGGAAATCCTTCCCGTTCTTCGCAAAGTAATTTTTCATCGTAATTGAAAAAAAAAAAAAAAAAAAAAAATTTAATTTACGACATGCGTGACACTTTCTAGTTGCATCATTTCACCGTTTTTTAGGGGTTTTAAAATTTACGCCGAAAAAAGAAATAATCATCTAATTATATTCGTTTTTTCTGAAATAAAGTAATACGCGACATCCTGCACTAATATTAAATAACGCTACTCCTTCCTTTTTTTCATATATGTGTACGTGAATCTAACTAGGTCCCACTTTGTCGATATGGAGTTGGTATACTAGACAAAATTGTTGAGACCTCACCGAGCCTTTTAAGTAAAAACTCGCCGAGATATTTACGTTTTAAGTTGAAATTTGCAAAAACATAGTTTTGAGAAAAACGATTTCAAAGTTTTGCATAGCAACCAGTCGACAGGCGAGGTGCATTCAGGTTTTTGGCCATAGAATACGAACGCGAGGTCGGATTTGCGGCATTGGAAAGAACAGTGTTCACTCTATCAGAAACACTAAAAAATCCCAAAATCAACATTTCTGACCTAACATTCGAAAAATCGCTGTATCTCCGTAAATAATTTCGACAAAGTGGGACCTTGGTAGATTCACGTACACATATATATATATATACATTTTTTTTTTTTTTTTTTTGAAATGTGTATATTTTAGAAATAATATCCGGTAGAAATTTACGACATCTTATTTCGCGTATATGGCTTATGTAGTTCCCGAAATAACTAATAGTAATAATATTTCCTGGTTAATTTCCGTTTCAATATATAATTTTTAATGTAGCTGAATAATGAAGTATAATTTTACGTATTTCAGCAATGCGAATAAAAACGTAGAAATTGTTTTCAACACTAGTTAAATAAATACTCTATCATATGGCGAACGTAAATCAAATAAAAAAATATACATATTTAGAATTTTGTAAATTCATTGCTAGCATTTGTGTTGTTTTTAAACGAAACAATATATAACCTTTACAAATGAGTTTAAAATATTTCATATTTTCTGTTATTAAAACGTACCGATTTCGTGGAACACTAAACCAGTATTCCGGTCGCATTTTCTTTTTACCGTACGACATAATCGGCGTTGTCTTCGGTATTTTCCGGTTTCTCGGTTTACCCATACGAAGTCGAAGGTACAGCGGAGGATCTTCGCAAGACCTGGCTGGTCTTGGGATTAATTCTAAGTAATTATCGTACGGAAATTATAAATATTGCAAAATAATCAATTTAAATTTAAATATTATGTGTATCAGAAAAAACTTTAAAACTTGCTGTTTTGTAAATGTACGTAAATGTACTGTTCCTCTTTATTTCAGCATTCGTATAGTTGAAAATAAATGAGTGAACCTTTAGGTAATTTTTTAAAGTCAATTAAAGTGATGTAATGATCTAAAAAAATGGTTCGCAATCTATAGCTGATGGATCGAGGTTACGTTTTTCGAACAATAAACGTTTTATAAATGGTAAACTTTTAAAAGACACATCTTGCGCGTACCGGAAAAAAATAAAAGGTTAATTTCCGCTAAATGAATTATCTATATTCAAGCAGCTATTATATTTATAAAATTCTTTTGTTTTTTTTTAAACTATATTTTCGAAATTACAAGAAGAAACAAATAAAAAACCAAATAAATGGGTCAAAACCAGGTAGGTGGAAATCCGAAATGTTAATTGTGATATAAAAAATAAATTTTTTCTACCATCTCAAAAGTAAACTTATGTTAAGAATTAACTCTGTTATAATTTCATTATTCTAAATTTATACCATCATACATAAACTGTATATTAAACGTTATATTCATTTTAAACTTTTATTAAAAAGAGTATATACATACACCGATTTTGAAAATAGCTTTTTAAAATAATATATTACGTTAGGTGTAATGTTTATTGCTTAATGCACGGTAATAACTGTGATCTGATACAAATTTATACATGTGCACAAATGTTTTTTCATTTCATTTGTAAAACACCTGTAACAAGTTATAGGTTTCTTTACTCGACCCCGGATAATATAAAAAATTGGAAGACTTTACAATGTTAGCGATGATGTACTTATGGAAGTATTTAAGTTTAAGAAAAGCCATTGAAGATGAAGAGTGGTTTTCGCAATAGCTCCATTAATAAACACAGGGCACGTATACGACAAAAATGTTTTCTATGTTTATTAAACAAAATTTAATTTTCCATTCGTTGATTTAAACCGCGATCAAAAGTACATTTTTAAGACTTTTTATTGCTTTTTTTGAAAAACAAAAATAAAAATGTTTGTAATTGCAATTATCCATAAAATTATTACTAATTCCTCAGTGTGCCATAAAGTTCTTGTTAAATATTGAGTGAAATATTAATTTTATGTATCTTTATACTAAATTAATAATTTTCGAACATTTGGTTTTATGTTGGTTGATATTTCTTTTATCATTTTTTAATTCAATATTAATTGAACAGTTTTTAATTACATTTCGTTTCCTTAATTTATTATCGTCCGTTTTACTTAATTCAGACCCAGATGAACACGAAAAATTAGAAATAAAAATATTTAATTTCGTTCGTGTAATATTTATTCACTGTGGAAAATATTTGATTAACATCGTAAAACAAAATAAATTTTTGCATTCATTAACACGTAGTTAATCAAACGACTGTCAAGTAAGAATACAAGAAGTCTAATAAAGGAAAGGAATTTATTTATTTCAGTATCCGGTAAAAATAAAATCGAAAACTCAATCCTCGCCGCCGTCTTCTTCGATCATCACCTCAGTCTCATCGGTGTTGAATAGCCGATTAAGAATTTCAGTCTGTCTCACCATTTTAGACCGGTAACGGTTATATGCTATAATAATAAATTATGGCTACTGTGGGAGAAAAAGTCGCTGCATCCTCATCCGACAAGATAAACTTGCAAATACTTTTTGTCTTTTTTAAAAATTTATTACAGATATAATACGTTGCCTTATTTCGTCCGAAACTAATGATTGAAAATAAAAATTACCCGAAGGAAGTTACCTCTCGCTAGACTGCCTGATTTTTACAAATCTTCACGCAGCTCGCGATGCTGGCTGTAACAACCGATGCGACCGGTTGTGTCGCAAAGAATTTGTCCTTGCGTTGTATGTTCCCTTTATTACGAAAATTGGTGAATGTTCAGAGAAAAGAATGTACGTTTTTACACAGTATTTTTTCTCACTACTTCGCAGATTACGTGGTCCAAAATTTCACCGGTATTTTTTTTTATCGTAGTTCAGTGATGGATAACAAAATATCTTGTCTGCACGGTACTCACCCGAGAGGAGTGCTCTGAGATGCGACAAAATTTGATCGCGTCCTATTTTTATTATTTTTTCCCCATCCGGGCAGATTTTATTAAATAAGAAAGCCCCTGAAAGAGAAGAAAATTTAATTTCTTGGTCATCCCAAAAATCCGGGATTCCAGGTTTTTTCTTGCTTCGTGTAATTTTTATTTTCAATCATGAATTTTAGACGAAATGAGCGGATCTAAAATACATCTGAAAATGACAGTGTCATTTTTGGGCCCATATACTTTCACTGGTAAAAACCATGAACAATGTTAGAAAGTGTCATTTCGAGCGTAAAATATGATGGGGCTGGGGGGTTGTTAATTTTTTCGAAGATTTCCCTTTCATGTGTCTACAACATACGGAGAAATTTTAAAAATCGGTCATCTCGCGCTTGAGAGAAAAAAATTAACTGCATTTCAACAAAAAGTGAGTTTTTCAAAAACTAAGTTGTGAGAGATCTGAAACGTCCGTCACGAATGTTCCTTGGCAGTACCCACTTTAAGTATATGTGGAAGAATAGTTTTTTTTTTTTTTTTTTTTTTTTTTTTAAAGCGATTAATTTCATGTTTTCAATGACGCCATCGGAATTTAAATCCGCACTGTTTAGATTAAACGCCGTTACCTAACCCATTACACGGTAGCAACTGACTCCAACAGTCAATAGGTTATTTTACGGGAACACAGATAAATCATAATTCTACGTTAATTGAAAATTAATAAAATGTATTCTTACAACGATTTTCCGTATTGATCTTTAACAACTAAATATTAATAATAACATGTTTTTCAAATTGAATTTAAATTAATTTATGGAAATCGCGCTTTACTTAAATACTGTTCTGAATAAATTTAGTTTGTAACTATTATTTACTTATCAAACAAATTTCTAAATTATTTTAAATGGACTGTTTAGAAAATAAATTAACGTTCAAAATTCATTAAAAATAGTCAATATTTTACTTCCGGATGAAATGCCGTAATATTGATCCAGTAAAAAGGAGTGCGTGTTATTGATATCGTTTTTTTCTTTTTACTTCTATTATTAACCCTAAATTTTGGAACACTTTAATTTTTCATTAGATAATTTCGTATTAAAATTAAATGAAAAAAAATTATTCAAAGCAAATTCTACATTTTTCTGATTTTGACCCATGTTTAAAATTCGGTAATAAACTATTAATTTTCTAGACATTATGATTAAATTTATTTTCAGTTTTACGTATTTACGCGCATATGAATATTTCCTACAATACAGCCGATATATATATAAATATATATATATATATATATATATATATATATATATATATATATATACACATATAATATTATTAATTGAAAAAACAGCAATAAAAATTTTGAATTAATGTAACATTAGAAATAAAATATGTGATGGTACATTTAAAACAATTAAAATGTAACATTAACAAATTATTAACCCTGCCCGATTTATATTATCGTTATGTTG